>CM046005.1:12114824-13364824 GCA_025175895.1 Wurfbainia villosa | reverse complement strand
CACGAACGCCAGATTTCTAGAGGAGGATTATGTAATGAACCACAAGTCCAAGAGTAGGATTGTTCTTGAGGAGTTGACAGGGGAAGTCCTGACTTCAGTACCACCGGTACAAGAGGAGACACCACAAGTCACTGCACCGCGTGTCACAGAGCATACACAGGAGGCACCTCGTCGTAGTGGGAGGGTTGTTAGACAACCCGAGAGATTCATGTTTTTGGGAGAGTCTTCGGACTTAGTCCCTGGTGAACATGAACCTGATCCCTGGACATATGACGAGGCAATCCAAGATAGAGATGTGGCATCTTGGCAAAGTGCGATGAATTCGGAGATAGAATCTATGGATTCTAATCAGGTCTGGGAGCTAGTAGAGCCACCCGATGGTGTAAAAACCATTGGATGCAAGTGGATCTACAAGAGAAAGAGAGGAGTAGACGGGAAGGTTGAGACCTTCAAAGCTAGGCTTGTTGCGAAAGTGTATACTCAGAAAGAGGGTATCGATTATGAGGAGACCTTTTCTCCGGTAGCTATGCTTAAGTCTATCCGGATTCTCTTATCTATAGCTGCTCATATGGATTATGAGATTTGGTAGATGGATGTCAAGATAGCTTTTCTTAATGGAAGTCTTGAGGAGAACATCTATATGCGGCAACCAGAGGGATTCATTGCTAAAGGAAAAGAGCATCTTGTATGTAAGCTTAATCGGTCCATTTATGGATTGAAGCAAGCTTCTGGATCTTGGAACATCCGCTTTGATGAGGTAATCCAGTCATATGGATTTATTCAAAGTCCGGATGAGCCTTGTGTATACAAGAGATGTGACGGAAACGTAGTGGTGTTTCTTGTACTATACATAGATGACATTTTGTTAGTTGGCAACAATATCAAAGTGTTATCAGACGTTAGGGTATGGTTGTCCAAACAGTTTGATATGAAGAACTTGGGAGAAGTGGGACACATCCTTGGGATCAAAGTTATAAGGGATTGCAAGAAAAGGATGTTGTGCTTGTCTCAAGCTTCATACATTGACACTATCCTTGCTCGTTTTAGCATGCAGAACTCTAAGAAAGTTTTTTTACCTTTTAGGCATGGAGTTCTTTTATCTAAAGAGATGTGTCCCAAAACATCAAAGGAGATAGAGGACATGAAGGCGGTTCCTTATGCTTCGGCAGTAGGAAGCCTTATGTATGCTATGCTATGTACGAGACCGGATATCTGCTTTGCCGTGGGCATGGTTAGTAGATATCAGAGTAATCCTGGACAGGGACATTGGACTGCGGTAAAGCATATATTGAAGTACCTGAGAAGGACTAGGGATTATATGTTGGTTTACTGGGCAGATCAATTAGTCCCTGTGGGTTACACGGATTCGGATTTCCAATCAGATAGGGACAAGAGTAAGTCTACCTCGGGGTTTGTGTTTACTTTTGGAGGTGGAGCCATAGTATGGAGGAGTGTCAAGAAGAAATGCGTGGCGGACTCTACCATGGAAGCTGAGTATGTGGCAGCCTCTGAGGCAGCTAAGAAAGCTGTATGGCTCAGGAACTTCTTGATGGACTTGGATGTGATTCCTGGTTTGCCCAGAACTATAACAATTTATTGTGATAACAGTGGTGCAGTTGCAAACTCGACGGAACCACGAGCCCATAAGGCAAGTAAACACATAGAGCGCAAGTACCACCTCATACGAGAGATCGTAAAGCGAGGAGAAGTTGCTGTCGCCAAGATTGCATCAGAGGATAACTTGGCGGATCCATTCACTAAGGCCCTTCCAGCGAAAGCGTTTGATAGGCATGTGGAGGACATGAGGATCAGATGTATGGCAGAGTGATGACAGCATAGTCTTTTAGTATAAGTGGGAGATTGTAGGAATGTATACTGAAAGCCTAGCTCTTTTTGTATGAACATTTTATTTTGAAATAAGAATCACATGATCATTGTTTGCATTTTATATATTCATTATATATGTGTGCATATTGTCTGAATATTTTACATTCTAGATAACATGGTGCTTGGTGTGGCACAGAAGATCATGTTATCAGTTCCTTGTAAAATATAAGTAGAGGCTCACAACCAAGATGGTTTTGGACAAACTATTGGCATGGTTGTAGTGTAGCTTGGTATTGTTTTGTCTTGAACATAGAGTTACACTGGTACACTTAGGTGTATTGAGCAGGACCGACATAGAGGTGATTCAATTTAGTACTGACTACATAATTGAATCGGACCTCGGATATTATGTTGTACATGCTCTTAATCCCGATATAATAACGGGCACATGTACTTAGTATTTATTTCTTTGATTTACCAGTGGGTGAGATTTAGATGGATTAAATCAATATGCCCGGTAAGTTGTGAAATAATATTATTTACATGGTGTGTCGTTGATTATAGGAGGAAACCGTGTCCTATATATTAGGTTGATGATGTCCTCTTGAGGAGCTCATAAGGTTCATCATGTAAACCCAGCTGGTTGACTTAGTCAACATAATGATAAGGTTGAGTGGTACTACTCGAGGAATTAGATGATAATTAATTGATGGTCAGTAAATCAATTAATTGACGGACATTCGATATCTTAAACACGGGGAGATTAATGTACAAACAATATATGGAGCCCATATTGATTTATGGGGGTTGGTGAGGTAGTTCAATGATGATCCTCTAGTGGAATGGAACATCATTGATGGATCAAGTTTGTGTGGTTCCGATCCATCGGGTGGCCAAGACCCAACTCCTCCTTATGGTCCCTATCGTAGCCTAATATAATCCTTGTGAAGTCTAGATCCAAGAATGTAAAACAAAACCTAGAACCAACGGTTGGGATTAAATTCCTAGATCCGATGGTTAGGATGAAACCCTAGAATCGACGGTTGAGATTAAATCCCTAGATCCGACGGTTGGGATAAAACCCTAGATCCGACAGTTGGGATGAAATCCTAGATCCGACGGTTGGGATGAAATCCTAGATCCGACGGTTGGGATTAAACCCTAGATCCGACGGTTGGGATAAAACCCTAGATCCGACGGTGGAGATTAAATCCCTAGATCCGACGGTTGAGATTAAAGGAGGCTTAAGCCTAATTCTATAAATAGAGGCTTAGGTTGGGCGGCAAGATAAGTTTTGGAGAATTAGGGTTTGGCTCATCCACAAGTGGGCGGCTAGGGTTCATTGGGCGGCTAGGGTTTTGGAGCAAAGAAGTGGGCGGCAACTTCTCTACCTTCTAGATTGTTGTCGGCGCCCATCCTCCTCCATCAAGACTTGGCCGGCGCCCATCCTAGAGGACTCTCCCTTCTTCCTTGGCTGGCGGTTCTCCTTCCATTGGTGGCCAGTGGTCTTCCTCCCTTTCTCCTTGGTGGCCGGCGGCAACTCCTCTTCAAGTTGGCCAGCGATTCATCCAATTGCTCCTTGGACGGCGGTTGCACCAAATTCCTTAATTTGGTGGCCGGTTCTAGATAGGAAGGTATTTGTGGTTTCTTCTCTTTGTTCGCAGCGGACAAGGTAGAGAAGAAAGTGATCTAGAAGGCTTCTACTCGTGGAGGATTTTCGTCCACACGTCGTCCACGAGAAGGATAGGACATACGGTAGAAGATCGTGAGGTATAAAGTTATTTTAACTTTATGTACAGATCTGAGCATGTTCTTATTTGTTTTGATTATGCATGTGTGTGTATGAATATATATTGTATAATCATGGACCCCGAAGACAAACACAAAAACCGGCGATCCATCCGTCGTCTCTTCCGCGGCTAACCAACTAGAAGAGTTGTGTTGCTTGAACAACTAGTTTGTTCAAGCGACCACTCAAGTTGTTAGCATGACGACGAATAGGTTGTGCTAAGGAAGCTCATCCCATCCGGATTAATTTTTTCATTAGTGAAAATTTTAATCTGGGGACATGGGAGCCAATGAGCATCCGATGCGGCCACCTAACAATTATATGGTCAAGACAAACCAATACTAAATCACACTACAACCATTCTAATGGTTTGTCAAAAGTCATCTCGATTGTGAGCCTTTACTTATACATTACAAGGAGCCGATAACATGATCTCCCGTGTGACACCACACACCATATTATCTACAATGTAATGTATTAGACAATATGCATAACCATAAAAATGCAAACAATGATCATGTGATTCTTATTTCAAAAATAAAGATGTTCATACAAAAGATAGACATTTCAGTATACATCCTAACATAATGATAATCCATTCCACTAGAGGATTATCATTGATCTACCTCACCAACCCCCATAAGTTAATATGGGCTCCATATATTATTTGTACATTTATCTCCCCGTGTTTAAGTTCTCGAATTTCCGTCGATTAATTAATTTACTGACAATTAATTAATCAACATCTAACTCCATGAGTAGTACCAGTCAGCCTTATCATCATGCCGAACCAAGTCCATCTGCAGGGTTTACATGATGAACCTTATGAGCTCCTCAAAGGGACATCATCATCCTAATATATAAGACACGGTTTCCTTCTATAATCAACGACACACCATATAAATAATATCATTTCCCAACTTACTGAACCTATCGATTTAATCTATAAATCTTGCCCATTGATAAATCAAAGAAATAAATACTAAGTATATGTGCCCGTTATTATATCGGGATTAAGAGCATGTACAATATAATATCTGAGGTCTGATTCGATTATGTTGTGAGCAATAAATCGAAACACCTCTAAGTCGGTCCTGCTCAATACACACAAAGTGTACTAGTGTAATTCTATGGTCAAGATAAACCAATACCAAATTACACTACAACCATACCAATGGTTTGTCTATAGCCATCTCGGTTGTGAGCCATTACTTATACTCTACAAGGAACTGATAATATGATCTCCCGTGTGACATTACACACCATGTTATCTATAATGTAATGTATTAGACAATATGCATAACCATAAAAATGGAAACAATGATCATGTGATTCTTATTTAAAAACAAAGATGTTCATACAAATGATAGACTTTTCAGTATACATCCCAACATTCTTGTATAAAATGGTGTTTAACTTCTATGTGTTTAGACCTAGAGTCACAGATCGGGTTTTTAGTAAGATTAATAGAACTAATATTATCAATTAAGATTTTAGTGTTACTAAAGCTTAAATGAAAGTCTTTGAGAGTGTGCTTCATCCAAAGAAGTTGAGGTATACACTCACCCATTGCAACATATTCGACTTCGATGGTAAACAAGGCAACACAATTGTTAGTTATAGCCCTAAGAACTAATCATGTGATGGTTGAATAGGGAACATTTTGTATCATATTCTATAAAGGCAAAGGATTGGTTATTATATTTAAGTCTTGCTTGTGCCAGCTAAATTAAATATAGTAATGCCCTAGAAAAGTAGGTTCTTATCTACAGCACATCAATTGGCAGAATTGATTATGAGAGGCTGTAGAGAACACTTTCTAAATGTTCCTAGTCAAGTATTAATATGCAAGGGCAATATTAATACATAAAGACTAGCATGTAGGTCAATTGATGACTTGATCTCACAAGTCATGGATATATGATATCAAGTTGACACATGGGTATATATTAGAGAATATATCTGAATAACGCCATGAGAAAGTTTCATGGATCGTTATATGAGTGTCATAAACTTTCTCATGTGACTATTGGTATGAATAGTCCTCGGACACAAGTCACTACGGTTCCCTACATAAGGAGTTATGTACTTTGGTATCGCCAAACGTCACCCGTAATGTGTTAGTAATATATGAGAGATGTCCTAAGGCAATCGCTTATGTATGAACCATTTATATGATAAATGAAGATTCACTATTTGAGTATACATGTTTTATATATCCGATTGGATCTTAAACTCATTTGGTCAATGTCCACGATACGATTCACAAAGATGAGAGAATTTGTGATTGGATCACAACTAGTGAGTATCTCTACATGTGTAATTGTGATGCATCGGAATTATCCTAGTCGATGAATTGATGAATCGACACCATCAATTCTGCTGAGACTAGCACGAGGTATACTCCTTGGTGTATCCAAGCGGTGATTCTCACCGGGCCGAGACATAGTGATGTCGGAGTTAATCGTGGATGCTAGTTATGGTAACTAGTTCATTGGAGTGACCAGTAGTAAGACTTCATATGGTTCTCTGCATATATAGATATGTCAATGAAGTTCTTCTTGTGGCTTAAGTGCGATGTTCCTTTGACTTGCGGTATTCAAGTCATCTTGATCATGGAGACTTATGCTTTGACATCTTAAGCAAACATCTCTAAGGAGATGTGGACCCGGATGATTGGGTATAAGTCAAGTGATCGAAGGTGTTTGAATAGCCTATAAAGGATTCACCACTCCTTGCGAGGAGATGTATACCCATGGCCTCTCGTCGATTGTTACTAAAGTCTTTGGCCAAAGCATTACATGTTTAGAGTAAGGTACTCTTCGATACATGTGGAGTAACTAGAATCTGTAGGGACGAGGAAATGATACTTGGGCTAGGTGACGCGAGTCACCTAGTGGGGGCCGACACAATAGACCATGTCCCAACCAAGTGGGTATAAGATGAGTGAAGGGAATGGGGCACGATTCATTCGAGCCGTGAAGGGTTTGAAATAGTTCGGATCAACCGTTGATCTTTTCGGTTAATTGGGGATCATGATGTACTACTAGGTGCCACTCATGATCGCTCTATAATTAATGGTTAATTATAGACGGCCAACATAAACCGAGAACCTATTTGGTCACACGCACAACGAGTGTAATCCAAAGGATTTAAAACGAGCTTGAGAATGGGATTCTCAGACCGAGAGAAACTATGTTTGGTTGGACCAAACATAAAGCGAGCATGAAATTGTTTCAGTCGCAATGGAAGCGTGGATGGGCAGTGTCTTATGAAGACATAATGGATGGACCAAAATGGTTTGGTTCTAATCCAATGGATGAGAATAAACCAAATGGTTTGGTTTATATTAAACGAATGAACCAAAGGTTGGTTCGGTTCGTTTTAACTTAAAATAAACCATCATGGTTTGGTTTATTTTAACTTATCTTAATGGAGCGGGTTAACGGGCTTTATGGATATGATCCATTAACCATTAAGAGAATTAGTTCTCTATAAAATAGGGCTTAAACCCTAACCCTAAAAGCCAATCAACTAGTTGCCGCCCAATCTATTTTGGCCGCCCGTGTTGTGCCGCCACCACAGCTCCTCCAACCGGCATCCAGAAGGCGGCTTCCTTCCTCCTCGCCGGCGTCGAGCTGCTGCCGGAAGAGTTCCGGCGATCCTCCTTAGGTTTGGCATCAAGGTAAGCACTTGGCTTCCTTTGTTGGCCGGCGCCTATCTCCTCCACCAAGCTGTCCAGTTTTCTGGACAGCTTCTTCTCCTCTCGTCGGAGCGTCGTTTGGACGACGGTTAGTGCTCCGACAGCGGCTAACATACCGGGGATTTGATCTCCGGTAATCCTCTGAGGTGGAGGACGAAGGATTCGTCAAACGGTTGACGAATACCTCTCCGGAGAAGCGAGTTTTGAGAACTCGTTTTGGATCCGAATTTGGATTCGGATCGTGATCATCTCTCGATCACGTCGTCTTCAACACGAGGCTAGTAACCCGTACGAAGACGAAGCTCGTGACTTAGCGAAGTCATCCCGAGGAGCTCGGCGTGGATACGGATAGAGACGATTCTTACGAGGATCGTTCCGGTTGATGCCGTTCCCGCTACACGTCATACGGAAGGTATAACGTAGTTTAATTTCCTTTTATCGCAATTTTAATTTACGGTTATGTCTACACTTGTTGTAATAGCATGCGTGTGTTGTGTGTGTTGTAATAAATAGGAGTATTTATTATTTTTAATTGCTTCCGCTGTGCTCATGTTTACGAAACATGATCGAACACACACACGCCGCGGTGCCGGAAACCCAACAGTGGTATCAGAGCCCAGGTTGTGTTTCGACATAATCGTAAAATGATTTTGCGATAGTCATAATGTATTTCTGGAAATTTTCTAATTTTGGAAATTTAGAAGTATTTATGGAAATTTTTCAATTTTGGAAAGTCTAGAAGTATTTATGGAAATCTTCCACTTTTGGAAAGTTGGAAGTATTTATGGAAATTGATATTTTCCATAAATAAAATATTTGATTAGATTCGAGAAATTTGTTTCCTAATTTAATCATGATTTGATTTGGGAAATCAAATCTTAAAATATTTTATTTCCATAAGTAGTTTTAATGATTTAGGAAATTGGTTTCCTAAATAGATTTTCCTTAATCAAATAATTCCATGAATAAAATATGTGATTAGATTTGGAAATTTGTTTCCTAATTTAATTATGATTTGATTTGGAGAATCAAATCTTAAACATATTTTATTTCCATAAATAGTTATGACATATAAGGAAATATAGACATGACATAATTGTATGCCATGTAATTGCATTAGATGCATAACATTATGCCATGCGTGTCGTGACATGTAGATGTATGCCATGTATGCCATGCCATGTAGATAATAGTTATTTTCATGCAAAGAGGATGAGACATAAAAACCCTTAATCAATATTAAAGCCTACACCTTCCATTAATATGGTTAGAACCAGAGTTCTGTTTCTTGTTTGGGTTGTTGGACTCTCTCCAAGCCCGGCTCGAACTCGAATATGTTCAAACCATGGAATAGTTTAATACTAATATGGTAAGAGTCAGAGGTCAATCGTTAGCTTTGGTTGTTGGACTCTCTCCAAGCTGGGCTAATTGGTTGAATGCGCTCTAACCATATTAAAACTATGTCCCGATTAATGGGTTGGCTTTAACCTGGAGCATCGGCTTGTTGGACTCTCTCCAAGGTCGATGTAAAGGGAGGTGAAGTTGGGTGCTATGCATATGATGCATACTTGTTAATGTGTTAACAACCCGATGTATGTGTGAACATTCAAATAGTTGATAGCACATTGTGATAGTTGCATATACGTGATATGCAATCGGTATAGATGATACCTACCGTCGTAGTTATGAATGGCGTGTTGGACTCTCTCCAAGGTTGTTCATAACTATGTTCGATATCAGCCCATTCGGAGATGGACCTCCGATCACCCGAAGGGATTTTGGGGTTGTGGACATTCGAAAAATGAATGGGATTTATAAATGTATATTGATGCATTTTAAAATCATTTTCTCATATATGCTCGTTTTGTATTTCTAGGTCAATAAATTGATCATGACGTCTTTGAATTTGCGCACTATTTTGGATTCGAACAAACTGACTGGGCCTAACTTCCTGGACTGGCTTAGAAACCTGAGAATTGTTCTCAAGGCGGAAAAGCTTGCATATGTCCTTGAAGAGCCTCTTCCTGACCGTCCTAAGGACGATGCAACTCCAGACCAAATGTTGGTCTATCAGAAGCATGTGGCAGATTCTGAGCTGGCGAGTTGCATCATGCTAGCGGCGATGGTACCTGAGCTGCAGAAGCAGCATGAGCATATGGATGCTAACACTATGGTCTTCCATCTTCATGAGTTGTTCGATGAGCAAGCGAGATCCGAAAGGTTCGAGGTCTCTAGGCTCCTCTTCACCACGAAGATGCAGAGTAAGTTTGTGCTAAAGATGAACGGGTACATCGAGCGGCTAGCTACCCTCGGTTTTGTGATGGATCATGAGTTAAGTATTGACTTAATTCTGCATTGTTTGCCCAAGAGTTTCTCGCAATTTGTGATGAACTATCGGATGAACAAATTGGAATCCACCATTCCCGAGCTCCTCAATATGCTGAAGACTGTGGAGCCTTCTGTGAAGCATGAGGAGAAGGCGGTTCAGTTAGTTGATTCCTCAAAGAAAGGTTCTAAGAGGAAGGCAAAAGAACAAGAAAGGAAAGAAAAAGGCAAAGAAGGCGGAACTAGCAAAGGGCACTTGCCATCATCTGGAAAGGAAGGCCATTTGAAGAAATCGTAAGATTTATCTTGAGTCCATGAAGAAGAAGAAGGCATCCGATGCCCCATCCTCTTCGTATCTTCTATTGATTGTCATTCTACTTAGACACTTGGGTATTGGATACGGTGTAGCTCACATATATGTAATGACATACAGGCTAAGGAATAGAAGAAGACTTGTAGGGGAGTCAAATTTGCGAGTTGGCAATGGAGCAAAGGTCGCACGCCATCGGAACTTATTTGTCAAGCTCCTAGTGGACTAGTCTTGAACTGGACAATTGCTATTATGTTCCTTCTCTAATAAAGAACATTGTTTCTATTTCCGCTTAAATAGAAATGGTTTCCATTTAACGCTTAGTAACAATTGTTGTTATATAACTTTGAATGGCGTACTTTATGGAACCGAACTTTGAGTAATGGCATTTATACATTGGACGATTCAAAGGACATCTTCAATATCGAAGCGAGCAACACGCGTGCTCGAAAGGATAATCACATAGACTCCTATATGTGGCATTGTCGTCTTGGCCATATAAGCAAGAAACGCATGTCCGAATTACACCGATGTGGAATTCTAGAATCGTTTGAATTGGATTCATACGATACATGCGAATCATGCTTAAAAGGCAAGATGACTAAGTTACCTTTACCGAAAAGGTGAACGAGTGGGAGAGTTACTTAGGTTTAGTACATACCGATGTATGTGGACCTATGTCAACTCAAGCATTAGGAGGCTATAGCTACTTCATTACCTTCACCGATGATCACTCACGGTTTGGGTATGTGTTCTTGATGAAACACAAGTCTGAAGCCTTTGAAAGGTTCAAAGAATTCAGAAATGAAGTAGAGAAACAACGTGACAAGAGTATTAAAATACTTCGATCGGATCGAGGTGGTGAATACTTAAGTCAAGAGTTTCTTGATTATCTAAGAGACAATGGCATATTGTCTCAATGGACTCCGCCCTATACACCACAGCATAATGGTGTATCCGAGAGGCGTAATCGACCTTGTTGGACATGGTCGTCAATGATGAATCATGCAACTCTTCCCAAGTCCTTTGGGGTTATGACTTCGCATAAATGTTTACTTGTTAAACAGAATGCCTACCAAGGTAGTCTCAACTACTCCATATGAGATATGGAATGGTAAGAAACCTCATGTATCTTACTTGAAGATATGGGGTTGTCCTGCTTATGTGAAGCGGACTGTATCAGACAAACTGGATGCTAAGTCTGATAAATGTCTATTTATTGGATACCCTAAGGAAACAAGGGGTTACCAATTCTATCATCCTGTGGAACAAAAGGTGTTTGTTTCAAGGCATGTTGTGTTTCTAGAGAAAGAGTTTCTCTTGCAAGAAAACAGTGGGAGTGTCGTCGAGCTTGAGGAGGCTCGAGAGACTCAAATAGACATTAATGAGATACCTGGTGAAGCACAACAGCCGACAACTCATAGTGATGAGCAATCGGCTGGACCTATTGTAACACCACATCTTCGTAGATCTAGTAGAACACGCAATATTCCTGAGAGATATGGATTTCTCGTAAGTGAATCGAACGATGTGTTACTCATTGATGATGAGGAAACTACCAGTTATGAAGAAGTGCTGACAAGTTCAGAAAGGGATAAGTGGCTTGGTGCCATGAAGTCGGAAATGGATTCCATGTACGAAAACCAAGTTTGGAACTTGGTTGACCCACCTGAAGGCATAAAGCCTATAGGGTGCAAGTGGGTTTTCAAGAAGAAAACCGACATGGATGGTAATGTGATTACCTATAAGGCTAGATTGGTGGCAAAAGGATATCGTCAAAAACAAGGTGTTGATTTTGACGAAACCTATTCGCCTGCAGCTATGCTTAAATCCATTCGGATGCTCCTGGCCATAGCAGCTCATTATGATTATGAGATATGGCAGATGGATGTGAAAACAACTTTCCTTAATGGAAACCTGCTCGAGGACGTGTATATGATACAGCCTGAGGGTTTCACATCGGTTGATAAAACCAAGGTATGCAAGTTGCGACGATCCATTTATGGATTGAAGCAAGCATCCAGGAGCTGGAATATCCGTTTTGATGAGACGATCAAAAAGTTTGATTTCTCACAAAATCCAGACGAACCTTGTGTGTACAAGAAGGTTAGTGGGAGTGCAGTCGTGTTCCTAGTATTGTATGTCGATGACATATTACTTATAGGAAACGATGTGTCAATCTTACAGTCAGTTAAGGTTTGGTTATCCAAGACATTCTCCATGAAAGACCTGGGAGAAGCAACCTACATCCTCGGGATTAAGATCTATAGAGATAGATCGAAACGGTTGCTTGGTCTTTCGCAGTCTACATATATAGACCGAGTGATAAAGAGGTTTAGCATGTCGGAATCCAAGAAAGGTATCTTACCCATCAGGCATGGGGTACACCTTTCGAAGTCTATGTGTCCGCGCACAGAAGACGAGAGGATTTGCATGAGTAAGATTCCCTATGCATCCGCAATAGGATCTATCATGTATGCTATGTTATGTACGAGGCCCGATGTATCGTATGATCTGAGTGTCACGAGCAGATACCAATCCGATCCAGGAATGGATCATTGGGCGACTGTTAAGACGATCCTTAAGTACTTGAGAAGAACTAAGGATGTGTTCCTAATATATGGAGAAGGGTACATGGTGATACGTGGGTATACGGATGCCAGATCCAGACAGACAAGGATGATTCCATGTCTTAGTCTGGGTATGTATTCACCTAGAATGGAGGCGCAATAAGTTGGAAAGGTTCCAAGCTTGACACTATAGCGGATTCTGCCACTAAGGCAGAATATGTTGCAGCTTTGGAAGCAGCAAAGGAAGCGGTTTGGATCAAGTAGTTCATCTATGAACTTGATGTGGTCTCATCAATGATCCAAACATGTGCTTCGCCGCTATCATCTTATCAGAGAGATCATAAGTAGGAACGAAATACAAATCGAGAAAATTCCCACTGAAAGGAACTTAGCGGATCCTTTGACTAAAGCATTACCTCAAAGTAAGTTTGAGGGTCATGTTGGTGCTTATGGTATTGGATACCGTAGCGATTGGCATTAGGCCAAGTGGGAGTCTGTTAGTAATATATGAGAGATGTCCTAAGGCAATCGCCTTATGTATGAACCATTTATATGATAAATGAAGATTCACTATTTGAGTATACATGTTTTATGTAATTGATTGGATCTTAAACTCATTTACTGAATGTCCACGATACGATTCACAGCATGAGAGAATTTGTGATTGGATCACAACTAGTGAGTATCTCTACATGTGTAATTGTGATGTATCGGAATTATCCCTAGTCGATGAATTGATGAATCTAGACACCATCAATTCTGTTGAGACTAGCACGAGGTATACTCCTTGGTGTATCCAAGCAGCTGATTCTCACTGGCTGGAGACATAGTGATGTCCGGAGTTAATCGTGGATGCTAGTTATGGTAATTAGTTCATTGGAGTGACCAGCCGTAAGACTTCATATGGTTCTCTGCATATATAGATATGTCAATGAAGTTCTTACTGTGGCTTAAGTGCGATGTTCCTTACACTTATGTATTCAAGTCATCTTGATCATGGAGACTTATGCTTTGACATCTTAAGCAAACATCTCTAAGGAGATGTGGACCCGGATGATTGGGTATAAGTCAAGTGATCAAGGTGTTTGAATAGCCTATAAAGGATTCACCACTCCTTGCAGGAGATGTATACCCATGGCCTCTCGTCGGATTGTTACTAAAGTCTTTGGCCAAAGCATTACATGTTTAGAGTAAGGTACTTTCGATACATGTGGAGTAACTAGAACGTAGGACGAGGAAATGATACTTGGGCTAGGTGTGACGAGTCACTAGTGGGATCGACACAATAGACCATGTCCCGAACCAAGTGGGTATAAGATGAGTGAAGGAATGGGGCACGATTCATTCGAGTGAAGGGTTTCGTAAATAGTTCGATCAACCGCTGATCTTTTCGCTAATTGGGGATCATGATGTACTACTAGGTGCCACTATGATCGCTATAATTAATGGTTAATTATAGACGGCCAACATAAACCGAGAACCTATTTGGTCACACGACAACGAGTGTAATCCAAAGGATTTAAACGAGCTTGAGAATGGGATTCTCGAGAGAAACTATGTTTGGTTGGACCAAACATAAAGCGAGCATGAAATTGTTTCAGTCGCAATGGAAGCGTGGATGGGCAGTGTCTTATGAAGACATAATGGATGGACCAAAATGGTTTGGTTCTAATCCAATGGATGAGAATAAACCAAATGGTTTGGTTTATATTAAACGAATGAACCAAAGGTTGGTTCGGTTCGTTTTAACTTAAAATAAACCATCATGGTTTGGTTTATTTTAACTTATCTTAATGGAGCGGGTTAACGGGCTTTATGGATATGATCCATTAACCATTAAGAGAATTAGTTCTCTATAAAATAGGGCTTAAACCCTAACCCTAAAAGTCAATCAACTAGTTGCCGCCCAATCTATTTTGGCTTGTGTTGCCGCCACCCCACTCTCCTCCAACCGGGCGTCGAAGGCGGCTTCCTTCCTCCTCGCCGACGTCGAGCTGCTGCCGGAAGAGTTCCGGCGATCCTCCTTAGGTTTGGCATCAAGGTAAGCACTTGGCTTCCTTTGTTGGCCGGCGCCTATCTCCTCCACCAAGCTGTCCAGTTTTCTGGACAGCTTCTTCTCCTCTCGTCGGAGCGTCGTTTGGACGACGGTTAGTGCTCCGACAGCGGCTAACATACCGGGGATTTGATCTCCGGTAATCCTCTGAGGTGGAGGACGAAGGATTCGTCAAACGGTTGACGAATACCTCTCCGGAGAAGTGAGTTTTGAGAACTCGTTTTGGATCCGAATTTGGATTCGGATTGTGATCATCTCTCGATCACGTCGTCTTCAACACGAGGCTAGTAACCCGTACGAAGACGAAGCTCGTGACTTAGCAAAGTCATCCCGAGGAGCTCGGCGTGGATACGGATAGAGACGATTCTTACGAGGATCGTTCCGGTTGATGCCGTTCCCGCTACACGTCATACGGAAGGTATAACGTAGTTTAATTTCCTTTTATCGCAATTTTAATTTACGGTTATGTCTACACTTGTTGTAATAGCATGCGTGTGTTGTGTGTGTTGTAATAAATAGGAGTATTTATTATTTTTAATTGCTTCCGCTGTGCTCATGTTTACGAAACATGATCGAACACACACACGCCGCGGTGCCGGAAACCCAACAACAGGGTGGACCATAAAGGCGATTACTGGGTATATAACAAATTATGCGGAGGGATGTGAGTGATGTAGATGGGATCTATCCCTCTCATATGACGAGAGTGATATCGGTGGGCCCCTTGATTGAGTAGAACTACTAAAACGCATGGCCTGCTCGAATGAGTCAATATGAGATATTGAGCTCATTTGTTTGAGTTAGTTTACTCAGGGATCAAGAAACACATAGATTGATCGAGGATGACACGGTCTATGCCTCATTGATCAATCTGATATCAAGGATAGAAGGACACGGTCATATATTATAGTAGTCACGGAAAGGTTAGTCGGATCTTGACTTATCTCATAACTTGGGTAGCAATGATGTATTGCTAGATGCCGCTCATTGCTTGTGTATCTAAAAGAGTTTAGGTCCACTGCCAACGTTATGAGAGCCTATAGGGTCACACACAAAGAGCATGATGATTAGAGGAATTAGAGTATTCTAGTTTGACTAGAATAATTTGGGAATAAGCTTAAGTACAAAATGGTTTTTGGACTTTAAGCTTAATGAGAATTTTAGCTAATTGATTTAATGAGATTAATTCAATATGTTACCTCATTGATTTAATAAGATTAATTCAATATGATAACATAAGCTTAATTGAATTAATAAGATTAATTCAATATGATAACATAAGCTTAATTTAATTAATAAGATTAATTCAATATGATAACATAAGCTTAATTGAATTAATAAGATTAATTCAACATGCATGAATGCCACATAAGAATGCCACATAAGCATGCCACATAAGCATGCCACCTAAGCATCCACCTAAGCTAGATAAGGTGGAAGGAAACAAAATGGTTTTGTCTCCTTAAGTGGCTGGCCAAACAAATGTCCCAATGCAATGGATTGCATTGAATGTGTGGAGGTGAAAGGGTTTTTCCAACCCTATAAAAGACCCCATGGAGTGGCCGGCCATAGCAATGGTTGGTGTGGTTGTTGAGAGCTTGAGGCTTGGAGAGAGCTTGAGAGCTTATTGTTGTGTGGCTTTTGTGAGTGTAGCAAGAAGAGTAGTCTTCTTCTTCCCTTCTCTTTTTCCCTAGCTTCCTCTCCTTTAGGGACTTCTCTAGCAAGAAGTAAAGGAGAGCTCCTCTAGTTTTCTTTTGTGAGACAAGAGCTTGCTCGTGTGGATACATATAGAGGCACGGACACTTGAACGTGCTAAAGATCCAACAAACAAAAGGATGAAGCGGGATTAACAAGGGCACGCAACAAAGGTAATCCTCTCCTATAAGATAGGCTTGGTTTAGAGAAATTTATTTTATACGAGTTTGCTTTCGCATGGATCACTTGGAAGGGATCCTAATTTTTCCGTTGCGCATATGCCATTTGGCATAAAGAATTCCCTACAACAATGTTGTTTTCTACTACACCAGCTAACTAGACTCGAACCTAGGAGTTGGCAACAACCACTCGTACTCTTTCTATCAAGTTTACTACTAGCATAATCCGAGTCGGAGTAGCCGATTAGTTTGAACTCGCTCGATATAGTGTACCAAATTCCTATGTTTAGTGTTCCTTTTAAATATCTAAAAATCTATTTGACTAGCGTAGGTGCAATTCCTTAGGGCAAGATTGAAATCTCAGACACATACTTACTGCGAAGAGTATATCAGGTCGACTCGTAGTTAAGTATAGAAGGCTACCTATTATGCTCCTATAGTACTTTAAATCAATTGCTTCTTCTTCTAAGTCTTCTCCTATGTTTACATTGGTAGCCATTGGTGTATTAATTTCCTTAGCGTTTTGCATTTCCAAATCTATTAATTAATTCCTTAGCATATTTATGTTGGTGTAAGTAAATTCCTTCTCTAGTTTGTTTTATTTGTAACCCTAAGAAGAAAGTAAGCTCACCTACTATGTTCATTTCAAATTCACTTTCCATTAGTAAAATGAACTCATTTAGAAGCATTGAATTAGTTGTTCCAAAAATTATGTCATCTACATAAATTTGTGCAATAAATATTTCTTTTCCTATGGTCTTTACAAAAAGGGTTGGGTCAACTAAACCTTGATTAAATCCCTTAGACTTAAGGTAAATTGAAAGCTTTTCATACCAAGCTCTAGGAGCTTGCTTTAATCCATATAAGGCTTTTCTAAGTTTGAAGACATGGGCAGGTTTGTCTAAACTTTCAAATCCAAGTGGTTGGCTAACATACACCTCTTAATAAATCCATTCAAAAACGCTGACTTGACATCCATTTGAAATAGTTTGAATCCTCTATGTGCAGCGTAGGCTAATAACATTCTAATCAATTCAAGTCTAGCTACGGGTGCATATGTTTCATCATAGTCTAACCCCTCAACTTGTCTAAATCCTTTAGCAACTAACCTAGCTTTATTCCTAACAACTTCTCCTTTATCATCAAGTTTGTTTCGAAATACCCACCTTGTTCCAATTATTATTTTTCCCTTAGGTGGTGGTACTAATTCCCAAACATGACTCCTAGTAAATTGGGCTAACTCTTCTTGCATAGCTATAATCCAATCAGGGTCAAGAAGAGCTTGTTCAATTATTTTGGGTTCGATTTTTTAGATGAGTGAAATTTGGCTTAGGTTCCTATATGACTCTCTAGTTCGAACCCCTAAATAAGGATCTCCTATTACTTGATCAATAGGATGGTTTGCTTGTAACCTATATTGATTTGGGTTAGGATCTATACTAGATTCGTTTTGTGAGTTAGGTTCAGGTCTATTTTCAATTTTTTCATTAATTAATTCTACTTCAGGTTTTGTGATTTTGTTTTCTTCATCAAATACTACGTTGATTGTTTCTTATATTTTTAGGGTTTCATTGTTATATACCCTATATGCTTTACTAGTGGTTGAGTATCCTAGAAAAGTTTCGGTACTAGTTTTAGAGGTGAATTTTCCTAAGTGGTCTTTAGTGTTTAATATGTGTACCCTACATCCAAAAGCCAAAAAATGCTTAATGTTTGGTAAATTTTCGTAATAAATTTTATATGATGTTTTAAGATATCTTTTAACTAATAGAATCCTATTTTGAACATAGCAGGTCATATTGACTACTTCTGCCCAAAACCTATTAAGTAAGTTGAATTCGTTTAACATAGTTCTAGTGGCTTCTTGTAGAGTTATATTCTTACGTTCAACTAGACCGTTTTGTTGAGGAGTCCTAGGGAAGGAGAACTCATGGTGGTACCTGTAATAAAAAGAGGATTTCCAACTAGCAACATGTAACTGAATCACCACCATGATCACTTCTAATTCTTTTAATCTTAAGATTCTTTTCATTTTCTATTAGTTTGCATAAATTGGTGAGTTGATATAAGGTTTCACTTTTATGTTTTAAAAACCTAACCCATGTGAATCTAGAGTCATCATCGACTATAACTAGACAGTATTGGCTTCCGTTTAGTGACTTGGCTCCATGAGAGTCAAAGAGATCTAAGTGTAGGAACTCAAGTACACTTTTTGTTCTTTCTTGATTAGTTAGTTGATGTGAAGCCCTAGTTTGTTTACCTTGTAGACAAGCATTAAATATTTTAACTTCCAGGTTATTTAGGTTGGGTAGACCTCTAACTAAACCACTCTGACTCATTTTGCATATGAGTCTTGGATGAGAGTGGCCGAGTCGTCGGTGCCACAACCATGATTCCTCTTTTTGTGTCATTAGATACTTGGTTGAGGAGTTAGGTAAATTAATTGTATAAATGTTACTATTCCTAGTTCCCTTAAGTATAGTTTTTGAGGTATCATTATTTTAATTAGGCATTCATTTTGTAAGAAGATGACCTTATAGTTGTTGTCACACAATTGACTAACACTAAGGATATTAGATTCAAAATGTTTAACTAAAAGTACTTAACGAATTATAAAGTTCGAGTTTAGCTCAATATCACCTGATCCGATGATTTTGAGCTTCCCCTGGAACATTGAACCAATGCGGCCTTTTCACGTAGTGAATTTGGTCCTTGGGACCCCAATACTTGGTTGATTCTAATTGTGAATTCAAAAAGGTCTTAGGGACCAAAGCTTGGACTTTTGTTTATTTTGACTAACAATCGACATATACGATTTGTCATTGTGGTTGATCTAAATCCGAGTTCGACATTATTGTACACAACCCTTTGCGATCCAAGTAGTAGGTCAAGACCCTTGGACCCCAAAGTAAACCTTTCCAATGTTTTCCTAAGCTCTTGAACTTGTCCTTTCAAGAGAGAATTCTCTTCCTCAAGTTTTTCAACTTGAGTTGAGTTTCCCTCTTGAACTTGACTAATCGAAGAGGTTAGGGAGACCTCATGCTTAAGGAGTTCAACCTCCTTAGCTAAGGTCTCGACTTTGGACTCGGACTTAGCTAACTTCTTAGTTAAATATTTAATTGCACTATGTAAAGTATTAATTAGAGATCGACTTACCTTGATCAAATCTTTTGAATTGAATGTGGATCTGTGGCTTGTCTTGAATTGGAGTTCATTGTCGGATCCAAATTCGGACTCGGTCTCGAACTCGTAGTTCGTTTCGGGTTCGGATTTGTCTTCGGTCTCAGCTTGGCCATGAATGCTAGATTGTTGAGTTCGTCTTCTTCCTCCGATGACTCCTCCCAAGTTGCATTGAGCGCCTTCTTGGTTTATGATTGTTTGTTCTTTAGCCTTGGGCACTCGAATTTGATGTGACCCCTCTTGTTACACTCATAACACTTGTAATTTGAGGTTTGCTCGGTTCTCTTCTCCTTGGATTGCTTGATGGGTCATCTTCTGCTCTTGATCATCTTTCGAACTAGATTCACTAGCTCAGTCTCCATTTCATCATTCACCTCCGATTCGTACTCCTCTTCTTCTTCGGAAGGTGGTTTGCTTTTCACCTTCTTCCTTTGACCTGCAATCAAGGCAATACTTTTCTCGACCAGGGCCGAGTTAGATTGTTCATGTAATTCAAATTCGGAAAAAAACTTGTCTAGTCTAATCTTAGATGTCTTTAGATACTTGGTAGGCATCAACCATAGATGCCCACAAAGTGGTCCTAGGAAAAGTGTTCAAGGCATACCTGATTACATCTCGATTCTCGACCTTTTGTCCGATCGAGTGGAGGCCATTCATGATGTCCTGGATCCTTTGCGTGAAGTTGTGTAGCGGTCTTGTGATCCTGCATTTTCAAATTAAATAATTTCTTTAACAAAAGGTAACACTTACAAACCTTCGTGTCGGCCGTCCCTTCATGTAGCTCAATGAGCTTGTTGCATAAATCCTTCGCGCTGATGAACGGGCCGACGTAGTTGAGTTCCTCTTTGGAAAGCGCTCATTGAAGGATCTATGTGGCTTTGGCATCAACCTCCACTTCTCACTTCATGGCGTTCGTCCACTTGTTACAATCCAAGTATTCACCATCTTCATTGATTGGAAGGGTGAACCCGGTCTAGATGACTATCCACATCTCTACTTGGCTCTTGAGGTAGCACTCCATCTGACCCTTTCAGTAATAGAAGTCATCTCCGTTGTAAAATGGAGGTCGGGCGGTGCTAAACCCCTCGAGATAGGCCATTCGATAAAATCTTGGAGACAAAAACAAAGAACATGAAAATTGCAAAGACTTGGTCTTGGATTAGTAGTGCGGGAGAAATAATAAAGAAAACCTTTAAATTGAAGAAAACGAAAAGAAAACAAATATGCTAGATTGGTGGTTGCACCGAATCTTAGCGCCCCCGCTCTGATACCAAATGTTGGATCGAGTGAATCGCTAAAGGGGGGGGTGATACAATCATAAAAACCTTTCTCTTTTCGTTTCATCAAAACCAAAAGTAAGCATAGTGGAAGTAAAGAAAACAAAAATGAGACTTTTGTTTTTACTTGGTTCACAACTGAAAGGTTGCTACTCCAAGGCCCCGCGATCCTAGACCACATAGAAAGGGGAAATCCACAAAAAGTCTCCTCTTCGTTGGAGGTAAGAGACAACGAAAAAGAAAGCTCGAGGATAAGGCAACAAGCCTACTTCTCCTCGTTACGATAAAAGCCTCGAGTACAAGAAATAGAAAAAAATTTCTTGTTTCAATTTCTTGTAATATAAAAATGTACAAGAAATTACAAAGACAAAGTGAAATACGTAAAGTAAACTTTACAACAAATGGCTTTGAACTCTTGCTTGTTTCTTGCTTTGGTTTGATCTTTATGGTCTTGAATGCAGCAACAATTCCCCTTTAAAATCTCCCCAAATATCACTATAGAAATCCTCCCCAAGCTCCTCCTTTTATGCTTGTCTCTGGCTGATTCCGCGCCTAGTAGTCGACTGCCATAAGACCCTAGTCGACTACTCCTATAGCCATTGTGAGACAACGACCCATGTTAGAAATCTAGCCAATGGATACACTGGCAGTCGACTGCCAATTACCATCAGTCGACAACCAACCTCATAGCCGACTGATTAGTCAGCTACTGAGCGTTCAGCTTGTGTTCTCGATTAGTAGTCGATTGCCATCCATGGTAGTTGACTCTCAAGCCATCAGTTGACTTCCCAAATATGACAGTCAACTGCAATGACATACGACGAAGTTGAACAGCAGTCGACTTTCACTAGTCGACTGGGACATACCTCCAGTCTACTGTTATCGGGTAAAACCTCAAACACAAGTTGTTTGAGCATCCGACCTTCGAGTAAAATCTCAAACACCAATGTTTGAGCATCTGACACTGATCTTAGCCACTTGGCCAAGTTCACCTCATCCTCTCATGGAGTTCCCCATCGAAGCTCTCTTCCTCTGGCCTACGTCCCTCAGATGCACTAAGCTAACGACTTCTCCCTGTGTCATCATTCGCGTCTTGCCCTAAAGTCTGCTTCCTTTGGCTTAACTCCATTGCTCATTGTCTGGCGGTCCCTCGGATGCACTAAGCTCACGACTTCTCCCCATGCCATCCTTCACCGACTCAAGGACCCGAGCCATGAGAAAAGTGACCTTGCCAAGTACTCAAGACTTTCCCATTGCCAAGGCTACACACTTAGACTTTCCCAATGCCAACTCCATGTTGGACATTCATTGCAAAGGCTACACACATGAACTTATGTGGCCAAGGCTACACACTTGGTCTTTCCTTGCCAACTCCATGTTGGACTTCCAATACCAAGCCCCATGCTTGGACTTTCACTGCCAAGGCTACACACTTGGACTTACATGGCCAAGGCTACACACTTGGTCTTCCCATGCCAACTCCATGTTATATGTTTTGTCTAACATCAAAAACTGTTCGAGTAAAACTCGAGTCTGGTCAATCATGACTTGGGTCGATTGCACTAACAAACTTCCCCTTTTTGATGTTTGACAAAAACACAAACACCTTTGAGTTAGGTGACCTAACTCAAGTCTACCAATTATCCCCAATTGACAATTCTCACATCTTGTGTGAATTCCAACTAACCCCAATTGGTATATTCTCCCCCTTTTTGACATACATCAAAAAGGTCCTCTCCAAGGGTGTCAATGTCTCATATTCCAATGAGATCTTACAATCTCCCCCTATGTCCAAAAACACATCTAGGTTGCCTTCACTCTTCCTAGTGATAAGTCCCATATCACTTAAGAGATGCAATCCCTCAATTCTCCTCCCATGAGGAGAAATACATCCATCATCCCAAGATGAATAACCTCCCCCTAAAGGCTTGCTCCCTCTTGACCATTGCACCAACAATGTCCTTGGAGAGTCCCTAAGCCTATAAGAACACTAAACAATCGAAATTAAGGGCAAAGATTCAACATTGAACTTTACTAATCCATTTTTAATGGATTTTCACCCTTCCAATGCTCTCCAAAGCATATCCTAGGGTTAGGAGCAGTTAGAGAACCAAGGAATAGCTGAACATGGGCCTAACAAACCTTGTTTACCCGAAATCAACACTTGGCAGTCGACTCTGATAGTCACCAATCGACTGCCCTTCATGCCAGTCGACTGCCAAACATGGCAGTCGACTGATTTCTGCACTGTGCAGAAATTAGAAATCAGAAACGAACTTTGAAAATTCATAAGTAAAAATACATATTTTGAAAAACTTGAAAATTCATATGTACATTACTTATAACAGACATTATAGGTAAAAAATAGTTAGAAATTAAAATACCCATAAACTAGTGAGATTGACACAAAGTTCAAAACTATTGAAATTTTGAATGTTTGACCCTACTTTGTATCACCTCCTTCAATGGTGATTGCTATCAAAAGATAGACTTCACCAAGGTTTTTTAAAATGGTTTTAAAAATGATTTTAAAAACCATAATTCCTTTTCCTAACATCTCACTTGTATCTAAGTGTATGAAACACATACAAGTCAAGTGTTCTAGTGAGATGTGGGTTTTGTTTATTTATGGTCTCATGCATATGCTAGGCAACTCTATTTGATTCCCTTATACATGGGACTTCAAATCATGCCATAGTCCTTAAATCCATTTTAATTAATCCATTAATGATGATTATGACATAAATGTTGACATAACTAAAAGCATGTGCCAATAATCATGATGTCATGGCATGTGATTCTAACTTAAGCATAACATGACATTTCTAAGCATTAATCATGACATTTTTATGATTAAAAATAAATATGATGTCATGACATGGTAAATGACAATCAAAGAATGGCAAATAAGATGTAAAGGTATAGGAATACCTAGATTTTAATATTAGTTGTCATTTGATAGAATTAAGTTTATTTTTCCATATTAATGTTGGGATGTATACTGAAAAGTCTATCTTTTATATGAATATCTTTATTTTTGAAATAAGAATCACATGATCATTGTTTGCGTATTTATGGTTATGCATATCATCTAATACATTACATTATAGATAACATGCTGTGTAGTGTCACACGGGAGATCATGTTATCAGTTCCCTGTAAAGTATAAGTAAAGGCTCACAACCGAGATGGTTATGGGCAAACTATTGGAATAGTTGTAGTGTGATTTGGTATTGGTTTGTCTTGACCATAGAATCACACTAGTACACTTTGTGTGTATTGAGTAGGACCGATTTAGAGGTGATTCGATTTATTGCTGACTACATAATTGAATCGGACCTTGGATATTATGTTGTAGATGCTCTTAATCCCGATATAATAACAGGCACATATACTTAGTATTTATTTCTTTGATTTACCAATGGGCGAGATTTATAGAGTAAATCGATAGGCTCGGTAAGTTGGAAAATGATATTATTTATATGGTGTGCCATTGATTATAGGTGGAAACCATATCCTATATATTATGATGATGATGTCCTCTTGAGGAGCTCATAAGGTTCATCATGTAAACCCTGCAGGTGGACTTGGTCCGACATGATGATAAGGTTGAGTGTTACTACTCATGGAGTTAGATGTTGATTAATTAGTTGTCATTAAATTAATTAATTGTCGGACATTCGAGATCTTAAACACGGGGAGATAAATGTACAAATAATATATGGAGCCCATATTAACTTATGGGGGTTGGTGAGGTATATCAATGATAATCCTCTAGTGGAATGGATTATCATTAATGTATCGGACTTTATGTGGGCTTGATCCATTGGGTGTCCAAGATCTAACTCCTTCTCATTGTCCCTATTGTAGCCTATTAAAACCCTCATGAAGCCTAGATCCGATGATGGAAAATGAAACTCTAGATCTGACAGTGGATATTAAATCTCTAGATCCGACGGTGGAGATTAAATCTCTAGATCCAACGGTTGAGATTAAATCTCTAGATCCGACAGTTGAGATTAAATCCCTAAATCTGATGGTGGAGATTAAAAGGAGGCTTAAGCCTAACTCTATAAATATGGCTTAAGGGGTGGGTGGCAAGGAGAACTTGGAGATTAAGGCTTTGGCTTTGGGCGGCTAGGGTTAGGGTGTTGGTTTGGGCGGTAACAAGGTGGGAGATTAGGGTTTGCTTCCTTTCTCTTCCTAAGGTGTAGCCGGCGCCCACTCCATCTTCCTCTCTACCTTGGCCGGCGCTCATCCTCTTCCTTTCTTCATCCTTGGCCGGCGGCAACTAGGGTTAGGGTTCTTCCCTTGGATCTCTTGGTCGGCGCCTACTCCATCTTCTTCATCTATTCCTTGGCCGGCGGCAACATCATGTCTCTTGACTTGGTGGCCGGTCCTAGATAGGAAAGAGTTTCATTTCATTCTTCCCTTTGTTCGGAGCGAGCAAGGAAGAGAAGAACGTGTTCTAGGAGGCTTCGACTTTTGAAAGATCGTCTCCCACACGACATCTAAAAGGAGGAAGGACATACAATAAAAGATCAAGAGGTATAACAAGAGGTATAATTCTTTTTTATGAATCTTTTCTTATTCTATGCATGTTGTATATTTTGTATGTGGCTAATTTACTTGGACCCCAAAAACAAACACAAAAACTGACGATCCGTACATCATCTATTCCACAGCTAATCGAAGAAAAGAGGTAGGTTACTTGAACAACATGTTTGTTCAAGTGACCACTCTAATCGAATAACATAATGATGGAACTGTTGCTTGGGTAATCCCTCTTTGTCAATGATTAATTTTTCTAATCTGGGGACGAAGACGGGATCGCCATGTACAAGCGAACGAGTCAAAGTGGGAAGCGAAGTTTCCTCCCTTCAATTGGTATCAGAGTCACGGTTTCCGATTTTATGTGTTTAGGATTCAGTTAATTTTATGTACTTATCATATATTGTATGAGCTGGATAATAGTAGGATGTGCGTAGGTTAACTTTTTGGTTGCAGGCATAGGATCCAACTATTATGGCCATATGTGTGTATGTGATTGTATGTGTGTAATTTTATATTATTTGAATCCTCGAGGTTGACGAGGCTAGTATTTAATTTTTATAATTAAGTACGACATTATTTAGCCAGTCTTTTTATTTTAGTTTACTTTCGATCTAGATTTGATGTACACTCCTTCGTGGAGTATAGGATCGATGGATGTAAATTAAAATAGTTTTTCTCGGCTCAGATCTCCGGATGGCTTGTACATGACGTAGGGAGGAGCGGACGAGATGGCAATACGACGGGAGGCATATTGGAGAACAAAAGCCATCATAGTTGGAAAATATTTTTTTTCATATTTATTGCATCTTGTTTGATATGCATGTCGTGTGCTAGGAAAATTCCTTAATTTTAAATTACTAAGTGGGAGAGGGATATTTTTATAAATTCCCACGGCCTCCATTACGATTTAACATGTGATGCAAACAAACTTGCGCGTCGGCTCTGAGTGCCTTCCTCCCCATCGGATGAGTTTGTTTTGCGAATCACAGGGTCGAATATGGTTATAGGAAATTATTTAAGAGCATGTGTACTTTCCCATCGGAAGGCACATAACCCGAGATAATTTTCTTGGTATCGAGTAATGGTGAACACTTAGATGTAAATAGGAGTATCCTCCCCATCAGAGTCACTGCTTTTATTTGTAGAGCCGAAGAGGAACCAACTATTAATTTTATTTGTCAAAAAGTTAGGTTGACAAGATAATAAAATTAATGGGTAAAACCCCCTCTTACAAATGTAGAATTCGTATACGCCCACATGATCGTGGCATACGATATTCTCGGTGTTTTGAGGTGTTGGTTGATTTTGAAATTTTATTGTTTGAGGAACCAATAAATTTTTGGAATCTAAAGTTTTGATCTATGTGATTCTTAGGTTTTTCAAAAATGACTTTCAACCCACTTGCTATGATACTAAAGGAAAATAAACTTACTGTACCCAATTATGTTGATTGGAAAAGGAATCTAGATATTGTATTAACTGCTGAGGAGTATAAGTATGTACTCTTCGAAGAGTATCCTCCTAAACCGGCAAATGAGCTGGAAGTCCTTGGAGCTGAGATCGATGGGGAAACCCAGATCGATATCATTCTCTAGTCTCTACCTAGGAGTTTTGAGCAGTTTTGCCTGAATTATAACATGAATAAGAGATTGTATTCATTGGCGGAGCTTCTGACAAAACTCCAGGCTGTAGAAGGGCTTGCTCAGGCTCAGGCCATGGTTGCTCAGAAGGTTTCTACTTGTAAGCCGAAAGGCAAGAAGAAGAAGAAACAAGGTGGAGCATAGGTGGTGGGAGGATCTCAGGGACGAGTGAAGAAGCCGAAATGCAAGTGCTTCACTTGCAAGCAGACTGGACATTGGAAGAAGGACTATCCCAACTGGAATCAGAATAAAGGTATATCCTTTGGTCTAGTCGTTGAAACATGTTTAACGGTGTTATCTACCGACACCTGGTGTGTAGATATGGGAGCCACTGATCATGTCTGCAATACTTAGTAGGGGTTCCTGGAAACCAGACAACTAGCTGAGGGGGAGATTACCATTTACTTGGGCGATGCCACAAAGGTGGCAGCTATTGCAGTGGGAGATGTTTATTTGTCTTTTGAGAGGAATAAAGTTTTGGTTGTGATAAATTGCCTTTATGTACCTTTATTTAGAAAGAATTTAATTTCAGTTTCTAAATTGTTTGTGGATGGATATTCTATTACTTTTAATGACAGAGTTGTTATAAAAAGGAATAGGGAGATTATCTGTTTTGGTGCATTGGTAGGCAATTTATATACACTTGAACCAAAAGCTCCCACGATGCAAATAGAAGTAAATAACTCATCTTCTAATTCCAATAAGAGAAAAGAACCTTCGAAGATGAACCAAACATATCTTTGACATCTAAGGCTAGGTCATATTAACCTAAGCAGAATTCAAAGGTTGATAGCTGATGAACCTTTGGGTTCATTAGTGGTGGAGGATTTCCCAACCTACGAATCTTGCTTGGAGGGTAAAATGACCAAGATGGTCAAGGGGTATAGAGCCAAAGATGTGTTGGAGTTGGTTCATTCTGATTTGTGTGGTCCTATGTCTATCCAGGCAAGAGGTGGTTTTGAATATTTCGTCTCCTTTATAAACGATTATTCGAGATATGGATACATTTATTTGATGCGCTGCAAGTCTGAATGCTTTGATAAGTTCAAAGAATTCAAGGCTGATGTAGAGAAACGTCAAGGTAAAAGTATCAAGACACTATGATCTGATCGTGATGGTGAGTACCTCTTGGGAGAGTTTAGGATTACTTATCAGAGGCTGGGATTCAATCCCAATTATGTGCACCTGGCATACCCCAACAGAATGGTATAGTAGAACAAAGGAATAAGACTCTTATGGAGATGGTTAGATCGATGATGAGTTATTCTTAGTTGCCAGATTCGTTTTGGGGATATGCTGTAGATACGGCAGTGTATATTCTGAACTTGATACCATCTAAATCAGTGCCTTCTACTCCCACAAAATTGTGGACTGGGCGAAAGCCTAGTCTGAGACATATTTGGATTTGGGAGAGTCCAACACATGTGCTGAGGGCAGATGCTGGTAAGTTGGAACCTCGTACAGAAGTGCGCATGTTCGTTGGCTATCCTAGAGGAATGAAAGGTGGTTTGTTTTATAGTCCTAGAGATCAGAGGGGGATCGTTAGCACGAATGTCAGATTTCTAGAGGAAGACTATGTGATGAACCACAAGCCCATAAGTAAGATTGTTCTGGAGGAATTGAGAGGGGAAGTCACTACTTTAGTACCACCGGTACAAGAGGATATACCACAAGTCACTGCATCGCGTGTCACAGAGGATACATAGGTGATACCTCATCACAGTGGGAGGGTTGTTAGATAACCTGACAGATTTATGTTCTTGGGATAATCTTCTGATTTTGTCCCTGGTGAACATGAACCTGATCCCTGGACATAAGACGAGGCGATCCAAGATAAAGATGCGGTATCTTGACTAAGTGCATTGAATTCTAAGATAGAATCTATGGATTCAAATCAGGTCTGGGAGCTAGTAGAACCACCCAATGCTGTAAAAGCCATTGGATGTAAGTGGATGTACAAAAGAAAGAGAGGAATAGACCGGAAGGTTGAGACCTTCAAAGCAAGGCTTATTGTGAAGGGGTATACTCAAAAAGAGGGCATCGATTATGAGGAGACCTTTTTGCTGGTAGCTATGCTTAAGTCTATCCGGATTCTCTTATGTATTGTTGCTCATATAGATTATGAGGTGTGGCAGATGGATGTCAAGACAGCTTTCCTTAATGGAAGTCTTGAGGAAAACATCTATATAAAGCAACCAGAGGGATTCATTGCAAAGGGCAAAGAGCATCTTGTGTGTAAGCTTAATCGGTCCATTTATGAATAGAAGCAAGCTTCGAGATCTTGGAACATCCACTTTTATGAGGTAATATAGTCTTATGGATTTATTTAAAGTCCGGATGAGTCTTGTGTATACAAGAGATGTGATGGAAACGTAGTGGTATTTCTTATACTATATGTAGATGACATTTTATTAATTGGCAACAATGTCAAGGTGTTATCGGGCGTAAGAGTATGGTTGTCCAAACAGTTTGATATGAAGGACTTGGGAGAAGTGGGACACATCCTTGGGATCAAGGTTATAAGGGATCGCAGGAAAAGGATGTTGTGCTTATCTCAAGCTTCATAGATAGACACCATTATGGATCGTTTTAGCATGCAAAACTCCAAGAAAGGTTTTCTACTTTTCAGGCATGGAGTTCCTTTATCTAAGGAGATGTGTCCTAGAACATCTAAGGAGATAGAGGAGATGAAGGCGGTTCCTTATGCTTCGGCAGTAAGAAGCCTCATGTATGTCATGCTATGTACGAGACCAGATATCTGCTTTGCCGTTGGCATGGTTAGCAGATATTAGAGTAATCTAGGACAGGGACATTGGACTGCAGTAAAGCATATATTGAAGTACCTGAGAAGGACTAGGGATTATATGCTGGTATACCAAGCAGATCAATTACTCCCTATGGGTTAGATAGATTCTGACTTCTAATCAGATAGGGATAATAGTAAGCCTACCTCAGGTTTTGTATTTACTTTGGGAGGTGGAGCCATTGTATGGAGGAGTGTCAAGCAGAAATGCATGGCGGACTCTACCATAGAAGTTGAGTATGTGGCAGCCTTTGAGCCGGCCAAAGAAGCTGTGTGGCTCAGGAACTTCTTGATGCACTTGGATGTAATTCCTGGTTTGCCTAGAACTATCACAATTTATTGTGATAACAGTGGTGCAGTTGCAAACTCGAAGGAACCACGAGCCCATAAGGCAAGTAAACACAATGCGCAAGTACCACCTGATACGAGAGATCGTAAAGCGGGTAGAAGTTGTTGTTGCCTAGATTGCATCAGAGGATGACCTAGTAGATCCTTTCACTAAGGCCCTTCTTGCGAGAGCTTTGATAGGCATGTGGAGGGAATGGGAATCAGATGTATGACAGTATGAGGACAACATAGTCTTTTAGTATAAGTGAGAGATTGTATGGATGTATACTGAAAAATCTATTTTTTTTATGAACATATTTATTTTTGAAATAAGCATCACATGATCATTGTTCCATATTTATGGTTATGCATATCGTCTAATATATTATATTGTAGATAACATGCTGTGTAGTGTGACATGGGAGATCATGTTATCAATTCCTTGTAAAGAATAAGTAAAGGCTCACAACCGAGATGGTTATGGACAAATTATTGGAATGGTTGTAGTGTGATTTGGTATTGGTTTGTCTTGACCATAGAATCATACTAGTACACTTTGTGTGTATTGAGTAGGACCGACTTAGAGGTGATTCGATTTATTGCTGACTACATAATTGAATCGGACCTTGGATATTATGTAGTACATGCTCTTAATCCCTATATAATCATGGGCACATATACTTAGAATTTATTTCTTTGATTTACCAATGGGCGAGATTTATAGAGTAAATCGATAGGCTCGGTAAGTAGGAAATCATATTATTTATATGGTGTGTCATTGATTATAGGAGGAAACCTATCCTATATATTAGGATGATGATGTCCCCTTGAGGAGCTCATAAGGTTCATCATGTAAACCCTCCAAGTGGACTTGGTCCGGCATGATGATAAGGTTGAGTTATACTACTCATGGAGTTAGATGTTGATTAATTAATTATCAGTAAATTAATTAATTGAAAGACATTCGAGATCTTAAACACGGAGAGATAAATGTACAAATAATATATGGAGCCCATATTAACTTATGGGGGTTGGTGAGGTAGATCAACGATAATCCTCTAGTGGAATGGATTATCATTAATGGTTCGGACTTTATGTGGGCTTGATCCATTGGGTGGCCAAGATCCAACTCCTCCTCATAGTCCCTATTGTGGCCTATTAAAACCCTCATGGAGCCTAGATCCGATGATGGAAAATGAAACTCTAGATCCGACGGTGGAGATTAAATCTCGAGATCCGACGGTGGAGATTAATTCTCTAGATCCGATGGTGGAGAATAAATCTTTAGATCCGACGGTGGAGATTAAATCTCTAGATCCCACGGTTGAGATTAAATCTCTAGATCCGACGGTTGAGATTAAATCCCTAGATCCGACGGTGGAGATTAAAAGGAGGCTTAAGCCTAACTCTATAAATATAGCTTAAGGGGTGGGCGGCAAGGAGAACTTGGAGATTAATGCTTTGGGTTTGGGTGGCTAGGGTTAGGGTTTTGGTTTGGGCGGAAACTAGGTGGGAGATTAGGGTTTGCTTCCTTTCTCTTCCTAAGGTGTAGCTGGTGCCTACTCCATCTTCCTCTCTTCCTTGGCCGACGCTCATCCTCTTCCTTTCTTCATCCTTGGCCGGCGGCAACTAGGGTTAGGGTTCTTCCCTTGGAGCTCTTGGTCGGCGCCTACTCCATCTTCTTCATCTATTCCTTGTCCGGCGGCAACATCAAGTCTCTTGACTTGGTGGCCGGTCCTAGATAGGAAAGAATTTCGTTTCATTCTTCCCTTTGTTCGGAGCGAGCAAGGAATGGAAGAACGTGTTCTAGGAGGCTTCGACTTTTGGAAGATCGTCGCCCACACGATGTCCAAAAGGAGGAAGGACAGACAATAGAAGATCAAGAGGTATAACAAGAGGTATAATTCTTATTTATGAATCTTTTATTATGCTATGCATGTTGTATATTTTGTATGTGGCTAATTTACTTGGACCCTGAAAATAAACACAAAAATTGGCGATCCGTACATCGTCTATTCCGCGGCTAATCGAAGAAAAGAGGTAGGTTACTTGAATAACAAGTTTGTTCAAGTGACCACTCTAATCGAATAGCACGATGATGGAACGGTTGCTTGGGTAATCCCTCTTTGTGAAGGATTAATTTTTTTGATCCGGGGACGAAGACAGGATCGCCATGAACAAGCGACCGAGTCAAAGTGGGAAGCGAAGTTTCCTCCCTTCAATTAACCAACTCTACCAAGTGTGCCAAAACCCAAAATGACACACCAAGACCTCTAACCCTAATTGTTCCAATTTGATTAATATTCAAATTTCTCAAAACACATTGGCACATCCTAAAGTGTCAACTCTACCATGGTTAGGTTAACTACCTATCAACTTAGGGTTGACACACCTTAACGCATCTAGCATGAATCAATCATGCTCCAAGGAACCCAATACCTATTGGAGCTCCTTGGGTTAACAAGGTATTCACTAGGGATAACTTCCTTAGATACCTTTCTAATGACCCTTTTTTGGCTTTGAAGCCTTAGTCATTTGGGTCTTGTTAAGGTTAACCTTAAGGATTGCCTCCCTAGTAACCTTCTTAGTGGTCTTCCTAGGTTTTATAGAACCCTTGTGTTAGTTATATATGAGAGGTGTTCTAAGGCAATCACCTTATGGTAGTTCCATTTATTTGATAAATGAAGATTCACTATTTGAGTATACGTATTTTCATGTATTTGATTGTATCTTAAACTCATTTACTGGATGTCCACAATACGATTCACAGCATGAGAGAATTTGTGATTGGATCACAACTAGTGAGTCTCTCTAGATGTGTAATTGTGATGTATTGAAATTATCCCTAGTCAATGAATTGATGCATACGGACGCCAATGATTTTGTTGAGACTTGCACGAGGTATACTCTTTGGTTTATCCAAGCAGCTATTTCTCACTGGCTAGAAACATTGGGATGTCTGGAGTTGATCGTGGATGCTAGTTATGACAACTAGTTCATTGGAGTAACCAGCTGTAAGACTTCATATGGTTCTCTGCATATACAGATATGTCAATGAAGTCGTTACTGTAGCTTAAGTGCGATATTCCTCGACTTGAGGTATTCAAGTCATCTTGGTCATGGAGACTTATGCTTTGACATCTTAAGTAAGCATCTCCGAGGCGGTGTGGACCCGATATGATTGGGCATAAGTCGAAGTGCTCGAAGTTGTTTGAGTAGCCAACAGAGGATTCACTACTCCTTACAAAGAGATGTATACCCTATGGCCTCTCGTCGGATTGTTACTAAAGTCTTTGGCCAAAGCATTACATGTTTAGAGTATGGTACTCTTGGATACATGTGTAGTAACTAGAATTCGCAGGACGAGAAAGTAAATACTTGAGCTAGATGTGACATAGTCAGCCTAGTGGAGACTGACACTATAGACCATGTCCTGAACCAAGTGGGTATAAGATGAGTGAAGAAAATGGTGCACAATTCACTGTAGCTTCTGAAAGGTTTCAGAAGATCTTCTGGGATCAACTGTTGATTTTTCGATTAATTGGGGATCATGATGTACTACTAAGTGCCACTCATGATCGTTCTATAATAAATGGTTAATTATAGATGGCAAACATAAACTGGTAATCTATTTGGTCACACGCACTACGAGTGTTATCCGAAGGATTTAAAATGAGTTTGAGAATGAGATTCTCAGATTGAGAGAGACTTTGTTTGGTTGGACCAAACAAAGAGTGAGTATGAAATTATTTTAGTCGCATCGGAAGCATAGATGGGCATTGTCTTATGAAGACATGATGGATGAACCAAATCAGTTTGGTTCTAATCCAATGGTGGAAAATAAACCAAAGGAGTTTGGTTTGTTTTAAACGAATAAACTAAAGTTGGTTCGGTTCGTTTTAACTTAAAATAGACCAATGCGGTTTGGTTTATTTTAACTTAAGTTATTGGAGCGGATTAACGGGGTTTGGTCATGAACCAATGACCGTTAAGGTTTCTTGATGGTCAAGGACCATGTGTTCTATAAATAAGAGGGTGGAGAAATATTTCGTGGATGAGATAAGGTTTTGCGAAACCCTAGCCACCTTTTCTCCTCTTCCTCTCTTGTTGTCGCCGCCCAACTTAGGGTTACCGCTGCCCAACCCTTGGCGCCGCCCACCCCTTGGACGTCGCCTCCTTCAGTTGTCGCCCATCCACCATCCGCCGACCACCCTCTAGCTAGCAGTCCAACCACCGGCCATCCTTGTAGTCGTCGGCCACCAAGGTGCAGCCGACCAATTTGATTTGTTGGCTCTTCCAAGGAGACAAGTTCGTGGAACTTGTTTTATGATCATCTCTCAGATCACATTGGCTTCTACGCGAGACTAGTATCTCTTATCAAGATGAGGCTCGTAGCTTGTGAAGCTATCCAGACAATACTAGGCTTGGATACAGATAGAGTGGATACTAGCGAGGGTCGCTATGGTTAATGTCATTCCTACTACACGTGATTTGTCAGTTATACCTAGATATAAAGTTTCCTTCATTGCAAATATTTTAAATATGTGATTATGTCTACACTTGTTGTATCCTACATGCGTGTGGTGTGTGTGATGTAATAAAATTATTTTATTATCGTATTGTTTTGCTTCCGTTGTGTGCATGTTTACGAAACATGTTCGAACACACACCCACATCGATGTCGGGGAAACCCAACAGTGGTATCAGAGCCCGCCTGTGTTCTGACATAATCTTAAAATTGTTTTGCGATAGTCATAATTGTATTTTTGGGAATTTTTTACTTTTGGAATGTTTAGAAATAATTAAGGAAATTTTAATTAGTAAAGAAATTCAAATTGGAAATTTTCTAATGTGATTAGGAAATTACAATTTAGGAAATTTGCTTCCTAAATTAAATTTGAATTTCCTTAATTAATATTTTTCATAAATAAAATATGTGATTAGATTTGAAATTTTTTTTCCTAGTTTAATCAAGATTTGATTAGAGAAATCAAATCTCAAACATATTTTATTTCCAAAATTAGTTATGATAAATAAGGAAATTATTTGTGTCATAATTGTATGTCATGTAATTGCATTAGATGCATATCGTTATGTCATGCGTGCCATGACATGTAAATACATTAGTTGCACATATATATGTCATGCGTACCATGCCATGTAGATAATAGTTATTTGCATGAAAAGAGGATGAGATCTTGAAACCCTTACACAATATTAAAGCCTACACCTTCCATTAATATGGTTAGAACCGGAGTTTCGTTTCTTGTTTGGGTTGTTGGACTCTCTCCAAGCCCGGCTCGAACCTGAACATGTTCAAACCATTGAAATGCATTAGATTGAGTTGTTGAACTCTCTCCAAGTCTAGCTAATTGGTTGAATGCGCTCTAACCATATTAAAACTATTTCACGATTAATGGGTCTGCTTTAACTTAGAGCATTGGTTTGTTGGACTCTTTCCAAGGTCGATGTGAAGGGAGGTGAAGTTAGGTGCTATGCATATGATACATACTTGTTAATGCATTAACTATCCAATGTATGTGTGAACATTCAATTAGTTGATAGCACATTGTGATAGTTGCATATATGTGATATGCAATTGGTATACTTGATACCTACTATCGTAGCTAAGAATGACTTGTTGGACTCTCTCCAAGGTTGTTCTTATCTATGTTGGATATCAGCCCATTCGGAGATGGACTTACGATCTCCCGAATTGATTTTAATGGTTTTAAGAATTCGAAAAATAAATGGAATTTAATAAATGTATGTTGCTGCATTTTAAAATCATCTTTCTCATATATGCTCTATTTGTATATCTAGGTTAATCACTTGATCATGACGTCTATAAACTTGCGCACTATTTTAGATTCGAATAAATTGACTGGGCCAAACTTCTTCGACTGGCTTAGAAACCTGAAAATTGTTCTGAAGGCGGAAAAACTTGCGTATGTCCTCGAAGAGAAAATTGTTCTGAACTATTTGAAGAGCAAGCGAGATCCGAAAGGTTAGAAGTATCCAAGCTCCTCTTCACCTCTAAGATGCAAGAAGGATCATCTGTGGTGCAATTTATGCTACAGATAAATGAGTACATCGAGAGACTAGCGACACTCGAATTTGTGATGGATCATGAATTAAGTTTTGACTTAATTCTACATTGTTTGCCGAAGAGTTACTCACAATTTGTGATGAACTACCTGATGAACAAATTCGAAACCACCATTCCTGAGCTCCTTAACATGCTGAAGACTGTGGAACCTTTTGTGAAGCAAGAGGAGAAGATAGTGTTGTTAGTTGATTCCTCAAAGAAAGGTTCAAAGAGGAAATCAAAGGAACAACGTAAGGGGAAGAAGAAGGCTAAGAAGGCAGAACCAGCTCAAAAGGGCACTTGCCATCATTGTGGCAAGGAAGGCCATTGGCGAAGAAACTGCAAGATTTATCTTGAGTCCATGAAGAAGAAGAAGGCATCCGATGCCCCATCCTCTTCAGGTATCTTTGTTATTGATTGTCATTGTATTTCCTCAGACACTTGGGTATTGGATACTGGGTGTGGCTCACATATATGAAATGACATATAAGGGCTAAGGAATAGAAGAAGACTCATCAAGGGAGAATCAAATTTGTGAGTTAGCAATAGAGCAAAGGTTGTTGCAGTCACCATAAGAACATATATGTTGAAACTCCCTACAAGACTTGTCTTAGAACTAGAAAATTGTTATTATGTTCCTTCGTTAATAAAGAACATTGTTTCTATTTCTTGCTTAAATAGAAATGGATATCATTTGACTTTTAGTAACAATTATTGTTACATAACTTTGAATGACGTTCTCTATGAGACTGGAACTTTATGTAATGGTATATATACGTTCGACGTATCCAGTGACATTCTCAATATCGAAGCGAGCAACAAGCATGCTCGGAAAGATAATCAATTAGCCACCAACATGTGACATTGTCATCTTGGCCATGTAAGCAATGCATGTCCGAATTACACCGATGTAGAATTGTGGAATCGTTTGAATTTGATCCATTCCATACATGTGAATCATGCTTAAAAGGAAAGATGACTAAGTTACCTTTTATTGGAAAAGGTGAACCGGTAGGAGAGTTTCTTGGTCTAATACATACTGATGTATTCGGACCTATGTCAACTCATTATCTAGGAGGCTATAGCTACTTCATTACCTTTATCGATGATCATTCATGATTTGGGTATGTGTTCTTGATGAAACACAAGTCTAAAGCCTTTGAAAGGTTCAAAGAATTCAGAATTGAAGTAGAGAAATAGCTTGGAAAAAGTATTAAAATACTTCAATCTGATCGAGGTGGTGAATACTTAATTCAAGATTTTATGGATTATATAAGGGACAATGGTATATTATCTCAATGAACTCAGCCGTATACACTACAACAAATTTGGTGTATCTGATAGGCAAAATCAAACCGTGTTAGACATGGTTAGGTTGATGATGAATCATACGAATCTTCCCAAGTCCTTTTGAGGCTATGCACTTCAAACAGTTGTTTACATGCTAAACAGAGTCCCAACAAAGGTAGTCTCCACTACTCTATATGAGATATAGAATAGTAAGAAACCTAATTTATCTTAGCTTGAAGATATGGAGTTGTCCTGCTTATGTGAAGCAGACTGTATTAGACAAATTGGATGCTAAGTCTGATAAATGTCTATTTATTGGATACCCTAAGGAAACGAGGGGTTACCAATTCTATCATCCTGTGAAACAAAAGATGTTTGTTTCAAGGCATACTGTGTTTTTAGAGAAAGAGTTTCTATTGCAAGAAAACAATGGGAGTGACATTAAACTATAGGAGGTTCAAGAGATTCCAATAGACATTGAAAAGAGACCTGGTCAAGCTTGATAACCGATGGTTCATAGTGATGAGCCATCGGATGAACCTATTGTGACACTACATCTTCGTAGATCTGGTAGAACACGTAACATTCCTGAGAGATATGGATTTCTCATAAGTGAATCGAACGACGTGTTACTCATTGACGATGAGGAGCCTACTAGTTATGAAGAAGTTCTGAAGAGTTCAGAAAGTGACAAATAGCTTGGAGCCATGAAGTCAGAAATGGATTTCATGTATGAAAGTCAAGTTTGGAACTTGGTTGACCCACTTGAAGGCATTAAGCCTATAGGGTGCAAGTGGGTTTTCAAGAAGAAAACTGGCATGGATGGTAATGTGATTACCCATAAGACTAGATTAGTGGTGAAAGGCTATCATCAAATGCAAGGTGTTGATTATGATGAGACCTATTCACCTGTAGCTATGCTTAAATCAATTCGGATGCTGGTGGCCATAACGACTCATTATGATTATGAGATATGACAGATGGTTGTGAAAACTGTTAGTGAAAGCCCTAGAGCCAATTATGTGATGATTGTTGTATGGACTTTATTGTATCATATTCCTATTTATAAAGGCATGGTTATTATATTTACTTGTATTGGTGCCAAATAAACTAAGTATAATAACGTCCTTAAGTAGAAAATTCTTATCTATATCAATCGATTGGTTGAATCGATAATGAGATAATATAGAGAACACTACTCTTAATTATTCCTAGTCAAATATTAACATTCAGGGACAATGTTAATGTGTAGAGACTAGCATATAGGTCAACACGATGACATGATCTCACAAGTCATGGATATGAGATATCAAGTTGACACATGGGTATGCATTGGAGAATGTATATTGAATGACCCGCCATGAGAAAGTATCATGGATCATTATATGAGTGTCATATACTTTCTCATGTGACTATTAGTATGACTATTAGTCATTAGACCTGAAGTCACTATGGTTCCCTACATAAGGAGTTGCATACTTTGGCTTCGTCAAACGTCACCCGTAAATGGGTAGACTATAAAGGCGATTACTGGGTATGTAACAAATTATGCGGAGGGATGTAAGTGATGTAGATGGGATCTATCCCTCCTATATGATGAGAGAGACATCGTTATTCTTGATAGAGTGAGACCACGAAGTGCATGGTCATGCCCAAATGAGTCAATATGAGATATTGAGCTCATTTGATTAGAGTGAGTCTACTTGGAGTTCAAGATATAGATTGTACCGAGGATGACACGGTCTATGCCTCAATTGGTCAATCTAGATGTCAAGGATAGAGGTACATTGTCACATATTGTAAGAGTCACTATTAGTATTCACAAAGGTGATGTTGGAGCTCAACATTTTTGTAACTTGGGTAGCAATGATGTGTTGCTAGATACCGCTCATTGCTTATGTTCCTAAATCCGTTTAGGGACATTGCCAACGTTACAAGAACCTATAGGGTCACACACAAAGGGCAATTAGATGAAGATTAGGTTCATATGATGAACCATGAGGATTAGGTTCATGTGATGAATGAAATTGGATTAAGAGTAATCCAAATTAGACTAATTGAGTTGGACTCAATTTGATTCAACTGTTGAATGAGTCTAATTTAGATTTGATTCATCAAATCAATTTAAATTAATGAATAGAGATTCATTAAATTAAAATTGACTTGAATCAAATGGTTGGATTTGATCAACCATGGGAGATAAGAGGTCAAGTTTGATTTGACTTGAGAGGAAAGATGAAAGGTCAAGTTTGACTTGACCAAATTCCATGTCATGATGATGACTTGGCATGGCCGACCAATGATGATGCTGTAGGGTATTTGCTTATCGAGTCAGTGAGGGGAAACTTCGCTTCCCACTTCACCTCGGTAGCTTGTCCATGGCGATCCCTTCGATGTCCCCGGATTAAAAAAAAAATTAATCCAAGACAAAAGGGATTGCCCAAATCACCAAGTCATCATCGTGCTATTCGTTTATAGAGGTCACTTGAACAAACTAGTTGTTCAAGCGACCATCCTCTATTCTACGAGTAGCCACGGAATAGACGATGTCCGGATCGCCGGTTTTCGTGTTTATGCTTGGGATCCAAGTATTATTTAGTCATTTACAGATTTATAACATGCTTATAATTGAAAACCAAAAACAAGCAAGAAACAAAAGAGAAAAGAGAATAGATATACCTCTTGATCTTCTAATGTATGACCTTCCTCCTTTTGGACGTCGTGTGGGCGACGATCTACCAAAAGTCAAAGCTCCTAGATCACAAATCTTCCTTCCTTGCTCTTCCAAAGCAAGAGGAAGAATAGAAACAAGGTTTTTTCCTCTCTAAAACCAACCAACAAGGAGCACACAAACTCCTTGCCGCCGGCCAACTAGAAGGAGATGTTTGTGGTGGAATCCGGCCAAGACACCAAGGGAAGCCCTATATCTTGTTTCCACCACCTAAGGAGAGGGAGAAGAGAGGATTGGCTGCTGACCAAAGGCCGAAGAAGGCTAGAAAATAAGCTGGATGACTGACAATGAAGGAAGAAGAAGAAAAGAGAACCTTCCTTATTTGGTGCCGCCCTTGCCTCCAAACCCTAACCCTAATACTATCTCAACTAGGATTCCTTTTCTTGCCGCCCAAAACCCTAGCTCTCTTGGATGTTGTTCACGCCAACTCCCATGCCCTCATTTTAGAGAGTTAGGGATAAGCCATGAATTAATCTCCTCCATTGGTTCTAGGGGTTTAATCTCAACCGTCGGATCTAGAGATTCAATCTCAACCGTCGGATCTTAGAGATTTAATCTCTACCTATGGATCTTAGAATTTTGTTTCTATCCATTGGATCTAAGCTTCATGAGATGTTAATAGACTACATTAGGGACCATGAGGAGGAGTTGGATCTTTGCCACCCATGGATCAAGCCCACATAAAGTCCGATCAACTAATGATGATCCAATCCACTAAAGGATCATCATTGATCAACCTCACCAACCCCCATATGATAATATGGGCTCCGTATATTATTTGTACATTTTCTCCCCGTGTTTAAGATCTCGAATGTCCGTCGATTAATTAATTTACTGACCATTAATTAATCAACATCTAACTCCTTGAGTAGTACCACTCAACCTTTTCATCATGCCGGACCAAGTCCACCTGCAGGGTTTACATGATGAACCTTATGAGCTCCTCAAGGGGACATCATCATCCTAATATATAGGACACAGTTTCCTCCTATAATCAACGGCATACCATATAAATAATATCATCTCCCAACTTACAAAGCCTATCGATTTAATCTATAAATCTCGCCCATTAGTAAATCAAAGAGATGAGTACTAAGTATATGTGCCCGTTATTATATCGGGATTAAGAGCATGTACTAAATAATATTTGAGGTCTGATTTGATTATTTAGTCAGCAATAAATCGAATCACCTCTAAGTCGGTCCTGCTCAATACACACAAAGTGTACTAGTATGATTCTATGGTCAAGACAAACCAATACCAAATCACACTACAACCATTCCGATGGTTTGTCCAAAGCCATCTTGGTTGTGAGCCTTTACTTATACTTTTCAAGGGGTCGATAACATGATCTCCTGTGTGACACCACACACCATGTTATCTACAATGTAAAGTATTAGACAATATTGCATAACCATAAAAATATGCAAACAATGATCATGTGATTCTTATTTCAAAATAAAGATGTTCATACAAAAGATAGACTTTTCAGTATACATCCCTACAGATGCTCCACATCATCATTGACTTATCATGTGGTGCCACCTAATGAGGGAGACCAAGAGCCATTGTCTCTTGGAGTTACATGCATGCATGTAACCCCCCAAGGTTAAAGTGGTCGGCTACTTCTTGATGAGGAGTGAATTGTTTTTGGGTAACTCCATCTTCTTCTTCCTTGGATCATCTTCTTTCTTGGCTCTCTTCCTCTCTTGCTCTCCCAATCCTCCATTGCCGAGACCTTCAAGGAGTGCTAGCACACTCAAGATTGTCTTTTCTCCACCTATTGCTTGTGTGGATACCAATAGAGGAGTGTGCACTTGACACTCTCGAGTTCTGGCAGTCCAAGGGTAACTTCTTATCATGTAGATCTAGAGTAGATCTAAAGGTATTAAACACATACATGTTAGTTTTATTTTTTATACTTCGCATGGATTCATGGCCGATGTTTCCGCAACGCAAAAAGCAGTTTTTGTGGCTCGGAAAACCCAAAAAAAATGACTTTCCTTAATGAAAATCTACTTAAGGACGTGTATATGATACAACCCGAGGGTTTCACATCAGTTGATAAAACCAATGTATGCAAGCTTCGATGGTCCATATATGGACTGAAGCAAGCATCCAGGAGCTGAAATATCCGTTTTGATGAGACAATCAAAAGGTTCAATTTCTCACAAAATCCAGACGAACCCTGTGTGTACAAGAAGGTTAGTGGGAGTGTAGTCATGTTCCTAATGTTGTATGTCGATGACATATTACTTATAGGAAACGATATATCTGTCTTACAGTCAGTTAAAATATGGTTATCCAAAACATTCTCCATGAAAGACCTAGGAGAAGCGACCTACATCCTCGAGATTAAGATCTATAGAGATAGATCGAAACAGTTGCTTGGTCTTTCGTAATCTACATATATAGACCGAGTGCTAAAGAGGTTTAGCATGTCGGAATCCAAGAAAGATTTCCTTCCCATCAGGCATGGGATACACCTTTTGAAGTCTATGTGTTTGCGCACAGAGGACAAGAGGATTGGCATGAGTAAGATCCCCTATGCATCCGCAATAGGATCTATCATGTATGTTATGTTATGTACAAAGCCCGATGTATCATATGCTCTGAATGTTGTCACTGTAGATACCAGTTTGATCCAGGAATGGATCATTGGGCGGCTGTTAAGATAATCCTTAAGTACTTAAGAAGAACTAAGGATGTATTCCTAATATATGGAGATGGTGATATGGTAAAATGTGGGTATATGGATGCCAGCTTCCAGACAGACAAGGATGATTCCAGGTCTTAGTCTGGGTACATATTCACCTTGAATGGAGGTGCAATAAGTTGGAAAAGTTTCAAGCAAGACACGGTAGTGGATTCTACCACTGAGACAGAATACATTGTAGTTTCGGAAGTAACAAAGGAAGCGGTTTGGATCAAAAAGTTCGTCTATGAACTTGGTGTGGTTTCAATCATTGTTGAAGTAATACCAGTCTATTACGACAACAATGGAGCGATTGCAGAGGTAAAAGAGACAAGGTCTCATCAACGATCCAAACATGTGCTTCGTCGCTATCATCTGATCTGGGAGATCATCCATAGGAAGGAAATACAAATCGAGAAGATTCCCACAGAAAGAAACTTAGCGGATCCTTTAACTAAGGCCTTGCCTCAAAGTAAGTTTGAGGGCTATGTTAGAGCTTATGGTATTGGGTACCATGGCGATTGACATTAAGCCAAGTTGGAGTTTGTTAGTTATATATGAGAGGTGTCCTAAGACAATCGCCTTATGGCTGTTATATTTATTTGATAAATGAAGATTCACTATTTGAGTATACATATTTTCATGTATTTGATTGGACCTTAAACTCATTTACTGGATGTTCGCAATATGATTCACAACATGAAAGAATTTGTGATTGGATCACAACTAGTGAGTTTCTCTACATGAGTAATTGTGATGTATTAGAATGATCCCTAGTCAATAAATTGATGCATACGGATGACATCGATTCTATTGAGACTAGCACGAGGTATTCTTTGGTTTATCCAAACAGTTGTTTCTCACTGGTTAGAAACATTGGGATGTCCGGAGTTGATCGTGGATGCTAGTTATGGTAACTAGTTCATTGGAGTGACCAGTTATAAGACTTCATATGGTTCTCTGCATATACAGATATGTCAATGAAGTCCTTACTACAACTTAAGTGTGATATTCCTTCGACTTTTGGACTCGGACTTAGCTAACTTCTTAGTTAAATATTTAATTGCACTATGTAAAGTATCAATTAGAAATCGACTTACCTTGATCGAATCTTTTGAATCGAATGCGGATCCGTGGCTTGTCTTGAATTGGAGTTCATTGTCGGATCCAAATTCGGACTCGGTCTCGAACTCGTAGTTCGTTTCGGGTTCAGATTTGTCTTCGGTCTTGGTCGGCTTGGCCATGAATGCTAGATTGTTGAGTTCGTCTTCTTCCTTCGATGACTCCTCCCAAGTTGCGTTGAGCGCCTTCTTGGTTTGTGATTGTTTGTTCTTTAACCTTGGGCACTCGGATTTGATGTGACCCCTCTTGTTACACTCATAGCACTTGTAATTTGAGGTTTGCTCGGTTCTCTTCTCCTTGGATTGCTTGATGGGTCATCTTTTTCTCTTGATCATCTTTCAAACTAGATTCACTAGCTCAGTCTCCATTTCATCATTCACCTCCGATTCGTACTCCTCTTCTTCTTCGGAAGGTGGTTTGCTTTTTGCCTTCTTCCTTTGACCTGCAACCAAGGCAATACTTTTCTCGACCGGGGCTGAGTTAGATTGTTCGTGTAATTCGAATTCAGAAAAAAACTTGTCTAGTCTAATCTTAGATATGTCTTTAGATACTTTGTAGGGATCAACCATAGATGCCCACAAAGTGGTCCTAGGAAAAGTGTTCAAGGCATACCTGATTACATCTCGATTTTCGACCTTTTGTTCGATCGAGTGGAGGCCATTCATGATGTCCTGGATCCTTTGCGTGAAGTTGTGTAGTGGTCTTCTGATCCTGCATTTTCAAATTAAATAATTTGTTTAACAAAAGGTCACACTTACAAACCTTCGTGTCGGCCGTCCCTTCGTGTAGCTCAATGAGCTTGTTGCATAAATCCTTCGCGCTGATGAACGGGCCGACGCAGTTGAGTTCCTCTTTGGAAAGCACTCATTGAAGGATCTATGTGGCTTTGGCATCAACCTCTAGTTGTCACTTCATGGCGTTCATCCACTTGTTGCAGTCCAAGTATTCACCATCTTCATTGATTGGAAGGGTGAACCCGGTCTGGATGACTATCCACATCTCTACTTGGCTCTTGAGGTAGCACTCCATCCGACCCTTTTAGTAACAGAAGTCATCTCCATTGTAAAATGGAGGTCGAGCGGTGCTAAACTCCTCGAGATAGGCCATTCGATAAAATCTTGTAGACAAAAACAAAGAACACGAAAATTGCAAAGACTTGTTCTTGGATTAGTAGTGCGGGAGAAATAATAAAGAAAACCTTTAAATTGAAGAATACGAAAAGAAAACAAATATGCTAGATTGGTGGTTGCACCGAATCTTAGCACCCCCGCTCTGATACCAAATGTTGGATCGAGTGAATCACTAAAGGGGGGGTTATACAATCGTAAAAGCCTTTCTCTTTTCGTTTCGTCAAAACCAAAAGTAAGCATAGTGGAAGTAAAGAAAAAAAAAATGAGACTTTTGTTTTTACTTGGTTCACAACTGAAAGGTTGCTACTTCTCCTCTTCGTTGGAGGTAAGAGACAACGAAAAAGAAAGCTCGAGGATAAGGCAACAAGCCTACTTCTCCTCGTTACGATAAAAGCCTTGAGTACAAGAAATAGAAAAAATTTCTTGTTTCAATTTCTTGTAATATAAAAACGTACAAGAAAATACCAAGAAAAAGTGAAATACGTAAAGTAAACTTTACAACAAAAGGCATTGAACTCTTGCTTGTTGCTTGCTTTGGTTTGATCTTGAAGGTCTGAAATGCAGCAACAATTCCCCTTTAAAATCTCCCCAAATATCACTATGGAAATCCTCCCCAAGCTCCTCCTTTTATGCTTGCCTCTGGCTGATTCCGCGCCTAGCAGTCGACTGTTATAAGACCCAAGTCGACTGCTCCTATAGTCATTGTGAGACAACGACCTAATCCATGTTAGAATTCTAGCCAACGGATACACTGGCAATCGACTGCCAATTACCATCAGTCGACAACCAACCTCATAGCTGACTGATTAGTCAGCTACTGAGCATTCAGCTTGCGTCCTCGATCAGTAGTCGATTTCCATCCATGACAGTTCACTGCTCAAGCCATCATTTGACTTCCCAATTATGACATTCGACTGCCATGACATACGACGAAGTTGAACAGCAGTCGACTTTCACTAGTCGACTGGGACATACCTCCAGTCTACTGTTATCTGGTAAAACCTCAAACACAAGTTGTTTGAGCATCTGACCTTCGGGTAAAATCTCAAACACCAATGTTTGAGCATCTGACACTGATATTAGCCACTTGGCCAAGTTCACCTCATCTTCTCATGGAGTTCCCCATCGAAGCTCTCTTCCTCTGGCCTACGTCCCTCAGATGCACTAAGCTAACGGCTTCTCCTTGTGCCATCATTCGTGTCTTGCCCTAAAGTCTGCTTCCTTTGGCTTAACTCCATTGCTCATTGTCTGGCGGTCCCTCAGATGCACTAAGCTCACAGCTTCTCCCCATGCCATCCTTCACCGACTCAAGGACCCGAGCCATGAGATAAGTGACCTTGCCAAGTACTCAAGACTTTCCCATTACCAAGGCTACACACTTAGACTTTCCCAATGCCAACTCCATGTTGGAATTTCACCGCAAAGGCTACACACATGAACTTATGTGGCCAAGGCTACACACTTGGTCTTCCCTTGCCAACTCCATGTTGGACTTCCAATGCCAAGTCCCATGGTTGGACTTTCACTGCCAAGGCTACACACTTGGACTTACATGGCCAAGGCTACACACTTGGTCTTCCCTTGCAAACTCCATGTTATATGTTTTGTCTAACATCAAAATATTGTTCGAGTCAAACTCGAGTCTGGTCAATCATGAACTGAGTTTTTTGCACTAACAAACTTTCCCTTTTTGATGTTTGACAAAAACACAAACACCTTTGAGTTAGGTGACCTAACTCAAGTCTATCAATTATCCCCAATTGACAATTCTCACATCTTGTGTGAATTCCAACTAAACCCAATTGGTATATTCTTCCCCTTTTTGACATACATCAAAAAGGTCCTCTCCAAGGGTGTCAATGTCTCATATTCCAATGAGATCTTACAATCTCCCTGTATGTCCAAAAACACATCTAGGTTGCTTCACTCTTCCTAGTGATAAGTCCCATATCACTTAAGAGATGCAATCCCTCAATTCTCCTCCCATAGGAGAAATACATCCATCATCCCAAGATGAATAACCTCCCCCTAAAGGCTTGCTCCCTCTTGACCATTGCACCAACAATGTCCTTGGAGAGTCCCTAAGCCTACAGGAACACTAAACAATCGAAATTAAGGGCAAAGATTCAACATTGAACTTTACTAATCCATTTTCAATGGATTTTCACCCTTCCAATGCTCTCCAAAGCTTATCCTAGGATTAGGAGCAGTTAGAGAACCAAGAAATAGCTGAACATGGGCCTAACAAACCTTGTTTACCTTGAAATTGGCACTTGGTGATACCAATCAACTACCCTTGACGCCAATTGATCGGCCATACATGGCGTGGGTGATTTTGCCTTTGTGCGTAAATTAGAAATCAGAAACAAACTTTGAAAATTCATAAGTAAAAATACGTATTTTGAAAAAACTTGAAAATTCATACATACATTACTTATAACAGACATTATGGGTGAAAAACAGTTAGAAATTAAAATACCCATAAACTAGTGAGATTGACACAAAGTTTAAAACTATTGAAATTTTGAATGTTTGACCCTACTTTGTATCACCTCCTTCAATGGCGATTGCTATCAAAAGATAGACTTCACCAAGGTTTTTCAAAATGGTTTTGAAATGATTTTAAAAACCATAATTCCTTTTCCTAACATCTCACTTGTATCTAAGTGTATGAAACACAAACAAGTCAAGTGTTGTAGTGAGATGTGGGTTTTGTTTATTTATGGTCTCATGCATATGCTAGGCAACTCTATTTGATTCCCTTATACATGGGACTTCAAATCATGACATAGTCCTTAAATCCATTTTAATTAATCCATTAATGATGATTATGACATAAATGATGACATAACTAAAAGCATGTGCCAATAATCATGATGTCATGGCATGTGATTCTAACTTAAGCATAACATGACATTTCTAAGCATTAATCATGACATTTTTATGATTAAAAATAAATATGATGTCATGACATGGAAAATGGTAATCAAAGAATGGTAAATAAGATGTAAAGGTATAGGAATACCTAGATTTTAATATTAGTTGTCATTTGATAGAATTAAGTTTATTTTGCCATATTAGTGTTCGGATGTATACTGAAAAGTCTATCTTTTATATGAATATCTTTATTTTTGAAATAAGAATTACATGATCATTGTTTGCGTATTTATGGTTATGCATATCGTCTAATACATTACATTATAGATAACATGCTGTGTAGTGTCACACGGGAGATCATGTTATCAGTTCCTTGTAAAGTATAAGTAAAAGCTCACAATCGAGATGATTATGGACAAACTATTGGAATGGTTATACTGTGATTTGGTATTGGTTTGTCTTGACCATAGAATCACACTAGTACACTTTGTGTGTATTGAGCAGGACCGACTTAGAGGTGATTCGATTTATTGCTGACTACATAATTCAATCGGACCTTGGATATTATGTTGTACATGCTCTTAATCCCGATATAATAACGACCACATATACTTAGAATTTATTTCTTTGATTTACCAATGGGTGAGATTTATAGAGTAAATCGATAGACTCGGTAAGTTGGGAAATGATATTATTTATATGGTGTGCCATTGATTATAGGAGGAAATCGTGTCCTATATATTAGGATGATGATGTCCCCTTGAGGAGCTCATAAGGTTCATAATATAAACCCTGCAGGTGGACTTGGTCCGACATTATGATAAGGTTTAGTGTTACTACTCACGGAGTTAGATGTTGATTAATTAATTGTCAGTAAATTAAATAATTGTCGAACATTCGAGATTTTAAACAAGGGGAGATAAATGTACAAATAATATATGGAGCCCATATTAACTTATAGGGGTTGGTGAGGTAGATCAATGATAATCCTCTAGTGGAATGGATTATCATTAATAGATCGAACTTTATGTGGGCTTGATCCATTGGGTGGCCAAGATCCAACTCCTCCTCATTGTCCCTATTGTAGCCTATTAAAACCCTCATGGAGCCTAGATCCGATGATGGAAAATGAAACTCTAGATCTGACGGTGGATATAAATCTCTTGATCCGACGGTGGAGATTAAATCTCTAGATCCAACGGTTGAGATTAAATCTCTAGATCCAACGGTTGAGATTAAATCTCTAGATCTGACAGTGGAGATTAAAAGGAGGCTTAAGCCTAACTCTATAAATATGTCTTAAGGGGTGGACGGGAAGGAGAACTTGGAGATTAAGGCTTTGGCTTTGGGCGGCTAGGGTTAGGGTGTTGGTTTGGGCGGCAACAAGGTGGGAGATTAGGGTTTGCTTCCTTTCTCTTCCTAAGGTGTAGCCGGCGCCCACTCCATCTTCCTCTCTACCTTGGCCGGCGCTCATCCTCTTCCTTTCTTCATCCTTGGCCGGCGGCAACTAGGGTTAGGGTTCTTCCCTTGGAGCTCTTGGTCGGCGCCTACTCCATCTTCTTCATCTTTTCCTTGGCCGGTGGCAACATTAAGTCTCTTGACATGGTGGCCGGTCCTAGATAGGAAAGTGTTTCGTTTCATTCTTCTCTTTTTTCAGAGCGAGCAAGGAAGAGAAGAACGTGTTCTAGGAGGCTTCGACTTTTGAAAGATCATCGCCCACACGACATCTAAAAGGAGGAAGGACATACAATAAAAGATAAAGAGGTATAATTCTTGTTTATGAATCTTTTCTTATTCTATGCATGTTGTATATTTTGTATGTGGCTAATTTACTTGGACCCCAAAACAAATACAAAAATTGACGATCCGTACATCGTCTATTCCGCAGCTAATCGAAGAAAAGAGGCAGGTTACTTGAACAACAAGTTTGTTCAAGTGACCACTCTAATCGAATAATACGACGATGGAATGGGTTCTTGGGTAATCCCTCTTTGTCAAAGATTTATTTTTTTGATCTGGGGACGAAGACGGGATCGCCTTGAACAAGCGAACGAGTCAAAGTGGGAAGCAAAGTTTCCTCCCTTCATTTGGTATCAGAGCCACGGTTTCCGGTTTTGTGTGTTTAGGATTCGGTTAATTTTATACACTTATCATATATTGTATGTGCCGGATAATAGTAGGATGTGCGTAGGTTATCTTTTTGGTTGCAGGCATAGGATCAAACTATTATGGTCATATGTACATATGTGATTGTGTGTGTGTAATTTTATATTATTTGAATCCTCGGGGTTGACGAGGCTAGTATTTAATTTTTGTAATTAAGTACGACATTGTTTATCCACTCTTTTTATTTTAGTTTACTTTCGATCTAGATTTGATGTACACTCCTTCGTGGAGTATAAGATCGATGGATGTAAATTAAAATAGTTTTTCTCGGCTCGGATCTCTGAATGGCTTGTACATGACGTAGGGAGGAGTGGACAAGATGGTGATACGACGGGAGGCATATTGGAGAACAAAAGCCATAATAGTTGGAAAATATTTTTTTCATATTTATTGCTTCTTGTTTGATATGCATGTCATGTGCTAGGAAAATTCCTCAATTTTAAATTACTAAGTGGGAGAGGGATATTTTTATAAATTCCCACAGCCTCCATTATGATTTAACATGTGATGCAAAACAACTTGCACGTCGGCTCTGAGTTCCTTCCTCCCCATCGGATGAGTTTGTTTTGCGGATCGTAGGATCAAATATGGTTATAGGAAATTATTTAGAAGCATGTGTACTTCCCCATCGGAAGGCACATAACCCGAGATAATTTTCTTGGTATCTAGTAATGGTGAACACTTAGATGTAAATAGGAGTATCCTCCCCATCGGAGTCACTGCTTTTATTTATAGAGCCGAAGAGGAACCAACTATTAATTTTATTTGTCAAAAAGTTAGGTTGACAAGATAATAAAATTAATGGGTAAAACCTCCTCTTACAAATGTAGAATTTGTATACGTCCACATGATCGTGGCATACGATATTCTCGGTGTTTTGAGGTGTTGATTGATTTTGAAATTTTATTGTTTGAGGAATCAATAAATTTTTAGAATCTAAAGTGTTGGTGCTGGGGCACTAGATAATCGAACCTTGGTTTTGATGATGGCAAAGATTCAAAGTTAAGTTATTTTGTTATCTCATGTGATATGCTAAGTGTGCAGGAAGTGTTTAAGCTAAGCCAAAGGTCGAGCGACATCCAGAGAATCTCAAGTTGAGAAACCGTGGTGGTCGGACGATACCAGGAGAACCTCGGGGAGTCGAGGAACGTCAGTGGTGACCGAAAGCTAAGCGACAGGTCAAGAGGACCAAAGGTAAGCTCCGTGTGTGGAGCGGTGGTAAGGACATGCCCTCGGTTAGAGGACAATCCTATGCATCGATACGACTAAGGCTTCCAGAGGAATGCTGAAGTTGAGATCGGACAGTCAAAGGACTGTCACACTGCATGGCATTATGCATCTATTGTGCTAATCTTGTATTGCAGGAATTCTCAAGTCGCTGATCAGCTGGAGATGTCGGTAGTCAAGAAAGCGATCTGCTAAGAGGATCGATCGTGATTTAATCGACCAATCGAGATGCACAAGGTCAAAGAGATAGAGATTGATGCCACCACCTCAAGATAAGATAAGCTGCCACCTCAGGATAAGATAAGCCGCCACCTCAAGATAAGATCCACGAGTTTTGGATCTGGATCGGGACAAATTCCAAGGCGCAAATCTATAAAAGGAGGGGAGGACTCATACCCAAATTCAAGAATCTCCCAAGTGCTCGTTCTCTCTACAACGCTACTCCGACCGTGCGCCATCTTCTAATTAATTGTCGGTATTATTATTATCTTTTTGTACTTAATTTGTATAAGGACCGGTAAGGTTGTTACCGGCCTTATAATCATTGTAATCGTCTTGTCTCTTGTTGGTGCAATCGGCCCAGGTCATGATTGACCACGACTTGAGTTTGGCTCAAGTGATGTGTTGATGTGTTTTGATGTTTTGACAAAAACATATGATAATATAATTGTCAAGGAAAAGTCCAAGCATGGGTCTTGGCAAATGGAAAGTCCAACATGTGTTGGCAAGGAAAGTCCAAGCATGGGTCTTGGCAAATGGAAAGTCCAACATGAGTTGGCAAGGAAAGTCCAAGCATGGTCTTGGCATGGAAAGTCTAACATGGGTTAGCATTTGAAGTCCAAGGGGTTTAATATTGGCGGCGTAAAGTCCAAGCGGTAGTCTTGGCAGCACAAGTCCAATGGTTGGCGGCGTAAAGTCCAAGCGGAGTCTTGGCAGCGTAAGTCCAATGTGCCTTGGCGGTGTAGACACCGTTAGCATGACATAGCCGACGGAAGCACCTGAAGGCTAGCGCGATGGATGAACAAGTCATGGATGACTTGGAGGGATCCGAGAGGCGTGAGGCTGATGGAGGTGACTAGAAGGCTTAGGTCTAGGCTAAGGGTGGTCTAGCAAGTATGGGGGAACCATACTTGAGTTAAAACCTCATGTTGGTGCCATGTGGCGATCGGGGACCGACCGAGTCAACTAGGGTTTATTGCGGGTTATGGCCTAGCGATCATTGCCATAGGTTGGCGATCGGTGATCATGTGATCGATCGTGGTGCTCGAGAATTCGGCCACAGAATGGAGTCGAGACTCGACTGGTCGAGTGAGGACTCCATCAGTCGACTGATGGTCACAATCAGTCGACTGATGGTAGTTCCGTTGGACTTATCCAACGTGGAACTAGCCGTTGTCTCACGACAACAGTGGCATTAGTCGACTGATGGTCCCGATCAGTCGACTGATAGACTTTTTCCAGCACAGGTTGAAGCTATATATGGAGCTCGTGATGGAGGAAAAAGCAATCGGTTCTTGAGGGCTATTGGGGCGATTTGTTGGTGCAAATCAGGTCTCCAAGTGCAAGCAAGCAACCAAGCATTCAAGCAATCAAAACAAGTGTTGTAAAGTCTTTTCTTTACATGTATTTCATATTTACATTGTATATTGCTTGTATTTCATTCTTACTGTTGTAAGATTTATTGTAAGGGGTTTCTCTACCTCCGACTTGTGTCGAGAAGGAGTGTTTATCATTAGTGAGTGTGTGTGCATCACTAGGGCTCTTTAGAGCTCGATCCGTGGAGTAGGAATCGTGTGGTTCCGAACCACGTTATATCATTGTGTTAGCTTGTTGTCTATTTCGTTATTGTTTTTATCATTATATATATTCCGCTGCGCTAACGAAATTGTAGACACAAACGAGATCGAATTACATCTTCGCTATTCACCCCCCCTCTAGCCATTCCAAGGGTCCTAACATCTCTTACCTCCAACGAGGAAGAGACTTTTAGTGATTGCCCTTCGGAAGCGATCAAGGATCGCAAGGCCTTGGATTAGCAGCCAGTGGGCTGTGAACAAAGTAAAAAAGCTTTGTGTCTTTCTTGTGTTTGTCTTTTAGTTTTCCGCTGTGTACTTGGTTTTAATTGTCGAAAAAGAAAAGTTTTTACGAACGCTATTCACCCCCCCTCTAGCGCTCATATCGATCCAACAATTGGTATCAGAGCAGGGGCGCTCAGATTCGGTGCAACCACCGGTCGAGCATTTTCTTTTCTTTATTTTTCTTTATTATTTTTAAATATCTCCTGCACTACTAATCCAAGACCAAGTCTTAGGACTTTTTGGTTTGTGTTTTTTTTGCGAGTTTTAGAAAATCATTGACCGAGCAAACCATGGAAGAGTCTCCCACAAGGCATAAAGGTAACAATGTCAATTTAAATTTCATATTATTTTCTTTAAGTGCAGGGAGAGAGGACACTATAAAAATAAGTGCCCTACTCGTAAGACTCGAATGATGGCAAAGGAGACACCATTGCTAGGAATCCGAAAGAACAAGGAGCACATCAAGTGCTTTGAGTGCGGAAGATTTGGTCACTACAAAAATCGGTGTCTGAAAAAAAAGGTTAGTAAAGTTAATAATTTTGATAAGTTGAGTTTTAGAATAGTTGATAATTTAGATAAATTGTGTAATTGTTGTCAATTAATTAATACAATTAATAATTCAACTAATAAAAAATTAATTAATTCATATTTAATTAGTTTAAATAATAATAATAATAATATCATGGAAGAAAATGATCAAATTAATCTAACATTTGATAAAATTAACAAAGAGATTAATCAAATATTTAGTTTAATCAACATAGATCTAGATCTAGTCAAAGATAAAACCAACCTAGGACTTAATCAGAATAATCAAACTCTTGATCAGAATAATCAAAACATAGGACAGAATCATCAAATCCTAGATCTGATTAATCTAGATAATTCCGAATTAAAAAATTCTGTTTTGAAAAATTCAACCATAATAAAATCGAAATTAACTTTAAAAAATTCCAAAGATAATCTAAATAATTCTAATAATAATTCTACCTTTAAAAACTCTAACAATTTTATCTTAAATAATTCTAATAATAATTCTACCTTCAAAAACTCTAATAATCTTATCTTAAATAATTCTACCTTTAAAAACTCTAACAATCTTATCTTAAATAATTCTAATAATAATTCTACCTTTAAAAATTCTAATAATCTTATCTTGAATAATTATAATAATTCTACCTTAAAAAATTCTAATAATTTTAATAATTCTATTTTTAAAAAGTCTAATAATCTTATCTTAAAAAATTCTAATAATTCTACTTTTAAAAAGTCTAATAATCTTATCTTGAAAAAGTCTAATAATATTATTTTAAAAAATTCTAATAATCCTATTTTAAATAATTCACAATCTAACTTAATTAAAAATTCAAAATTAGATCATCAAACCAATAAAATTAATTATAATAGAGTACCATTTGATTATATACAAATTAATAATCTAGTAATTAAACCTTCAACTTTTAAAAATTCAACTAATAAATATGTAGACTTGGGTTACAAGTCTAAGCTAACCAAAAATCAAGACACTAAAATTTGTAAACCTAATTATAATAAAGTATCTTATAACTATAGAACAAATAAAAGTCTACCCAAGAAAACAACCATTTCTTTAAATTGATTGAATGTAGCTTGCTAATGCATACATATCATTATCATGCTTATTTTGTCATGTCATACATACTAGTTTTAAATTCACTCTCATAGAATGGTTAGATAGGAAATAATTAATTAATCTTGACAACATAGTATCAGGATGCGGTGAGATGATAGTATGTTAAGGAAACGAAGTCAAGTGTATCCGAGTTGGATAAGGAGTATCTAGTTTGGTGCATTTAACTAAGTGGAACTAACTGAAGCTACCTCACCACATCCTAAACTAGTTAGACCAGGACATAATCCTAAGTGAATTAAGTGTGTAATTTCCTAAGTTGGCTTTGTCTAAGAAAGTGGTCGTTTTTCCGATCAAAGAAGACCCCTATGCCTCGCCACGACCTGGAAGCCCTCTTTTGAAATGTTCACTTAACTAACTAAATGTGAAATCCGAATCTAAGCCAAGATTAATTAATTTCTAAGGCATTAAATTAAATTCATCTCACAATACCTATAAGAATAACTTGGTTGATCATGTAGAATGGGTGAGATAGTAAGGACAACAAATTAAAAATGATTTTGAAAATGATTTCAAAATTTATATATACATAAATAGATTCTTAAAACTATTTTTATTGGTTGCCATGATTATTGTGTGTAGTTATATGTAGTTTTCAAAATAACTATGCTTCTTAAAATGATGGTTAGTTGACCAATACTGAACATATAAATCCTTAGGTCAACTTTAGATACCTAGACCCTCTGGACACTTAGGTGAGCCTTCCTTATGGCCAACAAGGATGTCCTAAGAGTTTGTCAGACAAAAAGGGAGACCCTCTAGATATGCCTTCCTTGTGGCTAACAAGGATGTTAGGTTAAGGGGGAGGTTCTAATTGGATAATCATCATAGAAGTTGTTAAAAAATATTTTTTTAAAAAAAATCACCAATACTTTCTAAATTTAAATCCTTCTTTTGATAATATGCCAAGGGGGAGAGAAGACTTAAGTTGGACAAACTTAGTATCTAGCTACCTCCAGTTTGGCATAAAACCAATAGACATGAGCCTTTAAAATGTTTTTTTTAATTCTTTCTCAAAATTTTATAACAATGTTAAAGGTTAGGGGGTCACATTCTAACCTAGGATATACATTGTTGGTGCTGGATCTAGAAAACTAAACTCCTAAACTCTTAAGTATTAAAGGGAGTTGAACATATTAAATCAACTTGATTAACATGTTTAAAAATTCTATTTCTTGGCAATGTACCCAATATAAAGTTATTTTTGATATATGTCAAAGGGGGAGAGAGAATAAAGTTAAGAGGTTACTTACTTTTTCTTTCCCAAATAGTAATTGTTTTTCAAAACTCATTTAGGGTTAAGGGGGAGGTACCCTTAAGGGGGAGGTTTTTAAAAATGAGCTTCTTTGCTTATTTTCTCTTAACTTTGAATTGGTTTGCCATAAATCAAAAAGGGGGAGATTGTTGGTGCAGGGGCACTAGATAATCGAACCTTAGTTTTGATGATGGCAAAGATTCAAAGTTAAGTTATTTTGTTATCTCATGTGATATGCTAAGTGTGCAGGAAGTGTTTAAGCTAAGACAAAGGTCGAGCGACATCCAGAGAATCTCAAGTTGAGAAACCGTGGTGGTCGGGCGATACCAGGAGAACCTCGGGGAGTCGAGGAACGTCAGTGGTGACCGAAAGCTAAGCGACAGGTCAAGAGGACCAAAGGTAAGCTCCGTGTGTGGAGCGATGGTGGACGCGTGCCTCGGTTAGAGGACAATCCTAGGCGCCGATACGACTAAGGCTTCCGGAGGAATCTTGGTTGAGATCGACAAAAAAGATCGTCACACGCATGGCATTATGCATCTATTGTGCTAATCTTGTAGGAATTCTCGGCGCAGCTCAATCGAGATGTAGTCAATCAAGGCAGTTGACTACTAAGAGAATTAGTCGACTGATGTCGACGAATTAGCCCAGTGCACAAGGTCAAAGAGATAGAGATTGATGCCACCACCTCAAGATAAGATAAGCTGCCACCTCAGGATAAGATAAGCCGCCACCTCAAGATAAGATCCACGAGTTTTGGATCTGGATCGGGACAAATTCCAAGGCACAAATCTATAAAAGGAGGGGAGGACTCACACCCAAATTCAAGAATCTCCCAAGTGCTCGTTCTCTCTACAACGCTACTCCGACCGTGCGCCATCTTCTAATTAATTGTCGGTATTATTATTATCTTTTTGTACTTAATTTGTATAAGGACCGGTAAGGTTGTTACCGGCCTTATAATCATTGTAATCGTCTTGTCTCTTACCTCCAACGAGGAAGAAACTTTTAGTGATTGCCCTTCGGAAGCGATCAAGGATCGCAAGGCCTTGGATTAGCAGCCGGTGGGCTGTGAACCAAGTAAAAAAGCTTTGTGTCTTTCTTGTGTTTGTCTTTTAGTTTTCCGCTATGTACTTGGTTTTAATTGTCGAAAAAGAAAAGTTTTTACGAACGCTATACACCCCCCCTCTAGCGCTCATATCGATCCAACATAAATTTTTGATCTATGTGATTCTTAGGTTTTTCAAAAATGACTTTTATCCCACTTGCTGTGATACTAAAGGAAAATAAACTTACTATACCCAATTATGTTGATTGGAAAAGGAATCTAGATATTGTCTTAATTGTTGAGGAGTATAAGTATGTACTCTTCGAAGAGTATCCTCCTAATCCAGCAAATGAGCTGGAAGTCCTTGGAGCTGAGATCAATGGGGAAACCCAGATCAATATCATTCTCTAGTCTCTACCAAGGAGTTTTGAGCAGTTTCGCTTGAATTACAACATGAATAAGAGATTGTATTCATTGGCGGAGCTTCTGACAGAACTCCAGGCTGTAGAAGGGCTTGCTCAGGCTCAGGCCATGGTTGCTCAAAAGGTTTCTACTTCTAAGACAAAAGGCAAGAAGAAGAAGAAACAAGGTGGAGCATAGGTGGTGGGAGGATCTCAGGGATGAGTGAAGAATCCGAAAGGCAAAGTGCTTCAGTTGCAAGCATACTAGACATTGGAAGAAGGACTATCCCAACCGAAATCAGAACAAAGGTATATCCTTTGGTCTAGTCGTTGAAACATGTTTAACGGTGTTATCTACCGACACCTGGTGTGTAGATACGGGAGCCACTGATCATGTCTGCAATACTTTGCAGGGGTTCGAGGAAACCAGACAACTAGTTGAGGGGGAGATTACCGTTTACTTGGGCGATGCCATGAAGGTGGCAGCTATTGCAGTGGGAGATGTTTATTTGTCTTTTGTGAGGAATAAAGTTTTGGTTCTGAAAAATTGCCTTTATGTACCTTTATTTAGAAAGAATTTAATTTCAGTTTCTAAATTGTTTATGGATGGATATTCTATTTCTTTTAATGACAGAGTTGTTATAAAAAGGAATAGGGAGATTATATGTTTTGGTGCGTTGGTAGGAAATTTATATACACTTGAACCAAAAGCTCCCACGATGCAAATAGAAGTAAATAACTCATCTTCTAATTCCAATAAGAGAAAAGAACCTTCGAAGATGAACCAAACATATCTTTGACATCTAAGGCTAGGTTATATTAACCTAAGTAGAATTCAAAGGTTGATAGCTGATGAACCTCTGGGTTCATTAGTGGTGGAAGATTTCCCAACCTGCGAATCTTGCTTGGAGGGTAAAAGGACCAAGATGGCCAAGGGGTATAGAGACAAAGATGTGTTGGAGTTGGTTCATTCTGATTTGTGTGGTCCTATGTCTATCCAGGAATGAGGTGGTTTTGAATATTTCGTCTCCTTTATAGACGATTATTCGAGATATGGATACATTTATTTGATGCGCCGCAAGTTTGAATGCTTTGATAAGTTCAAAGAATTCAAGGCTGATGTAGAGAAACATCAAGGTAAAAGTATCAAGACACTACGATCTGATCATGGTGGTGAGTACCTCTTGGGAGAGTTTAGAAATTACTTATCAGAGGCTGGCATTCAATCCCAACTATCTGCACCTGGCATACCCCAGCAGAATGGTGTAGTAGAGCGAAGGAATAGGACTCTTATGGAGATGGTTAGATCGATGATGAGTTATTCTGAGTTGCCAGATTCGTTCTAGGGATATGCTCTAGATTCAGCAGTGTATATTCTGAACTTGGTACCATCTAAATCAGTGTCTTCTACTCCCATAGAATTGTGGACTGGGCGAAAGCCTAGTCCGAGACATATTCGGATTTGGGGGAGTCAAACACATGTGCTGAGGGCAGATGCTGGTAAGTTTGAGCCTCGTATAGAAGTGTGCAAGTTCGTTGGCTATCCTAGAGGAATGAAAGGTGGTTTGTTGTATAGTCCTAGAGATTAGAGGGTGATCATTAGCAAGAATGCCAGATTTCTAGAGGAAGACTATGTGATGAACCACAAGCCCAAAAGTAAGATTGTTCTGGAGGAATTGAGAGTGGAAGTCACTGCTTTAGTACCACCGGTACAAGAGGATATACCACAAGTCACTACACCACTGTCACAGAGGATACACAGGTGATACCTCGTCGCAGTGGGAAGGTTGTTAGATAACCTGACAGATTTATGTTCTTGGGACATTCTTCTAATTTTGTCCCTGGTGAACATGAACCTGATCCCTGGACATAAGACGAGGTGATCCAAGATAAAGATGCGGTATCTTGAAAAAGTGCGATGAATTTTGAGATAGAATCTAGGACTCAAATCAGGTCTGGGAGATAGTAGAACCATCCAATGGTGTAAAAGCCATAGGATGCAAGTGGATCTACAAAAGAAAGAGAGGAATAGACTGGAAGGATGAGACCTTCAAAGCAAGGCTTGTTGCGAAGGGGTATACTCAAAAAGAGGGCATCGATTATAAGGAGACCTTTTCGCCGGTAGCCATGCTTAAGTCTATCCGGATTCTCTTATGTATTGCTGCTCATATGGATTATGAGGTGTGGAAGATGGATGTCAAGACAGCTTTTCTTATTGGAAGTCTTGAGGAAAACATCTATATGAAGCAACCAGAGGGATTCATTGCAAAGGGCAAAGAGCATCCTGTGTGCAAGCTTAATCGGTTCATTTATGGATTGAAGCAAGATTCGAGATCTTGTAACATCCGCTTTGATGAGGTAATCCAGTCTTATGGATTTATTTAAAGTCTGAATGAGTCTTGTGTATACAAGAGATGTGACGGAAATGTAGTGGTATTTCTTGTACTATTTGTAGATAACATTTTATTAATTGGCAACAATGTAAAGGTGTTATTGTGCGTAAGAGTATGGTTGTCTAAACAGTTTGATATGAAGGACTTGGAAGAAGTGGGACACATCCTTGGGATCAAGGTTATAAGGGATTGCAAGAAAAGGATGTTGTTCTTATCCCAAGCTTCATACAGAGACACGATTATTGATCGTTTTAGCATGCAAAACTCCAAGAAAGGTTTTCTACCTTTCAGGCATGGAGTTCCTTTATCTAAGGAGATGTGTCCTAGAACATCTGAGGAGATAGAGGAGATGAAGGTGGTTCCTTATGCTTCGGCGGTAGGAAGCCTCATGTATGCGATGCTATGTACGAGACCAGATATCTACTTTGCCGTGAGCATGGTTAGCAGATATCAGAGTAATCCAAGACATAGACATTGGACTGTGGTAAAGAATATATTGAAGTACCTGAGAAGGACTAAGGATTATATGCTGGTATACCAAGCAGATCAATTACTCCCTGTGGGTTACATAGATTTCGACTTTCAATCAGATAGGGATAACAATAAGTCTACCTCAGGTTTTGTATTTACTTTGAGAGGTGGAGCCATTGTATGGAGGAGTGTCAAGCAGAAATGCATGGCAGACTCTACCATGGAAGCTGAGTATGTGGCAGCCTTTGAGCCGACCAAAGAAGCTGTGTGGCTCAGGAACTTCTTGATGGACTTGGATGTGATTCCTAGTTTGCCTAGAACTATCACAATTTATTGTGATAACAGTGGTGCAGTTGCAAACTCGAAGGAACCATGAGCCCATAAGGCAAGTAAACACATAGTGCGCAAGTACTACTTGATACGAGAGATCGTAAAGAGGGTAGAAGTTGTTGTCGCCAAGATTGCATCAGAGGATGACCTAGTAGATCAATTCACTAAGGCCCTTCTAGCGAGAGCTTTGATAGGCATGTGGAGGGAATGGGAATCAGATGTATGACAGTATGAGGACAACATAGTCTTTTAGTATAAGTTAGAGATTGTTGGGATGTATACTAAAAATTCTATCTTTTGTATGAACATCTTTATTTTTAAATAAGAATCACATGATCATTGTTTGCATATTTATGGTTATGCATATCGTCTAATATATTACATATTAGATAACCTGCTGTGTAGTGTCACATGGGAGATCATGTTATCAGTTTCTTGTAAAGTATAAGTAAAGGCTCACAACCGAGATGGTTATGGACAAATTATTGGAATGGTTGTAGTGTGATTTGGTATTGGTTTGTCTTGACCATAGAATCATACTAGTACACTTTGTGTGTATTGAGTAGGACCGACTTAGAGGTGATTCGATTTATTGCTGACTACATAATTGAATCGGACCTTGGATATTATGTTGTACATCCTCTTAATCCCGATATAATAACGGACACATATACTTAGAATTTATTTCTTTGATTTACCAATGGGCGAGATTTATAGAGTAAATCGATAGGCTCGGTAAGTAGGAAATCATATTATTTATATGGTGTGTCGTTGATTATAAAAGGAAACCGTGTCCTATATATTAGGATGATGATGTACCCTTGAGGATCTCATAAGGTTCATCATGTAAACCCAGTAGGTGGACTTGGTCCGGTATGATGATAAGGTTGAGTTGTGCTACTCATGGAGTTAGATGTTGATTAATTAATTGTCAGTAAATTAATTAATTAAAGGACATTCGAGATCTTAAACATTGAGAGATTAATGTACAAATAATATATGCAGCCCATATTAACTTATGGGGGTTGGTGAGGTAGATCAACGATAATCCTCTAGTGGAATGGATTATCATTAATGGTTTGGACTTTATGTGGGCTTGATCCATTCCAAGATCCAACTCCTCCTCATGGTCACTATTGTAGCCGATTAAAACCCTCATGGAGCCTAGATCCGATGATGGAAAATGAAACTCTAGATCCGACGGTGGAGATTAAATCTATAGATCCGACGGTGGAGATTAAATCTCTAGATCCGATAGTGGAGATTAAATCTTTAGATCCGACGGTGGAGATTAAATCTCTAGATCTAACGGTTGAGATTAAATCTCTAAATCCGACGGTTGAGATTAAATCCTTAGATCCGACGGTGGAGATTAAAAGGAGGCTTAAGCCTAACTCTATAAATATGGCTTAAGGGGTGGGCGACAAGGAGAACTTGGAGATTAAGGCTTTGGGTTTGGGCGGGTAGGGTTAGGGTTTTTGTTTGGGCGGCAACTTGGTGGGAGATTAGGGTTTGCTTCCTTTCTCTTCCTGAGGTGTAGCTGGTGCCCACTCCATCTTCCTCTCTTCCTTGGCCGGCACTCATCCTCTTCCTTTCTTCATCCTTGGTCGACGACAACTAGGGTTAGGGTTCTTCCCTTGGAGCTCTTGGTCGGTGCCTACTCCATCTTCTTCATCTATTCCTTGGTCCACGACAACATTAAGCCTCTTGACTTGGTGGCTGATCCTAGATAGGAAAGAGTTTTGTTTCATTCTTCCCTTTGTTCGGAGCAAGCAAGGAAGGGAAGAACGTGTTCTAGGAGGCTTCGACTTTTGGAAGATCGTCGCCCACACGACGTCCAAAAGGAGGAAGGACATACAATAGAAGATCAAGAGGTATAACGAGAGGTATAATTCTTGTTTATGAATCTTTTATTATTCTATGCATGTTGTATATTTTGTATGTTGCTAATTTACTTGGACCCCGAAAACAAACACAAAAACCGGTGATCCGTAAATCGTCTATTCCGCAGCTAATCGAAGAAAAGATGTAGGTTACTTGAACAACAATTTTGTTCACGTGACCACTCTAATTGAATAGCACGACAATGGAACCGTTGCTTGGGTAATCCCTCTTTGTCAAGGATTAATTTTTTTGATCCGGGGACGAAGACAGGATCGCCATGAACAAGCGACCGAGTCAAAGTGGGAAGCGAAGTTTCCTCCCTTCAATTAACCAACTCTACCAAGTGTGCCAAAACCCAAAATGACACACCAAGACCTCTAACCCTAATTGTTCCAATTTGATTAATATTGAAATTTCTCAAAACACATTGGCACATCCTAAAGTGTTAACTCAACCATGGTTAGGTTAACTACCTATCAACTTAGGGTTGACACACCTTAACGCATCTAGCGTGAATCGATCACGCTCCAAGGAACCCAATACCTATTGGAGCTCCTTGGGTTAACAAGGTATTCACTGGGGATAACTTCCTTAGATACCTTTCTAATGACCCTTTTGTAGGGGATGTATACTGAAAAGTCTATCTTTTCTATGAACATCTTTATTTTTTAAATAAGAATCACATGATCATTGTTTGCATATTTTTATGGTTATGCAATATTATCTAATACGTTACATTGTAGATAACATGGTATGTGGTGTCACACGGGAGATCATGTTATCGGCTCCTTGTAAAGTATAAGTAAAGGCTCACAACCGAGATGGCTTTAGACAAACCATTGGAATGGTTGTAGTGTGATTTGGTATTGGTTTGTCTTGACCATAGAATCACACTAGTGCACTTTGTGTGTATTGAGTAGGACCGACTTAGAGGTGATTCGATTTATTGCTGACTACATAATCGAATCGGACCTCAGATATTATTTAGTACATGCTCTTAATCCCGATATAATAACGGGCACATATACTTAGTACTCATCTCTTTGATTTACCAATGGGCGAGATTTATAGATTAAATCGATAGGATCGGTAAGTTGGGAGATGATATTATTTATATAGTGTGTCATTGATTATAGGAGGAAACTGTGTCCTATATATTAGGATGATGATGTCCCCTTGAGGAGCTCATAAGGTTCATCATGTAAACCCTGCAGGTGGACTTGGTCCGGCATGATGAAATGGATGAGTGGTACTACTCAAGAAGTTAGATGTTGATTAATTAATGGTCAATAAATTAATTAATCGATGGACATTCAAGATCTTAAACACGGGGAGAAAATGTACAAATAATATATGGAGCCCATATTATCATATGGGGGTTGGTGAGGTAGATCAATGATGATCCTTTAGTGGATTGGATCATCATTAGTGGATCGGACTTTATGTGGGCTTGATCCATGGGTGGCCAAGACCCAACTCCTCCTCATGGTCCCTAATGTAGCCTATTAACACCTCATGATGCTTAGATCCAATGGATAGAAACAAAACTCTAAGATCCATAGGTAGAGATTGAATCTCTAAGATCCGACGGTTGAGATTAAATCTCTAGATCCGACGGTTGAGATTAAATCCCTAGAACCAATGGATGAGATTAATTCATGACTTATCCCTAACTCTATAAAAGGATGTCAAGGGAGTTGGCGTGACAAAATTGATGAGAGCTAGGGTTTTTGGGCTGCAAGGAAGTGGAATCCTAGTTGAGATAGGATTGGGATTAGGGTTTGGAGGCAAGGGTGGCACCAAATAAGGAAGGTATTCTTCTCTTCTTCTTCCTCTTTTGGCCAACGTCCAGCACCTCTCTAGCCTCTTTTCCAGCCTTGGCCAGTGCCCAAAAGCTCCCTTCTCCTTCTCCTTAGATGGTGGAAACAAGATATAGGGCTTCCTTTGGTGTCTTGGTTGTTTTCCACCATCTTCTCCTTCACCTAGTTGGCTGGCGGCAAGGATAGTTTTAGTTACTTGTTGGTTGTTTCTAGAGAGGAGAAAAACCTTGTTTCTATTCTTCCTCTTGCTTTGGAAGAGCAAGGAAGGAAGATTTGCGATCTTGGAGCTTCGACTTTTGGTAGATCGTCGCCCACACGACGTCCAAAAGGAGGAAGGATATACATTAGAAGATCGAGAGGTATACCCATTCTCTTTTGTAACATGTTTGTATTTGTCTTTCAATTATAAACATAATATATTCTGTTTGTGGCTAAATAATACTTGGATCCCGAACATAAACTCAAAAGCTGGCGAACCGTACATTGTCTGTTCCGCTGCTACTCGTAAAATAGAGGTTGGTCGCTTGAAAAACAAGTTTGTTCAAGTGGCCATTCTAAACGAAAAGCACGACGATGACAAGGTTGCTTGGGTGTTCCCTTTTGTCTAGGATTAAATTTTTAATCTGGGGACATCGATGGGATCGCCATGAACAAGCGATCGAGTTGAAGTGGGAAGCGAAGTTTCCCCTCATGGACTCGATAAGCAAAACCCTTCAATTAGTATCAAAGCTTCCGGGCAAAACCTTCAATTGGTATCAGAGCCAAGGTTTCCGATTTTGTGTGTTTAGGATTCGGTTAATTTTTATGCACTTTTTCATATATTATATGTGCCGGATAATAGTAGGATATGCATAGTTTAACTCTTTATTTGCAGGCATAAGATCCGACTATTATGGTCATGTGTGTGTATGTGATTGTATGTGTGTAAATATTTATTTTATTGAATCCTCGGGGTTGACGAGGATAGTATTTAGTTTTTGTAAATTAAATACGACATTGTTTAGCTGCTCTTTATTTTATTTTACTTTCGATCTAGATTTCATGTACACTCCCTTGTGGAGTGTAGGATCGATGGATGTAAATTAAAATAGGTTTTAGTCTCTGCTCGGATCTCCGAATGGCTCGTACATGGCGTAGGAGGAGCGGACGAGATGACGATGCGACGGGAGTCATATTGAAGACAAAAGCCATAATAGTTGGAAAATAATTTATTTTTCATATTTATTGCTTTTTGTTTGATATGCATGTCGTAGGCTAGGAAAATTCCTCAATTTCAAATTACTAAGTGGGAGAGGGATATTTTTATAAATTCCTGCGGCCTCCATTATGTTTTGACAAGTGATGCAAATAAACTTGTGCGTTGGCTCTGAGTGTCTTCCTCCCCATCGGATGGGTTTGTTTGTGGATCACAAGGTCGAATATAGTTATAGGAAATTATTAAGGAGCGTGTGTACTTGCCCATCGTAAGGCACATAACCCGAGATAATTACCTTGGTATCGAGCAATGGTGAACACTTAGATACAAATATAAGTATCCTTCCCATCGGAGTCACTTCTTTTATTTGTAGGGCCAAAGAGGAACCAACTATTAATTTTACTTGTCAAAAAGTTAGGTTGACAAGATAGTAAAATTAATGGGTAAAACCTCCTCTTACAAATGTAGAATTCGTATACGTCCACACTATCGTGGCATACGATATTCTCGGTGTTTTAAGGTGTTGGTTGATTTTAAAATTTTATTGTTTGAGGAATCAATAATTTTTTGAAATCTAATATTTTGATTTATGTGATTCTTAGGTTTTCTTTCAAAATGACTTTCAACACACTTGCTGTGATACTGAAAGAGAACAAACTTACTAGACCCAACTATGTAGATTGGAAGAGGAATCTAGACATTGTCTTGACTACTGAGGAATACAAATATGTACTCCTCGAAGAGTGCCCTTCCAAGCCTGGAGATAATTATGGGGAAAAGGAGAGAGAGAGCTATAAGAAGTGGATCAAGGTCGATGAGATGGCGCGGTGTTACATTTTGGCATCTATGTCAAATGTACTACAACATCAGCATCAAGTCATGTCCACTGCTTATGATATGATGCTCAATCTCAAGGAGATTTTTGGACACCAGAATCGAGCTACGAGTCAAGAGGCCATGAGAAACTTGATGATGACTACCATGGTCGAGGGAACACCTGTGAGGGATCATGTTCTCAAGATGATGGCTCATTTGAATGAGCTGGAGGTCCTAGGAGTCGAGATCGATGTGGAAACCCAGGTCGATATCATACTCCAGTCTCTACCTAGGAGTTTTGAGCAGTTTCGCCTCAACTACAACATGAACAAGAGGTTGTATTCGTTGGCGGAACTTCTGACATAACTCCAGGCGGCAGAGGGACTATTTCGTCAGAGTGCTCAGGCTCATGCCGTGGTGACCCAGAAGGTTTCTACTTCTAAGCCGAAAGGTAAGAAGAAGAAGAAACAAACCGGGGCGAAGGCAGTGGGAGGTACTCAGGGAGGAGTGAAGGAGCCGAAAGGCAAGTTCTTCACTTGTAAGCAGACTGGACACTGGAAGAAGGATTGCCCCAACCGTAAGAACAAAGGTATATCTTTTGGTCTAGTCATTGAAACATATTTAGCGGTGTTATCTACCAGCACCTGGGGTGTAGGTATGGGAGCCACTGATCATGTTTGCAATACTTTTGCAGAGTTCCAGAAACCGACGATCGGTAGTGGGAGATTACTACAGTGTAGGCGTGCCATGAAGGTGGCGGGAGATGTTCATTTATATTTTGAGAAAAATAAACTTTTAGTTCTTATGAATTGCCTTTATGTACCCGTATTTAGAAAGAATTTAATTTCAGTTTCTAAATTGTTTATGGATGGATATTCTATTTCTTTTAATGCCAGAGTTGTTATAAGAAGGAATAGGGACATTATCTGTTCGGGTGCATTGATAGGAAATTTGTATACACTTGAACCAAAACCTCCCACGATGCAAATTGAAGTTAATAACTCATCTTCTAATTCCAATAAGAGAAAAGATCCTTCGAAGATGAACCAAACATATCTTTGGCATCTTAGACTTGGTCACATTAACCTAAGCAGAATTCAAAAGTTGATAGCTGATGGACCTTTGGGTTCATTAGTGGTGGAGGATCTCCCAACCTGTGAATCTTGGTTGGAGGGTAAGATGACCAAGAGGCCTTTTAAGGCCAAGGGGTATAGAGCTAAAGATGTGTTAGAATTGGTTCATTCTGATTTGTGTGGTCCTATGTCTATCCAGACTAGAGATTGTTTTGAGTATTTCGTCTCTTTTATAAACGATTACACAAGATATGGATACATTTACCTGATGCGCCGGAAGTCTGAATGCTTTGATAAGTTCAAAGAATTCAAGGCTGATGTGGAGAAACGTCAAGGTAAAAGTATCAAGACACTATGATCTGAACGTGGTGGTGAGTACCTCTTGGGAGAGTTTAGGAACTACTTATCAGAGGTTGGGATTCAATCCCAATTGACTGCACCTGGGACACCCCAATAGAACGGTGTAGCAGAATGAAGGAATAGGACTCTTATGGAGATGGTTTGATCGATGATGAGTTACTTTGACTTGCCAGAATCGTTCTGGGGATATGCTCTAGATATGGCGGTGTACATTCTGAACTTGGTTCCATCTAAATCAGTGCCTTCTACTCCCACAGAGTTGTGGACTGGGCGAAAGCCTAGTCTAAGACATATTCGGATATGGGGGAGTCCAGCATGTGCTGAAGGCAGATGCTGGTAAGTTGGAACCTCGTACAGAAGTACGCTTTTTCATTGGCTATCCCAAGGGAACGAAGGGTGGATTGTTTTATAGTCGTAGGGATCAAGGGGTGATCGTTAGCACGAATGCCAGATTTCTAGAGGAAGACTATGTGATGAGCCACAAGCCCAAGAGTAAAATTGTTCTGGAGGAGTTAAAAGGGGAAGTCACTTCTTTAGTACCACCGGTACAAGAGGATATACCACATGTCACTGCACCGCATGTCACAGAGGAAACACAGGTGATACCTCGTCGTAGTGGGAGGGTTGTGAGACAGCCTGATAGATTCATGTTCTTGGGAGAATCTTCTGATTTGGTCCCTAGCGAACATGAACCTGATCCCTAGACATATGACGAGGCAATCCAAGATAAAGATGCAGCATCTTGGCAAAGTGCAATGAATGCTGAGATTGAATCTATGGATTCAAATCAGGTCTGGGAGCTAGTAGAACCACCCGATGGTGTAAAAACCATTGGATGCAAGTGGATCTACAAGAGAAAGAGAGGAATAGATGGGATGGTTGAGACCTTCAAAGCGAGGCTTGTTGCGAAGGGGTATACTCAGAAAGAGGGTATCGATTATGAGGAAACCTTTTCGCCGGTAGCCATGCTTAAGTCTATCCAGATTCTCTTATGCATAGCAGCTCATATGGATTATGAGGTGTGGCAAATGGATGTCAAGACAACTTTCCTTAATGGAAGTCTTGAGGAAAACATCTACATGAAGCAACCAGAGGGATTCATTGCTAAGGGCAAAGAGCATCTTGTATGTAAGCTTAATCGGTCCATTTATGGATTTAAGCAAGCTTCGAGGTCTTGGAACATCCACTTTGATGAGGTGATCCAGTCTTATGGATTTATTTAAAGTCTGGATGAGTCTTGTGTATACAAGAGATGTGACGGAAACGTAGTGGTATTTTTTGTACTATACGTAGATAACATTTTGATGATTGCCAACAATATCAAAGTGTTATCGGGCGTAAGGGTATGGTTGTCCAAACAGTTTGATATGAAGGACTTGGGAGAGGTGGGACACATCCTTGGGATCAAGGTTATAAGGGATCGTAGGAAAAGGATGTTGTGCTTATCCCAAGCTTCATACATAGACACGATTATGGAGCATTTTAGCATGCAGAACTTCAAGAAGGGTTTTCTAGCTTTCAGGCATGGAGTTCCTTTATCTAAGGAAATGTGTCCTAGATAATTTGAGGAGATAGAGGAGATAAAAACGGTTCCTTATGCTTCGGCAGTAAGAAGCCTCATGTATGCGATGCTCTGTATGAGACCAGATATATGCTTTGCCGTGGGCATGGTGAGCAGATATCAGAGTAATCCAGGACGGGGACATTGGACTGCGGTAAAGCATATATTGAAGTACCTGAGAAGGACTAGGGATTATATGCTAGTTTACCGGCCAGACCAATTACTCCCTATGGGTTACATGGATTGCGATTTCCAATCAGATAGGGATAACAGTAAGTCTACCTCAGGTTTTGTGTTTACTTTGGGAGGTGGAGCCATTTTATGGAGGAGTGTTAAGCAGAAATGCATGGCGGACTCCACTATGGAAGCTGAGTATGTGGCGGCCTCTGAGGCAGCCAAAGAAGTTGTATGGCTCAGGAACTTCCTGATGGACTTGGATGTGATTCCTAGTTTGCCCATAACTATCACAATTTATTGTGATAATAGTGGTACAGTTGCAAACTCGAAGGAACCACAAGCCCATAAGGCTAGTAAACACATAGAGCACAAGTACCACCTGATACGAGAAATCGTAAAAGAGGTAGAAGTTGCTATCGCCTAGATTGCATCAGAGGATGACCTGGTAGACCCTTTCACTAAGGCCCTTCTAGCGAGAGCTTTAATAGGCATGTGGAGGGAAGGGAAATCAGATGTATGACAGTATGAGGACAACATAGTATTTTAGTATAAGTGGAAGATTGTAGGGATGTATACTGAAAAGTCTATCTTTTCTATGAACATCTTTATTTTTGAAATAAGAATCACATGATGATTGTTTACTTATTTTTATGGATATGCAATATTATCTAATACGTTACATTGTAGATAACATGGTGTGTGGTGTCACACGGGAGATCATGTTATCGGCTCCTTGTAAAGTATAAGTATAGGCTCACAACCGAGATGGCTCTGGATAAACCATCGGAATGGTTGTAGTGTGATTTGGTATTGGATTGTCTTGACCATAGAATCACACTAGTGCACTTTGTGTGTATTGAGTAGGACTGACTTAGAGGTGATTCGATTTATTGCTAACTACATAATCGAATCGGACCTCAAATATTATTTAGTACATGCTCTTAATCCCGATATAATAACGGGCACATATACTTAGTACTCATCTCTTTGATTTACCAATGGGCGAGATTTATAGATTAAATCGATAGGCTCGGTAAGTTGGGAGATGATATTATTTATATAGTGTGTCGTTGATTATAGGAGGAAACCGTGTCCTATATATTAGGATGATGATGTCCCCTTGAGGAGCTCATAAGGTTCATCATGTAAACCCTGCAGGTGGACTTGGTCCGGCATGATGAAAAGGTTGAGTGGTACTACTCAACGAGTTAGATGTTGATTAATTAATGGTCAGTAAATTAATTAATCGACAGACATTCGAGATATTAAACACGGGGAGAAGATGTACAAATAATATATGGAGCCCATATTATCATATGGGGGTAGGTGAGGTAGATCAATGATGATCCTTTAGTGGATTGAATCATCATTAGTGGATCGGACTTTATGTGGGCTTGATCCTTGGGTGGCCAAGACCCAACTCCTCCTCATGGTCCTTAATGTTGCCTATTAACACCTCATGATGCTTAGATTCAATGGATAGAAACAAAACTCTAAGATCCATAGGTAGAGATTAAATCTGTAAGATCCGACGGTTGAGATTAAATCTCTAGATCCGACGGTTGAGATTAAATCCCTAGAACCAATGGATGAGATTAATTCATGACTTATCCCTAACTCTATAAAAGGATGTCAAGGGAGTTGGCGTGACAAAATTGATGAGAGCTAGGGTTTTTGGGCTGCAAAGAAGAGGAATCCTAGTTGAGATAGGATTAGGATTAGGGTTTGGAGGCAAGGGTGGCACCAAATAAGGAAGGTATTTTTCTCTTCTTCTTCCTCTTTTGCCCAACGTCCAGCACCTCTCAAGCCTCTTTTCAAGCCTTGGCCGGCACCGAAAAGCTCCCTTCTCCTTCTCCTTAGGTGGTGGAAACAAGATATAGGGCTTCCCTTGGTGTCTTGGTTGTTTTCCACCATCTTCTCCTTCACCTAGTTGGTCGGCGGCAAGGATAGTTTTAGTTCCATGTTGGTTGTTTCTATGGTGGAGAAAAAACTTGTTTCTATTCTTCCTCTTGCTTTGGAAGAGCAAGGAAGGAAGATTTACGATCTTGGAGCTTCGACTTTTGGTATATCGTCGCCCACACGACGTCGAAAAGGAGGAAGGACATACATTAGAAGATTGAGAGGTATACCTATTCTCTTTTGTAACATGTTTGTATTTGTCTTTCAATTATGAACATAATATATTCTATTTGTGGCTAAATAATACTTGGATCCTGAACATAAACACAAAAGTCGGCGATCCGTACATTGTCTATTCCGCGGCTACTCGTAGAATAGAGGTTGGTCGCTTGAAAAACAAGTTTGGTCAAGTGACCACTCTAAACGAATAGAACGATGATGACAAGGTTGCTTGGGTGTTCCCTTTTGTCTAGGATTAAATTTTTAATCCTGGGACATCGATGGGATCAGCAAGAATAAGCGACCAAGTTGAAGTGAGAAGCGAAGTTTCCCCTCACGGATCACTCAATGAAACCCTTCACCTTTTTGGCTTTGAAGCCTTAGTCATTTGGGTCATGTCAAGGTTAACCTTATGGATTTCCTCCCTAGTAACCTTCTTAGTGGTCTTCCTAGGTTTTATAGAACCCTTGTGTTAGTTATATATGAGAGGTGTCCTAAGGTAATCACCTTATGGTTGTTCCATTTATTTGATAAATGAATATTCACTATTTGAGTATACGTATTTTCATGTTGGTTGGATCTTAAACTCATTTACTGGATGTCCACAATACAATTCACAGCATGAGAGAATTTGTGATTGGATCACAACTAGTGAGTTTCTCTAGATGTGTAATTGTGATGTATTGAAATTATCCCTAGTCAATGAATTGATGCATACGAATGCCAACGATTTTGTTGAGACTTGCATGAGGTATACTCTTTTGTTTATCCAAGCAGTTGTTTCTCACTGGGTAGAAACATTGGGATGTCCGGAGTTGATCGTGGATGCTAGTTATGGAAACTAGTTCATTGGAGTGACCAGCTGTAAGACTTCATATGGTTCTCTGCATATACAGATATGTCAATGAAGTCCTTACTACAGCTTAAGTGTGATATTCCTTCGACTTGAGGTATTCAAGTCATCTTGGTCATGGAGACTTATGCTTTGACATCTTAAGTAAGCATCTCCAAGGAGGTGTGGACCCGAGATGATTAGGCATAAGTCGAAGTGCTCGAAGGTGTTTGAGTAGCCAACAGAGGATTCACCACTCCTTGCAAAGAGATGTATACCCTATGGCCTCTCGTCGGATTGTTACTAAAGTCTTTGGCCAAAGCATTACATGTTTAGAGTATGGTACTCTTGGATACATGTGTAGTAACTAGAATTCGCAGGATGATGAAGTAAATACTTGAGCTAGATGTGACATAGTCAGCCTAGAGGAGACTGACACTATAGACTATGTCCTGAACCAAGTGGGTATAAGATGAGTGAAGGAAATGGTGCACAATTCACTGTAGCTTCTAAAAGGTTTCAGAAGATGTTCTGGGATCAACTGTTGATTTTTCGATTAATTGAGGATCATGATATACTACTAGGTGCCACTCATGATCGTTCTATAATTAATGGTTAATTATAGATGGCAAACATAAATCGGTAATATATTTGGTCACACACACTACGAGTGTTATCCGAAGGATTTAAAATGAGTTTGAGAATGAGATTCTCAGATTGAGAGAGACTTGATTTGGTTAGACCAAACAAAGAGTGAGTATGAAATTATTTTAGTCGCATCGAAAGCATGGATGGGCCGAGTCTTATGAAGAAATGATGGACGAACCAAATCGGTTTGGTTCTAATCCAATGGTGGAAAATAAACAAAAGGGGTTTGGTTTGTTTTAAACGAATGAACTAAAGATGGTTCTGTTCGTTTTAACTTAAAATAGACCAATGCGGTTTGGTTTATTTTAACTTAAGTTATTGGAGTGGATTAACGGGGTTTGGTCATGAACCAATGACCGTTAAGGTTTCTTGATGGTCAAGGACCTTGTGTTCTATAAATAAGAGGGTGGAGAAATATTTCGTGGATGAGTTAAGGTTTTGCGAAACCCTAGCCACCTCCTCTCCTCTTCCTCTCTTGTTGTTGCCGCCCAACTTAGGGTTGCCGCTGCCCAACCCTTTGTTGGAATGTATACTGAAAGCCTAGCTCTTTTTGTATGAACATTTTATTTTGGAATAAGAATCACATGATCATTGTTTGCACTTTATATATTTATTATATATGTGTGCATATTGTCTAATATTTTACATTGTAGATAACATGGTGCTTGGTGTGGCACAGAAGATCATGTTATCTGTCCCTTGTAAAATATAAGTAGAGGCTCACAACCAAGATGGTTTTGGACAAACCATTGGCATGGTTGTAGTGTAGCTTGGTATTGTTTTGTCTTGAACATAAAGTTACACTAGTACACTTAGGTGTATTGAGCAGGACCGACATAGAGGTGATTCAATTTAGTATTGACTACATAATTGAATCGGACCACGGATATTATGTTGTGCATGCTCTTAATCCCGATATAATAACGGGCACATGTACTTAGTATTTATTTCTTTGATTTACCAGAGGGTGAGATTTAGATGGATTAAATCAATATGCCCGGTAAGTTTGGAAATGATATTATTTACATGGTGTGCCGTTGATTATAGGAGGAAACCGTGTCCTATACATTAGGTTGATGATGTCCCCTTGAGGAGCTCATAAGGTTCATCATGTAAACCCAGCTGGTTGACTTAGTCAACATGATGATAAGGCTGAGTAGTACTACTCGAAGAATTAGATGTTAATTAATTGATGGTCAGTAAATCAATTAATTGACGGACATTCGATATCTTAAACACGGGGAGATTAATGTATGAATAATATATGGAGCCCATATTAATTTATGGGGGTTGGTGAGGTAGTTTAATGATGATCCTCTAGTGGAATGGAACATCATTGATGGATCATGTTTGTGTGGTTCCGATCCATCGGGTGGCCAAGATCCAACTCCTCTTTATGGTCCCTATCGTAGCCTAATATAATCCTTGTGAAGTCTAGATCCAAGAATGTAAAACAAAACCTTGAACCAACGGTTGGGATTAAATCCCTAGATCCGATGGTTAGGATGAAACCCTAGAACCAACGGTTGGGATTAAATCACTAGATCTGATGGTTAGGATGAAACCTTAGAATCGACGGTTGGGATTAAATCCCTAGATCCGATGGTTGGGATAAAACCCTAGATCCGACGGATGAGATGAAACCCTAGATCCGACGGTTGGGATGAAATCCTAGATCCGACAGTTGGGATGAAACCCTAGATCCGATGGTTGGGATAAAACCCTAGATTCGACGGTGGAGATTAAATCCCTTGATCCGACGGTGGAGATTAAAGGAGGCTTAAGCCCAATTCTATAAATAGAAGGCTTAAGCTTGGGAGGCAAGAATAATTGAATTGGAGTTAGGGTTTGGTTCTTCTCAAAGTGGGTGGCTAGGGTTTGGAGCAAAAGCTTGGGCGGCAACCATCTTCCTTCTCTTTGTTGCCGGCGCCCATCTTCCTCCATCAAGACTTGGCCGGCGCCCATCCTCTAGGCCTCTCTCTTATTCCTTGGCCGGTGGTTCTCCTTCTATTGGTGGCCGGCGTTCACTCCTCCATACTCTCCAAAGTGGCCGGCGGTTCTCCTTCCATTGGTGGCCGGCGCCTCATCCACTTGTTCCTTGGCCGGCGGTTGCATCAAATTCCCTAATTTGGTGGCCGGTTCTAGAAAGGATAGGTATTTGTTGGTTCTTCTCTTTGTTCGCAGCGGACAAGGAAGGGAAGAACGCGATCTAGAAGGCTTCTACTCGTGGAGGATCTTCGTCCACACGTCGTCCACGAGAAGGATAGGACATACGGTAGAAGATCATAAGGTATAAAGTTTTATAACTTTATTTTCAGATCTGAGCATGTTCCTTTTAGTGTTGATTATACATGTGTGCGTATGTGTATATATTGTATAATCATGGACCCCGAAGACAAACACAAAAATCGGTGATCCGTCCGTCGTCTCTTCCGCGGCTAATCAACTAGAAGAGTTGTGTTGCTTGAACAACTAGTTTGTTCAAGCGACCACTCAAGTTGTTAGCACGACGACGAATAGGTTGTGCTAAGGAAACTCATCCCATTCGGATTAATTCTTTCATTAGTGAAAATTTTAATCCGGGGACATGGGAGCCAATGAGCCTCCGAAGCAACCCCCTACACACTTGGCGCTGCCCACCCCTTGGACGTCGCCTCCTTCAGCTGTCGCCCATCCACCAGCCGCCGACCACCCTCTAGCTAGCAGCCCAACCACCAGCCATCCTTGTAGTCGTCGGCCACCAAGGTGCAGCCAACCAATTTGATTTGTCGGCTCTTCCAAGGAGACAAGTTCGTGGAACTTATTTTATGATCATCTCTCAGATCACATTGTCTTCTACGCGAGACTAGTATCTCTCATCAAGATGAGGCTCGTAGCTTGTGAAGCTATCCCGACGATAATAGGCTTGGATACGGATAGAGGTGATACTAGCGAGGGTCGCTATGGTTGATGTCATTCCCACTACACGTTATTTGTCAGGTATACCTAGATATAAAGTTTCCTTCATTGAAAATATTTTAAATATGCGATTATGTCTACACTTGTATCCTACATGCGTGTGGTGTGTGTGATGTAATAAAATTATTTTATTACCGTATTGTTTTGTTTCCGTTGTGTGCATGTTTACGAAACATGTTCGAACACACACCCACATCGATGTCGGGGAAACCCAACAGTGGTATCAGAGCCCGCCTGTGTTCTGACATAATCGTAAAATTATTTTGCGATAGTCATAATTGTATTTTTGGGAATTTTCTACTTTTGGAATGTTTAGAAATAATTTAGGAAATTTTAATTAGTAAAGAAATTCAAATTGGAAATTTTCTAATGTGATTAGGAAATTTGCTTCTTAAATTAAATTTGAATTTTCTTAATTAATATTTTCCATAAATAAAATATGTGATTAGATTTTGGAAATTTATTTCCTAGTTTAATTAATATTTGATTAGAGAAATTAAATCTCAAACATATTTTATTTTCAAAATTAGTTATGACAAATAAGGAAATTATTTGTACATGTCATAATTGTATTCCATGTAATTGCATTAGATGCATATCATTATGTCATGCGTGCCGTGACATGTAAATGCATTAGTTGCACATATATATATATGTCATGCATACCATGCCATGTAGATAATAGTTATTTGCATGAAAAGAGGATGAGACCTTGAAACCCTTACACAATATTAAAGCCTACACCTTCCATTAATATGGTTAGAACCGGAGTTTCGTTTCTTGTTTGGGTTGTTGGACTCTCTCCAAGCCCGGCTCGAACCTGAACATGTTCAAACCATTGAAATAGTTTATTACTAATATGGTAAAAGTCAGAGGTCAATCGTTAGTTTGAGTTGTTGAACTCTCTCCAAGTCTGGCTAATTGGTTGAATGCGCTCTAACAATATTAAAACTATTTCGCGATTAATGGGTCGGCTTTTACTTAGAGCATTGGTTTGTTGGACTCTTTCCAAGGTCGATGTGAAGGGAGGTGAAGTTAGGTGCTATGCATATGATGCATACTTGTTAATGCGTTAACTACCCAATGTATGTGTGAACATTCAATTAGTTGATAGCACATTGTGATAGTTGCATATATGCGATATGCAATTGGTATACTTGATACCTACTATCGTAGCTAAGAATGACTTGTTGGACTCTCTCCAAGGTTGTTCTTATCTATGTTGGATATCAGCCCATTCGGAGATAGACCTACGATCTCCCGAATTGATTTTAATGGTTTTAAGAATTCGAAAAATAAATGGGATTTAATAAATGTATGTTGTTGCATTTTAAAATCATCTTTCTCATATATGCTCTATTTGTATATCTAGGTTAATCACTTGATCATGACGTCTATAAACTTGCGCTCTATTTTAGATTCGAATAAATTGACTGGGCCAAACTTCTTCGACTGGCTTAGAAACCTGAAAATTGTTCTGAAGGCGGAAAAACTTGCGTATATCCTCGAAGAGCCTCTTCCCACCCGTCCTATGGATGATGCAACTCCGGACCAATTGTTGGCCTATCAGAAACATGTGAATGATTCTGAGTTGACGAATTGCATCATGCTAGCAGCGATGATACCTGAGCTTCAGAAGCAACATGAGCATATGAATTCTAATACCATAGTCTTTCATCTTCATGAACTATTTGAAGAGCAAGCGAGATCCGAAAGGTTCGAAGTCTCCAAGCTCCTCTTCACCTCTAAGATGCAAGAAGGATCATCTGTGGTCCGATTTGTGCTACAGATGAATGAGTACATCGAGAGACTAGCGACACTCAATTTTGTGATGGATCATGAATTAAGTATTGACTTAAATCTAAATTTTTTGCCGAAGAGTTACTCACAGTTTGTGATGAACTACCGGATGAACAATTTTGAAACCACCATTCCTGAGCTCCTTAACATGCTGAAGACTGTGGAACCTTTTGTGAAGCATGAGGAGAAGACAGTGATGTTAGTTGATTCCTCAAAGAAAGGTTCAAAGAGGAAATCAAAGGAACAACGTAAGGGGAAGAAGAAGGCTAAGAAGGCAGAACCAACTCAAAAGGGCACTTGCCATCATTGTGGCAAGGAGGGCCATTGGCGAAGAAACTACAAGATTTATCTTGAGTCCATGAAGAAGAAGAAGGCATCCGATGCCTCATCCTCTTCAGGTATCTTCATTATTGATTGTCATTGTATTTCCTCAGACACTTGGGTATTGGATACTGGGTGTGGCTCACATATATGTAATAACATATAGGGGCTAAGGAATAGAAGAAGACTCATCAAGGGAGAATTAAATTTGTGAGTTAGCAATAGAGCAAAGGTTGTTGCGGTCACCATAGGAACATATTTGTTGAAGCTCCCTACAAGACTTGTCTTAGAACTAGAAAATTGCTATTATGTTCCTTCGTTAATAAAGAACATTGTTTCTATTTCCTGCTTAAATAGAAATGGATATCATTTGGCTTTTAGTAACAATTGTTGTTACATAACTATGAATGACGTTCTTTATGAGACTGGAACTTTATGTAATGGTATATATACGTTGGACGTATCCAGTGACATTCTCAATATTGAAGCGAGCAACATGCATGCTCGGAAAGAGAATCAATTAGCCTCCAACATGTGACATTGTCATCTTGGTCATGTAAGCAAGAAACACATGTCTGAATTACACCAATGTAGAATTGTGGAATCGTTTAAATTTGATTCATTCGATACATGTGAATCATGCTTAAAAGGAAAGATGACTAAGTTACCTTTTACTGGAAAAGGTGAACCAGTAGGAGAGTTTCTTGGTCTAATATATATTGATGTATCCGGACCTATTTCAACTCATGCTCTAGGAGGCTATAGCTACTTCATTACCTTTATCGATGATCATTCACGATTTGGGTATGTGTTCTTGATGAAACACAAGTCTAAAGCCTTTGAAAGGTTAAAAGAATTAAGAATTGAAGTAGAGAAATAGCTTGGCAAAAGTATTAAAATACTTCAATCTGATCGAGGTGGTGAATACTTAATTCAAGAGTTTATGGATTATCTAAGGGACAATGGTATATTATCTCAATGAACTCAGCCGTATACACCATAGCAAATTGGTGTGTCTGAGAGGCAAAATCGAACCGTGTTAGACATGGTTAGGTCGATGGTGAATCATACGAATCTTCCCAAGTCCTTTTGAGGCTATGCACTTCAAACAATTGTTTAGATGCTAAACAGAGTCCCAACCAAGGTAGTCTCCATTACTCTATATGAGATATAGAATAGTAAGAAACCTAATTTATCTTACTTGAAGATATGGAGTTGTCCTGCTTATGTGAAGCGGACTGTATCAGACAAATTGGATGCTAAGTCTGATAAATGTCTATTTATTGGATACCCTAAGGAAACGAGGGGTTACTAATTCTATCATCCTGTGAAACAAAAGATGTTTGTTTCAAGGCATACTGTGTTTTTAGAGAAAGAGTTTCTATTGCAAGAAAACAATGGGAGTGACATTGAACTATAGGAGGTTCAAGAGATTCCAATAGACATTGAAAAGAGACCTGGTCAAGCTTGATAACCAATGGTTCATAGTGATGAGCCATCGGATGAACCTATTGTGACACTACATCTTCGTAGATCTGGTAGAACACGTAACATTCCTGAGAGATATGGATTTCTCATAAGTGAATCGAACGATGTGTTACTCATTGACGATGAGGAGCCTACCAGTTATGAAGAAGTTCTGAAGAGTTCAGAAAGGGACAAATAGCTTGGAGCCATGAAGTCAGAAATGGATTCCATGTATGAAAATCAAGTTTGGAACTTGGTTGACCCACTTGAAGGCATTAAGCCTATAGGGTGCAAGTGGGTTTTCAAGAAGAAAACTGGCATGGATGGTAATGTGATTACCCATAAGGCTAGATTAGTGGTGAAAGGCTATCATCAAAAGCAAGGTGTTGATTATGACGAGACCTATTCACCTGTAGCTATGCTTAAATCAATTCGGATGCTACTGGCTATAACGGCTCATTATGATTATGAGATATGACAGATGGATGTGAAAACGACTTTCCTTAATGAAAATCTACTTAAGGACGTGTATATGATACAACCCGAGGGTTTCACATCGGTTGATAAAACCAACGTATGCAAGCTTCGATGGTCCATATATGGACTAAAGCAAGCATCCAGGAGATGGAATATCCATTTTGATGAGAAAATCAAAAGGTTCGATTTCTCACAAAATCCAGACGAACCCTGTGTGTACAAGAAGGTTAGTCGGAGTGTAGTCATGTTCTTAATGTTGTATGTCGATGACATATTACTTATAGGAAACAATATATCTGTCTTACAGTCGGTTAAAATATGGTTATCCAAAACATTCTCCATGAAAGACCAGGGAGAAGCGACCTACATCCTCGAGATTAAGATCTATAGAGATAGATCGAAACAGTTGCTTGGTCTTTCGCAGTCTACATATATAAACCGAGTGCTAAAGAGGTTTAGCATGTCGGAATGCAAGAAAGATTTCCTTCCCATCAGGCATGGGATACACCTTTTGAAGTCTATGTGTTCACGCACAGAGGACGAGAGGATTGGCATGAGTAAGATCCCCTATGCATCCGTAATAGGATCGATCATGTATGCTATGTTATGTACAAAGTCCGATGTGTCATATGCTCTGAATGTTGTCACTGCAGATACCAGTTTGATCCAGGAATGGATCATTGGGCGGCTGTTAAGATAATCCTTAAGTACTTAAGAAGAACTAAAGATGTATTCCTAATATATGGAGAAGGTGATATGGTAATACACGGGTATATGGATGTCAGCTTCCAGACAGACAAGGATGATTCCAGGTCTCAGTCTGGGTATATATTCACCTTGAATGGAGGTGCAATAAGTTGGAAAAGTTTCAAGCAAGACACTGTAGCGGATTCTACCACTGGGGCAGAATACATTGCAGCTTCGGAAGTAGCAAAGGAAGCGGTTTTGGATCAAAAAGTTTGTCTATGAACTTGGTGTGGTTTCAATCATTGTTGAAACAATACCAGTCTACTACGACAACAATGGAGCGATTGCACAGGTAAAAGAGACAAGGTCTCATCAACGATCTAAACATGTGCTTCGTCGCTATCATTTGATCAGGGAGATCATCAGTAGGAAGGAAATACAAATCGAGAAGATTCCCACTGAAAGGAACTTAGCGGATCCTTTAACTAAAGCCTTACCTCAAAGTAAGTTTGAGGGCCATGTTAGAACTTATGGTATTGGGTAACGTGACAATTGACATTAGGCCAATTTGGAGTTTGTTAGTTATATATGAGAGGTGTCCTAAGACAATCACCTTATGGATGTTACATTTATTTGATAAATGAAGATTCACTATTTGAGTATACGTATTTTCATGTATTTGATTGGATCTTAAACTCATTTACTGGATGCTCACAATATGATTCACAACATGAAAGAATTTGTGATTGGATCACAACTAGTGAGTTTCTCTACATGTGTAATTGTGATGTATTAGAATTATCCCTAGTCAATAAATTGATGCATATGGATGTCATCGATTCTGTTGAGACTAGCACGAGGTACTCTTTAGTTTATCCAAACAGTTGTTTCTCACTGGTTAGAAACATTGGGATGTCCGGAGTTGATTGTGGATGCTAGTTATGGTAACTAGTTCATTGGAGTGACCAGCTGTAAGACTTCATATGGTTCTCTGCATATACAGATATGTCAATGAAGACGTTACTGCAACTTAAGTGCGATATTCCTTCGACTTTTGGACTCGGACTTAGCTAACTTCTTAGTTAAATATTTAATTGCACTATGTAAAGTATCAATTAGAGATTGACTTACCTTGATCATCTTTTGAATCGAATGCGGATCCGTGGCTTGTCTTGAATTGGAGTTCATTATCGGATCCAAATTTGGACTCGGTCTCGAACTCGTAGTTCGTTTCGAGTTTGGATTTGTCTTTGGTCTTAGTCGGCTTGGCCATGAATGCTACATTGTTGAGTTCGTCTTCTTCCTCCGATGACTCCTCCCAAGTTGCGTTGAGCGCCTTCTTGGTTTGTGATTGTTTGTTCTTTAGCATTGGGCACTCGGATTTGATGTGACCCCTCTTGTTACACTCATAGCACTTGTAATTTGAGGTTTGCTCGGTTCTCTTCTCCTTGGATTGCTTGATTGACCTCCTATGCTTCCTTTGATTGATCTCCACGCCAACCCTAAAGGCTCCTTTTATAGAGTTTAGGGATAAGCCTTGTTTTAATCTCCACCATTGGTTCTAGGGATTTAATCTCAACCGTCGGATCTAGAGATTTAATCTCAACTGTCGGATCTAGAGATTTAATCTCTACCTTTGGATCTAGAGTTTTGTTTCTATCCTTAGGATCTAGGCTTCATGAGGTATTAATAGGCTACAATAGGGGCCATGAGGAGGAGTTGGAACTTGGCCACCCAATGGATCAAGCCCACATAAAGTCCGATCCATTAATGATAATCCAATCCGCTAAAGGATTATCATTGATCTACCTCACCAACCCTCATAAGTTAATATGGGCTCCATATATTATATGTACATTTTCTCCCCATGTTTAAGATCTCGAATCTCCGTCGATTAATTAATTTACTGACCATTAATTAATCTACATCTAACTCCATGAGTAGTACCATTCAACCTTTTCATCATGTCGGACCAAGTCCACCTGCAGGGTTTACATGATGAACCTTATGAGCTCCTCAAGGGGACATCATCATCCTAATACATAGGACACGGTTTCCTCCTATAATTAACGACACACCATATAAATAATATCATTTCCCAACTTACCGAGCCTATTGATTTAATCTATAAATCTCGCCCATTGGTAAATCAAAGAAATGAATACTAAGTATATGTGCCCGTTATTATATCGGGATTAAGAGTATGTACAATATAATATCTGAGGTCTGATTCGATTATGTAGTCAGCAATAAATCGAATAACCTCTAAGTCGGTCCTGCTCAATACACACAAAGTGTACTAGTGTGATTCTATGGTCAAGAAAAACCAATACTAAATCACACTACAACCATTCCAATGGTTTGTCCAAAGTCATCTCAGTTGTGAGCCTATACTTATACTTTACAATGAGCCGATAAAAAGATCTCCCATGTGACACCACACAACATGTTATCTACAATGTAATGTATTAGACAATATGCATAACCATAAAAATATGCAAACAATGATCATGTGATTCTTATTTCAAAAATAAATATGTTCATATAAAAGATAGACTTTTCAGTATACATCCCAACAATCTCCCACTTATACTAAAAGACTATGTTGTCCTCAAATTGCCATACATCGGATCCCCATTCTTGCCACATGCCTATCAAAAGCTCTCGCCGGAAGGGCCTTAGTGAAAGGATCTGTCAGGTTATCCTCCGATGTAATCTTGGCCACAACAACTTCTCCTCTCTTTATGATTTCTCGTATCAGGTGGTACTTGCGCTCTATGTGTTTATTAGCCTTATGGGCTCGTGGTTCCTTCGAGTTTGCAACTGCACCACTATTATCATAATAAATTGTGATAGTTCTAGGCAAACCAGGAATCACATCCAAGTCCATCAGGAAGTTCCTGATCCATACAACTTCTTTGGCCGCCTAAGAGGTTGCCACATACTCAGCTTCCATGTGAAGGGAGTTGCTTTGGAGGCTCATTGGCTCCCATGTCCCCGGATTAAAATTTTCACTAATGAAAGAACTAATCCGGATGGGATGAGTTTCCTTAGCACAACTAATTCGTCGTCGTGCTAACAACTTGAGTGATCACTTGAACAAACTACTTGTTCAAGCAACACAACTCTTCTAGTTGGTTAGCCGCGGAAGAGACGACCGACGGATCGCCGATTTTTGTGTTTGTCTTCGGGGTCCATTATTATACAAAATATATACATACACACACATGTATAATCAACACATAAAAGAACATGCTCAAATCTGAAAATAAAGTTGTAAAACTTTATGCCTTACGATCTTCTATCGTATGTCATATCCTCCTCGTGGACGACGTGTGAACGAAGATCCTCCACGAGTAGAAGCCTTCTAGATCGCGTTCTTCCCTTCCTTGTCCACTGCGAACAAAGAGAAGAACCAACAATACCTTTCCTTTCTCTAACCGGCCACCAAGCTAGGGAGTTTGATGCAACCGCCGGCCAAGGAACAATTGGATGAAGCGTCGGCCACCAATGCAATGTTGCCGCCGGCCACGTAGAGGTAGGAGAAGCGCCGGCCACCAAGTGTTGGAGAGCCGCCGGCCACCAAGGAGCAAGGGAGGAGGAAGAAGAGAACCGGCCAAGGATGAGAAGAGGGAGATGGGCGCCGGCCAAAAATCTAGGGAGAACAAACTTGCCGCCCAACTTCTAGCCGCCCAAAAACCCTAGCCGCCTCTAGGGTTTGTGTTTGCCGCCCACTTTGAGAAGAGCCAAACCCTAATTTCCAATTCCTTTTCTTGCCGCCCAACCTAAGCCTCTATTTATAGAATTGGGCTTAAGCCTCCTTTAATCTCCACCGTCGGATCTAGGGATTTAATCTCAACCGTCGGATCTAGGGTTTCATCCCAACCGTCGGATCTAGGATTTCATCCCAACCGTCGGATCTAGGGTTTCATCCCAACCGTCGAATCTAAGATTTCATCCTAACCATCGGATCTAGGGATTTAATCCCAACCGTTGGTTCTAGGGTTTCATCCCAACCATCGGATCTAGGGATTTAATCCCAACCGTTGGTTCTAGGTTTTGTTTTACATCCTTGGATCTAGACTTCACAAGGATTATATTAGGCTACGATAGGGACCATAAGGAGGAGTTGGATCTTGGCCACCTGATGGATCGGAACCACACAAACTTGATCCATCAATGATGTTCCATTCCACTAGAGGATCATCATTGAACTACCTCACCAACCCCCATAAATTAATATGGGCTCCATATATTATTTGTACATTCATATCCCCGTGTTTAAGATATCGAATGTCTGTCAATTAATTGATTTACTGACCATCAATTAATTAACATCTAATTCCTCGAGCAGTACCACTCAACCTTATCATCATGTTGACTAAGTCAACCAGCTGGGTTTACATGATGAACCTTATGAGCTCCTCAAGGGGGCATCATCAACCTAATATATATAGGACACGGTTTCCTCCTATAATCAACAGAACACCATGTAAATAATATTATTTCCCAACTTACCGGGCATATTGATTAAATCCATCTAAATCTCACCCTCTGGTAAATCAAAGAAATAAATACTAAGTACATGTGCTCGTTATTATATCGGGATTAAGAGCATGTACAACATAATATCCGAGGTCCGATTCAATTATGTAGTCAGCAATTAATTGAATCACCTCTATGTCGGACCTACTCAATACACCTAAGTGTACTAGTGTAACTCTATGTTCAAGACAAAATAATACCAAGCTACACTACAACCATGCCAATGGTTTGTCCAAAACCATCTTGGTCATGAGCCTCTACTTATATATTACAAGGGACTGATAACATGATCTTCTGTGCCACACCAAGCACCGTGTTATCTACAATGTAAAATATTAGATAATATGCACACATATATAATAAATATATAAAGTGCAAACAATGATCATGTGATTCTTATTCTAAAATAAAATGTTCATACAAAAAGAGCTAGGTTTTCAGTATACATTCCAACAATCTCCCACTTATGCTAAAAGACTATGTCGTCATCACACTGTCATACATCTGATCCCCTTGTACTCCACATGCCTATCAAACGCTTTCACTGGAAGGGCCTTAGTGAATGGATCCACCAGGTTATCCTCTGATGCAATCTTTGCGACAACAACTTCTCCTCACTTTACGATCTCTCGTATAAGGTGGTACTTGCGCTCTATGTGTTTACTCGCCTTATGGGCTCGTGGTTCCTTCGAGTTTGCAACTGCACCACTGTTATCACAATAAATTGTGATAGTTCTGGGCAAACCAGGAATCACATCCAAGTCAATCAAGAAGTTCCTGAGCCATACAACTTCCTTGGCTGCCTCAGAGGCTGCCACATACTCAGCTTCCATGGTAGAGTCTGCCACGCATTTCTGCTTGACACTCCTCCATACTATGGCTCCACCTCCAAAAGTGAACACAAACCCCGAGGTAGACTTACTCTTGTCCCTATCTGATTGGAAATCCAAATCCGTGTAACCCACAGGGACTAATTGATCTGCCTGGTAAACCAGCATATAATCCCTAGTCCTTCTCAGGTACTTCAATATATGCTTTACCGTAGTCCAATGTCCCTGTCCAGGATTACTCTGATATCTGCTAACCATGCCCACCGCAAAGCAGATATCCGATCTCGTACACAGCATAGCATACATGAGGCTTCCCACTACCGAAGCATAAGGAACCGCCTTCATGTCCTCTATCTCCTTTGATGTTTTGGGACACATCTCTTTAGATAAAGGAACTCCATGCCTAAAAGGTAGAAAACCTTTCTTGGAGTTTTGCATGCTAAAACGAGCAAGGATAGTGTCAATGTATGAAGCTTGAGATAAACACAACATCCTTTTCTTGCGATCCCTTATAACTTTGATCCCAAGGATGTGTTCCACTTCTCCCAAGTCCTTCATGTCAAACTGTTTGGATAACCATACCCTTACGTCTGATAACACTTTGATATTGTTGCCAACTAATAAAATGTCATCTACGTATAGTACAAGAAATACCACTACGTTTCCTTCACATCTCTTGTATACACAAGGCTCATCCGGACTTTGAATAAATCCATATGACTGGATTACCTCATCAAAGCAGATGTTCTAAGATCTAGAAGCTTGCTTCAATCCATAAATGGACCGATTAATCTTACATATAAGATGCTCTTTGCCTTTAGCAATGAATCCCTCTGGTTGCCGCATATAGATGTTCTCCTCATGACTTCCGTTAAGGAAAGCTGTCTTGACATCCATCTGCCAAATCTCATAATCCATATGAGCAGCTATAGATAAAAGAATTCGGATAGACTTAAGCATAGCTACCGGCGAAAAGGTCTCCTCATAATCGATACCCTCTTTCTGAGTATACCCTTTCGCAACAAGCCTAGCTTTGAAGGTCTCCACCTTCCCGTCTACTCCTCTCTTTCTTTTGTAGATCCACTTGCATCCAATGGCTTTTATACCATCTGGTGGCTCTACTAGCTCCCAGACTTGATTAGAATCCATAGATTCTATCTCTGAATTCATCGCACTTTGCCAAGATACCGCATCTCTATCTTGGAGTGCCTCGTCATATGTCTAGGGATCCGGTTCATGTTCACCAGGGACTAAGTTCGAAGACTCTCCCAAAAACATGAATCTCTCGTGTTGTCTAACAACCCTCCCACTACGATGAGGTGCCTCTTGTGTATACTCTGTGACACGCGGTGCAGTGACTTGTGGAATCTCCTCCTGTACTGGTGGTATTGAAGTCGGGACTTCCCCTATTAACTCCTCAAGAACAATCCTACTCGTGGGCTTGTGGTTCATCACATAGTCCTCCTCTAGAAATCTGGCATTCGTACTCACGATCACCTTCTGATCTCTAGGACTATAGAATAAACCACCCTTCGTTCCCTTAGGGTAGCCAACAAACAAGCGTACTTATGTACGAGATTCCAACTTACCAGCATCTCCCTTCAACACATGTGCTGGACTACCCCAAATCCGAATATGTCTTAGACTAGGCTTTCGCCCAGTCCACAACTCTGTGGGAGTAGAGGGTACTGACTTAGATGGAACCAAGTTCAGAATGTGTGCTGCTCTTTCCAGAGCAAACCCCCAGAACGAATCAGGTAACTCAGAATAACTCATCATAGATCTGACCATCTCCATAAGAGTCCTGTACCTTCGCTCCGCCACACCATTCTGTTGGGGTGTGCCGGGTGCGGACAATTGGGATTGAATCCCAGCCTCTGATAAGTAACTCCTAAACTCTCCCAAGAGGTACTCGCCATCACGATCAGATCGTAATGTCTTGATTCTTTTACCTTGACGGTTCTCCACATCATCCTTGAATTCTTTGAACCTGTCAAAGCATTCAGACTTGCGGTGCATCAAGTAAATGTATCCATACCTTGAATAATTGTCTATAAAAGAGACAAAGTATTCAAAGCCACCTCTAGCCTGGATAGTCATAGGACCGCACAGATCAGAATGAACCAATTCTAACACATCTTTAGCTCTATACCCCTTGGCCTTGAAAGGCCTCTTGGTCATTTTACCTTCCAAGCAAGATTCGCAGGTTGGGAGATCCTCCACCACTAATGAACCTAAAGGTCCATCAGCTATCAACCTTTGAATTCTGCTTAGGTTAATATGACCAAGCCTTAGATGCCAAAGATATGTTTGGTTCATTTGCAAAGGTTCTTTTCTCTTATTAGATTTAGAAGATGAGTTATTTACTTCTATATGCATCGTGGGAGTTTTCGGTTCAAGAGTATATAAATTGCCAACTAATGTACCAGAACAGATAATCTCCCTATTCCTTTTTATAACCACTTTGTCATTAAAAGAAACAGAATATCCATCCATAAACAATTTAGAAACTAAAATTAAATTCTTTCTAAAAGTAGGTACATAAAGACAATTTCTCAAAACCAAAACTTTATTCCTATCAAAAGATAAAAGCGTCTCCCCTTTGCAATGATAGCCTTTGAAGCATTGCCCATGAAGACGGTAATCTCTCCCTCAGCTAGTCGTCGGGTTTCCTGGAACTCCTGCAAAGTATTGCAGACATGATCAGTGGCTCCTGTATCTACACACCAGGCACTGGTAGATAACACCGCTAAACATGTTTCAACAACTAAACAAGAAGATATACCTTTGTTCTTTCGGGGAGGACAGTCCGCCTTCCAATGTCCAGTCTACTTGCAAGTGAAGCACTTGCCTTTCGGCTTCTTCACTCCTGCCTGAGATCCCACTGCCACCTTCTTCGCCCCACCTTGCTTCTTCTTCTTCTTACCTTTCGGTTTAGAGGAAGAAACCTTCTGAGCGACCATGGCTTGAGCACTCTGACGAAAAAGCCCCTCTACCACCTGGAGTTCTGTCAGAAGCTCCGCCAACGAATACAACCTCTTGTTCATGTTGTAGTTGAGGCGGAACTGCTCAAAACTCCTAGGCAGAGACTGGAGAATGATATCGACCTGGGTTTCCCCATCGATTTCAGCTCCGAGGACTTCCATCTCATTAAGATGAGCCATCATATTGAGAACATGATCCCTAACGGGTGTTCCCTCGATTATGGTGGTCGTCATCAAGTTTCTCATTGCCTCCTGTCTAGCCGCCCTACTCTGATGTCCGAAAAGTTCCTTGAGATTGAACATCATGTCATAAGCTGTGGCCATGGCCTGATGCTGATGTTGCAGCACATTTGACATAGATGCCAAAATGTAACACTGCGCCATCTCATCTGCCTTGACGCATTTCTTATAACGTTCTTTCTCCTTTTCATCAGAGTCATCGGAGGGCTTAGGAGGACAGACCTCGAAGAGTACAAATTTGTACTTCTCCTCAGTTAAGACAATATCCAGATTTCTTTTCCAATCAATGTAGTTTGGTCCAGTAAGCTTATTTTCTTTTAAAATCACAGCAAGTGGGTTGAAAGCCATTTGAAAATCCTAAAAATCAAAATGATCAAAATATTAGATTTCAAATATTATTGATTCCTCAAAAACAATAAAATTCTGAAATCAACCAACACCTCAAAACACCGAGAATATCGCATGCCACGATAGTGTGGACGTATACGAATTCTACATTTGTAAGAGGAGGTTTTACCCATTAATTTTATTATCTTGTCAACCTTACTTTTTGACAAATAAAATTAATAGTTGGTTCCTCTTTGGCCCTACAAATAAAAGTAGTGACTCCGATGGGGAGGATACTTTTTATTTGCATCTAAGTGTGCACCATTACACGATACTAATGGAATTATTTCGGATTATGTGCCTTACCGATGGGGAAGTACACACGCTCCTAAATAATTTCCTATAACCATTATTTGACCTAGTGATCCGCAAACAAACCCATCCGATGAGGAGGAAGGCACTCAGAGCCAACGCGCAAGTTTGTTGCATCACACGTCAAATTGTAATGGAGGCCGCAGGAATTAATTAAAATGTCCCTCTCCCACTTAGTAAATTGACAATGAGAAATTTTCAAACATACACAACATGCATATAAAAAAAATCAGCAATAAATATGGAAAAAACAGAATTTTTCCAACTATTATGGCATTGTTCTCCAATACGCATCCCGTTGTGTCGCCACCTCGTCCGCTCCATCTTTTCCCGTGCGTAAGTCACCAAAGAGAGCCGAGCCGAGATAAACTATTTTAATTTACATCCATCGATCCTATACTCCACAAAGGAGTGTACAAATAATCTAGATCGAAAGTAAACTAAAATGAGTGGCTAAACAATGCCGTATTTAATTACAAAAATTAAATACTAATCTAGCCTCGTCAACCCCGAGGATTCAAATAATATACATACAATCACACACAAAACCATCACATACACACAAATAGCCATAATAGTCGGATCTTATGCCTGCAACCAAAAAGTTAGCCTACGCACATCCTACTATTATTCGGCATACTCAATATATGATATGTACATGAAAGTAACCGAATCCAAAACACACAAAACCGGAAATCGTGGCTCTGATACCAATTGAAGGGAGTTGCTTCGGAGGCTCATTGGCTCCCATGTCCCCGGATTAAAATTTTGACTAATGAAAGAATTAATCTAGATGGGATGATTTTCCTTAGCACAACCAATTCGTCGTCGTGCTAACAACTTGAGTGATCACTTGAACAAACTAGTTGTTCAAGCAACACAACTCTTCTAGTTGGTTAGCCGCGGAAGAGACGACGGACGAATCACCGGTTTTTGTGTTTGTCTTCGGGGTCCATGATTACACAAAATATATACATACGCACACATGTATAATCAACACATAAAAGAACATGCTCAGATCTGAAAATAAAGTTGTAAAACTTTATACCTTACGATCTTCTACCGTATGTCCTATCCTCCTCGTGGACGATGTGTGAACGAAGATCCTCCACGAGTAGAAGCCTTCTAGATCGCGTTCTTCCCTTCCTTGTCCGCTGCGAACAAAGAGAAGAACCAACAATACCTTTCCTTACTAGAACCGGCCACCAAGCTAGGGAGTTTGATGCAACCGCCGGCCAAGGAACAATTGGATGAAGCATCGGCCACCAATACAATGTTGCTGCCGGCCACCTAGAGGTTGGAGAAGCGTCGGCCACCAAGTTTTGGAGAGCCGCCGGCCACCAAGGAGCAACGGAGGAGGAAGAAGAGAACTGGCCAAGGATGAGAAGAAAAAGATGGGCGCCGGCCAAAACCCTAGGGAGAACAAACTTGCCGCCCAACTTCTAGCCGCCCAAAAACCCTAGCCGCCTCTAGGGTTTGTGTTTGCCGCCCACTTTGAGAAGAGCCAAACCCTAATTTCCAATTTCTTTTCTTGCCACCCAACCTAAGCCTCTATTTATACAATTGGGCTTAAGCCTCCTTTAATCTCCACCATCAGATCTAGGGATTTAATCTCCACCGTCGGATCTAGGGTTTTATCCCAACCGTCGGATCTAGGGTTTCATCCCAACCGTCGGATCTAGGGTTTCATCCCAACCGTCGATTCTAGGATTTCATCCTAACCATCGGATCTAGGGATTTAATCCCAACCGTTGGTTCTAGGGTTTCATCCCAACCATCGGATCTAGGGATTTAATCCCAACCGTTGGTTCTAGGTTTTGTTTTACATCCTTGGATCCAGACTTCACAAGGATTATATTAGGCTACGATAGGGACCATAAGGAGGAGTTGGATCTTGGCCACCCGATGGATCGGAACCACACAAACTTGATCCATCAATGATGTTCCATTCCACTAGAGGATCATCATTGAACTACCTCACCAACCCCCATAAATTAATATGGGCTCCATATATTATTTGTACATTCATCTCCCCGTGTTTAAGATATCGAATGTCCGTCAATTAATTGATTTACTGACCATCAATTAATTAACATATGATTCCTCGAGTAGTACCACTCAACCTTATCATCATGTTGACTAAGTCAACCAGCTGGGTTTACATGATGAACCTTATGAGCTCCTCAAGGGGACATCATCAACCTAATATATATAGGACACGGTTTCCTCCTATAATCAACGGCACACCATGTAAATAATATTATTTCCAAACTTACTGGGCATATTGATTTAATCCATCTAAATCTCACCCTCTGGTAAATCAAAGAAATAAATACTAAGTACAAGTGCCCGCTATTATATCGGGATTAAGAGCATGTACAACATAATATCCGAGGTCCGATTTAATTATGTAGTCAGCAATTAATTGAATCACCTCTATTTCGGTCCTACTCAATACACCTAAGTGTACTAGTGTAACTCTATGTTCAAGACAAACAATACCAAGCTACACTACAACCATGCCAATGGTTTGTCCAAAATCATCTTGGTCGTGAGCCTCTACTTATATTTTACAAGGGACTGATAACATGATCTTCTGTGCCACACCAAGCACCATGTTATCTACAATGTAAAATATTAGACAATATGCACACATATATATTAAATATATAAAGTGCAAACAATGATCATGTGATTCTTATTCCAAAATAAAATGTTCATACAAAAAGAGATAGGCTTTCAGTATACAATGCAACACCATGGTGGAGTCCGCCAAGCATTTCTGCTTGACACTCCTCCATAAAATGGCTCCACCTCCAAAAGTAAACACAAAACCTGTGGTAAACTTACTATTATCCCTATCAGATTGGAAGTCAGAATCCTTGAAACCCACAGGGAGTAATTGGTCTGCCTGGTAAACCAGTATATAATCCCTAGTCCCTCTTAGGAACTTCAATATATGCTTTATCGCAATCCAATGTCCCTGTCCTAGATTACTCTGATATCTGCTGACCATTCCCATGGCAAAGCAGATATCTGGTCTCGTACATAGCATCGCATACATGAGGCTTCCTACCGCCGAATCATAAGGAGTCGCCTTCATCATCTCTATCTCCTCAGATGTTCTTGGACACATCTCCTTATATAAAGGAACTCAATGCCTGAAAGGTAGAAAACCTTTCTTGGAGTTTTGCATGCTAAAACGATCCATAATCGTGTCTATGTATGAAGCTTGGGATAAACACAACATCTTTTTCCTGCGATCCCTTATAACCTTGATCCCAAGGATGTGTCCCACTTCTCCCAAGTCCTTCATATCAAACTGTTTGGACAACCATACCCTTACGTCCGATAACACTTTGATATTGTTGCAAATCAACAAAATGTCATCTACATATAGTACAAGAAATACCACTATGTTTCCATCACATCTCTTGTATACACAAGAATCATCCGAACTTTGAATAAATCCATAAGACTGGATTACTTCATCAAATCGGATGTTCCAAGACCTTGAAGCTTGCTTCAATCCATAAATGGACCGATTAAGCTTACATACAAGATGCTCTTTTCCTTTCGCAATGAATCCCTCTGGTTGCTTCAAATAGATGTTTTCCTCAAGACTTCCATTAAGGAAAGCTATCTTCACATCCATCTGCCACACCTCATAATCCATATGAGCTGCAATGCATAAGAGAATCTAGATAGATTTAATCATGACTACCGGCGTAAAGGTCTCCTCATAATCGATACCCTCTTTCTGAGTATACCCCTTCGCAACAAGCATCGCTTTGAAGGTCTCAACCTTCCCATCTATTCCTCTCTTTCTTTTGTAGATCCACTTGCATCCAATGGTTTTTACACCATCGGGTGGTTCTACTAGCTCCCAGACATTATTTTAATACATAAATTCAATCTCAGTATTCATTGCACTTTGCCAAGATGTTGCATCTTTATCTTGGATTGCCTCGTCATATGTCCAGAGATCAGGTTCATGTTCGCCTTGGACCAAATCAGAAGATTCTCCCAAGAACATGAATCTATCAGGCTGTCTCACAACCCTCCTACTACGACGAAGTATCACCTGTGTATCCTCTGTGACACATGGTGCAGTGACTTGTGGTATATCCACTTGTACTGGTGGTACTGAAGAAGTGACTTCCCCTTTTATTTCCTCAAGAACAATCTTACTCATGGGCTTGTGGTTCATCACATAGTCTTCCTCTAGAAATCTGGCATTCGTGCTAACGATCACCCTGTCACGCCCGCCCTTTTCCTGGACCCTAAATGTCCGGAGGGTCGGCGCGTGACGCGACCGTGCATACTTACATTACATACAGCGGAAGACTTTAGACATTATTTTTTTTTCTTTTAAACATAAACACGCATTGACATACATATATATATATACTTCTTCTTCTTCATAAGCATAGAGTGTGCTTCATAACATGTATAAATACTTCTTCTTATCATCATAGAGCATGCATCATATATAAATAGATACTTCTTCTTTACTTCTTCTTATCAACAAAGAGCATGCATCATATATAAATAGATACTTAGTGTTTGGTAGGTTCATGGCATCATCATCATAAGTAAACATAGGTAAGGACCTCCATAGACATCATCATCATAGGTAAACATGTATATGTATATAGACTTAACGGATCGTTTCCACCATGCCACTACCACACACATTGGCCCCTCCTGCTGCTCCCTTTAGTTTATCCATCCCTTACCCTTATCTGCAGTACGAGGGAAAATAAACTATAAGCACATAGGCTTAGTAAGATCCTGTCCTACTCACAAAAACCATACATCATCATTAATCATGACTTGTAGCATTTATAACATATAATCAATATATCATGTAACGTATATAACATAAGCATGTAAACATTCCTAACATCTCATCAAACGCAACATGTGAACATACACATCATATCATATCATTAAACATAACATGTGACACATATAACAGAAACATATAAACATAACAACCTATCATCAAACATAACATGTGACATATATAACAGAAACATGTAAACATAACAACCTATCATCAAACATAACATGTGACATATATAACAGAACATGTAAACATAACAACCTATCATCAAACATAACATGTGACATATATAACAGAACATGTAAACATAACAACCTATCATCAAACATAACATGTGACATATATAACAGAAACATATAAACATAACAACCTATCATCAAACATAACATGTGACATATATAACAGAACATGTAAACATAACAACCTATCATCAAACATAACATGTGACATATATAACAGAAACATGTAAACAACATATCATCTAATCAGGTAAACATATGCAGAATGCTTTGAAAACATATATATTTTAGGTACGTAAACATAAATCTCAACATATTTGGGCCCGGCATTGTACCACTTCTTCATTATCATAGCGCGCATCCCTAAATAGGCCCGAGGTAGCAAGTCTCGAACCTAATAGGTTTCTAGGCCCGAGTCTTATTCCATCGACCTAGGGGCAATCGTTATAGCGTAGAAGCCTATTACGGGCCGAGTCTTACTCCATCGACCTAAGGCATCTTGGAGCCCATCCCGTACTAGGCCCGAGTCTTATTCCATCGACCTAGGGGCAATCATACATAGAAGCCCATCCTAGGCCCGAGTCTTATTCCATCGACCTAGGGCATCTTAGGAGCCCATCCCTTCTTGGACCTTGTTAAGGTCTTGGTACAAGTCATCGCGAAGGTAAAATACTTATATGCTTATTTATGCGTCATAGCTTATTTCGTTAACATAGCATAGCCTACTTCATTTCATAACACATCATGCTTCATTTCATTAACATAGCATAGCATACTTCATTTCATAACACATCATGCTTCATTTCACTAACATGGCATAGCATACTTCATTTCATAACACATCATGCTTCATTGCATTAACATAGCATAGCATACTTCATTTCATAACACATCATGCTTCATTTCATTAACATGGCATAGCATACTTCATTTCATAACACATCATGCTTCATTGCATTAACATGGCACAAGGCATGGCATCAAAGGAAGTAAACACCTATGTATTTAACTTAGCAACAACTTCATATGCACATAAGACTTAAATTAAAACTTCATCTAGTTACCCAAAAACCTAGGTTGGCCGAATGGTTCATAGTAGGGTTTTAGGGTTAACCTTTAACCTAATTCATGAAACATAACAATAACTTCATTTGCATATACAACATGGGTTAAGACTTCACTTAGTCACCCAAAACCTAGGTTGGCCGAATGGTCCAATAAGGTTTAGGGTTAGTCTTTTAACCTAATTCCTTAAACATAACAATAACTTCACTTGCACATAAAACATGGGTTAAGACTTCACTTAGTCACCCAAAACCTAGGTTGGCCGAATGGTCCAAATAAGGTGTTGGGCTAGTCATTAACCTAATTCCTTAAACATAACAATAACTTCACTTGCACATAAAACATGGGTTAAGACTTCACTTAGTCACCCAAAACCTAGGTTGGCCGAATGGTCCAAATAAGGTTTAGGGCTAGTCTTTTAACCTAATTCCTTAAACATAACAATAACTTCACTTGCTCATAAAACATGGGTTAAGACTTCACATAGTCACCCAAAACCTAGGTTGGCCGAATGGTCCAAATAAGGTTTAGGGCTAGTCTTTTAACCTAATTCCTTAAACATAACAATAACTTCACTTGCTCATAAAACATGGGTTAAGACTTCACTTAGTCACCCAAAAACCTAGGTTGGCCGAATGGTCCAAGTAGGGCTTAGGGTTAGTCTTTTGACCTAATTCCTTTTAACATACTTATAACATCATATGCATACCAAACATGGATTAAACTTCATTAAGACATCAATAAAAGGGGGGTGGCCGAATGGCCTATGTAGACTTTCAGGGTTAGATCTTTATCCTAATCCCTCTAACATGTTAACATCGTCATTTGCAAGTAAAACAAGATATAAACTTCAATAAAACACCAAAAAATCCATGTTGGCCGAATGGTTCATAGGGTTTCCTAGGGTTAACTTTTGACCTAATCCATTTTTAACCCTAGCATCATCATATAGTTTCAAAAGCATGGCATATAACTTCATGGAGACCCTAAATCATAGTTTGACCGAATACAACAATATAGGTTTCTTTTATAAAACATCAATCGGAGCTACTCGTATGCAGGTGAGGGATACTTACATCCTTCGCTTTGCTTGTAGTGTGAAGAAGATGACCTAACACAAACCCTAGCCCTTGCTTCTTGCTTGGAGGAGTTTCGGCCAAAGGTGGAGAAGGGCTAGAATTTTGGTGAGGAGAAGAAGAAAAAGAGTGGAAGTGACCAAATCCAACCTTCCCTCTTCTTTATAAAGGGGGGAGGAAGAGAAGTTCCTCTTTTCTTTTCCATGCCTCTTCATTTACTCTTAGTCCCATTTATCTATAGTTTCCCCCTCTTCCTTAATCATATAATCCTATTGGGCTTCTGGTTAGTGGGTGCATCTATAAGGCTTGGCTATCTCTAGAGGTTTGGGGTTCAATTCCTAGGCCTTGCACCCCTTTTTGGCTTATTTTCTTTTATTTTTGAAAAGGCCCACATAAAGCCCATGATCATCAAGCCAAAAATTTCTTGTAAAATTGCTAGGAATTTTACGGGCGTTACAATCCTTCATACCTTTTAAAAGTTTCGTCCTCGAAACTTAGAACAATCTGGTATACGCCTTCATGTCCTCCTCGCGTTCCCGGGTAGCTTCCTCGTCTGATTGATTACGCCCAGGACCTTTACTAAGGGCACCTCTTTGTTCCTTAGCCTCTTGATTTCTCGGTCTAGTATTTGGATAGGCCGACTTTCAATACTCGAGTCCTCTTGAACTTGTCTTGTTTGTGGCTCGATCACTTGGTCCGTCTGAAATGCATTTCTTGAGCAGAGACATGGAACACGTTGTGAATAGCCGCATCTCTTGAGGCGGCTCTAGCTTGTAGGCTACATTGCCGATCCTCTGCGATATCGGATACGGTCCCACGTGCGTGGACTCGGTTTACCCTTCCTTCGAACCTCATTACTCCCTTCATAGGAGCCACTTTGAGAATACTAGGTCCCCAACCTCGAATTCTAATGGTCTCGCCTCTTATCCGCATAGCTCTTTTTTCGGCTTTGGCAGTTTCAATCCTCTGGCGGATGTTCCGTATAGCTTTGGTGGTGTCGTCGATGAAATCCGTCTGGAGTCCCATCCTCTTCTTTTCACCACCCTCGTACCAGCATATGGGAGATCTACATTTCCTCCCATATAGAGCCTCGTAAGGTGCCATTCCAATAGTAGCTTGGTAGCTATTATTGTAGTAGTCGCCAAATATAAGTATCGACACCGGCTACCCTTGAAATCGAGTAGCGCGGGCTCTTAACATATCTTCGATGCTTGATTTACTCTTTGATGCACATGTCAGTGCGGGGATGGAAAGGCGATCTTGAACAATAGTTTCGTGCCTAGGGCCTTCTGAACACATTCCCAGAAATGGGAAATAAAGCGACCATCTCTGTCAGAAATGATGGTCTTAGGAATTCCATGTATAGTCGATAATTTCCTAGCATATAAGCAGCAGTTGCTCCGTCGAATAGGTCATCTTGATTGCTAAGAAATGGGCGGACCGTCAATCATCCCACAATTACCCATATAGCATCATAACCGCTTGTCGTCCTTGGGCAATCACGAGATGAAATCCATAGAAATGTCTTCCCATTTCCATTCGGAATCTGGATCTATTGCGGTGTTCCTCCGGTCTTTGGTGCTCGCTTAACCCTTTGGCGTGTCGTGGCAATCGACATCTGAGCCACATCTCTTTTCATTCGAACCACGAACTTTCGTTTAAGGTCTTGGTACATCTTGGTGGTTCCAGGATGCATCGATAGGAGTTTTGTGAGCTTCCTCAAATATCTCCTCATCTGGATTGCCGGGAATACACAAGCGATCCACGAGGTAGAGTACTCCACTATCGCTAGATCCGGAACCCATCGTCCTTTCCTCTAGGACCTCTTGCTTGATCCTCGAAAGGCTTGGGTCACGTGCTTGCTTTTCCAAAGATATCATCGAACAATGTTGGCGCTATCGTCGTGGTCGAGAGTGTCAGGAGATGATTTCAACCTCGTAATTCATTACTCCCCCTCTTTTTTTTGTATGTTCGTCTACCCAAAGATTGTTCAACTATATCATACACATCCCATGCAATGAACTCATCATCAATTTAAAAAGAGAAACGACTTGTCGCCTCTTATTCACATCTCTTATTCATCTTTTCCAATCATAAGGAGAAATGTTAAGATAACATTCCTTATTTCTAAATTAAACCACAAAGAACTATTTGAGAAGATAGTTCATTATGACTCCCACTAGGACAAACCCTAGTGCGATCGTATTTTTCGTCCCATCTTCCTTGGCCTCACCAGGTGGTCTTTGGTTGGCCAATAAGTTGATTGTTGCGGATCCTTCTTCCTTCTTCCGTGGCGGCTACCAGGATCCTCTACCACAGCTTCTCTTGAACCACTGTGCTCCAGGCGATTCGACACAACTCCGCATAGGTTATCCGCCCTTCATAACGGCCCTACACGTGGTGTGCAACTACCATGAACTCATTTGGCAGGAGCGGACCAAGGCCCATATCTTCTAGTTATCCGATGCTTGAAACTCCTGCTCGAGTCTCCTAAAAAGACCATCAAGCCTTCTCATGTGTCCGGTGACCCCACCATCCGGTTTATAGACTATCTCTTCAATAGCTTCCCTTAATCGGTTTCGTGACACATCACGACGGGTCATAGTAGTCATCGTCTGCCATCGAAATTGAAGTAAATGAAGTCAAAAGCAAACCAACCCGTCTAAAAAGCTTAATTCAATTCAGATGAACATAGACCTTACACAGTTAATTACGAAAAAATCAAATTTTCGTAACAAAATTTGTTTATTTATTTATTTATTTGTTTATATATATATATATATATATATATATATATATATATATATATATATATATATATATATATATATATATATATATATATATATATATATATATTATATATATATATATTTTTTTTTTGTAATTAAACTAAGGCTAGCATAAGGTCATTTTAAGCTTAAGGCATCATTCATGTTCTCCTGCATAATTTAAGCTTAAGGTATTTTATATCATACATGAACAATCATAAGGGTATGATACATATTTTCGTGCATATTTAAGCTAGAAGCATTTCCTATCATACATGAATCAAGCATAAGGGAAAGGCATTTTATAAATAAGCTAGAGGCATTTTATATTATACATGAACTAAATAATCTAAAGACATTTCATATCATGCATGGTTAAAATTAACAAAATTTAGAGTATAGACATAGAATTCTTACTTGGAGCAGCAGGATTTGGAGCTTGATGTGTGTGTAGTGGAAAGGCAGATCCGCTCTGATACCAACCTGTCACGCCCGCCCTTTTCCTGGACCCTAAATGTCCGGAGGGTCGGCGCGTGACGCGACCGTGCATACTTACATTACATACAGCGGAAGACTTTAGACATTGTTTTTTTTTTCTTTTAAACATAAACATGCATTGACATACATATATATATATATACTTCTTCTTCTTCATAAGCATAGAGTGTGCTTCATAACATGTATAAATACTTCTTCTTATCATCATAGAGCATGCATCATATATAAATAGATACTTCTTCTTTACTTCTTCTTATCAACATAGAGCATGCATCATATATAAATAGATACTTAGTGTTTGGTAGGTTCATGGCATCATCATCATAAGTAAACATAGGTAAGGACCTCCATAGACATCATCATCATAGGTAAACATGTATATGTATATAGACTTAACGGATCGTTTCCACCATGCCACTACCACACACATTGGCCCCTCCTGCTGCTCCCTTTAGTTTATCCATCCCTTAGCCTTATCTGCAGTACGAGGGAAAATAAACTATAAGCACATAGGCTTAGTAAGATCCTGTCCTACTCACAAAAACCATACATCATCATTAATGATGACTTGTAGCATTTATAACATATAATCAATATATCATGTAACGTATATAACATAAGCATGTAAACATTCCTAACATCTCATCAAACGCAACATGTGAACATACACATCATATCATATCATTAAACATAACATGTGACACATATAACAGAAACATATAAACATAACAACCTATCATCAAACATAACATGTGACATATATAACAGAACATGTAAACATAACAACCTATCATCAAACATAACATGTGACATATATAACAGAACATGTAAACATAACAACCTATCATCAAACATAACATGTGACATATATAATAGAAACATATAAACATAACAACCTATCATCAAACATAACATGTGACATATATAACAGAAACATGTAAACATAACAACCTATCATCAAACATAACATGTGACATATATAACAGAAACATGTAAACAACATATCATCTAATCAGGTAAACATATGCAGAATGCTTTGAAAACATATATATTTTAGGTACGTAAACATAAATCTCAACATATTTGGGCCCGGCATTATACCACTTCTTCATTATCATAGCGCGCATCCCTAAATAGGCCCGAGGTAGCAAGTCTCGAACCTAATAGGTTTCTAGGCCCGAGTCTTATTCCATCGACCTAGGGGCAATCGTTATAGCGTAGAAGCCTATCCTGGGCCCGAGTCTTACTCCATCGACCTAAGGCATCTTGGAGCCCATCCCGTACTAGGCCCGAGTCTTATTCCATCGACCTAGGGGCAATCATACATAGAAGCCCATCCTAGGCCCGAGTCTTATTCCATCGACCTAGGGCATCATAGGAGCCCATCCCTTCTTGGACCTTGTTAAGGTCTTGGTACAAGTCATGCAGAAGGTAAAATACTTATATGCTTATTTGTACGTCATAGCTTATTTCGTTAACATAGCATAGCCTACTTCATTTCATAACACATCATGCTTCATTTCATTAACATAGCATAGCATACTTCATTTCATAACACATCATGCTTCATTTCACTAACATGGCATAGCATACTTCATTTCATAACACATCATGCTTCATTGCATTAACATAGCATAGCATACTTCATTTCATAACACATCATGCTTCATTGCATTAACATAGCATAGCATACTTCATTTCATAACACATCATGCTTCATTTCATTAACATGGCATAGCATACTTCATTTCATAACACATCATGCTTCATTGCATTAACATGGCACAAGGCATGGCATCAAAGGAAGTAAACACCTATGTATTTAACTTAGCAACAACTTCATATGCACATAAGACTTAAATTAAAACTTCATCTAGTTACCCAAAAACCTAGGTTGGCGAATGGTTCATAGTAGGGTTTTAGGGTTAACCTTTAACCTAATTCATGAAACATAACAATAACTTCATTTGCATATACAACATGGGTTAAGACTTCACTTAGTCACCCAAAACCTAGGTTGGCGAATGGTCCAATAAGGTTTAGGGTTAGTCTTTAACCTAATTCCTTAAACATAACAATAACTTCACTTGCACATAAAACATGGGTTAAGACTTCACTTAGTCACCCAAAACCTAGGTTGGCGAATGGTCCAAATAAGGTTTAGGGCTAGTCTTTAACCTAATTCCTTAAACATAACAATAACTTCACTTGCACATAAAACATGGGTTAAGACTTCACTTAGTCACCCAAAACCTAGGTTGGCCGAATGGTCCAAATAAGGTTTAGGGCTAGTCTTTTAACCTAATTCCTTAAACATAACAATAACTTCACTTGCTCATAAAACATGGGTTAAGACTTCACTTAGTCACCCAAAACCTAGGTTGGCCGAATGGTCCAAATAAGGTTTAGGGCTAGTCTTTTAACCTAATTCCTTAAACATAACAATAACTTCACTTGCTCATAAAACATGGGTTAAGACTTCACTTAGTCACCCAAAAACCTAGGTTGGCCGAATGGTCCAAGTAGGGCTTAGGGTTAGTCTTTTGACCTAATTCCTTTTAACATACTTATAACATCATATGCATACCAAACATGGATTAAACTTCATTAGGACATCAATATAAGGGGGGGTGGCCGAATGGCCTATGTAGACTTTCAGGGTTAGATCTTTATCCTAATCCCTCTAACATGTTAACATCATCATTTGCAAGTAAAACAAGATATAAACTTCAATAAAACACCAAAAAATCCATGTTGGTCGAATGGTTCATAGGGTTTCCTAGGGTTAACTTTTGACCTAATCCATTTTTAACCCTAGCATCATCATATAGTTTTCAAAAGCATGGCATATAACTTCATGGAGACCCTAAATCATAGTTTGACCGAATACAACAATATAGGTTTCTTTTATAAAACATCAATCGGAGCTACTCGTATGCAGGTGAGGGATACTTACATCCTTCTCTTTGCTTGTAGTGTGAAGAAGATGACCTAACACAAACCCTAGCCCTTGCTTCTTGCTTGGAGGAGTTTCGGCCAAAGGTGGAGAAGGGCTAGAATTTTGGTGAGGAGAAGAAGAAAAAGAGTGGAAGTGACCAAATCCAACCTTCCCTCTTCTTTATAAAGGGGGGAGGAAGAGAAGTTCCTCTTTTCTTTTCCATGCCTCTTCATTTACTCTTAGTCCCATTTATCTATAGTTTCCCCCTCTTCCTTAATCATATAATACTATTGGGCTTCTGGTTAGTGGGTACATCTATAAGGCTTGGCTATCTCTAGAGGTTTGGGGTTCAATTCCTAGGCCTTGCACCCCTTTTTGGCTTATTTTCTTTTATTTTTGAAAAGGCCCACATAAAGCCCATGATCATCAAGCCAAAAATTTCTTGTAAAATTGCTAGGAATTTTACGGGCGTTACACACCCTCTGATCTCTAGGACTATAAAACAAACCACCCTTCGTTCCTCTAGGATAGCCAACGAACATGCATACTTCTGTACGAGGTTCCAACTTACCAGCATCTGCCTTCAGCACATGTGCTGGACTCCCCCAAATCCGAATATGTCTTAGACTAGGCTTTCGCCAAGTCCACACTTCTGTGGGAGTAGAAGGCACTGATTTAGATGGAACTAAGTTCAGAATGTACACCGTCATATCTAGAGAATATCCCTAGAATTTATCTGGCAACTCAGAATAACTCATCATCGATCTAACCATCTCCATAAGAGTCCTATTCCTTCGCTCTGCTACACCATTCTACTGGGGTGTGCCAGGTGCAGACAATTGGGATTGAATCTCTGCCTCTAATAAGTAATTCCTAAACTCTCCCAAGAGGTACTCACCACCATGATAAGATCGTAGTGTCTTGATACTTTTACCTTGATGTTTCTCCACATCAGCCTTAAATTCTTTGAACTTGTCAGAGCATTCAGACTTGTGGCGCATCAAGTAAATGTATCAATATCTCGAATAATCATCTATAAAAGAGACGAAATATTCAAAACCACCTCTAGCCTGGATAGTCATAGGACCACACAAATCAGAATGAACCAATTCTATCACATCTTTGGCTCTATACCCCTTGGCCTTAAAAGGCCTCTTGGTCATTTTACCCTCCAAGCAATATTCGCTGGTTGGGAAATCTTCCACCACTAATGAACACAAATGTCCATCAGCTATCAACCTTTGAATTCTGCTTAGGTTAATATAACCAAGCCTAATATGCCAAAGATATGTTTGGTTCATCTTCGAAGGTTCTTTTCTCTTATTTGAATTAGAAGATGAGTTATTAACTTCAATTTACATCATGGGAGCTTTTGGTTCGAGTGTATACAAATTTCCTATTAATGCACCAGAACAGATAATGTCCCTATTCCTTTTTATAACAACTCTGTCATTAAAAGAAATAGAATATCCATCCATAAACAATTTAGAAACCAAAATTAAATTCTTTCTAAATAAAGGTACATAAAGGCAATTCTTATGAACCAAAAATTTATTTTTCTCAAAAGATAAATGAACGTCTCCCACTGCAACAGCCGTCACCTTCATGGCATCATCTAAGTACACGGTAATCTCCCCCTCAGCCAGTCGTCTGGTTTCCTGGAACCCCTGCAAAGTATTGTAGACATGATCAGTGGCTCCCGTATCTACACACCAGGTGCCGGTAGATAACATCGCTAAATATGTTTCAACGACTAGAATAAAAGATATACCTTTGTTCTGCTTGCGGTTGGGGCAGTCCTTCTTCTAGTGTCCTGTCTACTTACAAGTGAAGCACTTGCCTTTCGGCTTCTTCACTCCTCCCAGAGTTCCTCCCACCGCCTTTGTCCCAGTTTATTTCTTCTTCTTCTTGCCTTTCGGCTTAGAAGTAGAAACCTTTTGGGTCACCATGGCTTGTGCCTGAGCACTCTGACGAAATATCCCCTCTGCCACCTGGAGTCCTATCAGATGCTCAACCAACGAATACAACCTCTTGTTCATGTTGTAGTTGAGGCGAAACTGCTCAAAACTCCTAGGTAGAGACTGGATAATGATATCGACCTGGGTTTCCCCATCGATCTCAGCTCCAAGGACTTCCAACTCATTCAAATGAGCCATCATCTTGAGAACATGATCCCTCACGGCGGGTGTTCCCTCGATCATGGTGGTTGTCATCAAGTTCCTCATGGCGTCCTGCCTAGCAGCCTGATTTTGGTGTCCGAAAAGCTCTTTGAGATTGAGCATCATGTCATAACCAGTGGGCATGGCTTGATGCTGATGTTGCTGTAGGTGGATGCTTCGGAGTCTCATTGGCTCCCATGTTCCCGTATTAAAATTTTCACTAATGAAAGAATTAATCCGGATGGGATGAGCTTCCTTAGCACAACCATTTCGTCGTCGTGCTAACAACTTGAGTGATCACTTGAACAAACTAGTTGTTCAAGCAACTCAACTCTTCTAGTTGGTTAGCCGCGGAAGAGACGACGGACGGATCGCCGGTTTTTATGTTTGTCTTCGGGGTCCATGATTATACAATATATTTACTAATTTACACATGCATAATCAAAACATAAATGAACAAGCTCAGATCTGTAAATAAAGTTAAAATAACTTTATACCTCACGATCTTCTACCATATGTCCTATCCTTCTCGTGGACGACGTGTGGATGAAGATCCTCCACGAGTAGAAGCCTTCTAGATTGCTTTCTTCTCCACCTTGTCCGCTGCGAACAAAGAGAAGAAACAACAAATACCTTCCTATCTAGAACCAGCCACCAAATTAGGGAATTTGGTGCAACCGCCGGCCAAGGAACAATTGGATGATCGCTAGGGCAGCTTCAAAGTGTTGCCTTGGCTACTCTAGGATGAAGGGAGGAAGATGAATGCCGGCCACCTATGGAAAGAGAACTGCCGGCCAAGGAAGAAGGGAGAGGCCTCTAGGATGGGCACCGGCCAAGTGTTGATGGAGAAGGATGGGCGCCGACAATCAACTAGAAGGAAGAGTTGCCGCCCACTTTGTTTTGCTCCAAAATCCTAGCCACACAACAACCCTAGCCGCCCACTTTTGGATGAGCCAAAACCCTAGTTCCTCAAATTAATTGATCATTGCCGCCCAACCCTAAGCTTTCCTTTTATAGAGTTAGGCTTAGGACTCCTTTAATCTCCACTGTCGGATCTAGGGATTTAACCTCCACCGTCGGATCTAGGGTTTTATCCCAACCGTCGGATCTAGGGATTTAATCTCAACCGTCGATTCTAGGGTTTCATCCTAACCATCGGATCTAGGGATTTAATCCCAACCGTTGGTTCTAGTGTTTCATCCTAACCATCGGATCTAGGGATTTAATCCCAACCATTGGTTCTAGGTTTTGTTTTACATTCTTGGATCTAGACTTCACAAGGATTATATTAGGCTACGATAGGGACCATAAGGAGGAGTTGGGTCTTGGCCACCCGATGGATCGGAACCACACAAACTTGATCCATCAATGATGTTTCATTCCACTAGAGGATCATCATTGAACTACCTCACCAACCCCCATAAATTAATATGGGCTCCATATATTATTCGTACATTAATCTCCCCGTGTTTAAGATATCGAATGTCCATCAATTAATTGATTTACTGACCATCAATTAATTAACATGTAATTTCTCGAGTAGTACCACTCAACCTTATCATCATGTTGACTAAGTCAACCAGCTGGGTTTACATGATGAACCTTATGAGCTCCTCAAGGGGACATCATCAACCTAATATATAGGACATAGTTTCCTCCTATAATAAACGGCACACCATGTAAATAATATCATTTCCCAACTTACCGGGCATATTGATTTAATCCATCTAAATCTCACCCTCTGGTAAATCAAAGAAATAAATACTAAGTACATGTGCCCGTTATCATATCGGGATTAAGAGCATGTACAACATAATATCCGAGGTCCGATTTAATTATGCAGTCAGCAATAAATTGAATCACCTCTATGTCGGTCCTGCTCAATACACCTAAGTGTACTAGTGTAACTCTATGTTCAAGAAAAAACAATACCAAGCTACACTACAACCATGCCAATGGTTTGTCCAAAACCATCTTGGTTGTGAGCCTCTACTTATATTTTACAAGGGACTGATAACATGATCTTCTGTGCCACACCAAGCACCATGTTATCTACAATGTAAAATATTAGACAATATGCACACATATAATAAATATATAAAGTGCAAACAATGATCATGTGATTCTTATTTCAAAATAAACTGTTCATACAAAAAGAGCTAGGCTTTCAGTATACATTCCAACAATCTCCCACTTATACTAAAAGACTATGCCGTCATCACTCTGCCATACATCTGATCTCCATGTCCTCCACATGGCTATGAAACACTTTCGCTAGAAGGTCCTTAGTGAATGGATCCGCCACGTTATCCTCTGATGCAATCTTGGCGACAGTAACTTCTCCTCGCTTTACGATCTCTCGTATAAGGTGGTACTTGCGCTCTATGTGTTTACTCGCCTTATGGCCTCGTGGTTCTTTCGAGTTTGCAACTGCACCACTATTATCACAATAAATTGTGATAGTTCTTGGCAAACTAGGAATCACATCCAAGTCCATCAAGAAGTTCCTGAGCCTTACAGCTTCCTTGGCTGCCTCAGAGGCTGCCACATACTCAGCTTCCATGGTAGAGTCCGCCACGCATTTCTGCTTGACACTCCTCCATACTATGGCACCACCTCCAAAAGTAAACACAAACCCCGAGGTAGACTTACTCTTGTCCCTATCTGATTGGAAATCCGAATCCGTGTAACCCACAGGGACTAATTGATCTGCCCGGTAAACCAGCATATAATCCCTAGTCCTTCTCAGGTACTTCAATATTTGCTTTACCGCAGTCCAATGTCCCTATCCAGGATTACTCTGATATCTTTTAACCATGCCCACGACAAAGCAGATATCCGGTCTCGGACATAGCAAAGCATACATAAGGCTTCCTACTGTCGAAGCATAAGGAACCGCCTTCATGTCCTCTATCTCCTTTGATGTTTTGGGATACATCTCTTTAGATAAAGGAACTCCATGCCTAAAAGGTAGAAAACCTTTCTTGGAGTTCTGCATGCTAAAACGAGCAAGGATAGTGTCAATGTATGAAGCTTGAGACAAGCACAACATCCTTTTCTTGCGATCCCTTATAACTTTGATCCCAAGGATGTGTCCCACTTCTCCCAAGTCCTTCATATCAAACTGTTTGGACAACCATACCCTTACATCTGATAACACTTTGATATTGTTGCCAACTAATAAAATGTCATCTACGTATAGTACAAGAAACACCACTACGTTTCCGTCACATCTCTTGTATACACAAGGTTCATCCGGACTTTGAATAAATCCATATGACTGGATTACCTCATCAAAGTGGATGTTCCAAGATCTAGAAGCTTGCTTCAATCCATAAATGGACCGATTAAGCTTACATACAAGATGCTCTTTGCCTTTAGCAATGAATCCCTCTGGTTGCCACATATAGATGTTCTCCTCAAGACTTCCGTTAAGGAAAGCTGTCTTGACATCCATCTGCCAAATCTCATAATCCATATGAGCAGCTATAGATAAGAGAATCCGGATAGACTTAAGCATAGCTACCAGTGAAAAGGTCTCCTCATAATCGATACCCTCTTTCTGAGTATACCCTTTCGCAACAAGCCTAGCTTTGAAGGTCTCAACCTTCCCGTCTACTCCTCTCTTTCTCTTGTAGATCCACTTGCATCCAATGGCTTTTACATCATCGGGTGGTTCTACTAGCTCCGAGACCTGATTAGAATCCATAGATTCTATCTCTGAATTTATCGCACTTTGCCAAGATACCGCATCTCTATCTTGGAGTGCCTCATCATATGTCCAGGGATCCGGTTCATGTTCACAAGGGACTAAGTCCGAAGACTCTCCCAAAAACATGAATCTCTCGGGTTGTCTAACAACCCTCCCACTATGTATGCTCTGTGACACGCTGTGTGTAGTGACTTGTGGTGTCTCCTCTTGTACTGAAGTCGGGACTTCCCCTGTTAACTCCTCAAGAACAATCCTACTCGTGGGCTTGTGGTTCATCACATAGTCCTCCTCTAGAAATCTGGCATTCGTACTCACGATCACCTTCTGATCTCTAGGACTATAGAATAAACCACCCTTCGTTCCCTTAGGGTAGGCAACAAATAAGCGTACTTCTATACGAGATTCCAACTTACCAGCATCTCCCTTCAGCACATGTGCTGGACTACCCCAAATCCGAATATGTCTTAGACTAGGCTTTCGCCCAGTCCACAACTCTGTGGGAGTAGAGGGTACTGACTTAGATGGAACCAAGTTCAGAATGTGTGCTGCTGTTTCCAGAGCAAACCCCCAGAACGAATCAGGTAACTCAGAATAACTCATCATCGATCTGACCATCTCCATAAGAGTCCTATTCCTTCGCTCCGCCACACCATTATGCTGGGGTGTGCTAGGTGCGGACAATTGGGATTGAATCCCAGCCTCTGATAAGTAACTCCTAAACTCTCCCAAGAGGTACTCGCCACCATGATCAGATTGTAATGTCTTGATACTTTTACCTTGACGGTTCTCCACATCAGCCTTGAATTCTTTAAACTTGTCAAAGCATTCAGACTTGCGGCGCATCAAGTAAATGTATCCATACCTTGAATAATTGTCTATAAAAGAGACGAAGTATTCAAAGCCACCTCTTGTCTGGATAGACATAGGACCGCACAAATCATAATGAACCAATTCTTGCACATCTTTGGCTCTATACCCCTTGGCCTTAAAAGGCCTCTTGGTCATTTTACCTTCCAAGCAAGATTAGCAGGTTGGGAGATCCTCCATCACTAATGAACCCAAAGGTCCATCAACTATCAACCTTTGAATTCTGCTTAGGTTAATATGACCAAGCCATAGATTCCAAAGATATGTTTGGTTCATTTGCAAAGGTTCTTTTCTCTTATTAGACTTAGAAGATGAGTTATTGATTTCTATATGCATCGTGGGAATTTTTGGTTCAAGAGTATATAAATTGCCAACCAATGTACCAGAACATACAATCTCCCTGTTCCTTTTTATAACCACTTTGTCATTAAAAGAAACAGAATACCCATCCAAAAACAATTTAGAAACTGAAATTAAATTCTTTCTAAAAGTAGGTACATAAAGACAATTTCTTAAAACCAAAACTTTATTCCTATCAAAAGATAAATAAATGTCTCCCACTGCAATAGTCGCCACCTTTGAAGCATTGCCCATGAAGACGGTAATCTCTCCCTCAGCTAGTCGTCGGGTTTCCTGGAACCCCTGCAAAGTATTGCAGACATGATCAGTGGCTCCTGTATCTACACACCAGGCACTGGTAGATAACACTACTAAACATGTTTCAACAACTAAACAAGAAGATATACCTTTGTTCTTTCGGCGAGGACAGTCCGCCTTCCAATGTCCAGTCTGCTTGCAAGTGAAGCACTTGCCTTTCGGCTTCTTCACTCCTGCTTGAGGTCCCACTGCCACTTTCTTCACTCCACCTTGCTTCTTCTTCTTCTTACCTTTCGGTTTAGAGGAAGAAACCTTCTGAGCAACCATGGCTTGAGCACTCTTACGAAAAAGCCCCTCTGCCGCTTGGAGTTCTGTCAGAAGCTCCGCCAACGAATACAACCTTTTGTTCATGTTGTAGTTGAGGAGGAACTGCTCAAAACTCCTAGGCAGAGACTGGAGAATGATATCGACCTGGGTTTCCCCATCGATCTTAGTTCCTAGGACTTCCATCTCATTAAGATGAGCCATCATCTTGAGAACATGATCCCTAACGGGTGTTCCCTCGATCATGGTGGTCGTCATTAAGTTTCTCATCGCCTCCTGCCTAGCCACCCTACTCTGATGTCCGAAAAGTTCCTTGAGATTGGACATCATGTCATAAGCTGTGGCTATGGCCTGATGCTGATGTTGTAGCACATTTGACATAGATGCTAAAATGTAACACCGCGCCATCTCATCTGCCTTAACCCATTTCTTATAACGTTCTTTCTCCTTTTCATCAGAGTCATCGGAGGGCTTAGAAGGACATACCTCAAAGAGTACAAATTTGTACTCCTCCGCAGTTAAGACAATATCCAAGTTTCTTTTCCAATCAATGTAGTTTGGACCAGTAAGCTTATTTTCTTTTAAAATCACAGCAAGTGGGTTGAAAGCCATTTGAAAATCCTAAAAATCACAATGATCAAAATATTAGATTTCAAATATTATTGATTCCTCAAAAACAATAAAATTCCGAAATCAACCAACACCTCAAAAACACCGAGAATATCGCATGCCACGATAGTGTGGACGTATACGAATTCTACATTTGTAAGAGGATGTTTTACCTATTAATTTTATTATCTTGTCAACCTTACTTTTTGACAAATAAAATTAATAGTTGGTTCCTCTTTGGCCCTACAAATAAAAGCAGTGACTCCGATGGGGAGGATACTTTTAATTTGCATCTAAGTGTGCACCATTACACGATACTAAGGGAATTATTTCGGATTATGTGCCTTACCGATGGGGAAGTACACACGCTCCTTAATAATTTCCTATAACCATTATTTGACCTAGTGATCCACAAACAAACCCATCCGATGGGGAGGAAGGCACTCAGAGCCTACGCGCAAGTTTGTTGCATCACACGTCAAATTGTAATGGAGGTCGCGGGAATTAATTAAAATGTCCCTCTCCCACTTAGTAAATTAAAATTGAGGAATTTTAAAACATACACAACATGCATATAAAACAAATAAGCAATAAATATGGAAAAAACAGAATTTTTTCAACTATTATGACATTGTCCTCCAATATGCATCCCGTCGTGTCGCCACCTCGTCCGCTCCATCTTTTCTCGTGAGCAAGTCACCAAAGAGTTCCGAGCCGAGATAAAACATTTTAATTTACATCCATCGATCATATATTCCACGAAGGAGTGTACAAATAATCTAGATCGAAAGTAAACTAAAATGAGTGGCTAAACAATGCCATTTTTAATTACAAAATTAAATACTAATCTAGCCTCATCAACCCCGAGGATTCAAATGATAAATTTTACACACATCCATTCACATACACACACATGGCCATAATAGTCGGATCTTATGCCTGCAACCAAAGAGTTAAACTACGCATATCCTACTATTATCCGGCACATATAATATATGAAAAATGCATAAAAAATCAATCGAATGCTAAACACACAAAACCGGAAACCGTGGCTCAGATACCATCAGAGGGGTGGATGTCGAGTACAGCAATACGTAACTGGAAAGAGATTAAAATTTTCACTAATGAAAGAATTAATCTGGATGGGATGAGCTTCCTTAGCACAACCATTTCGTCATCGTGCTAACAACTTGAGTGATTGCTTGAACAAACTAGTTGTTCAAGCAACTCAACTCTTCTAGTTGGTTAGCCGCGGAAGAGACGACGGACGGATCGCCGGTTTTTGTGTTTATCTTCGGGGTCCATGATTATACAATATATTTACTAATTTACACATGCATAATCAAAACATAAAAGAACAAGCTCAGATCTGTAAATAAAGTTAAAATAACTTTATACCTCACGATCTTCTACCGTATGTCCTATCCTTCTCGTGGACGACGTGTGGACGAAGATCCTCCACGAGTAGAAGCCTTCTAGATCGCTTTCTTCTCCACCTTGTCGGCTGTGAACAAAGAGAAGAAACAACAAATACCTTCCTATCTAGAACCGGCCACCAAATTAGGGAATTTGGTGCAACCGCCGGCCAAGGAACAATTGAATGATGCGCCGGGCAACTTCAAGAAGTGTTGCCGCCGGCCACTCTAGGATGAAGGGAGGAAGATGAATGTCGGCCACCTATGGAAAGCGAACCATCGGCCAAGGAAGAAGGGAGAGGCCTCTAGGATGGGCGCCGGCCAAGTGTTGATGGAGGAGGATGGGCGCTGGCAATCAACTAGAAGGAAGAGTTGCCGCCCACTTGTTTTGCTCCAAAACCCTAGCCACCCAAAAACCCTAGCCGCCCACTTTTGGATGAGCCAAAACCCTAGTTCCTCAAATTAATTGATCATTGCCGCCCAACCCTAAGCTTTCCTTTTATAGACTTAGGCTTAGGACACCTTTAATCTCCGCTGTCGGATCTAGGGATTTAATCTCCACCATCGGATCTAGGGTTTTATCCCAACCGTCCGATCTAGGGTTTCATCTCAACCGTCGGATCTAGGATTTCATCCCAACCGTCGAATCTAGGATTTCATCCCAACCGTCGGATCTAGGGTTTTATGCCAACCGTTGGATCTAGGGATTTAATCTCAACCGTCGATTCTAGATTATATTAGGCTACGATAGGGACCATAAGGAGGAGTTGGGTCTTGGCCACCCGATGGATAGGAACCACACAAACTTGATCCATCAATGATGTTCCATTCCACTAGATGATCATCATTGAACTACCTCACCAACCCCCATAAATTAATATGGGCTCCATATATTATTCGTACATTAATCTCCCCGTGTTTAAGATATCGAATGTCCGTCAATTAATTGATTTACTGACCATCAATTAATTAACATCTAATTCCTCGAGTAGTACCACTCAACCTTATCATCATGTTGACTAAGTCAACCAGCTGGGTTTACATGATGAACCTCATGAGCTCCTCAAGGGGACATCATCAACCTAATATATAGGACACAGTTTCCTCCTATAATCAACGACACACCATGTAAATAATATCATTTCCCAACTTACCGGGCATATTGATTTAATCCATCTAATTCTCACCCTCTGGTAAATCAAAGAAATAAATACTAAGTACATGTGCCCGTTATCATATCGGGATTAAGAGCATGTACAACATAATATCCGAGGTCCGATTCAATTATGCAGTCAGCAATAAATTGAATCACCTCTATGTCGGTCCTGCTCAATACACCTAAGTGTACTAGTGCAACTCTATGTTCAAGAAAAAACAATACCAAGCTACACTACAACCATGCCAATGGTTTGTCCAAAACCATCTTGGTTGTGAGCCTCTACTTATATTTTACAAGGGACTGATAACATGATCTTCTGTGCCACACCAAGCACCATATTATCTACAAGGTAAAATATTAGACAATATGCACACATATAATAAATATATAAAGTGCAAACAATGATCATGTGATTCTTATTTCAAAATAAAATGTTTATAGAAAAAGAGCTAGACTTTCAGTATACATTCCAACAGTTGCAGTACATTTTACATAGATGCCAAAATGTAACACCGCGCAATCTCATTGGCCTTGATCCACTTCTTATAACTCTCTCTCTTTTTCCCTAGAATCATCCGTAGGCTTAGGAGGACACTCTTCGAGGAGTACATATTTGTATTCCTCAACAGTCAAGACAATGTCCAGATTCCTCTTCCAATCAACATAATTGGGTCCAGTAAGTTTATTCTCTTTCAGTATCACAACAATCGGGTTGAAAGTCATTTTGAAAGAAAACCTAAGAATCACATATATTAAAACATTAGAATTTAAAAAATTATTGATTCCTCAAACAATAAAATTTTAAAATCAACCAACACCTCAAAACACCGAGAATATCGTACGCCACGATAGTGTGTACGTATACGAATTCTACATTTGTAAGAGGAGATTTTACCCATTAATTTTACTATCTTGTCAACCTAACTTTTTGACAAGTAAAATTAATAGTTGGTTCCTCTTTGGCCCTACAAATAAAAGCAGTGACTCCGATGGGGAGGATACTTATATTTGTATCTAAGTGTTCACCATTACTTGGTACCAAGGTAATTATCTCGGGTTATGTGCCTTCCGATGGGGAAGTACACACGCTCCTTAATAATTTCCTATAACCATATTCGACCTTGTGATCCGCAAAAAAACTCATCCGATGGGGAGGAATGTTGGGTTTCTCGGCACCGCGGCGTGTGTGTGTTCGATCATGTTTCGTAAACATGAGCACAGCGGAAGAAATTAAAAATAATAAATACTCCTATTTATTACAACACACACAACACACACATGCTATTACAACAAGTGTAGACATAACCGTAAATTAAAATTGCAATAAAAGGAAATTAAACTACGTTATACCTTTCGTATGACGTGTAGCGGGAACGGCATCAACCGGAACGATCCTCGTAAGAATCGTCTCTATCCGTATCCACGCCGAGCTCCTCGGGATGACTTCGCCAAGCCACGAGCTTCGTCTTCGTACGGGTTACTAGCCTCGTGTTGAAGACGACGTGATCGAGAGATGATCACGATCCGAATCCAAATTCGGACCTAAAAACAAGTCCTCAAGACTTGCTTCTCCGGAGAGGTATTCGTCAACCGATTGACGAATCCTTCGTCCTCCACCTCAGAGGATTACCGGAGATCAAATCCCCGGTATGTTAGCCGCTGTCGGAGCACTAACCGTCGTCCAAACGACGCTCCGACGAGAGGAGAAGAAGCTGTCCAGAAAACTGGACAGCTTGGTGGAGGAGATAGGCGCCGGCCAAAACAAGGAGACAAAAGCTCACCTTGATGCCGAACCTTTTAGGGGATCACCGGAGGGTCGCCGGAGGTTCACCGGCTGGAGCTTGGATGCCGGCAAGGGTCTTGGATGGCGGCACAAGGCTGGGCGGCGGCTGCTCTTGGATTGGCGCCGAAAACTCCTCCAAGAAGTGGGCGGCAACTCAAGGGGGGGCTAGGGTTTGGATTAGTTAGGGTTTAACAATCCCTTAAGCCCACTTTTATAGAGAACTAATTCTCTTAATGGTTAATGGATCATATCCATAAAGCCCGTTAACCCGCTCCATTAAGATAAGTTAAAATAAACCAAACCATGATGGTTTATTTTAAGTTAAAACGAACCGAACCAACTTTTGGTTCATTCGTTTAAAATAAACCAAACCCTTTGGTTTATTCTTATCCATTGGATTAGAACCAAACCATTTTGGTCCATCCATTACGTCTTCATAAGACGCAGCCCATCCACGCTTCCATTGCGACTGAAACAATTTCATGCTCGCTTTATGTTTGGTCCAACCAAACATAGTTTCTCTCGGTCTGAGAATCTCATTCTCAAGCTCGTTTTAAATCCTTTGGATTACACTCGTTGTGCGTGTGACCAAATAGGTTCTCGGTTTATGTTGGCCGTCTATAATTAACCATTAATTATAGAACGATCATGAGTGGCACCTAGTAGTACATCATGATCCCCAATTAACCGAAAAGATCAACGGTTGATCGAGAACTATTTACGAAACCCTTGATGCTTCGAATGAATCGTGCCCCATTCCCTTCACTCATCTTATACCCACTTGGTTCAGGACATGGTCTATTGTGTCAGTCCCCACTAGGCTGACTACGTCACACCTAGCCCAAGTATCATTTCCTCGTCCTACGGATTCTCGTTACTCCACATGTATCGAAGAGTACCTTACTCTAAACATGTAATGCTTTGGCCAAAGACTTTAGTAACAATCCGACGAGAGGCCATGGGTATACATCTCGCAAGGAGTGGTGAATCCTTTATAGGCTATTCAAACACCTTCGATCACTTCGACTTATACCCAATCATCCCGGGTCCACATCTCCTTAGAGATGTTTGCTTAAGATGTCAAAGCATAAGTCTCCATGATCAAGATGACTTGAATACCGCAAGTCAAAGGAACATCGCACTTAAGCCACAGTAAGAACTTCATTGACATATCTATATATGCAGAGAACCATATGAAGTCTTACGGTTGGTCACTCCAATGAACTAGTTACCATAACTAGCATCCACGATTAACTCCGGACATCACTATGTCTCCAGCCAGTGAGAATCAGCTGCTTGGATACACCAAGGAGTATACCTCGTGCTAGTCTCAACAGAATTGATGGTGTCCAGATCCATCAATTCATCGACTAGGGATAATTCCGATACATCACAATTACACATGTAGAGATACTCACTAGTTGTGATCCAATCACAAATTCTCTCATGCTGTGAATCGTATCATGGACATTCAGTAAATGAGTTTAAGATCCAATCAAATACATAAAACATGTACACTCAAATAGTGAATCTTCATTTATCATATAAATGGTTCATACATAAGGCGATTGCCTTAGGACATCTCTCATATATTACTAACAGACTCCCACTTGGCCTAATGCCAATCGCTACGGTATCCAATACCATAAGCTCAAACATGACCCTCAAACTTACTTTGAGGTAATGCCTTAGTCAAAGGATCCGCTAAGTTCCTTTCAGTGGGAATTTTCTCGATTTGTATTTCGTTCCTACTGATGATCTCTCTGATAAGATGATAGCGGCGAAGCACATGTTTGGATCATTGATGAGACCACATCAAGTTCAGAGATGAACTTCTCGATCCAAACCGCTTCCTTTGCTGCTTCCAAAGCTGCAATGTATTTTGCCTTAGTGGCAGAATCCGCTATAGTGTCAAGCTTGGAACCTTTCCAACTTATTGCGGCTCCATTCTAGGTGAATACATACCCAGACTAAGACATGGAATCATCCTTGTCTGTCTGGATCTGGCATCCGTATACCCATGTATCACCATGTACCCTTCTCCATATATTAGGAATGTATCCTTAGTTCTTCTTAAGTACTTAAGGATCATCTTAACAGCCACCCAATAATCCATTCCTGGATCAGACTGGTATCTGCTCGTGACACTCAGAGCATACGATACATCGGGCCTCGTACATACCATAGCATACATGATAGATCCTATTGCGGATGCATAGGGAATCTTACTCATGCAAATCCTCTCGTCTTCTGTGCGCGGACACATAGACTTCGAAAGGTGTAACCCATGCCTGATGGGTAGGAAACCTTTCTTGGATTCCGACATGCTAAACCTCTTTAGCACTCGGTCTATATATGTAGACTGCGAAAGACCAAGCAACCGTTTCGATCTATCTCTATAGATCTTAATCCCGAGGATGTAGGTTGCTTCTCACAGGTCTTTCATGGAGAATGTCTTGGATAACCAAACCTTAACTGACTGTAAGATTGACACATCATTTCCTATAAGTAATATGTCATCGACATACAATACTAGGAACACGACTGCACTCCCACTAACCTTCTTGTACACATAAGGTTCGTCTGGATTTTGTGAGAAATCAAACTTTTTGATTGTCTCATCAAAACGGATATTCCAGCTCCTGGATGCTTGCTTCAATCCATAAATGGATCGTCGCAACTTGCATACCTTGGTTTTATCAACCGATGTGAAACCTCAGTCAGATCATATACACGCCCTCGAGTGTGTTTCCATTAAGGAAAGTCGCTTTCACATCCATCCGCCATATCTCATAATCATAATGAGCCGCTATGGCCAGCATCCGAATGGATTTAAGATAGCTACAAAGTAATAGGTTTCGCCATAATCAACACCTTGCTTTTGACGATATCCTTTCGCCACCAATCTAGCCTTATAGGTAATCACATTACCATCCATGTCGGTTTTCTTCTTGAAAACCCACTTGCACCCTATAGGCTTTATGCCTTCAGTGGGTCAACCAAGTTCCAAACTTGGTTTTCATACATGGAATCCATTTCCGACTTCATGGCACCAAGCCACTTATCCCTTTCTCAACTTGTCAAGACTTCTTCATAACTCGTAGGCTCTCATCATCAATGAGTAACACGCCGCTCGATTCACTTACGAGAAATCCATATCTCTCAGAATATTATGGTTCTACCGTGATCTACGAAGATGTGGTGTTACAATAGGTCCAGCCGATTGCTCATTCAGGTGCTTCACTGTATCTCATCAATGTCTATTTGAGTCTCTCGAGCCTCCTCAAGCTCGACGACACTCCCATCGCTTTCTTGCAAGAGAAACTCTTTCTAGAAACACAAAGATGCCTCAAACAAACACCTTTTGTTCCACAGATGATAGAATTGGTAACCCCTTGTTTCCTTAGGGTATCCAATAAATAGACATTTATCGACTTAGCATCCAATTTGTCCGACATACACCGCTTCACATAAGCAGACAACCCCATATCTTCAAGTAAGATACATGAGGTTTCTTACCATTCCATATCTCATATGGAGTAGTTGAGACTACTGGTAGGCATTCTGCTTAACAAGTAAACAAACGTTCATGCATAACCCCAAAAGGACTTGGGAAGAGTCGATGATTCTTCAGTGACCTGACCATGTCCAACAAGGTCCGGTTACGCCTCTCAGATACACCATTATGCTGTGGTGTATAGGGCGGAGTCCATTGAGACAATATGCCATTGTCTCTTATATAATCAAGAAACTCTTGACTTAAGTATTCACCACCTCGATCCGATCGAAGTATTTTAATACTCTTGTCATGTTGTTTCTCTACTTCATTTCTGAATTCTTTGAACCTTTCAAAGGCTTCAGACTTGTGTTTCATCAAGAACACATACCCAAACCGTGAGTGATCATCGGTGAAGGTAATGAAGTAGCTATAGCCTCCTAATGCTTGAGTTGACATAGGTCCACATACACGCATGTATTAGACCTAGTAACTCTCCCACTCGCTCAATTTTTCGGTAAAGGTAACTTAGTCATCTTGCCTTTTAAGCATGATGTATCGTATGAATCCAATTCAAACGATTCCAGAATTCCACATCGGTGTAATTCGGACATGCGTTTCTTGCTTATATGGCCAAGACGACAATGCCACATATAGGAGTCTATGTGATTATCCTTTCGAGCACGCTTGTTGCTCGCTTCGATATTGCAAATGTCACTGGATACGTCCAACGTATAAACACCATTGCTTAAAGTTCCAGTCCCATAAAGAACCCCATTCAAAGTTATGTAACAACAATTGTTACTAAAAGTCAAATGGAACCCATTTCTATTTAGACAAGAAATAGAAATGATATTCTTTATCAACGAAGGAACATAAAAGCAATTGTCCAGTTCTAAGACAAGTCCTACAGGGAGTTCCAACAAATATGTTCCGATGGCGAGTGCAGCAACCGTTGCTCCATTCCCAACACGTAAATTTGACTCTCCCTTGACGAGTCTTCTTCTATTCCTTAGCCCATGTATGTCATTACATATATGTGAGCCACACCCAGTATCAAATATCCAAGTGTCTGAGGAAATAGAATGACAATCAATAAAGAAGATTTCTGAAGAAGATGGGGCATCCGATGCCTTATCCTTCTTCACGGACTCAAGATAAATCTTGCACTTTCTTCGCAAATAGCTCTCCTTGCCATAATGATGGCAAGTTTCCTTTTGTGCTAGTTCTACCTTCTTAGCCTTTCTCTTCTTTCCCTTCTGCTGTTTCCTTGACTTCCTCTTAGAACCTTTCTTCGAGGAATCAACTAATAGCATCGTCCCCTGCTCATGCTTCTCAGAAGACTCCACAGTCTTCAGCATATTGAGCAGTACCACAGATGAACCTCCTAGCATCTCAGAGGTGAAGAGGAGCTTTGAGACTTCGAACCTTTCGAATCTCACTTGCTCATCAACCAACTCACAAAGATGAAGGACTACGATATGAGCATCCATATGCTCATGCTGCTTTCGTAGCTTGGGTTCCATCGTGGCTAGCATGATGCAACTCATTTGTTCAGAATCACTCACATGTTTCTGATAGGCCAACAATTGGTCCAGAGTTGCATCGTCACTAGGACGGGCGGGAAGAGGCGCTTCGAGGACATTTACAAGCTTTTCACCTTGAGAACAATTCTCAAGTTTCTAAGCCAGTCCAAGAAGTTTGGCCCAGTCAATTTATTTGAATCCAAAATGGAACGCAAATTCAAACACATCATGATCAATATATTAACTTAGAAATACAAAACGAGCATATATGAGAAAGATGATTTTAAAATGCATCAATATACATTTATAAATTCCATTCATTTTTCGAATTTCAAAAACCCTTAAAATCACTTCGGGAGATCGTAGGTCCATCTCCGAATGGGCTGATATCCATCATAGATAAGAACAACCTTGGAGTGAGTCCAACAAGCCATTCTTAGCTATGATGGTGGGTATCAAGTATACCGATTACATATCAAGTATATGTAACTATCACAATGTGCTATCAACTAATTGAATGTTTACACATACATTGGGTTGTTAACACATTAACAAGTATGCATCATATGCATAGCACCCAACTTCACCTCTCTTCACATCGACCTTGGAGTGAGTCCAACAAATCGATGCTCCAAGTTAAACCCATTAATCGCGAAATAGTTTTAATATGGTTAGAGCGCATTCAACCAATTAGCCAGGCTTGGAGTGAGTCCAACAACCCAAACTAACGATTGACCTCTGACTCTTACCATATTAGAGTTAAACTATTCCAATGATTTGAACATGTTCAGGTTCGAGCCGGGCTTGGAGTGAGTCCAACAACCCAAACAAGAAACAGAACTCTGGTTCTAACCATATTAATGGAAGGTGTAGGCTTTAATATTGAGTTAGGGTTTTATGTCTCATCCTCTTTGCATGCAAATAACTATTATCTACATGGCATGACATACATGGCATACATCTACATGTCACGACAAGCATGGCATAATGTTATGCATCTAATGCAATTACATGGCATACAATTATGTCATGTATATAATTTCCTTATATGTCATAACTATTTATGGAAATAAAATATGTTTAAGATTTGATTCTCCAAATCAAATCATAATTAAATTAGGAAACAAATTTCCAAATCTAATCACATATTTTATTCATGGAATTATTTGATTAAGGAAAATCTATTTAGGAAACCAATTTCCTAAATCATTAAAACTACTTATGGAAATAAAATATTTTAAGATTTGATTTCCCAAATCAAATCATGATTAAATAAGGAAACAAATTTCCAGAATCTAATCAAATATTTTATTTATGGAAAATATCAATTTCCATAAATACTTCCAACTTTCCAAAAGTGGAAGATTTCCATAAATACTTCTAGACTTTCCAAAATTGAAAATTTTCCATAAATACTTCTAAATTTCCAAAATTAGAAAATTTCCAGAAATACATTATGACTATCGCAAAACCATTTTACGATTATGTCGAAACACAACCTGGGCTCTGATACCACTGTTGGGTTTCCGGCACCGCGGCGTGTGTGTGTTCGATCATGTTTCGTAAACATGAGCACAGCGGAAGCAATTAAAAATAATAAATACTCCTATTTATTACAACACACACAACACACGCATGCTATTACAACAAGTGTAGACATAATCGTAAATTAAAATTGCAATAAAAGGAAATTAAACTACGTTATACCTTTCGTATGACGTGTAGCGGGAACGGCATCAACCGGAACGATCCTCGTAAGAATCGTTACTATCTGTATCCACGCCGAGCTCCTCGGGATGACTTCGCCAAGCCACGAGCTTCGTCTTCGTACGGGTTACTAGCCTCGTGTTGAAGACGACGTGATCGAGAGATGATCACGATCCGAATCCAAATTCGGACCTAAAAACAAGTCCTCAAGACTTGCTTCTCCGGAGAGGTATTCGTCAACCGATTGACGAATCCTTCGTCCTCCACCTCAGAGGATTACAGGAGATCAAATCTCCGGTATGTTAGCCGCTGTCGGAGCACTAACCGTCGTCCAAACGACGCTCCGACGAGAGGAGAAGAAGCTGTCCAGAAAACTGGACAGCTTGGTGGAGGAGATAGGCGCCGGCCAAAACAAGGAGACAAAAGCTCACCTTGATGCCGAACCTTTTAGGGGATCACCGGAGGGTCGCCGGAGGTTCACCGGCTGGAGCTTGGACGCCGGCAAGGGTCTTGGACGGCGGCACAAGGCTGGGCGGCGGCTGCTCTTGGATTGGCGCCGAAAACTCCTCCAAGAAGTGGGCGGCAACTCAAGGGGGGGCTAGGGTTTGGATTAGTTAGGGTTTAACAATCCCTTAAGCCCACTTTTATAGAGAACTAATTCTCTTAATGGTTAATGGATCATATCCATAAAGCCCGTTAACCCGCTCCATTAAGATAAGTTAAAATAAACCAAACCATGATGGTTTATTTTAAGTTAAAACGAACCGAACCAACTTTTGGTTCATTCGTTTAAAATAAACCAAACCCTTTGGTTTATTCTTATCCATTGGATTAGAACCAAACCATTTTGGTCCATCCATTACGTCTTCATAAGACGCAGCCCATCCACGCTTCCATTGCGACTGAAACAATTTCATGCTCGCTTTATGTTTGGTCCAACCAAACATAGTTTCTCTCGGTCTGAGAATCTCATTCTCAAGCTCGTTTTAAATCCTTTGGATTACACTCGTTGTGCGTGTGACCAAATAGGTTCTCGGTTTATGTTGGCCGTCTATAATTAACCATTAATTATAGAACGATCATGAGTGGCACCTAGTAGTACATCATGATCCCCAATTAACCGAAAAGATCAACGGTTGATCGAGAACTATTTCTGAAACCCTTCAGTAGCTCGAATGAATCGTGCCCCATTCCCTTCACTCATCTTATACCCACTTGGTTCAGGACATGGTCTATTGTGTCAGTCCCCACTAGGCTGACTACGTCACACCTAGCCCAAGTATCATTTCCTCGTCCCTACAGTTCTAGTTACTCCACATGTATCGAAGAGTACCTTACTCTAAACATGTAATGCTTTGGCCAAAGACTTTAGTAACAATCCGACGAGAGGCCATGGGTATACATCTCCTCGCAAGGAGTGGTGAATCCTTTATAGGCTATTCAAACACCTTCGATCACCGACTTATACCCAATCATCCGGGTCCACATCTCCTTAGAGATGTTTGCTTAAGATGTCAAAGCATAAGTCTCCATGATCAAGATGACTTGAATACCGCAAGTCAAAGGAACATCGCACTTAAGCCACAGTAAGAACTTCATTGACATATCTATATATGCAGAGAACCATATGAAGTCTTACGGTTGGTCACTCCAATGAACTAGTTACCATAACTAGCATCCACGATTAACTCCGGACATCACTATGTCTCCAGCCAGTGATAATCAGCTGCTTGGATACACCAAGGAGTATACCTCGTGCTAGTCTCAACAGAATTGATGGTGTCCAGATCCATCAATTCATTGACTAGGGATAATTCCGATACATCACAATTACACATGTAGAGATACTCACTAGTTGTGATCCAATCACAAATTCTCTCATGCTGTGAATCGTATCATGGACATTCAGTAAATGAGTTTAAGATCCAATCAAATACATAAAACATGTACACTCAAATAGTGAATCTTCATTTATCATATAAATGGTTCATACATAAGGCGATTGCCTTAGGACATCTCTCATATATTACTAACAAGGAAGGCACTCAGAGGAGAAGCACAAATTTGTTTGGATCATTTGTCAAATCGTAATGGAGGCCGTGGAAATTTATAAAAATTTCCCTCTCCCACTTAGTAATTTGAAATTGAGGAATTTTCTAGCCTACGACATGCATATCAAACAAAAAGCAATAAATATGAAAAATAAAAATTTTCCAACTATTATGACTTTTGTCTTCAATATGTCTACCGTCGTATCGCCTTCTCGTCCGCTCCTCCGACGCCATGTACGAGCCATCCGGAGATCCGAGCCAAGACTAAAAACTATTTTAATTTACATCCATCGATCCTATACTCCACGAGAGAGTGTACATGAAATCTAGATCGAAAGTAAACTAAAATAAAAAGAGTGGCTAAACAATGTCGTATCTAATTTACAAAAAATTAAATACTAGCCTCGTCAATCCCGAGGATTCAACAAAATAAACATTTACACACATACAATCACATACACACATATGGCCATAATAGTTGGATCCTATGCTTGCAACCAAAGAGTTAACCTACGCATATCCTACTATTATCTGGCACATATAATATATGAAAAGTGCATAAAAATAACCGAATCCTAAACACACAAAATCGGAAACCGTGGCTCTGAAACCACTTGAAGGGAGGGGAAACTTCGCTTCCCACTTCAACTCGATCGCTCGTTCATGGTGATCCCTTCTACGTCCCTGGGTAAAAAAAAAATTATCCTTGACAAGTGGGATTGCCCAAGCAACCTTGTAATCGTCGTGCTATTCGATTAGAGTAGTCACTTGAACAAACTTGTTGTTCAAGTGACCAACCTCTGTTCTACAAGTAGCCATGGAATAGACGATGTACGGATCGCCGGCTTTTGTGTTTATGTTCAGGGTCCAAGTATATTTAGCCATAAAACAGAATATATATCTTGAATATAATTGAAAAGCAAATATAAACATGTAACAAATGAAAATAGAGAATCGATATACCTCTCGATCTTCTATTGTATGGCCTTCCCCCTTTCGGACGTCGTGTGGGCGACGTTCTACCAAAAGTTAAAGCTCCTAGATCACCACAATCTTCCTTCCTTGCTCGTCCCGAGTAAGAGGAAGAATAAAAAAAACACTCTTTTCTTTCTTTCAACCAACCAACAAGCAACAAGCAACTTGCTTGCCGCCGGCCAATAAGGAGAAGGGAGAAAAAGATGGTTGCCGGCCAATACCTTCAAGGGAGGACCCTAAGCCTTGGTTCCTCCGGCCAAGGAGAAGGAGAAGAGCTACTTTGGACGCCGGCCAAGGGCTGGAAAGGATTCTATAGGCGTTGACCACCAAGGGAGAAGAAGAAAACAAGGAAAGACTTTCCTTATTTGGTATCGCCAAGCCCAAACCCTAATCTCCAAGCCTTGCCGCCAACTCCAAACTCCTATGCTTCCTTTGATTGATCTCCACGCCAACCCTAAAGGCTCCTTTTATAGAATTTAGGGATAAGCCTTGTTTTAATCTCCGCCATTGGTTCTAGGGATTTAATCTCAACCGTCGGATCTAGAGATTTAATCTCAACCGTCGGATCTAGAGATTTAATCTCTACCTTTGGATCTAGAGTTTTGTTTCTATCCTTAGGATCTAGGCTTTATGAGGTATTAATAGGCTACAATAGAGACCATGAGGAGGAGTTGGATCTTGACCACCCAATGGATCAAGCCCACATAAAGTCCGATCCATTAATGATAATCCAATCCACTAAAGGATTATGATTGATCTACCTCACCAACCCCCATAAGTTAATATGGGCTCCATATATTATTTGTACATTTTCTCTCTATGTTTAAGATCTCGAATGCCCGTCGATTAATTAATTTACTGACCATTAATTAATTAACATCTAACTCCATGAGTAGTACCACTCAACCTTTTCATCATGTCGGACCAAGTCCACCTGCAGTGTTTACATGATAAACCTTATGAGCTCCTCAAGGGGGCATCATCATCCTAATACATAGGACACGGTTTCCTCCTATAATCAATGACACACCATATAAATAATATCATTTCTCAACTTACCGAGCCTATCGATTTAATCTATAAATCTCGCCCATTTGTAAATCAAAGAAATGAATACTAAGTATATGTGCCCGTTATTATATCAAGATTAAGAGCATGTACAATATACTATTTGAGGTCTGATTCGATTATGTAGTCGGCAATAAATCGAATCACCTCTAAGTCAGTCCTGCTCAATATACACAAAGTGTACTAGTGTGATTCTATGGTCAAGATAAACCAATATCAAATAACACTACAACCATTCCAATGGTTTGTCCAAAGTCATCTCGGTTGTGAGCCTATACTTATACTTTACAAGGAGTCGATAACGTGATCTCCCATGTGACACCACACACAATGTTATCTACAATGTAATGTATTAGACAATATGCATAACCATAAAAATATGCAAACAATGATCATGTGATTCTTATTTCAAAAATAAATATGTTCATACAAAAGATAGACTTTTCAGTATACATCCTAACAATCTCCCACTTATACTAAAAGACTATGATGTCCTCAAACTGTCATACATTTAATCCCCATTCCCTCCACATTCCTATCAAAAGCTCTCGCCAGAAGGGCCTTAGTGAAAGGATCTGCTATGTTATCCTCCGATGCAATCTTGGCCACAGCAACTTCTCCTCTCTTTATAATTTCTCGTATCAGGTGGTACTTGCGCTCAATGTGTTTACTAGCCTTATTGGCTCGTGGTTCCTTCGATTTTGCAACTGCACCACTATTATCACTATAAATTGTGATAGTTCTGGGCAAACCAGGAATCACATCCAAGTCCATCAGGAAGTTCCTGAGCCATACAACTTCTTTGGCTGCCTCAGAGGCTGCCACATACTTAGCTTCCATGGTGGAGTTCGCCACGTATTTCTTCTTGACACTCCTCCATACAATGGCTCCACTTCCCAAAGTAAACACAAAACCTGAGGTAGACTTACTGTTATCCCTATCAGATTGGAAGTCAGAATCCGTATAACCCACGGGGAGTAATTGGTCTGCTTGGTAAACTAGCATATAATACTTAGTCCTTTACAGGTACTTCAATATATGCTTTACCGCAGTCCAATGTCCCTGTCCTGGATTACTTTGATATATGTTGACCATGCCCACGGCAAAGTAGATATCTGGTCTCGTACATAGCATCGCATACATGAGGATTCCTACCACCGAAGCATAAGGAACCGCCTTCATCTCCTCTATCTCCTCAGATGTTCTAGGACACCTCTCCTTAGATAAAGGAACTCCATGCCTGAAAGGTAGAAAACCTTTCTTGGAGTTTTACATTCTAAAACGATACATAATCGTGTCTATGTATGAAGCTTGGGATAAACACGACATCCTTTTCCTGCGATCCCTTATAACCGTGATCCCAAGGATGTGTCCCACTTCTCCCAAGTCCTTCATATAAACTGTTTGGACAACCTTACCCTTACGTCTGATAGCACTTTGATATTGTTGCCAGTCAACAAAATGTCATCTACGTATAGTACAAGAAATACCACTACGTTTCTGTCACATCTCTTATATACATAAGACTCATCCGGGCTTTGAATAAATCCATAAGACTGGATTACTTCATCAAATCGAATGTTACAAGACCTTGAAGCTTGCTTTAATCCATAAATGGACCGATTAAGCTAACATACAAGATGATCTTTGCCTTTTGCAATGAATCCCTCTGGTTTCTTAATATAGATGTTTTCCTCAAGACTTCCATTAAGGAAAGCTGTCTTGACATTCATCTTCCACACCTCATAATCCATATAAGCTGCAATGCATAAGAGAATCCGGATAGACTTAAGCATGGCTACCGGCGAAAAGGTCTCCTCATAATCGATACCATCATTCTGAGTATACCCCTTCGCAACAAGCCTCGCTTTGAAGGTCTCAACCTTCCCATCTATTCCTCTCTTTCTTTTGTAGATCCACTTGCATCCAGGGGTTTTTACTCCATCGGGTGGTTCTACTAGTTGCCAGACCTGATTTAAATCCATAGATTCAATCTCAATATTCATTGCACTTTGCCAAGATGTTGCATCTTTATCTTGGATTGCCTCGTCATATGTCCAGGGATCAGGTTCATTTTCGCCAGGGACCAAATCAGAAGATTCTCCCAAGAACATGAATCTATCAGGCTGTCTCACAACCCACCCACTACGATGAGGTATCACCTGGGTATCCTCTGTGACACAAGGTGCAATGACTTGTGGTATATCCTCTTGTACCAGTGGTACTGAAGAAGTGACTTCCCCTTTTATTTCCTCCAGAACAATCTTACTCATAGGCTTGTGGTTCATCACATAGTCTTCCTAAGTCTGCTTCTGGCTCGAGAGAGATCCGTAAGAGTAACCCAAACAAGTAAACTGGAACTCGGAAAGTAATTAACTAATGGTGGAGAATAAAACCACAAGGGGTTTGGTTTGTTTTAAATATCAATGAAGGCGGTTTTATAGTAATACGTAAACTGAACGAAAACATGTCTTAGACTAGGCTTTCGCCTAGTCCACAATTTTGTGGGAGTAGAAGACACTGATTTAGATGGAATGAAGTTCAGAATGTACACAGCCGTAACTAGAGCATATCCCCAGAATGAATCTGGCAACTCAGAATAACTCATCATCGATCTAACCATCTCTATAAGAGTCCTATTCCTTCGCTCTGTTACACCATTGTGTTGGGGTGTGCCAGGTGCAGACAATTGGGATTTAATCCCTGCCTCTGATAAGTAATTCCTAAACTCTACCAAGAGGTACTCACCACCATGATCAGATCGTAGTGTCTTAATACTTTTACCTTGACGTTTCTCCACATCAGCCTTGAATTCTTTGAACTTGTCAAAGCATTCAGACTTGCGGCGCATCAAGTAATGTATCCATATCTCGAATAATCTTCTATAAAAGAGACAAAATACTCAAAACCACCCCTAGCCTGGATAGTCATAGGACCACACAAATCAGAATGAAACAATTCTAACACATCTTTGGTTCTATACCCCTTGGCCTTAAAAGACCTCTTGGTCATTTTACCCTCCAAGAAAGATTCGCATGTTGGGAAATCTTCCACCACTAATGAACCCAAAGGTCCATCAGCTATCAACCTTTGAATTCTGTTGGTGCAGGGGCACTAGATAATCAAACCTGTGTTTTGATTATGGCAAAGACACAAAGTTAAGTTTACATCGTTATCTCATGAGCTAAATCGAGTGTGCAGAAAAGTACTAAAGCTAGAGCTGAAGGCTAGCGACACCCGGAGGAAGCTGCGGTGGTCGGGCGACACTCGAGTGACTTCGGAGGGAGCCGAAGGAATCGAGTGGAAGGCCGGAAGCGAAAGCGTCACAGTAAGAATCGAGGTAAGCTCGTGTGAGTGAGAGATGGTAAGGTCGTGTCCTCTATACGGGGACGACCGTAGGCGGCGATCCGACTAAAACTTCCTGTGGAAGGTCTAGGTCGAGATCGGACGGTTAGAAACCGTCGTATTTATCATTTTCCGAGCTAACCTCTCACTGCAGGAAGTGGCGGTGGCGATCCAAGCCGGACATGGAGGCTGATCGTGATGCCCATCACCGATCGATGAGGCATCGATCGGTGATGGGAGGCATCAGTCGACTGATGGCGACGACTCAGCCTTTGCGCTAGGTCAAAACGGATAACGTTTGACGCGGCCACTTCGCGATAAAATTTGGAAAACTTCGTGATCCGTTCCAAAAAAAAGGGAGACATATTCAGAGCCCAAAGTCTATAAAAGGAGGAGGATTCCAACTCCAAAGGATATCAAGTTTATTCATCAAGTTCTCCTACAACGCCAATGCTCCAACATCCATAACGCGACATTTACAAGTTCCGATCTTCTTCGGTACAGCAGAGTAAACATATTTTGATATTGTATTCTTTATTTTTATTCATAACGAGGTGAGGTAGGCTTGTTGCCTCATCCTCGTAATTTCGGTTTTGTGATCGTTGTCTCCTACCTCCAACGAGGAGGAGACGTTATAGTGATTTGCCCTCCGTACGCGGTCTAGGACCGATAGGGCCTTGGAGTAGCAACCGCTGGGTTGTGAACCAAGTAAAATAAACGTGTCGCTTTATTTTCCGCTGTGTTTACTCATTTAATTGTCTACTCGAACGAAACGCCGAAAAGTTTTACGATCGCTATTCACCCCCCCTCTAGCGAACCGCATCGATCCAACAAATTCTTCTTAGGTTAATATGACCAAGCCTAAGATGCCAAAGATATGTTTGGTTCATCTTCGAAGGTTCTTTTCTCTAATTGGAATTAGAAGATGAGTTATTAACTTTAATTTGCATCGTGGGAGCTTTTAGTTTGAGTGTATACAAATTTCTTATCAATGCACCAGAACAGATAATGTCCTTATTCGTTTTTATAACAACTCTGTCATTAAAAGAAATAGAATATCCATCCATAAACAATTTAGAAACTGAAATTAATTTCTTTCTAAATAAAGGTACATAAAGGCAATTCTTAAGAACCAAAAATTTATTTTACTCAAAAGATAAATGAACGTCTCCCACTGCAACAGCCGCCACCTTCGTGGCATCGCCCAAGTACATGGTAATCTCTCCCACAGCCAGTCGTCTGGTTTCCTGGAACCTTGCAAAGTATTGGAGACATGATCAGTGGCTCCCGTATCTACACACCAGATGCCGGTAGATAACACCGCTAAACATGTTTCAACGAATAGTCCAAAAGATATACCTTTGTTCTACTTGCAATTAGGGCAGTCCTTCTTCCAGTGTCCAGTCTGCTTACAAGTGAAGCACTTGCCTTTCGGCTTCTTCACTTCTCCCTGAGTTCCTCCCACCGCCTTTGTTCCAGTTTGTTTCTTCTTCTGCTTGCCTTTTGGCTTTGAAGTAGAAACCTTTTGGGTCACCAAGGCATGCGCCTGAGCACTCTGACAAAATAGCCCCTCTGCCGCCTGGAGTTCTGTTAGAAGCTCCACCAATGAATACAACCTCTTGTTCATGTTGTAGTTCAAGCGAAACTACTCAAAACTCCTAGGTAGAGACTAGAGAATGATATCGACCTAGTTTTCCCCATCGATCTCAGCTTCGAGGACTTCCAACTCATTCAAATGAGTCATCATCTTGAGAACATGATCCCTCACGGGTGTTCCCTCGATCATGGTGGTCGTCATCAAGTTCCTCATGGCTTCCTGCCTAGTAGCCCAATTCTAGTGTTCGAAAAGATCTTTGAGATTGTGCATCATATCATAAGCAGTGGGCATGGATTGATGCTGATGTTGCAGTACATTCGACATAGATTCCAAAATGTAACACCGAGCCATCTCATCGGCCTTGATCCACTTCTTATAACTCTCTCTCTCCTTTACCCCAGAATCATCCGCAGGCTTAGGAGGACACTCTTCGAGGAGTACATATTTGTATTCCTCAGCAGTCAAGACAATATCAAGATACCTTTTCAAATCAACATAGTTGGGTCCAGTAAGTTTATTCTCTTTCAGTATCACAGTAAGCGGGTTGAAAGTCATTTTGAAAGAAAACCTAAGAATCACAAAGATCAAAACAATAGATTTCAAAAAATTATTGATTCCTCAAATAATAAAATTTTAAAATCAACCAACACCTCAAAATACCGAGAATATCGTATTCCACGATAGTGTGGACGTATATGAATACTACATTTGTAAGAGGAGGTTTTACCCATTAATTTTACTATCTTGTCAACCTAACTTTTTGACAAGTAAAATTAATAGTTGGTTCCTTTTTGGCCCTACAAATAAAAGCAGTGACTCCGATAGGGAGGATACTTATATTTGTATCTAAGTGTTCACCATTACTCGGTACCATGGTAATTATCTCGCGTTATGTGGCTTCCGATGGGGAAGTACACATGCTTCTTAATAATTTTCTATAACCATATTCGACTTTGTGATCCGCAAACAAATTCATCCGATGGGGAGGAAGGAACTCAGAGCCGACGGACATGTTTGTTTGCATCACTTGTCAAATCATAATGGAGGCCGTGAGAATTTATAAAAATTTCCCTCTCCCACTTAGTAATTTGAAATTGAGGAATTTTCTAGCCTACGACATACATATAACACAATAAGCAATAAATATGAAAAATAAAATTTTTCCAACTATTATGGCTTTTGTCTTCAATGTCTCCCGTCATATCACTTTCTCGTCCGCTCCTCCTACGCCATGTACGAGCCATCCGGAGATCCGAGCCGAGACTAAAAACTATTTTAATTTACATCCATCGATCCTATACTCCACGAGGGAGTGTACATGAAATCTAGATTGAAAGTAAACTAAAATAAAAAGAGTGGCTAAATAATGTCGTATCTAATTTACAAAAAATTAAATACTAGCCTCATCAACCCCGAGGATTCAACAAAATAATCATTTACACACCTACAATCACATACACACATATGGTCATAATAGTTGGATCCTTTGCCTGCAACCAAAGAGTTAACCTACACATATCCTACTATTATTCGGCACATATAATATATGAAAAGTGCATAAAAATAACCGAATCCTAAACACACAAAATCGGAAACTGTGGCTCTGATACCACTTGAAGGGAGGGGAAACTTCGCTTCCCACTTCAACTCGGTCGCTCGTTCATGGCGATCCCTTCTACGTCCCCGGATAAAAAAAAATTATCCTTGACAAGAGGGATTGCCCAAGCAACCTTGTCATCATCGTGCTATTCGATTAGAGTAGTCACTTGAACAAACTTGTTGTTCAAGCGACCAACCTCTATTCTACGAGTAGCCGCGGAATAAATGATGTAAGGATCGTCGGCTTTTGTGTTTATGTTCGGGGTCCAAGTATATTTAGCCAAAAAACAGAATATATATCATGCTTATAATTGAAAAGCAAATATAAACATGTAACAAATGAAAATAGAGAATCGATATACCTCTCGATCTTCTATTGTATGACCTTCCTCCTTTCGGACGTCGTGTGGGAGACGATCTACCAAAAGTTGAAGCTTAGGGATAACCAATCTTCCTTCCTTGCTCATCCCGAGCAAGTGGAAGAATAGAAACAAAACTCTTTTCTTGCTTTCATCCAACCAACAAGCAACAAACAACTTTCTTGCCGCCGGCCAACAAGGAGAAGGGAGAAAAAGATGGTTGTCGGCCAAGATCTTCAGGGGAGGACCCTAAGCCTTGGTCCCCCCTGCCAAGGAGAAGGAGAAGAGCTACTTTGGATGCCAGCCAAGGGCTGGAAAGGCTTCTATGGGCGCCGGCCACCAAGGGAGAAGAAGAAAACAAGGAAAGACTTTCCTTATTTGGTGCCGCCTAGCCCAAACCCTAATCTCCAAGCCTTTCCACCAACTCCAAACTCCTATGCTTCCTTTGATTGATCTCCACGCCAACCCTAAAGGCTCCTTTTATAGAGTTTAGGGATAAGCCTTGTTTTAATATCCACCATTGGTTCTAGGGATTTAATCTCAACCGTCGGATCTAGAGATTTAATCTCACCTTGGATCTCGAAGTTTTGTTTTCATCCATTGGATCTCTAGGCTTCAGCAATACGTATTAATAGGCTACAATAGGGACTATGAAGAGGAGTTGGATCTTGGCCACCCAATGGATCAAGCCCACATAAAGTCCGATCCATTAATGATAATCCAATCCACTAAAGGATTATCATTGATCTACCTCACCAACCCCCATAAGTTAATATGAGTTCCATATATTATATGTACATTTTCTCCCCGTGTTTAAGATCTCGAATGTCTGTCGATTAAGTAATTTACTGACCATTAATTAATTAACATCTAACTCCATGAGTAGTACCACTCAACCTTTTCATCATGCCGGACCAAGTCCACCTGCAGGGTTTACATGATGAACCTTATGAGCTCCTCAAGGAGACATCATCATCCTAATACATAGGACACAGTTTCCTCCTATAATCAACAACACACCTTATAAATAATATCATTTCCAAACTTACCGAGTCTATCGATTTAATCTATAGATCTCGCTCATTGGTAAATCAAAGAAATGTATACAAAGTATATGTGCCCATTATTATATCAGGATTAAGAGTATGTACAATATAATATCTGAGGTCTGATTCGATTATGTAGTCAGCAATAAATCAAATCGCCTCTAACTCAGTCCTACTTATTACACACAAAGTGTACTAGTGTGATTCTATGGTCAAGACAAACCAATACCAAATCACACTACAACCATTCCAATGGTTTGTCCAATGCCATCTCCGTTGTGAGCCTATACTTATACTTTACAAGGAGCCGATAACATGATCTCCCATATGATACCACACACCATGTTATCTATAATGTAATGTATTAGAAAATATGCATAACCATAAAAATATGCAAACAATGATCATGTGATTCTTATTTCAAAAATAAAGATGTTCATACAAAAGATAGACTTTTCAGTATACATCCCCAACACAAACCACCAGTCTGTTGGTGCAATCAGGCCCAAATGATGTTTTGATATTTTACACGAGGTTAAGTCATGGTGATAATTATGTGTTATCTCATGCGTTTTGGTTGAGATGTATTTTCAGGAAGTTTCTTATAGGACGAGGAGTCCTGGCTAGTGAAGACCCGGACGAGGAGTCCTTGCAAGTGAAGACCCGAACGAGGAGTCCTGGCAAGTGAAGACCCGGACGAGGAGTCATGGCAAGTTAAGACCCGGACGAGGAGTCCTGGTATGAAGACCCAGACAAGGAGTCTTGGTACGAAGTCCTAGAAGCAGTTCTTGGCACGGAAGACCTATGAACAGTGGTTCACAGGCATCAGGTTAAGGGTACAGGATAGAACCATTCTTATGCATGGTTTCAACACTAGACAAGTTGAAATGGTCAAGAGTCAAGGTAGTGGTCGAGGCAGCACCTCGACTAATTACCCCACCAATCGAGGTGTCACCTCCACATGCCGACAAAGCGCTGAGAAGACCATAGCAGTCGAGGTTGCACCTCGACTGGGGTTGTTTCTCATGAACAAAAGCAAGCTGCAGTCGATTAGCGTCTCGACTGGGGCCTGTGTGTTCGATGGAAAAACCTACAGCAGTCTAGGTGGTGCCTCGACTGGAGCTTTGGTTCAATTGAACAGACATAATGGCCTGTCGACTGTAAGTTCGATTGTTGCTCTGTTCGGTTGAAACAGAAGCCTACCAGTCGAGGCAAAGGACCAGCTCCTCGATTGGACCAATGTTTTAACGGATAAATAATCTAATTTGGGTGAAAAAATTATCGTTGGAACTGTCATTCAATGTGAGTTAATGCGCCAGTCGAGGTGCCAGTTGAGGTGACTCGACTACACGGGCCAGAAAAGCCCTAATCAGGCTCAATTTAAATGGTTTACACGGCTATTTTTCCTTAAGAAAGTTGTTACTGCTCACTCCAACCTTGGAAGCGATTACTTGAGCAAGAGTTCCTTGATCCTCTAAGTTTTGATCATCCTTAAAGGCAATCAACGATTCTGAAAAGAAGAAGTGCTCTTGTTCTTACTGCAACATTTGTAATCGGATCTTCTTCATTTCCTACGGCTGTAAGTTGTGTATAAACATATGAAAATCTGTATTAAGAGGTTTCTCCTCCTCCGGTGTGTCACCAAGAAGGAGAAGTATTATAGTGGTGGTGTGCATCACTAGAGCCAACTAGGGCTCAACCGTGAAGTAAGAACTTGGGTTCCAAACCACGTAAACTCTTTGTGTTGTGCTTGTTGTGGTTTTTGTACTTGTATTCTTGTTTCCGCTATGTACTAACAACTGTAGACGAGCACAACGAATCAAAGAGATGATTATCGCTATTCATCCCCCCCTTCTAGCGACTAAGGGCCAACATGGTCATCAGTAGTAAATACGTAACTTTTCCAATACTAGTGAAGCCAAATAGAGTACTATCTCATGACTGAGATAGATATGTGGTTCTCCGTGACCGAAGGCTTCACACCATCGATGGACGCAGAAAGCAGGACACTTGAATCTACAAAGTGGACTGCAGAGCAAAAATGCAAGGCGCAAGCAAATGCCAAGGCCACTGTAACACTGCAATGTGATTTGGTGAAGGACTAGCTCAACAAGATTGGTCTATTCTACAGTGCACAAGAGCTCTGGAACAAACTGATTGAACTAAATGAATGTACAAGGGACTCCAGAATAGCGAAACGAGATCTCTACATGAACCAGATGCAAAATTTTGTTATGAGGGACGACAAGACTGTTGGTGAACTGCACGGAAGGTTCAAGGAGCTATTAAATGGCCTGCATTCGGTTGGAGAGGAGTTAGAAAACCGAGACACGATCAGGTATGTTCTTAAATCGTTTCCATGAAATGCTTTGTGGTCATCTATGGTAGATGCCTACAAAGTATCAAGGGATTTATCTACAGTAAAATTAGATGAACTATTTTGTGAAATGGAACTCCATGAGTAAGCTAATAAGGCTCCAAAAGAGATCGAATAAATCAGTCCCCGGCAACGGCGCTAAAAACTTGATGTGCACGAACGCGATCTCAAATCTCGCGATGAAGACCGTCGAGGACTCAAAGCGCACGCTCGCGCTCAATGCCCGCAAGTGCACGTATGTCATCAAGTAATAAAGATTATCGATCCCACAAGGACTGGGATTCGAGTACCAATATACTCAGTGGTTGTAATTATTCGGATGTGACTCTAAGGGGTTTCGGTTGGTGAGGCCTGTTGGTGGACTCTACTCTGTACGGTGTCACACGGAGGAGGAAAAGAGTGTGCCGAGGTCTTCAAAAGTTATTCTAGGACTTCGGTTTCGCTTGCATATCACAGAAGAATGTTGTCAATTGGCATTGTCTAGACGTTTACCTACGGTTTTGTTGAAGGGACATCATACACTCTACCACAGAGCCGCCGCATCTACCAGGAGCTATCTTCACCTAAAAGCTCTAGATAGAGGGTACGAAGATGCCAAATCAATCCCTACGGTGAACCGTTTCTGATTCCACCACACCCTTCTCCCCGCAGTTGCAGGAGATCAGGTTTACCCCTAGGTTCCTTAATTAAATCTCCTAAATTTTAGATTGCGAGGGATGTCACCCCTTGTATCGCCAAAGCCAAACACACATAGATATAGTAAAGAGCAACTACAAATTGTCAAATCAAACTCATAGGCAAAATTTAACATGAACAAATATTGTTTATGTACACAAGCTACTCCCTAATCCTAGAATCGAAAGTACTACTACATGTATACAAAGGAAGAATCACAAAGCATGTCTAAGATTGAATACATAAGGAATGAAACACAGAAATAGAGATATACAATGCTTCCGTGATCTTCTCTCCGGCGTTGAATTGCTAGGTGTTGACCTCCGGCAACGTTCCTCCTCCCCGTTGTGAGTTACCGAAGCTTTTTAGGGCTTCGGCGTGCCGTCCTAGCCATCGTGCCTCCCCCCTAGGGTTTGGGCGGAGCCATCCTTATATAGACATCGCCTAGGACCGCTGCAAAATCCAAAAAAAGCCCTAGTCGCACAAATCTGTCGGGTCGCCACACGACCATGTGTTTCCACATCGCCAGGCCGTGTGCGGCCCTAGGGTGCTGATCTCGCCCATTAGACGCGGTCGTGTGAATCCACATGCCTTGGTCATGTCCCACTCTGTCTAGCTGTGAAATGTCCTTCTTTTGCTCCAAAAATGCATCTTTTCCACCCAAAAAGCTATCCTGCACACAAAAGTACAACGAGCAGACCTCCGAACCAAAAAATAGGAAATGCATACAAAAATAGAGTAACATATGCATGAAACTAACACAAAATGCAATGAGATGTAAGCGAAAACTACTCCTAAAATCCTATATATTTTGCTCACATCACTAATCGCCAATTTCTCCAAACTTAGGGTTCGCCGGATTTTCTCTCGCAAGAGAAGGTTCCATTGTCTTTCAGATCCCTCAAGATCTCAACCTTCGTGATCAATGAAAATGGCGCCTAAGTAAAATTCTAAACCTTTCTCTTTGTTTTCACGATTTAGAAATTTCCTTGGTTAACTAATCGAGTGTTCTTCTGTGACACGCATCATACATCATATTGCATTCATCTTACATTTTGGTCATGATGCTTGCATTCATTTGACAAAAACGTAAGATAGGCGAGACCAGTAGGGGGGAAACAACTCGGGAGAATCCATCTTCTGATCCCAGATTTCCCTCCATGCACCATCAGCAAACTTTCGCTGCCCACAAATTTAAGCTGATGCATACTAGGTCATTGGATAAGGATTTCTTTGATAGGTATGACCAAAATGTCATACAGATAGTTGACTACTATGGGCTCAATACCTAGTCTATTGTGGTCACGACATCAATGTATACTTAGTTAGTGAATTCTACAATAACCTACAGCCTACAGGTGATAGACTCTGTGGGGGGATGCTTCGGAGGCTCATTGGCTCCCATGTCCCCGGATTAAAATTTTCACTAATGAAAGAATCAATCCGGATGGGATGGGCTTCCTTAGCACAACCTATTCGTCGCCGTGCTAACAACTTGAGTGGTCGCTTGAACAAATTAGTTATTCAAGCAACACAACTCTTCTAGTTGGTTAGCCGCGGAAGAGACGACGGACGGATCGCCGGTTTTTGTGTTTGTCTTCGGGGTCCATGATTATACAATATATATTCATACACACACATGCATAATCAAAATATTAAAGAATATATTCAGATCTGTAAATAAAGTTAAAATAACTTTATACCTCACGATCTTCTATCGTATGTCCTATCCTTCTCGTGGACGACGTGTGGACGAAGATCATCCACGAGTAGAAGCCTTCTAGATCGCTTTCTTCTCTACCTTGTTCGCTGCGAACAAAGAGAAGAACTCACAAATACCTTTCCTATCTAGAACCGGCCACCAAATTAGGGAATTTGGTGCAACCGCCGGCCAAGGAGCAATGGATGATGCGCCGGCCAACTTGTAAAGGAGTTGCCGCCGGCCACCAAGGAGAAAAGAAGGAGGAAGACCACCGGCCACCAATGGAAGGAGAACCGCCGGCTAAGGAAGAAGAGAAAAGCCTTAAGGATGGGCGCTGACCAAGTATTGATGGTGGAAGTTGGGCGCCGGCAACAACTAGAAGGAAGAAGAAAGTTGCTGCCCACTTTTGCTCCAAACCCTAGCCGCCCACCTCTCCAAGAACCAAACCCTAATTCTCTAATTCAAATCCTTGATCCTTGCCGCCCAACCCTAAGCATCTATTTATAGAATAGGGCTTAAGCCTCCTTTAATCTCCTCCATCGGATATAGGGATTTAACCTCCACCGTCGGATCTAGGGTTTTATCCCAACCGTCGGATATAGGGTTTCATCTCAACCGTCGGATCTAGGATTTCATCCCAACCGTCGGATCTAGGATTTCATCCCAACCGTCGGATCTAGGGTTTTATCCCAACCGTCGGATCTAGGGATTTAATCTCAACCGTCGAATCTAGGGTTTCATCCTAACCATCGGATCTAGGGATTTAATCCAAACTGTTGGTTCTAGTGTTTCATCCTAACCATCGGATCTAGGGATTTAATCCCAACCGTTGGTTCTAGGTTTTGTTTTACATTCTTGGATCTAGACTTCACAAGGATTATATTAGGCTACGATAGGGACCATGAGGAGGAGTTGGGTCTTGGCCACCCGATGGATCGGAACCACACAAACTTGATCCATCAATGATGTTCCATTCCACTAGAGGATCATCATTGAACTACCTCACCAACCCCCATAAATCAATATGGGCTCCATATATTATTCGTACATTAATCTACCCGTGTTTAAGATATCGAATGTCCGTCAATTAATTGATTTACTGACCATCAATTAATTAACATCTAATTCCTCGAGTAGTACCACTCAACCTTATCATCATGTTGACTAATTCAACCAGCTGGGTTTACATGATGAACCTTATGAGCTCCTCAAGGGGGACATCATCAACCTAATATATAGGACACGATTTCCTCCTATAATCAACGACACACCATGTAAATAATATCATTTCCCAACTTATCGGGCATATTGATTTAATCCATCTAAATCTCACCCTCTGGTAAATCAAAGAAATAAATACTAAGTACATGTGCCCGTTATTATATCGGGATTAAGAGCATGTACAACATAATATCCGAGGTCCGATTCAATTATGCAGTCAGCAATAAATTGAATCACCTTTATATCGGTCCTGCTCAATACACCTAAGTGTACTAGGGTAACTCTATGTTCAAGAAAATACAATACCAAGCTACACTACAACCATGCCAATGGTTTGTCCAAAACCATCTTGGTTGTGAGCCTCTACTTATATTTTACAAGGGACTGATAACCTGATCTTCTGTGCCACACCAAGCACCATGTTATCTACAATGTAAAATATTAGACAATATGCACACATATAATAAATATATAAAGTGCAAACAATGATCATGTGATTCTTATTTCAAAATAAAATGTTCATACAAAAAGAGCTAGGCTTTCAGTATACATTCCAACAATCTCCCACTTATACTAAAAGACTATGCCGTCATCACTCTGCCATACATCTGATCCCCATGTCCTCCACATGCCTATCAAACGCTTTCGCTAGAAGGGCCTTAGTGAATGGATCTGCCAGGTTATCCTCTGATGCAATCTTGGCGACAGCAACTTCTCCTCGCTTTACGATCTCTCGTATAAGGTGGTACTTGCGCTCTATGTGTTTACTCGCCTTATGGACTCGTGGTTCCTTCGAGTTTGCAACTGCACCACTGTTATCACAATAAATTGTGATAGTTCTGGGCAAACCAGGAATCACATCCAAGTCCATCAAGAAGTTCCTGACCCATCTGACTTCCTTGGTACGCCTCAGAGGCTGCCACATACTCAGCTTCCATGGTAGAGTCCGCCACGCATTTCTGCTTGACACTCCTCCATACTATGGCTCCACCTCCAAAAGTAAACACAAACCCCAAGGTAGACTTACTCTTGTGCTTATCTGATTGGAAATCCGAATCCGTGTAACCCACAGGGACTAATTGATCTGCTCGGTAAACCAACATATAATCCCTAGTCCTTCTTAGATTCTTCAATATATGCTTTACTGTAGTCCAATGTCCCTGTCCAGGATTACTCTGATATCTACTAACCATGCCCACGGCAAAGGAGATATCCGATCTCGTACATAGCATAGCATACATAAGGCTTCCTACTGCCGAAGCATAAGGAACCGCCTTCATGTCCTCTATCTCCTTTGATGTTTTGAGACACATCTCTTTAGATAAAGGAACTCCATGCCTAAAAGGTAGAAAACCTTTCTTGGAGTTCTGCATGCTAAAACGAGCAAGGATAGTGTCAATGTATGAAGCTTGAGACAAGCACAACATCCTTTTCTTGTGATCCCTTATAACTTTGATCCCAAGGTTGTGTCCCACTTCTCCCAAGTCCTTCATATCAAACTGTTTGGACAACCATACCCTTACATCTGATAACACTTTGATATTGTTGCCAACTAACAAAATGTCATCTACGTATAGTACAAGAAACACCACTATGTTTCCGTCACATCTCTTCTATACACAAGTCTCATCCGGACTTTGAATAAATTCATATGACTGGATTACCTCATCAAAGCGGATGTTCCAAGATCTAGAAGCTTGCTTCAATCCATAAATGGACCGATTAAGCTTACATACAAGATGCTCTTTGCCTTTAGCAACGAATCCCTCTGGTTGCCGCATATAAATGTTCTCCTCAAGACTTCCGTTAAGGAAAGCTGTCTTGACATCCATCTGCCAAATCTCATAATCCATATGAGCAGCTATAGATAAGAGAATCCGAATAGACTTAAGCATTGCTACCGGCGAAAAGGTCTCCTCATAATCGATACCCTCTTTCTGAGTATACCCTTTCGCTACAAGCCTAGCTTTGAAGGTCTCAACCTTCCCGTCTACTCCTCTCTTTCTCTTGTAGATCCACTTGCATCCAATGGTTTTTACACCATCGGGTGGTTCTACAAGCTCCCAGACCTGATTAGAATCCATAGATTCTATCTATGAATTCATCGCTCTTTGCCAAGATACCGCATCTCTATCTTGGATTGCCTCGTCATATGTCCAGGGATCAGGTTCATGTTCACCAGGGACTAAGTCCGAAGACTCTCCCAAAAACATGAATCTCTCGGGTTGTCTCACAACCCTCCCACTACGACGAGGTGCCTCCTGTGTATGCTCTGTGACACGCAGTGCAGTGACTTGTGGTGTCTCCTCTCGTACCGGTGGTACTGAAGTCGTGACTTCCCCTCTCAACTCCTCAAGAACAATCCTACTCGTGGGCTTGTGGTTCATCACATAGTCCTCCTCTAGAAATCTGGCATTCGTACTCACGATCACCTTCTGATCTCTAGGACTATAGAATAAACCACCCTTCGTTCCCTTAGGGTAGCCAACAAACAAGCATACTTCTGTACGAGATTCCAACTTACCAGCATCTCCCTTCAGCACATGTGCTGGACTACCCCAAATCCGAATATGTCTTAGACTAGGCTTTCGCCCAGTCCACAACTCTGTGGGAGTAGAGGGTACTGACTTAGATGGAACCAAGTTCAAAATGTGTGCTGCTGTTTCCAGAGCAAACCCCCAGAACGAATCAGGTAACTCAGAATAACTCATCATCGATCTGACCATCTCCATAAGAGTCCTATTCCTTCGCTCCGCCACACCATTCTGCTGGGGTGTGCAAGGTGCGGACAATTGGGATTGAATCCCAACCTCTGATAAGTAACTCCTAAACTCTCCCAAGAGGTACTCGCCACCACGATCAGATCGTAATGTCTTGATACTTTTACCTTGACGGTTCTCCACATCAGCCTTGAATTCTTTGAACTTGTCAAAGCATTCAGACTTGCGGCGCATCAAGTAAATATATCCATACATTGAATAATCGTCTATAAAAGAGACGAAGTATTCAAAGCCACCTCTTGCCTGGATAGACATAGGACCGCACAAATCATAATGAACCAATTCTAGCACATCTTTGGCTCTATACCCCTTGGCCTTAAAAGGCCTCTTGGTCATTTTACCTTCCAAGCAAGATTCGCAGGTTGGGAGATCCTCCATCACTAATGAACCCAAAGGTCCATCAGCTATCAACCTTTGAATTCTGCTTAGGTTAATATGACCAAGCCTTAGATGCCAAAGATATGTTTGGTTCATTTGCAAAGGTTCTTTTCTCTTATTAGACTTAGAAGATAAGTTATTGATTTCTATATGCATCGTGAGAGTTTTTGGTTCAAGAGTATATAAATTGCCAACCAATGTACCAGAACAGATAATCTCCCTGTTCCTTTTTATAACCACTTTGTCATTAAAAGAAACAGAATACCCATCCAAAAACAATTTAGAAACTGAAATTAAATTCTTTCTAAAAGTAGGTACATAAAGACAATTTCTTAAAACCAAAACTTTATTCCTATCAAAAGATAAATAAATGTCTCCCACTGCAATAGCCGCCACCTTTGAAGCATTGCCCATGAAGACGGTAATCTCTCCCTCAGCTAGTCGTCGGGTTTTCTGGAACCCCTGCAAAGTATTGCAGACATGATCAGTGGCTCCTGTATCTACACACCAGGCACTGGTAGATAACACCGCTAAACATGTTTCAACAACTAAACAAGAAGATATACCTTTGTTCTTTCGGCGAGGACAGTCCGCCTTCCAATGTCCAGTCTTCTTGCAAGTGAAGCACTTGCGTTTCGGCTTCTTCACTCCTACTTGAGGTCCCACTGCCACTTTCTTCGATTCACCTTGCTTCTTCTTCTTCTTACCTTTCGGTTTAGAGGAAGAAACCTTCTGAGCGACCATGGCTTGAGCACTCTGACGTAAAAGTCCCTCTGCCTCCTGGAGTTCTGTCAGAAGCTCCACCAATGAATACAACCTTTTGTTCATGTTGTAGTTGAGGAGGAACTGCTCAAAACTCCTAGGCAGAGACTGGAGAATGATATCGACCTGGGTTTCCCCATCGATCTCAGCTCCTAGGACTTCCATCTCATTAAGATGAGCCATCATCTTGAGAACATGATCCCTAACGGGTGTTCCCTCGATCATGGTGGTCGTCATTAAGTTTCTCATCGCCTCCTGCCTAGCCGCCCTACTCTGATGTCCGAAAAGTTCCTTGAGATTGGACATCATGTCATAAGCTGTGGCTATGGCCTGATGCTGATGTTGCAGCACATTTGACATAGATGCTAAAATGTAACACCGCGCCATCTCATCTGCCTTAACCCATTTCTTATAACGTTCTTTCTCCTTTTCATCAGAGTCATCGGAGGGCTTAGGAGGACATACCTCAAAGAGTACAAATTTGTACTCCTCCACAGTTAAGACAATATCCAAGTTTCTTTTCCAATCAATGTAGTTTGGTCCAGTAAACTTATTTTCTTTTAAAATCACAGCAAGTGGGTTGAAAGCCATTTGAAAATCCTAAAAATCACAATGATCAAAATATTAGATTTCAAATATTATTGATTCCTCAAAAACAATAAAATTCCGAAATCAACCAACACCTCAAAAACACCTAGAATATCGCATGCCACGATAGTGTGGACGTATACGAATTCTACATTTGTAAGAGGAGGTTTTACCCATTAATTTTATTATCTTGTCAACCTTACTTTTTGACAAATAAAATTAATAGTTGGTTCCTCTTTGGCCCTACAAATAAAAGCAGTGACTCCGATGGGGAGGATACTTTTAATTTGCATCTAAGTGTGCACCATTACACGATACTAAGGGAATTATTTCGGATTATGTGCCTTACCGATGGGGAAGTACACACGCTCCTTAATAATTTCCTATAACCATTATTTGACCTAGTTATTCGCAAACAAACCCATCCGATGGGGAGGAAGGCACTCAGAGCCAACGCGCAAGTTTGTTGCATCACACGTTAAATTGTAATGGAGGCCGCGAGAATTAATTAAAATGTCCCTCTCCCACTTAGTAAATTAAAATTGAGGAATTTTAAAACATACACAACATGCATATAAAACAAATAACCAATAAATATGGAAAAAACTGAATTTTTCCAACTATTATAGCATTGTCCTGTTGGATCGAGAAGCGTCGCTAGAGGGGGGGGGTGAATAGCGATCGTAAATCTTTTCTTTTTCGTTCGTTCAATACGCAAAGTAAGCACAGCGGAAAATAAATGAACACGTTTATTTTACTTGGTTCACAACCCAGCGGTTGCTACTCCAAGGCCCTATCGGTCCTAGACCGCGTACGGAGGGCAAAGCACTAAAACGTCTCCTCCTCGTTGGAGGTAGGAGACAACGATTACAAAAACCGAATATACGAGGATGAGGCAACAAGCCTACCTCACCTCGTTATGAAGATAAAAATACAGAATATAATATCAAAAATATTACTTGAATCTGCTGCCGACGAAGAAGATCAAAACTTGGCGTCGCGTCGGCGTTATGACGGTGTTGAAGCGTTGGCGTTGTAGGAGCACTTGATGAATAATTGATGTGATTTGGAGATGAATCCTCCCCTCCTTTTATAGACTTTAGCCTCTGAATTTGTCTCCTATTTCTTTGGAACGGATCATGAATTTTTCCAAATTTTTATCGCTGACAACGTTATCCGTTTTTGACCTAGCGCAAAGCCGAATCGTCGCCATCCATCGATGATGCCTCTCATCGGTCGTGATCGATGATCGATCGATGCATCTCATCACCAATCGATAATGATCGCCTAATGTCCAAAGAATGCCGCACCGGCCACTTCCGAAGAGATTAGCTCGGAAAATGATAAATACGACGGTTTCTAACCGTCCGATCTCGACCTAGACCTTCCACAGGAAGTCTTAGTCGAATCGTCGCCTACGGTCGTCCCCGTAAAGAGGACACGACCTTACAATCTCTCACTCACACGAGCTTACCTCGATAGTAGCTCTCGCTTCCGGCTTTCCACTCGATGCCTTCGGCTCCCTCCGAATTCACTCAAGTGTCGCCCGACCACCACGGCTTCCTCCGGGTGTCGCTAGCCTTCAGCTCCAGCTTTAGTACTTTTCTGCACACTTGATTTAGCTCGTGAGATAACAATATAAACTTAACTTTGTGTCTTTGCCATAATCAAAACACAGGTTCGATTATCTAGTGCCCCTGCACCAACATGTCCTCCAATATACATCCCGTCGTGTCGCCACCTCGTCCGCTCCATCTTTTCTCGTGAGCAAGTCACCAAAGAGTTACGAGCCGAGATAAAACATTTTAATTTACATCCATCGATCATATACTCCACGAAGGAGTGTACAAATAATCTAGATCGAAAGTAAACTAAAATGAGTGGCTAAACAATGTCGTTTTTAATTACAAAATTAAATACTAATCTAGCCTCGTCAACCCCGAGGATTCAAATGATAAATTTTACACACATCCATTCACATACACACACATGGCCATAATAGTCGGATCTTATGCCTGCAACCAAAGAGTTAAACTACGCATATCCTACTATTATCCGACACATATAATATATGAAAAATGCATAAAAAATTAATCGAATCCTAAACACACAAAATCGGAAACCGTGGCTCTGATACCACTTGTAGGTGGATGCTTCGGAGTCTCATTGGCTCCCATGTCCCCGTATTAAAATTTTCACTAATGAAAGAATCAATCCGGATGGGATGAGCTTCCTTAGCACAAGCATTTCGTCGTCGTGCTAACAACTTGAGTGATCGCTTGAACAAACTAGTTGTTCAAGCAACTCAACTCTTCTAGTTGGTTAGCCGCGGAAGAGACGACGGACGGATCGCCGGTTTTTGTGTTTGTCTTCGGGGTCCATGATTATACAATATATTTACTAATTTACACATGCATAATCAAAACATAAAAGAACAAGCTCAGATCTATAAATAAAGTTAAAATAACTTTATACCTCACGATCTTCTACCGTATGTCCTATCCTTCTCGTGGACGACGTGTGGACGAAGATCCTCCACGAGTAGAAGCCTTCTAGATCGCTTTATTCTCCACCTTGTCCGCTGCGAACAAAGAGAAGAAACAACAAATACCTTCCTATCTAGAACCGGCCACCAAATTAGGGAATTTGGTGCATCCGCCGGCCAAGGAACAATTGGATGATGCGCCGGGCAACTTCAAGAAGTGTTGCCGCCGGCCACTCTAGGATGAAGGGAGGAAGATGAATGCCGGCCACCTATGGGGGAAGGAAGAAGGGAGAGGCCTCTAGGATGGGCGCCGGCCAAGTGTTGATGGAGGAGGATGGGCGCCGACAATCAACTAGAAGGAAGAGTTGCCGCCCACTTGTTTTGCTCCAAAACCCTAGCCACCCAAAAACCCTAGCCGCCCACTTTTGGATGAGCCAAAACCCTAGTTCCTCAAATTAATTGATCATTGCCGCCCAACCCTAAGCTTTCCTTTTATAGAGTTAGGCTTAGGACTCCTTTAATCTCCACTGTCGGATCTAGGGATTTAACCTCCACCGTCGGATCTAGGGTTTTATCCCAACCGTCGGATCTAGGGTTTCATCTCAACCGTCGGATCTAGGATTTCATCCCAACCGTTGAATCTAGGATTTCATCCCAACCGTCGGATCTAGGGTTTTATCCCAACCGTCGGATCTAGGGATTTAATCTCAACCGTCGATTCTAGGGTTTCATCCTAACCATCGGATCTAGGGATTTAATCCCAACTGTTGGTTCTAGTGTTTCATCCTAACCATCGGATCTAGGGATTTAATCCCAACCGTTGGTTCTAGGTTTTGTTTTACATTCTTGGATCTAGACTTCACAAGGATTATATTAGGCTACGATAGGGACCATCAGGAGGAGTTGGGTCTTGGCCACCCGATGGATCGGAACCACACAAACTCGATCCATTAATGATGTTCCATTCCACTAGAGGATCATCATTGAACTACCTCACCAACCCCCATAAATTAATATGGGCTTCATATATTATTCGTACATTAATCTCCCCGTGTTTAAGATATCGAATGTCCGTCAATTAATTGATTTACTGACCATCAATTAATTAACATCTAATTCCTCGAGTAGTACCACTCAACCTTATCATCATGTTGACTAAGTCAACCAGCTGGGTTTACATGATGAACCTTATGAGCTCCTCAAGGGGACATCATCAACCTAATATATAGGACACAGTTTCCTCCTATAATCAACGGCACACCATGTAAATAATAGCATTTCCCAACTTACCGGGCATATTGATTTAATCCATCTAAATCTCACCCTCTGGTAAATCAAAGAAATAAATACTAAGTACATGTGCCCGTTATTATATCGGGATTAAGAGAATGTACAACATAATATCCGAGGTCCGATTCAATTATGCAGTCAGCAATAAATTGAATCACCTCTATGTCGGTCCTGCTCAATACACCTAAGTGTACTAGTGTAACTCTATGTTCAAGAAAAAACAATACCAAGCTACACTACAACCATGCCAATGGTTTGTCCAAAACCATCTTGGTTGTGAGCCTCTATTTATATTTTACAAGGGACTGATAACATGATCTTCTGTGCCACACCAAGCACCATGTTATCTACAATATAAAATATTAGACAATATGCACACATATAATAAATATATAAAGTGCAAACAATGATCATGTGATTCTTATTTAAAAATAAAATGTTCATACAAAAAGAGCTAGACTTTCAGTATACATTCCAACAGTTGCAGTACATTTGACATAGATGCCAAAATGTAACACCGCGCCATCTCATCGACCTTGATCTACTTCTTATAACTCTCTCTCTTTTTTCCCAGAATCATCCGCAGGCTTAGGAGGACACTCTTCGAGGAGTACATATTTGTATTCCTCAACAGTCAAGACAATGTCAAGATTCCTCTTCCAATCAACATAGTTGGGTCCAGTAAGTTTATTCTCTTTCAGTATCACAACAAGCGGGTTGAAAGTCATTTTGAAAGAAAACCTAAGAATCACATATATTAAAACATTAGATTTTAAAAAATTATTGATTCCTCAAACAATAAAATTTTAAAATCAACCAACACCTCAAAACACCGAGAATATCGTATGCCACGATAGTGTGTACGTATACAAATTCTACATTTGTAACAGGAGATTTTACCCATTAATTTTACTATCTTGTCAACCTAACTTTTTGACAAGTAAAATTAATAGTTGGTTCCTCTTTGGCTCTACAAATAAAAGCAGTGACTCCGATGGGGAGGATACTTATATTTGTATCTAAGTGTTCACCATTACTTGGTACCAAGGTAATTATCTCGGGTTATGTGCCTTCCGATGGGGAAGTACACACGCTCCTTAATAATTTCCTATAACCATATTCGACCTTGTGATCCGGAAAAAAACTCATCCGATGGGGAGGAAGGCACTCAGAGGTGAAGCACAAATTTGTTTGGATCATTTGTCAAATCGTAATGGAGGCCGTGGAAATTTATAAAAATTTCCCTCTCCCACTTAGTAATTTAAAATTGAGGAATTTTCTAGCCTACGACATGCATATCAAATAATAAGCAATAAATATGAAAAATAAAAATTTTCCAACTATTATGTCTTTTGTCTTCAATATGTCTCCCGTCGTATCGCCTTCTTGTCCACTTCTCCGACGCCATGTACGAGCCATCCGGAGATCCGAGCCAAGACTAAAAACTATTTTAATTTACATCCATCGATCCTATACTCCACGAGAGAGTGTACATGAAATCTAGATCGAAAGTAAACTAAAATAAAAAGAGTGGCTAAACAATGTCGTATCTAATTTACAAAAAATTAAATACTAGCCTCGTCAACCCTGAGGATTCAACAAAATAAACATTTACACACATACAATCACATACACACATATGGCCATAATAGTTGGATCCTATGCTTGCAACCAAAGAGTTAACCTACGCATATCCTACTATTATCTGGCACATATAATATATGAAAAGTGCATAAAAATAACCGAATCCTAAACACACAAAATCGGAAACCATGGCTCTGAAACCACTTGAAGGGAGGGGAAACTTCGCTTCCCACTTCAACTCGATCGCTCGTTCATGGCGATCCCTTCTACGTCCCCGGGTAAAAAAAAATTATCCTTGACAAATGGGATTGCCAAAGCAACCTTGTCATCGTCGTGCTATTCGATTAGAGTAGTCACTTGAACAAACTTGTTGTTCAAGCGACCAACCTCTGTTCTACAAGTAGCCATGGAATAGACGATGTACGGATCGCCGGCTTTTGTGTTTATGTTCGGCGTCCAAGTATATTTATCCGCAAAACAGAATATATATCATGAATATAATTGAAAAGCAAATATAAACATGTAACAAATGAAAATAGAGAATCGATATACCTCTCGATCTTCTATTGTATGACCTTCCTCCTTTCGGACGTCGTGTGGGCGACGTTCTACCAAAAGTTAAAGCTCCTAGATCACCACAATCTTCCTTCCTTGCTCGTCCCGAGCAAGAGGAAGAATAGAAAAAACACTCTTTTCTTTATTTCAACCAACCAACAAGCAACAAGCAACTTGCTTGCCGCCGGCGAACAAGGAGAAGGGAGAAAAAGATGGTTGCCGGCCAAGACCTTCAAGGGAGGACCCTAAGCCTTGGTTCCTCCGGCCAAGGAGAAGGAGAAGAGCTACTTTGGACGCCGGCCAAGGGCTGGAAAGGCTTCTATGGGCGTCGACCACCAAGGGAGAAGAAGAAAACAAGGAAAGACTTTCCTTATTTGGTATCGCCAAGCCCAAACCCTAATCTCCAAGCCTTGCCGCCAACTCCAAACTCCTATGCTTCCTTTGATTGATCTCCACGCCAACCCTAAAGGCTCCTTTTATAGAGTTTAGGGATAAGCCTTGTTTTAATCTCCGTCATTGGTTCTAGGGATTTAATCTCAACCGTTGGATCTAGAGATTTAATCTCAACCATCGGATCTAGATATTTAATCTCTACCTTTGGATCTAGAGTTTTGTTTCTATCCTTAGGATCTAGGCTTCATGAGGTATTAATAAACTACAATAGGGACCATGAGGAGGAGTTGGATCTTGGCCACCCAATGGATCAAGCCCACATAAAGTCCGATCCATTAATGATAATCCAATCCACTAAAGGATTATCATTGATCTACCTCACCAACCCCCATAAGTTAATATGGGCTCCATATATTATTTGTACATTTTCTCCCCATGTTTAAGATCTTAAATGCCCGTCGATTAATTAATTTACTGACCATTAATTAATTAACATCTAACTCCATGAGTAGTACCACTCAACCTTTTCATCATGTCGGACCAAGTCCACCTGTAGGGTTTACATGATAAACCTTATGAGCTCCTCAAGGGGGCATCATCATCCTAATACATAGGACATAGTTTTCTCATATAATCAATGACACACCATATAAATAATATCATTTCTCAACTTACCGAGCCTATCGATTTAATCTATAAATCTCGCCCATTTGTAAATCAAAGAAATGAATACTAAGTATATGTGCCCGTTATTATATCGGGATTAAGAGCATGTACAATATACTATTTGAGGTCTGATTCGATTATGTAGTCAGCAATAAATCGAATCACCTCTAAGTCGGTCCTGCTCAATACACACAAAGTGTACTAGTGTGATTCTATGGTCAAGATAAACCAATATCAAATAACACTACAACCATTCCAATGGTTTGTCCAAAGTCATCTCGGTTGTGAGCCTATACTTATACTTTACAAGGAGTCGATAACGTGATCTCCCATGTGACACCACACACCATGTTATCTACAATGTAATGTATTAGACAATATGCATAACCATAAAAATATACAAACAATGATCATGTGATTCTTATTTAAAAAATAAATATGTTCATACAAAAGATAGACTTTTCAGTATACATCCTAACAATCTCCCACTTATACTAAAAGACTATGATGTCCTCAAACTGTCATACATCTAATCCCCATTCCCTCTACATTCCTATCAAAAGCTCTCGCCAGAAGGGCCTTAGTGAAAGGATATGCTAGGTTATCCTCCGATGCAATCTTGGCCACAGCAACTTCTCCTCTCTTTATAATTTCTCGTATCAGGTGGTACTTGCGCTCTATGTGTTTACTAGCCTTATTGGCTTGTTCCTCTAGGATAGCCAACGAACATGCGTACTTCTGTATGAGATTCCAACTTACCAGCATCTGCCTTTAGCACATGTGCTGGACTCCCCCAAATCCGAACATGTCTTAGACTAAGCTTTCGCCCAGTCCACAATTTTGTGGGAGTAGAAGACACTGATTTAGATGGAACGAAGTTCAGAATGTACACAGCCGTAACTAGAGCATATCCCCAGAATGAATCTGGCAACTCAGAATAACTCATCATCGATCTAACCATCTCTATAAGAGTCCTATTCCTTCACTCTGCTACACCATTGTGTTGGGGTGTGCCAGGTGCAGACAATTGGGATTGAATCCCTGCCTCTGATAAGTAATTCCTAAACTCTACCAAGAGGTACTCACCACCATGATCAGATCGTAGTGTCTTTATACTTTTACCTTAACGTTTCTCCACATCAGCCTTGAATTCTTTGAACTTGTCAAAGCATTCAGACTTGCGGCGCATCAAGTAATGTATCCATATCTCGAATAATCTTCTATAAAAGAGACAAAATACTCAAAACCACCCCTAGCCTGGATAGTCATAGGACGACACAAATCAGAATGAAACAATTCTAACACATCTTTGGCTCTATACCCCTTGGCCTTAAAAGGCCTCTTGGTCATTTTACCCTCCAAGCAAGATTCGCATGTTGGGAAATCTTCCACCACTAATGAACCCAAAGGTCCATCAGCTATCAACCTTTGAATTCTTCTTAGGTTAATATGACCAAGCCTAAGATGCCAAAGATATGTTTGGTTCATCTTCGAAGGTTCTTTTCTCTAATTGGAATTAGAAGATGAGTTATTAACTTTAATTTGCATCGTGGGAGCTTTTAGTTCGAGTGTATACAAATTTCCTATCAATGCACCAGAACAGATAATGTCCTTATTCGTTTTTATAACAACTCTGTCATTAAAAGAAATAGAATATCCATCCATAAACAATTTAGAAACCGAAATTAATTTCTTTCTAAATAAAGGTACATAAAGGCAATTCTTAAGAACCAAAAATTTATTTTACTCAAAAGATAAATGAACGTCTCCCACTGCAACAGCCGCCACCTTCGTGGCATCGCCCAAGTACACGGTAATCTCTCCCACAGCCAGTCGTCTGGTTTCCTGGAATCTTGCAAAGTATTGGAGACATGATCAGTGGCTCCCGTATCTACACACCAGGTGCCGGTAGATAACACCGCTAAACATGTTTCAACGAATAGACCAAAAGATATACCTTTGTTCTACTTGCGATTAGGGCAGTCCTTCTTCCAGTGTCCAGTCTGCTTACAAGTGAAGCACTTACCTTTCGGCTTCTTCACTTCTCCCTGAGTTCCTCCCACCGCCTTTGTTCCAGTTTGTTTCTTCTTCTTCTTGCCTTTTGGCTTAGAAGTAAAAACCTTTTGGGTCACCAAGGCATGCGCCTGAGCACTCTGACAAAATAGCCCCTCTGCCGCCTGGAGTTCTGTTAGATGCTCCACCAACGAATACAACCTCTTGTTCATGTTGTAGTTCAAGCGAAACTACTCAAAACTCCTAGGTAGAGACTAGAGAATGATATCGACCTGGTTTTCCCCATCGATCTCAGCTTCGAGGACTTCCAACTCATTCAAATGAGCCAACATCTTGAGAACATGATCCCTCACGGGTGTTCCCTCGATCATGGTGGTCGTCATCAAGTTCCTCATGGCTTCCTGCCTAGCAGCCCAATTCTAGTGTCCCAAAAGATCTTTGAGATTGTGCATCATATCATAAGCAGTGGGCATGGATTGATGCTGATGTTGCAGTACATTTGACATAGATTCCAAAATGTAACACCGAGCCATCTCATCGGCCTTGATCCACTTCTTATAACTCTCTCTCTCCTTTACCCCTGAATCATCCGCAGGCTTAGGAGGACACTCTTCGAGGAGTACATATTTGTATTCCTCAACAGTCAAGACAATATCAAGATTCCTTTTCAAATCAACATAGTTGGGTCCAGTAAGTTTATTCTCTTTCAGTATCACAGCAAGCGGGTTGAAAGTCATTTTGAAAGAAAACCTAAGAATCACAAAGATCAAAACAATAGATTTCAAAAAATTATTGATTCCTCAAATAATAAAATTTTAAAATCAACCAACACCTCAAAATACCGAGAATATCGTATTCCACGATAGTGTGGACGTATATGAATTCTACATTTGTAAGAGGAGGTTTTACCCATTAATTTTACTATCTTGTCAACCTAACTTTTTGACAAGTAAAATTAATAGTTGGTTCCTTTTTGGCCCTACAAATAAAAGCAGTGACTCCGATGGGGAGGATACTTATATTTGTATCTAAGTGTTCACCATTACTCGGTACCATGGTAATTATCTCGCGTTATGTGCCTTCCGATGGGGAAGTACACATGCTTCTTAATAATTTCCTATAACCATATTCGACTTTGTGATCCGCAAACAAACTCATCCGATGGGGAGGAAGGAACTCAGAGCCGACGCCCATGTTTGTTTGCATCACTTGTCAAATCGTAATGGAGCCCGTGGGAATTTATAAAAATTTCCTTCTCCCACTTAGTAATTTGAAATTGAGGAAATTTCTAGCCTACGACATGCATATCAAACAATAAGCAATAAATATGAAAAATAAAATTTTTCCAACTATTATGGCTTTTGTCTTCAATGTCTCCCGTCGTATCGTCTTCTCGTCTGCTCCTCCTACGCCATGTACGAGCCATCCGGAGATCCGAGCCGAGACTAAAAACTATTTTAATTTATACCCATCGATCCTATACTCCACGAGGGAGTGTACATGATATCTAGATTGAAAGTAAACTAAAATAAAAAGAGTGGCTAAATAATGTCGAATCTAATTTACAAAAAATTAAATACTAGCCTCATCAACCCCGAGGATTCAACAAAATAATCATTTACACACCTACAATCACATACACACATATGGTCATAATAGTTGGATCCTTTGCCTGCAACCAAAGAGTTAACCTATGCATATCCTACTATTATTCGGCACATATAATATATGAAAAGTGCATAAAAATAACCGAATCCTAAACACACAAAATCGGAAACCGTGGCTCTGATACCACTTGAAGGGAGGGGAAACTTCGCTTCCCACTTCAACTCGGTTGCTCGTTCATGGCGATCCCTTCTACGTCCCCAGATAAAAAAAATCTATCCTTGACAAGAGGGATTGCCCAAGCAACCTTGTCATCATCGTGCTATTCGATTAGAGTAGTCACTTGAACAAACTTGTTGTTCAAGCGACCAACCTCTATTCTACGAGTAGGCGCGGAATAGACGATGTACGGATCGCCGGCTTTTGTGTTTATATTCGGGGTCCAAGTATATTTAGCCAAAAAATAGAATATATATCATGCTTATAATTGAAAAGCAAATATAAACATGTAACAAATGAAAATAGAGAATCGATATACCTCTCGATCTTCTATTGTATGACCTTCCTCCTTTCGGACGTCGTGTGGGAGACGATCTACCAAAAGTTGAAGCTCCTATATCACCAATCTTCCTTCCTTGCTCGTCCCGAGCAAGAGGAAGAATAGAAACAAAACTCTTTTCTTTCTTTCATCCAACCAACAAGAAACAAACAACTTTCTTGCCGCCGGCCAACAAGGAGAAGGGAGAAAAAGATGGTTGTCGGCCAAGACCTTCAAGGGAGGACCCTAAGCCTTGGTTCCCCCGGCCAAGGAGAAGGAGAAGAGCTACTTTGGATGCCAACCAAGGGCTGGAAAGGCTACTATGGGCGCCGGCCACCAAGGGAGAAGAAGAAAACAAGGAAAGACTTTCCTTATTTGGTGCCGCCTAGCCCAAACCCTAATCTCCAATCCTTTCCACCAACTCCAAACTCCTATGCTTCCTTTGATTGATCTCCATGCCAACCCTAAAGGCTCCTTTCATAGAGTTTAGGGATAAGCCTTGTTTTAATATCCACCATTTGTTCTAGGGATTTAATCTCAATCGTCGGATCTAGAGATTTAATCTCAACCATTGGATCTAGAGATTTAATCTCTACCTTTGGATCTAGAGTTTTGTTTCTATCCTTAGGATCTAGGCTTCTTGAGGTATTAATAGGCTACAATAGGGACCATGAAGAGGAGTTGGATCTTGGCCACCCAATGGATCAAGCCCACATAAAGTCCGATCCATTAATGATAATCCAATCCACTAAAGGATTATCATTGATCTACCTCACCAACCCCCATAAGTTAATATGAGTTCCATATATTATATGTACATTTTCTTCCCGTGTTTATGATCTCGAATGTCCGTCGATTAAGTAATTTACTGACCATTAATTAATTAACATCTAACTCCATGAGTAGTACCACTCAACCTTTTCATCATGCCGGACCAAGTCCACCTGCAGGGTTTACATGATGAACCTTATGAGCTCCTCAAGGAGACATCATCATCCTAATACATAGGACACAGTTTCCTCCTATAATCAACAACACACCTTATAAATAATATAATTTCCAAACTTACCGAGTCTATCGATTTAATCTATAGATCTCGCTCATTGGTAAATCATAGAAATGTATACAAAGTATATGTGCCCATTATTATATCAGGATTAAGAGTATGTACAATATAATATCTGAGGTCTGATTCGATTATGTAGTCAGCAATAAATCAAATCGCCTTTAACTCGGTCCTACTTAATACACACAAAGTGTACTAGTTGTTAGTAATATATGAGAGATGTCCTAAGGCAATCGCCTTATGTATGAACCATTTATAAGATAAATGAAGATTCACTATTTGAGTATACATGTTTCATGTATTTGATTGGATCTTAAACTCATTTACTGAATGTCCACGATACGATTCACAGCATGAGAGAATTTGTGATTGGATCACAACTAGTGAGTATCTCTACATGTGTAATTGTGATGTATCGGAATTATCCCTAGTCGATGAATTGATGGATTTGGACACCATCAATTCTATCGAGACTAGCACGAGGTATACTCCTTGGTGTATCCAAGCAGCTGATTCTCACTGGCTGGAGACATAGTGATGTCCGGAGTTAATCGTGGATGCTAGTTATGGTAACTAGTTCATTGGAGTGACCAGTCGTAAGACTTCATATGGTTCTCTGCATATATAGATATGTCAATGAAGTTCTTACTGTGGCTTAAGTGCGATGTTCCATTGACTTGCGGTATTCAAGTCATCTTGATCATGGAGACTTATGCTTTGACATCTTAAGCAAACATCTCTAAGGAGATGTGGACCCGGGATGATTGGGTATAAGTCGAAGTGATCGAAGGTGTTTGAATAGCCTATAAAGGATTCACCACTCCTTGCGAGGAGATGTATACCCATGGCCTCTCGTCGGATTGTTACTAAAGTCTTTGGCCAAAGCATTACATGTTTAGAGTAAAGTACTCTTCGATACATGTGAAGTAACTAGAATCCGTAGGACGAGGAAATAATACTTGGGCTAGGTGTGACGTAGTCAGCCTAGTGGGGACTGACACAATAGACCATGTCCTGAACCAAGTGGGTATAAGATGAGTGAAGGGAATGGGGCACGAATCATTCGAGCTGCTGAAGGGTTTCATAAATAGTTCTGGATCAACCGTTGATCTTTTCGGTTAATTGGGGATCATGATTTACTACTAGGTGCCACTCATGATCGTTCTATAATTAATGGTTAATTATAAACAGCCAACATAAACCGAGAATCTATTTGGTCACACGCACAACGAGCGTAATCCAAAGGATTTAAAACGAGCTTGAGAATGGGATTCTCAGACCGAGAGAAACTAGGTTTGGTTGGACCAAACATAAAGCGAGCATGAAATCATTTCAGTCGCAATGGAAGCGTGGATGGGCCGTGTCTTATGAAGACATAATGGATGAACCAAAATGGTTTGGTTCTAATCCAATGGAGGAGAATAAACCAAAGGGTTTGGTTTATTTTAAACGAATGAACCCAAAGTTGGTTCGGTTCGTTTTAACTTAAAATAAACCATCATGGTTTGGTTTATTTTAACTTATCTTAATGGAGCGGGTTAACGGGCTTTATTGATATGATCCATTAACCATTAAGAGAATTAGTTCTCTATAAAATAGGGCTTAAACCCTAATCCAAAGTCCTAATCAAGCTTGGCCGCCCAAACCCCTTCCTCTTGTTGGCGTCAAATTCATTGCCGCCGCCCAGCTTGTGTGCTGCCGTCCATCTCCTTGCCGGCGTCCAAGCTTCCGCTGGTGAACCCTCCGGCGACCCTCCGGTGATCTTCCTAGGCCTTGGTGAAAAGGTGAGCACTTTGCTTCCTTGTTTTGGCCGGCGCCTACTCCTCCACCAAGCTGTCCAGTTTTCTGGACAGCTTCTTCTCCTCTCGTCGGAGCGTCGTTTGGACGACGGTTAGAGCTCCGACAGCGGCTAAATTACCGGGGATTCGATCTCCGGTAATCCTCTGAGGTGGAGGACGAAGGATTCGTCAATCGGTTGACGAATACCTCTCCGTAGAAGCGAGTTTTGAGGACTCATCTTAGGATCCGAATTTGGATTCGGATCATGATCATCTCTCGATCACGTCGTCTTCAACACGAGGCTAGTAACCCGTACGAAGACGAAGCTCGTGGCTTAGTGAAGTCATCTCGAGGAACTCGGCGTGGATACGGATAGAGACGATTCTAGCAAGGATCGTTCCGGTTGATGCCGTTCCCGCTACACGTCATACGAAAGGTATAACGTAGATAAATTTCTTTTTATTGCAAATTTAAATTTACGGTTATGTCTACACTTGTTGTAATATGCATGCGTGTGTTGTGTGTGTTGTAATAAATAGGAATATTTATTATTTTTATTGCTTCCGCTGTGTTCATGTTTACGAAACATGATCGAACACACACACGCCGCGGTACCGGAAACCCAACACTAGTGTGATTCTATGGTCATGAAAAACCAATACCAAATCACACTACAACCATTCCAATGGTTTGTCCAATGCCATCTCCGTTGTGAGCCTATACTTATACTTTACAAGGAGCCGATAACATGATCTCCCGTTTGATACCACACACCATGTTATCTATAATGTAATGTATTAGAAAATATGCATAACCATAAAAATATGCAAACAATGATCATGTGATTCTTATTTCAAAAATAAAGATGTCCATACAAAAGATAGACTTTTCAGTATACATCCCCAACACAAACCACCAGTCTGTTGGTGCAATCAGGCCCAAATGATGTTTTGATATTTGACACGGGGTTAAGTCATGGTGATAATTATGTGTTATCTAATGCGTTTTGGTTGAGATGTATTTTCAGGAAGTTTCTTATAGGATGAGGAGTCCTGGCTAGTGAAGACCCGGACGAGGAGTCCTGGCAAGTGAAGACCCGGATGAGGAGTCCTGGCAAGTGAAGACCCGGACGAGGAGTCATGGCAAGTTAAGACCCGGACGAGGAGTCCTGGTATGAAGACCCAGACAAGGAGTCTTGGTATGAAGTCCCAGAAGCAGTTCTTGGCACGGAAGACCTATGAACAATGGTTCACAGGCATCAGGTAAAGGGTACAGGATAGAACCATTCTTATGCATGGTTTCAACACTAGACAAGTTGTAATGGTCAAGAGTCAAGGTAGTGGTCGAGGCAGCACCTCGACTGATTACCCCACCAATCGAGGTGTCACCTCCACTTGCCGACAAAGCGCTGAGAAGACCATAGCAGTCGAGGTTGCACCTCGACTGGGGTTGTTTCTCACGAACAAAAGCAAGCTGTAGTCGATTAGCGTCTCGACTGGGGCCTGTGTGTTCGATGGAAAAACCTACAGCAGTCTAGGTGGTGCCTCGACTGGAGCTTTGGTTCAATTGAACAGACATAATGGCCTGTCGACTGCAAGTTGGACTGTTGCTCTGTTCGGTTGAAACAGAAGCCTACCAGTCGAGGCAAAGGACCAGCTCCTCGATTGGACCAATGTTTCAACGGATAAATAATTCTAATTTGGGTGAAAAAATTACCGTTGGAACTGTCATTCAATGCGAGGTAATGCGCCAATCGAGGTGCCAGTTGAGGTGACTCGACTACACGGGCCAGAAAAGCCCTAATCAGGCTCAATTTAAATGGTTTACACGACTATTTTTCCTTAAGAAAGTTGTTACTGCTCACTCCAACCTTGGAAGCGATTACTTGAGCGAGAGTTCCTTGATCCTCTAAGTTTTGATCATCCTTAAAGGCAATCAACGATTCTGAAAAGAAGAAGTGCTCTTGTTCTTACTGCAACATTTGTAATCGGATCTTCTTCATTTCCTACGGCTGTAAGTTGTGTATAAACATATGAAAATCTGTATTAAGAGGTTTCACCTCCTCCGGTTTGTCACCAAGAAGGAGAAGTATTATAGTTGTGGTGTGCATCACTAGAGCCAACTAGGGCTCAACCGTGAAGTAAGAACTTGGGTTCCAAACCACGTAAACTCTTTATGTTGTGCTTGTTGTGGTTTTTGTACTTGTATTCTTGTTTCCGCTACGTACTAACAACTGTAGACGAGCACAACGAATCAAAGAGATGATTATCGCTATTCATCCCCCCCTTCTAGCGACGCTAACGGTCCTACATGTGGTATCAGAGCTTGGTGCTCTTCCCCGGATTCACAACCGTAAGAGCAAGCTCTAATGGCGATGCAAGAAGGCTACAACACAAACATACCCCCCTTCTTCGATGGAACCAATTTCCAATACTAGTGAAGCCGAATAGAGTACTATCTAATGACTGAGATAGATATGTGGTTCTCCGTGACCGAAGGCTTCACACCATCGATGGATGCAGAAAGTAGAACACTTGAATCTATAAAGTGGACTGCAGAGCAAAAATGCAAGGCGCAAGCAAATGCCAAGGCCACTGTAACACTGCAATGTGATTTGGTGAAGGACCAGCTCAATAAGATTGGTCTATTCTGTAGTGCACAAGATCTCTGGAACAAACTGATTGAACTAAATGAATGTACAAGGGACTCCAGAATAGCGAAACGAGATCTCTACATGAACCAGATGCAAAATTTTGTTATGAGGGACGACAAGACTGTTGGTGAACTACACGGAAGGTTCAAGGAGCTATTAAATGGCCTGCATTCGGTTGGAGAGGAGTTAGAAAACCGAGACACGATCAGGTATGTTCTTAAATCGTTTCCACGAAATTCTTTGTGGTCATCTATGGTAGATGCCTACAAAGCACAAGGGATTTATCTACAGTAAAATTAGATGAACTATTTTGTGAAATGGAACTGCATGAGTAAGCTAATAAGGGTCCAAAAGAGATCGAATCAATCAGTCCCCGGCAACGGCGCCAAAAACTTGATGTGCACGAACGCAATCTCAAATCTCGCGATGAAGACCGTCGAGGACTCAAAGCGCACGCTCGCGCTCAATGCCCGCAAGTGCACGTATGTCATCAAGTAATAAAGATTATCGATCCCACAAGGACTGGGATTCGAGTACCAATATACTCAGTGGTTGTAATTATTCGGACGTGACTCTAAGAGGTTTCGGTTGGTGAGGCCTATTGGTGGACTCTACTCTGTACGGTGTCACACGGAGGAGGAAAAGAGTGTGCCGAGGTCTTCAAAAGTTATTCTAGGACTTTGGTTTCGCTTGCATATCACAGAAGAATGTTGTCAATTGGCATTGTCTAGACGTTTACCTACGGTTTTGTTGAAGGGACATCATACACTCTACCACAGAGCTGCCGCATCTACCAGGAGCTATCTTCACCTAAAAGCTCTAGATAGAGGGTACGAAGATGCCAAATCAATCCCTACGGTGAACCGTTTCTGATTCCACCACACCCTTCTCCCCGCAGTTGTAGGAGATCAAGTTTACCCCTAGGTTCCTTAATTAAATCTCCTAAATTTTAGATTGCGAGGGATGTCACCCCTTGTATCGCCAAAGCATGGCAGAAAGAAAGCCAAACACACATAGATATAGTAAAGAGCAACTACAAATTGTCAAATCAAACTCATAGGCAAAATTTAACATGAACAAATATTGTTTATGTACACAAGCTACTCCCTATTCCTAGAATCGAAAGTACTACTACATGTATACAAAGGAAGAATCACAAAGCATGTCTAAGATTGAATACATAAGGAATGAAACACATAAATAGAGATATACAATGCTTCCGTCATCTTCTCTCCGGCGTTGAATTGCTAGGTGTTGACCTCCGGCGACATTCCTCCTCCCCGTTGTGAGTTACCGAAGCTTTTTAGGGCTTCGGCGTGCCGTCCTAGCCATCGTGCCTCCCCCCTAGGGTTTGGGCGGAGCCATCCTTATATAGACATCGCCTAGGACCGCTGCAAAATCCGAAAAAAGCCCTAGTTGCACAAATTTGTCGGGTCGCCACACGACCATGTGTTTCTACATCGCCAGGCCGTGTGCGGCCCTAGGGTGCTGATCTCGCCCATTAGACGCGGTCGTGTGAATCCACACGCCTTGGTCATGTCCCACTCTGTGTCTAGCTGTGAAATGTCCTTCTTTTGCTGCGAAAACGCATCTTTTCCACCCAAAAAGCTATCCTGCACACAAAAGTACAACGAGCAGACCTCCGAACCAAAAAATAGGAAATGCAAAAATAGAGTAACATATGCATGAAACTAACACAAAATGCAATGAGATGTGAGCGAAAACTACTCCTAAAATCCTATATATTTTGCTCACATCACTAATCGCCAATTTCTCCAAACCTAGGGTTCGTCGGATTTTCTCTCGCAAGAGAAGGTTCCATTGTCTTTCAGATCCCTCAAGATCTCAACCTTCGTGATCAATGAAAATGGCGCCTAAGTAAAATTCTAAACCTTTCTCTTTGTTTTCACAATTTAGAAATTACCTTGGTTAACTAATCGAGTGTTCTTCTGTGACACGCATCATACATCATATTGCATTCATCTTACATTTTGGTCATGATGCTTGCATTCATTTGACAAAAACGTAAGATAGGCGAGACCAGTAGGGGGGAAACAACTCGGGAGAATCCATCTTCTGATCCCAGATTTCCCTCCATGCACCATCAGCAAACTTTCGCTGCCCACAAATTTAAGCTGATGCATACTAGGTCATTGGATAAGGATTTCTTTGATAGGTATGACCAAAATGTCATACAGATAGTTGACTACTATGGGATAAATAAACTAGTCTATTGTGGTCATGACATCAATGTAGACTTAGTTAGTGAATTCTACAATAACCTACAGCCTACATGTGATAGACTCTGTGGGGGGATGCTTCGGAGGCTCATTGGCTCCCATGTCCCCGGATTAAAATTTTCACTAATGAAAGAATCAATCCGGATGGGATGAGCTTCCTTAGCACAACCTATTCGTCGTCGTGCTAACAACTTGAGTGGTTGCTTGAACAAACTAGTTATTCAAGCAACACAACTCTTCTAATTGGTTAGCCGCGGAAGAGACGACGGACGGATCGCCGGTTTTTGTGTTTGTCTTCGGGGTCCATGATTATACAATATATATTCATACACACACATGCATAATCAAAATATTAAAGAATATATTCATATCTATAAATAAAGTTAAAATAACTTTATACCTCACGATCTTCTATCGTATGTCCTATCCTTCTCGTGGACGACATGTGGACGAAGATCCTCCACGAGTAAAAGCCTTCTAGATCGCTTTCTTCTCTACCTTGTCCGCTGCGAACAAAGAGAAGAACTCACAAATACCTTTCCTATCTAGAACTGGCCACCAAATTAGGGAATTTGGTGCAACCGCCGGCCAAGGAGCAATGGATGATGCGCCGGCCAACTTGTAAAGGAGTTGCCGCCGGCCACCAAGGAGAAAAGAAGGAGGAAGACCACCGGCCACCAATGGAAGGAGAACCTCCGGCTAAGGAAGAAGAGAAAAGCCTTAAGGATGGGCGCCGACCAAGTATTGATGGTGGAAGTTGGGCGCCGGCAATAACTAGAAGGAAGAAGAAAGTTGCCGCCCACTTTTGCTCCAAACCCTAGCCGCCCACCTCTCCAAGAGCCAAACCCTAATTCTCTAATTCAAATCCTTGATCCTTGCCGCCCAACCCTAAGCATCTATTTATAGAATAGGGCTTAAGCCTCCTTTAATCTCCTCCATCGGATCTAGGGATTTAACCTCCACCGTCGGATCTAGGGTTTTATCCCAACCGTCGGATCTAGGGTTTCATCTCAACCGTCGGATCTAGGATTTCATCCCAACCGTAGGATCTAGGATTTCATCCCAACCGTCGGATCTAGGGTTTTATCCCAACCGTCGGATCTATGGATTTAATCTCAACCGTCGATTCTAAGGTTTCATCCTAACCATCGGATCTAGGGATTTAATCCCAACCGTTGGTTCTAGTGTTTCATCCTAACCATCGGATCTAGGGATTTAATCCCAACCGTTGGTTCTAGGTTTTGTTTTACATTCTTGGATCTAGACTTCACAAGGATTATATTAGGCTACGATAGGGACCATGAGGAGGAGTTGGGTCTTGGCCACCCGATGGATCGGAACCACACAAACTTGATCCATCAATGATGTTCCATTCCACTAGAGGATCATCATTGAACTATCTCACCAACCCCCATAAATCAATATGGGCTCCATATATTATTCGTACATTAATCTCCCCGTGTTTAAGATATCGAATGTCCATCAATTAATTGATTTACTGACCATCAATTAATTAACATCTAATTCCTCGAGTAGTACCACTCAACCTTATCATCATGTTGACTAAGTCAACCAGCTGGGTTTACATGATGAACCTTATGAGCTCCTCAAGGGGACATCATCAACCTAATATATAGGACACGGTTTCCTCCTATAATCAACGGCACACCATGTAAATAATATCATTTCCCAACTTACCGGGCATATTGATTTAATCCATCTAAATCTCACCCTCTGGTAAATCAAAGAAATAAATACTAAGTACATGTGCCCGTTATTATATCGGGATTAAGAGCATGTACAACATAATATCCGAGGTCCGATTCAATTATGCAGTCAGCAATAAATTGAATCACCTCTATGTCGGTCCTGCTCAATACACCTAAGTGTACTAGTGTAACTCTATGATCAAGAAAAAACAATACCAAGCTAGACTACAACCATGCCAATGGTTTGTCCAAAACCATCTTGGTTGTGAGCATCTACTTATATTTTACAAGGGACTGATAACATGATCTTCTGTGCCACACCAAGCACCATGTTATCGACAATGTAAAATATTAGACAATATGCACACATATAATAAATATATAAAGTGCAAACAATGATCATGTGATTCTTATTTCAAAATAAAATGTTCATACAAAAAGAGCTAGGCTTTCAGTATACATTCCAACAATCTCCCACTTATACTAAAAGACTATGCCGTCATCACTCTGCCATACATCTGATTCCCATGTCCTCCACATGCCTATCAAACGCTTTCGCTGGAAGGGCCTAGTGAATGGATCCGTCAGGTTATCCTCTGATGCAATCTTGGCGACAACAACTTCTCCTCGCTTTACGATCTCTCGTATAAGGTGGTACTTGCGTTCTATGTCTTTACTCGCCTTATGGGCTCGTGGTTCCTTCGAGTTTGCAACTGCACCACTGTTATCACAATAAATTGTGATAGTTCTGGGCAAACCAGGAATCACATCCAAGTCCATCGAGAAGTTCCTGAGCCATACAACTTCCTTGGCTACCTCAGAGGCTGCCACATACTCAGCTTCCATGGTAGAGTCCGCCACGCATTTCTGCTTTACACTCCTCCATACTATGGCTCCACCTCCAAAAGTAAACACAAACCCCGAGGTAGACTTAATCTTGTCCCTATCTGATTGGAAATCCGAATCCGTGTAACCCACAGGGACTAATTGATCTGCCCGGTAAACCAGCATATAATCCCTAGTCCTTCTTAGGTACTTCAATATATGCTTTACCGCAGTCCAATGTCCCTGTCCAGGATTACTCTGATATCTGCTAACCATGCCCACGGCAAAGCAGATATCCGATCTCGTACATAGCATAGCATACATAAGGCTTCCTAGTGCCGAAGCATAAGGAACCACCTTCATGTCCTCTATCTCCTTTGATGTTTTGGGACACATCTCTTTAGATAAAGGAACTCCATGTCTAAAAGGTAGAAAACCTTTCTTGGAGTTCTGCATGCTAAAACGAGCAAGGATAGTGTCAATGTATGAAGCTTGAGACAAGCACAACATCCTTTTCTTGCGATCCCTTATAACTTTGATCCCAAGGATGTGTCCCACTTCTCCCAAGTCCTTCATATCAAACTGTTTGGACAACCATACCCTTACATCTGATAACACTTTGATATTGTTGCCAACTAACAAAATGTCATCTACGTATAGTACAAGAAACACCACTACGTTTCCGTCACATCTCTTGTATACACAAGGCTCATCCAGACTTTGAATAAATCCATATGACTGGATTACCTCATCAAAGTGAATGTTCCAAGATCTAGAAGCTTGCTTCAATCCATAAATGGACCGATTAAGCTTACATACAAGATGCTCTTTGCCTTTAGCAATGAATCCCTCTGGTTGCCGCATATAGATGTTCTCCTCAAGACTTTCGTTAAGGAAAGTTGTCTTGACATCCATCTGCCAAATCTCATAATCCATATGAGCAGCTATAGATAAGAGAATCCGAATAGACTTAAGCATTGCTACCGGTGAAAAGGTCTCCTCAAAATCGATACCCTCTTTCTGAGTATACCCTTTCGCTACAAGCCTAGGTTTGAAGGTCTCAACCTTCCCGTCTACTCCTCTCTTTCTCTTGTAGATCCACTTGCATCCAATGGTTTTTACACCATCGGGTGGTTCTACAAGCTCCCAGACCTGATTAGAATCCATAGATTCTATCTCTGAATTCATCGCTCTTTGCCAAGATACCGCATCTCTATCTTGGATTGCCTCGTCATATGTCCAGGGATCAGGTTCATGTTCACCAGGGACTAAGTCCAAAGACTCTCCCAAAAACATAAATCTCTCGGGTTGTCTAACAACCCTCCCACTACGACGAGGTGCCTCCTGTGTATGCTCTATGACACGCGGTGCAGTGACTTGTGGTGTCTCCTCTCGTACCGGTGGTACTGAAGTCGGGACTTCCCCTGTCAACTCCTCAAGAACAATCCTACTCGTGGGCTTGTGGTTCATCACATAGTCCTCCTCTAGAAATCTGGCATTCGTACTCACGATCACCTTCTGATCTCTAGGACTATAGAATAAACCACCCTTCGTTCCCTTAGGGTAGCCAACAAACAAGCTGCATTTCGCATTTAGATTCCAACTAACCAAAGATCTCCCTTCAAAGACATGTGCCGGACTACTCCAACCGAATATGTCTTAGACTAGGCTTTCGCCATCCACAACTCAGTAGAGTAGGGCATCGACTTAGATGAAACCAAGTTCGAATGTGTCGTCGCTTTCAGAGCAAACCCCCAGAACGAATCAGGTAACTCAGAATAACTCATCATCGATCTGACCATCTCCATAAGAGTCCTATTCCTTCGCTCCGCCACACCATTCTGCTGGGGTGTGCCAGGTGCGGACAATTGGGATTGAATCCCAGCCTCTGATAAGTAACTCCTAAACTCTCCCAAGAGGTACTCGCCACCACGATCAGATCGTAATGTCTTGATACTTTTACCTTGACGGTTTTCCACATCAGCCTTGAATTCTTTGAACTTGTCAAAGCATTCAGACTTGCAGCGCATCAAGTAAATGTATCCATACCTTGAATAATCGTCTATAAAAGAGACGAAGTATTCAAAGCCACCTCTTGCCTGGATAGACATAGGACCGCACAAATCATAATGAACCAATTCTAGCACATCTTTGGCTCTATACCCCTTGGCCTTAAAAGGCCTCTTGGTCATTTTACCTTCCAAGCAAGATTCGCAGGTTGGGAGATCCTCTATCACTAATGAACCCAAAGGTCCATCAGCTATCAACCTTTGAATTCTGCTTAGGTTAATATGACCAAGCCTTAGATGCCAAAGATATGTTTGGTTCATTTGCGAAGGTTCTTTTCTCTTATTAGACTTAGAAGATGAGTTATTGATTTCTATATGCACCGTGAGAGTTTTTGGTTCAAGAGTATATAAATTGCCAACCAATGTACCAGAACAGATAATCTCCCTGTTCCTTTTTATAACCACTTTGTCATTAAAAGAAACAGAATACCCATCCAAAAACAATTTAGAAACTGAAATTAAATTCTTTCTAAAAGTAGGTACATAAAGACATTTTCTTAAAACCAAAACTTTATTCCTATCAAAAGATAAATAAACGTCTCCCACTGCAATAGCCGCCACCTTTGAAGCATTGCTCATGAAGACGGTAATCTCTCTCTCAGCTAGTCATCAGGTTTCCTGGAACCCCTGCAAAGTATTGCAGACCTGATCAGTGGCTCCTGTATCTACACACCAGGCACTGATAGATAACACCGCTAAACATGTTTCAACAACTAAACAAGAAGATATACCTTTGTTCTTTCGGCGAGGACAGTCCGCCTTCCAATGTCTAGTCTGTTTGCAAGTGAAGAACTTGCCTTTCGGCTTCTTCACTCCTGCTTGAGGTCCCACTGCCACTTTCTTCGCTCCACCTTGCTTCTTCTTCTTCTTACCTTTCGGTTTAGAAGAAGAAACCTTCTGAGCGACCATGGCTTGAGAACTCTGACGAAAAAGCCCCTCTGCCGCCTGGAGTTCTGTCAGAAGCTCCGCCAATGAATACAACCTCTTGTTCATGTTGTAGTTGAGGCGGAACTGCTCAAAACTCCTAGGCAGAGACTGGAGAATGATATCGACCTGGGCTTCCCCATCGATCTCAGCTCCGAGGACTTCCATCTCATTAAGATGGGCCATCATCTTGAGAACATGATCCCTAACGGGTGTTCCCTCGACCATGGTAGTCGTCATCAAGTTTCTCATTGCCTCCTGCCTAGCTGCCCTACTCTGATGTCCGAAAAGTTCCTTGAGATTGAACATCACGTCATAAGCAGTGGCTATGGCCTGATGCTGATGTTGCAGCACATTTGACATAGATGCCAAAATGTAACACCGCGCCATCTCATCTGCCTTAACCCATTTCTTATAACATTCTTTATCCTTTTCATCAGAGTCATCGGTGGGCTTAGGAGGATAGACCTCGAAGAGTACAAATTTGTACTCTTCCGCAGTAAAGACAATATCCAGGTTTCTTTTCCAATCAATGTAGTTTGGACCAGTAAGTTTGTTTTCTTTTAAAATCACAGCAAGTGGGTTGAAAGCCATTTGAAAATCCTAAAAATCACAATGATCAAAAATATTAGATTTCAAAAATTATTGATTCCTCAAAATAATAAAATTCCGAAATCAACCAACACCTCAAAACACCGAGAATATCGCATACCACGATAGTGTGGACGTATACGAATTCTACATTTGAAAGAGGAGGTTTTACCCATTAATTTTATTATCTTGTCAACATTACTTTTTGACAAATAAAATTAATAGTTGGTTCCTCTTTAGCCCTACAAATAAAAGCAGTGACTCCGATGGGGAGGATACTTTTATTTGCATCTAAGTGTGCACCATTACACGATACTAAGGGAATTATTTCAGATTATGTGCCTTACCGATGGGGAAGTACACACGCTCCTAAATAATTTCCTATAACCATTATTTGACCTAGTGATCCGCAAACAAACCCATCCGATGGTGAGGAAGGCACTCAAAGCCAACGCACAAGTTTGTTCCATCACACGTCAAATTGTAATGGAGGCCGCGGGAATTAATTAAAATATCCCTCTCCCACTTAGTAAATTGCAATTGAGGAATTTTAAAACACACACAACATGCATATAAAACAAATAAGCAATAAATATGGAAAAAATAGAATTTTTCCAACTATTATGGCATTGTCCTCCAATATGCATCCCGTCTTGTCGCCACCTCGTCCGCTCCATCTTTTCCCGTGTGCAAGTCACCAAAGAGTTCCGAGCCGAGATAAAACATTTTAATTTACATCCATCGATCCTATACTCCAAGAAGGAGTGTACAAATCATCTAGATCGAAAGTAAACTAAAATGAGCGGCTAAACAATGTCGTATTTAATTACAAAAATTAAATACTAATCTAGCCTCGTCAACCCCGAGGATTCAAATAATAAATTTTTACACACATCCATTCACATACATTCACATGGCCATAATAGTCGGATCTTATGCCTGCAACCAAAGAGTTAAACTACGCATATCCTACTATTATCCGGCACATATAATATATGAAAAAGTGAATAAAAAATTAACCGAATCCAAAACACACAAAACCGGAAACCGTGGCTCTGATACCAATTGTGGGGGGATGCTTCGGAGGCTCATTGGCTCCCATGTCCCAGGATTAAAATTTTCACTAATGAAAGAATCAATTCGGATGGGATGAGCTTCCTTAGCACAACCTATTCGTCGTCGTGCTAACAACTTGAGTGGTCGCTTGAACAAACTAGTTATTCAAGCGACACAACTCTTCTAGTTGGTTAGCCGCAGAAGAGACGACGGACGGATCGCCGGTTTTTGTGTTTGTCTTCGGGGTCCATGATTATACAATATATATTCATACACACACATGCATAATCAAAATATTAATGAATATATTCAGATCTGTAAATAAAGTTAAAATAACTTTATACCTCACGATCTTCTATCGTATGTCCTATCCTTCTCGTGGACGACGTGTGGACGAAGATCCTCCACGAGTAGAAGCCTTCTAGATCGCTTTCTTCTCTACCTTGTCCGCTGTGAACAAAGAGAAGAACTCACAAATACCTTTCCTATCTAGAACCGGCCACCAAATTAGGGAATTTGGTGCAACCGCCGGCCAAGGAGCAATGGATGATGCGCCGGCCAACTTGTAAAGGAGTTGCCGCCGGCCACCAAGGAGAAAAGAAGGAGGAAGACCACCGGCCACCAATGGAAGGAGAACCGCCGGCTAAGGAAGAAGAGAAAAGCCTTAAGGATGGGCGCCGACCAAGTATTGATGGTGGAAGTTGGGCGCCGGCAACAACTAGAAGGAAGAAGAAAGTTGCCGCCCACTTTTGCTCCAAACCCTAGCCGCCCACCTCTCCAAGAGCCAAACCCTAATTCTCTAATTCAAATCCTTGATCCTTGCCGCCCAACCCTAAGCATCTAATTATAGAATAGGGCTTAATCCTTCTTTAATCTCCTCCGTCGGATCTAGGGATTTAACCTCCACCGTCGGATCTAGGGTTTTATCCCAACCGTCGGATCTAGGGTTTCATCAAAACCGTCGGATCTAGGATTTCATCCCAACCGTCAGATCTAGGATTTCATCCAAACCGTCAGATCTAGGGTTTTAATCTCAACCATCGATTCTAGGGTTTCATCCTAACCATCGGATATAGGGATTTAATCCCAACCGTTGGTTCTAGTGTTTCATCCTAACCATCGGATCTAGGGATTTAATCCCAACCGTTGGTTCTAGGTTTTGTTTTACATTCTTGGATCTAGACTTCACAAGGATTATATTAGGCTACGATAGGGACCATGAGGAGGAGTTGGTTCTTGGCCACCCGATGGATTGGAACCACACAAACTTGATCCATCAATGATGTTCCATTCCACTAGAGGATCATCATTGAACTACCTCACCAACCCCCATAAATCAATATGGGCTCCATATATTATTCGTACATTAATCTCCCCGTGTTTAAGATATCGAATGTCCGTCAATTAATTGATTTATTGACCATCAATTAATTAACATCTAATTCCTCGAGTAGTACCACTCAACCTTATCATCATGTTGACTAAGTCAACCAGCTGGGTTTACATGATGAACCTTATGAGCTCCTCAAGGGAACATCATCAACCTAATATATAGGACATGGTTTCCTCCTATAATCAACGGCACACCATGTAAATAATATCATTTCCCAACTTACCGGGCATATTGATTTAATCCATCTAAATCTCACCCTCTGGTAAATCAAAGAAATAAATACTAAGTACATGTGCCCGTTATTATATCGGGATTAAGAGCATGTACAACATAATATCCGAGGTCCGATTCAATTATGCAGTCAGCAATAAATTGAATCACCTCTATGTCGGTCCTGCTCAATACACCTAAGTGTACTAGTGTAACTCTATGTTCAAGAAAAAATAATACCAAGCTACACTACAACCATGCCAATGGTTTGTCCAAAACCATCTTGGTTGTGAGCCTCTACTTATATTTTACAAGGGACTGATAACATGATCTTCTATGCCACACCAAGCACCATGTTATCTACAATGTAAAATATTAGACAATATGCACACATATAATAAATATATAAAGTGCAAACAATGATCATGTGATTCTTATTTCAAAATAAAATGTTCATACAAAAAGAGCTAGGCTTTCAGTATACATTCCAACAGACTCATCTATAAGAGTAGAGTGGCCAGAAGGGACATATCATTCACTCCTGATATCCTTAGGGCATTTCTAGAGTGTCAAGAGTCGAACTCAGCCCTTGAATGCTATCTAAGCATTCAAGAACCACTTGAGGATTACTCAATCAATGTCATTCATGAGTATTTCTTTAAAAACCCATGACAACCCAGTGTTAATATGTTTCCAGCCATGGCACTGGCTACCCCTGATAATGTTCTATATAAGATCATAGTAGGTTGCATACTCCCCATTGTCACTAGGGGCAGGCCAAAATGAGGCCACATCATTTACTTACATTACATATCCTTAAGAATTGTCTAGATTTTAACATAGCATTGAACATGTTTCTTTGCATCGTTCACTTTACCGTCCCAGTCCAAAAGAAAATTTACATGCCTTTTGGACATATCATCACATTTTGGCTAGAATCCATAGGCATCAACACAAGTAGGGGCAAAATTAAGCAAATGACTGACTTCGATTTCATAAAGTGGAGAAATTTTTCATTGGCCGGCATGTCCCAAGTTGGTAGAAGTGTTGAGTGGGCTGATGGGCACCAGACTAGTGAGAGATGGGATATGAAAGAAGAAGAAGAAGAAGAAGCAAATCTAGCCTAAGCTGATGAACCGTATTCTTCCCTGTCTGAGCAACTAGAGGGACTGCACAGTGACTATGTTGAGTTTGTGGATGAGGTTGATACTAAGTACGAGGATATCCGTATAATGATTGATACTAGATTCGAGGAGCTTCAAATCAGGATGGATACACGGTTTTCAGAAATCTCTGCCCAACAGCAGGCGATTCTTACTCTCCTATGTGCCATGATGACGGATTCGTCGGGACCATCGTCGCTAGCCATGTAGTTTTTAGGGACATCATTTTTTTATATATGTAAACTTTTGAATTCGAGAAACATATATATCAGAATGTTTGGTTAACACTTGAGTTATATGTATAAAATGTTGACTACATATATGTTGTTATTGAATATGATTGTTCTTGTGTGTTTAGATGTTATGAACATATTTATCACAATCATTTTTAAGGGAAATTCTGCCAAAAATTTTCCGGTTGTCTATACCTTTTAATATATATGCACGATCGTTACTTTGTTAAAATATACAATTGTTGGTGCATTGGATAACTGAGGGTAATGAATTCAGGGTGGAGTGATCCTATTGATTGCTCTTTTTGTGTGTTTTCCAAAGGGGGAGAGATGAGTGGCTTTTAAGTTTAAGGTGGAAGATAAGTGGAATAAGTGGAGTTTAAGCTGAAGTAGGGATTGTTAATCTTTAACCTTGCTTATATTGAAGTTTTGAAATTCATTGCAAATCTATGTTTGAAAAGAAAGTCTTATTACACATCTTGATTTGATGAAGTTCTTAAATACTGAATATTCTGTACAAATCTGAGAATATTATATTTTTCTATAATTGCATCACCTAAACTTAAACCATGTTGTCAAACATCAAAAAGGGGGAGATTGTTGGTGTAATCAGGCCCAAATGATGTTTTGATGTTTGACAAGGGGTTAAGTCAAGGTGATAATTATGTGTTATCCCATGTATTTTGGTTGAGATGTATTTTCAGGAAGTTTCTTGTAGGAGGAGGAGTCCTGGCTAGTGAAGACCCGGACGAGGAGTCCTGGCAAGTGAAGACCCGGACGAGGAGTCCTGGCAAGTGAAGACCCAGACGAGGAGTCCTGGCAAGTGAAGACCTGGACGAGGAGTCCTGGCAAGTTAAGACCCAGACGAGGAGTCCTGGCAAGTTAAGATCTGGACGAGGAGTCCTGGCATGAAGACCCAGACAAGGAGTCTTGGCACGAAGTCCCGGAAGCAATTCTTGGCACGAAAGACCTATGAACAGTGGTTCATAGGCATAAGGTAAAGGGTACAGGATAGAACCGTTCTTATGCTTGGTTTCAAAACTAGACAAGTTGAAATGGTCAAGAGTCAAGGCAGTGGTTGAGGTAGCACCTCGACTGATTACCCCATCAGTCGAGGCATCGCCTCGACTGGCCTGCAAAGTGCTGAGAAGACCGTAGCAGTCGAGGTGGCACCTCGACTAGGGTTGTTTCTCACGAATAAAAGCAAGCCGCAGTCGATTAGCATCTAGATTGGGGCCTGTGTGTTTGAAGGAAAAAACTACAGCAGTCAAGGCGGCACCTCTACTGGAGCTTTGGTTCAATTGAACACCCACAAGGGCCTGTCGACTGCAAGCTCGACTGTTACTCTGTTCGGTTGAAACAGAAGCCTACCAGTCGAGGCAAAGGACTAGCACCTCGACTGGACTAATGTTTCAACGGATAAATAATTCTAATTATGGTGAAAAATTTACCATTGGAACCCTCATTAAATATGAGTTAATGTGCAAGTCGAGGTGCCTGTCGAGCCGACTCGACTGCACGGGCTGAAAAAGCCCTAATCAGGCTCAATTTAAAAGGTTTATACAGTTGTTTTTCCTTAAAAAAGTTGTTACTGCTCACTACAACCTTGGAAGCGAATACTTGAGTGAGAGTTCCTTGATCCTCCAAGTTTTGATCATCCTTAAAGGCAATCAACGATTCTGAAAAGAAGAAGTGCTCTAGTTCTCATTTCAACGTTTGTAATCTGTTCTTCTTCATTTCCTACTGTTGTAATTTGTGTATAAACATCTGAAAATCTGTATTAAGAAGTTTCTCCACCTTCGGTGTGTCACCGAGAAGGAGAAGTATTATAGTGGTGGTGATCATCACTAGAGCCGACTAGGGCTCAACCGTGGAGTAAGAACTTGGGTTCCGAACCACGTAAATTCTTTGTGTTGTGCTTATTGTGGTTTTTGTACTTGTAATCTTGTTTCTGATGCATACTAACAACTGTAGACGAGCACAATGAATCGAATAGACGATTATCGCTATTCATCCCTCCCCCTTCTAGCGACACCAACGGTCCTACACAGTCCACTGTTGTAGGGTAAAACCTAAAACACAAGTTATTTGAGCATCTAACCGTCGGGTAAAGCCTCAAACACCACTGTTTGAGCATCCAACACTGATCATAGCCACTTGGCCAAGTTCACCTCATCCTCTCATGGAGTTCCCCATCTAAACTCTCTTCCTCTAGCCTATGTCCGTTAGATGCACTAAGCTCATGGTTTCTCCCCGTGCCATCCTTCGCGTCTTGCCCTAAAGTCTGCTTCCTTTGGCTTAACTCCATTCTCTTTGTCCGGCGGTCCCTCGGATGCACTAAGCTCATGGCTTCTCCCCGTGCCATCGTTCACCGACACAAGGACCCGAGCCATGAGACAAGTGACCTTGCCAAGTACTCAAGACTTTCTCATTGCCAAGGCTAAACACTTGGACTTTCCCAATGCCAACTCCATGTTGGACTTTCACTACCAAGGCTACACACTTGGACTTATGTGGCCAAGGCTATACACTTGGTCTTCCCTTGCCAACTCCATGTTGGACTTCTAATGCCAAGCCCCATGCTTGGACTTTCACTGCCAAGGCTACACACTTGGTCTTCCCTTGCCAACTCCATGTTATATGTTTTTGTCTAACATCAAAATATTGCTCGAGTCAAACTTGAGTTAGATCAATCGTGACCTGGTTCGATTGCACCAACACTGATGAGCCTCAACAGTCGATTGGTGGTAGGATCAGTTGATTGCCAATAGTCTTCAGTCGATTGTCAGCTTGGTCACTCAACTGCAATAAAGAGTTAGCAAAGAAAAAATGAAATGATGGTAAATACGATGGTTCCTTACCATCTGATATTGACCTAGACCTTCCTTCAGAAGTCTTTGTTGGATCGCCGCCTATGGTTGTCCATGTATGGAGGACACGACCTTACCATCGCTCCACACTCGTGCTTACCTCTGAGTTTTCCCGATCTGTCACTTAGCTTCCGATCTCGACCTAGGATCCTCGACCCCACGAGGTTCTCTCGGTGTCGCCTGATCACTACAGTTTCTTGTTCTGAGATTCTCCGTGTGTCGCTGACCTTCAACTTAGCTTAAACACTTCCTGCACACTTAACATAGCTCATGAGATGCCAATAACAACTTAACTTTGAAACTTTGTCATAATCAAAACCTCGGTTCAATTATCTGGTGTCCTTGTACCAACATCCAATAATGAAGCAGAATATGAAGCTATTCTAGCAGGATTGCAAGCCACTTAGGCGGTTGGTGCTGCCTCAGTTGTGGTGTATTCAGATTTCCAGTTGGTAGTGTCACAATTGTAGGGTGTCTTTGCTGTTCGGGAAGATAGACTATTGAAGTATGATGAGGGTTTTAGGAAGTTAAGGCTTATTTCCAAGAAGTACGATTACAATAGATTCCAAGGGAGCAGAATACCAAGTCAGATGAACTAGCGTGGTTGGCAAGTACCCTGACTGAATGGAGATATCGGGATCCTTTATTTTTGGAGGTTCCTTAGTCTCTAGAGATATGCAGCGTGGAGGAGGCGACGGTGGAGGGCAATAATGCACCCGATTGGAGGACAAACATTATGGTCTATCTGCAGCAAGGGATTGTTCCTTCCAACCCACAAGAGGCATCATCTTTATTGAGACGAGTGAAGAGGTTTATAATTGTTGATGAAGTTTTATACAAGACCTCATTTGGGTGACCTCTACTGAAGTGTCTAAGGAAAGAAGATTTTGAATGGGTACTTAAGGAAATACATGAGGGATGTTGTTGCAATCATCTGGGAGGACGAGCTCTAGCTCAGAAAGTGTTATTAGCTAGTTACTTTTAGCCGACCCTTCATCAAGATGTTGTACAACTAGTCAAGATGAAGCATAGCAACAGGTTGGATCGATCAGCCGAGTTGATGAAGGTTGTGATCACTTCTTGTCCCTTCGATCAATGGGGGATGGATATAGTGGGTTCATTGCCTATGGCCTCCTCACAGAAGAAGTTTCTATTAGTAAAGGTGGATTATTTCTCTAAATGGGTGGAGGTAGAACCTTTAGCTAAGATCATAGAAGGAGCGATAATACAATTTTTATGGAAGAACATCGTGTGCAGATATGGAGTCCCAAGGAAGTTAGTCAGTGATAATGGGCGTCAATTCCAGGGTCGAAAAATTCAAGAGTGGTGTTGCAACCTTAATATTTATCAGACTTTCACTTCGGTAGCTCACCCGCAGTTGAATGGACGAGTGGAGGTGGTCAACAGGATTCTTATGTAAGGGTTGAAAACTAAATTAGGAGCTAAACGAGGAAATTGGGTAGACAAGCTGCCAGGGATATTGTGTCCTTATCGCACTACACCTAATACAGGCTCTGGAGAGACTCCTTTCAGTTTGGTATATGGGATGAAAGCAGTCATCCCCGTGGAGGCCATTCTGAATAGTGCCCGAGTTGAAGCTTATGAGCTGGAGCAGAACCAAATGTTGAGGTGTACTGAGTTAGACTTGCTAGAGGAAAGACAAGACCAAGCTCATATCCGAGCTGAAGCATATAAGCAAAGAATACAACAAGTCTTCAATAAGAAGGTGATACCGCAAAGATTTCAGGAGGGCGATTTGGTCTTACGAAAAGTCAATCCTGTTGGGGATCCTGAGAAATTGGCCCCTAATTGGGAAGGACCATACATGGTAGTTTGTCGGCTTGCTGGATCAGCGTACTACATTCGAGACACCCAAGGCAAGGAATTGCCTCGGCCTTGGAATGCAATGTATTTAAAGCATTTTCATACAATGTAAACAGAGAACTTCAATAAAGAAAGCTATCTTTTATAATAGCCATAGAAGGGAAGGGTGCAACTGAAATATAAATTCATATCATTATAACAAGCCATTGTTTACAATCCAAGGAAGAAGAAAAAACTAAAAAATTATGGCCTAAAATGGTCAAGGGGATAATGGTCGAAACTAATTTCTTAGTTTAAGAAAGGAGTTGGTTGCTGAGCTAGAGGAAATCCTTGAGTGACATATTGTCTGACTGCCTCATTGAAACCATCCTTGAATGTGACATGCATCAAGGGCTTCAATCATTCCTGTTGGCGTCTATCTGTAGCATATACATCTTGACGAAACTTTATACAACACTCTTGGTGCTCCAAAAAGTCTTGTCGAATTCGATGATACTGGTGTGATGTCTGAGAAATGGTATCAATCAAGATATGCATGCCCTGAGATTGAGAAGCATAGTCTTGCTGAATGACTCTTGACATGTCCTCCAAATCTCGTCGCATTGAGGTCGAAATTTCTCCAAAGATTATAGTATGGGCCCGGGTTCGAGCAACTTCATGCCTCACTTGCTGCAAGGAAACTTGAGAAAGGGTCTGATTCCTCTCTGATATTAAAGTTGAACTGTTGCAAATTTCTTTGCTTACATGAGCTCACAAGGTGGCTATGGTCTCAACATCTCTCTATTGATCCCGTTGAGCCTATGATAGCTGGGCACGATACTGGGCCAATTCTTGGAGCAAAGAATTTTCTTTATGCTTAAATTTTTTCTGGGATGCTGAATTTGTGATGGATTGTCGCAAAGTTTGTTGCTAAAGCTATACTTGGTAATGGGAAAAGGAGCACTTTAGCTCTTGATAATTCTTCATAGCTTGAGCACAACAAGTTAGAGGAAAGGGTACTATTAAATGTATACAAGAATGGCTTAGAAAAGCTTATCAGCTCTAGAGCATATTGTAAACTCTCCATTCGTGGTATTAGTTCATCCAGATTAAGGGTGCGGGAGTCTCTTGCCGAAGGTGAAGAAGGATAAGAAGCAACGAGAAGAGTTGTTTCACTCATAATTGGTGAAGGATGAGGTACCACATGGAAGCTCTTTATTTCCACAGGATGGAGAAGGGGGAAGGTTTTAGAAGAAAAAGGGTAAATGTTACTGCGAAGTAAAGGATTAGGGTTTGAGCTTAAAGAAGGGGAACTCATGGGTTCCGCAAACGAAGGGGAAGAAGAAAGGGAAAAGGGGGGGTGGTCACAAGTGGTAGGGAAATAGGAATGTCGATTGTAAGGGATGATGCGGAAGTGTTGGGGAAGAAGGTTGCAACCAAAAGATTTCCTTCGTAGCAAACGGGGGTTGAAGACGGGAAGGGGAGGCTTAATGGTGGATGAATGGAGTCAGAAGTCACCAGTTGAACAACAAAGGAGGTATTATCTTAAGACGGTGGTGACGACACCAGTTGTTGTGGAGAGATAGAGGTAGGAGGAGGAAAGGGGGAAGAAGGTTCGGCAGGAATCTCTCTGATAGATAGAGAAGGATAAATAGTGGTGATAGTACCTTCTTCTTGTATTTTGCGGTGCACCGATCCTCTCACCATCACTTTTAGATTCAGACACGAAGAGGGTGAGAGGGGAAGAGAAGAAGGTGATGCATGCGAGCCTATCCCCAAATCTCTGGCCGAGATCACCAAGGATTCGAAGTGTGCGCTCATGCTCTCCCCCCGCAAGTGCATGATTGTCGTCAAGTAATAATTTATGTATCAATCCCACAGAGACTGTGATACAAGTACCATTTGTCCAGTGAATTCTATTTATTCGGAGTAAATCTCTTGCGAGTTAGGTGTGTGAGGTCGACTATAGTTCTAGCTCAAATGTGGTGTAACTTGGAGAAAGCGAAGGTGGGCTTAAAGTTCCTTGAAGGATTCTAGGGGTTCAGATTCACTTGTTCGTTGTTGAATATCCTTTCAATTTAATGCTCTGAGAATCTCCAATTATGATCTTGTGGGAGGATCATCGTATGTTGTCCCGATGAACTTTTTCTTCTATCGGAAACTACTTATTCCTAACCAAGTTTCCCTTTCGAATCGTTAGAGCTCAGGGGGTTGATATCTTTGGGAGCCCCCTGTCACTGGGGTCCCTTAACCCTTCTAGAGTTGATGCATGTCTCCTACTTTGGGCTTTCTACCAGAATAGGTTCTTGGGGTACTAGGATATCCTAGTTATCCCTATGAAGAGATGGATCATATTTCATATCCTACTCTATCATATTCTACCTTCTATGGTTATGGGAAAGAGGATGACCGCAAGGTTCCTCCTTTGTTCTCCTAGATTTTTGATACAAAGACTTTCCGCCCTTGTATTGGCTATGTGCAGTAAAAGTAGAATCAAAACACAACTTTCACAGATCTCAATAGCCTAAATTGCAAATATATATTCAAGAGCAGAGAATAAACATTTAAACTAGCATATCAAACATACACAAGCTACACCCTAATCCTAGAATCGAAGTATCTACTCCATGAATAAAAGAGAAGAAAGACAAGACATCCTAATGCAAATCATTATAATGCAAATAAGGTTTAGAATAATGGCAGTAGTCTCTGTTCAATCTGTTGTTGTGTCTTGGTCGTTCTCCGAGGCATTGGAGCATTGATTCGGATCTTCGAGCCGCTTTATCTCTCCCCGTTGCGAGCCTTCGGTGCTTCTTATGGAACCTTCTTACCGTCCTAGCCATCGGGCCTCCCCCTAGGGTTTGGGCGTGCCTTTCCTTTTATAGGAGTGAAGTCGACTTTTTTTCATTACCCGCGAAACCCTGATTTGTGTTAAGTTGGGCTGACACCACATAGCCGTGTGGAATCCACACGGTCGACCGTGTGGCACGCTGGAAATCATGCTTTGATTTTGGCATTGGGATTAGGCACGACTGTGTGACATTCACATGGTCGGCCATACCTTCCTCTAGAGCTTCATGCGAACATCGTATTTTGATTTGGAGCATGCCCGTATTTTGGGGAACACGACCAGTGCATGCTTGCCTTCCTTGGGCTCCCATTATGTGCCAATTTACCTCTGAAATGCCATCCTACACATAAAAATAGCAAGAGTAGATCTCCGAACTAGGATATAGGAAATGAATACACAACAAGAAAGAATATGCATAAAACAAGTATAACATGCAATGAGATGTGTGCTAAAATTATTCCTAAAACTCTATATGATTTGTACACATTAAAATCCCCCAGACTAAGATCTTTGCTTGTCCTCAAGAAAACCTCAGTGCTATGAAATTTAAAAGCATTATTCCCGTACCCAGTAGGTTAACTCAAATTATCAAGTGGTACTTTCAATCAAAGCAAATAGATATGTTTTAAAAGTTGACGGTTAGTTTTTCGTACATGTGCTGAGAGAATTTCCTAAGAGATACTCATTCCATGGTGAGTTAAGTCGTCATCCTATAGCTTTCCTAAGGTCTTCGACTTTTAGGCACTTATCTGCCGTAAGTGAGGGTTGTTCCCTAGAATTAGCATAAAGTCTTAAAGTCGTGCTTGGTATTGAGAGAAATTGGTAGGTGTTTCCCCAGTAACCTAACTCGGTCTCAAAGAGGCACCTAGCCATTTCCACCCACGACTCTCATTTTTTTCTTTGCCTTTTCTTCTTTCTTTTTCTTTGTCTCTCTTTTTTTCTCTTTTTATTTTATTTTATCATCCTCACTAGCATTTTGATTTTTTTGAATGGGTTTACACAATCCGAGCATCCCCAGTAACTAGAATGTTAAATCTAGAGTCACCTATGGATTCTAAAGTATTAGACTACTAGGATGAATCATAACTACATATGTACTAGATTCTCCCTTTCAGAATATTCAATGAGTGTAGGTGAAAATTTAAAAGCTAACAAGTGAAAATCTAGAACATTCATCAAAGCATCCAAAAATAAAGTACCACAAGATTAATGAAGTTAAGCTATCTATGACATGGAAACATACCGTAAAGATTTTTGAAAACATCACTGAGGCAGCTTAAAGTAACCAACAACTAAGTGCTGAAAGAAACCTAAACACTATATGTTAGTGAAAGCCCTAGAGCCGATCATGTGATGATTATTGTATGAACTTGTTGTATCATATTCCTATATATATTTATAAAGGCATTTCTTTATGGTTATTATACTTACTTGTATTGGTGTCAAATAACTAAGTATAATAGCATCCTAGAGTAGAAGGTTCTTATCTATATCAATCGATTGGTAGAATCGATAATGAGATGATATAGAGAATACTACTCTTAATCATTCCTAGTCAAGTATTAATATTCAGGGACCATATTAATGCGAAGAGACTAGCATATAGGTCAACTCGATGACTTGATCTCACAAGTCATGGATATGAGATATCAAGTTGACACATGGGTATGCATTGGAGAATGTATATTGAATGACCCGCCATGAGAAAGTATCATGGATCGTTATATGAGTGACATATACTTTCTCATGTGACTATTAGTCCTTGGACCTGAAGTCACCATGGTTCCCTACATAAGGAGTTGAATACTTTGGCTTCGTCTAACGTCACCCGTAAATGAGTAGACTATAAAAGTGATTACTGGGTATGTAACAAATTATGTGTAGGGATGTGAGTGATGTCGATGGGATCTATCCCTCCTATATGACGGGGGTGATATCATGATTCTTGATAAAGTGAGACCACTAAGTACATGGCCATGCCCAAATGAGTCAATATGAGATATTGAGCTCATTTGATTAAAGTGAGTCTACTTGGAGTTCAAGATATAGATTGTACAGAGGATGACACGGTCTATGCCTCAATTGTTCAATCTAGATGTCAAGAATAGAGGGACATTGTCACATATTGTGAGAGTCACAATTAGTAGTCACAAAGGTGATGTTGGATCTCAACATTATTGTAACTTAGGTAGCAATGATGTGTTACTAGATACCGCTCATTGCTTATGTTTCTAAATCAGTTTAGAAGCATTGCCAACATTACAAGAACCTATAGAGTGACACACAAAGGGCAATTAGATGGAGATTAGGTTCATATGATGGACCAAGAGGACTAGGTTCATGTGATGAACCAAATTGGATAAAGAGTAATCCAAATTAGACTAATTGAGTTGGACTCAATTTGATTCAAGTGTTGAATGAGTCTAATTTAGATTTGATTCATTGAGTCAATTTAAACTAATGAATAGAGATTCATTAAATTAAATTGACTTGAATCAAAGGTTAGATTTGATCAACTATGGGAGATAAGAGATCAAGTTTGACTTGACTTGAGAGGGAAGATGAATGGTCAAGTTTGACTTGACCAAATGCCACTTCATGGTGACTTGGCATAGGGCTGACCGATGATGATGTTCCACATCATCATGGCCACATCATGGTGTGTCACCTCATGAGGAAGACCAAGAGCCATGGCTCTTGGTATTACATGGATGTTTATAACCCCCTCCTTAAGTGGCCGGCCAATTGATGAGTAAGGTTAATTGATTGATTCTTCTTCCTTCTCCTATCTTCTTCTCTCCCTCTCCTCCATGGCCGAAACCTCCCAAGAGTGCTAGCACACTCTAAGTGGTTCTCTCCACCCTTTTGTCCATGTGGATACGTGTAGAGGAGTGTACACTTGACACTCTATGAGATCCGACAATCTTTTGGACGAGCGGTATAAGCGAAGGGCATCTCTACAAGGGCAACCCTCTTCCCATGTAGATCTAAGGTATATCTAGTGTAGATAAACATGTACATGAATTTTTTTATTTATCTTTAGATGGATCCGTGGTCGGCTTCTGAGGTTTTCACAACGGAAAAAGCGGTTTTTGCGCGTCGGAGAGTCTAATAGAGGTATCAAAGCCACATGGGAAGCATGTACATGTTTATATTTGTAATTTTTGTATTAGATAGGAAAAGTTACAGATATGTATGTTTCTGTAATTTTTCTAATTTTATAAATTTTGTGAGTAGTTTTCTAGTAGAGTCGAAGCAACAAGTGTTTGAATACTTGTAGGCTTCAACCACCGAGAAAAACTCTTTGAAATGGCAAGGTCTCATTTTTGTTTCTTGAGACAGTGACTTAAGGCACTGTAAAATCGGTATGGGACACTCACGAGATTCATTTTGTGAGAAGGGGCACTGCCCCTAACCCCGCAAGGGGCATTGTCCCGCGATCGCGTACGAAAATCTCTTAGCGGGACCGCTGCAGAGTTGTGACTCATAAAATTGAAAGAAAAAAGTAGGAAAATTATAGAAATTTATGTAAAATACATAATTTAGAATTATGTATGATATTGTGATGGTCATGGCCCAAAAACCCCAATGTGATTGGATAAAATTGTGTTGTAATTCATAATACGACTTGCGTGCCATTTTTGGTATTGTGCATGTTGTATATGATATGCAACCTGCGCGTCGTGCCTCCCTTATTATATTCCTATTGTAAATAGATTTTAGACTCGAATATAACTCGAGTTTCATGTTTGTAATGTACAAAATGAAGCGATGGAAGTTCCACTCTGATGTGTTATTTTCCGCAAGTGCACGGTTGTCGTCAAGTAATAAAAATATCGATCCCACAGGGATTGGGTCAATTACCGAGTGGTCGTGATACCAAGTTATCTAGTCAATCGAATTGTGGTTTAAGCAAAGAACCTGAGAAGTCAAGAATGATGAATGAGAAGAACGAGCTGAAAGTCAAGAGTTGAGGAGAATCTCAGGATATGGGTTTCACCACGTCGACGATTTATAAGGTGATTTAATTCTTTCCTACCCTTATTAGAGTTATTTTGATGGAACCTATCCTAAGGTAAATCAACGGCCCCTTTCGAGGTCTACGTTAACTGTACCTATCAAACTCAATTTACCTGTCACGGTGTTCGAGCATAGGGGATCATAATCAGCTAAGGGGACCTGTCACGAGACCCCCGCAAACCTCCCTATGTCTTACCTCCGTTACTTGGTAAAAACTGGGTTTAATAGATCCATTAAATTCATGAGAGTTCCTCTAGAGTCAAATTTCCTCTTCACGGTAGGCTTGCACACGGGACCATAATCAGCTAAGGAGACCTGTCACGAGACCCCCGCAAGCCCTCATAGATACACTACCGCTACTAGTAGGAGTTATTCCCTAGTTGGTTCTGGCTTTCGGGAACTCGGGTTCACTGTTAGGTACTTCCCCTTTGCTCCTTAGATTTATCAATAAGAATCCAAAAGAACCAGATCAAAATAAACAATAGTTTAGGTAGTATAGATTATATCATCCGTCATAAATTGTCAAGGGATACTCCCTCATCCTAAGATTACAAGATACTACTCCATAGTCTGACAAGAATTACTAGAGAAAGAAATTACGATACTGGGTGCCATATCCTTCTTCTGCCGACTCCTTCTCTTTATCTTCTTCTGTCGTCAATCTCTGACCACCCGCCGTCCTCCCCTTAGGGTTAGAATCTCTTCTCTTTTATAGCTTTGGCCTCCTCTTCAATTAAGGCAATAGATTTCCTACAGATTTCCGACGAAGATCCTGATTGCTCACAGAAAAGGAATCCTGGAATCAGGCCAACACGCCCGTGCCACATGAGGGCACTGGCGTGTCACGCATTTCCCACCGAGCATGTTGCGCTTGAACCAGGGCGTGTCGAAGCTAAACTGGGGCGTGTCGACTGCTGGAACCCTGACACAGGCGTGTCGATCTTTGAACTAGGGCGTGTCGGAGCTGAACTGGGGCGTGTCGGCTGCTGGCTCTCATGACACGGGCATGTCAATCGGTGAGCCAGGGCGTGTCGGCTGCTGGCTCTCATGGCACGGGCATGTTGATTTCTAACACGCCTGTGTTGTTTTGATACGCCTGTTTCTTCGCCCTGTTAACACAAAAACACCCAAAAGCAGTCTCTTCGTCCAAAATATGCTAAACTTTAACTGAATCATGATAAAATACATGCTTAGGATATGAAATGTGATAGAATGCATGTATATGGAGTAGTGAAAACATAGCATGATTTACACACATCAAAATCCCCTAGTCCTAAACTTTTGCTTGTCCTCAAGCAAAGAAAAAGACAACTTAATTATGGAAATGCTAGACACCATCCAGAGGTATACAATCTGATCTTAATCTTTTCAAATCATTCCTAGTTGCCAAGTTTGAAAGATCCCTATATAGTGCACGTGAAAAGGTGGACTAAAGTCATTGGACACCAATCTAGACTTGACACCCCTTCTATCGTAGAATATTCTTATTTCCGGCATAGAGGCACTTACCTGCCTTAATGCATGGATCATTCTTACCTATCATCAAAAGGTCTCAAAGGAGCACTTTCCAAGAAGAGAGAAGGAAAGGAATTATAGAGAGCATTTCCCCAGTAACTAGTTAGTCTCAAAGAGGCACCTTTTAGGTGTTTCCCCAGTAACTACTTGGTCTCAAAGGGGTGCTTGAAAACAATTCCCGTAACCCCTTTTTTTTTTTTTTTTTTTTTCTTTATCCAAATTTTTTTTTTTAACAACTTCTAGTGAAAGTGTTTCTCCAGTAACCAAGTTGCGCAAGTAAGTCTCCAATGGAAAATCGAGTACTCGTCCGATATGGGGGATTTAAATCTTTTCTTTGGATACCTCAGACCTATAGACCGTGTTAGAAGTGAAATAGGGTTCTTATCAAATAGGCAAAAAGGAATATCATGATCCGACCAATGTTCAGTTGTATTTCGCTAGATGAAAAAAAATGCACTGTTATGATATATGAAAAGATGCAACAAGATGGCAGTAATCAAACTAAAAATCTAAGTAGAGATAAAACAAACAATAAAGGATGTGCATCGAAACTCACAAAATAGTTCAAGGTGGTCAATGGTCATCGTCTTCACTACTAGCATCCTCCTCTGCCCACCAACATCGCTGCTCCCGATAAAATTCCCGGGACTCCTGTCGAAATCTATCATCATCTTCCCTCCGGGCGGACTCAGCAGTGAAAAACTCATCAGCTCTCCTGTAAAAATCAGCTGCCCTGTCCAAATGTTGTGTCACTATACGATGGTGCTCCTCCGTAGCTTGGGCATACCGATCCCACATACCTATGTGCGAGGTATGTTCAACCCTGAAAGCTTCGAATGATGATCGGAATCCTGAAAAATCAAAAGAAGAGTACCGTGCAGAAACGTTGTTAGTAGGAAACCGTGGGGGTTCAGGAGTCGAATGTGATGGCTCAGGGGTTATGTGAGATGGCTCCCTAGGAGGGGGTGATGGAGCATGGGCAGTGGGGGTAGGAAAGGGTTCCTGGACATCTCTAAAAAGCCAATTGGATGAAATCGTCATGCTTATCCGCTCAGGGTTCGGAAGAGGGATTTTAATTCCATTTCTTAACACCAAACGATATCCCTCGTCACATGCCTCAATCATCTTCATATTTATACAAGCATCCAAATCCAATCTAGGGCTAGCTGGACAATATTCAAGGTCATCTAAATCACATCCTAAGGCTACGGCAATCCTAGTGATAATACCACCTATGACTATGACTCCGGATGGTCTATTACTAACCTTAACTAGATGTCTAACCATATGGGCTCCAGAATCAATATTAACTTCATTTAACATGGCCCATAAAAATTGTAACTCACTCTGCCTAGCCACCCCTGCACTATCATATCTTCCCGAGATTGTATTAGCCATGAATCTAAGGAGATAACGAAAAGTAGGATTAGGGATGTTAAATGATTTGGACCTAGATGCATCATAGGGGCGAGGGTCATCAGAAATTAATCTCCAAAATTGATGGTCAATAAAATGTCTATGAATTTGCCTCTCCCCTCCACTAGGAAAATCAAATATCGTATTAAAATCACTTAAAGAAAGGGTAAACTCATGTTTCATTAATCTAAATTTTATTTTTCCTTCCTCACAATCCTTTCCTTTGCAGATTTGAGACAGGGAGCTAAGGAATTCAAGAGTGATGCTCGGGTAAGTAAGATGATGGTGCGTGATAAACTCGGTCCATCCTATCCTATTGGTTAACCAAGTTATGTCATCTCTTAACCCTAGGGTGGTCAACGTGTAGAAGTCTATAGTTCTTGTAGATATTAACTTCCTTTTTTCAAGCTTACTGAATTTAGTCTTCATAACATCATCTCTAAAAATAATTCCATATGGATGGCTAGAGGTCGGAGGAGGTTCGTTACCCAAATCCTGATCTTTTCTTTTCCCCTTGTCCTTTGCCGAAGAGGAAGAAGCTCCTCCTCTAGTTTTCACGCGCTTGCTCATGGCGTTGGCGATGGAGAGATAGCAGGTTAGCTCAACGGCTGCTTGAGAGAGAGACCGACGGCGGCTGCTTCAACCTTGGATCGCGAGTGGAAAGTTAGGGCGTGCTTGATTCGGCTTTAGAAGGCTATCCGCAGCATAGGCGTGTCAGAGCTCCTCTTACGCAAATACCCGACCCGTTTAAGCACGACATAGGCGTGCTCCGTCGCTCCCCAAGCGTGCCACAGTCTAGCCCAGGCGTGCCACAGTCTAGCCCAGGCGTGATGAGTTTGAGAAGTGTGCGACACGGGCGTGCTAGTCAGCACGCTCTGCCTGTGTTATCTTCGGGTAACAACAACACGCCTGTGTCATTCGGCACAGGCGGGTCGTGTCAACTTGGCACGCAGTGGCATGCAGTGGCACGTATCCTGAAAACCTGAAAAAATAAAAATAGAATAAAGAATAAAATAAAATAAAATAAAGTGACTAAAAAAAATGAAAATAGCATGGGTTGCCTCCCAAGAAGCGCTTGTTTAAGGTCGTTAGCTTGACCCCTCGGTTACTCCCTAGTTTTGGGGATATGGCTCGAGGAGTATGCTCTGCCCCTCCTCATCTCTAATTAGCTCAACAGAATTGTTTGCGAAGTATCTCTTAAGTCTTTGACCATTTACTTTGAAAATTCCCGTAGACTCACTAGATATTTCAATAGCTCCATGAGGATAAACCTTTTCAACTCGATATGGCCCCGACCATCTGGATTTCAGCTTCCCAGGAAAGGGTTTCAGTCTGGAGTTAAATAGTAATACCAAATCTCCTTGATGGAATTCTCTGCGCATGATGTTCTTGTCATGCCACCTCTTCGTTTTCTCCTTGTAAGACCTTGCATGTTCATAAGCATCAAGGCGTAGTTCTTCAAGTTCATTTAGCTGCAGTTTTCTTTTCTCTCCGGCTTTCTTCAGGTCAAAATTAAGCCATTTAATTGCCCAATATGCCCTGTGCTCTATTTCAACTGGAAGATGACATGGTTTTCCATAAACTAATCGAAACGGAGTCATTCCAATGGGTGTCTTGTAGGCAGTTCGATAGGCCCATAGAGCATCATCAAGTCTTAAAGACCAATCCTTCCTTGATCTTGATACTGTTTTCTCCAAGATAGTCTTGATTTCCCTATTCGAAACTTCTACTTGCCCACTTGTTTGTGGATGATAGGGTGAGGCTAGTTTATGGGTTACTCCATACTTCTTGAGAAGACTTTCGAATTGTCTTTCGATAAAGTGTGAGCCTCCATCACTTATTACTGCTCTCGGTATTCCAAATCTTGGAAATATTATACTCTTAAAGAGCTTAATGACTGTTTTTGCATCACAAGAGGGGGATGGTAGAGCCTCGACCCATTTAGACACATAGTCCACTGCTACTAGTATATAGGTATTTTTATAGGAAGTAGGGAAGGGTCCCATATAGTCAATTCCCCAGACGTCGAACAATTCGACTTCCAATATCGAATTTTGAGGCATCTCATGTCTCCTTGATATGTTCCCGGTCCTTTGACAACGGTCACAAGTCGTCACATAATTCTGAGAGTCTCTAAAAATATGAGGCCAATAAAATCCTGGTTGCAAAACCTTTGCACTTGATCTTATGCATTGCTCGTGTGACCTCCATATTCAGAAGAATGACAGTGATACAATATATCCTCAATTTCTTCTTCGGATACGCATCTTCGATATATCGCATCCGCCCCTTGCTTGAACAGGAATGGTTCATCCCACACATAATGCTTTACATCCGAAAGGAACTTCTTCCTCTGATGATAACTCATGTGAGAAGGTATTATCCATAAGTTAGGTAGTTGGCAAAATCGGATACCACGGAGCTTTGATTGTTCTAGCCGCTAGTAGCCGCTCATCCGAAAGAAGTCATTTATAGCAAGATCATCGGCTCCTCCGCATTTGGTTCTAGATGAAGCCTCGATAGATGGTCGCAACTCGTTCTCCGTTCCTTGCTTGTCTCGAATTTCTAAGTCAAACTCTTGTAGGAGAAGTATCCACCGGATAAGTCTTGGCTTAGATTCCTTTTTACTCAGCAAATATCTTATGGCTGCATGATCTGTGTAAACTATCACCTTGGTCCCTATGATATAAGATCTGAACTTGTCGAAAGCAAATACTATAGCCAAGAGTTCCTTCTCTGTGGTAGCATAATTCATTTGTGCTTCATCCAATGTTTTACTGGCGTAGTAGATTGCATACACCTTGCGATCCTTCCTTTGTCCTAACACTGCTCCCACAGCAAAATCGCTGACATCACACAATTTCAAAAGGGAGACTCCAATCTGGAGGTTGCATTATTGGGGCGGTTGTTAATGCTTCCTTTAACCTGGAAAATGCATCAAGACAGGGATTATCAAAGTTAAACACAGCATCTTTAGCAAGCAAATTAGTTAATGGTTTTGAAATTTTTGAGAAGTCTTTGATGAACCGTCGGTAGAACCCTGCATGTCCTAAAACTACGCACTCCCGACATCGGTTGGAGGAGGCAACTTCTTGATCACTTGATTTTGCAATGTCCACCTCGATACCACGGTGTGAGACTAGGTGCCCAAGTACTATGCCTTCGCACCATAGTAGCACTTCTCCCGATTAAGCATTATTCATTTCCTCGCATCTCTGCAAGACCTTCACCAAATTAGATAAACACATATCAAAATCTGCACCATATACAGAAAAATCATCCATGAACACTTCCATTATATTCTCGATCATGTCAGAAAAAATTGAAGTCATACACCTCTGAAATGTTGCCGGTGCATTGCATAGTCCAAAAGGCATTCTTGAAAGCAAAAGTACCATATGGGCGGTGAAAGTTGTTTTCTCTTGGTCATTAGGATAAATAGGATTTGATAGAAACCAGAGTATCCATCTAAGTAATGTAAATGCGAGTGTTTTGCCAATCGGTCTAGCATTTGGTCAATAAATGGGATGGGGAAGTGGTCCTTTCTAGTTTCTTTATTCAATTTCCTATAATCAATGCACATTCTCCATCCCGTAACAGTTCTAGTGGGGATTAACTCATTCATAGCATTCCTTATCACCATTACCCCCTTTCTTTGGTACGATACGACATGGACTTACTTACTCATTCGCTATCGGATATTGGATAGATAATTCCTGCATCTAGCAATTTCATGACCTCTTTCTTGACTATCTCTTTCATAGCTGGGTTCAGCCTTCTTTGATGCTCTATAGAGGTTTTAAAATTGTCTTCTAGTAGAATTCTGTGCATGCAAACCGATGGACTAATTCCCCTAATATCATCAATCTTGTATCCAATGACATTCTTATGTGTTTTCAATACCTCAATCAGTTTTTCGGTTTCTACATTGCTCAGATTAGCATTAATGATCACAGGATAAGTAGAGTTTTCGCCAAGGAATTCATACCTGAGTGTGGATGGAAGAGGCTTAAGTTCTACCTGTGGTGTGAGGTTGGGGTCGCAAATCTCCAGCTCTTTATCCTCAACATCCCCTCCGAGCTTATTAAGATGAGTTTGTTCTGGTGCTCCTTCTAGTGCTATTGACTGGAGACTGTCAATCCTACAACAAACATCAAAAACAGAAGGTTGTTTAACAGCTTTTGAAAGGTCAAATTCAATTTTGTCGTTTCCAAACGCAAGTGAGAGTTTGTGGTTCTTGACATCTATCATTGCTCCTGCAGTAGCCAAGAAAGGTCTCCCCAAAATGAGTGGAATACATCGGTCTTCATCCATGTCTAGTACTACAAAATCTGCAGGAATAATAAAATTTCCCACCTGCACTGGTACATCTTCTAAGATTCCCAAAGGATATCTAATGGAGCGATCAGCTAACTGCAAGGCCATAGTAGTTAGTTTCATTTCTCCCAAATCCAATTTCTTGCATATGGAAAGAGGTATCAGATTTACACTGGCGCCCAAATCGCAAAAAGCCTTATCAAAATTTGAGTCATTAATTATGCAAGGTATAGAAAAGCTACCTGGATCATTTAGTTTGGGAGGTACCATGTTCTTAATTAAAGTGTTGCACTCCTCTGTAAGAGCCACTGTTACGTGCTCCTCGACTTTTCTTTTATTTGTTAAGATGTCCTTCAAGAACTTGGAGTATGTGGGCATTTGTTGAAGAGCTTCTGTAAAGGGTATATTGATATATAGCTTCCTAATTATCTCAAGGAACTTACCAAATTGTTCATCCAATTTTTCCTTAATCAGCCTTTGAGGGAACGGGATAGGGGGCTTATATGTTCTTGGTTCGTGTGTCGTTCGGCCTGGTGGTCATGTTCTTTGGAGTTACCCGACACGGGTGTGTCGGCTGACACGCGCTTGTGTGTCTGCTTTCCCTCAGGCGTGTTGATCAACACGCCCTGGGTCAGGGTGTGTTGTCGGCTTCCTTTGCTATTCAGCCCAGGCGTGCTGTCTTCTTCCAACTCTGACACGCTCATGTCAGAGGCTGCTTGTTGAGCTCTGTCTCCTTCTAAAATCCTTCCACTTCTCAAACTTATAGAATTACAATGCTCGGCTGGGTTTACTTCTGAATTTCCAGGAAATCTGTCGGGCGTCCTTGATGCTGAGCTGGCAATTTGGGAAATTTGATTTTCCAGCATTCTTGTGTGATTAGTCAAATTATCAACCTTGCTTCCCAATTGCTTGATTGCCTCGGTATTATTTTGATGTTGCCTATTTGATTCTACAATATGCTGCCGAAATTCATCATTTATCTTCCCCTGACACGTAATAAAATTTTCCATCATCTTTTCTAAGCTCGACTTGGGTCCTGGCTGAAATCCCGAAGGTGCTCCAAAATTGTTCAGTCCAGAAGAATTTTGATTTGCTCTATACGAAAAGTTGGGATGATTCCTCCAACCGGGATTGTACGTGTTTGAGTAAGGGTTGCCACCATTAGGCTTCTGATTAAAATTATTTAGCGCATCCACTTGCTCAATCCTCCTTGGATGATGGTGCGTAGGATTTGGCAATTCATCGCTACATGTCCTGTTACACCACAGATCTCGCAAGTGACATTAGATAAGTTTACAGCTGATACATTAAAATGTTCGAGCTTTTGAGTTAACGCATCAACTTTCGCACTGAGTAGATCAATGGTACTTACCTCAAACTTACCTAGCATTTTAGTTTGATATCCTCGTTCTGTAGCCCATTGGTGAGAATTCATTGCCACATTCTCAATGATATCAAAAGCTTCATCCAATGTTTTGTTCATAAGAGCTCCTCCTGCAGCAGAATCAAGAGAAACTTTAGTAGCATACGAGATTCCATTGTAGAAAGTATGAACAATGAGCCACTTCTCCGGCCCATGATGAGGGCATTGCTGTAGTAATCCCTTAAATCTGTCCCAGGCTTCAAATAATGTTTCTCCATCCTTTTGCGCAAAATTCATGATTTGATGACGAAGACTTGCAGTTTTGCTGGGTGGAAAATACTTGTCTAAGAATCTTTGCTCCAAATGATCCTGTAGTTATACAATCACTGGAAGAGAGTGTAGCCAAGCTCTAGCTTTGTCCCAAGAATGAGAAAGGAAACAAGCGCGATCTAATAGCATCACCGAGGCTCCATTCAGTTTAAAGTTTCGCAAAATTCCAAAAATACTTCCAAGTGTAGATTTGGATCTTGTGAGTGCTCCTCGAATTGATCTTTGTTGGACCATGGATAGTAGAGCAGTTTAATTCAAAATTGTTCGCTTCAATAGGGGGTCTTCTAATACTCGATCTCAATCCCCTTGTACTAGGTGCTGCATAATCCCTTAGAGGTTTATTCTCATTCTGATCAGCCATGTTGGAGGTTAGATTTTCTTCCTGTCGTTGCTGAAATCGTCTTCTAGCAAGGAACGTTCTCTCTATCTCAGGATCAATATCGATGATTTCCCTATTAAATCTGTGCATGCAACGACAAGAGAGGCTCCCAAAACAAGAATTCAGAATAGACAAAAAGAAAGATAAAAAACAAAAACAGAAATCTAGATTAACTAAATCACGCTCAATTCAATATTGAGTGCCAATCCCCGGCAACGGCGCCAAAAACTTGATGTGTTATTTTCCGCAAGTGCACGGTTGTCGTCAAGTAATAAAAATATCGATCCCACAGGGATTGGGTCAATTACCGAGTGGTCATGATACCAAGTTATCTAGTCAATCGAATTGTGGTTTAAGCAAAGAACCTGAGAAGTCAAGAACGACGAATGAGAAGAACGAGCTGAAAGTCAAGAGTTGAGGAGAATCTCAGGATATGGGTTTCACCACGTCGATGATTTATAAGGTGATTTAATTCTTTCCTACCCTTATTAGAGTTATTTTGATGGAACCTATCCTAAGGTAAATCAATGGCCCCTTTCGAGGTCTATGTTAACTGTACCTATCAAACACAATTTACCTGTCACGGTGTTCGAGCATAGGGGATCATAATCAGCTAAGGGGACCTGTCACGAGACCCCCGCAAACCTCCCTATGTCTTACCTCCGTTACTTGGTAAAAACTGGGTTTGATAGATCCATTAAATTCATGAGAGTTCCTCTAGAGTCAAATTTCCTCTTCACGGTAGGCTTGCACACGGGACCATAATCAGCTAAGGAGACCTGTCACGAGACCCCCGCAAGCCCTCATAGATACACTACCGCTACTAGTAGGAGTTATTCCCTAGTTGGTTCTGGCTTTCGGGAACTCGGGTTCACTGTTAGGTACTTCCCCTTTGCTCCTTAGATTTATCAATAAGAATCCAAAAGAACCAGATCAAAATAAACAATAGTTCAGGTAGTATAGATTATATCATCCGTCATAAATTGTCAAGGGCTACTCCCCCATCCTAAGATTACAGGATACTACTCCATAGTCTGACAAGAATTACTAGAGAAAGAAATTACGATACTGGGTGCCATATCCTTCTTCTGCCGACTCCTTCTCTTTATCTTCTTCTGTCGTCGATCTCTGACCACCCGCCGTCCTCCCCTTAGGGTTAGAATCTCTTCTCTTTTATAGCTTTGGCCTCCTCTTCAATTAAGGCAATAGATTTCCCTCTGATTTCGATTTAAGATCCCGATTGCTCGCAGAAAGGAATCACGAATCAACACGCCGTGCCACATGAGGGCATGTCGCGCATTCCACCGGCGTGTTGCGCGAACGAGCGTGTCGAAGCTAAAGCGGGCGTGTTTACCGCTGGAACCCTGACACAGGCGTGTCGATCTTTGAACTAGGGCGGTGAGCCGAATCGGGCATGTTGGCCGCCGCTCATGACACGGTGAGCAATCGGTGAGCTGTATGCAGCGTGTCGGGCTCTCATGGCACGGCATCTGATTTAACACTGTGTGTTGTTTTGATACGCTGCTTTCTTCGCCTACATTAACACAAAAACACCCAAAAGCAGTCTCTTCGTCCAAAATATGCTAAACTTTAACTGAATCATGATAAAATACATGCTTAGGATATGAAATGTGATAGAATACATGTATATGGAGTAGTGAAAACATAGCATGATTTACACACATCACACTCGTAGATTGAGTTACGAGGAGGGTGCCGACGACATATGGCGGTCAAAGGAGGCGGTTGGCGAAGGCGCTAACCCTAGGTTGACCATCCGATCTTCTTATTGGATTTAGAAGATCGTAGTAGGGGCCATGACCTCATCACAAATTAATTAATTAGTATGTATATATATATATATATATATATATATATATATATATATATATATATATATATATATATATATATATATATATATATATATATATATATATATATATATATATATATATCTGTGTGTGTGTGTGTTTTTGCTTGTATGTATGTGATGCATGCTAGTTTAGGGTAATTAATGCCTTAATGCATATATGATACACATTCACGATTAGATTAGATCTTAATAAAGTCAACTCAAAATGCCTACCAAGTTTATGTATACTGAAAAGTTTATCTTTTGTATGAACATCTTTATTTTGAAATAAGAATCACATGATCATTGTTTGCATATTTACGGTGATGCATATTGTCTAATACATTACATTGTAGATAACATGGTGTGTGGTATCACACGGGAGATCATGTTATCGGCTCCATGTAAAGTATAAGTAAAGGCTCACAACCGAGATGACTTTGGACAAACCATTGGTATGGTTGTAGTGTGATTTGGTATTGGTTTGTCTTGACCATCAAATCACACTAGTTCACTTTGTGTGTATAGAGTAGGACCGACTTAGAGATGATTCGATTTATTGCTGACTACATAATCGATTCGGACCTCAGATATTTTATTGTACATACTCTTAATCCCGATATAATAACGGGCACAAATACTTAATATCCATTTCTTTGATTTACCAATGGGCGAGATTTATAGATTAAATCGATAGGCTCGGTAAGTTGAGAAATGATATTATTTATATGGTGTGTCGTTGATTATAGGAGGAAACCGTGTCCTATATATTAGGATGATGATGTCCCCTTCAGAAGCTCATAAGGTTCATCATGTAAACCCTGCAGGTAGACTTGGACCGACATGATGATAAGGTTGATTGGTACTACTCATGGAGTTTAAATTAATTAATCGACGAACATTTGAGATCTTAAACACGGGGAGAAAAATGTACATATAATATATGGAGCCCATATTAACTTATGGGGGTTGGTGAGGTAGATCAATGATAATCCTTTAGTGGATTGGATTATTATTAATGAATCGGACTTTATGTGGGTTTTATCCATTGGGTGGACAAGATCCAACTCCTCCTTATGGTCCCTATTGTAGCCTATTAATAACTCATGAAGTCTAGATCCAATGGTTAAAAACAAAACTCTAGATCCAAAGGTAGAGATTAAATCTCTAGATCCGACGGTTGAGATTAAATCTCTAGATCCGACGGTTGAGATTAAATCCCTAGAACCAATGGTGGAGATTAAAACAAGACATATCCCTAACTCTATAAAAGGAGAGCATGGGGTGGGCAGCAAGAAGAATTCTAATAGAGATAGGATTAGGGTAAGGGGTTGCAAGCTTTGGGGATTAGGGTTTGGGGTGTAGGCGGCACCAAATAAGGAAAGTTATTCCTTTTCTTCTTCTTCCTTGGTGGCCGACGCCCAAAACTAGCTTTTCCTCCCTTGGCCGGTGTCCAAACTCATTCATCCCCTTCTCCTTGGCCGGTGTCCAAACTCCTTCATCCCCTTCTCCTTGGCCGGTGGAAACAAACTTAGGGTCTTCCCTTGGAGTCTTGGCCGGTTTCCATCTTATTCATCTTCTCCATCTTGGCCGGCGCCAAGCACCAAGCTTGGAGCTTGGTGGTTGGTTGAAAGAAGGAGAAGTGCCTTGTGTCTTATTCTTCCTCTTGTTCGGAGTGAGCAAGGAAGGAAGATTGGTGATCTAGGATCTTTGACTTTTGGTAGATCGTTGCCTACACGACGTCCAAAAGGAGGAAGGACATACGATAGAAGATCGAGAGGTATATTACTTGTCTATTTTCTTATGTAACATGTTTATAATTGTTTCTCAATTATATATGCATGATATATTCTGTTTTGTGACAAATATAACTTGGACCCCGAACATAAACACAAAAGTCGGCGATCCGTACATCGTCTATTCCGCGGCTATTCGTAGAATAGAGGTTGGTGGCTTTAACAACAAGTTTGTTCAACTGAACACACTAATCGAATAACACGATGATGAAACGGTTGCTTGGGTAATCCCTCGTGTCAAGGATTAATTTTTTTTTTCCGGGGACGTAGAAGGGATCGCCATAAACAAGTGACCGAGTTGAAGTGGGAAGCGAAGTTTCCTACCTTCAGTTTTGATACACATCACTACCTCGATCATTTGTTGTTGTTGAATCTGCCAAAGTAAAACAACGAATATTATCTTTGTAGGGTGTGGAGGGACAATCTTGGTCCCGCCTATCAAAGCTTGGGTTAGAATAAGCTCAATTAGATTGAGTGAAACTAGTTAACACAATTGGATCGGGTAAAACTATAGACATATTCCAACGGTTGGAAATATATGATAAGATCACATTTACACTAAATCTTGGGCGATTTAGCCAAAGCTATCTAAAGTTTTTTTTGTAAATATGGATCTTGATCCTATAAACAAGAGTTGCATAGAGATGTAATTGGTAATTTGTTACCTACCAATCATACTAAGTCTTGGGTGATTTACCCAAAGCTAACTCAAGGCGTAGTATGATGTGGATCTTGTCCCATGAGAATTATAGCTAGTTGGTATTAATCTAGTATTATGGATTGACCACATCCATGACTCAATTCTACAAACGTCCTATAATTCAGTGGGAGCATCATTTAATTAAAGGTCTAATTAAATGATAAATGGAATATGATATTTACTTTTTGCATTATTTATGTTGTAGATTGCCATGTCGTCAAACACGAACACTCTCTCCCTATGTTCTGTCTTTGAGAAGGACAAGCTTAATGGAGCTAATTTCCTGAACTGGTACAGGAATTTGAGAATTGTTCTCAAACAAGAAATAAAATTGTACGTCCTGGAGCATCCCATTCTGGAAGCACTTCCTGCCACTGCCTCGCGAGCTGACCAAGATTCTTACAAGAAGCATCAAGATGATGCATTAGATGTGTCATGCCTCATGCTCGCGACCATGAACTCTGAGCTTCAGAAGAAACATGAGTTGATGAATGCTTTTGATATGGTTGAACATCTTCATCAACTGTATCAAGGACAAGCAAGGCACAAGAGATTCGAGATCTCTAAGGCACTGTTTCAGTACAAGATGCAAGATGGGACTCCCGTAGGTCCATATGTACTCAAGATGATTTGGTACATAGAAAACCTAGAGAGGTTGGGATTCCCACTTGGCCAATAACTGGCCACTGACTTGATCTTGCAATCCTTGCTAGAAAGTTACAATTAATTTGTCATGAATTACAACATGAATGAAATTGATAAGCCACTGCCTGAGATGCTTAGCATGTTGAGAACTGCTGAGCTCAACCTTAAGAAGGCAAAGCCCAACTCCATTTTGATGGTACAAAAGAAGAAAGGCAAGGGCAAGCCTAAAAGTAAGGGAAAGTCCCAAGTCAAGGGCAAAGGCAAGGCACTGAAACCTAAAGGAGGGGTTGCCAAGGAAGGTGAATGCTAACACTGCCGTCAGACCGATCACTGGAAGCAGAACTGCAAAGGATACCTGGAAGATCTTAAGAAGAAGAGAAGTTAGACTTCTACTTCAGGCATATATGTTATAGAAGTCAATATATCTATTTCTTCATCGTGGGTATTTGATACCGGATGTGCTTCTCACATTTGTACTAATGTACAGGCGCTGAGAAATAGAAAGGCATTGACGAAGGGCAAGGTAGACCTACGAGTAGGCAATGGAGCAAGGGTTGCTACTGTTACTGTAGGAACTTATTTTCTATCTCTTCCCTTTGGCATGTACTAGAATTAGATGATTGTTGTTATGTGCCCGCTCTCACAAAGAACATCATTTCAGTTTCTTGTTTAGACAAGAAAGTCTTTTCATTTATAATAAAGAACAAATGTTGTTCCGTTTATTTAAATGATATGTTCTATTGTAGTGCACCTCTGATGAACGAACTCTACATTCTAGACTTAGAGAACCCCATCTATAACATAAGTAACAAAAGGTTCAAGTCAAATGAGTTGAACAAAACTTATCTCTGGCATTGTCGCTTAGGTCACATAAATGAGAGTCGCTTATCTCAGCTCCATAAGGATAGGTTGCTGGACTCCTTTGATTTTGAATCATATGAGACATGTGAGTCTTTCCTTCTAGGCAAGATGACCAAGACTCCCTTTAGTGGACACAGCGAAAGAGCAACAGACTTTTTAGGACTTATACATAGTGATGTGTGTATCCCTTTCAATGTCGCTTCTAGAGGTGGTTATAGGTACTTCATTACGTCTACTGATGACTTCAGTAGATATGATTATGTGTATTTGATGACACATAAGTCAGAATCCTTTGAAAAGTTCAAAGAATTCAAGAATGAAGTACAAAACTAGCTTGACAAGAGTATTAAGATACTTCGATCAGATCAAGGTGGTGAATACCTTAGCCATGAGTTTTGTGACTATCTAGTTGAGTGTGGGATTCTATCCCAACTCACTCCTTCTAGAACACCATAGTGGAATGGTGTATCCGAAAGGAGAAATCGTACCCTATTAGATATGGTACAATCTATGATGAGTCACACAGATCTTCTTATATCCTTTTGGGGATATGCTCTAGACACAGCAGCCTTCATACTTAACCGTGTTCCATCTAAAGTTGTGATAAATACACCATATACGATATGGATAGGGAAAAATCCCAAGATGTCTTTCATGAGGGTTTGGGGTTGTGAGGCATACATTCAATGTCAAGTCTAAGACAAACTGGGACCCAAATCCGATAAGTGCTATTTTGTTGGATATCCCAAGGAAACGAAGGGATATTACTTCTACATTCCCAGTCAGCACAAAGTGTTTGTGATAAAGACTGGGGTATTTCTAGAAAAACTAGTGCAAGTAAGTTCGATCTTGAAGAAATTCAAGATATCGACCATAGCACTGAGGCCTTGATGGAGGTTGAACAGGAACCACAAAGTGTTGTGGATGATGAGATTGTTGCACAAAGAGTTATGGAACAAAAACCTGTTCAGGTAGACCTAACTCTTCGCAGGTCTGATAGGGTACGTCATCAACCTGATATATACTCATTTCTCTTGTCTTACCATGATGACATTATGCTCATGAGAATGACCCTACCTCCTATCAGGAAGCTATAATGAGCCCAGATTCTGAGAAATTGCTAGAGACCATGAGATCCGAGATGGAATCCATGTACATCAACCAAGTATGGACTTTGGTTGATCCACCTGAAGGCGTCAAACCCATTGGGTGTAAGTGGGTCTTTATGAGAAAGACTGACATGGATGGACTTACGCATACCTATAAGGGTCGATTGGTAGCTAAAGGTTTCAAGCAAATTCATGGTATTGACTATGATGAATCCTTTTCACCAGTTTCTTTGTTTAAGTCCATTCGGATCATGCTTGTTATTGCAGCATACCACGATTGTGAGATCTAGCAGATTGATGTCAAAACTACATTTCTGAATGGAAACTTGCTCGAGGATGTTTACATGACACAACCTGAGGGTTTTGTAGATCCACAGCATACTAGCAAAGTATGCAAGCTACAAAAGTCCATTTATGGGCTAAAACAAGCTTCTCGGAGCTGGAATCTTTGATTCGATGATGCGATCAAACAGTTTGGTTTCATCAAGAATGAAGATGAACCCTGTGTCTACAAGAGGGTTAATGGGAATACAGTTGTCTTCCTTATATTGTATGTGGATGACATACTACTCATTGGGAATGACATTCCTTTGCTACAGTCTGTGAAGACTTGGCTGGGGAATTGTTTCTCAATGAAGGACTTAAGTGAAGCAGCCTATATTCTAGGCATCAAGATCTATAGAGATAGATCTAAGAGATTGCTTGGCCTAAGTTAGAGTACATATATTGACACGGTATTACTACTTGCCATGGAGAATTCCAAGAAGGGATTTCTGTCGATGTCACAAATAATATATGGATCCCATATTAACTTATGGGGGTTGGTGAGGTAGATCAATGATAATCCTCTAGTGGAATGGATTATCATTAATGGATCGGAATTTATGTAGGTTTGATCCATTGGGTGGCCAAGATCCAACTCCTCCTCATAGTCCCTATTGTAGCCTATTAAAACCTTATGGAGCCTAGATCTGATGGTGGAAGATGAAACTCTAGATCCAACGGTGGAGATTAAATCTTTATATTCGACAGTTGAGATTAATTCTCTAGATCTGACGATTGAGATTAAATCACTAGAACTGACGGTGGAGATTAAATGGAGGCTTGAGCCCAACTCTATAAAAGGAAGCTAGGGGTGGACAGCAAGGAAGAGGCAAGAAGGGATTAGAGTTTGGTTGGCTAGGGCTTGGAGGCTTGGGCGGCCACAATTTTTAAAAGTTTTTCCTTTCTCTTCTTCTTCTTGGACGGCACCCAAACTTGCTTCTCCTATCCTTGGCCGGAGTCCAAGCTCTTCTTCCTCTTCTCCTTGGCCGGTGGAAACAAGGGTTAGGGTGATTCCTTGGAGCTCTTGGCTGACGCCCACCTTCCCCTCTCTTTGGGCCGACGGCAAGCTTCAAGTTGGGAGCTTGTTGGTTGGTCCTAGATAGAGGAGAGTTTTGATTATATACTTCCTCTTGTTCGGAGCGAGCAAGGAAAAGAAGATTGTGATCTAGGAGGCTTCGAATTTTGGAAGATCATCGCCCACACGACATCCAAAAGGAGGAAGGACATACAATAGAAGATCGAGAGGTCTAAATTTTGTTTTGTTTTCCTTTTGTTCCTTTGTATGTTGTATGTTTATGTTATGTGGCTAATTTACTTGGACCCCGAATACAAACGCAAAAACCGGCGATCCATACATCATCTATTCCGCGACTATTTGGAGAATAGAGGTAGGTTGCTTGAACAACAAGTTTGTTTGAGTGACTACTCTAATCGAATAGCACGACGATGAAACGGTAGCTTGGGTAATCCCTCCTTGTCAAGGATAATTTTTTTTATCCGGGGACGTAGAAGGGATCGCCATGAACAAGCGACCGAGTTGAAGTGGGAAGCGAAGTTACCTACCTTCATGTGATATCAGAGGCACAGTTTCCGATTTTGTTTGTTTAGGATTCGTTTATTTTATGCACTTATCATATATTATATGTGCCAGATAATAGTAGAATGTTCGTAGGTTAAATTTTTGGTTGCAGGCATAGAATGCAACTATTATGGCCATATGTGTGTATGTGATTGTATGTATATAATTGTATATTTTTTGAATCCTCGGGGTTGATGAGGCTAGTATTTAATTTTGTATTTAAATACAGTATTGTTTAGCCACTCTTTTTATTTTAGTTTACTTTCGATCAAGATTTCATGTACACTCCTTCGTGGAGTATAGGATCGATGGATGTAAATTAAAATAGTTAGTCTCGGCTCAGATCTCCAGATGGCTCGTACATGGCGTAGGGAGGAGCGGACGAGATGGCGATACGACGGGAGGCATATTGGGGACAAAAGCCATAATAGTTGGAAAATATTTCTTTTTCATATTTATTGCTTATTGTTTGATATGCATGTCGTAGGCTAGAAAATTCCTCAATTTTAAATTACTAAGTGGGAGAGGGATATTTTTATAAATTCCCACGGCCACCATTACGATTTGACATGTGATGCAAACAAACTTGTGCGTTGGCTCTGAGTGCCTTCCTCCACATCGGATGAGTTTGTTTGCGGATCACAAGGTCAAATATGGTTATAGGAAATTATTAAGGAGTGTTTGTACTTCCCCATCGGAAGGCACATAATCCGAGATAATTACCTTGGTACCGAGTAATGGTGCACACTTAGATACAAATATACGTATCCTCCCCATCGGAGTCACTGCTTTTATTTGTAGGGCCGAAGAGGAACTAACTATTAATTTTATTTGTCAAAAAGTTAGGTTGACAAGATAGTATAATTAATGGGTAAAACCTCCTCTTACAAATGTAGAATTTGTATACGTCCACACTATCGTGGCATACGATATTCTCGGTGTTTTGAGGTGTTGGTTGATTTTAAAATTTTATTGTTTGAGGAATCAATAATTTTTTGAAATCTAATGTTTTGATCTATGTGATTCATAGGTTTTTTCAAAATGACTTTCAACCCGCTTGTTGTGATACTGAAAGAAAATAAACTTGCTAGACCCAATTATGTTGATTGGAAGAAGAATCTTGACATTGTCTTGACTGCTGATGAATACAAATATGTACTCCTTGAAGAGTGCCCTCCTAAGCCTGCGGATGATTTTGGTGAAAAGGAGAAGGAGAGTTATAAGAAGTGGATTAAGGCTGATGAGATTGCGCGATGTTACATTTTGGCATCTATGTCAAATGTACTGCAACATCAGCATCAAGCCATACCCACTGCTTAAGACATGAAGCTCAATCTCAAAGAGCTTTTCGGACACCAAAATCGGGCTACAAGGAAGGAAGCCATGAGGAACTTGATGACGACCACCATGATCGATAGAACACCCGTGAGTAATCATGTTCTCAAGATGATGGCTCATTTAAATGAGCTGGAAGTCCTCGGAGCTGAGATCGATGGGGAAACCCAGGTCGATATCATTCTCCAGTCTCTACCGACGAGTTTTGAGTAGTTTCTGTTAGTGAAAGCCCTAGAGCCAATCATATGATGATTGTTGTATGGACTTTATTGTATCATATTCCTATTTATAAAGGCATGGTTATTATATTTACTTGTATTGGTGCCAAATAACTAAATATAATAATGTCCTTGAGTAGTAGGTTCTTATCTATATCAATCGATTGGTTGAATCGATAATGAGATGATATAGAGAACACTACTCTTAATCATTCCTAGTCGAGTATTAACATTCAGGGACAATGTTAATACGTAGAGACTAGCATGTAGGTCAACAAGATGACTTGATCTCACAAGTCATGGATATGAGATATCAAGTTGACACATGGGTATGCATTGGAGAATGTATACTGAATGACCCACCATGAGAAAGTATCATGGATCGTTATATGAGTGTCATATACTTTCTCATGTGGCTATTAGTATGACTATTAGTCCTTAGACCTGAAGTCACCATGGTTCCCTACATAAGGAGTTGCATACTTTGGCTTCACAAACGCCACCCGTAAATGGGTGGACTATAAAGGCGACATCGGGTATGTAAATAATTATGCGGAGGGATGTGAGTGATGTAGATGGGATCTATCCTCCTATATGACGGGTGACATCGATATTCTTGATAGAGTGAGACCACGGCGTATGGTTATGCCCAAATGAGTCAATATGAGATATTGAGCTCATTTGATTAGAGTGAGTCTACTTGAGTTCAAGATTAGATTGTAGAGGATGACACGGTCTATGCCTCAATTGGTCAATCTAGATGTCAAGGATAGAGGGACATTGTCACATATTGTGAGAGTCACAATTAGTAGTCACAAAGGTGATGTTGAGCTTCAACATTCTGTAATTTGGGTAGCAATGATGTGTTGCTAGATACCGCTCATTGCTTATGTTCCTAAATCGGTTTAGGGACATTGCCAACGCTTACAAGAACCTATAGGGTCACACACATAAGAGCAATTAGATGGAGATTAGGTTCATATGATGAACCATGAGGATTAGGTTCATGGGATGAACCAAATTGGATTAAGAGTAATCCAAATTAGACTAATTGAGTTAGACTCAAGTTGATTCAAGTGTTGAATGAGTCTAATTGAGATTTGATTCATCAAATCAATTTAAATTAATGAATAGAGATTCATTATATTAAATTGACTTGAGTCAAGTGGTTAGATTTGATCAACCATGGGAGATTAGAGGTCAAGTTTGACTTGACTTGAGAGGGAAGATGAAAGGTCAAGTTTGACTTGACCAAATGCCATGTCATGATGATGACTAGGCATGGCCGGCCAATGATGATGCTCCACATCATCATTGACTTGGTCAATTGGTGCCACATCATGAGGGAGACCAAGGGTCATGGGAGTTACATGCATGCATGTAACCCCCCCTCCATGAAGTGGCCGGCCACTTTGGGGTTATGGGTGGAGAATTCATTTGGTGAGTTACACACTCCCAACTTCATCTTCTTCCTTGGAACTTTTATCTCTCAAGCTCTACCTCTCCAAACCTCATCTTGCCGAAATTCCTAAGGGAGTGCTAGCACACTCTAAGGCATTTCTCTCCACCTATTGCTTGTGTGGATACCATAGAGGAGTGTGCACTTGACACTCTCGAGTTCCGGCGAACTTTTGGACGAGCGGGATAAGCGAAGGGCGTCGCTACGAGGGTAACGTTCTAACCTCTTAGATCTAAGGTAGATCTAGGATTTCTGTAAGCACATACATGTAATTATAATTTTTATACTTCGCACGGATCCGTGGCCGGGGCTTCCGAGGTTTCCGCAACGCAAAAAGCGGTTTTTGCGGCTCGGAAAAACCCAACAGTGGTATCAGAGCCACGTGCGAAGCATGTATGTGTTTCATTTTTGTAGTTTTTATATTAGATATAAAAATTACAGATTTATATGTTTCTGTAAATTTTCTTATTTTATAGAATTTTTGGGTATTTTTCTCGTAGAGTCGAAGCAACGAGTGTTGGGACACTCGTAGGCTTCAACCGTCGAGAAAAACTCTCCGAATCGGCGAGTTCTCGCTTTAGGTTTTTGGGACAGCGACTTAAGTCGCTGTAAGATCATTGTAGGGACACTCGCGAAGTTTATTTTGCGAGTAGGGGCGCTGCCCCTATCCCCGAAAGGGGCCATGTCCCGCGATCGCACCCGGAAACCGCTTAGCGGGACCATTACGGAGAGTTGACTCATAAATTCGAAATAAATTAGGAAAAATTATAGAAATTTCTGTAAAAATATATAATTTAGAATTATGTATAATTCTGTGATTTTCATGGCCCAATAACCCAATTGGATTGGATTAAGTGTTGTAATTCATAATACGGCGTGCTTAGTTGTGTGTGCGTGTTGTAAAGTGTTTGCGACTGCGCGTCGCGCCTATTCTTTTAATATTCTAGTTGTAAATAGTTTTAGACGAATGTAACTCGAGTTTCGATTTGTAATGTACAAAATGGAGCGGTGGAAAGTCCACTTGAAGACGAGCTTACGAGAAGGTGAGCGACGACACATGGGCCAAAGGAAGCGCTTGGAGAAGCCGCTAGCCTTAGGTTGACCGTCCGATCTTCTCATTGGCTTGAGAAGATCGTAGTAGGGCCATGACTATATCACATTTAATGATATATATATATGTTGATATATATATATGTATATTTAATTGATTTTGCTTGTATGTATGTGATGCATGCTAGTAGAAACATGTTTGTATGTATATGATGCATGCTAGGTTAATTTTCTTGTATGTATATGATGCATGCTAGAATAATTAATGTATGTATATGATGCATGCTAATATAGGATAATAAAGGCCTAAATGCGTATAAGATACACATTACGATTAGATTAGATCATAATCGAATCAACTCGAAAATGCCTACCGAGCCTTGATACCCATCACTACCTCGATCATTTGTTGTTGTTGAATCTGCCAAAGCAGAGCAACGCATATTATCTTGGTAGGGTGCGGAGGGACAATCTTGGTCCCGCCTATCACGACTCGGGTTAGAGTAAGCTCAATTAGATTGTGCAAAACTAGTTAACTCAATTGGATCGAGTAGAACTATAGGCATATTCCAATCGTTGGAAAGATAGGTTAAGATCGCATTTACACTAAATCTTGGGCGATTTAGCCAAAGCTAACTCAAGGTCTTTTGTAAATGTGGGTCTTAATCCTATAAACAAGAGTTGCATAGAGATGTAATCGGTAATGTGTTACCCACCGATCGTACTAAGTCTTGGGCGATTTAGCCAAAGCTAACTCAAGGCTTAGTATAATGTGGATCTTGTCCCGCAAGAATTATAGCTAGTTTGTATGAATCTAGTAAAAGTGGTTTGACCACATCCATAACTCGATTCTACAAAATTCCTATAATTTAGTGGGAGCATCATTTGATTAAAGGCCTAATTAAATGATAAAAGGAATATGATATTAATCCTCTGCATTGTATGTTGTAGATTACTATGTCAACAAACACGAACACTCTCTCTCTGCGATCCGTCCTTGAGAAGGACAAGCTCAATGGAGCAAATTTCCTGGATCGACTGACAGAACTTGAGAATTGTTCTCACCCAAGAAAGGAAGGTACGCCCCGAGCAACCCATTCGAGGCACCTCCGCCAATGCCTCGCGAATGGCTACAAAGATGCTTACAAGAAGCATCAAGATGATGCATTAGATGTGTCATGTCTAATGCTCGCGACCATGAACTCTGAGCTTCAGAAGCAACACGAGTTCATGAATGCTTATGATATGGTTGGACATCTTCGTCAATTATATCAAGGACAAGCTAGGCATGAGAGATATGAAGTCTCTAAGGCATTATTTGGGTTCAAAATGCAAGAAGGGACTCCCGTAGGTACATATGTACTCAAGATGATTGGGTACGTAGAAAACCTACAAAGGCTGGGATTCCCACTTGGCCAAGAGCTGGCCACTGACCTAATCTTGCAATCTTTGCCAAGAACCTTCGATCAATTTGTCATGAATTATAACATGAATGAAATTGATAAGCCATTGTTCAAATGCTCAAAGATGTTGAGAATCACAGAGCTTAACCTTAAGAAGGGTAAATCGACACCATTTTGATGGTGCGTAAAAGAAAGGCAAGGGCAAGCCTAAAGGTAAGGGAAAGTCCTGCCAAGGGCAAAGGCAAAGAACTTAAACCCAAAGGAGGGTAGCCAAGGAAGGGGCTTGCTTCCATCGCAAGGAAGAAGCGGACACCGGAAGCGTGAATCGCAAGGCATACCTGGAAGATCTTAAGAAGAAGAGAAGTGAGACTTCTACTTCAGGTATAAATGTTATAGAAGTCAATCTATCTATTTCTTCATCATGGGTATTAGATACTGGATGTGCATCTCACATTTGTACCAATGTGCAGGGGCTGAGAAATAGCAAGGCATTGACAAAGGGGGACCTACGAGTAGGCAATGGAGCAAGGGTTGATTGTCGCCAGAGGAACTTATGATCTATCTCGCCTCCGGGCTTGTACTAGAATTAGAAGAATGTTGTTATATGCCCGCTTTAACTAAGAACATCATTTCAGCTTTCTTGTTTGACAAGAAAGGGTTTTCATTTATAATAAAGAACAAATGTTGTTCTTTATTTAAATGATATGTTCTATTGTAGTGCACCTCTAATGAACGGACTCTACTTTCTAGACTTAGAGAGCCCTATCTATAACATAAGTACCAAGAGGTTCAAGTCAAATGAGTTGAACCAAACCTATCTCTGGCATTGTCGCTTAGGTCACATAAATGAGAGTCGCTTATCTCAGCTCCATAAGGATGGGCTGCTAGACTCATTTGATTTTGAATCATATGAGACATGCGAGTCTTGCCTTTTAGGCAAGATGACCAAGACTCCCGTTAGTGGACATAGCGAAAGAGCAACAGATTTGTTAGGACTTATACATAGTGATGTATGTGGTCCTTTCAATGTTGCTGCTAGAGGTGGTTACAGGTACTTCATTACATTTACTGATGACTTCAGTAGATATGGTTATGTGTATCTTATGACACATAAATCAAAATCCTTTGAAAAGTTCAAAGAATTCAAGAATGAAGTACAAAACCAGCTTGGCAAGAGTATTAAGATACTTCGATCAGATCGAGGTGGTGAATACCTTAGCCATGAGTTTCATGACTATCTAGCTGAGTGTGGGATTCTATCCCAACTCACTCCTCCTGGAACACCACAGTGGAATGGTGTATCCGAAAGGAGGAATCGTACCCTATTGGATATGGTACGATCTATGATGAGTCACACAGATCTTCCTATATCCTTTTGGGGATATGCTCTGGACACAGCAGCCTTTACCCTTAACCGTATACCATCCAAGGCTGTGGTAAAGACACCATATACGATATGGACAGGGAAAAATCCCAAGATGTCTTTTATGAGGATTTGGGGTTGTGAGGCTTACGTTCGACGTCAAGTCTCAGACAAACTGGGACCCAAATCTGATAGGTGCTATTTTGTTGGATATCCCAAGGATACAAAGGGATATTACTTCTACATTCCCAGTCAGCACAAAGTGTTTGTGGCAAAGACTGGGGTTTTTCTAGAAAGGGATTTTGTTTCTAGAAAAACTAGTGGGAGTACCTTCGATCTTGAAGAAATTCAAGATAAGGACCATAGCACTGAGGCCTTGATGGAGGTTGAACAAGAACCACAAAGTGTTGTGGGTGATGAGGTTGTTGCACAAAGAGTTGTGGAACAACCACTTGTTCAAGTAGACCTACCTCTTCGCAGGTCTGATAGGGTACGTCGTCAGCCTGAGAGATACTCATTTCTCTTGTCTGACCATGATGACGTTATGCTCATTGAGAATGAGCCTACCTCCTATCAGGAAGCTGTGATGAGCCCAGATTCTGAGAAATGGCTAGACGCCATGAGATCCGAGATGGAATCCATGTACACTAACCAAGTATGGACTTTGGTTGATCCACCTGAAGGGGTCAAACCCATTGGGTGTAAGTGGGTCTTTAGGAGAAAGACATGGATGGACTTACATACCTATAAGGGCCGATTGGTGGCTAAAGGTTTCAAGCAAATTCATGGTATTGACTATGATGAAACCTTTTCTCCAAAGGGCGATGTTTAAGTCCATTCGATCTTGCTTGCTATTGCAGCATACCACGATTATGAGATCTGGCAGATGGATGTCAAAATCGTGTTTCTGAATGGAAACTTACTCGAGGATGTGTACATGACACAACTTGAGGGTTTTGTAGATCCACAAAGATAGGGAAGGTATGCAAGCCGCAAAGGTCCATTTATGGGCTAAAGCAAGCTTCTGAGTCGAATCTTCGATTCGATGATGCGATCAAACAGTTTGGTTTCATCAAGAATGAAGATGAACCTCTACAAGAGGGTTAATGGGAACACAGCTTGTGTTCCTTGTATTGTATGTGGATGACATACTACTCATTGGGAATGACATCCTTCGCCACATACCGTGAAGACTTGGCCGGGACGTGCTTCTCAACGTGAAGGACTTAGGTGAAGCAAACAGTATTCTAGGCATCAAGATCTATAGAGATAGATCTAAGAGATTGCTTGGCCTAAGTCGAGTACATACATTGACACGGATATTACTTGGCTTGCCATGCAATTCCAAGAAAGGACTTCACGATGTCACATGGTGTGAGTCTTTCAAGACTCAAAGTCCCTTCTAGAGAGGAGAGAGACCGCATGGATAAGATCCCTTACGCATTTGCTATAGGATCTATCATGTACGCCATGCTGTGTACTAGTCCTGATGTCTCGTATGCTTTGAGCATGACGAGTAGATACGATCAGATCCGGTGAGCGCCATCGATGATAGCCAAGAATATTCTTAAGTACTGAGAAGGACTAAAGAATATTTCTTGATATTCGAGGCGATGAGGAGCTAGTCAGAAGGGTTACAATGATGCCAACTTCCAAACCGACTGTGATGATTATAGATCGCAATGTGTGGTTCGTGTTTTGCTTGAATGGTGGCCGTGAGTGGAAGAGTTCAAGGTGACACATTGTTGATTCTACAACAGAGGAGTATATCGTGCATCGAGGCAAAGAAGGAGGCGCTTTGATCCGCAAGTTCATTATCGAGCTTGGGGTGGTTCCTAGCATAGCAGATCCTATAGAGCTCTATTGTGACAACAATGGAGCGACGCAACAGCTAAGGAACCTCGCCACACCAATGACCAAACACATACTACGGCGCCCATCTCATTCGAGAGATCATCGATAGAGGAGATGTGAAGATTTGCAGAGTACCCACAGAGGCTAACATCGCAGATCCTTGACCAAGGCTTTGCACGTAAAAGCATGATGGTCACACTAGGTCATTGGGTATTAGATACTACGGTGATTGGCACTAGTGCTAGTGGGAGATTGTTAGTGAAAGCCCTAGAGCCAATCATATGATGATTATTGTATGGACTTTATTGTATCATATTCCTATTTATAAAGGCATGGTTATTATATTTACTTGTATTGGTGCCAAATAACTAAATATAATAATGTCCTTGAGTAGTAGGTTCTTATCTATATCAATCGATTGGTTGAATCGATAATGAGATGATATAGAGAACACTACTCTTAATCATTCCTAGTCGAGTATTAACATTCAGAGACAATGTTAATACGTAGAGACTAGCATGTAGGTCAACAAGATGACTTGATCTCACAAGTCATGGATATGAGATATCAAGTTGACACATGGGTATGCATTGGAGAATGTATACTGAATGACCCGCCATGAGAAAGTATCATGGATCGTTATATGAGTGTCATATACTTTCTCATGTGGCTATTAGTATGACTATTAGTCCTTAGACCTGAAGTCACCATGGTTCCCTACATAAGGAGTTGCATACTTTTCACAAACGTCACCCGTAAATGGGTGGACTATAAAGGCGATTCATCGGGTATGTAGCGAATTATGCGGAGGGATGTGAGTGATGTAGATGGGATCTATCCCTCCTATATGACGGGTGACATCGATATTCTTGATAGAGTGAGACCACGAAGTGCATGGCCATGCCCAAATGAGTCAATATGAGATATTGAGCTCATTTGATTAGAGTGAGTCTACTTGGAGTTCAAGACTTAGATTGCAGAGGATGACACGGTCTATGCCTCGATTGGTCAATCTAGATGTCAAGGATAGAGGACATTGTCACATATTGTGAGAGTCACAATTAGTAGTCACAAAGGTGATGTTGGAGCTCAACATTCTTGTAACTTGGGTAGCAATGATGTGTTGCTAGATCATTGCTTATGTTCCTAAATCGGTTTAGGGACATTGCCAACGTTACAAGAACCTATAGGGTCACACACATAAGAGCAATTAGATGGAGATTAGGTTCATATGATGAACCATGAGGATTAGGTTCATGGGATGAACCAAATTGGATTAAGAGTAATCCAAATTAGACTAATTGAGTTAGACTCAAGTTGATTCAAGTGTTGAATGAGTCTAATTGAGATTTGATTCATCAAATCAATTTAAATTAATGAATAGAGATTCATTATATTAAATTGACTTGAGTCAAGTGGTTAGATTTGATCAACCATGGGAGATTAGAGGTCAAGTTTGACTTGACTTGAGAGGGAAGATGAAAGGTCAAGTTTGACTTGACCAAATGCCATGTCATGATGATGACTAGGCATGGCCGGCCAATGATGATGCTCCACATCATCATTGACTTGGTCAATTGGTGCTACATCATGAGGGAGACCAAGGGTCATGGGAGTTACATGCATGCATGTAACCCCCCCCCCCTCCATGAAGTGGCCGACCACTTTGGGGTTATGGGTGGAGAATTCATTTGGTGAGTTACACACTCCCAACTTCATCTTCTTCCTTGGAACTTTTATCTCTCAAGCTCTACCTCTCCAAACCTCATCTTGCCGAAATTCCTAAGGGAGTTCTAGCACACTCTAAGGCATTTCTCTCCACCTATTGCTTGTGTGGATACCATAGAGGAGTGTGCACTTGACACTCTCGAGTTCCGGCGAACTTTTGGACGAGCGGGATAAGCGAAGGGCGTCGCTACGAGGGTAACGTTCTAACCTCTTAGATCTAAGGTAGATCTATGATTTCTGTAAGCACATACATGTAATTATAATTTTTATACTTCGCACGGATCCGTGGCCGGGGCTTCCGAGGTTTCTGCAACGCAAAAAGCGGTTTTTGCGGCTCGGAAAACCCAACAGTTTCGCCTGAACTACAACATGAACAAGAGGTTGTATTCGTTGGCGGACCTTTTGACAGAACTCCAGGTGATAGAGGGGCTATTTCGTCAGAGTGCTCAGGCACAGGCCATGGTTGCCCAAAAGGTTTCTACTTCTAAGCCGAAAGGCAAGAAGAAGAAGAAACAAGCTGGGGCAAAAATGGCGGGAGGAACTCAGGGAGGAGTGAAGAAGCTGAAAGGCAAGTGCTTCACTTGCAAGCAGACTGGACACTAGAAGAAGGACTTCCCCAACCGCAAGCAGAACAAAGGTATATCTTTTGGTCTAGTCATTGAAACATGTTTAGCGGTGTTATCTATCGGCACCTGGTGTGTAGATACGGGAGCCACTGATCATGTCTGCAATACTTTGCAAAGGTTCCAAGAAACCAGATGACTAGCTGAGGGGAAGATTACCATATACTTGGGCGATGCCATGAAGGTGGCGGTTGTTGCAGTGGGAGATGTTTATTTATCTTTTGAGAGGAATAAAGTTTTGGTTCTTAAAAATTGTCTTTATGTACCTTTATTTAGAAAGAACTTGATTTCGATTTCTAAATTGTTTATGAATGGATATTCTATTTCTTTTAATGACAGAGTTGTTATAAAAAGGAATAGAGAGATTTGTTCTGGTGCATTGATAGGAAATTTGTATACACTCGAACCAAAAGCTCTCACGATTCAAATAGAAGTGAATAACTCATCTTCTAATTCCAATAAGAGAAAAAAACCTTTGAAGATGAACCAAACATATCTTTGGCATCTAAGGTTAGGTCATATTAACCTAAGCATAATTCAAAGGTTGATAGCTCTTGGTTCATTAGTTGTTGAAGATATCCCAACCTATGAATCTTGCTTGGAAGGTAAAATAACCAAGAGGCCTTTCAAGGCCAAGGGGCATAAAGCCAAAGATGTGTTGGAATTGGTTCATTTTGATTTATGTGGTCCTATGTCTATCCAGTCAAGAGGTGACTTTGAATATTTTGTCTCTTTTATAGACTATTATTCAAGGTATGGATACATTTACTTGATGCACCGCAAGTCTGAATGCTTTGACAAGTTAAAAGAATTCAAGGCTGATGTGGAGAAACGTCAAGGTAAAAGTATCAAGACACTACGATCTGATCGTAGTGGTGAGTACCTCTTAGGAGAGTTTAGGAATTACTTATCAGAGGTTGAGATTCAATCCCAATTGTTTGCACCTGGCACACCCTAGCAAAATGGTGTAGCAAAGGGAAGGAATAAGACTCTTATGGAGATGGTTAGATCGATGATAAGTTATTCTGAGTTGCCAGATTCGTTCTGGGGATATGCTATAGATACGACAGTGTATATTCTAAACCTGGTTCCATCTAAATCAGTGCCTTCTACTCCCACAGAATTGTGGACTGGGCGAAAGCCTAGTCTGAGACATATTCGAATTTGGGAGAGTCCAACACATGTCCTGAGTTAGAAGTGGATTAATTAATTGTCAGTAAATTAATTAATCGATGGACATTCGAGATCTTAAACATGGGGAGATATATGTACAAATAATATATGGAGCCCATATTAACTTATGGGGGTTGGTGATGTAGATTAATGATAATCCACTAGTGGAATGGATTATCATTAATGGATCAGACTTTATGTGGGCTTCATCCATTGGGTGGCCTGTTGGAATGTATACTGAAAGCCTAGCTTTTTTTTGTATGAACATTTTTATTTTGAAATAAGAATCACATGAACATTGTTTGCACTTTATATTTATTATATTTGTGCATATTGTCTAATACTTTACATTGTAGATAATAGCTTTCGCCACAAGCGTACATCATGTTAATGATCCCTTGTAAGCAAATACGCAAAGGCTCACAACCAAGATGGTTTTGGACAAACCATTGGCATGGTTGTAGTGTACACTACAAGAAAATAAGGTTTCAGAAATAGATTTTTAAAACAAAATTATAATCCGTTTTAAAAATTTATAAATTAGAAACGGATTTACAACGGAATTAGTAATCTGTTTTACTTAAATAATATATAACATATATAAATATATTTAAAACGGAATTTAAAATGAATTAGAAACAAATTTATAAAATATTTTTTTATAAACAAAAATAAATACGAATTAGAAACAAAATCTGATACGAAATTATATTTGTCATAAAATCTGTTTAAAATAATTTTAAACAGAAAAATATTCTGTTTATAAATTTAAAAAAAATATTAAATAGTAATAAATTTAATTATTTTTAATAAACTAAAATGAATTAAAAAACAAATTTATAAAATAATTTTTTATAAACAAAAATAAATACGAATTAAAAATGAAATCTGATACGAAATTATATTTGTCATAAAATCTATTTAAAATAATTTTAAACAAAAAAAATATTCTGTTTATAAATTTAAAAAAATATTAAATAGTAATAAATTTAATTATTTCTAATAAACTAAATTCTATTCTTTAATTATTTTTTCTTTTTCGTATTTTTTTAATATTTGAGAGATAATAATTAACACGAGAGTTAATCTTCTCTTATCTTTTTATCGTATTTTTTTTTTTGACTATATTGTACCAATTATATCTAATTTTACAATAGAATATTGTGAAGTGACTTTTGATTCAAATTAGAAGTATAATATATTTCATTAAAATAAATTATTAATTTTTTAAAAAATAATACAAATAAATATATTTTATTTATTATTAATATTAATTCTTTTAAAATTATTGATAAAAGTTGTTTTAAATTTATAAATATATAAGTTTAAAAAATAAAATAAAATAACTTAACGAAAAATAATATATACGTTAAAGAAATTTTAACGTATTAAAAATTTATATATATATATATCTAGGTTATATATATATATATATATATATATATATATATATATATATATATATATATATATATATATATATATATATATATATATATATATATATATATATATATATAAATATAATATCTAGGCTTTTTTCCCTTCCGCCGCATCCTTCCTCATTCCGTCTTCTTCCACCGCCGAAGAAGCTTCGTCTATTCTTTTCCAGCGACTTCTCACGCCCTGCAGGTGATCATCTAGCGATTTTTTTATCCTTCCATCATCGATTGCTTGGCCTCCAATTCCAGGCTGATTTCTACATCCAATTTCTGTCCATCGGCTATTATTCATTTTTGTAGGTTAGTATATATTACTAAGATACATATCTTCTTTACTATCTTAACCATTTAAACCTTGTGATGATCAAAAACTAGCCTAACATTGATTTATAGGAAAAAGAAACAAACCTTAGAGGAAAAGTACTTACAAGTCATCTTCAATATAAGACTTCAGGCAAAAATCAAATGGTTCCCACTATTTTAAATAAATCTTCAATATAGTTGAATTTGCTGATAATGAACAGAAGATGACAATAATGAAATCTTTCATTGTCGGATCAACTAACTAGCATAGGATCCAGAAGAGGAACCGGGATTACTGCTCTAGCAAGGACAAGGATAGAGTGTTATGTCCAGACTTCTAACTTTCTTTGCTCTAGCTCACATCTGAGTTCACTGATTTTACTAATTAATTAAATACACAAATATATATAATGGTGAACAAAGAGGACATGTCAGGTTTTTTTTTCAATAAAAAGAAAAGGATGTATCAAACAACAAAATGAAGTAGTCATCTGTTGATGAATACCACAATAACATTGTACACATATGTTCAAATAAACCTAAGTATGTTGTTCATCTTTCTCCCGTTTAATTTGTTTTGATTGAATAGATTGTTCTGCTTCTAGATTAAATTTTTTAATGAACCTTTGTTGCATATGAGTTTATTGCTCCTCTTGAATTCTGAGAGTTTGGGAATTGAATCCCATTAATTATCATGGGTAAAATCATAGAAAGTTTGAACCACTTTTTACCCTATTATAGAGTAATTATGTTTAAACAACTTATTTGATATTAAAGTGTACTCAATTGATTAATTCATCTATTTATTAATAAAATTTAATTTACGATATAATATAAAATATGTATTATGAAGTATGAAATATAATAACTGTTTTACGCATTAACTAATAATTTATTGATCTATACTAACTTAGGGAATTGAATTAATTTAGAACTAACACAAGAAATTGAAGACATGCGTGCTATAAATAAGAGAATGGAGGAACAAATTATTGAAAACAACAAAAAATTGGAACTCATTATCATGGAAAATAGACAGAAGGAAGAAAAGCTTATCGAGGAAGGTAGGCAAAGAGAAGAAAATCTCAAGGAGATGGTTTCGTAAAATGATTCAAGAAGCGGGAGGATTTGGACCTCGTGAGCGGCGTCATAGATGAAATAAAGATTAGATTAATTGTGTTAGGACTTGACATTTATTTATTTAAATAATGTGAATATTTATTTATTTTAATTTTTAATTGTACAGTACATTTGATTAAAATTAGTTGTTTAATTTTTTTTAATTAATTTGAAATGTGTGCTTGTTTTTTGTAAATTATTATGTAGATAAAAAATATAAAATTAAAATATAATAAAATTTTAATAATACATTAAAAAACAAAATCATATACAAATTAATAAACAAAAATGTAAACGGATGTATAAACAGATTAAAATTATATTTGACATATTATTTGAAACAGATTATTAACGAATTTAAAACAAAAGTAGAGACGGAATATGTATGTGAAATTATTTTCATTTGGTTAACTTAAAAACAGATTTATAAACAATATTTTAATCTGTTTCTGAAATTAGAGACGGAATATCTTCGTCTTAAAATTAGCTACGGGGCTTTCACAAACGGATTTTTGAGACGAAATATATCATTTCAAATTATATTTAGAGACGAAAAATTAACGTTCAGAGACAAATTTTTTTGTCTCTGAAACCCTATTTTCTTGTAGTGGTAGCTTGGTATTATTTTGTCTTGAACATAGAGTTACACTGGTACACTTAGGTGTATTGAGCAGGACCGATATAGAGGTGATTCAATTTATTGCTGACTACATAATTAAATCGGACCTCGAATATTATGTTATACATGCTCTTAATCCCGATATAATAACGGGCACATGTACTTAGTATTTATTTTTTTGATTTACCAAAGGGTGAGATTTATATAGATTAAATCAATATGCCCGGTAAGTTGGGAAATGATATTATTTACATGGTGTGTCGTTGATTATAGGAGGAAACCGTGTCCTATATATTAGGTTGATGATGTCCCCTTGAGGAGCTCATAAGGTTCATCATGTAAACTCTACAGGTTGACTTAGTCAACATGATGATAAGGTTGAGTGGTACTACTCGAGGAGTTAGATGTTAATTGATTGATGGTCAGTAAATGAATTAATTGATCGACATTCGATATCTTAAACACGGGGAGATGGATGTACAAATAATGTATGGAGCCCATATTAATTTATGGGGGTTGGTGAGGTAATTCAATGATGATCCTCTAGTGGAATGGAACATCATTGATGGATCAAGTTTGTGTGGTTTCGATCCATCGGGTGGCCAAGATCCAACTCCTCCTCATGGTCCCTATCGTAGCCTAATATAAACCTCATGAAGCCTAGATCCAATGATGGAAAACAAATCCTTAGATCCGACAGTGGAGATTAAATCTCTTGATCCGACGGTCGAGATTAAATCTCTAGATCCGATGGTTGAGATTAAATCCCTAGATCCGACAGTGGAGATTAAATCTCTAGATCCGACGGTTGAGATTAAATCTCTAGATCCGACGGTTGAGATTAAATCCCTAGATCTGACGGTGGAGATTAAATCTCTAGATCTGACGGTTGAGATTAAATCTCTAGAAGCGACGGTTGAGATTAAATCCCTAGAACCAACGGTGGAGATTAAAACAAGGCTTAAGCCTAACTCTATAAAAGGGTGCTTAAGGTGGGCGGCAAGCAAGGAAGTTGGTTGGTTTTGGAGATTAGGGTTTTGCCCATCATAAGCTTGGGCGGCAAGAAACCCTAAGGAGGAAACCCCAAGGAGATTAGGGTTTGGTTGGGCGGCTAGGGTTTGGAAGGTAAGGTGGGCGGCAACTATAGGAGAGGTGCTCTTCTTCTTCCTAAGGTGTTGTCGGCTCCTATATCTTTTCCCTCTACCTTGGTCGGCGCTCAACCTATTCCTCTTCTCCTCTTCTTTGCCTCTTGGCCGGCGGCACTAGGAGCTTGGGATTGTTCCCTTGTTCGGTTCCTTGGTTGACCATCTTGTTCTCTCTTTTCTTGGGGCCGGCGACATCAAGCCTTTGTGGCTTGGTGGTTGGCTCAAGCAAGAAGGGAAGGAGAGTTCTTCTTTCTTTTGATTGAAGAAGATCTAGGAGGCTTCAACTTGTGGAGGATCTTCGCCCACACGAAGTCTACAAGGAGGTTAGGACATACGATAGAAGATCAAGATGTATAAAAGTTTTACAAGTTTTATTATTGATCTTTGCATGTTCTTATTAATATGATTGTATGTGTTGATTATACATGTGTACATCCATATGTATCTGTATAATCATGGACCCCGAAGATAAACACAAAAACCGGCAATTCGTTTGTCATCTCTTCCGCGGCTAACCGACTAGAAGAGCTTGGTTGCTTGAACAACTAGTTTATTCAAGCAATCACTCAAGTTGTTAGCACGACGACGAATTGGTTGTGCTTAGGAAACTCATCCCATCCGAATTAGTTTTCATTAGTGAAAATTTTAATCCGGGGACATGTGAGCCAACGAGCCTCCGAGCCATGCCATCATGGCAAAGATCCAACTCCTCCTCATGGTCCCTATTGTAGCCTATTAAAACCTCATGGAGCCTAGATCCGATGGTGGAAGATGAAACTCTAGATCCGACGGTGGAGATTAAATCTTTAGATCCAACGGTTTAGATTAATTCTCTAGATCCGACGGTTGAGATTAAATCCCTAGAACTGACGGTGGAGATTAAAGGGAGGCTAGGGGTGGGCGGCAAGGAAGAGGCAAGAAGGGATTAGGGTTTGGGCGGCTAGGGCTTGGAGGCTTGGGCGGCCACAATTTTGGAAAGTTTTTCCTTTCTCTTCTTCTTCTTGGCCGGCGCCCAAACTTGCTTCTCTTCTCCTTGGCCAGCGTCCAAGCTCTTCTTCCTCTTCTCCTTTGCCGGTGGAAACAAGGGTTAGGGTGATTCCTTGGAACTCTTGGTCGTCGCCCACCTTCCCCTTTCTTTGGGCCAGCGGCAAGCTTCAAGTTGGGAGCTTGTTGGTTGGTCCTAGATAGAGGAGATTTTTGATTATATACTTCCTCTTGTTCGGAGTGAGCAAGGAAAGGAAGATCGTGATCTAGGAGGCTTCGACTCTTGGAAGATCGTCGCCCACACGACGTCCAAAGGAGTAAGGACATACAATAGAAGATCGAGAGGTATAAATTTTATTTTGTTTTCCTTTTGTTCCTTTGTATGTTGTATGTTTATGTTATGTTGCTAATTTACTTAGACCCTGAATACAAATGCAAAAATCGGCGATCCGTACATCATCTATTCTACGGCTATTCGGAGAATAGAGGTAGGTTTCTTGAACAACAAGTTTGTTCAAGTGACTACTCTAATCGAATAGCACGACGATGAAATAGTAGCTTGGGTAATTCCTCCTTGTCAAGGATAAATTTTTTTATCCGGGGACATAGAAGGGATCGCCATGAACAAGCGACCGAGTTGAAGTGGTAAGCGAAGTTACCTACCTTCAAATTATTTTTATCCGGGGACGTAGACGGGATTGCCATGAACAAGCGACCGAGTTGAAGTGGGAAGCGAAGTTTCCTCCCTTCAAGTGGTATCAAAGCCACGGTTTCCAGTTTTGTGCATTTAGGATTCGATTACTTTTATCCACTTTTCATATATTATATGTGTCGGATAATAGTAGTGTTAGTGAAAGCCCTAGAGCCAATCATGTGATGATTGTTGTATGGACTTTATTGTATCATATTCCTATTTATAAAGGCATGGTTATTATATTTACTTGTATTGGTGCCAAATAACTAAATATAATAATGTCCTTGAGTAGTAGGTTCATATCTATATCAATCGATTGGTTGAATCGATAATGAGATGATATAGAGAACACTACTCTTAATCAATCCTAGTCAAGTATTAACATTCAGGGACAATGTTAATGCATAGAGACTAGCATGTAGGCCAACACGATGACTTGATCTCACAAGTCATGGATATGAGATATCAAGTTGACACATGGGTATGCATTAGAGAATGTATACTGAATGACCCGCCATGAGAAAGTATCATGGATCATTATATGAGGGTCATATACTTTCTCATGTGACTATTAGTATGACTATTAGTCCTTAGACCTGAAGTCACCATGGTTCCCTACATAATGAGTTGCATACCTTGGCTTCGTCAAACGTCACCCGTAAATGGGTGGATTATAAAGGCGATTACTGGGTATGTAACAAATTATGCGGAGGGATGTGAGTGATGTAGATGGGATCTATCCCACCTATATGATGGGAGTGACATCGATATTCTTGATAGAGTGAGACCATGAAGTGCATGACCATGCCCGAATGAGTCAATATGAGATATTGAGCTAATTTGATTAGAGTGAGTCTACTTGGAGTTCAAGATATAGATTGTACCGAGGATGACACGGTTTATGCCTCGATTGGTCAATCTATATGTCAAGGATAGAGGGACATTATCACATATTGTGAGAGTCACAATTAGTAGTCACAAAGGTGATGTTGGAGCTCAACATTCTTGTAACTTGGGTAGCAATGATGTGTTGCTAGATACCGCTCATTGCTTATATTCCTAAATCGGTTTAGGGACATTGCCAACGTTACAAGAACCTATAGGGTCACACACAAAGGGCAATTAGATGGAGATTAGGTTCATATGATGAACCATGAGGATTAGGTTCATGTGATGAACCAAATTGGATTAAGAGTAATCCTAATTAGACTAATTGAGTTGGACTCAATTTGATTCAAGTGTTGAATGAGTTTAATTTAGATTTGATTCATCAAATCAATTTAAATTAATTAATAGAGATTCATTAAATTAAATTGACTTGAATCAAATGGTTGGATTTGATCAACCATGGGAGATAAGAGGTCAAGTTTGACTTGACTTGAGAGGGAAAATGAAAGGTCAAGTTTGACTTGACTAAATGCCATGTCATGATGATGACTTGGCATGGTCGGCCACATCATCATTGACACATCATGGGGTGCCACCTCATGAGGGAGACCAAGAGCCATTGGCTCTTGGAGTTACATGCTTGCATGTAACCCCCTCTCCATGAAGTGGTCGGCCACTTGATTTGCATTAGATGTAAAATTCATTTTTGTGAGTTACTCCAACTTCATCTTCTTCCTTGGATCATCCTCTCAAGCTCTCCTCTCGTCCTTGGCCGAAATTCCTAAAGGGTGCTAGCACACTCTAAGGTATTTTTCTCCACCTATTGCTTGTGTGGATACCAATAGAGGAGTGTACACTTAACACTCTAGAGTTCCGGCAAGCTATTTGGAGGAGCGAGATTTGCGAAGGGCGTCGCATCGAGGGTAACACTATCAACTTATAGATCTAAGGTAGATCTAGGTTTACTTAGCACATACATATTTTTATTTTAATATATCTTCGCACGGATCCGTGGTCGGACTTCCGAGGTTTCCACAATTCAAAAAGTGATTTTTGTGGCTCAGAAAGTCCAACAAGTAGGATATGCGTAGGTTAACTTTTTGGTCGCAGGCATAGGATCCAACTATTATGGTCATATGTGTGTAATTGTATATTATTTGAATCCTCGGGGTTGACGAGGCTAGTATTTAATTTTTGTAATTATGACATTGTTTAGCCTCTTTTTATTTTAGTTTACTTTCGATCTAGATTTCATGTACACTCCTTCATGGAGTATAGGATCGATGGATGTAAATTAAAATAATTTTTCTCGGCTCGGATCTCCGGATGGCTTGTACATGGCTCAGGGAGGAGCGGACGAGATGGCGATATAATGGGAGGCATATTGGAGAACAAAAGCCATAATAGTTGGAAAATATTTTTTTTATATTTATTGCTTCTTGTTTGATATGCATGTCGTAGGGTAGGAAAATTCCTCAATTTTAAATTACTAAGTGGGAGAGGGATATTTTATAAATTCCCATAGCTTCCATTATGATTTGACATGTGATGCAAACAAACTTGCGCGTCGGCTCTGAGTGCCTTCCTCCATATCGGATGAGTTTGTTTACGGATCACAGGGTCGAATATGGTTATAGAAAATTATTAAGGAGCATTTGTACTTCCCCATCGAAAGGCACATAACCCGAGATAATTCCCTTGGTACCGAGTAATGGTGAACACTTAGATGCAAATAGGAGTATCCTCCCCATCGGAGTCACTGCTTTTATTTGTTGGCCAGAAGAGGAACCAACTATTAATTTTATTTGTCAAAAAGTTAGGTTGACAAGATAGTAAAATTAATGGGTAAAATCTCCTCTTACAAATGTAGAATTCGTATACGTCCACACGATCATGGCATACGATATTCTCGGTGTTTTGAGGTGTTGGTTGATTTTAAAATTTTATTGTTTTAAGAATCAATAATTTTTTGAAATCTAAAGGTTTGATCTATGTGATTCTTAGTTTTTTTTCAAAAATGATTTTCAATCCACTTGCTGTGGTACTAAAAGAGAATAAACTTACAGGACCCAATTATGTTGATTGGAAAAGGAATCTTGATATTGTCTTGACTGCTGAGGAGTACAAGTATGTACTCTTCGAAGAGTGTCCTCCTACGCTTGCGAATGAGCTGGAAGTCCTTGGAGCTGAGATCGATGGGGAAACCCAGGTCGTTATCATTCTCCAGTATCTACCTAGGAGTTTTGAGCATTTTTGCTTGAATTACAACATGAATAAGAGGTTGTATTCGTTGGCGGAGCTTCTGACAGAACCCCAGGCAGCAGAAGGGCTTGCTCAGGCTCAGACTATAGTTGCTCAGAAGGTTTCTACTTCTAAGCCGAATGGCAAGAAGAAGAAGAAACAAGGTGGAGCAAAGGTGGTGGGAGGATCTCAGGGATGAATGAAGAAGCCGAAAGGCAAAGTGCTTCACTTGCAAGCATACTGGACATTGGAAGAAGGACTGTCCCAACTGGAAGTAGAACAAAGGTATATCCTTTGGTCTAGTCGTTGAAACATGTTTAGCGATGTTATCTACCGACACCTGGTATGTAGATACGAGAGCCACTGATCATGTCTGCAATACTTTACAGGGGTTCCAAGAAAACCAGACAAATAGCTAAGGGGGAGATTACCATTTACTTGGGCAATGCCACGAATGTGGCGGCTGTTGCAATGGGAGATGTTTATTTTTCTTTTGAGAGAAATAAAGTTTTGGTTCTGAAAAATTTCCTTTATGTACCTTTATTTAGAAAGAATTTGATTTCGGTTTCTAAATTGTTTATGGATGGATATTCTATTTCTTTTAATGACAGAGTTGTTATAAAAAGGAATAGGGAAATTATCTGTTCTGGTGCATTGATAGGAAATTTATATACACTCGAACCAAAAGCTCCCACAATGCAAATAGAAGTAAATAACTCATCTTCTAATTCTAATAAGAAAAAAGAACCTTCGAAGATGAACCAAACATATCTTTGGCATATAAGGCTAGGTCATATTAACCTAAGCAGAATTCAAAGGTTGATAGCTGATGGACCTCTGGGTTCATTAGTGGTGGAAGATTTCCCATCCTGCGAATCTTGCTTGGAGGGTAAAATGACCAAGAGGCTTTTTAAGGCCAAGGGTTATAGAGCCAAAGATGTGTTGGAATTGGTTCATTCTGATTTGTGTGGTCCTATGTCTATCCAGGCAAGAGGTGTTTTTGAATATTTCGTCTCTTTTATAGATGATTATTCAAGATATGGATACATTTACTTGATGTGCCGCAAGTCTGAATGTTTTGACAAGTTCAAAGAATTCAAGGCTGATGTGGAGAAACGTCAAGGTAAAAGTATCAAGACACTACGATCTGATCGTGGTGGTGAGTACCTCTTTGGAGAGTTTAAAAATTACTTATCAGAGGTTGGGATTCAATCCCAATTGTTTGCACCTAGCACACCCTAGCAGAATTGTGTAGTAGAGCGAAGGAATAGGACTCTTATGGAGATGGTTAGATCGATGATGAGTTATTCTGAGTTGCCAGATTCGTTTTGGGGATATGATCTAGATATGGTAGTATATATTCTGAACATGGTACCATCTTAAATCAGTGCCTTCTACTCCCACAGAATTGTGGACTGGACAAAAACCTAGTCTAAGACATATTCGGATTTGAGGGAGTCCAGCACATGTGCTGAAGGCAGATGCTGGAAAGTTGGAACCTCTTATAGAAGTGAGCATGTTTGTTCTCTCTCCTAGAGGGACGAAAGGTGATTTGTTTTATAGTCCTAGAGATCAGAGGGTGATCGTTAGCAAGAACGCCAGATTTTTAGAGGAAGACTATGTGATGAACCACAAGGCCATGAGTAAGATGAAGGTAGGAAACTTCGCTTCCCACTTCAACTCGGTCGCTTTTCCATGGCGATCCCTTCATCGTCCCCAGATAAAAAATTTATCCTTGACAAGAGGGATTACCCAAGCAACCATTTCATCGTCGTGCTATTCGATTAGAGTAGTCACTTGAACAAACTTGTTGTTCAAGCAACCAACCTCTATTCTACGAATAGCCGTGGAATAGACGATGTACGGATCGCCGGCTTTTGTGTTTATGTTTGGGGTCCAAGTTATATTAGCCACAAAACAGAATATATCATGCATATATAATTGAAAAACAATTACAAACATGTTACATATGAAGATAGATAAGTGATATACCTCTCGATCTTCTATTGAATAACCTTCCTCTTTTTTGATGTCGTGTGGGTGACGATCTACCAAAAGTCGAAGCCCCTAGATCACCAATCTTCCTTCATTTCTCAATCAGAACAAGAGGAAGTATAGAAACAAGTCCCTTCTCCTTCCTTTAGCCAACCAACAAGCACAAAGCAAGTTGCTTGCCGCCGACGAACAATGAAAGGGATGAGAAGGATGGTTGCCGGCCAAAAGCTACAAGGGAAGACCTTAAGCTATGTTTCCACAGGCCAAGGAGATGAGGATCAAGTGGTTTGGATGCCGACCAAGAGCTGGAAAGAAATTATGGGCGCCGGCCACCTTGAGGAAGAAGAGAAGAAAGGAAACACTTTCCTTATTTGTGGCCGCCCAAGCCCAAACCCTTGCTCCAAGCCTCTTGCCGCCCAACCCTAATCTCCCTTGCTTCTCATTCCATTTCCACGCCAACCCTTGAGTCCTTTTTTATAGAGTTAGGGATAAGCCTTGTTTTAATCTCCACCATTGGTTCTAGGGATTTAATCTCAACCGTCGGATCTAGAGATTTAATCTCAACCGACGGATCTAGAGATATAATCTCTACCTTTGGATCTAGAGTTTTGTTTTCATCCATTGGATCTAGGCTTCATGAGGTTTTAATAGGCTACAATAGGGACCATGAGGAGGAGTTGGATCTTGGCCACCCAATGGATCAAGCCCACATAAAGTCCGATCCATTAATGATAATCCAATCCACTAAAGGATTATCATTGATCTACCTCACCAACCCCCATAAGTTAATATGGGCTCTATATATTATATGTACATTTTCTCCCCGTGTTTAAGATCTTGAATGTCCGTCGATTAATTAATTTACTGACCATTAATTAATCAACATCTAACTCCATGAGTAGTACCACTAAACCTTTTCATCATGCCGGACCAAGTCCACCTGCAGGGTTTACATGATGAACCTTATGAGCTCCTCAAGGGGACATCATCATCCTAATATATAGGACACGGTTTCCTCCTATAATCAACGACACACCATATAAATAATATCATTTCCCAACTTACCGAGCCTATCAATTTAATCTATAAATCTCGCCCATTGGTAAATCAAAGAAATGAATACTAAGTATATGTGCCCGTTATTATACCGGGAATAAGAGCATGTATAACATAATATCTGAGGTCCGATTCGATTATATAGTCAGCAATAAATCGAATCACCTTAAGTCGGTCCGACTCAATACACACAAAGTGTACTAGTGTGATTCTATGGTCAAGACAAACCAATAGCAAATCACACCACAACCATTCCAATGGTTTGTCCAAAGGCATCTCGGTTGTGAGCCTATACTTATACTTTACAAGGAACCGATAACATGGTCTCCCGTGTGACACCACACACCATGTTACCTACAATGTAATGTATTAGACAATATGCATAACCATAAATATGCAAACAATGATCATGTGATTCTTATTTCAAAAATAAAGATGTTCATACAGAAGATAGACTTTTCAGTCTACATCCCAACATAAGATTGTTCTAGAGGAATTGAGAGGGGAAGTCACTACTTCAGTACCATCGGTACAAGACGATATACCACAAGTGACTGCACCGCGTGTCACCGAGGATACACAAGTGATACCTCGTCATAGTGGGAGGGTTGTTAGACAGCCTGATAGATTCATGTTCTTGGGAGAATCTTCTGATTTGGTCCTTAGTAAACATGAACCTGATCCCTGGACATATGACGAGGCAATCCAAGATAAAGATGCGGTATCTTGGCAAAGTGCAATGAATTTTGAGATAAAATCTATGGATTCAAATCAAGTCTGGGAGCTAGTAGAACCACCCAATGGTGTAAAAGCCATTGGATGCAAGTGGATCTACAAAAGAAAGAGAGGAATAGATGGGAAGGTTGAGACCTTCAAAGCGAGGCTTGTTGCGAAGGGGTATACTCAGAAAGAGGGCATAGATTATGAGGAGACATTTTCGCTGGTAGTCATACTTAAGTCTATCCGGATTCTCTTGTATAGTACTGCTCTAATGGATTATGAGCTATGACAGATGGATGTCAAGACAACTTTCCTTAATGGAAGTCTTGAGGAAAACATCTATATGAAGCAACCAGAAGGATTCATTGCAAAGGGCAAAGAGCATCTTGTGTGCAAGCTTAATCAGTCCATTTATGGATTGAAGCAAGCTTCGAGATCTTGGAACATCCGCTTTGATGAGGTAATCCAGTCTTATGGATTTGTTCAAAGTCCAGATGAGTCTTGTGTATACAAGAGATGTGATGGAAATGTAGTGGTATTTATTGTACTCTACGTATATGACATTTTGTTAATTGGCAACAATGTCAAGGTGTTATCGGACATAAGGATATGGTTGTCCAAACAGTTTGATATGAAGGACTTGGGAGAAGTGAGACACATCCTTGGGATCAAGGTTATAAGGGATCACAGGAAAAGGATGTTGTGCTTATCTCAAGCTTCATTCATAGACACCATTATGGATCATTTTTGCATACAAAACTCCAAGAAAGGTTTTCTACCCTTCAGGCATGGAGTTCCTTTATCTAAGGAGATGTGACCTAGAACATCTAAGGAGATAGAGGAGATGAAGGCGGTTCCTTATGCTTCGACAGTAGGAAGCCTCATGTATGTCATGCTATGTACGAGAACGGATATCGGCTTTACTGTGGGCATGGTTAGCAGATATCAGAGTAATCCAAGATAGGTACATTGGACTACAGTAAAGCAGATATTGAAGTACCTGAGAAAGACTAGGGATTATATGCTGGTATACCAGGCAGATCAATTACTCCCTATGGGTTACACAGATTCCGACTTCCAATCAGATAGGGATAACAGTAAGTCAACCTCAGGTTTTGTGTTTACTTTGGGAGGTGGAGCCATTGTATGGAGGAGTGTCAAGCAGAAATTCGTGGCAGACTCTACCATGGAAGATGAGTATGTTGCAGCCTCTTAGGTGGCCAAAGAAGTTGTGTGGCTCACGTACTTCTTGATGGACTTGGATGTGATTCTTAGTTTGCCCAGAACTATCACAATTTTTTGTGATAACAATGGTGTCGTTGCAAACTCGAAGGAACCACGAGCCCATAAGGCAAGTAAACACATAGAGCGCAAGTACCACATGATACGAGAAATCGTAAAGCGAGGGTAGAAGTTATTGTCACCTAGATTGCATCAGAGGATGACCTGGTAGATCCTTTCACTAAGGCCCTTCAAGCGAGAGCTTTTGATAGGCATGTGGAGGGAATGGGAATCAGATGTATGGTAGTATGAGAATAGCATAGTCTTTTAGTATAAGTGGGAGATTGTTTGGATGTTTACTGAAAAGTCTATCTTTTATTTAAACATCTTTATTTTTGAAATAATAATCACATGATCATTGTTTGCATATTTATGATTATGCATATTGTCTAATACATTACATTGTAGTTAACATGGTGTGTAGTGTCACACGGGAGATCATGTTATCAGTTCCTTGTAAAGTATAAGTAAAGGCTCACAACGAAGATGGTTATGGACAAACCATTGGAATGGTTGTAGTGTGATTTGGTATGGTTTGTGTTGACCATAGACTTACACTAGTACACTTTGTGTGTATTGAGCAGGACCAACTTAGAGGTGATTCGATTTATTGCTGACTACATAATTGAATCGAACCTCAGATATTATGGTGTACATGCTCTTAATCCCAATATAATAACGGGCACATATACTTAGTATTTATTTCTTTGATTTACCAATGGGCAAGATTTATAGAGTAAATCGATAGGCTCGGTAAGTTGGGAAATGATATTATTTATATGGTGTGTCATTGATTATAGGAGGAAACTGTGTCATATATATTAGGATGATGATGTCCCCTTGAGGAGCTCATAAGGTTCATCATGTAAACCCTACAGGTGGACTTGGTCCGACATTATGATAAGGTTGATTGGTACTACTCATGGAGTTAGATGTAGATTAATTAATTGTCAATAAATTAATTAATCGACGTACATTCGAGATCTTAAACACGGGGAGATATATGTACAAATAATATATAGAGCCTATATTAACGTATGGGGGTTGGTGAGGTAGATCAATGATAATCCTCTAGTGGAATGGATTATCATTAATGGATCGGACTTTATGTGGACTTGATCCATTGGGTGGCCAAGATCCAACTCCTCCTCATGGTCCCTATTGTAGACTATTAAAACTCTCATGGAGCCTAGATCCGATGAAGGAAAATGGAACTCTAGATTCGACGGTGGAGATTAAATCTCTAGATCCAACGGTTGAGATTAAATCCCTAGATCCGACGGTGGAGATTAAAAGGAGGCTTAAGCCTAGATCTATAAAAGGAGGGCCAAGGCTTGGGTGTGTAACATCTTGAGAGATTAGGTTTTGGAGTTGGGCGGTAAGGTTCTAGGGTTTGGGGCGGCAAGCTTTGGGCGGCTAGGGTTAGGGTTTTGGCTTGGGCGGCAACAAGGTGGAAGGTTAAGGTTTGCTTCCTTTTCTCTTCTTCAAGGTAGCCGGCGCCCATCATCATCCTCTCATCCTTTGTCGGTGCTCATCCCCTTTCTTTATTCATCCTTGGTCTGCACCCTCTCCTCTCCTTTGGCCAGCGACAACCCTTCTTCAAGGTTGGCCGGCGCTCCATCATCTATTCCTTGGCCGGCAGCTACATCAAGTCCTTTGACTTGGTGGCCGGTTCTAGATAGGAAGAAGAGTTTCATTTCATTCTTCCCTTTGTTCGGAGCGAGCAAGGAAGGGAAGAGCGTGTTCAAGGAGGCTTTGACTTTTGGAAGAGCATTGTCCACATGACGTCCAAAAGAAGGAAGGACATACAATAGAAGATCAAGAGGTATAACAAGAGGTATAAGCTTGTTTACTTTGATTAGTGTTCTTTTGTATTATGTATATAATTGTTTTCAATTATAAGTGGCTAATTTACTTGGACCCCAAATACAAACACAAAAACCGGTGATCTGTACATCATCTATTCCGCGGCTAATCGAAGAATAGAGGTAGGTTCCTTGAACAATAAGTTTGTTCAAGTGACCACTCTAATCGAATAGCACGATAATGGAACAGTTGCTTGGGTAATACCTCTTTGTCAAGGATTAATTTTTTTTATCTGGGGACATAGATGGGACTGTCATGAACAAGCGACCGAGTTGAAGTGGGAAGCAAAGTTTCCTCCTTTCAAGAGGGACATTATCACATATTGTGAGAGTCACAATTAGTAGTCACAAAGGTGATGTTGGATCTCAGCATTCTTGTAACTTGGGTAGCAATGATGTGTTGCTAGATACCACTCATTGCTTATGTTTCTAAATCAGTTTAGGAGCATTGCCAACGTTACGAGAACCTATAGGGTCACACACAAAGGGCAATTAGATGGAGATTAGGTTCATATGATGGACCAAGAAAACTAGGTTCATGTGATGAACCAAATTGGATTAAGAGTAATCCAAATTAGACTAATTGAGTTGGACTCAATTTGATTCAAATGTTGAATGAGTCTAATTTAGATTTGATTCATTGAGTCAATTTAAACTAATGAATAGAGATTCATTAAATTAAATTGACTTGAATCAAAGGTTAGATTTGATTAACCATGGGAGATAAGAGGTCAAGTTTGACTTGACTTGAGAGGGAAGATGAATGCTCAAGTTTGACTTGACCAAATGCACTTCATGGTGACTTGGCATAGGGACGACCAATGATGATGTTCCACATCATCATGGACACATCATGGTGTGTCACCTCATGAGGATGACCAAGAGCCATGGCTCTTGGTATTACATGGATGTTTATACCCCCCTCCTTAAGTGGCCGACCAATTGATGCGTAAGGTTAATTGATTGCTTCTTCTTCCTTCTCCTATCTTCTTCTCTCCCTCTCCTCCATGGCCGAAACCTCCCAAGAGTGCTAGCACACTCTAAGTGGTTCTCTCTAGTTCATGTGGATACGTGTAGAGGAGTGTACACTTGACACTCTATGAGATTCGACAATCTTTTGGATGAGCGGGATAAGCGAAGGGCATCACTACAAGGGTAACCCTCTTCCCATGTAGATCTAAGGTAGATCTAGTGTAGATAAACATGTACATGAATTTTTTATTTATCTTCTCACAGATCTGTGGCCGACTTCCGAGGTTTCCGCAATGTAAAAAGTGATTTTTGCGGCTCAGAGAGTCTAACACTATATGCATGAACAAATAAATGCAAATAATCTAAAACTAAACCTTGATGTTAAGAAAAACTAACACTAGAAGAAAAGCTTATCAAAACTTGGGTCTCCCCCAGACTTAAATGAAACCATACCTCTAACGTGGCGGTTGAGGTGGGAAGTCTGGTAGTCTAGGCATGTCGGGCTCCTGGGAGAATCAGGTACTTAAACGCTAGTGCCACATGTACATGTGGTCAACCTGGGAACTGATTGATGCAGCGGCGACTCTGTACTCTTCCTCCCTGACACACTGTAATCATGCATCATGCATGAACTGCCAAACCTCCTGGCGGTAGATGACCTCCTCCTAAAAATAGTCATGGGCCTGGCCGTAGAACTCCTTGACCCACTAGAAATGCTCTCGTAGGCCCTGAAACTCCACCTGCGTGTAGGTTCTATGCTCCTCTCACCGCTACCCCTATGTCTGCTGCTCGATGTAAATGTCGTTGAGGTGCGATTGAAACTCAGAGAAATCATAGGTTGACGTACCTACATCCCACTCAAAGGTAGAAAAAGAAGGCAGTGCAGGTGTAGAATCGTGGCGTGGACTAGGTGGGCTCCTATGCATAGGTGGGTCTATAGGTGAGTGATGATCAGGAGGCGAGAGGGGTGCATGAGTGGAAGGCCCTACGTGTGGTGGGGATTCCACTATCAGATTCAACTGCCAATTGGTGCGGTTGGTGATGGTTGTACGATCGGTATTGGAGAGCCTAAGTGGTGGCAAGTTCTTCTTCACAAAACAAAAATAGTTACCCATTCTTACTTTCATCTTCATCACCATGCACACCCCTAGGTCAATGCTAGGGCTCCCCTCTACTCTATCCAATCCCTCACAATCATACCCCATGTTATTGAAAATGTGGGTCAATAAACCCCCTAATATATATGAGGGATCGGATGGCCGGCTAGAGGGGGGTGAATAGCCCTTTTCGTTTGGATGGCGGTATTTTGCTCGTCTACAAAATGTTAGCGCAAGCGGAATATACAAATATAAATAAAGACAAGCAAAATAGAAACAAGCAATACAAACACCAAGATATAACGTGGTTCACGGCTACGCCGCTAATCCACGGTCCGATTCGTCCACGGTGAATCACTCCGCCAAAACCAATCACTATCGGTCTCTCCTTTGCACAAAGCTAGGTGGAGGTAACCTTTACAACCAAGATCACTCTTCTTACAAATAGAATGGAGTAAAAGCGAGTAAGAAGAGTTTAGAGCTTGTGGGGCACTAGGAAGATTGTTTGGAACTTAAGCATTAGCCTCTCAAAGGCTCACACCCTCTCTTTTTATAGAGAGGGCTAACTTCTTCCTGTTGGCCGCCATCACCGATCGCCGCCCATGGCGCGATCGCTGTTACTACAACGGCCTCGAACACGCCGGATGCCGACCGTTGTTGTCCAACGGAACTCTTGGCGATCATGACTGGACCTCGATCACGACTCGTAGTCGACCGCCCGGCTACGAGCGCTCTGCGGCCAAAACCCTATTGACGATACCGCCGCCTTTTCAGCCGATCGTTAGTCTTGGCACGACCGCTAACGATGGCGATCACCGCCACAAACCGATCGATCGTATACCCGGTGAGCTACACTGAACTGGAAGCGCCGATCGCCATTCCATGGCAATGACCGGTGTCGGAAACCCATCCGACACTTGGCCCAATGGCCAAGTTTAACCGAAGAGCTACCCCTCCCGGGTTACAATCGCCACTCATTTCTCGAGTCCTTCGCCTTCGGTTCTCTTCGTTCGCCGCCACGTCCCTCGCAAGATCAGCACGCGGCTCGCAATGCTCCTTCGTCTCTTGCCTCGAAGTCTACTTCCTCCGGCTTCACTCCAAGCTTCTCGTCCGGCGGTCCCTCGGATGCTCCAAGCGCACGGCTTCCGCAAAGCTATCCTTCACCGACTCAAGGCACGAGTCATGAGATGTGAAACTCGCCATGGCTCCATGTGCGAATTACTAAGTCCTGCACGACTTCAACGCACATATCAAATAAACATAACACACTAACTTAAACCCTTTGCCACACCATCAAAACCATATCACGGCAAGAGATTGCCCTAACAATCTCCCCCTTTTTGATGTGTGGCAATCCGTTTAAGTTAGGTAAAAACATTTGATATAAATTCTAAGGTAAGAAAAGCATGTAAAGATAAACATGATATAACAACATGCAATTCCCCCTTAATCCATGAAATTCTCTATGCAAATTTTCTCCCCCTATCATATATTTCTCCCCCTACATATATTTCTCCCCCTACATGTATTTCTCCCCCTAATGTGATTAACTTAAACATACTTATTTCTCCCCCTTTGACACCATCAAAAAGATTAACACTAAGTTATAAGCTCATGGCATCAAGTATAATGGAGGAAAAACTATGTCAAGTTGATTTAAAAACTGTAGGAGGCATCAAGTATATTTCTACCACTTGTAGGAGGTTTACAAACTGAATTCGGCCTTCAATATATGGCGGTCTGATGCACAAAAAAGCAATTTGATTTTCTGGATGAAATTCAGAAATGCATTAAATATTCCAGAAAATTCGAAAAATCATGAAATTCGAGGAACATATTTCTCTTAAGTATATTTATCAAGGAAAAATAGTTTTTCATGAAAAATCATTATATTTTACAAGATTTGCTAAAAATCCAAACACTTGAAAAACCACTAGTTTTTGAGCATGTTAGTATCAAGTTAGCTACCTAGTTTTGCATCCAATTGTTTCAAAACATGAATACATGTATTTTAAGGTAAGAAATTGTTTTGAAAACATTAGAAATATCCAACCATGATCTTTGGGCAATATGTCTATTAATTAAACATAAGCCTTCCCCATGATTGGTCTATAATTGATATTTTGATACTTTAAATGACCATCTAAATGTCATAGGCATTAGTGGACATTTGTATCATCCTAATATCTCACCCATGCTAAGTTTGCAATCAAGTTAGCCTATAGTGAGTGTGAGATGCATCCTAGGGGGGTATTTGTATATATATACTTAACCAATATATTCAAGCAATTCTATCATGGTTAAGTATCAACCTAACAACCTACATGATCATAATGACATATATGATTTAATTTCACATTATGACCATGAAATACATGTTTTCATCAAATTATAACCATGCATTAGGCATTATATGATGATAATAAATAAGTTATCACCTAAAGCATGATTTAAACCTATTTTTCATGATAATGTGCCCAATATCAAAATCATAGATCATGATTACACATATGCATAGAAATTACATTAATCATCATGATTTTAAGCATTATTACCTATTTATGGGCACGTTATCATCACCCAACACTATCTAAAAATGTTGTCCCGTCATCCTAAGTCAACCAAAATATGATATAGATTAGGTTCATATAGTTGACTACCCTAGGGGTTTTCTAACCCTTAAGGATGGATTTTGGAACCCAAAATAGATTTTTACCTATGGGGTTCACTAGAAATTCCTTGGGGATCCATTTCTTAGCTATTACTTTGTTTTTGTCTTGTCCCCTAGCTATTAGGCATCTATAGGCCTTCTCATTTTTCTTCTCTTTATATCCTAGGCCTTTCTTGTTAAAACTTGCCCTTTGGCTCCCTATGATCATATTCAAGGTGTTGGAGCCAATTGTGATTTTTTCTAGGGCTTTTGTCAAATAGTCTACCTTTTCCCTTAAAGCCCTATTTTCATTTATGCATGCATCACTAACATTAAATGGCATGTATTCATGTGGGCATGCATCATCATGGCAAGAAGAAGTATCATTATTATTTAAGCATGCATTTTCTAGCTTATTTTCTAAGTCCTTAATTTGTTCAAGCATGCATTTATTTTTCTTCTTTGCCCTAAATAGATCCTTAGTTAAGCTAGAAATCATAGAAACTATTTTACTAGGAGAGGCTTTCGTTACCATAGTTTCCATGTCCTCTTCTTCTTCTTCGGATGATGAGGAGGATGATGATGTGGAGGAGGCTCCCCCTTCACTTGAGCTCGATCCTCTTGAGCTTGATCCTTCATTTTCGGAGGAGGAGGAGCAATCCAAGTCGTCAAAGGCCATCAAGGCCAAATTGGCGACAAAGGCATTCTCCTCATCCGATGATGAGGAGGAGGATGAGGAAGGATCATCCCATGTCTTGGCCTTGAATGCTTTGGCCTTCCCCTTTTCTTTTGTCTTCTTCTCTTCTTCCTTCTTTTTCTTGCTCCCCTTTTTCTTCTTCTTTTCTTCTTTCTTTTTCTTCTCTTCCTTGCTTTTGTTTAGGAGGGGACAATTGTCCCTTATGTGTCCCTCTCCTTGGCAATTGTAGCATATGACCTTCCCCCTTGGTCTTCTATTCCTATCATTAGATTTATCAAATCTAAAGTTCTTAAAAACACGCCTCACCTTCCTTACCATGTAGGCTTCCTCGGTGCTATCCATGGAGGAGGAGGAGGCTTCTTCATCGGAGGAGGAGGGGACTTCCATCTTCTTCTTCCCCTTGTTTGCCAACAATGCTACTCCTCTTGAGGGTTGAATTCTTGGCTCTTCTTGAATTCCTTCAAGCCTCGTTTCGTGGAGTTCCATCGTTGAGAAGAACTCCTCCAAGGTACTCACTTCTAGGTTCTTGGACATGTAGAAGGAGTCCACCATGGAGCTCCACTTTGAGGACCGGGGAAAGGCATCTATAGCCTTCATGAGCATGTCCCGGTTCGATAGCTTCTCACCTACACTTGTTAGCCCAATTAAAATTTCCTTAAACCTAGAGTGTAGAGAGATTACCTTTTCCCCCTTTTCTAATTTAATGTTGGATAGTTGAGAGCGGAGGAGATCTCTCCTAGCTAGCTTCGCCTCGGATGTGCCTTCATGGAGCTCAATTAGTTTCTCCCACATCTCCTTGGCGCTTAGGCATTCTCCTATTCGGTTGATTTCTTGTTGAGGAAGCACATTGTAGAGATGGTGCTTGGCTTTGGAGTTTGCAAGGTGCTCCTCTCTTTGCTTCTTGGTCCACCTAGATTTCTCTATTGGCTTCCCCTCTTCATCCCTAGGCAAAATGAAACCGGATTCCATTGTAATCATTATATCAAAATCCGTTTCGAAAAATACCTCCATTCGCTTCTTCCACCAAGCGAATTCTCCTTCAAACTTCGGAGGATGGATGTTGGAGCCGGCCATTTTTGATGTAGGGCTTGTTGCGGCGGTTAGTCCGGTGACAAGCAACCTCGGCTCTGATACCACTTGTGAGGGATCGGATGGCCGGCTAGAGGGGGGTGAATAGCCCTTTTCGTTTGGATGGCGGTATTTTGCTCGTCTACAAAATGTTAGCGCAAGCGGAATATACAAATATAAATAAAGACAAGCAAAATAGAAACAAGCAATACAAACACCAAGATATAATGGTTCACGCTACGCCGCTAATCCACGGTCCGATTTCACGACGGTGAATCACTCCGCCAAAACCAATCACTATCGGTCTCTCCTTTGCACAAAGCTAGGTGGAGGTAACCTTTACAACCAAGATCACTCTTCTTACAAATAGAATGGAGTAAAAGCGAGTAAGAAGAGTTTAGAGCTTGTGGGGCACTAGGAAGATTGTTTGGAACTTAAGCATTAGCCTCTCAAAGGCTCACACCCTCTCTTTTATAGAGAGGGCTGGGCCTCACCGATCAGATCGGCCGCACGCTTTGCCGATCGGCTCGGCGGTTCTAATGGCCAAAACCCTATTGACCGATCATTACCGAGCAGCCGGTGTTGCTAATCTTTCGATCGGCGCCGATCGTAGTGATCGGGCCGATCGCCACAAACCGATCGATCGATACCCGGTCGAGCTACACTCGACTCAGGCGATCGACCGCCATTCCATGGCGATCGGCCGGTGTGTCGAAAACCCATCCGACACTTGGCCAAATGGCCAAGTTTCACCTAAGAGCTACCCCTCCCGGGTTACAATCGCTCACTCATTTCTCGAGTCCTTCGCCTTGAAGTTCTCTTCGTTCTCGCCACGCTCCTCCAAAGATCAGCGCGGCTCGCAATGCTCCTTCGCGTCTCTTGCCTCGAAGTCTACTTCCTCCGGCTTCACTCCAAGCTTCTCGTCCGGCGGTCCCTCGGATGCTCCAAGCGCACGGCTTCCGCAAAGCTATCCTTCACCGACTCAAGGCACGAGTCATGAGATGTGAAACTCGCCATGGCTCCATGTGCGAATTACTAAGTCCTGCACGACTTCAACGCACATATCAAATAAACATAACACACTAACTTAAACCCTTTGCCACACCATCAAAACCATATCACGGCAAGAGATTGCCCTAACAATATAATCTCCCCCTTGGGTGCTTTCCCTACCTTAACTAGATGCCTAATAAAATGGGACCCTACATCAATAGTATTCCTCCCTTGCAACATGTCCCATAGGCAAAGGAGTTCGCTCAACCTCATGACTCCATCACTCTCCCCCTACTAAAGATGGTACTTGCCATGACTCGATTAATATATCTAAAAATAGAATTTTGCAGTCGGGAGGCTTTGTCTCTTGAGGGGTCATATGTGTTTTCCCCTATCAACTGAAACTAAAATAATCTAGCATTAAATTCATTAGAGGTTCTCCTCTCTCCCCCACTAGGTAGTCCAAATCAAAGGTTCTATTGGTTAAGGGTCAACTCATGTTCAATGTTAAATAACCTAAAGGTAATCTTACCCTCTTCATGAAGGTAGGAAACTTCGCTTCCCACTTCAACTCGGTCTCTTGTTCATGGCAATCCCTTCTATGTCCCCGGATAAAAAAAATTTATCATTGACAAGAGGGATTACCCATGCAACCATGTCATCGTCATGCTATTTGATTAGAGTAGTCACTTGAAGAAACTTCTTGTTCATGTAACCAACCTCTATTCTATGAATAGTCGAGGAATAGACGATGTACGGATCGCCGACTTTTGTGTTTATGTTCGGGATCCAAGTTATATTAGCCACAAAACAGAATATATCATGCATATATAATTGAAAAACAATTACAAACATGCTACATATGAAGATAGATAAGTGATATACCTCTCGATCTTCTATTGTACGACCTTCCTCCTTTTGGACGTCGTGTGGGCGACAATCTACCAAAAGTCGAAGCTCCTAGATCACCAATATTCCTTCCTTGCTCGCCCTGAACAAGAGAAAGTATAGAAACAAGGCACTTCTCCTTCTTTCAACCAACCACCAAGCTCCAAGCTAGGTGCTAGTCGCTTGCCAAGAAGAAGAGGAGGAAAGGAAGTGGGCGCCGGCCAAGGACTCCAAGGAATTACCCTAACCCTTGTTTCCACCGGCCAAGGAGAAGAGATTGAAGGAGTTTGGATGCCGGCCAAAGGAGGGAAGAGCTTGTATGGGCGCCAGCCACCAAGTGAGAAGAAGAAGATAAGGAAAAGCTTTCCTTATTTGGTGCCACCAATCCCAAACCCTAATCTCCAAGCTTGCCGCCCACCTTAACCCTAATCCTATCTCTAATGGGATTCCTCCTTGTCGCCCACCCCCTCCTCTCCTTTTATAGAGTTAAGGATAAGCCTTGTTTTAATCTCCACCATTGGTTCTAGGGATTTAATCTTAACCGTCGGATCTAGAGATTTAATCTCAACCGTCGGATCTAGAGATTTAATCTCTACCTTTAGATCTAGAGTTTTGTTTTCATCCATTGGATCTAGGCTTCATGAGGTATTAAGAGGCTACAATAGGGACCATGAGGAGGAGTTGGATCTTGGCCATCTAATGGATCAAGCCCACATAAAGTCTGATCCATTAATGATAATCCAATCCACTAAAGGATTATTATTGATCTTGTTAGTAATATATGAGAGATGTCCTAAGGCAATCGCCTTATGTATGAACCATTTATATGATAAATGAAGATTCACTATTTGAGTATACATATTTTATGTATTTGATTGGATCTTAAACTCATTTACTGAATGTCCACGATACGATTCACAGCATGAGAGAATTTGTGATTGGATCACAACTAGTGAGTATCTCTACATGTGTAATTGTGATGTATCGGAATTATCCCTAGTCAATGAATTGATGGATTTGGACACCATCAATTCTGTCGAGACTAGCACGAGGTATACTCCTTGGTGTATCCAAGCAGCTGATTCTCACTGGCTGGAGACATAGTGATGTCCGGAGTTAATCGTGGATGCTAGTTATGGTAACTAGTTCATTGGAGTGACCAACCGTAAGACTTCATATGGTTTTCTGCATATATAGATATGTCAATGAAGTTCTTACTGTGGCTTAAGTGCGATGTTCCTTTGACTTGCGGTAGTCAAGTCATCTTGATCATGGAGACTTATGCTTTGACATCTTAAGCAAACATCTCTAAGGAGATGTGGACCCGGGATGATTGGGTATAAGTCGAAGTGATCGAAGGTGTTTGAATAGCCTATAAAGGATTCACCACTCCTTGCGAGGAGAAGTATACCCATGGCCTCTCGTCGGATTGTTACTAAAGTCTTTGGCCAAAGCATTACATGTTTAGAGTAAGGTACTATTCGATACATGTGGAGTAACTAGAATCCGTAGGACGAGGAAATGATACTTGGGCTAGGTGTGACGTAGTCAGCCTAGTGGGGACTAACACAATAGACCATGTCCTGAACCAAGTGGGTATAAGATGAGTGAAGGGAATGGGGCACGATTCATTCAAGCTACTGAAGGGTTTCAGAAATAGTTCTGGATCAACCGTTGATCTTTTCGGTTAATTGGGGATCATGATGTACTACTAGGTGCCACTCATGATCGTTCTATAATTAATGGTTAATTATAGACGGCCAACATAAACCGAGAACCTATTTGGTCACACACGACAACGAGTGTAATCCAAAGGATTTAAAACGAGCTTGAGAATGGGATTCTCGCATCGAGAGAAACTATGTTTGGTTGGACCAAACATAAAGCGAGCATGAAATTGTTTCAGTCGCAATGGAAGCGTGGATGGGCCGTGTCTTATGAAGACATAATGGATGGACCAAAATGGTTTGGTCCTAATCCAATGGATGAGAATAAACCAAAGGGTTTGGTTTATATTAAACGAATGAACCAAAGGTTGGTTCGGTTCGTTTTAACTTAAAATAAACCATCATGGTTTGGTTTATTTTAACTTATCTTAATGGAGCGGGTTAACGGGCTTTATGGATATGATCCATTAACCATTAAGAGAATTAGTTCTCTATAAAATAGGGCTTAAACCCTAATCCCAAACCCTAATCAATAGTGGCCCCAACCCTCCCTCTCCTATTGGCGCCCAACTTCAAGCCGCCCAGCCCAAAGGTCCTCCAACCGGCGTCCAGAAGGTTGCTTCCTTCCTCCTCGCCGGCGTCGAGCTGCTGCCGGAAGAGTTCCGGTCATCCTCCTTAGGTTTGGCATCAAGGTGAGCACTTTGCTTCCTTGGTTTTGGCCGGCGCCTACTCCTCCACCAAGCTGTCCAGTTTTCTGGACAGCTTCTTCTCCTCTCGTCGGAGCGTCGTTTGGACGACGGTTAGTGCTCCGACAGCGGCTAACATACTGGGGATTTGATCTCCGGTAATCCTCTGAGGTGGAGGACGAAGGATTCGTCAATCGGTTGACGAATACCTCTCCGGAGAAGCAAGTCTTGAGGACTTGTTTTAGGTCCGAATTTGGATTCGGACCGTGATCATCTCTCGATCACGTCGTCTTCAACACGAGGCTAGTAACCCGTACGAAGACGAAACTCGTGGCTTGGCGAAGTCATCCCGAGGAGCTCGGCGTGGATACGGATAGAGACGATTCTTACGAGAATCGTTCCGGTTGATGCCGTTCCCGCTACACGTCATACGGAAGGTATAACGTAGTTTAAATTTCTTTTATTGCAATTTTAATTTACGGTTATGTCTACACTTGTTGTAATAGCATGCGTGTGTTGTGTGTGTTGTAATAAATAGGAGTATTTATTATTTTTATTGCTTCCGCAGTGCTCATGTTTACGAAACATGATCGAACACACACACGCCGCGGTGCCGGAAACCCAACAGTGGTATCAGAGCCCAGGTTGTGTTTCGACATAATCGTAAAATTGGTTTTGCGATAGTCATAATGTATTTCTGGAAATTTTCTAAATTTTGGAAATTTAGAAGTATTTATGGAAATTTTTCAATTTTGGAAAGTCTAGAAGTATTTATGGAAATCTTCCACTTTTGGAAAGTTGGAAGTATTTATGGAAATTGATATTTTCCATAAATAAAATATTTGATTAGATTCTTGAAATTTGTTTCCTAATTTAATCTTGATTTGATTTGGGAAATCAAATCTTTAAAATATTTTATTTCCATAAGTAGTTTTGAAGATTTAGGAAATTGGTTTCCTAAATAGATTTTCCTTAATCAAATAATTCCATGAATAAAATATGTGATTAGATTTGGAAATTTGTTTCCTAATTTAATTATGATTTGATTTGGAGAATCAAATCTTAAACATATTTTATTTCCATAAATAGTTATGACATATAAGGAAATATTGTACATGACATAATTGTATGACATGTAGTTGCATTAGATGCATAACATAATGCCATGCGTGTCGTGACATGTAGATGTATGCCATGTATGCCATGCCATGTAGATAATAGTTATTTGCATGCAAAGAGGATGAGACATAAAACCCTAACTCAATATTAAAGCCTACACCTTCCATTAATATGGTTTGAACCAGAGTTCCGCTTTCTTGTTTGGGTTGTTGGACTCTCTCCAAGCCCGGCCAACCCGAACATGTTCAAACCATGGAATAGTTTAATACTAATATGGTAAGAGTAGAGGTCAATCGTTAGCTTTGGTTGTTGGACTCTCCAAGCTGGGCTAATTGGTTGAATGTGCTCTAACCATATTAAAACTATTCTTGATTAATGGGTTGGCTTTAACCTGGAGCATCGGCTTGTTGGACTCTCTCCAAGGTCGATGTTAAGGGAGGTGAAGTTGGGTGCTATGCATAAGATGCATACTTGTTAATGTGTTAACAACCCGATGTATGTGTGAACATTCAATTAGTTGATAGCACATTGTGATAGTTGCATATACGGATATGCAATCGTATAGATGATACCTACCGTCGTAGTTATGAATGGCTTGTTGACTCTCTCCAAGGTTGTTCATAACTATGATGGATATCACCCATTCGAGATGGACCTACAATCTCCAAGTGATTTTGGGTTTTGAAATTAAAAAATGAATGGGATTTATAAATGTATATTGATGCATTTTAAAATCATTTTCTCATATATGCTCGCTTTTGTATTTCTAGGTCAATAAATTGATCATGACGCCTTTGAATTTGCGCACTATTTTGGATTCGAACAAACCGACCGGGCCTAACTTCGGATCGCTTAGAAACTCGAGAATTGTTCTCAAGGCGGAAAAGCTTGCATATGTCCTTGAAGAGCCTCTTCCCGATCGCCCTAAGGACGATGCAACCTGCATCAAATGTTGGTCTATCGTAAGCATGTGGCGATTCTCGAGGGCGAGTTGCATCATGCTAGCGGCGATGGTACCCGAGCCGCAGAAAAGCATGAGCATATGGATGCTAACACTATGGTCTTCCATCTTCATGAGTTGTCTGATGAGCAAGCGAGATCCAAAGGTTCGAGGTCTCTAGGCTCCTCTTCACCACGAAGATGCAAGAAGGTTCGCCTCAGAGTCGCTTTGTGCTAAAGATGAACGGTACATCGAGCGGCTAGCTACCTCGGTTTTGTGATGGATCATGAGTTAAGTATTGACTTAATTCTGCATTGTTTGCCCAAGAGTTTCTCGCAATTTGTGATGAACTATCGGATGAACAAATTGAATCCACCATTCCCGAGCTCTCAATATGTCGGAAGGCTGTGGAGCCTTACGTGAAGCATGAGGAGAAGGCGGTTACGTTGATTCCTCAAAGAAAGGTTCTAAGAGGAAGGCAAAAGAAGAAGAAAGGAAAGAAAAAGGCAAAGAAGGCGGAACCAGAAAGGGCACTTGCCATCCTTTGTGGCAAGGAAGGCCCTGGCGAAGAAAGCTGAAGATTTATCTTGAGTCCATGAAGAAGAAGAAGGCATCCGATGCCCCATCCTCTTGGTATCTTCGTTATTGATTGTCATTCTATTTCCTTAGACACTTGGGTATTGGATCCGGGTGTGGCTCACATATATGTAATGACATACTGAGGCTAAGGAATAGAAGAAGACTTGTCGAGGGGAGTCAAATTTGCGAGTTGGCAATGGAGCAAAGGTTCCGCGATGCGCCATCGGAACTTATTTCTTGAAGCTCCTAGTGGACTAGTCTTGAATCTGGACAATTGCTATTATGTTCCTTCTCTAATAAAGAACATTGTTTCTATTTCTGCTTAAATAGAAATGGTTTCCATTTAACGTTTAGTAACAATTGTTGTTATATAACTTTGAATGGCGTACTTTATGGAACTGGAACTTTGAGTAATGGCATTTATCGTTGGGCGTATCGGTGACATCTTCAATATCGGCGAGCAACACGCGTGCTCGAAAGGATAATCACATAGACTCCTATATGTGGCATTGTCGTCTTGGCCATATAAGCAAGAAACGCATGTCCGAATTACACGATGTGGAATTCGGAATCGCTTGAATTGGATTCATACGATACATGCGAATCATGCTTAAAAGGCAAGATGACTAAGTTACCTTTACCGAAAAGGTGAACGAGTGGGAGAGTTACTAGGTCCGGTACATACCGATGTATGTGGACCTATGTCAACTCAAGCATTAGGAGGCTATAGCTACTTCATTACCTTCACCGATGATCACTCACGGTTTGGGTATGTGTTCTTGATGAAACACAAGTCCAAGCCTTTGAAAAGTTCAAAGAATTCAGAAATGAAGTAGAGAAACAACATGACAAAAGTATTAAAATACTGATCGGATCGAGGTGGTGAATACTTAAGTCAAGAGTTTCTTGATTATCTAAGAGACAATGGCATATTGTCTCAATGGACTCCGCCTATACACCACAAAGATAATGGTGTATCGAGAGGCGAATCAGGACCTTGTTGGACATGGTCAGGTCAATGATGAATCATGCGACTCTTCCCAAGTCCTTTTGGGGACTTGCATACCATTTGTTTACTTGTTAAATGTAATGCCTACCAAGGTAGTCTCAACTACTCCATATGAGATATGGAATGGTAAGAAACCTCATGTATCTTACTTGAAGATATGGGGTTGTCCTCGCTTATGTGAAGCGGATGTATCGGACAAATGGATGCTAAGTCCGATAAATGTCTATTTATTGGATACCCTAAGGAAACAAGGGGTTACCAATTCTATCATCTGTGGAACAAAAGGTGTTTGTTTCAAGGCATCGTGTTTCTAGAGAAAGAGTTTCTCTTGCAAGAAAATGGGAGTCTTGCGTCGAGCTTGAGGAGGCTCGAGAGACTCAAATAGACATTGATGAGATACTGGTGAAGCACAATGTAGGCAACTCATAGTGATGAGCAATCTATTTGGACCTATTGTAACACCACATCTTCGTAGATCTGGTAGAACACGCAATATTCCTGAGAGATATGGATTTCTCGTAAGTGAATCGAACGACGTGTTACTCATTGATGATGAGGAGCCTACCAGTTAGGAAGAAGTGCTGACAAGTTCAGAAAGGGATAAGTGGCTTGGTGCCATGAAGTCGGAAATGGATTCCATGTACGAAAACCAAGTTTGGAACTTGGTTGACCCACCTGAAGGCATAAAGCCTATAGGGTGCAAGTGGGTTTTCAAGAAGAAAACCGACATGGATGGTAATGTGATTACCTATAAGGCTAGATTGGTGACGAAAGGATATCGTCAAAAACAAGGTGTTGATTATGACGAAACCTATTCGCCTGTAGCTATGCTTAAATCCATTCGGATGCTCCTGGCCATAGCAGCTCATTATGATTATGAGATATGGCAAATGGATGTGAAAACAGCTTTCCTTAATGGAAACTTGCTCGAGGACGTGTATATGATACAGCCTGAGGGTTTCACATCGGTTGATAAAACCAAGGTATGCAAGTTGCGATGATCCATTTATGGATTGAAGCAAGCATCCAGGAGCTGGAATATCCGTTTTGATGAGACGATCAAAAAGTTTGATTTCTCACAAAATCCAGACGAACCTTGTGTGTACAAGAAGGTTAGTGGGAGTGCAGTCGTGTTCCTAGTATTGTATGTCGATGACATATTACTTATAGGAAACGATGTGTCCATCTTACAGTCAGTTAAGGTTTGGTTATCCAAGACATTCTCCATGAAAGACCTGGGAGAAGCAACCTACATCCTTGGGATTAAGATCTATAGAGATAGATCGAAACGGTTGCTTGGTCTTTCGCAGTCTACATATATAGACCGAGTGCTAAAGAGGTTTAGCATGTCGGAATCCAAGAAAGGTTATCTGCCCATCAGGCATGGGGTACACCTTTCAAAGTCTATGTGTCCGCACGAAGGCGAGAGGATTTGCATGAGTAAGATTCCCTATGCATCCGCAATAGGATCTATCATGTATGCTATGTTATGTACGAGGCCCGATGTATCGTATGCTCACGAGTGTCACGAGCAGATACATCGATCGAGGAATGGATCATTGGCGGTATTAAGGCGATCCTTAAGTACTTGAGAAGAACTAAGGATGTGTTCCTAATATATGGAGAAGGGACATGAGCGGGTATACAGATGCGGCTTCGGACGGACAAGGATGATTCCGTGTCTCGATGGATCGTGTTCACCTTGAATGAAGCGCGATGAGTTGGAAAAGTTCCAAACAAGAGATCGAGCGGATTCTACCATCGAGGCAGAATATATTGCGGCTTCAAAGCAAAGGGAAGCGGTTTGGATCAAGTTCGTTCATGAACTTGGTGTGATTCGGCCATTGTTGAAGCAATACCGGGTCTCTGCGACAACAATGGAGAAATTGCACAGGCGAAAGAGCCAAGGTCTCATCAACGATCCAAACATGTGCTTCGCCGCTATCATCTTATCAGAGAGATCATCAGTAGGAAGGAAATACAAATCGAGAAAATTCCCACTGAAAGGAACTTAGCGGATCCCTTGACTAAAGCATTACCTCAAAGCAAGTTTGAGGGTCATGTTAGAGACTATGGTATTGGATACCGTAGCGATTGGCATTAGGCCAAGTGGGAGTCTGTTAGTAATATATGAGAGATGTCCTAAGGCAATCGCCTTATGTATGAACCATTTATATGATAAATGAAGATTCACTATTTGAGTATACATATTTTATGTATTTGATTGGATCTTAAACTCATTTACTGAATGTCCACGATACGATTCACAGCATGAGAGAATTTGTGATTGGATCACAACTAGTGAGTATCTCTACATGTGTAATTGTGATGTATCGGAATTATCCCTAGTCAATAAATTGATGGATTTGGACACCATCAATTCTGTCGAGACTAGCACGAGGTATACTCCTTGGTGTATCCAAGCAGCTGATTCTCACTGGCTGGAGACATAGTGATGTCCGGAGTTAATCGTGGATGCTAGTTATGGTAACTAGTTCATTGGAGTGACCAACCGTAAAACTTCATATGGTTTTCTGCATATATAGATATGTCAATGAAGTTCTTACTGTGGCTTAAGTGCGATGTTCCTTTGACTTGCGGTATTCAAGTCATCTTGATCATGGAGACTTATGCTTTGACATCTTAAGCAAACATCTCTAAGGAGATGTGGACCCGGGATGATTGGGTATAAGTCGAAGTGATCGAAGGTGTTTGAATAGCCTATAAAGGATTCACCACTCCTTGCGAGGAGAAGTATACCCATGGCCTCTCGTCGGATTGTTACTAAAGTCTTTGGCCAAAGCATTACATGTTTAGAGTAAGGTACTCTTCGATACATGTGGAGTAACTAGAATCCGTAGGACGAGGAAATGATACTTGGGCTAGGTGTGACGTAGTCAGCCTAGTGGGGACTGACACAATAGACCATGTCCTGAACCAAGTGGGTATAAGATGAGTGAAGGGAATGGGGCACGATTCATTCAAGCTACTGAAGGGTTCAGAAATAGTTCTGGATCAACCGTTGATCTTTTCGGTTAATTGGGGATCATGATGTACTACTAGGTGCCACTCATGATCGTTCTATAATTAATGGTTAATTATAGACGGCCAACATAAATCGAGAACCTATTTGGTCACACGCACAACGAGTGTAATCCAAAGGATTTAAAACGAGCTTGAGAATGGGATTCTCAGACCGAGAGAAACTATGTTTGGTTGGACCAAACATAAAGCGAGCATGAAATTGTTTCAGTCGCAATGGAAGCGTGGATGGGCAGTGTCTTATGAAGACATAATGGATGGACCAAAATGGTTTGGTCCTAATCCCATGGATGAGAATAAACCAAAGGGTTTGGTTTATATTAAACGAATGAACCAAAGGTTGGTTCGGTTCGTTTTAACTTAAAATAAACCATCATGGTTTGGTTTATTTTAACTTATCTTAATGGAGCGGGTTAACGGGCTTTATGGATATGATCCATTAACCATTAAGAGAATTAGTTCTCTATAAAATAGGGCTTAAACCCTAATCCCAAACCCTAATCAATAGTGGCCGCCCAACCCCTCCCTCTCCTATTCGGCGCCCAACTTCAAGCTGCCGCCGCCCAGCCCAAAGGTCCTCCAACCGGCGTCCAGAAGGTTGCTTCCTTCCTCCTCGCCGGCGTCGAGCTGCTGCCGGAAGAGTTTAGGTCATCCTCCTTAGGTTTGGCATCAAGGTGAGCACTTTGCTTCCTTGGTTTTGGCCGGCGCCTACTCCTCCACCAAGCTGTCCAGTTTTCTGGACAGCTTCTTCTCCTCTCGTCGGAGCGTCGTTTGGACGACGGTTAGTGCTCCGACAGCGGCTAACATACCGGGGATTTGATCTCCGGTAATCCTCTGAGGTGGAGGACGAAGGATTCGTCAATCGGTTGATGAATACCTCTCCGGAGAAGCAAGTCTTGAGGACTTGTTTTAGGTCCGAATTTGGATTCGGACCGTGATCATCTCTCGATCACGTCGTCTTCAACACGAGGCTAGTAACCCGTACGAAGACGAAGCTCGTGGCTTGGCGAAGTCATCCCGAGGAGCTCGGCGTGGATACGGATAGAGACGATTCTTACGAGAATCGTTCCGGTTGATGCCGTTCCCGCTACACGTCATACGGAAGGTATAACGTAGTTTAAATTTCTTTTATTGCAATTTTAATTTACGGTTATGTCTACACTTGTTGTAATAGCATGCGTGTGTTGTGTGTGTTGTAATAAATAGGAGTATTTATTATTTTTATTGCTTCCGCTGTGCTCATGTTTACGAAACATGATCGAACACACACACGCCGCGGTGCCGGAAACCCAACAGATCTACCTCACCAACCCCCATAAGTTAATATGGGCTCGTTATATTATATGTATATTTTCTCCCCATGTTTAAGATCTTGAATGTCCATCGATTAATTAATATACTAACTATTAATTAATCAACATCTAACTCCATGAGTAGTACCACTCAACCTTTTCATCATCCCGGACCAAGTCCACCTGCAGGGTTTACATGATGAACCTTATGACCTCCTCAAGGGGACATCATCATCCTAATATATTGGACACGGTTTCCTCCTATAATAAACAACACACCATATAAATAATATCATTTCCCAACTTACCGAGCCTATCGATTTAATCTATAAATCTCACCCATTGGTAAATCAAAGAAATGAATACTAAGTATATGTGCCCGTTATTATATCGGGATTAAGAGTATGTACAATATAATATCTGAGGTCCGATTCGATTATGTAGTCAGCAATAAATCGAATCACCTCTAAGTCGGTCCTGCTCAATACACACAAAGTGTACTAGTGTGATTCTATGGTTAAGACAAATCAATACCAAATCACACTACAATCATACCAATGGTTTGTCCAAATTCATCTCGGTTGTGAGCCTATACTTATACTTTACAAGGAGCCGATAACATGATCTCCCGTGTGACACCACACACCATGTTATCTACAATGTAATGTATTAGACAATATGCATCACCATAAATATGCAGACAATGATCATGTGATTCTTATTTCAAAATAAAGATGTTCATACAAAAGATAGACTTTTCAGTATACATCCCAACACTTCACTATCGTTACCCGATAAAATCTCCGCATCCACCGAGCTAAAAAACTCTAAGACTACCCTAGGGTAAGTTAGGCATGTCACTCCCATAATCACTTCCCAACCTACCTTGGCAAATAGACCTTGCACTTCCCAAAACAAGCCTAGGGTTTCTAATAAGGGAATATCTAAATAACGTGTAGCAGTAATCTTACGGGAAGAAAGCATATTAAACCTACTCCTATGTGTATCATCTTGAAATATTATGCCTAAAGGAGCGTTACCTTCCTCCGGTTCTTGGTGGGCATTTCTTTCCCTCGACCTTGACCTTGAAGGGGCAGCCTTTGTTGCTGCATGCTTTATCCTTTTCATTGTTGCTTCTTGATGGCACCTTAAAGGTTGGAGAGGGTCCTTGGAGGTTGGAGAAGATGATTTTGCATGGGATAGGGTAAGAGATTTGAGTTGCATCGCTGATTTAGGACAAATTGCACCACTCATGCCTTTTTAATGGGATGTGACACGACCATGTGGAATCCACACAGTCGATCGTGTTAGGCTCTGACTTGGGCGCTTGTAAAAGTCCACAATTTGGCAAGACCTTGTGAAATTCACATGACCGGCTGTGTGCGATTCTGGATTTCTCTTGGAGTATCACACGGTCCGAAACATACCACACACCCTGTCGTGTTCTCTTCTGCCCATGGGGCACGACCATGTGGAATCCACATGGCCGCCCGTGCTTCCTTCTGGGGTTCTAAAAAGGAATCTCCTTTCTACCTAGCAAGTTCTTCATAACCCTAAACCACTTGTAAGGATTCTAATGGACAAAAATTTATACCTAAACCTAGCATGCATGAATGCCAAAAAGACTAAAATCATAGAAAGTTAAACTTGAGTTGCCTTGCAAGAAGCACTTGTTTAAGGGCCTTAGCTTGACCGTACTCATACACTTCAACTTGGCTCCTATGGTTCCGTGAACTTCCAATCGTTGAGTCAGATTGTTTATATTTCATTGGGGTTTTTGCTATCATGCAAGAAGTATACCCTTCTGGGAATGGATCCTTACACACTGATAAGTTAATCACAATGATCTCGCTGTCCACTTCCAAGGATACTCTGTGTCCTTCACATCTATGCAAGCACCAACAATTGACAGTAATGGTCTCCCTAGGATGAGTGGGTTCTGAGGGTCTTGTCCTGCGTCTAGTATAATGAAGTTCGTGGGTATTAGAAAATTTTCTACTATAATAGGTACATTTTCCAACATGCCAATTGGTTCCCTGATTGTGTCATCTGCCATTTGAAGAACCATGCTAGCCGGTTGTAACCCATCCAGTCCTATCTCCCTATAAAACGTGTAGGGCATCATGATGACGGATGACCCTAGGTCACATAATGCTTCATCGAAGCTCTTCCCATAGATCATGCAAGGTTTGACAAAATCACCAGGGTTATCCAGCTTGAGTGGAATCTTGTCTTCAATTTCTACTTGGCTTACTAAAGTTGAAATCATGGTTGCACACTCCTTAGTAATCTTGTTTTTCTGACCTACTGATTCCCTGTGTGCCCCATCTCCCTTTACTAGATTTTGCTGCCATTCTGAAGTGTAACTGGCATTACCATGTTCACTTGGGCTTTGCTCAGATGTTTGGGGGGAATTGTCCGTGGGTTGTGATGCAGTCTTGGTTATCTAGGCTACCTGTGTTTCCAACATCTTAGTGTGGCTTGTGAGCCCATCGACAGAGGCCTTCAACTCCCTCAGCGCCTCTTTGATTCTTTGATGTCGTTGCTGGAATTCTTCATTAGCCTTTGTTTGGATAGGAATGAAGCCTTCCATCATTAACTCAAGTCTAGATTTAGGTGGTTGTTGCTGCCCATTGCCTTGCTATCTGTACCTTCCCGACTGTTAGAAATTTCCCAAATTATTCTTATACGAAAAGTTTAAGTTGTTCCTCCATCCGGGATTGTACGTGCTAGAATATGGATTATTGGGCCTCTGATTATACCACCCACCGCATCGATATGCTCAACCTATTATTTAGAGCCGCTTTTCCTTCCACAGTAGTCTTCTTTGTACGTCGTTACTCCATCACTAAAGGAATTGGCCGCACATATAGAAGCAGGGGTCAGAGAGTCAAACCATCTACTTAGTGTGTCCATTCTCGCCGCTAGATGATCAATGGAGTTAACGACATATCTTCCAGTTGCAGGTGCTGGGTAACTATGTTCAGAAGCCAATTGATGATCATTTTGGGCCACCTCCTTGATCAGTTCTTCTGCTTCCTCGATAATCTTGTTCATCAAGGCTCCTCCTATAGCAGAATATAGGGAAACGTTTGTGGCTTACGCGATCGCATTATAGAATATGTGAATCACTAGCCATCGCTCGAGACCGTGATGGGGACACTAATATAGTAACCCCTTGTAGCGATCTCTAGCTTTGAACAGGGACTCTCCTTTTTTCTGGAGGAAGCTAGTGATCAGGTGGAGCATGTGAGTTGTCTTACTCGGTGGAAAGAATTTATTCATAAATTGTTGATCACACTGCTCCCATGTGGTGATGTTTCTTGAAGGCAAGGAGTGCAGCCACGTCTTTGCCGTGTCCCTCAGTGAAAATGGAAAAAAGCTCAAACAGATTGCATCTGTGGGTACTCCATTGAATTTAAGAGTTGAGCAAATTTCTAAGAATGTCTCTAGGTGTCGTTTAGGGTCTTCAGTTGTAGCTCCTCCGAATTGGCTCTGTTAGACCATGTGTATGAGTGTGAATTTTAGTTCAAAATTATTGGTTGTGATTGATGGCCCATCTATACTTGGTTTATATCCTCTAGCACTAGAAGCTGCATAATCTCATAGAGGTCGGCTACCTATGTTTGCCAAAGGTGCATCGTGTTCCTCCATATCTCTTTGTTCGACTCTCCTTTGATGATAGGTTCTGTCTATTTCTAAATTGATCGGAAGCAGATTTTCCAATCTTAAGCGTTTGTGCATATGATGAACCAAGATGTGCAATCAAGAGTATGTATTCTACTTATTTAAAGGGAATCAAATAAACTAAAATTAATGAACCAAATATAGTAAACCTAAAAACTAAATCAAGGCTAAATGAAATATGGCTAATAAAATTCAATCTAAACTGAATATAGATAATACAAACTAAAATAATGCAAAATTATAAAGAAATCCTAATCTAAATCCGATCCAAAATATCCACTTACAATCAGATATTGAATATATAGTCCCCAATAACGGCACCAAAAACATGATGCACATGAGCTTGTCCTCAAATCTCTGGCCGAGATCGCCAAGGATTCGAAGTGCATGCTCGTGCTCAATGCTCGTAAGTCCATGGTTGTCGTCAAGTAATAATTTATGTATCGATCCCATAGAGACTATGATACGAGTACCATTTGTCTAATGAATTCTATTTTTTCGGAGTAAATCTCTTACGAGTCAGGTGTGTGAGGTCGATGACAGTCATGACTCAGTTACGGTGTCACTTGGAAAAAGAAAAGGTGGGCTCAAAGTTCCTTAAAGGATTCTAGGGGTTCGATTTCACTTGTGTGTTGTTGAATATGCTATCAATTTAATGCTCCTATGATCTCCAATTATGATCTTGTGGGACGATCATTGTATGTTGTCCTGATGAACTTTTGATTCTACCAGAAACTACCTATGCCTAACGAAGTTTCCCTTTCGAATCATCAGACCCCAGGGGGTTGATATCTTTGGGAGCCCTTTGTCACTGGGAGCCCTCAACCCTTCTAGAGTTGATGTCTCTTACTTTGAGTCTTCTGCTAAATAGGTTCTTGGGGTATGAGGATGTCCTAGTTATCCCTATGAAGAAATAGATCATATTTCAAATCCTACTCTATCATATTCTACCTTCAATGGTTATGGGAGGGAGGATGAGCATGAGGTTCCTCCTTGGTTCTCCTAGATTTTTGATACAAAAGCTTTCCGCCCTTGTATCAACTATGTGCAATAGAAGTAGAATCAAAACACAACTTTCATGGATCTCAACAGCCTAAATTGCAAATATATATTCAAGAGCAGAGAACAAACATTTAAACTAGCATATCCAACATACACAAGTTACTCCCTACTCCATGAATAAAGGAGAATAAACACAAGACATCTTAATGTAAATCATTACAATGCAAATAGAGTTTAGAATAAAGGGAGCACTCTCTGTTCAATCTGTTGTTGTGTCTTGGTCATTCTTCGAGCTGCTTCGTCTCTCCCCGTTGTGAGCCTCGGGTGCTTCTTAGGGCACCTTCTTGTCGTCCTAGCCGTCGGGCCTCCCCCAAGGTTTGGGCGTGCCTTTCCTTTTATAGGAGTGAAGCTAGTTTTTTTTCATTACCCTCTGATGTGACAAGAGATTTGCTACCTCCTGTTAGGACATTGGATGATGACGTCAAGGAGGCTTGGGGTCCTCTCCGGCTGCAATAGTAAAAGAAAGAGATGATGACGATGAAGCAAGCAATAGAGAATGATGATGCAAGATTTAACGGGGTTCATGTTGGGAGGGGAAACTTCGCTTCCCCTTTCAACTTAGTCGCTTGTTCATGGTGATCCCTTCTGCATCCTCGGATAAAAAAATTTATCCTTGACAAGAGGGATTGACCAAGCAACCTTGTCATCCTCGTGCTATTCGTTTAGAGTAGTCACTTGAACAAACTTGTTGTTCAAGCGACCAACCTCTATTCCACGAATAGCCACATAATAGACGATGTACGGATCACCGGCTTTTGTATTTATGTTCGGGGTCCAAGTATATTTAGCCACAAAACAGAATATATATCATGCATATAATTGAAAAGCAAATATAAACATGTAACAAATGAAAATAGAGAATCGATATACCTCTCGATCTTCTATTGTATGACCTTCCTCCTTTCGGACGTCGTGTGGGAGATGATCTACCAAAAGTTAAAGCTCCTAGATCACCAATCTTTCTTCCTTGCTCATTCCGAGCAAGAGGAAGAATAGAAACAAGACTTTTCTTCTTCCTTTAGCCAACCAACAAGCAACAAGCAAGTTGCTTGCCGTCGACCAACAAGGAGAAGGGAGAAGAGATGATTACCGGACAAGAGCTTCAAGGGATGACCCTAAGCCTTGGTTCCACCGGCCAAGGAGAAGGAGAAGAGCTGCTATGGATACCGGCCAAGGTGAGGAAGGTGCTGTATGGACACCAGCCACCAAAGAAGAAGAAGGAGATAAGGAAAAAATTTCCTTAATAGGTGCCGCCAACTCCAAACCCTAGCCTCCAAGCCTTGCCGCCCAAAACCCTAATCCTATCTCTAATTGGATTCTTAGTTGTCTCCCACCCCATGCCCTCCTTTTATAGAGTTAGGGATAAGCCTTGTTTTAATCTCCACCATTGGTTCTAGGGATTTAATCTCAACCGTCGGATCTAGAGATTTAATCTCAACCGTCGGATCTAGAGATTTAATCTTTACCTTTGGATCTAGAGTTTTGTTTCTATCCATTAGATCTAAGCTTCATGAGGTATTAATAGGCTACAATAGGGATCATGAGGAGGAGTTGAATCTTGGCCACCCAATGGATCAAACCCACATAAAGTCCGATCCATTAATGATAATCCAATCCACTAAAGGATTATGATTGATCTACCACACCAACACCCATAAGTTAATATGGGCTCCATATATTATATGAACATTTTCTCCCCATGTTTAAGATCTCGAATGTTCGTCGATTAATTAATTTACTGACCATTAATTAATCAACATCTAACTCCATGAGTAGTACCACTCAACCTTTTCATCATGCCGGACAAAGTCCACCTGCAGGGTTTACATGATGAATCTTATGAGCTCCTCAAGGGGACATCATCATCCTAATATATAGGACATGGTTTCCTCCTATAATCAATGCCACACCATATAAATAAATAATATCATTTCCCAACTTACCGAGCCTATCGATTTAATCTATAAATCTCGCCCATTAGTAAATCAAAGAAATGAACATTAAGTATATGTGCCCATTATTATATCAGGATTAAGAGCATGTACAAAATAATATCTGAGGTCCGATTCGATTATTTAGTCAGCAATAAATCGAATCACCTCTTAGTCGGTCCTGCTCAATACACACAAAGTGTACTAGTGTGATTCTATTGTCAAGACAAACCTATACCAAATCACACTACAACCATACCAATGGTTTGTCCAAAGTCATCTCGGTTGTGAGCCTATAGTTATACTTTACAAGGTGTCGATAACATGATCTCCCGTGTGACACCACACATCATGTTATCTACAATGTGATGTATTAGACAATATGCATAACCATAAAAATGTGCAAAAATTGATCATGTGATTCTTATTTCAAAATAAAGATGTTTATACAAAAGATAGACTTTTCAGTATACATCCCAACAATCTCCCACTTATAGTAAAAGACTATGCTGTCCTCAAACTGCCATACATCTGATCCCCATTCCCTCCACATGCCTATCAAAAGCTCTCGCCGGAAGGGCCTTAGTGAAAAGATCTACCAGGTTATCATCCGATGCAATCTTGGCCACAACAACTTCTCCTCTCATTACGATTTCTCATCTTAGGTGGTACTTACGCTCAATGTGTTTACTAGCCTTATGGGATTGTGGTTCCTTCGAGTTTGAAACTACACCACTATTATCACAATAAATTGTGATAATTCTGTGCAAACCAGGAATCACATCCAAGTCCATTAAGAAGTTCCTAAGCCACACAGTTTCTTTGGCCGCCTCAAAGGCTGCCACATACTCAGCTTCCATGGTGGAGTCTGCCACGCATTTCTGCTTGACACTCCTCCATACAATGGCTCACCTCCCAAAGTAAACACAAAACCTGAGGTAGACTTACTGTTATCCCTATCAGATTGGAAGTAATTGGTCTGCCTGGTAAACCAGAATATAATCCCTAGTCCTTCTAAGGTACTTCAATATATGCTTTACCACAGTCCAATGTCCCTGTCCTGAATTACTCTGATATCTGCTGACCATGCCCACGGCAAAGTAGATATCTGGTCTCGTACATAGCATTGCATACATGAGGCTTCCTACCGCCGAAGCATAAGGAACCACCTTCATCACCTCTATCTCCTCAGATGTTCTAGGACACATCTCCTTAGATAAAGGAACTCCATGCCTGAAAGGTAGAAAACCTTTCTTGGAGTTTTGCATACTAAAACGATCCATAATCGTGTCTATGTATGAAGCTTGGGATAAGCACAACATTCTTTTCCTGCGATCCCTTATAACCTTGATCCCAAGGATGTGTCCCACTTCTCCCAAGTCCTTTATATCAAACTTTTTGGACAACCATACCCTTACGTCCGATAACACCTTGATATTGTTGCCAATCAACAAAATGTCATCTACGTATAGTACAAGAAATATCTTTACGTTTCTGTCACATCTCTTGTATATACAAGACTCATCCGGACTTTGAATAAATCCATAAGACTGGATTACTTCATCAAATCAAATGTTCCAAGACCTCGAAGCTTGCTTCAATCCATAAATGGACCGATTAAGCTTACATTCAAGATGCTCTTTGCCCTTCGCAATGAATCCCTCTGGTTGCTTCATATAAATGTTTTTCTCAAGACTTCCATTAAGGAAAGCTGTCTTGATATCCATCTGTCACACCTCATAATCCATATGAGCTGCTATGCATAAGAGAATCCGGATAGACTTAAGCATGGCTATCGATGAAAAGGTCTCCTCATAATCGATACCCTCTTTCTGTGTATACCCCTTCGCAACAAGCCTTGCTTTGAAGGTCTCAACCTTCCCATCTATTCCTCTCTTTCTTTTGTAGATCCACTTGCATCCAATGGTTTTTACACCATCGGGTAGTTCTACTATCTCCCAGACCTGATTTAAATCCATAGATTCAATCTCAGTATTCATTGCACTTTGCCAAGATACTGCATCTTTATCTTGGATTGTCTCGTCATATGTCCACGGATCAGGTTCATGTTCGCCGGGGACCAAATCAGAAGATTTTCCCAAGAACATTAATCTATTACGCTATCTCACAACCCTCCCACTATGACGAGGTATCACCTGTGTATCCTCTGTGACATGCGGTGCAGTGACTTGTGGTATATCCTCTTGTACCGGTGGTACTGAAGAAGTGACTTCCCCTTTTATTTCCTCTAGAACAATATTACTCTTGGGCTTGTGGTTCATCACATAGTCTTCCTCTAGAAATTTGGCGTTCATGCTAACGATCACCCTCTGATCTCTAGGACTATAAAACAAACCACCTTTCGTTCCTCTAGGATAGCCAACGAACATGCGTACTTCTGTACGAGGTTCCAACTTACCAGCATCCGCCTTCAACACATGTACTGGACTCCCCCATATCTGAATATGTCTTAGACTAGGCTTTCGCCCAGTCCACAATTCTGTGGGAGTAGAAGGCACTGATTTAGATGGAACCAAGTTCAGAATGTACACCACCGTATCTAGAGCATATCCCCAGAATGAATATGGCAACTCAGAATAACTCATCATCGATCTAACCATCTCTATAAGAGTCCTATTCCTTCGCTCTGCTACACCATTCTGTTGGGGTGTGCTAGGTGCAGACAACTGGGATTGAATCCCAGCCTCTGATAAGTAATTCCTAAACTCTCCCAAGAGGTACTCACCACCATGATCAGATCGTAGTATCTTGATACTTTTACTTTGACGTTTCTCCACATCAGTCTTGAATTCTTTGAACTTGTCAAAGCATTCAGACTCGCGGCGCATCAAGTAAATGTATCCATATCTCGAATAATCGTCTATAAAAGAGATGAAATACTCAAAACCACCTCTATCCTGGATAGTCATAGGACCACACAAATCAGAATGAATCAATTCTAACACATCTTTGGCTCTATACCCCTTGGCCTTAAAAGGCCTCTTGGTCATTTTACCCTACAAGCAAGATTCGCAGGTTGGGAAATCTTCCACCACTAATGAACCCAAAGGTCCATCAGCTATCAACCTTTGAATTCTGCTTAGGTTAATATGACCAAGTCTAAGATGCCAAAGATATGTTTGGTTCATCTTCGAAGGTTCTTTTCTCTTATTGGAATTAAAAGATGAGTTATTAACTTCAATTTGCATCGTGGGAGGTTTTGGTTCAAGTGTGTATAGATTTCTTATCAATGCACCTGAACAGATAATGTTCCTATTCCTTTTTATAACAACTCTGTCATTAAAAGAAATAGAATATCCATCCATAAATAATTTAGAAACTGAAATTAAATTCTTTCTAAATAAAGGTACATAAAGGCAATTCTTAAGAACCAAAACTTTATTTTTCTCAAAAGATAAATGAACGTCTCCCACTACAATAGTCGCCACCTTCGTGGCATCGCCCAAGTATACGGTAATCTCCCCCTCAGCCAGTCATCTGGTTTCCTGGGACCCCTGCAAAGTATTGCAGACATGATCAGTGGCTCCCGTATCTACACACCACGTGCTGGTAGATAACACCGCTAAACATGTTTCAACGACTTGACCAAAAGATATACCTTTGTTCTGCTTGCGATTGAGGCAGTCCTTCTTCCAATGTCCAGTCTGCTTACAAGTGAAGCACTTGCCTTTCGACTTCATCACTCCTCCCTGAGTTCCTCCAACCGCCTTCGCCCCAGTATGTTTCTTCTTATTCTTGCCTTTCGGGTTAGAAGTAGAATCCTTTTGGGTCACCATGGCATGCGCCTGAGCACTCTGATGAAATAGCCCCTCTGCCGCCTGGAGTTCTGTCAGAAGCTCTGCCAACGAATACAACCTCTTGTTCATGTTGTAGTTCAGGCAAAACTGCTCAAAACTCCTAGATAGAGACTGGAGAATGATATTGACTTAGGTTTCCCCATCGATCTCAGCTCCGAGGACTTCGAACTCATTCAAATGAGCCATCATCTTGAGAACATGATCCCTTACGGGTGTTCCCTCGATCATGGTGGTCGTCATCAGGTTCCTCATGGCTTCCTGCCTTGCAGCCAGATTCTGGTGTCCGAAAAGCTCTTTGAGATTGAGCATCATGTCATAAGAAGTGGGCATGACTTGATGCTGATGTTGTAGTACATTTGACATAGATGTAAAAATGTAACACCGCACCATCTTATCGGCCTTTATCCACTTCTTATAACTCTCTTTCTCCTTTTCCCTAGAATCATCTGCAGGCTTAGGAGAGCACTCTTCGAGAAGTACATATTTGTATTTTTCAGCAGTCAAGACAATGTCAAGATTCCTTTTCCAATCAACATAGTTGGGTCTAGTAAGTTTATTCTCTTTCAGTATCACAGCAAGCGAGTTAAAAGTCATTTTGAAAGAAAACATAAGAATCACATAGATCAAAACATTAGATTTCAAAAAATTATTGATTCCTCAAATAATAAAATTTTAAAATCAACCAACACCTCAAAATACCGAGAATATCGTATGCCACGATAGTGTGGACGTATACGAATTCTACATTTGTAAGAGGAGGTTTTACCCATTAATTTTACTATCTTGTCAACCTAACTTTTTGACAAGTAAAATTAATAGTTGGTTCCTCTTTGTCCCTACAAATAAATGCAGTGACTCTGATGGGGAGGATACTTATATTTGTATCTAAGTGTTCAGCATTACTCGGTACCAAGGTAATTATCTCGAGTTATGTGCCTTTCGATGGGCAAGTACACACGCTCCTTAATAATTTCTTATAACCATATTCGATCTTGTGATCCGCAAACAAACTCATCCAATGGGGAGGAAGGCACTCAGAGCCGACGCAAAAGTTTGTTTGCATCACTTGTCAAATCGTAATGGAGGTCGTGGGAATTTATAAAAATTTCCCTCTCCCACTTAGTAATTTGAAATTAAGGAATTTTCTAGCCTACGACATGCAAATCAAACAATAAGAAATAAATATAAAAAATAAAAATTTTCCAACTATTATGGCTTTTGTCTTCAATATGTCTCCCGTCGTATCGCCTTCTTGTCCGCTCCTCCTACGCCATGTACGAGCCATCCGGAGATCCGATCCGAGACTCAAAACTATTTTAATTTACATCCATCGATCTTATACTCCATGAGGGAGTGTACATGAAATCTAGATCGAAAGTAAACTAAAATAAAAAGAGTGGCTAAACAATGTCGTATCTAATTTATAAAAAATTAAACACTAGCCTCGTCAACCCCGAAGATTCAACAAAATATACTATTACACACATACAATCACATACACACATATGACCATAATAGTCGGATCTTATGCCTGCAACCAAAGAGTTAACCTACGCATATCCTACTATTATCCGGCAAATATAATATATGAAAAATGCATAAGAGTAATCGAATCCTAAACACACAAAACCGAAAACTGTGGCTTTGATACCACATGTTGGGAGGGGAAACTTTGCTTCCCCTTTCAACTTAGTCGCTTGTTCATGGCGATCCCTTCTGCGTCCCCGGATAAAAAAATTTATCGTTGACAAGAGGGATTGACCAAGCAACCTTGTCATCGTCATGCTATTCGTTTAGAGTAGTCACTTGAACAAACTTGTTGTTCAAGCGACCAACCTCTATTCCACGAATAGCCGTGGAATAAACGATGTACACATCGCCGACTTTTGTGTTTATGCTCGGGGTCCAAGTACATTTAGCCACAAAACAGAATATATATCATGCATATAATTGAAAAGCAAATATAAACATGTAACAAATGAAAATAGAGAATCGATATACCTCTCGATCTTCTATTGACCTTCCTTCTTTCGGACGTCGTGTGGGCGACGATCTACCAAAAGTTGAATCTCCTAGATCACCAATCTTCCTTCCTTGCTTGTTCCAAGCAAGAGGAAGAATAGAAACAAAACTTTTCTTCTTCCTTTAGCCAACCAACAAGCAACAAGCAAGTTGCTTGCAGCCGGTGTAACGCCCGTAAAATTCCTAGCAATTTTACAAGAATTTTTGCATGATTATAATGGGCTTTATGTGGGGTCATTCAAAAAATAAAAGAAATAGAGCCAAAAAGGATGCATGGCCTAGGAATTGAACCCCAAACCTCTAGTAGATAGCTAAGCCCAAAGATGCATCCAATAACCAAAAGCCCAGCTGAATTGTGCTATTAGAGGAATATGGGAAATGATAGTTAAGGGTAAGGGAGGCTAAGGGACACCTTCAAGTGAATAAATAGGGAATGAGGAGACAAGAGAAAAGTCATTTTTCATTCTCCACTTCTCTTCTTCTTCTTCCTCACCGAAACCTACTTTCCTCCTCTTCCATTTTCCGAAATCTAGCAAAGCAAGAAGGATTTAGGTTTGGCATCCCTTAGGGTATTTTCCAACTATTAACAAAGCGAAGGATGTAAGTATCCCCTCACCTGCATACAAGTTGTTTTCGATTGATGTTATTATGTAAATCCCTCCATGAACCATTCGGCCAAGACCCTTACTTGTGTTTTCAATGATGAAACATGCCATACCTTGTAGGAATATGATGATGATAGGTTGCTAGAGAGGTTTGGTTAAGTGTTTGATCTTAAAAACTCCAAGAAAATTTCGGCCAAGACAATTACTTGTGCCCTCCATGATGATCTATGCTATACCTTGTATGAAAATGATGATGATAGGTTTCTAGATGGGTTTGGTTAAGTGGTTGATCTTCAAACCCTCCTAGGACTCTCGGCCAAGCTTCTTTGGACCCCTAATGTGTTTTTCTATGCCATGCTCTAGATGAGTTCATGATATGTTTGATGTTAGATGAAAATAACATGTTCTATGCTAGGCTTTAAATGAGTCCATGCCATGTTTGATGTTAGATGAAGATAACATGTTCTATGGCATGCTATAGATGAGTTCATGCTATGTTTTGATGTTAGATAAAGATAACATGTTGTTGGCTAACCTAAATTTAAGTGGTTGATCCTTTAAGTTCCTTGAACCATTCGGCCAAGACCCATTTAGGTCTATCATTCTATGATCTATAAATTGTCATGCTATGTTTTGAATGTAGATATAGGTAACAGGTGAAAGCTAAGCTAGATTTAAGAAATGGATCTTAGGTTTTCTTGAAACTCTCTACCAAGACTTATCTAAACTCCTAAGTGCCTTCCATGCCATGCTTTATATGTGAAAGAATTAATATGTGGTTAGTTAGATCATATATAAGTTGTTTAGGGTTTAAAACTTTGGTATAACTCCATGAAGTTTAGATCACTCCATGTATGCTTGTTCATGATGTTTATGCCATGCCCTATATGTGTGTGATGTTAACATGATGTTAAGTAGTCCTTGCTCAAGTGGTTTAGCATGATTGGTTTATGTCACTACCATATGTCTATGTTAATAGTAGGGATGCATGATAAATTTCTGCTCATTACCATGTTAAATGTATGATCATGTTATGCTCATTGCCATGTGAATTGTGTGAATGTATGATATGTTATAAAGAAGGAACTTGATATGTTATGAAGAAGGAATATGATATGTTATGAAAAGAAAAATGATATGCTATAAAGAAGGAACTTGATATGTATGAAAAGAATATGATATGTTATGAAGAAGGAATATGATATGTTATGAAAAGAAAAATGATATGCTATGAAGAAGGAACATGATATGCTATGAAGAAGGAACATGATATGTCATGATAAGGAACATGATATGTTTATGAAAAGAAATATGATATGTTATGATATTAAGCATGATAAGTATTTTACTTTCTGCATGGCTTGTACCAGGACCCTAACAAGGTCCAAGGGATGGGCTCCCAGATGCCCTAGGTCGATGGTCATAAGTACGGACTTAGGATGGACTTCTATGTTATGTTGCCCCTAGGTCGACGGACATAGTACGGGCCTAGTATGATGATGATGATGTGGTACAATATCTGGCCCAATATGTTGAGATTATGTTTAAATACCTATAATATATGTTTTCAAAGAGCATCCTGCATATATCCTTAGTTCATGTCTGGATCATTATGATGTTATATTCATGTTATGCTCATGTTTATATGCATGTTATGCTTGCTTATGTTCTGGTATGTCTATATGTATGTTATGCTTGCTTATGTTCTTGTATGTTTATATGTATGTTATGCTTGCTTATGTTCTGGTATGTTATATGCATGTTATGTTTGATTATGTTCTTAGATGTTTATATGAATGCTATGCTTATGTTTTGGTATGTTATATGCATGTTATGCTTGCTTATGTTCTTGTATGTTTATATGCATGTTATGTTCGTTTATATGTCGTTGTATGTTTATATGAATGTTATGCTTATATGTGTTATATGATCATGTCACTACTCTATGCTTAATGTTGGACGTATAGTTTTTTTGTGAGTAGGACAGGATCTTACTAAACCTATGTGCTTATAGTTTATGTTCCCTTGTACTGCAGATAAGGGTAAAGGGTGGCTAAACTAAAGGCAGCAGTAGGAGGGGCACAGTGTGTGTGGTAGTGGCATGGTGGAGTAGATCTGTTATGTGTTTTCCTTTAAGATGATTTTTATGAACTTGAACTAAGTACTTATGAAATGATGATGCATGCTCTATGTTTAAAAAGAAGTATTTATGAAATGATGATGCATGTTTATGTTTTAAAGAAGAAAAAAAATAATATAAGTCTAAAGTCTTCCTCTGTAAGAAATATATGTAGTCTTCCACTGTAATGCATGTATGTACGATCGCGTCGCGTCGCCCCTCCGAACCCCTGGAAAGGGTGGGCGTGACAGCCGGCCAACAAGGAGAAGGGAGAAGAGATGATTGTTGGCCAAGAGCTTCAAGGGAGGACCCTAAGCCTTGGTTCCACCGTCCAAGGAGAAGGAAAAGATCTGCTATGGACGCCGACCAAGGTGAGGAAGGTGCTGTATGGATGCTGACCACCAAAGAAGAAAAAGGAGATAAGGAAAAAATTTCCTTGATAGGTGCCTCCAACTCCAAACCCTAGCCTCCAAACCTTGCCGCCCAAAACCCTAATCCTATCTCTAATTGGATTCTTAGTTGCCTCCCACCCCATGCCCTCCTTTTATAGAGTTAGGGATAAGCCTTGTTTTAATCTCCACCATTGGTTCTAGGGATTTAATCTCAAACGTCGGATCTAGAGATTTAATCTCAACCGTCGGATCTAGATATTTAATCTCTACCTTTGGATCTAGAGTTTTGTTTCTATCCATTGGATCTAGGTTTCATGAGGTATTAATAGGCTACAATAGGGACCATGAGGAGGAGTTGGATCTTGGCCACCCAATGGATCAAGCCCACATAAAGCCCAATCGATTAATGATAATCCAATCCACTAAAGGATTATGATTGATCTACCTCACCAACCCCCATAAGTTAATATGGGCTCCATATATTATATGTACATTTTCTCCCCGTGTTTAAGATCTCGAATGTCCGTCGATTAATTAATTTACTGACCATTAATTAATCAACATCTAACTCCATGAGTAGTACCACTCAACCTTTTCATCATGCCGGACAAAGTCCACCTGCAGGGTTTACATGTTGAACCTTATAAGCTCCTCAAGGGGACATCATCATCCAAATATATAGGACATAGTTTCCTCCTATAATCAATGACACACCATATAAATAATATCATTTCTTAACTTACTGAGCATATCAATTTAATCTATAAATCTCGCCCATTGATAAATCAAAGAAATGAACACTAAGTATATGTGCCCGTTATTATATCGGGATTAAGAGCATGTACAAAATAATATCTGAGGTCCAATTCGATTATGTAGTCAGCAATAAATCGAATCACCTCTAAGTCGGTCATGCTCAATACACACAAAGTGTACTAGTGTGATTCTATGGTCAAGACAAACCAATACCAAATCACACTACAACCATACCAATGGTTTGTCCAAAGGCATCTCGGTTGTGAGCCTATACTTATACTTTACAAGGTGCCGATAACATGATCTCCCGTGTGACACCACACACCATGTTATCTACAATGTAATGTATTAGACAATATGCATAACCATAAAAATGTGCAAACAATGATCATGTGATTCTTATTTCAAAATAAAGATGTCATACAAAAGATAGACTTTTCAGTATACATCCCAATAGTTCAGAATTTCAATTATTACTCCACGAGATGAGCTCTAGAGCGAGCTATGGTGCTAAACACCTTAACTATAAAATTCCTCCTTCTCGAAAGCACTTCTGGAGGTGGAGAAAACCCCTTACAATTCCAGATGTGCACAAAGCAAAGAGATGAATGAAACTGGAATAGCCTTCCACCTTTTTCTCCCTTCTCCGATTTTCTCCCTTTCCTTCCCCTTTGGTCATCCTCGTCTCCTTCAGAAAAGGCCCTCTCTCCTTTCGATGTCGCCCTAGTTGAGTGTCCCAAAGTCCCTCAAATGGAATTTATCCCCTTCTCCATCCTTCTTTCCCCCCCTTTTTACTTGCTCCCCTAGAGCCAGTTGTGATGTAAAAAACCACCGAGATCACCGTGCATATGGAGGGCCCCTGTTGCTTGAGGAATAATTTTGTTAGGAAGATAGTCAATGGAGACTCGTGAGAATCTTATGTGGGGTCCTAGTTTGTTATACCGCGTAAAAAACTCTTATGAGCAAGCATATCGAGGAGAGACGACCCCTTTTCTTTATCCTTTCTTTCTCCCCTAAAGATCTTTATTTTCCCTAGTCACCTTTTCTGACTTCTACATCAACTCGGCCCTATTTCTCGGATGACCATTGAATTACTTTCCTGGTGTATTCCTTTGTACCCTTCTGGTTTACTTAAACCGAGGTATGTATGACTCAACTCGGCCCGTCGAATTGATATTTGACCCTGTTCCGACCATCAAGCTCACACACTTATACCCTCCTTAATTCCCCGAGTCATTTCCCGACTCACTTCCCCGGCTGCCTATCGACATTCTTTTTGGCCATTGGACTTCTCTGTCCTACCCCATTTTTCCACCCCATCAACTCGCACTGCAACAAAAAATCGAATAGACAACGGTGAAAAACTGTTGTCTATTAGCAAAAAAATCCATGGTAAATCGACCCGTTGTGAAAAGTGGATCGGGCAAAGACAACGGTGAAAATCCGTTGTCGTTTCAAGGATAAGACAACGGTTTTTAACCGTTGTCTTTGACCGAACCACTTTTCACAACGGGTCAATTTACCATGGATTTTTTTGCTCATAGACAATGGTTTTTCACCGTTGTCTTTTCCTTAAATCTACAACTGTCTTTCACCGTTGTCTTTGACCGACCCCCGATTTACCATGGATTTTTTTGCTCATAGACAAAGGTTTTTCACCATTGTCATTTCTCAACGGTTACTCTAGAACACAATAAACCATTGTAGATTTATAGTGTTCCGTTTTTAATATAAATCATACAACATCAAAAAGAATTATAGAAAACACATATACACTCGCACTTGTAGCAATGTAAAGTACAAGGTCATATCACATTTTAAATGATCACTCTTAGAAACATATATATTAAAAAGTATTGTGACAAAACAACTACACATCATATGCACCAAAAGTATTATGCATAATAAGCAAAACACTTATAGATTACCACATGTAACCAAAAGAGGTATGTACACTTAAAATCTCTCCTAATCATCAGATATGCGATCTTGTATGCATTCAGCCCACTCCGAATGTACTTTATCAATTTCCTTTGTAGCTATCACAGATTTTATGAACTGCATGTGAATAAATGAATGAAAATGTAATTAAACACTATGGTATCAATAAGAAAATTTGAAAATATATCTAATATATTACTATTGGTCGTAGGGAAGACTTGTCAATGGATGCGGCGCCTTCAATTATATCTCTCATATATCGCAAAACAAAATAACCGCATTGAACTCCATCTGATTGAAGGGAAACCTGTGATGGAAAAAATTATAGTAGTTATTCGGATAGTAAAATTTGATACATAAATTACACAAAAAAAGTCACTAACAAAAAATGTATATGAATAACATCTACTCTAACAAGAAAGTATATGATTCACATCTACTTTAACAAAAATATCACTAAATAATTAATCAAATTATATAAGCTCCCCACAATGTAAAACATACATTGATTATTTCCCACAAAGGTTGTTTCTTCCAGTGCTTATCAATCTCTATGTTGAACAATTTCAAGGCCCTTCATAAAATCATAAAAGATTATAAACTTTTAGAGCATCAAGTCTTACCCTTTTCAAGGTTTGTACCTCCTCGTTTGCTTTGATTTTTTGTCATAGAGTTGACAACCTATTAATCACAAAATCTGCAATCTGCAAATATAAGGTAAATATCATAATTTAGTGCAATTGCACTCAAAAAGAACATTGAATTCTTACAAGTACATAATAACTTTTAAAGAGAAAAATACTAAGGTAAATTACACGTACATAATATCTTTTCAAGAGAAAAATGTTATAAGGTAAATTTCAAGTACATAATTTAGTGCAATTGCTCAAAGGTAAATATCATGATTTATAACCAAACTGGGCGTACAAGGTAAAATTCAAGGAAATGACAACAAATATATAACCAAATCCATAGTTTTATTAGAACACTCTCCAAAATAACGCTGAAGCATTAGGACACAGTTCTAGCAAAATTAATGTTTCCAAACACTCTCCAAATTGAGCTTGACAACCATTAAACCAAAATCAATAACAAAAAGTGACATTGAAAGACCAAACCAGATTTGATATAGACCGATCAATTAATATTACTGAGAGGCACATAAAGACTGTGCCTATGCATGGCAACAGTAACAACTATAGTTAGGAGTTGTTTCCCTTTCTGTTCCACACCTGTACCAGATTGAAATAACTGTGGAAGATGTCAAACTGGGCAATCACAATAAGTTTTCCAGTTTGTTCTCGCTTGTATTTGTTCTTCATGATTGATGACATATGCAAGTATGAGATCTAGATGGCCTGCAGATCTGTCTCATGCAAGATTTGTTATTGTTCTCCTCGCAAAATGCTAACTTCTTTCATATGTTGTTGTGTCCGGGAGATGGTTTCCCAATTATCACTAGGATTCATATTGAATTTAGCTAGTGACACCTACTCCTAGAAATAAACTCCAACTTAATACTCTCTCTAAAAACACTTCTACACTGCTATGCAACCTCAAACATTAATTTGGATATGTTGGCCTTCAGATGACATTTAACATTTTGCAGCAAAGTTGGAATACAGAACAAAGGATGGCCAATCCTAGGTTTCTAAGTTTCCTTCTTAGCAGAAAATATACTTGCATGTGGATTATAGACTTTTCGAGGCCTTCAAAGATGACCGCTGACTGTGAAATTTAAGCCTCCTTGTCCCCGAGCTTTCATTTTCCTACAAATGATGGCCATTTTACTTGCATTGTGGATTCTGTGTGGTCTCTAGTTTTGCAAGTGATAGTAGATGAGAGATAGAGAGATCAAATGATGCAGAACAATTAGTAAAAAAAATCAATGGCTTCATCACCAGATTTATTATCAAATTTTACTGCCAGAAGAAATAATAACATGAAAATATAAATGCTGGACGAATGGAGGAAGTCATCTGGTCTGAAGTCAGTTGGTCTCCAAACCAGCTACACATTTTTTCATCGGTGGTTAACTTCCTAAACTCAGATTTTATTGGCTTGTACTGATTAAATGCAATAGGAAGTAGCGATACCCTGATCGTAGGATCCGTGGAATCATCCAAAACTTGGATTACTATCCGATCAGACGGCCAGGAAAGAGCACAGGCGGCCCCAATGGAGAGCTTGTATACCTGCAAGTGCAACCAAGTTGGTTGCCAAATACCATCCATTTTTGTTAGATAATAAAAGAATAAATCAAAATTAAGTGTACGTAAATCAGTGATAAATATCGTTTTACTACCTCTCTCTCGTTGTACATCGGAATCTGAATGAGCACCATGGGAAAAGACAAATTCCCGGACTCCGGGTCAGCACTGGAGTTGATCGGTTCCCAACGGTAGCGCGACTCCGGCCAGCGACGTAGGATCTTAACCGCGAGGCTCACGACGACCATGGAGACCTCCTCGACCAGCAGCATCACCGACATCGCCATGAAAACAACGGTCGTAACTCGCAGCACTGGCGCGACTACCTGTGAACGCACCTCCCCCCAGGCGTACCCGATCGAGCCCCATAGCGCATCGGCCCGGCTCCAAGGGATTTCAATGCCGTCTAGGGAAGGAAGGAGTGTCTTATAGTCATCAGTTTGGAGTAGGACCGCTGGAACGGAAGGAGATTGCTAATTGTGTCTCGACCTACCTGACTGTAGTAAGATGGTGAATTTGAGATGGGAGACGACACCGACAGGGGAGGGAGGAGCGGCAGGGCCAAGAGATAAGGGTTTCATTGCTCTCTTTCTCTCTGTGCCTCCCTCAAGCCCTAGCTCAAGCTCCGGACGACGCAGAGGTAAAGGAATAAGGGGAGCCAAATGATGGACGCCGAATGGAGGTCGAGCAATGTCCGACGGAAAAGGAAAAGAACGAACGAAGGGCGAGCAACCGTGAGAAGGCGGCGCGGAAGACTGACGAGCGTCACGAGTGTAACGCCCGTAAAATTCCTAGCAATTTTACAAGAATTTTTGGCTTGATGATCATGGGCTTTATGTGGGCCTTTTTCCAAAATCAAAGAAAATAAGCCAAAAATGGATGCAAGACCTAGGAATTGAACTCCAAACCTCTAGAGATAGCCAAACCCTATAGATGCACCCACTAACCAGAAGCCCAATAGGATTACATCATTAGAGGAAGGGGGGGAATTATAGATAAGTGTGATAAAGGTAAATGAAGAGGCATGGAGAAAGAGAAGAGAAACTTCTCTTCCTCCCTTTATAAAGAAGAGGGAAGGTTCTAATTTGCCACTTCCTCTCTTCTTCTTCTTCTTCTTCTCACCGAATTCTAGCTCCCTCTCCACCTTTGGCCGAACCCCATCCAAGCAAGAGAAGGCTAGGTTTTGATCTTCCTTAGGTCATCTTCCCCACCCAAAGCAAAGCGAAGGATGTAAGTATCCCTCACCTGCATACGGGTAGCTTTGATTGCTATTTTGTAAAAGAAACTCATATGATATATTCGGCCAAAATGAAGTTTTGGGTGTTTTATTGAAATTCTATGTCATGTTTGTAAGAAGAAGATGTCGTTAGGAAGTAGATGATGATGTTAGGATGGAAAAAGGGTTTAGGTTAAAAGCTAACCCTAATAACCACTAAGGTTAATTCGGCCAAGCTATGACTTAGGGTTTCCATGAAGTTATATGCTATGTTTTAGTAACTATATGATGATGTTAGGATTTAAAATGAATTAGGACAAAATCTAACCCTATTAGCCACTAAGGTTCATTCGGCCAACCTAGGTTTTGGGTGAATAAATGAAGTTTTAATCCATGTTTTATATGAAAATGAAGTTGTTGTTATATGAAATGAATTAGGTTGTTGTTATGTGAAATGAATTAGGTTGTTGTTATATGAAATGAATTAGGTTAAAGGTTAACCCTAAAAAAAAACCCTACTTGGACCATTCGGCCAACCTAGGTTTTGGGTGAATAAATGAAGTTTTAATCCATGTTTTATATGCAAATGAAGTTGTTGTTATATGAAATGAATTAGGTTAAAAGATAACCCTAGAAGACCCTATGGACTATTCGGCCACCATGAATTATGGGTGATTAAATGAAGTCTAATTCATGTTCTATGTGTAAATGAAGTTGTGGTTGTGTTAAATGAATTAGGATGAAGGATAACCCTAGAAACCCCTATGGACCGTACGACCATCAGGTATTTTTGGGAATTAAATGAAGTTTTAATTTAAGTCTTATGTACATATGAAGTTGTTGTTAAGTTAAATGAATAGGTTAACGTGTGTTTTATGTTGGGTGAATTCATGTTGATTTGTGATACTAAATAATGCTAGATGAAGATGACATGCCTTAGGTTAGTGTTTACTTACTTTTGCCTTATGCCATGTCTATGAGTATGCGATATTTGAAATATGTTATAAAATGGAAAAAGATAAGATTATGAAATGAAAACGAAACGATATGTTCACGACATAAATATGACATGATGATGAAATGAAGAATGATATGTTATGAAATGAAGAATGGTATGGTTATGAAATGAAAGATGATATGCTCATGAAGTGAAGCATGAAATGTTATGAAATGAAGTATGCTATGTTGCAAGATGAAATAAGCTATGTTATAAAATAAGCATATAAGTATTTTACCTTCTGCATGGCTTGTACCAAGACCTTAACAAGGTCCAAGAAGGGATGGGCTCCTATGATGCCCTAGGTCGATGGAATAAGACTCGAGCCTAGGATGGGCTTCTATGTATGATTGCCCCTAGGTCGATGGAATAAGACTCGGGCCTAGTACGGGATGGGCTCCAAGATGCCTTAGGTCGATGGAGTAAGACTCGGGCCTAGGATGAGCTTCTACGCTATGACGATTGCCCTAGGTCGACGGACTAAGATCGGGCCTAGTAACCTATTAGGTTCGAGACTTGCTACCTCGGGCCTATTTAGGGATGCGTGCTATGATAATGAAGAAGTGGTACAATGTCGGGCCCAAATATGTTGAGATTTATATTTACGTACCTATAATATATGTTTTCAAAAGTATCTTGCATATGTTACATAGTTAGATTGTTATGTTCACATGCCATGTTGCTATGTTACATATGAAGTATGTTATGTCTGATATGCCATGTTATGTCACTATGTTACATATGATGTATGTTACGTCGATATGCCATGTTATGTCACTATGTTACACCTGATGTATGTTATGTTTGATAGGTCATACATATATGTTGTATGTTATGTTGATTTGCTACGTTACGTATGTTATATGTTATGTTTAATTAAGTCCCAAAGGCACATGATATGATGCTATGTTATAGATGATACATGTTATGCTGCCATGCTATGGATGAGACATGTTATGTTTACCCACGTTACTTATGCTACATGTTAAGTTGATTACGCCATGTATGTTACATGTTATATGACTTATATGTTATGAATGTTACATGCTTATATGTTATGAATGTTACATGCCATGATTAATGTCGATACATGGTTTTTGTGAGTAGGACTGGATCTTACTAAGCCTATGTGCTTATAGTTTATCTTTCCCTCGTACTGCAGATAAGGGTAAGGGATGGATAAACTAAAGGGAGCAGCAGGAGGGGCCAAATGTGTGTGGTAGTGGCATGGTGGAGAAGATCCGTTAGGTCTATATATATGTGTTTACCTATGATGATGATGTCTACGGATGTCCTTATTATGTCTGCTTATGATGGTGATGTTTAAGAACTTGAACTAAGCACTAAGTATCTATCTAAGTTATAATGCATGCTCTATGTTAATAAGAAGAAGTAAAGAAGAAGTAAGAAGAAGTATCTATATATGTTATGATGCATGCTCTATGTGAAGAAGAAGAAGTATATATATATATGTCAATGCATGTTTATGTTTTAAAAGAAAAAAAAAATGTCTAAAGTCTTCCGCTGTAAGAAGTACGAAATATGTATAAAGTCTTCCGCTGTATGTATGTATGTATGTATGTACGGTCGCGTCACGCGCCGCCCCTCCGAATTCTGGGTTCGAAAAGGGCGGGCGTGACAACGAGCACGAGAACGGCGGAGGTTTTGGAAAGTAGAAACGACGGAGAAGTTTAGGAAAGAAATTATTTAACCTAACCTAATTTTTAATATATATAAACTTTTAAAAAATTTATTCGTTGTAATATATTGTTTAAAAAATATATAAAAACATTTAAATATATTGTTTAAAAAATATAAATAAACTTAAATATATTGTTGTAATCTTATATATTTATAACTTTAAAAAAAAAACTTATTTCCAATTTTTTTAAAAAATAGTATTAATAATTAAAAAAATAATCTTTATTTGTTTTAAAATATTTTGAAATTAATAATAATTATTAATGAATTATGTTGTATTTCTGTAATTCAATTGCACTATTAAAATTTCATTGACAACGGTTTACAACCGTTGTATTATTATCACAATGACATTAATTTTTGACCGTTGTGTCAAACGTAACAAAAACATTCTCATTGACAATGGTTGATTGCACCATTGTCTCAATTATTGTTAAGATAAAAAAAAACTTAAAGACAACAGTTCTGGAAAACCATTATAAAATACGTTGTTGATTAAAAAAAATATGGTCAACGACAACAGATAGTGTAAAACCGTTGTCTTTTATATTATATGAACGCTCAAAGACAACGGTTTTGTTAAAAAACCGTTGTCTTTTATCAAAATAACAACGGTTTCTCCTAAAATCGTTATCTTTGTGGTGTTGTCCTTTATCATTTTTGTTGTGTTTAGGATTCGACAGTAGGAAGCCTCAATTATGCGATGCTCTATACGAGACCAGATATCTGCTTTGCCGTGGGCATGGTCAGCAGATATCAGAGTAATCCAGGACAGGAAAATTGGACTGCGGTAAAGCATATATTGAAGTACCTGAGAAGGACTAGGGATTATATGCTGGTTTACCGGGCAGACCAATTACTCCCTGTGGGTTACATGGATTCTGACTTCTAATCTGATAGGGATAACAGTAAGTCTACCTCAGGTTTTGTGTTTACTATGGGAGGTGGAGCCATTGTATGGAGGAGTGTCAAGCAGAAGTGCGTGGCAGACTACACCATGGAAGCTGAGAATGTGGCGGCCTCTGAGGCAGCCAAAGAAGCTGTATGGCTCAGAAACTTCCTGATGGACTTGGATGTGATTCCTGGTTTACCTAGAACTATCACAATTTATTGTGATAATAGTGGTGCAGTTGCAAACTCGAAGGAACCACGAACCCATAAGGCTAGTAAACACATAGAGCGCAAGTACCACCTGATATGAGAAATCGTAAAGAGAGGAGAAGTGGTTGTGGCCAAGATTGCATCAGAGGATAACCTGGCAGATCATTTCACTAAGGCTCTTCCGGAGAGAGCTTTTCATAGGCATGTGGAGGGAATGGGGATCAGATGTATGATAGTTTGAAGACAATATAGTCTTTTAGTATAAGTGGGAGATTGTAGGGATGTATACTGAAAAGTCTATCTTTTGTAGGAACATCTTTATTTTGGAATAAGAATCACATGATCATTGTTTGCATATTTTTATGGTTATGCAATATTGTCTAATACTTTACATTGTAGATAACATGGTGTGTGGTGTCACATAGGAGACCATGTTATCGGCCCCTTGAAAAGTATAAGCAAAGGCTCACAACCGAAATAGCTTTGGACAAACCATCGGAATGGTTGTAGTGTGATTTGGTATTTGTTTGTCTTGACCATAGAATCACACTAGTGCACTTTGTGTGTGTTAGGGCAATCTCTTGCCGTGATATGGTTTTGATGGTGTGGCAAAGGGTTTAAGTTAGTTTGATATGTTGATGTGATATGTGCGTTGAAGTCGTGCAGGACTTAGTAATTCGCACATGGAGCCGTGGCGAGTTTCACATCTCATGACTCGTGCCTTGAGTCGGTGAAGGATAGCTTTGCGGAAGCCGGACGAGAAGCTTGGAGTGAAGCCGGAGGAAGTAGACTTCGAGGCAAGAGACGCGAAGGAGCATTGCAGAGCCGTGCGCCTGATGCTGCCGAGGGACGTGGCCGAGAACGAAGAGAACTTCGAAGGCGAGGGACTCCGAGAAATGAGAGTGAGCGATTGTACCCCGGGGAAGGGTAGCTCTTAGGTGAAACTTGGCCATTTGGCCAAGTGTCGGATGGGTTTTCGACACCGCCGATCGCCATGTCATGGCGATCGCTCAGTCAGTGAGTTCGACCGGTATACGATCGACGGATTGCGGCCATGATCGCTATATGTGGGCTCATGCCTAAGAACCACTCAGTCTCATCGAAGGCCGATCGTAGTAGATAAGAGTTCGCCCGTTAAGCTCAGAGCCGATCGGCAGTCGACTACGGAGGCAGTAGTCGACTGATGAGGTCCATCAGTCGACTGCCAAGAGTTCCGTTGGACTACAACGGTCGGGATCCGACGTGTTCGGAGGCCGTTGTAGTGATGGCAGTCGACTGCCAAGGGCGGCAGTCGACTGATGGCGGCAAACGGGAAGAAGTTAGCCCTCTCTATAAAAAGAGAGGGTGTAAGCCTTTGAGAGGCTAATGCTCAAGTTCCAAACAATCTTCCTAGTGCCCCACAAGCTCTAAACTCTTCTTACTTGTCTTTACTTCAATCCTATTGTAAGAAGAGTGATCTTGGTTGTAAAGGTTACCTCCACCTAGCTTTGTGCAAAGGAGAGACCGATAGTGATTGGTTTTGGCGGAGTGATTCACCGTGGACGAATCGGACCGTGGATTAGCGGCGTAGCCGTGAACCACGTTATATCTCGGTGTTTGTATTGCTTGTTTATATTTTGCTTGTCTTTACTTATAGTTGTATATTCCGCTTGCGCTAACGTTTTGTAGACGAGCAATTTACGACGTCCAACGTACGAGGGCTATTCACCCCCCTCTAGCCGGCCATATCGATCCCTTACAAGTGGTATCAGAGCCGAGGTTGCTTGTCACCGGACTAACCGCCGCAACAAGCCCTATATCAAAAATGGCCAGCTCCAACATTCATCCTCCGAAGTTTGAAGGAGAATTCGCTTGGTGGAAGAAACGAATGGAGGTATTTTTCGAAACGGATTTTGATATAATGATTACAATGGAATCCGGTTTCGTTTTGCCTAGGGATGAAGAGGGGAAACCAATCGAAAAATCAAGGTGGACCAAAAGGCAAAGGGAAGAGCACCTTGCAAATTCAAAAGCCAAACATCATCTCTTCAATGTGCTCCCCCAACAAGAAATCAACCGAATAGGAGAATGCCTAAGCGCCAAGGAGATGTGGGAGAAGCTAATTGAGCTTCATGAAGGCACATCCGAGGCAAAGCTAGCAAGGAGAGATCTCCTCCACTCCCAACTATCCAACATCAAATTAGAAAAGGGAGAAAAGGTAATTTCTTTGCATTCTAGATTCAAAGAAATTTTAAATGGACTAACAAGTGTAGGTGAGAAGCTATCAAACCGGGATATGGTAATGAAGGCCATAGATGCCTTTCCCCGGTCCTCAAAGTGGAGCTCCATGGTGGACTCTTTCTATATCTCAAAGAATTTAGAAGTGAGCACCTTGGAGGAGTTCTTCTCAACAATGGAACTCCACGAAACTAGGCTTGAGGGAATACAAGAGGAGCCTAAAATTCAACCCTCAAGAGGAGTAGCACTATTGGCAAGTAAGGGGAAGAAGAAGATGGAAATCCCCTCCTCCTCCGATGACGAAGCGTCCTCCTCCTCCTCCATGGATAGCACCGAAGAAGCATATATGGTAAGGAGGGTAAGACGTGCATTTAAGAATTTTAGATTTGATAAATCTAATGATAGGATGAGAAGACCAAGGGGGAAGGTTATATGCTACAATTGCCAAGGAGAAGGGCACATAAGGGACAATTGTCCTCTCCTAAACAAAAGCAAAGAAGAGAAGAAAAAGAAAGAAGAGAAGAGGAAGAAGAAGAAGGGGAGCAAGAGAAAGGAAGAGGAGAAGAAAACAAAGGAGAAGGGAAAGGCTAAGGCTCTCAAGGCAAGGACTTGGGATGACCCATCCTCATCCTCCTCATCATCATCGGATGAGGAGAATGCCTTTGTCACCAATTTGGCCTTGATGGCCTTTGATGACTTGGATTGCTCTTCATCCGAAAATGAAGGATCAAGCTCAAATGGGGAGAGCTCAAATGAAGGGGGAGCTTCCACATCCTCCTCATCCGAAGAAGAGGACATGGAAACTATGGTAACGAATCTCTCACCCCATAAGATAGTTTCCATGATTTCTAGTTTAACTAAGGATCTATTTAGGGCAAAGAAGAAAAATAAATGCATGCTTGAACAAATTAAGGAATTAGAACAAAAATTAGAAAAGGCATGCTTAAATGATAATATTTCTTCTAGCTTAAATGATGATGCATGCTCACATGATTATATGCTTTTAAATGTTAGTGATGCATGTATAAATGAAAATAGGGCTTTAAGGGAAAAGGTAGATTATTTAACAAAAGCCCTAGAGAAATTCACTATTGGCTCCAACACATTGAACATGATCTTAGGGAGCCAAAGAGCTAGTTTTAACAAGAAGGGCCTAGGATATAAAGAGAAGAAAAATGAAAAGGCCTATAAATGCCTAATAGCTAGGGGACAAGATAAAAAGAAAGTAATTGCTAAGAAATGGATCCCCAAGGAATATTTAGTGAACCCAATAGGAAAGAACTTATTTTGGGTTCCAAAATCCATCCTTAAGGGTTAGAATAACCCTAGGGTAGTCAACCATATGAACTTGACCTATATCATATTTTGGTTGACTTAGGATGACGGGACAACATTTTTTTTAGATAGTGTTGGGTGATGATAACGTACCCATAAATAGGTAATAATGCTTAAATCATGATGATTGTTGTGATTCCTATGTATGTTTTAAATCATGATTTATGATTTTGAAATTTGGCACGTTATCACTAGAAATAGGTTTAAATCATGCTTTAGGTGATAATTTGCTTATTATCATCATATAATACCTAATGCATGACTATTATTTGATGGATACATGAGTTTCATGATCATAATGTAGAATTGATTGGTATATGTCATTATGATCATGTAGAATGTTAGGTTGATACTTAACCATGATAGAATTGCATGAATATATGGGTTAAGTATATACAAATACCCCCTAGGATACATCTCACACTCACTATAGGCTAACTTGATTGCAAACTTAGCATGGGTGAGATATTAGGATGATACAAATGTCCACTAATGCCTATGGCATTTAGATGGTCATTTAAAGTATCAACATAGCAATAATAGACCAATCATGGGGAAGGCTTATGTTTAATAAATAGACATATTGCCCAAAGATCATGGTTGGATATTTCATATGTTTTCAAAACAATTTCTTACCCTAAAATACATGTATTCATGTTTTGAAACAATTGGATGCAAAACTAGGTAGCTAACTTGATACTAGAATGATCAAAAACCTAGTGGTTTTTAGAACTTTTGGATTTTTGGCAAAAACAAGAAAATATAATGAGTTTTCATGAAAAACTATTTTTCCTTGATAGATATACTTAATAGAAATATGTTCCCAAAATTTCATAATTTTTCAAATTTTCTGGAATTTATAATGCATTTAAATTCCGTCGGAAAAATCGAAATTTGGATTCTTTGTGCGGTCATTTGCCATCGATAGTAGTCGACTGGTGGCCTGTAAATCAGAATATTGAAGGCCGAATTCAGTTTATAAAACCTCCTACAAGTGGTAGAAATATACTTGATGCCACCAACAAGTGGTAGAAATATACTTGATGCCACCAACAAGTGGTAGAAATATACTTGATGCCACCAACAAGTGGTAGAAATATACTTGATGCCATGAGCTTATAACTTAGTGTTAATCTTTTTGATGGTGTCAAAGGGGGAGAAATAATTATGTTTAAGTTAATCACTTTAGGGGGAGAAATATATTGTAGGGGGAGAAATATATGATAGGGGGAGAAAATTTACATGGAGAGTTTCATGGATTAAGGGGGAGTTGCATGTTGCTATATCATGTTTATCTTTACATGCTTTCTTACCTTAGAATTTATATCAAATGTTTTTACCTAACTTAAACGGATTGCCACACATCAAAAAGGGGGAGATTGTTAGGGCAATCTCTTGCCGTGATATGGTTTTGATGGTGTGGCAAAGGGTTTAAGTTAGTTTGATATGTTGATGTGATATGTGCGTTGAAGTCGTGCAGGACTTAGTAATTCGCACATGGAGCCGTGGCGAGTTTCACATCTCATGACTCGTGCCTTGAGTCGGTAAAGGATAGCTTTGCGGAAGCCGGACGAGAAGCTTGGAGTGAAGCCGGAGGAAGTAGACTTCGAGGCAAGAGACGCGAAGGAGCATTGCAGAGCCGTGCGCCTGATGCTGCCGAGGGACGTGGCCGAGAACGAAGAGAACTTCGAAGGCGAGGACTCAGAAATGAGAGTGAGCGATTGTAACCCGGGGAAGGGTAGCTCTTAGGTGAAACTTGGCCATTTGGCCAAGTGTCGGATGGGTTTTCGACACCGATCGGCCATGTCATGGCATCGCCGATTGCTCGAAGTCGAGTGAGTTCGACCGGTATACGATCGGATTGTGGCTAGCGATCGGCCATACGTGGGCCGATCAAGAAGATTCTGATCACAAGGCGCGATCGTAGATAAGAGTTCGGCCATTAGCCGTTCGTAGCCGATGGGCGATCGATACGGAGAAGCGTGATCGTGATGAGGTCCATCGATCGACGCCAAGAGTTCCGTTGGACTACACGGGATCCGACGTGTTCGGAGGCCGCTAGATTGTAGTCAGCGATCGCCAAGGGCGTGATCGTGATGGCGGCAAACGGGAAGAAGTTAGCCCTCTCTATAAAAAGAGAGGGTGTAAGCCTTTGAGAGGCTAATGCTCAAGTTCCAAACAATCTTCCTAGTGCCCCACAAGCTCTAAACTCTTCTTACTTGTCTTTACTTCAATCCTATTGTAAGAAGAGTGATCTTGGTTGTAAAGGTTACCTCCACCTAGCTTTGTGCAAAGGAGAGACCGATAGTGATTGGTTTTGGCGGAGTGATTCACCGTGGACGAATCGGACCGTGGATTAGCGGCGTAGCCGTGAACCACGTTATATCTCGGTGTTTGTATTGCTTGTTTATATTTTGCTTGTCTTTACTTATAGTTGTATATTCCGCTTGCGCTAACGTTTTGTAGACGAGCAATTTACGACGTCCAACGTACGAGGGCTATTCACCCCCCTCTAGCCGGCCATATCGATCCCTTACAGTGTGTATTGAGCAGGACCGACTTAGAGGTGATTCGATTTATTGCTGACTACATAATCGAATCGGACCTCAGATATTATTTAGTACATGCTCTTAATCGCGATATAACGGGCACATATACTTAGTACTCATCTCTTTGATTTACCAATGGGCGAGATTTATAGATTAAATCGATAGGCTCGGTAAGTTGGGAGATGATATTATTTATATGGTGTGTCGTTGATTATAGGAGGAAACCATGTCCTATATATTAGGATGATGATGTCCCCTTGAGGAGCTCATAAGGTTCATCATTTAAACCCTGCAGTTGGACTTGGTCCGGCATGATGAAAAGGTTGAGTGATACTACTCAAAGAGTTAGATGTTTATTAATTAATGGTCAGCAAATTAATTAATCGATGGACATTCGAGATCTTAAATACAGGGAGAAAATGTACAAATAATATATGGAGCTCATATTATCATATGGGGGTTGGTGAGGTAGATCAATGATGAACCTTTAGTGGATTGGATCATCATTAATGGATCGGACTTTATGTGGGTTTGATCCATGGGTGGACAAGACCCAATTGCTCATCATAGTCCCTAATGTAGCCTATTAACACATCATGAAGCTTAGATCCAATGGATAGAAACAAAACTCTAAGATCCATAGGTAGAGATTAAATCTCTAAGATCCGACGATTGAGATTAAATCTCTAGATCCGACGGTTGAGATTAAATCCCTAGAACAAATGGATGAGATTAATTCATGACTTATCGCTAACTCTATAAAAGGATGACAAGGGAGTTGGCGTGGGATAATTGAAGGAGAGCTAGGGTTTGGGCGGCAAGAAGGAATCCTAGTTGAGATAGGATTAGGATTAGGGTTTGGAGGCAAGGGTGGCACCAAATAAGGAAGGTATTCTTCTCTTCTTCCTCCTCTTTTGGCCAACGTCCAGCACCTCTCCAGCTTCTTTTCCAGCCTTGGACGGTGCCCAAAAGCTCCCTTCTCCTTCTCCATAGGTGGTTGAAACAAGATATAGGGCTTCCCTTGGTGTCTTGGTTGTTTTCCACCATCTTCTCCTTCACCTAGTTGGCCGGCGGCAAGGATAGTTTTAGTTCCTTGTTGGTTGTTTCTAGAGAGGAGAAAAACCTTGTTTCTATTCTTCCTCATGCTTTGGAAGAGCAAGGAAGGAAGATTTGCGATCTAGGAGCTTCGACTTTTAGTAGATTGTCGCCCAAACGATGTCCAAAAGGAGGAAGGTCATACATTAGAAGATCGAGAGGTATACCTATTCTACTTTCTTCTTTTGTTTATTGTTTGTATTTGTGTTTCAATTATAAGCATGTTATAAATCTGTAAATGGCTAAATAATATTTGGATCCCGAGTATAAACACGAAAACCGGCGATCCGGACATCATCTATTCTGCGGCTACTCGTAGAATAGAGGATGGTCGCTTGAACAACTAGTTTGTTCAAGTGACCTCTCTAAACGAATAGCACGATGATGACTTGGTGTTTTGGGCAATCCCTTTTGTCCATGATTAAATTTTTTTAATCTGGGGACATCGAAGGGATCGCCATGGACAAGCTACCGAGGTGAAGTGGGAAGCGAAGTTTCCCCTCACGGACTCGATAAGCAAAACCCTTTAATTGGTATAAGAGCCAAGGTTTCCGGTTTTGTGTGTTTAGGATTCGGTTAATTTTTATGCACTTTTTCATATATTATATGTGCCGGATAATAGTAGGATATGCATAGTTTAACTCTTTGGTTGCAGGCATAAGATTCGACTATTATGGCTATATGTGTTTGTGTGATTGTATGTGTGTAAATATTTATTTTGTTGAATCCTCAGGGTTGACGGGGCTAGTATTTAGTTTTTGTAAATTAAATACGACATTGTTTAGCCACTCTTTATTTTATTTTACTTTCGATCTAGATTTCATGTACACTCCCTCGTGGAGTATAGGATCGATGGATGTAAATTAAAATAGGTTTTAGTCTCGGCTTGGATGTCCGGATGGCTCGTACATGACGTAGGAGTAGCGGACGAGATGACGATGCGACGGGAGTCATATTGAAGACAAAATCCATAATAGTTAGAAAATAATTTATTTTTCATATTTATTGCTTTTTGTTTGATATGCATGTCGTAGGCTAGGAAAATTCCTCAATTTCAAATTACTAAGTGGGAGAGGGATATTTTTTTAAAATTCCCATGGCCTCCATTACGATTTGACATGTGATGCAAACAAACTTGCGAGTCGGCTCTGAGTGCCTTCCTCCCCATCGGATGGGTTTGTTTGCGGATCACAAGGTCGAATATGGTTATAGGAAATTATTAAGGAGCGTGTGTACTTGCCCATCGTAAGGCACATAACCCGAGATAATTACTTTAGTACAGAGTAATGTTGAACACTTAGATACAAATATAAGTATCCTCCCCATCGGAGTCACTGCTTTTATTTGTAGGGCCAAAGAGGAACCAACTATTAATTTTACTTGTCAAAAAGTTAGGTTGACAAGATAGTAAAATTAATGGATAAAACCTCCTCTTACAAATGTAGAATTAGTATACGTCCACACTATCATGGCATACGATATTCTCGGTGTTTTGAGGTGTTGGTTGATTTAAAATTTTATTGTTTGAGGAATCAATAATTTTTTGAAATCTAATGTTTTGATTTATGTGATTCTTAGGTTTTCTTTCAAAATGACTTTCAACCCACTTGCTGTGATACTGAAAGAGAACAAACTTACTGGACCCAACTATGTAGATTGGAAGAGGAATCTAGACATTGTCTTGACTGTAGAGGAATACAAATATGTACTCCTCGAAGAGTCCCCTCCCAAGCCTGCAGATAATTCTGGGGAAAATGAGAGAGAGAGCTATAAGAAGTGGATCAAGGTCAATGAGATAGCGCGGTGTTACATTTTGGCATCTATGTCAAATGTACTGCAACATCAGCATCAAGCCATGTCCACTGCTTATGATATGATGCTCAATCTCAAGGAGCTTTTCGGACACCAGAATTGGGCTGCGAGGCAAGAGGCCATGAGAAACTTGATGACGACCACCATGGTCAAGGGAACACCCGTGAGGGATCATGTTCTCTAGATGATGGCTCATTTGAATGAGCTGGAGGTCCTAGGAGCTGAGATCGATGGGGAAACCCAGGTCGATATCATACTCTAGTCTCTGCCTAGGAGTTTTGAGCAGTTTCTCCTCAACTACAATATGAACAAGAGGTTGTATTCGTTGGCGCAACTTCTGACAGAACTCCATGAGGCAGAGGGACTATTTCGTCAGAGTGCTCAGGCGCATGCCGTGGTGACCTAGAAGGTTTCTACTTCTAAGCCGAAAGGCAAGAAGAAGAAGAAACAAGCCGGGGCAAAGGCGGTGGGAGGTGCTCAAGGAGGAGTGAAGAAGCCGAAAGGTAAGTGCTTCACTTGTAAGACGACTGGACACTGGAAGAAGGACTGCCCCAACCGCAAGAACAAAGGTATATCTTTTGGTCTAGTCGTTGAAACATGTTTAGCGGTGTTATCTACTGACACCTGGTGTGTAGATACGGGAGCCACTGATCATATCTGCAATACTTTGCAGGGGTTCTAGTAAACCAGACGACTAGCTGAGGTGGAGATTACCGTGTACTTGGGCGATGCCACGAAGGTGGCGGCTGTTGCAGTGGGAGATGTTCATTTATCTTTTGAGAAAAATAAACTTTTGGTTCTTAAGAATTGCCTTTATGTATAGCCTTATTTAGAAAGAATTTAATTTCGGTTTCTAAATTGTTTATGGATGGATATTCTATTTCTTTTAATGACAGAGTTGTTATAAGAAGGAATAGGGACATTATTTGTTCGGGTGCATTGATAGGAAATTTGTACACACATGAACCAAAACCTCCCACGATGCAAATTGAAGTTAATAACTCATCTTCTTATTCCAATAAGAGAAAAGAACCTTCGAAGATGAACCAAACATATATTTGGCATCTTAGGCTTGGTCACATTAACCTAAGAAGAATTCAAAGGTTGATAGTTGATGGACCTTTGGGTTCATTAGTGGTGGAGGATCTCCCAACCTGTGAATCTTGCTTGGAGGGTAAGATGACAAAGAGGCCTTTTAAGGACAAGGGGTATAGAGCCAAAGATGTGTTAGAATTGGTTCATTCTGATTTGTGTGGTCCTATGTCTATCCAGGCTAGAGGTGGTTTTGAGTATTTCGTCTCTTTTATAGACGATTACTCAAGATATGGGTACATTTACCTGATGCACCGTAAGTCTGAATGCTTTGACAAGTTCAAAGAATTCAAGGCTGATGTGGAGAAATATCAAGGTAAAAGTATCAAGACACTACGATCTGATCGTGATGGTGAGTACCTCTTGGGAGAGTTTAGGAACTACTTATCAGAGACTGGGATTCAATCCAAATTGACTGCACCTGGCACACCCCAGCAGAACGGTGTAGCAGAGCGAAGGAATTGGACTCTTATGGAGATGGTTAGATCGATGATGAGTTATTCTAACTTGCCAGATTCGTTCTGCGGATATGCTCTAGATATGACGGTGTACATTCTGAACTTGGTTCCATCTAAATCAGTGCCTTCTACTCCCACAGAGTTGTGGATTGGGCGAAAGCCTAGTCTAAGACATATTCAGATATGGGGGAGTCCAGCACATGTGCTGAAGGCAGATGCTGGTAAGTTGGAACCTCGTACAGAAGTACGCATGTTCGTTGGCTATCTCAGGGGAACGAAGGGTGGATTGTTTTATAGTCCTAGAGATCATAGGGTGATCGTTAGCATGAACGCCAGATTTCTTGAGAAAGACTATGTGATGAGCCACAAGCCTAAGAGTAAAATTGTTCTGGAGGAGTTAAAAGGGGAAGTCAATTCTTTAGTACCGCTGGTACAAGAGGATATACCACATGTCACTGTACCGTGTGTCACAGAAGATACACAGGTGATACCTCATCGTAGTGGGAGGGTTGTGAGATAGCATGATAGATTCATGTTCTTGGGAGAATCTTCTGATTTTGTCCCTGGCGAACATGAACCTAATCCCTAGACATATGATGAGGCAATCCAAGATAAAGATGCAGTATCTTGGCAAAGTGCAATGAATGCTGAGATTGAATCTATGGATTCAAATCAGGTCTGGGAGCTAGTAGAACCACCCGATGGTGTAAAAACCATTGGATGCAAGTGGATCTACAAGAGAAAGAGAGGAATAGATGGGAAGGTTGAGACCTTCAAAGCGAGGCTTGTTGCGAAGGGGTATACTCAGAAAGAGGGTATCGATTATGAGGAGACCTTTTCGCCGGTAGCCATGCTTAAGTCTATCCGGATTCTCTTATGCATAGCAGCTCATATGGATTATGAGGTGTGGCAGATGGATGTCAAGACAGCTTTCCTTAATGGAAGTCTTGAGAAAAATATCTACATGAAGCAACCAGAGGGATTCATTGCTAAAGGCAAAGAGCATCTTGTATGTAAGTTAATCGGTCCATTTATGGATTGAAACAAGCTTCGAGATCTTGGAACATCCGCTTTGATGAGGTGATCCAGTCTTATGGATTTATTCAAAGTCTGGATGAGTCTTGTGTATACAAGAGATGTGAAGGAAATGTAGTGGTATTTCTTGTACTATACATAGATGACATTTTGTTGATTGGCAATAATATCGAGTTGCTATTGGACGTAAGGGTATGGTTGTCCAAACAGTTTGATATGAATGACTTGGGAGAGGTAGGACACATCCTTGGGATCAAGATTATAAGGGATCGCAGGAAAAGGATGTTGTGCTTATCCCAAGCTTCATACATAGACACGATTATGGAGCGTTTTAGCATGCATAACTCCAAAAAGTGTTTTCTACCTTTCAGGCATGGAGTTCCTTTATCTAAGGAGATGTGTCCTAGATCATCTGAGGAGATAGAGGAGATGAAGGCGGTTCCTTATGCTTCGGCAGTAGAAAGCCTCATTTATGCGATGCTCTGTACGAGACCAGATATCTGCTTTGTCATGGGCATGGTCAGCAGATATCAGAGTAATCAAGGATAGGGACATTGGACTACGGTAAAGCATATTTTGAAGTACCTGAGAAGGACTAGGGATTATATGCTGGTTTATCGGGCAGACCAATTACTCCCTGTGGGTTACACGGATTCTGACTTCTAATCTGATAGGGATAACAGTAAGTCTACCTCAGGTTTTGTGTTTACTATGGGAGGTGGAGCCATTGTATGGAGGAGTGTCAAGCAGAAGTGCATGGCGGACTCCACCATGGAAGCTGAGTAAGTGGCGGCCTCTGAGGCGGCCAAAGAAGTTGTATGGCTCAGAAACTTCCTGATGGACTTGGATGTGATTTCTAGTTTGCATAGAACTATCACAATTTATTGTGATAATAGTGGTGAAATTGCAAACTCGAAGGAACCACGAGCCTATAAGGCTAGTAAACACATAGAGCGCAAGTACCACATGATACGAGAAATCGTAAAGAGAGGAGATGTTGTTGTGGCCAAGATTGCATCAGAGGATAACCTGGCAGATCCTTTCCCTAAGGCCCTTCCGACGAGAGCTTTTCATAGGCATGTGGAGGGAATGGGGATCAGATGTATGGGAGTTTGAAGACAGCATAATCTTTTAGTATAAGTGGGAGATTGTAGGGATGTATACTGAAAAGATTATCTTTTGTATGAACATTTTTATTTTGGAATAAGAATCACATGATCATTGTTTACATATTTTTACGGTTATGCAATATTGTCTAATACTTTACATTGTAGATAACATGGTGTATGGTGTCACACAGGAGACCATGTTATCGGCCCCTTGAAAAGTATAAGCAAAGGCTCACAACCGAGATGGCTTTGGACAAACCATCGGAATGGTTGTAGTGTGATTTGGTATTTGTTTGTCTTGACCATAGAATCACACTAGTGCACTTTGTGTGTATTGAGCAGGACCTACTTAGAGGTGATTCGATTTATTGTTGACTACATAATCGAATCTGACCTCAGATATTATTTAGTACATGCTCTTAATCCCGATATAATAACGGGGACATATTACTTAGTACTCATCTCTTTGATTTACCAATGGGCGAGATTTATAGATTAAATCGATAGGCTCCGTAAGTTGGGAGATTATATTATTTATATGGTGTGCCGTTGATTATAGGAGGAAACCGTGTCCTATATATTAGGATGATGATGTCCCCTTGAGGAGCTCATAAGGTTCATCATGTAAACCCTGCAGGTGGACTTGGTCCGACATGATGAAAAGGTTGAGTGGTACTACTCAAGGAGTTAGATGTTGATTTATTAATGGTCAGTAAATTAATTAATCGACGGATATTCGAGATCTTAAATACGGGGAGAAAATGTACAAATAATATATGGAGCCTATATTATCATATGGGGGTTGGTGAGGTAGATCAATGATGAACCTTTAGTGGATTGGATCATCATTAGTGGATCGGACTTTATGTGGGCAGATCCATGGGTGGCCAAGACCCAACTCCTCCTCATGGTCCCTAATGTATCCTATTAACACATCATGAAGCTTAGATCCAATGGATAGAAACAAAACTCTATGATCCATAGGTGGAGATTAAATATCTAAGATCCGACGGTTGAGATTAAATCTCTAGATCCGACGATTGAGATTAAATCCCTAGAACCAATGGATGAGATTAATTCATGACTTATCGCTAACTCTATAAAAGGATGACAAGGGATTTGGCGTGGGATAATTGATGGAGATCTAGGGTTTTGGCGGCAAGAAGGAATCCTAGTTGAGATAGGATTAGGATTAGGGTTTGGAGGCAAGGGTGGCACCAAATAAGGAAGGTATTCTTCTCTTCTTCTTCCTCTTTTGGCCAACATCCAGCACCTCTCCAGCCTCATTTCTAGCCTTGGCTGGCACCCAAAAGCACCCTTCTCCTTCTCCTTAGGTGGTGGAAACAAGATATAGGGCTTCCCTTGTTGTCTTATTTGTTTTCCACCATCTTCTCCTTCACCTAGTTGGCCGGCGGCAAGGATAGTTTTAGTTCCTTGTTGGTTGTTTCTAGAGAGGAGAAAAACCTTGTTTCCATTCTTCCTCATTTTTTGGAAGAGCAAGGAAGGAAGATTTGCGATCTAGGAGCTTCGACTTTTGGTAGATCGTCCCCCACACGACGTCCAAAAGGAGGAAGGTCATACATTATAAGATCGAGAGGTATACCTATTCTAGTTCCTTCTTTTGTTTATTGCTTGTATTTGTTTTTCAATTATAAGCATGTTATAAATCTGTAAATGGCTAAATAATACTTGGATCCTGAGTATAAACACGAAAACAGGGTATCCGGACATCGTCTATTCCACGGCTACTCGTATAATAGAGGATGGTTGCTTGAACAACTAGTTTGTTCAAGTGGCCTCTCTAAACGAATAGCACGACGATGACTTGGTGGTTTGGGCAATCCCTTTTGTCCATGATTAAATTTTTTTAATCTAATGACATCGAAGGGATCGCCATGGACAAGCTACCGAGGTGAAGTGGGAAGCAAAGTTTTCCCTCACGGACTCGATAAGAAAAACCCTTCACAGGTCGTATATCCCCTTCCTCACACTTCACCTTGATGGTCATGACTCCTCTATACAACTCCCAGATCATGTTAGAACAGTATCATTAGCCACCCCCCTAAAATAGTCATACGAAGCTTTGAGTTTGACTTTTTTTTTTTTAGTGAGGAACTCCTTTCCATCATCCTCCCTATCGATACTATTTTCCTCATCAAGCCTAGATTTTCCTTTTCCTAACTTACCTTACACAAGTTAAACATTTTCTTGGGCTAATGAGCCTTGCTTCCCCATTTCAGAGGGAAGTTTAAAAGCCAAAACCCTTGGTAAGTTAGTCTTCACGCAGCGATTTTTTCTTCCCCAGCTTCGACTCTTCTTCTTCCTCCCGGCAATCTCCACCAACAACTGTCCTATGCCCAAACTCACATCACTTAAGAGTTTACTTTCCTCAAACGAATGTCTCCCTTCATTCCCAAGTAAGTTCCCTCCTTGCCTTCCTGACTATGGCTTTGAAAAACCCTAGACCAATCCCTTGGTACGAAGATACCGTCACGAGCATAAGCAGTCACCATTACTTATTTGATGGCAATGACTTATATATAGTTCCTACTATAAACTGTTGTTTTATTTTCGACTCTTTCTAGCCACATCGCCCCCCCTGGTCTATCATTGCTTCTTCTTCGATCAATTACTAAATGGCCTCCACCTACCTGTGTCTACTATCTACTTTGAACTATTGGATTTCTACAAATTGTCTGTTAACGAATTAACCCCCAATGCCTTCCTAATATTAACAGGTGTTGTAATAGTTTTTAGACACTTAGGGCTCAGCTTGTCCCTGTTGATATTTCACTGTTTTTTCCAGTTGAAATCCTCAAAGGAGGGCATCTTTTACTTTGCTAGTCGCCCTGATTGGCAATTCCTCGTCAATATACCCTTCTCCCACAAAGGTTGAAGGGACCAATACTTCTTTGCCGAACTTCCTACCCCTCTTCCTTATGTTGGATTTTTGGCACTGCGGCGAGTGTGTGTTCGAACATGTTTCGTAAACATATGCGCTACGGAAGAAATAAAAAGCAATAAATCTAATTTATTACATCACACACACCACACACATGCATAGTACAACATGTGTAGACATAATCGTAGTTTCAAAATTTTGAAATAAAAGGAAATTATTCTACGTATACCTGACGTATCACGTGTAGCGGGAAAGGCATCAACCGGAGCGACTCTCGCTAGAATCGCCTCTATCCGTATCCACACCGAGTATCATCGGGATGAATTCAAAAAGCCACGAGCCTTGTCTTCGTACTAGTCACTAGCCTCATGTCGAAGATGATGTGATCGAGAGAAGATCACAATCCGAATCAAAATTCGGATTCAAAAATGAGTCCCCAAAACTCGCTTCTCCGGAGAGGTATTCATCAACCATTTGACGAATCCTTCGTCCTCCACCTATGAGGATTATCGGAGATCGAATCCCCAGTAAGGTAGCCATTGTCGAAGCTCCAAATACCGTCCAAATGACACTTCGACACGAAGGAAACAAGCTGCCTAGAAAACAGGACAACTTTGGTGGAGAACTTGCACGGGCCAAATAAGGAAAGCTAGGTGCTCACCTTGTTGCCGGACCTAAGGAAGATCACCGTAGGGTCACTGGAGGATCGCCGACAGGAGCTTGGATGCTGGCAATAGCTTGGACGGCGGCACAAGGGCTGGGCAGCAACAAAGGTTGGGCAGCAACCTTGTTGGGCGGTGGCACCATGAGAAGAGAGGGAGGGGCGGCAACAAAATTAGGGTTTTCCAACTCCAAAAGTTATCCACGAAAAACCCTTAAGCTATATTTTTATAGAGAACACATTCTCCTAATAGTTATTGGTTCATAACCAAAACTTATTAACCCACTCCAATAACTTAAGTTAGAATAAACTAAACCGCATTGGTCTATTTTAAGTTAAAACGAACCGAACCAACTTTTGGTTGATTCGTTTAAAACAAACCAAACCCCTTTGGTTTATTCTCCACCATTGGATTAGAACCAAACCAATTTGGTTCATCAATCATGTCTTCATAAGACATGACCCATCCACGCTTCCATTGCGACTGAAACGATTTCATGCTCGATCCTTGTTTGGTCCAACCAAACCTAGTTTTTCTCAGTCTAAGAATCTCATTCTCAAGCTCGTTTTAAATCCTTCGGATTACGCTCGTTGTTCGTGTGACCAAATTGCTTCTCGGTTTATGTTGGTCATCTATAATTAACCATTAATTATAGAACGATCATGAGTGACACCTAGTAGTATATTATGATCCCCAATTAACCAAAAAGATCAACGGTTGATCCAGAATTATTTCTGAAACCCTTCAGCAGCTACAATGAATCATGCCCCGTTCCCTTCACGCATCTTATACCCACTTGGTTCAGGACATGGTCTATAGTGTCAGACCCCACTATGTTGACTATGTCACACCTAGCCCAAGTATCATTTTCTCGTCCTACGGATTCTAGTTACTGCACATGTATCCAAGAGTACCTTACTCTAAACATGTAATGCTTTGGCCAAAGACTTTAGTAATAATCCGACCAGAGGCCATGGGTATACATCTCCTCGCAAGGAGTGTTGAATCCTTTATAGGCTATTCAAACACCTTCAATCACTTCGACTTATACCCAATCATCTTGGGTCCACATCTCCTCAGAGATGCTTGCTTAAGATGTCAAAGCATAAGTTTTCATGACCAAGATGACTTGAATACAGCAAGTCAAAGGAACATCGCACTTAAGCTGGAGTAAGAACTTCATTGACATATCCATATATGCAGAGAACCTTATGAAGTATTACAATTGGTCATTCCAATGAACTAGTTACCATAACTAGCATCCACGATTAACTCCGGACATCACAATGTCTCCAGCTAGTGAGAATCAGCTGCTTGGATACACAAAGGAGTATACCTCGTGCTAGTCTCGACAGAATTAATGGTGTCCTAATCCATCAATTCATCGACTAGAGATAATTCCAATACATCACAATTACACTACTAGAGATACTCACTAGTTGTGATCCAATCACAAATTATCTCATGCTGTGAATCATATCGTGGGCATTCAGTAAATGAGTTTAAGATCTAATCAAATACATGAAAACATGTATACTCAAATAGTGAATCTTCATTTATCATATAAATAGTTCAAACATAAGGTGATTGCCTTAGAACAACTCTCATATATTACTAACAAACTCCCACTTGGCCTAATGCCAATTGCTATGGTATCCAATATCATAAGCTCTAACATGACCCTCAAACTTACTTTGAGGTAATGCCTTAGTTAAAGGATCCGCTAAGTTCCTTTCAGTGAGAATCTATTCCATTTGTATTTCCTTCCTACTAATGATCTCTCTGATCAGATGATAGTGGTGAAGCACATGTTTGGATCATTGATGAGACCACATCAAGATCAGAGATGAACTTCTTGATCCAAATCGCTTCCTTTGCTGCTTCCGAAGCTGCAAAGTATTCTGCTTTAGTGGTAGAATCCGCTATAGTGTCAATCTTGACACCTTTCTAACTTATTGCACCTCTATTATAGGTGAATACATACCTAGACTGAGACTTGGAGTCATCCTTTTCTATCTAGAAGCTGGCATCCGTATACCCGCGTATCACCATGTCCCCTTCTCCATATATTAGGAACACATCCTTAGTTCTTCTTAAGTATTTAAGGATCATCTTAATAGCCGCCCAATGATCCATTCCTGGATCAAACTAGTATCTGCTCTTGACAATCAGAGAAGATGATACGTCGGGCCTCGTACATAACATAGCATAAATGATAGATCCTATTGCGGATGCATAGGGAATCTTATTCATGCAAATCCTCTCGTGTTCTGTGTGCGGACACATAGACTTCGAAAGGTGTATCCCATGCCTGATGGGAATGAAACCTTTCTTGGATTCCAACATGCTAAACCTCTTTAGCACTCGGTCTATATATGTAGACTGCTAAATACCAAGCAACCGATTCGATCTATTCCTATAGATCTTAATCTCGAGGATGTAGGTTGCTTCTCCCAGGACTTTCATGGAGAATGTCTTGGACAACCAAATTTTAATTGACTGTAAGACTGAAACATCGTTTCCTATAAGTAATATGTCATAGACATACAATACTAAGAACACGACTGCACTCCCACTAACCTTCTTGTACACACAAGGTTCGTCTGGATTTTGTGAGAAATTAAACTTTTTGATTGTCTCATCAAAATGGATATTCTAGCTCCTGGATGCTTGCTTCAATCCATATATGGACCGTCGCAATTTGCATACCTTGGTTTTATCAACCGATGTGAAACCCTCAGGCTGTATCATATACACGTCCTCGAGCAGGTTTCTATTAAGGAAAGTTGTTTTCACATCCATCTGCCATATCCCATAATCATAATGAGCCGCTATGGCCAAGAGCATCCGAATGGATTTAAGCATAGCAACAGGCGAATAGGTTTCGTCATAATCAACACCTTGCTTTTGACGATATCCTATCGCCACCAATCTAGCCTTATAGGTAATCACATTACCATCCATGTCGGTTTTCTTCTTGAAAACCCACTTGCACCCTATAGGCTTTATGCCTTCAGTTGGATCAATCAAGTTCCAAACTTGATTTTCATACATGGAATCCATTTCCGACTTCATGGCTTCAAGCCATTTGTCCGTTTCTAAACTTTTCAGAACTTCTTCATAATTGGTAGGCTCATCATCGTCAATGAGTAACACGTCGTTCGATTCACTTACGAGAAATCCATATCTCTCAGGAATATTGTGTGTCCTACCAGATCTATGAAGATGTGGTGTCAAAATAGGTTTAGCTGATGTCTCATCACTATGTCATCGGTCGAGGTGCTTGACCAGGTATCTCTTCAATGTCTACTGGAGTCTCTTGAACCTCCTCAAGTTCAACGACACTCCCACTATTTTCTTGCAAGAGAAACTCTTTCTCTAGAAAAACAACATTCCTTGAAACAAACACCTTTTATTCCAAGGGATGATAGAATTTGTAACCCCTCGTTTCCTTAGGGTATCCAATAAATAGGTATTTATTATACTTAGCATCCAATTTGTCTGACACAGTCTGCTTCACATAAGCATGACAATCCCATATCTTCAAGTAAGATAAATGAGGTTTCTTACTAGCCCATATCTCATATGAAGTAGTAGAGACTACCTTGGTCGGGACTCTGTTTAACAAGTAAACAGCTGTCTGAAGTGCATAGCCCCAAAAGGACATAGGAAGATTCACGTGATTCTTCATTGACCTGACCATGTCCAATAAGGTTCGGTTTCACCTCTCAGATACACCATTAAGTTGTGGTGTATACGGCAGAGTCCATTGAGACAATATACCATTGTCCCTCAGATAATCTAGAAACCCTTGACTCTAGTATTCACCACCTCGATCCAATCGAAGTATTTTAATACTCTTGCCAAGTTGTTTCTCTGCTTCATTTCTGAATTCTTTGAACCTTTCAAAGGCTTCAGACTTATGTTTCATCAAGAACACATACCCAAACCGTGAGTGATCATCGGTGAAGATAATAAAGTAGCTATAACCTCGTAATGCTTGAGTTGACATAGGTCCACATACTTCAATATGTATTAGACCAAGCAACTCACCCACCAGTTCACCTTTTCCAGTAAAAGGTAACTTGGACATCTTGCCTTTTAAGCATGATTCACATGTATTGTATGAATCTAATTCAAACGATTCCAGAATTCCACATTGGTGTAATTCGGACATGCATTTATTGCTCTCATGGCCAAGACGACAATGCCATATGTAGGAGTCTAATTGATTATCTTTTCGAGCACCCTTGTTGCTCGCTTCGATATTGAAAATGTCACTGTATACGTCCAACGTATAAATACCATTACTTAAAGTTTCAGTCCCATAAAGAATGTCATTTAAAGTTATGTAACAACAATTGTTACTAAAAGTTAAATGGTACCCATTTCTATTTAAACAAGAAATAGAAATGATGTTCTTTATCAAAGAAGGAACATAAAAGCAATTGTCCAGTTCTAAGACAAGTCCTTTAGGGAGTTTCAATAAATACGTTCCTATGGCGAGTGCAGCAACCTTTGCTCCATTCCCAACACATAAATTTGACTTTCCCTTGATGAGTCTTCTTCTATTCCTTAGCCCATGTATGTCATTACATATATGTGAGCCACACCCAATATCCAATACCCAAGTGTCTGAGGAAATAGAATGACAATCAATAACGAAGATATCTGAAGAAGATGGGGCATTTGATGTCTTATTCTTCTTTACGGGCTCAAGATAAGTCTTGCAGTTTCTTCGTCAATGACCCTCCTTGCCATAATGATGGCAAGTGCACTTTTGAGCTGGTTCTGCCTTTTTAGCATTTTTCTTCTTCCCCCTTCTACTGTTCCTTTGACTCCCTCTTAGAACCTTTCTTCGAGGAATCAACTAACAACACCGTCCCCTGCTCATGCTTCTCAGAAGGCTCCACAATCTTCAGCATGTTGAGCAGTACCACAGATGAACCTTCTTGCATCTCAGAGGTGAAGAGGAGCTTGGAGACTTTGAACCTTTAGAATCTCACTTGCTCATCAAACAACTCATAAAGATGAAGACTATGGTATGAGTATCCATATGCCCATGCTACTTCCGCAGCTCGGGTACCATCGCGGCTAGCATGATGCAACTCACTTGCTCAAAATCACTCACATGTTTCTGATGGGCCAACAATTGGTCCGGTGTTGCATCATCACTAGGACGGGTAGGAAGAGATGCTTCGAGGACATACTCAAGCTTTTCCACCTTGAGAACAATTCTCAAGTTTCTAAGCCAGTCCATGAAGTTCGGCCCAGTCAATTTATTCGAATTCAAAATAGAGCGAAATTTCAAAGACATCATGATCAAGCGATTAACCTAGAAATACAAAATGAGCATATATGAGAAAGATGACTTAAAATGCATCCACAAACATTTACAAAATCTCATTCATTTTTTGAATTCAAAAACCCTCAAAATCAATTCGGGAGATCGTAGGTCAATCTACGAATGGGCTAATATCCAATATAGATAAGAACAACCTTGGAGTGTGTCCAACAAGTCATTCTTAACTATGATGGTGGGTATCAAGTATACCGATTACATATCACATATATCTAACTATCACAATGTGCTATCAACTAATTGAATGTTTACACATACATTGGGTTGTTAACACATTAACAAGTATGCATCATATGCATAGCACCCAACTTCACCTCTCTTCACATCGACCTTGGAGTGAGTCCAACAAATCGATGCTCCAAGTTAGAGCTGACCCATTAATCGCAAAATAATTTTAATATGGTTAGAGCGCAATCAACTAATTAGGCAGGCTTGGAATGAGTCCAACAACTCAAACTAACGATTGGCCTCTGACTCTTACCATATTAGAGTTAAACTATTCCAATGATTTGAACAAGTTCAGGTTTGAGCCGGGCTTAGAGTGAGTCCAATAACCCAAAAAAGAAATAGAACTCTGGTTCTAATCATATTAATGAAAGGTGTAACCTTTAATATTATATAAGGGTTTTAAAGTCTCATCCTCTTTGCATGAAAATAACTATTATCTACATGGCATGACATACATGACATACATCTACATGTCACGACACGCATGGCATAATGATATGCATCTAATGCAATTACATGACATATAATTATGACATGTACTTAATTTTTCTTATATGTCATAACTATTTGTGGAAATAAAATATGATTAAGATTTGATTCCCAAAATCAAATCATGATTAAATTAGGAAACAAATTTCCAAATCTAATCACATATTTTATTTTTGGAAGGTCTCAATTAAAGAAAGTCAAATTTAATTTAGGAAACAAATTTCCTAAATTGTCAAAACTATTTATGTAAATCAAATATATTTTAGATTTGATTTCCCAAATCAAATCATAATTAAATTAGGAAACAAATTTCTAAATCTAATCAAATATTTTATTTATGGAAAGTGTTAATTTTCATAAATACTTCTAACTTTCCAAAAGTAGAAGATTTCCATAAATACTCCTAGACTTTCCAAAATTAGAAAATTTCCATAAATACTTCTAAACTTCCAAAAGTAGACAATTTTCATAAATACAATTACGACTATCGCAAAACAATTTTACGATTATGTCGAAACACAACCTGAGCTCTGATACCACTGTTGGGTTTCCGGCACCGCGGCGAGTGTGTGTTCGAACATGTTTCGTAAACATGTGCGCAGCGGAAGAAATAAAAAGCAATAAATCAAATTTATTACATCACACACACCACACGCATGCATAGTACAACATGTGTAGACATAACCGTAGTTTTAAATTTTTGCAATAAATGGAAATTATTCTATGTATATCGGACGTATCACGTGTAGCAGGAAAGGCATCAACCGGAGTGACTCTCGTTAGAATCGCCTCTATCAGTATCCATGCCGAGTATCATCGGGATGACATCACAAAGCCATGAGCCTCATCTTCGTACGAGTCACTAGCCTCGTGTCGAAGACGATGTGATCGAGAGAAGATCACAATCCGAATCAAAATTCGGATTCAAAAACGAGTCCCGAAAACTCGCTTCTCCGGAGAGGTATTCGTCAACCGTTTGACGAATCCTTCATCCTCCACCTATGAGGACTACCGGAGATCGAATCCCCAGTAAAGTAGCCACTGTCGGAGCTCCAAATGCCTTCCAAATGATGCTATGGCATGAAGGAAACAAGCTGTCCAGAAAATTGGACAGCTTTGGTGGAGAACTTGTGCCGGCGAAATAAGGAAAGTTAGGTGCTCACCTTATCTCTGGAGCCAAGGAAGATCACCGGAGGGTCGCCGGAGGATCGCCGGCAGGAGCTTGGATGTCGGCAACAGCTTGGACGGCGACAAAAGGGCTAGGTGGCAACAAAGTTTGGGGACGGACACTATAGACTATGTCCTAAACCAAGTGGGTATAAGATGAGTGAAGGGAACGGGGCATGATTCATTGTAGTTGCTGAAGGGTTTCAGAAATGGTTCTGGAATCAACCGTTGATTTTTTGGTTAATTGGGGATCATGATGTACTACTAGGTGCCACTCATGATCGTTCTATAATTAATGGTTAATTATAAACGGCCAATATAAATTGGGAACCTATTTGGTCACACGCACAACGAGCATAATCCGAAGGATTTAAAATGAGCTTGAGAATGAGATTCTAAGATCGAGAGAAATTAGGTTTGGTTGGACCAAACAAGGAGCGAGCATGAAATTGTTTCAGTAGCAACGGAAGCATAGATGGGTCGAGTCTTATGAAGACATGATGAATAAACCAAATTGGTTTGGTTCTAAACCAATGGTGGAAAATAAACCAAAGCGATTTGGTTTGTTTTAAAAGAATGAACCAAAGTTGGTTCGGTTCGTTTTAACTTAAAATAGACCAACTCGGTTCGATTTATTTTAACTTAAGTTATTAGAGCGGGTTAATGGGTTTCGGTTAGGAACTAATAACTCTAAGGAGAAGGTTTATTAATGGTTAAGAAACACTCGCTCTATAAAAGCGTTGCTAGAGGTTTGGGGAGCTTTAAGTTTATTTTTGGAAGATTCTCTTGCTCTCCTTTCCCTCTTTTCTCCTTGCCACCGCTTAAGAGGATCCACGCCCAACTCTTGAGCCACCAGCCACCACTCCGGCGACCTCCGATGATCCACCTTGGCTCCAGTAACCAAGCTCCATTGGCTGGCGCCAAGTCCTCCACCAAGCTGTCCAATTTTTTGACAGCTTGTTTCCTTCTTGTTAAAGCATCATTTGGATGACGTTTGGAGCTCCGACAGCGAATTCCTTGCCGGGGATTGGATCTCCGATAATCCTCATAGGTGGAGGATCAAAGATTCATCAATCGGTTGACGAATACCTCTCCGGAGAAGCGAGTTTTTGGGGACTTATTTTGCATCCGAATTTTGATTTGGATTGTGATCTCCTCTCGATCACATCGTCTTCGATACGAGGCTAGTGACTCCTACGAAGATGAGGCTCGTAGCTTGGTGAAGCTATCCCGACGGTACTCGGCGAGGATACGGATAGAGGCAATTCAAGCGAGAGTTGTTCCGATTAATGCCATTCCCGTTGCACGTGATACGTCAGGTATAACTAGCATAATTTCTTTTTATTGCAAAATTTGAAACTGCGATTATGTCTACACATATTGTATCTTGCATGTGTGTGGTGTGTGTTGTAATAAATTAAATTTATTTCCTTTAATTCTTCCGGGGTGCACATGTTTACGAAACGTGTTCGAACACACACTCGCCGCGGTGCCTAGGAAACCCAATAATAGTATCAGAGCGCAGGTTGTGTTTTGACATAATCGTAAAATTGTTTTGTGATAGTCATAATTGGATTAATAGAAATTTTCTACTTTTGGAAAGTTTAGAAGTATTTATGAAAATTTTCTAATTTTGGAATGTTTAGAAGTATTTATGGAAATCTTCTACTTTTGGAAAGTTTGAAGTATTTATGAAAATTAACACTTTCCATAAATAAAATATGTGATTAGATTTGGAAATTTATTTCCTAATTTAATCATGATTTGATTTGGGGAATCAAATATAAAATATATTTTATTTCCATAAATAGTTTTGACAATTTAGGAAATTTGTTTCCTAAATTAAAATTTGACTTTCCTTAATTAACACTTTCCATAAATAAAATATGTGATTAGATTTGGAAATTTGTTTCGAATTTAATCGTGATTTGATTTGGGGAATCAAATCTCAAACATATTTTATTTCCATAAATAGTTATGACATATAAGAAATTTTTTGTATATGCCATAATTGTATGTCATGTAATTTGCATTAGATGCATATCATTATACTATGTGTGTCGTGACATGTAGACGTATGCTATGTATGCCATGTCATATAGATAATAGTTATTTGCATGCAAAGAGGATGAGACATTAAAACCCTTACACAATATTAAAACCTACACCTTCTATTAATATGGTTAGAACCAGAGTTCTGATTCTTGTTTGGGTTGTTGGACTCTCTCCAAGTCCACCTTGAACCTGAACATGTTTGAACCATGGAATAGTTTAATACTAATATGGTAAGAGTCAGAGGTCAATCGTTAGCTTTGGTTGTTGGACTCTCTCCAAGCCGGGCTAATTGGTTGAATGCGCTCTAACCATATTAAAGCTATTTCTTGATTAATGGGTTAGCTTTAACTTAGAGGATCGACTTGTTGGACTCTCTCTAAGGTCGATGTGAAGGGAGGTGAAGTTGGGTGCTATGCATATGACGCATACTTGTTAATGAGTTAACAACCCGATGTATGTGTGAACATTCAATTAGTTGATAGCACATTATGATAGTTGCATATATGTGATATGCAATCAGAATACTTGATACCTACCATTGTATCTATGAATGGCTTGTTGGACTCTCTTCAAGGTTGTTCATATCTATGTTGGATATCAGCCCATTCGGAGATGAACCTACGATCTCCCGAAGTGATTTTGGGGTTTTTAAATTTGAAAAATGAATGGGATTTGTAAATGTATGTTGATGCATTTATCCATCTTTCTCATATATGCTCGATTTATATTTCTAGATTAATCGCTTGATCATGATGCCTTTGAATTTGCGCTCTATTTTGAATTCGAATAAATTGACTGAGCCGAACTTCTTAGACTGGCTTAGAAACTTGAGAATTGTTCTCAAGGAAGAAAAGCTTGCGTATGTCCTCTAAGAGCCTCTTCTCGCCCGTCCTAGTGATGACGCAACTTTGGACTAATTGTTGGCCTATCAGAAACATGTGAGTGATTCTGAACTAGTGAGTTGCATCATGCTAGCCGTGATGGTACCCGAGCAGCGGAAGCAGCATGAGCATATGGATGCTCATACCATAGTCTTTCATCTTTATGAGTTGTTTGATAAGCAAGTGAGATCTGAAAGGTTCGAAATCTCCAAGCTCCTCTTCACCTCTGAGATACAAGAAGGTTCATCTGTGGTACTGCTCAACATGCTGAAGACTGTGGAGCCTTCTTTGAAGCATGAGAAGGGAATAGTGTTGTTAGTTTATTCCTCGAAGAAAGGTTCTAAGAGGAAGTCAAAGGAACAACAGAAGGGGAAGAAGAAAAAGGCTAAAAAGGCAGAACCAGCTCAAAAGGGCACTTGCGATCATTATGGCAAGAAGGGCCATTGGCGAAGAAACTGTAAGGTTTATCTTGAGTCTGTGAAGAAGAATAAGGCATCAAATGCCCCATCTTCTTCAGATATCTCCGTTATTGATTGTCATTCTATTTCCTTAGACACTTGGGTATTGGATACCGAGTGTGGTTCACATATATGTAATCACATAATGGGCTAAGAAATAGAAGAAGACTCATTAGGGGAGAGTCAAATTTATGTGTTGGGAATGGAGTAAAGGTTATTGCACTCGCCATCGAAACGTCTTTGTTGAGACTCCCTACAGGACTTATCTTAGAACTGGACAATTGCTTTTATGTTCCTTCATTGATAAAGAACATCATTTCTATTTCTTGTTTAAATAGAAATGGTTACCATTTGACATTTAGTAACAATTGTTGTTATATAACCTTGAATGATGTTTTTTATGGGACTGGAACTTTAAGCAATGGTATTTATATATTGGACGTATCCAGTGACATTTTCAATATCGAAGCGAGCAACAAGCATGCTCGAAAAGATAATCAATTAGCCTCCTACATGTGGCATTGTCTTCTTGGCCATGTAAGCAAGAAATGCATGTCCGAATTACACTGATGTGGAATTATGGAATTGTTTGAATTAGATTCATATGATACATGTGAATCATGCTTAAAAGGCAAGATGACTAAGTTACCTTTTACGGGAAAAGGTGAACCGGTGGGAGAGTTGCTTGGTCTAATACATACTGATGTATGCGGACCTATGTCAACTCAAGCTCTAGGAGGTTATAACTACTTCATTACCTTCACCGATTATCACTCATGGTTTGGGTATGTATTCTTGATGAAACACAAGTCTGAAGCCTTTGAAAGGTTCAAAGAATTCAGAAATGAAGTAGAGAAACAACTTGACAAGAGTATTAAAATACTTCGATTGGATCAAGGTGATGAATACTTGAGTCAAGAGTTTTTAGATTATCTAAGGGACAATGATATATTATCTCAATGGACTCCGCCATATACACCGCAGCATAATGGTGTATCTGAGAGGCATAATCGGACCTTGTTGGACATGGTCAGGTTGATGATGAATCATGCGAATCTTCCCAAGTCCTTTTGGGGCTATGCACTTCAGACAACTGTTTACTTGCTAAACAGAATGCCAACAAAGGTAGTCTCAACTACTCTATATGAGATATAGAATAGTAAGAAACCTCATTTATCTTACATGAAGATATGGTGGGGTTGTCCTGCTTATGTGAAGCAGATTGTATTAGACAAATTGGATGCTAAGTCTGATAAATGTCTATTTATTGGATACCCTAAGGAAACAATGGGTTACCAATTCTATCATCCTGTGGAACAAAAGGTGTTTATTTCAAGGCATGCTGTGTTTCTAGAGAAATAGTTCTCTTGCAAGAAAATAGTGCGAGTGTCGTTGAGCTTGAGGAGGCTCGAGAGACTCCAATAGACATTGATGAGATACCTGGAGAAGCACCACAACTGATAACTCATAGTGATGAGCCATCGGCTGGGCCTATTGTCACACCACATCTTCGTAGATCTGGTAGAACACGCAACATTCCTGAGAGATATGGATTTCTCGTAAGTGAATCGAACGATGTGTTACTCATTGATGATGAGGAGCGTACCAGTTATGAAGAAGTTCTGAAAATTTCAGAAAGGGATAAATGGCTTAACGCCATGAAGTCAGAAATGGATTCCATGTATGAAAATCAAGTTTGGAACTTGGTTGACCCACCTGAAGGCATAAAGCCTATAGGGTGCAAGTGGGTTTTCAAGAAGAAAATTGACATGGATGGTAATGTGATTATATATAAGGCTAGACTGGTGGCAAAAGGATATCATTAAAAGCAAGGTATTGATTATGACGAGACCTATTCACCTGTTGCTATGCTTAAATCCATTCGGATTCTCCTGGCCATAGTGGCTCATTATGATTATGAGATATGGTAGATGGATGTGAAAACAACTTTCCTTAATGGAAACCTACTCGAGGACATGTATATGATACAACCTGAGGGTTTCACATCGGTTGATAAAACTAAGGTATGCAAACTTCGACGGTTCATATATGGATTGAAGCAAGCATCCAAGAGCTAGAATATCCGTTTTGATGAGGCAATGAAAAGGTTTGATTTCTCACAAAAATCGGACGAACCTTGTGTGTACAAGGAGGTTAGTGGGAGTGCAGTCATGTTCCTAGTATTGTATGTCTATGACATATTACTTATAGGAAACGATGTTTCAGTCTTACAGTCAATTAAAATTTGGTTGTCCAAGACATTCTCTATGAAAGACCTGGGAGAAGCAACCTACATCCTCGGGATTAAGATCTATAGGGATAGATCGAATCGGTTGCTTGGTCTTTAGCAGTCTACATATATAGACCGAGTGCTAAAAAGGTTTAGCATGTTGGAATCCAAGAAAGGTTTCATTCCCATCAGGCATGGGATACACCTTTCGAAGTCTATGTGTCCGCACACAGAACACGAGAGGATTTGCATGAATAAGATTCCCTATGCATCCGCAATAGGATCTATCATTTATGCTATGTTATGCACGAGGCCCGACGTATCATCTTCTCTGAGTGTCAAGAGCAGATACTAGTTTGATCCAGGAATGGATCATTGGGCGGCTATTAAGATGATCCTTAAATACTTAAGAAGAACTAAGGATGTGTTCCTAATATATGGAGAAGGGGACATGGTGATATGCGGGTATACGGATGTCAGCTTCTAGACAGAAAAGGATGGTTCCAAGCATCAGTCTAGGTATGTATTCACCTAGAATGGAGGTGCAATAAGTTAGAAAGGTGTCAAGATTGACACTATAGCGGATTCTACCACTAAAGCAGAATACTTTGCAGCTTCGGAAGCAGCAAAGGAAGCGATTTGGATCAAGAAGTTCATCTCTGATCTTGATGTGGTCTCATCAATGATCCAAACATGTGCTTCGTCACTATCATCTGATCAGAGAGATCATTAGTTACCTCAAAGTAAGTTTGAGGGTCATGTTAGAGCTTATGATATTGGATACCATATCGATTGACATTAGGCCAAGTGGGAGTTTGTTAGTAATATATGAGAGGTGTTCTAAGGAAATCACCTTATGTTTGAACCATTTATATGATAAATGAAGATTCACTATTTGAGTATACATGTTTTCATGTATTTGATTAGATCTTAAACTCATTTACTGAATGTCCACGATATGATTCACAGCATGAGAGAATTTGTGATTGGATCACAACTAGTGAGTATCTCTACATGTGTAATTGTGATGAATTGGAATTATCCCTAGTCGATGAATTGATGGATTAGGACACCATCAATTCTGTCGAGACTAGCATGAGGTATACTCCTTGGTGTATCCAAGCAGCTGATTCTCACTAGCTGGAGACTTTGTGATGTCCGGAGTTAATCGTGGATGCTAGTTATGGTAACTAGTTCATTGGAGTGACCAGTTGTAAGACTTCATAAGGTTCTCTGCATATATGGATATGTCAATGAAGTTCTTACTCCAGCTTAAGGGCGATGTTCCTTTGACTTGCTGTATTCAAGTCATCTTGGTCATGAAGACTTATGCTTTGATATCTTAAGCAAGCATCTCTGAGGAGATGTGGACCCAGGATGATTGGGTATAAGTCAAAGTGGCTGAAGGTGTTTGAACAGCCTATAAAGGATTCACCACTCCTGGCGAGGAGATGTATACCCTTGGCCTCTCGTCGGATTGTTACTAAAGTCTTTGGCCAAAGCATTACATGTTTAGAGTAAGATACTCTGGGATACATGTGCAGTAACTAGAATCCATAGGATGAGGAAATGATACTTGGGCTAGGTGTGACGTAGTCAGCCTAGTGGGGATTGACACTATAGACCATGTTCTGAACCAAGTGGGTATAAGATGAGTGAAGGGAATGGGGCACGATTCATTGTAGCCTCTAAAGGGTTTCAGAAATGGTTTTGGAATCAACCATTGATTTTCTGATTAATTGAGGATCATGATGTACTACTAGGTGTCACTCATGATCGTTCTATAAATAATGGTTAATTATAAATGGGCAACTTAAATCGGGAACCTATTTGGTCACATGCACAACTAGCATAATCCGAAGGATTTAAAATGAGCTTGAGAATGAGATTCTCAGATCGATAGAAATTAGGTTTGGTTGGACCAAACAAGGAGCGAGCATGAAATCGTTTTAGTCGCAACTAAAGTATGGATGGGTCAAGTCTTATGAAGACATGATTGATAAATCAAATTGGTTTGGTTCTAATCCAATGGTGGAAAATAAACCAAAGTAGTTTGGTTTGTTTTAAATGAATGAACCAAAGCTGGTTCGATTCATTTTAACTTAAAATAGACCAACTCGGTTCAGTTTATTTTAACTTAAGTTATTGGAGCGGATTAATGGGTTTTAGTTAGGAACCAATAACTCTAAGGAGAAGGTTTCTTAATGGTTAAGAAACACGCGCTCTATAAAAGCATGGCTAGGGGTTTGGGGAGCCCTAAGTGTGGGGAATTGATTCCCGCTTCGGTCGCTCGTTTAAGGCGATCCTATATATGTCCTCGGATTAAAAAAAAATAATCCTTAACAAAGACGGATTACCCAAGCAACCGATCCATCATCGTGCTATTCGATTCGAGTAGTCTCTTGAACAAACTTGTTGTTCAAGCAACGTAACCCTTTTCCTCGATTAGCCAGGGAATAGATGATGTATGGATCGCCGGTTTTTGTGTTTATCTTTCAGGGTCCAAGTAAATTAGCCACATAAAATTACATACAAATTGCATAGAACAAGAAATATATTTAAACAAGAATTATACCTCTTGTTTACCTCTTAGTCTTCTATTGTATGACCTATTTGAGACCACAAAGTGCATGACCATGCCCAAATGAGTCAATATGAGATATTGAGCTCATTTGATTAGAGTGAGTCTACCTGGAGTTTAAGATATAGATTGTACTGAGGATGACACGGTCTATGCCTCAATTGGTCAATCTAGATGTCAAGAATAGAGGGACATTGTCACATATTGTGAGTCACAATTAGTAGTCACAAAGGTGTTGTTGGAGCTCAACATTCTTGTAACTTGGGTAGCAATGATGTGTTGCTAGATACCGCTCATTGCTTATGTTCCTAAATCGGTTTAGGGACATTGCCAACATTACAAGAACCTATAGGGTCACACACAAAGGGCAATTAGATGGAGATTAGGTTCATATGATGAACCATGAGGATTAGGTTCATGGGATGAACCAAATTGGATCAAGAGTAATCCAAATTAGACTAATTGAGTTAGACTCAAGTTGATTCAAGTGTTGAATGAGTCTAATTTAGATTTGATTTATTAAGTCAATTTAAATTAATGAATAGAGATTCATTAAATTAAATTGACTTGAATCAAGTGGTTAAATTTGATCAATCATGGGAGATAAGAGGTCAAGTTTGACTTGACTTGAGAGGGAAGATGAATTATCAATTTTGACTTGACCAATTGCCATTGGTGACATGGCATGTGGGTCGTCCAATGATGATGCTCCACATCATCATGGACCTATCATGTTGTGCCACCTCATGAGGGAGACCAAGAGCCATTGGCTCTTGGAGTTACATGCATGCATGTAACCCCCCTCCATGAAGTGGCCTGCCACCACTTAGTGGAGATCTAAGTGGGAAGTTATTTGGTGGAAGAACTTCATCTTCTTCCTTGGATCATCCTCTCAAGCTCCCCTCTCCTCCTTGGCCGAAACTTCTAAGGGTGCTAGCACACTCTAGGTTTCTTTTCTCCACCTATTGCTTGTGTGGATACCAATAGAGGAGTGTACACTTGACACTCTAGAGTTCCGACAAGCTATTTGGACGAGCGGGATAAGCGAAGGGCGTCGCTACGAGGGTAATGCTCTCACCTTCTAGATCTAAGGTAGATCTAAGGTTTTATAAGCACATACATGTTTTTAATTTAATATATCTTCACACGGATCCATAGCCAGACTTCCAGGGTTTCCGCAACGCAAAAAGTGATTTTTGCAGCTCGGAAAGTCCAACAGTGGTATCAAAGCCACGTGCGAAGCATGTATGTGTTTCATTTTTGTAGTTTTTGTATTAGATATAAAAATTTCATATTTTTTATGTTTCTGTAAATTTCCTATTTTTATCGAATTTTTAGGTATTTTTCTCGAAGAGTCGAAGCAACGAGTGTTGGGACACTTGTAGGCTTCAACCATCGAGAAAAACTCTCCGAAACGGCGAGTTCTCGCTTTAGGTTTTTGGGACAGCGACTTAAGTCACTGTAAGATCGTAGTAGAGACACTCGCAAAGTTTATTTTGTGAGTAGGGGCGCTGCCCCTATCCCCAAAAGGGGCCTTGTCCCACGATCGCGCCCGGAAATCGCTTAGCGGGACCGTTACGTAGAGGTGACTCATAAAATTGAAAAAAAAATAGGAAAAATTATAGAAATTTTCTGTAAAAATACATAATTTAGAATTATATATAATTCTGTCATTGTCATGGCCGAAGAACTCCAATATGATTGGATGATGATGTATTGTAATTCATAATACGGCCTGCGGGGCATTTTTTGTGGTTGTGCGTGTTGTATAGTGTATGCGACCTGCGCGTCATGCCTCTTCTTTTGAAATTATAGTTATAAATAGTTTTAGACTTGAATGTAACTCGAGTTTAATATTTGTAATATACAAAATGAAGCGGTGGAAAGTCCACTTGTAGACGAAGTTACGAGAAGGGTGCCGACGACACATGGCGGTCAAAGGAAGCGCTTGGAGAAGCCGCTAGCCCTAGGTTGACCGTCCAATCTTCTCATTGGCTTGAGAAGATCGTAGTAGGGTCATGACCACATCACAGTTAATTATATATATATATATTTGATTTTTCTTGTATGTATGTGATGCATGCTAGTAGAATAATGCTTGTATATATATGATGCATGCTAGGATATTTTTCTTGTATGTATATGATGCATGCTAGAATAATGGTTGTATGTATGTGATGCATGATGGTGTAGGATAATAAAGGCCTCAATGCGTATATGATACACATTACGATTAGATTAAATCTTAATCGAATCAACTCGTAAATACTTACCAAGTCCTTGATACCCATCACTACCTCGATCATTTGTAGTTGTTGAATCTGCCAAAGCAGAGCAACGCATATTATCTTGGTAGGGTGCGGAGGGACAATCTTGGTCCCGCCTATCACGCTTGGGTTAGAGTAAGCTCAATTAGATTGAGCAAAACTAGTTAACTCAATTGGATCGAGTAGAACTATAGGCATATTCCAACCGTTGGAAAGATAGGATAAGATCGCATTTACACTAAATCTTGGGCGATTTAGCCAAAGCTAACTCAAGGTCTTCTGTAAATGTGGGTCTTAATCCTATAAACAAGAGTTGCATAGAGATGTAATTGGTAATGTGTTACCCACCGATCGTACTAAGTCTTGGGCGATTTAGCCAAAGCTAACTCAAGGCTTAGTATGATGTGGATCTTGTCCCGTAAGAATTATAGCTAGTTTGTATGAATCTAGTAATGTGGTTTGACCACATCCATAACTCGATTCTACAAAATTCCTATAATTCAGTGGGTGCATCATTTGATTAAAGGCCTAATTAAATGATAAAAGGAATATGATATTAATTCTCTGCATTGTATGTTGTAGATAACTATGTCGACAAATACGAACACTCTCTCTCTGCGTTCTGTCCTTGAGAAGGACAAGCTCAATGGAGCAAATTTCCTGGACTGGTACAGGAACCTGAGAATTGTTCTCACCCAAGAAAGGAAGTTGTACGTCCTGGAGCATCCCATTCCGGAGGCACCTCCTGCCACTGCCTCGCGAGCTGACAAAGATGCTTACAAGAAGCATCAAGATAATGCATTAGATGTATCATGTCTAATGCTCGCGACCATGAACTTTGAGCTTCAGAAGCAACACGAGTTCACGAATGCTTATGATATGGTTGAACATCTTCGTCAACTATATCAAGGACAAGCAAGGCACGAGAGATATGAAGTCTCTAAGGCATTGTTTGGTTCCAAAATGCAAGATGGGACTCCCGTAGGTCCATGTGTACTCAAGATGATTAGGTACGTAGAAAACCTATAGAGATTGGGATTCTCCCTTGGCCAAGAGCTGGCCACTGACTTGATCTTGCAGTCTTTGCCGCAAAGCTACAATCAATTTGTCATGAATTACAACATGAATGAAATTGATAAGTCACTGCCTGAGATGCTTAGCATGTTGAGAACTGCTGAGCTCAACCTTAAGGAGGGAAAATATGATGCCATTTTGATGGTGCAAAAGAAGAAAGGCAAGGGCAAGCCTAAAGGTAAGGGAAAGTCCCAAGCCAAGGGAAATGGCAAGGAACTGAAACCCAAAGGAGGGGTGTCCAAGGAAGGGGCTTGCTTCCACTGCAAGGAAGCTGGACACTGGAAGCGTAACTGCAAGGCATACCTGGAAGATCTTAAGAAGAAGAGAAGTGAAACTTCTACTTCATGTATAAATATTATAGAAGTCAACCTATCTATTTCTTCATCATGGGTATTAGATACCCGATGTGCATCTCACATTTGTACAAATGTGCAGGCGCTGAGAAATAGCAGGGCATTGATAAAGGGCGAGGGGGACCTACGAGTAGGCAATGGAGCAAGAGTTGTTGTTGTTGCTGTAGTAACTTATGATCTATCTCTACCCTCTGGGCTTGTACTAGAATTAGATGAATGTTGTTATGTGTCTGCCTTAACTAAGAACATAATTTTGGTTTCTTGTTTGGACAAGAAAGGATTTACATTTATAATAAAGAACAAATGTTGTTCAGTTTATTAAAATGATATGTTCTATTGTAGTGCACCTCTAATAAACGGACTCTACTTTCTAGACTTAGAGAACCCTATCTATAATATAAGTACCAAAAGGTTCAAGTCAAATAAGTTGAACCAAATCTATCTCTTGCATTGTCGCTTAGGTCACATAAATGAGAGTCTATTATCTCAGCTCCATAAGGATGGGCTGCTAAACTCATTTGATTTTGAATCATATGAGACATGCGAGTCTTGCCATTTAGGCAAGATGACCAAGACTTCCTTTAGTGGACAAAGCGAAAGAGCAACAGACTTGTTAGGACTTATACCTAGTGATGTATGTGGCCCTTTCAATGTTACAGCTAGAGGTGGTTACAGGTACTTCATTACATTTACTGATGACTTCAGTAGATATGGTTATGTATCTCATGACACATAAATCAGAATCCTTTGAAAAGTTCAAAGAATTCAAGAATGAAGTACAAAACTAGCTTGGCAAGAGTATTAAGATACTTCGATCAGATTGAGGTGGTGAATACCTTAGCCATGAGTTTCGTGACTATCTTGCTAAGTGTGGGATTCTATCCCAACTCACTCATCCTGGAACACCACAGTGGAATGGTGTATCCGAAAAGAGGAATCATACCCTATTAGATATGGTACGATCTATGATGAGTCACACAGATCTTCCTATATCCTTTTGGGGATATGCTCTAGACAGAGCAGCCTTTACCCTTAACCGTGTACCATCCAAGGGTGTGATAAAGACACCATATACGATATGGACAGGGAGAAATCCCAAGATGTCTTTCATGAGGATTTGGGGTTGTGAGGCTTACGTTTGATGTCAAATCTCAGACAAACTACGACCCAAATCCGATAGGTGCTATTTTGTTGGATATCCCAAGGACACAAAGGGATATTACATCTACATTCCCAGTCAGCACAAAATGTTTGTGGCAAAGACTAGGGTTTTTCTAGAAAGGGATTTTATATCTAGAAAAACTAGTGGGAGTACGTTCGATCTTGAAGAAATTCAAGATAAGGACCATAGCACAGAGGCCTTGATGGAGGTTGAACAGGAACCACAAAGTGTTGTGGTGATGAGATTGTTGCACAAAGAGTTGTGGAACAACCACCTGTTCATGTAGACCTACCTCTTCGCAGGTCTGATAGGGTATGTCGTCAGCCTGAGAGATATTCATTTCTCTTGTCTGACCATGATGACGTTATGCTCATTGAGAATGAGCCTACCTCCTATCAGGAAGCTGTGATGAGCCCAGATTCTGAGAAATGGCTAGAAGCCATGAGATCCGAGATGGAATCCATGAACACCAACCAAGTATGGACTTTGGTTGATCCACCTGAAGGGGTCAAACCCATTGGGTATAAGTGGGTCTTTAGGAGAAAGACTGACATGGATGGACTTACGCATACCTAAAAGGGTCGATTGGTGGCTAAAGGTTTCAAGCAAATTAATGGTATTGACTATGATGAAACCTTTTCTCCAGTGGCGATGCTTAAGTCCATTCGGATCTTGCTTGCTATTGCAGCATACCACGATTATGAGATCTAGTAGATGGATGTCAAAACCACATTTTTGAATGGAAACTTACTCGAGGATGTGTATATGACACAACCTGAGGGTTTTGAAGATCCACAACATACTGGGAAAGTATGCAAGCTGTAAAGGTCCATTTATGGGCTAAAGCAAGCCTCTCGGAGCTGGAATCTTCGATTCAATGATGCAATCAAATAGTTTGGTTTCATCAAGAATGAAGATGAACCCTGTGTCTACAAGAGGCTTAATGGGAACACAGTTGTCTTCCTTGTATTGTATGTGGATGACATACTACTCATTGGGAATGACATCCCTTCGCTACAGTCTATGAAGACTTGGCTGGGGATGTGCTTCTCAATGAAGGACTTAGGTGAAGCAGCCTGTATTCTAGGCATCAAGATCTTTAGAGATAGATCTAAGAGATTGCTTAACCTAAGTCAAAGTACATACATTGACACAGTATTACTATGGTTTGCCATGCAGAATTCCAAGAAGGGACTTCTGTCAATTTCACATGGTGTGAGTCTTTCGAAGACTCAAAGTCCCTCTTCTAGAGAGGAGAGAGACCGCATGGATAAGATCCCTTACGCATCAGCTATAGGATCTATCATGTACGCCATGCTGTGTACTCATCCTGATGTCTCGTATGCTTTGAGCATGACGAGTAGATACTAGTCAAATCCGGGTGAGCATCATTGGATAGCAGTCAAGAATATTCTTAAGTACTTGAGAAGGACTAAAGAATATTTCTTGTTATTTGGAGGCGATGAGGAGCTAGTTGTAAAGGGTTACAGCGATGCCATCTTCCAAACTAACCAGGATGATTATAGATCACAGTCAGGATTCGTGTTTTGCTTGAATTGTGGCGTTGTGAGCTGGAAGAGTTTGAAGCATGACACAATTGCTGATTCTACAACAGAAGTCGAGTATATTGCTGCATCTGAGGCAGCAAAGGAAGCAGTTTGGATCCACAAGTTCATTACTGAGCTTGGGGTGGTTCCTAGCATAGCAGATCCCATAGAGCTCTATTGTGACAACAATGGAGTGATTGCACATGCTAAGGAAACTCGTTCACACCAGCGGACCAAACACATACTAGGGTGCTTCCATCTCATTCGAGAGATTATCGAAAGAGGAGATGTGAAGATTTACAAAGTACCCACCGAGGCTAACATCGTAGATCCCTTGACCAAGGCTTTGGCACAGAAAAAATATGATGGTCACACTAGGTCATTGGGTATTAGATACTACGGTGTTTGGTACTAGTGCTAGTGGGAGATTGTTAGTGAAAGCCCTAGAGCCAATCATGTGATGATTGTTGTATGGACTTTATTGTATCATATTCCTATTTATAAAGGCATGGTTATTATATTTACTTGTATTGGTGCCAAATAACTAAATATAATAATGTCCTTAAGTACTAGGTTCTTATCTATATCAATCGATTGGTTGAATCGATAATAAGATGATATAGAGAACACTACATTTAATCATTCCTAGTCAAGTATTAACATTCTGGAACAATGTTAATGCATAGAGACTAGCATGTATGTCAACATGATGACTTGATCTCACAAGTCATGGATATGAGATATCAAGTTGATGTAGGGATGTATACTTAAAAGTCTATTTTTTTGTATGAACATTTTTATTTTGAAATAAGAATCACATGATCATTGTTTGCATATTTTTATGGTTATGCAATATTGTCTAATACGTTACATTGTAGATAACATGGTGTGTGGTGTCACACGGGAGATCATGTTATCGGCTCCTTGTAAAGTATAAGTAAAGGCTCACAACCGAGATGACTTTGGACAAACCATCGGAATGGTTGTAGTGTGATTTGGTATTGGTTTGTCTTGACCATAGAATCACACTAGTGCACTTTGTGTATTGAGCAGGACCAACAAAGAGGTGATTCGATTTATTGCTGACTACATAATCGAATCGGACCTCAGATATTATTTAGTACATGCTCTTAATCCCGATATAATAACGGGCACATATACTTGGTACTCATCTCTTTGATTCACCAATGGGCGAGATTTATAGATTAAATCGATAGACTCGGTAAGTTGGGAGATGATATTATTTATATGGTGTGCCATTGATTATAGGAGGAAACCGTGTCCTATATATTAGGATGATGATGTCCCCTTGAGGAGCTCATAAGGTTCATCATGTAAACCCTGCAGGTGGACTTGGTCCGGCATAATGAAAAGGTTGAGTGGTACTACTCAAGGAGTTAGATGTTGATTAATTAATGGTTAGTAAATTAATTAATCGACGGACGTTCAAGATCTTAAACACGGGGAGAAAATGTACAAATAATATATGGAGCCCATATTATCATATGGGGGTTGGTGAGGTAGATCAATGATGGACCTTTAGTGGATTGGATCATCATTAGTGGATCGGACTTTATGTGGGCTTGATCCATGGGTGGCCAAGACCCAACTCCTCCTCATGGTCCCTAATGTAGCCTATTAACACCTCATGATGCTTAGATCCAAAGGATAGAAACAAATCTCGAGATCCAAAGGTAGAGATTAAATCTCTAGATCCGACGGTTGAGATTAAAACTCTAGATCCGACGGTTGAGATTAAATCCCTAGAACCAATGGATGAGATTAATTCATGGCTTATCCCTAACTCTATAAAAGGATGGCATGGAGTTGGCGTGGAGAACAATTGAAGAGAGCTAGGGTTTTTGGAGTTGGCGGCAAGGTTAGGAATTAGGGTTTGGAGCTTGGGCGGCACCTATTAAGGAAAGTCTTTCCTTAGTTGTTCTTCTTCCCCAAGCTGCCGGCGCCCATCTTCTTCCTTCCAGACCTTGGCCAGCGTCCAAAACAAGCCTTCTCCTCCTCCTTGGCCGGTGGAACAAAGGTTTAGGGTCTTCCCTTGGAGCTTTGGCCACCACCCAAACCTCCTTCTCTTTCCTTCTTTTGTTGGCCGGCGGCAAGGATACTCCTTGCTTCTTGTTGGCTGGTTTTAGGGAGGTAAATATCCTTGTTTCTATTCTTTCTCTTGCTTTGGAAGAGCAAGGAAGGAAGTGTTGCGATCTAGGAGCTTCAACTTTTGGTGGATCATCGCCCACACGACGTCCAAAAGGAGGAAGGTCATACATTAGAAGACTAGGAGGTATACCTATTCTTCTTTCTCATTTATTCATTGCTTGTATTTATTTTTGATTTATGATCATGTTATATTTCTGTAAATGGCTAAATAATACTTGGATCCCGAGTATAAACACAAAAACCGGCGATCCGGACATCGTCTATTCCGCGGCTACTCGTAGAATAGAGGATGGTCGCTTGAACAACTAGTTTGTTCAAGTGACCTCTCTAAACGAATAGCACGACGATGACTTGGTTGCTTTGGGAATCCCTTTTGTCTAGGATTAAATTTTTAATCCGGGGACATCGAAGGGATCACCATGCTCAAGCAACGGAGGCGAAGGGGAAGCGAAGTTTCCCCTCACGGATCAACCCCAACAATTGGTATCAGAGCCAAGGTTTCCGATTTTGTGTGTTTAGGATTCGGTTAATTTTCATGCACTTTTTCATATATTAAATGTGTCGGATAATAGTAGGATATGCGTAGTTTAACTCTTTGGTTGCAGGCATAAGATCCGACTATTATGGCATGTGTGTGTATGTGATTGTATGTGTGTAAATGTTTATTTTGTTGAATCCTCGGGGTTGACGAGGCTAGTATTTAGTTTTTGTAAATTAAATACGGCATTGTTTAGCCGCTCTTTATTTTATTTTACTTTCGATCTAGATTTCATGTACACTCCCTCGTGGAGTATAGGATCGATGGATGTAAATTAAAATAGGATTTAGTCTCGGCTCGGATCTCCGGATGGCTCGTACATGGCGTAGGAGGAGCGGACGAGATGGCGATGCGACGGGAGTCATATTGAAGACAAAAGCCATAATAGTTGGAAAATAATTTATTTTTCATATTTATTGTTTTTTGTTAGATATGCATGTCGTAGGCTAGGAAAATTCCTCAATTTTAAATTACTAAGTGGGAGAGGGATATTTTTATAAATTCCCGCGGCCTCCATTACAATTTGATAAGTGATGCAAACAAACTTGCGCGGCTCGAGTGCCTTCCTCCCCATCGGATGGGTTTGTTTATGCGGATCACAAGGTCGAATATGGTTATAGGAAATTATCAAGGAGCGTGTGTACTTGCCCATCGAAGGCACATAACCCAAGATAATTACCTTGGTACCAAGTAATGGTGAACACTTAGATATAAATATAAGTATCCTCCCCATCGGAGTCACTGCTTTTATTTGTAGGGCCAAAGAGGAACCAACTATTAATTTTACTTGTCAAAAAGTTAGGTTGACAAGATAGTAAAATTAATGGCTAAAACCTCCTCTTACAAATGTAGAATTCAGATACGTCCACACTATCGGTGGCATACGATATTCTCGGTGTTTTGAGGTGTTGGTTGATTTTAAAAATTTTATTGTTTGAGGAATCAATAATTTTTGAAATCTAATGCTTTGATTTATGTGATTCTTAGGTTTTCTCAAAATGACTTTCAACCCACTTGTGATAATTTGAAAGAGAACAAACTTATCGGCCCAACTATGTAGATTGGAAGAGGAATCTAGATATTGTCTTGATCCGAGGAATACAAATATGTACTCAAGAGTGCCTCCCAAGCCTACAGATAATTCTGGGGAAAAGGAGAGAGAGAGCTATAGGAAGTGGAACAAGGCCGATGAGATGGCACAGTGTTACATTTTGGCATCTATGTCAAATGTACTCCAACATCAGCATCAAGCCATGCCCACTGCCTATGATATGATGCTCAATCTCAAGGAGCTTTTCGGACACCAGAATCGGGCTGCGAGGCAAGAAGCCATGAGAAACTTGATGACGACCACCATGATCGAGGGAACACCCATGAGGGATCATGTTCTCAAGATGATGGCTCATTTGAATGAGCTGGAGGTCCTAGGAGCTGAGATCGATGGGGAAACCTGGTCGATATCATACTCAGCCTGCTAGGAGTTTTGAGAGCTACCAACTACAACATGAACAAGAGGTTGTATTCGCGGAACTTCCGATGTAACTCCAAAGCAGAGGGGACTATTTTGTCAGAGTGCTCAGCGCATGCCTGGTGATGGTTTCTACTTAAACCGAAAGGCAAGAAGAAGAAGAAACAAACCGGGCAAAGGCGATGGAGGTACTCAGGGAGCAGTGAAGAAGTCGAAAGGCAAGTGCTTCACTTGTAAGCAGACTGGACACTGGAAGAAGGACTGCCCCAACCGCAAGAACAAAGGTATATCTTTTGGTCTAGTCGTTGAAACATGTTTAGCGGTGTTATCTACGGGCACCTGGTGTGTAGATACGGGAGCCACTGATCATGTCTGCAATACATTGCAGGTTCGAGAATCAGACGTAGGTGAGGAGATTTACCAGTGTACTTAGGCGATGCCACGAAGGTGGCGGTATTCTGATGGGAGATGTTCATTTATCTTTTGAGAAAAATAAACTTTTGGTTCTTAAGAATTGCCTTTATGTACCCTTATTTAGAAAGAATTTAATTTCGGTTTCTAAATTATTTATGGATGGATATTCTATTTCTTTCAATGACAGAGTTGTTATAAAAAGAAATAGGGACATTATCTGTTCGGGTACATTGATAGGAAATTTGTACACACTGGAACCAAAACCTCCCATGATACAAATTGAAGTTAATAACTCATCTTCTAATTCCAATAAGAGAAAAGAACCTTCGAAGATGAACCAAACATATCTTTGGCATCTTAGGCTTGGTCACATTAACCTAAGCAGAATTCAAAGGTTGATAGCTGATGGACCTTTGGGTTCATTAATGGTGGAGGATCTCCCAACCTGTGAATCTTGCTTGGAGGGTAAGATGACCAAGAGGCCTTTTAAGGCCAAGGGGTATAGAGCCAAAGATGTGTTAGAATTGGTTCATTCTGATTTGTGTGGTCCTATGTCTATCCAGGCTAGAGGTGGTTTTGAGTATTTCGTCTCTTTTATAGACGATTACTCAAGATATGGATACATTTACCTGATGCGTCGCAAGTCTGAATGCTTTGACAAGTTCAAAGAATTCAAGGTTGATGTGGAGAAACGTCAAGGTAAAAGTATCAAAACACTACAATCTGATCGTGGTGGTGAGTACCTCTTGGGAGAGTTTAGGAACTACTTATCAGAGGCAGGGATTCAATCCCAATTAGCGCACTCGCACACCCCAGCAGAATGGTGTAGCAGAGCGAAGGAATAGGACTCTTATGGAGATGGTTAGATCGATGATGAGTTATTCTGACTTGCCAGATTCGTTCTAGGGATATTCTCTAGATATGGCGGTATACATTCTGAACTTGGTTCCATCTAAATCAGTGCCTTCTACTCCCACAGAGTTGTGGACTGGGCGAAAGCCTAGTCTAAGACATATTCGGATATGGGAGAGTCTAGCACATGTGCTGAAGGCAGATGCTGGCAAGTTGGAACCTCGTACAGAAGTACGATTGTTCGTTGGCTATCCCAGAGGAACGAAGGGTGGATTGTTTTATAGTCCTAGAGATCAGAGGGTGATCGTTAGCACGAACGCCAGATTTCTAGAGGAAGACTATGTGATGAGCCACAAGCCCAAGAGTAAAATTGTTCTGGAGGAGCTAAAAGGGGAAGTCACTTCTTTAGTACCACCGGTACAAGAGGATATACCACATGTCACTGTACCGCGTGTCATAGAGGATACACAGGTGATTCCTCGTCGTAGTGGGAGGGTTGTGAGACAGCCTAATAGATTCATGTTCTTGGGAGAATCTTCTGATTTGGTCCCTGGCGAACATGAACCTGATCCCTGGACATATGATGAGGCAATCCAAGATAAAGATGCAGTATCTTGGCAGAGTGCAATGAATGCTGAGATTGAATCCATGGATTCAAATCAGGTCTGGGAGCTAGTAGAACCACTCGATGGTGTAAAAACCATTGGATGCAAGTGGATCTACAAAAGAGAGAGAGGAATAGATGGGAAGGTTGAGACCTTCAAAGCGAGGCTTGTTGCGAAGGGGTATACTCAGAAAGAGGGTATCGATTATAAGGAGACCTTTTCGCCGGTAGCCATGCTTAAATCTATCCGGATTCTCTTATGCATAGTAGCTCATATGGATTATGAGGTGTGGCAGATGGATGTCAAGACAGCTTTCCTTAATGGAAGTCTTGAGGAAAACATCTACATGAAGCAACCAGAGGGATTCATTGCTAAAGCCAAAGAGCATCTTGTATGTAAGCTTAATCAGTCCATTTATGGATTGAAGCAAGCTTCGAGATCTTGGAACATCCGGTTTGATGAAGTGATCGAGTCTTATGGATTTATTCAAAGTCCGGATGAGTCTTGTGTATACAAGAGATGTGACGGAAACGTAGTGGTATTTCTTGTACTATACGTAGATGACATTTTGTTGATTGGCAACAATATCAAGGTGTTATCAGACGTAAGGGTATGGTTGTCCAAACAGTTTGATATGAAGGACTTAGGAGAGGTGGGACACATCCTTGGGATCAAGGTTATAAGGGATCGCAGGAAAAGGATGTTGTGCTTATCCCAAGCTTCATACATAGACATGATTATAGAGCGTTTTAGCATGCAGAACTCCAAGAAGGGTTTTCTACCTTTCAGGCATGGAGTACCTCTATCTTAGGAGATGTGTCCTAGATCATCTGAGGAGATAGAGGAGATGAAGGCGGTTCCTTATGCTTCGGCAGTAGGAAGCCTCATGTATGAGATGCTCTGTACGAGACCAGATATCTGCTTTGCCGTGGGCATGGTCAGCAGATATCAGAGTAATCCAGGACAAGGACATTGGACTGCGGTAAAGCATATATTGAAGTACCTGAGAAGGACTAGGGATTATATGCTGGTCTACCGGGCAGACAAATTACTCCCTGTGGGTTACACGGATTCCGACTTCCAATCTGATAGGGATAACAGTAAGTCTACCTCAGGTTTTGTGTTTACTTTGGGAGGTGGAGCCATTGTATGGAGGAGTGTCAAGCAGAAGTGCGTGGCAGACTCCACCATGGAAGCTGAGTATGTGGCAGCCTCTGAGGCGGCCAAAGAAGTCAGATGGCTCAGAACTTCTGATGGACTTGGATGTGATTCTGGTTTGCCCCGGAACTATCACGATTTATTGTGATAATAGTGGTGCGATTGCAAACTCGAAGGAACCACGAGCCCATAAGGCTAGTAAACACATAGAGCGCAAGTACCACCCGATACGAGAAATCGTAAGCGAGGAGAAGTTCTTGTGGCCAAGATTGCATCGGAGGATAACTGCGATCCTTTCACTAAGGGCCTTAGAGCTTTAGATAGGCATGTGGAGGAATGGGGATCTGATGTATGGCACTTTGAGGACATAATAGTCTTTTTGTATAAGTGGGAGTTTGTAGGGATGTATACTTAAAAGTCTATTTTTTGTATGAACATCTTTATTTTGAAATAAGAATCACATGATCATTGTTTGCATATTTTTATGGTTATGCAATATTGTCTAATACGTTACATTGTAGATAACATGGTGTGTGGTGTCACACGGGAGATCATGTTATCGGCTCCTTATAAAGTATAAGTAAAGGCTCACAACCGAGATGGCTTTGGACAAACCATCGGAATGGTTGTAGTGTAATTTGGTATTGGTTTGTCTTGACCATAGAATCACACTAGTGCACTTTGTGTGTATTGAGCAGGACCAACAAAGAGGTGATTCGATTTATTGCTGACTACATAATCGAATCGGACCTCAGATATTATTTAGTACATGCTCTTAATCCCGATATAATAACGGGCACATATACTTGGTACTCATCTCTTTGATTCACCAATGGGCGAGATTTATAGATTAAATCGATAGACTCGGTAAGTTGGGAGATGATATTATTTATATGGTGTGTCGTTGATTATAGGAGGAAACCGTGTCCTATATATTAGGATGATGATGTCCCCTTGAGGAGCTCATAAGGTTCATCATGTAAACCCTGCAGGTGGACTTGGTCCGGCATGATGAAAAGGTTGAGTGGTACTACTCAAGGAGTTAGATGTTGATTAATTAATGGTTAGTAAATTAATTAATCGACGGACGTTCGAGATCTTAAACACGGGGAGAAAATGTACAAATAATATATGGAGCCCATATTATCATATGGGGTTGGTGAGGTAGATCAATGATGGACCTTTAGTGGATTGGATCATCATTAGTGGATCGGACTTTATGTGGGCTTGATCCATGGGTGGCCAAGACCCAACTCCTCCTCATGGTCCCTAATGTAGCCTATTAACACCTCATGATGCTTAGATCCAAAGGATAGAAACAAATCTCGAGATCCAAAGGTAGAGATTAAATCTCTAGATCCGACGGTTGAGATTAAAACTCTAGATCCGACGGTTGAGATTAAATCCCTAGAACCAATGGATGAGATTAATTCATGGCTTATCCCTAACTCTATAAAAGGATGGCATGGAGTTGGCGTGGAGAACAATTGAAGAGAGCTAGGGTTTTTGGAGTTGGCGGCAAGGTTAGGAATTAGGGTTTGGAGCTTGGGCGGCACCTATTAAGGAAAGTCTTTCCTTAGTTGTTCTTCTTCCCCAAGCTGCCGGCGCCCATCTTCTTCCTTCCAGACCTTGGCCAGCATCCAAAACAAGCCTTCTCCTCCTCCATGGCCGGTGGAACAAAGGTTTAGGGTCTTCCCTTGGAGCTTTTGGCCGGCCACACCCAAAACTCCTTCTCTTTCCTTCTTTTGTTGGCCGCCGGCAAGGATACTCCTTGCTTCTTGTTGGCTGGTTTTAGGGAGGTAAATATCCTTGTTTCTATTCTTTCTCTTGCTTTGGAAGAGCAAGGAAGGAAGTGTTGCGATCTAGGAGCTTCAACTTTTGGTGGATCGTCGCCCACACGACGTCCAAAAGGAGGAAGGTCATACATTAGAAGACTAGGAGGTATACCTATTCTTCTTTCTCATTTATTCATTGCTTGTATTTATTTTTGATTTATGAGCATGTTATATTTCTGTAAATGGCTAAATAATACTTGGATCCCGAGTATAAACACAAAAACCGGCGATCCGGACATCATCTATTCCACGGCTACTCGTAGAATAGAGGATGGTCGCTTGAACAACTAGTTTGTTCAAGTGACCTCTCTAAACGAATAGCACGACAATGACTTGGTTGCTTTGGGAATCCCTTTTGTCTAGGATTAAATTTTTAATCCGGGGACATCGAAGGGATCACCATGGTCAAGCAACCGAGGCGAAGGGGAAGCGAAGTTTCCCCTCTCGGATCAACCCCAACAGTTGACACATGGGTATGCATTGGAGAATGTATACTGAAAGACCTGCCATGAGAAAGTATCATGGATCGTTATATGAGTGTCATATACTTTCTCATATGGCTATTAGTATGACTATTAGTCCTTAGACCGGAAGTCACCATGGTTCCCTACATAATGAGTTGCATACTTTGGCTTCGTCAAACGTCACCCATAAATGGGTGGACTATAAAGGCGATTACTGGGTATGTGACAAATTATGCGGAGGGATGTGAGTGATGTAGATGGGATCTATCCCTCCTATATGACGGGAGAGACATCGTTATTCTTGATAGAGTGACACCACGAAGTGCATGGTCATGCCCAAATGAGTCAATATGAGATATTGAGCTCATTTGATTAGAGTGAGTCTACTTGGAGTTCAAGATATAGATTGTACTGAGGATGACACGGTATATGCCTCAATTGGTCAATCTAGATGTCAAGAATAGAGGGACATTGTCACATATTGTGAGAGTCACAAAGGTGATGTTGGAGCTCAACATTCTTGTAACTTGGGTAACAATGATGTGTTGCTAGATACCGCTCATTGCTTATGTTCCTAAATCAGTTTAGGGACATTGCCAACGTTACAAGAACCTATAGGGTCACACACAAAGGGAAATTAGATGGAGACTAGATTCATATGATGAATCATGAGGATATTGGATTAAGAGTAATCCAAATTAGACTAATTGAGTTAAACTCAAGTTGATTCAAGTGTTGAATGAGTCTAATTTAGATTTGATTTATTAAGTCAATTTAAATTAATGAATAGAGATTCATTAAATCAAATTGACTTGAATCAAGTGGTTAGATTTGATCAACCATGGGAGATAAGAGGTCGAGTTTGAATTGACTTGAGAGGGAAGATGAATGGTCAATTTTGACTTCACCAATTGCCATGTCATGGTGACATGGCATGTGGGCCGGCCAATGATGATGCTCCACATCATCATGGACCTATCATGTGGCGCCACTTCATGAGGGAGACAAAGAGCCATTGGCTCTTGGAGTTACATGCATGTGTGTAACCCCCCCCCCCCCTCCATGAAATGGTCGGCCACCACTTAGTGGAGATCTAAGTGGGAAGTTATTTGGTAGAAGAACTTCATCTTCTTCCTTGGATCATCCTCTCAAGCTCCCCTCTCCTCCTTGGCCGAAACTTCTAACGGTGCTAGCACAATCTAGGTTTCTTTTCTCCACCTATTTCTTGTGTGGATACCAATAGAGGAGTGTACACTTGACACTCTAGAGTTCCGACAAGCTATTTGGACGAGCGGGATAAGCGAAGGGCGTCGCTACGAGGGTAATGCTCTAGCCTTCTAGATCTAAGATAGATCTAGGGTTTTATAAGCATATACATGTTTTTATTTTAATATATCTTTGCACTGATCCGTAGCCAGACTTCCGGGGTTTTCGCAACGCAAAAAATGGTTTTTGCGGCTCGGAAAGTCCAACACTATCCTCCTCTTGGACGTTGTGTGGGCAACGATCCTCCAAGAGTTGAAGTCTCCTATATCTCTAGCTTCCCTTCCTTGCTCGCTCCGAACAAAAGGAAGACACATGCTCCCTTCTTCTCCTTACTTGCGCCAACCACCAAGAACTAATCTTTTGTTGGTACAATCGACCCAGGTCACGATTGACCAGGACTTGAGCTCCACTTGAGAGATGTTTTGATGTTCGAAAAAAACATATAACATTGTGATTGTCATGGGAAAGTCCAAGTCTTGAGTACTTGGCATGAGATGTCCAAGCATGGGTCTTGGAAATGGAAAGTCCAACATGGGTTGGCAAGGAAATTCCAAGCATGAGTCTTAGCATGGAAAGTCCAACATGGGTTGGCAAGGAAAGTCCAAGCATGGGTCTTGGCATGGAAAGACCAACATGGGTTGGCAAGGGAAAGTCCAAGCTTGAGTCTTGGCATTTGAGAAGTCCAAGGGATTTGATATTGGTAGCGTAATGTCCAAGCGGGAGTCTTGGCAACATAAGTCCAATAGTTGACGGCGTAAAGTCCAATGTGCCTTGGCGGTGTAGAAACCGTTAGTATGACATAGCCGATGGAAGCACCTGAAGTCTAGCACATGGATGAACAAGTCATGGATGATTTGGAGGGATCCAAGAGGTGTGAGGCTGACGGAGGTGACTAGAAGGATTAGGTCTAGGCTAAGGGTGATCAAGCAAGTATGGGGGAACCATACTTGGGTTAAACCTCATGGTTGAGGTTAAAACCTCATGTTTGAGGTGTGTCAGTCGACTGGTGCCATATGGCAGTCGACTGGTGTGAGTCAACTAGGGTTTGACTACGAGAAGTGTCCCAGCAGTCGACTGCCTAAGGTGAACAGTCGACTGGTGGCTCGAGCAATCAACTGATCATGTGGTCAGTCGACTGGTGCTCGAAAAATTGGGCACAAAATCGAGTCGAGACTCGACTACTGGGGAAGCAGTCGAGTGAAGGCTCGATCAATCGACTGATGGACATGATCAGTCGACTGATGTCCTATCCGTTGGATTTTTCCAGCATGGATTACACCATTGTCTCACAGCAACAGTGTCATCAGTCGACTGATGGTCCCGAGCAGTCGACTAATCGGCGATTTCTAGCCCAGTCAGCAACTTTAAATGGAGCTCGTGGAAGAGGAAATCAACAACATTTCTTGAAGGCTTTTGGGGCAATCTACTGCTGCAAATCAGGGTCTCCAAGTGCAATTCAAGCAACCAAAGATCAAGCATTCAAAAGAGCAATTGTAAAGTAGTTTTCTTTACTTGGATTGTATTTCATTATTGTAATTGCTTGTATCTGTTTCTTATTATTGTAAGAATATTTGTATGAGGTTTCTCCGCCTCCGACTTGTGTCGAGAAGGAGTATTTGTGATTAGTGGTTCTATTTGCATCACTAGAGCTCTTTAGAGCTCAATCCGTGGAGTAGGAACCGTTCAGTTCCGAACCATGTTACATAGTTGTGTTTGCGAGTTTGTCTATTTCGTTATTGCATTATTTTTATTATTTCTCTACGCGCTAATGAAAATTGTAGATGAACGCCAACGAATTCCATCTACGCATCCTACGACGCTATTCACCCCCTCTAGGGGTCAACAAATCCCCTACAATTGGTATCAGAGCCCGGGGCTCTTCTACGGACTAACTGTCGGGAGCTAAATATGATAGAGGGTGAAGATGGAGTTGGAAGAACAACTAGGTTGGGACATCAACACATCGGTGCCCTACACCCTATATGGACGAGAAGGCTTCAATTCTTGGAAGAGAAGAATTGAAGATTTTATCATGATGATAGACTTTGAGGAGTGGTCCATCTTAATGGAAGGATTTGAATAACCAAGAGGACCAAAAGGAGGCTTCCTCAAAAAGAAGAGATGGAGCGAGGAGCAACTCCGACAATTTGAAACAAACAAGAAGGTAGTCAAATTTATTTTTGATTTGATGCCTAATGACTTCTTGTGTAGCCTAGGTAATTGCATGGATGCCAAGGAGCTTTGGGGTGGATTGGCCAAGCTCCATGAAGATCCATCACCGCCTCAAAAAAAGGAGGCCGAGGATGAATCCTCATCCTCACAAGCGAGTGAGGATTCAAAAGTTTATAGGAAGTCAACTTCCAGATCGGTGGAAGAAGTGGAAGAAACATCCACTTCTAGGATTGAGGAGGAGAGACCATCCACACCAGAGTCAGAGCAAAATCAAGAAGAAGCCTCAACCTCCTGGAGGGATGAAGAACCCACTCCGATAACCACCGCCGAACTAGGTAACTCAAGAAATTTGATTTTAAATAAAAAACATATAATTTTCTTTGAGTGTAGAGAAACCGGGCACTATAAGAGCAAGTGTCCAAAAAGAGTCAAGAAGGCTCCACCTGTGCCAATGGTCAAGGAGACCGGTGCCACAATGCAAAAGAGCAAGGAGCAAGTGATTTGCTTCAAATGCCAGCTACCGAGGCATTATAGGAGTCAATGCCCTAGGGGGAGCAAAAAGACCCAAAATTGAGCATCACATGTAGGGGGAGCTAAGTCTAACCCTAAGGTATATTTTAGTAATGTTTCTTCTAATTTAAATGTCAAAAGGTATGCTAGGAATTTTAATTCTCTTGCAATTTATCATGAAATGCATGCTAGAAATAACAAATATTTTTGTTTAGGAGCTAAAAATGTCCACTTTTCAAATAAGGAGAAATTTGGTACTAATATCCCTGAAAATATCATAACTAAGGACAAACCTAGGTCAAATAATTCTAGACCAATTCTACTAAGGGAGACAATTAGAAAAGTACAAGAGCACCTAGGTTTAAACCCCAAATGGACTAGACATATGCCTAGGAAGAACCAAGCCCAAGGATTAAATCAAAATTCTAAAATTGGGCAATTAGAGGTTGAAAATCAAGCCTTGAGGTCAAGGCTTGAAAAATTTAAGAAGACCCTTAGGATTATGCAAAATCAATTTAAGGGGTCAAGTAGTCTTATAGAAGTCAAAATCAACACCTAGGGCCTAAGAGACAAAAGTCAACTAAGGGAAATAAAGGTTTGGGTCACAAACCTAAGCCTAAGGTGGCTTATCATAGCGTTCCATTTGATTATGGAACACAAACTAGGTCTAGGAAGACCAAGGTCAATAGGGAAGTCATCCCTAGATTTGACCATGGTGTGTGCCTAGTGGCTAGGGTTTTAAGGAAACCTAGGGTGACCACTAAGAAGGTTACAAGGGGAGTTACCCCTACAGTTAACTATGGCAAGACCCAAATGACCAAGGTTAACAAGCCTAGAAGGGTCATTAGGAAGGTATCTAGGGAGGTTATCCCTAAGGAATACCTAGTAAACCCTAGGAGCTCAAGTAGGTTTTTAGTTCCTAAGAGCGTGATTGATTCACGCTAGATGGGTTTAGGTTGTGCCAACTTTAAATGGAAGGGTAGTTAACCTAACCATGGTAAAGGTGACACTTTAGGTAATTTTCAAGGTTATGGGTACCTTGGAATTAGATTTGATCTTATGATTCTAAAATATTTTAGGATGTGCCAATACATTTTTAGAATTATGAAAAATCTATTAAATTGGCACAATTTAGGTTTCGAGGTCTTTGTGTGCCATTTTGGGTTTGTGGCACATAGGGGAGATTAGTAGTAATATGACAAAATTTACTTAATTATATCAAATGGAAATAAATATTAAAATTTAGGTATTATTATACCTATTTATTTTATGTGCCATGCTTTGTTTGCCATATAACATGTCATGACATCATATTTATTTTTATCATTTATATGTCATGATTATGTGTAGGATTAAGGTTTAATGTCATGTAGTTTTAGATTATATCATATGTCATGACATCATGATCATTGGCCATGCTTAATTATTGCTATCATTTATGCCATGATCATACTTCATGCATTTAAGTTAATTAAAATTGATTTAAGGACAATGACTGACTTGAAGTCCCATTTATAAAGGAATCAAGTAGAGTTACCTTAGAAAATGCATAAAGCCTTAGATTTGGATAACCAAAACCCACATCTCACATCACATTGACTTGAGTGTGTTTTTTACACCCTAGATACATGTGAGATGCTAGGATATAAGTTGAGTTCAAGGTGCATAACTTTTGCATCTAGTTGAACTAAAACTCATCTTATTTCATTTGTGGATCATTAGGAAAGCTTGTGTACAAGTCATGTACATTGAGCCCAAGGAATATGATCCAAAATAAGGTTTTAAAATCATTTTAAAATCCTTTTGGAAAACCTTGGTGAAGTTTATCTTTTGATAGCAATCACCATTGATGAAGTTGATATAACGTGAGCTAAAACTTTGAAGTTTTTCTTCGCTTTTGAATTTTGTATCAATTTCGATATTTTATGGGTAAAATATTTTTCTAACATTTTTCACCCATTGTATTAGTCATAAGTATTATACATATGAATTTTCACATTTTTTTTTATATATGTATAATTATTTATGAATTTCTGAAATTCATTTTCGATAAGCGAAATTGGAAATTTCATTATCGATCGTGATAAGTGTGATCGATGAGAGTGGGATGTGATCTCTGAGAGAGTCGACTACCATGCTGATTTCAGGTAAAACAAGGGTGTTTAACCCCATTTCAGCTATGGTGAGGTTCCCTAACCACTCCTGACCCTAGGATATGCTTTGGGAAGTATCGTTGGGGATCGATTGGCCGGCTAGAGGGGGGGTGAATAGCCCTCGTTCGTTGGATGTCGTAATTCGTTCGTTCTCGTGTGCTCGTCTACAGTTGTCGTTAATAAATGCAGCGGAATAACAATAGAAATAACAATAATACTAACAACAATACAAGCACACCAAATACGCAAGCATATACATGGTTCGGAACCTTAGGGTTCCTACTCCACGGGGCGAGCTCAACGAGCTCTAGAGATGCACACGGCAATACTCAAACTCCTTCTCGACTACACGTCGGAGGTGGAGAAACCTCTCACAAGAAATTACAACAGTAATATAGAAATACAAGCAAATACAATACACAAGAAAACTTTCACCGATTGCTTTGATCACTTTGCTTGTTGCTTGCTTTGATTGGCTCTTGAAGGACTGGAATAAAGCAGCAATTTCCCTCCAATAGCTCCACAAAAACCATGGCGAAATCCTCCAACTCGAGCTCCATTTATAACTTGCATCAAGCTATTTTCGCGCCCATCAGTCGACTGCTCTTGACCATCAGTCGACTGGTCCCGTAGCCGTTGTCTCACAACGGCCAGATCCACGTTGGTTAAGTTCCAACGGATCACACATCAGTCGACTGATGGCACCCATCAGTCGACTGATCATCCATCAGTTGAGTGCTGGCGAGCTCGACTCCATTCTGTGCCCGTGCACAGTGTCATCAGTCGACTGCCATCCCTCGGTAGTCGACTGATCCTCCCAACAGTCGACTGCCCTCCCTCGACAGTCGACTGATCAGCCAGACTTGGTTCAGTCGAACACTGGTCGAACCCATACGACCTAGAGCAGTCGACTGATGTCGGCTAAAACCTCAAACATAACGATGTTTGAGCCTCCGACACTCAGTCTTAGCCACTTGGCCAAGTCCACCTTATCCCTCATGGAGTTCCCCACCGAAGCTCTCTTCCCTCGGCCTACGTCCCTCGGATGCGCCAAGCGCACGGCTTCGCAACGCCATCCTTCGTGTCTCATACCCTAGAAGTATGCTTCCCTTTGGGCTCACTCCATTCGCTCCCCATCCGGGGGTCCCTCGGATGCACCAAGCGCACGGCTTCGCAATGCCATCCTTCACCAACTCAAGGACCCGAGCCTAGTGAACTTGCCAAGTTCTCAAGACTTCCCAAATGCACCAAGCGCACGGCTTCGCAATGCTTTGGACTTTCCCATGCCAAGGCTTCCCCCTTGGACTTCCACACCAAGCTCCATGCTTGGATTTTCCATGCCAACCCCATGTTGGACTTTCCCATGCCATGAGTTTTGTCTATCATCAAAATACTATCAAGGTACTGCTCGAGTCAAACTCGAGTCAACCTGGGCCGATTGCACCAACAAGTATTAGGAAGGGTGAAAATCCATTGGATATGGATTAAGAAAGGTGTTAGGGTGATGTATCAATTTAAGGTGTTGGAAAGTTCAATGTTGAATTTCCAACCTTATTTTTGATGTTTTAGAGTTCCTATTGGCTTAGGGACTTCCCAAAGACATTGTTAGTGCAATGGTCAAGGGGGAGCAAGCCTTTAGGGAGAGGTATCCATCATGGGATGATGGATGATATTTTTGCCTATGAAAGGGAAAATGGGATTTTGAGATACCCAATTTGGAAATTGAGAGACTGTATAGGATTGCCTCTCTTGAGTGATATGAGACTTATCACTAGAAAGATGGTAGACATCCTAGGCATTTTTGGACCAAGGGAGAGATTATAAGATCTCATTGGGACATGGACATTGACCTCCTTGGAGAGAACTTTTTTGATGTTAGTCAAAAAGGGGGAGAACTTATTGGGAGAATGACATCAATTGGAAAAATTGATGAGGATGATTGGTTTAAGTTAGATGGTCTAACTCAATGGTTTGTTTGGTTTTTGTCAAACATTAAAAAGGGGAAGATTGTTGGTGCAATCAGCCCAGGTCATGATTGACCAGGACTCGAGATCCACTCGAGAGATGTTTTGATGTTCGACAAAAACGTATGACAATGTGATTGTCATGGGAAAGTCCAAGTCTTGAGTACTTGGCAAGAGAAGTCCAAGCATGAGTCTTGGCAATGGAAAGTCCAACATGGGTTGGCAAGGAAAGTCCAAGCATGGGTTGGCAAGGGAAAGTCCAAGCTTGAGTCTTGGCATTTGAGAAATCCAAGGGGTTTGATATTGGCGGTATAAAGTCCAAGCGGGAGTCTTGGCAGCATAAGTCCAATGTTTGGCGGCGTAATATCCAAGAGGAGTCTTGGCGGCATAAGTCTAATTTGCCTTGGCGTTTTAGACACCGTTAGCATGACATAGCTGATGGAAGCACCTAAAGGATAGCGCATTGATGAACAAGTTGTTGGGTTTCCGGCACTGCGGCGTGTGTGTGTTCGATCATGTTTCGTAAACATGAGCACAGCGGAAGCAAAAAAAATAATAAATACTCCTATTTATTACAACACACACAACACACGCATGCTATTACAACAAGTGTAGACATAACCGTAAATTAAAATTGCAATAAAAGGAAATTAAACTACGTTATACCTTCCGTATGACGTGTAGCGGGAACGGCATCAACCGGAACGATCCTCGTAAGAATCGTCTCTATCCGTATCCACGCCGAGCTCCTCGGGATGACTTCGCTAAGTCACGAGCTTCGTCTTCGTACGGGTTACTAGCCTCGTGTTGAAGACGACGTGATCAAGAGATGATCACGATCCGAATCCAAATTCGGATCCAAAACGAGTTCTCAAAACTCGCTTCTCCGGAGAGGTATTCGTCAACCGTTTGACGAATCCTTCGTCCTCCACCTCAGAGGATTACCGGAGATCAAATCCCCGGTATGTTAGCCGCTGTCGGAGCACTAACCGTCGTCCAAACGACGCTCCGACGAGAGGAGAAGAAGCTGTCCAGAAAACTGGACAGCTTGGTGGAGGAGTAGGCGCCGGCCAAAACAAGGAGAGAAAAGCCTCACCTTGATGCCAAACCTATAGGAGATCGCAAGGAGCTAGACTGCAAGACAACAAGCCGGGTGGCAAGGAGGTTGGGCGGCACAACCAGGTTGGGCGGCAACTCAGAGCTAGGGTTTTGATTTTGGATTAGGCTTAACAATCCCTTAAGCCCACTTTTATAGAGAACTAATTCTCTTAATGGTTAATGGATCATATCCATAAAGCCGCTAACCCGCCTCCATTAAGATAAGTTAAAATAAACCAAACCATGATGGTTTATTTTAAGTTAAAACGAACCAACCAACTTTTGGTTCATTCGCTTAAAATAAACCAAACCCTTTGGTTTATTCTTATCCATTGATTAGAACCAAACCATTTTGGTCCATCCATTACGTCTTCATAAGACGCCCATCCACGCCCATTGCATCAAAACAATTTCATGCTCGCTTATGTTTGGTCCAACCAAACCATAGTTTCTCTGGCCGAGAATCCCATTCTCAAGCTCGCTTTAAATCCTTTGGATTACACTCAAGCAGCGGTGACCAAATAGGTTCTCGGTTTATGTTGGCCGCCTATAATTAACCATTAATTATAGAACCATCATGAGTGGCACCTAGTAGTACATCATGATCCCCAATTAACCAAAAGATCAACGGTTGATCCGTAACTATTTCTCAAACCCTTCAAGAGCTCGAATGAATCGCGGCCCCATTCCTTCACTCATCTTATACCCACTTGGTTCAGACATGGTCTATTGTGTCACCCTCACTAGGTCGACTACGTCACACCTAGCCCAAGTATCATTTCCTCGTCCTACGGATTCTAGTTACTCCACATGTATCGAAGAGTACCTTACTCTAAACATGTAATGCTTTGGCCAAAGACTTTAGTAACAATCCCGACGAGAGGCCATGGGTATACATCTCCTCGCAAGGAGTGGTGAATCCTTTATAGGCTATTCAAACACCTTCGATCACTTCGACTTATACCCAATCATCTCGGTCCACATCTCCTTAGAGATGTTTCGCTTAAGATGTCAAAGCATAAGTCTCCATGATCAAGATGACTTGAATACCGCAAGTCAAAGGAACATCGCACTTAAGCCACAAGAAGAACTTCATCGACATATCTATATATGCAGAGAACCATATGAAGTCTTACTACCGGGTCACTCCAATGAACTAGTTACCATAACTAGCATCCACGATTAACTCCGACATCACTATGTTCTGCACAAGAAGAATCAGCTGCTTGGATACACCAAGGAGTATACCTCGTGCTAGTCTCGACAGAATTGATGGTGTCCAAATCCATCAATTCATCGACTAGGGATAATTCCGATACATCACAATTACACATGTAGATACTCACTAGTTGTGATCCAATCACAAATTCTCTTATCTGAATCGCATCGTGGACATTGATAAATGAGTTTAAGATCCAATCAAATACATTAAACATGTATACTCAAATAGTGAATCTTCATTTATCATATAAATGGTTCATACATAAGCGATTGCCTTAGGACATCTCTCATATATTACTAACAGACTCCCACTTGGCCTAATGCCAATCGCTACGGTATCCAATACCATAAGCTCGAACATGACCCTCAAACTTACTTTGAGGTAATGCTTTAGTCAATGGATCCGCTAAGTTCCTTTCGGTGAATTTTCTCGATTTGTATTTCGTTCCTACCGATGATCTCTCGATAAGATGATAGCGGCGAAGCACATGTTTGGATCACGATGAGACCACATCAAGTTCGTGAGATGAACTTCTTGATCCAAAACCGCTTCTTTTCGCTTAAAGTCGCAATGTATTCTGCCTTAGTGGCGAGAATGCGCTATAGTGTCAAGCTTGGAACCTTTCCAACTTATTGCGCCTCCATTCGGTGAATACATACCCGGACAAAGACATGGAATCATCCTTATGCATGCGGGTAACATCCGTATACCCACGTATCACCATGTACCCTTCTCCATATATTAGGAACACATCCTTAGTTCTTCTCAAGTACTTAAGGATCGTCTTAATAGCCTCCCAATGATCCATTCTTGGATCGGACTGGCATCTGCTCGTGACACTCAGAGCATACGATACATCGGACCTCGTACATAACATAGCATACATGATAGATCCTATTGCGGATGCATAGGGAATCTTACTCATGCAAATCCTCTCGTCTTCTGTGCGCGGACACATAGACTTCGAAAGGTGTACCCCATGCCTGATGGGTAGGAAACCTTTCTTGGATTCCGCATGCTAAACCTCTTTGCTTTTCGGTCTATATATGTAGACTGCGAAAGACCAAGCAACCGTTTCGATCTATCTCTATAGATCTTAATCCGGAGGATGTAGGTTGCTTCTCCCAGGTCTTTCATGGAGAATGTCTTGGATAACCAAACCTTCACTGACTGTAAGATTGAAACATCGTTTCCTATAAGTAGTATGTCATCGACATACAATACTAGGAATACGACTGCACTCCCACTAACCTTCTTGTACACACAAGGTTCGTCTGGATTTTGTGAGAAATCAAACTTTTTGATTGTCTCATCAAAACGGATATTCCAGCTCCTGGATGCGTGCTTCAATCCATAAATGGACCGTCGCAATTTGCATACCTTGGTTTTATCAACCGATGTGAAACCCTCAGGCTGTATCATATACACGTCCTCGAGCAGGTTTCCATTAAGGAAAGCTGTTTTCACATCCATCCCATATCTCATAATCATAATGAGTGCTATGGCGGAGCATCCGAATGGATTTAAGCATAGCTGAGCGAATAGGTTTTGTCATAATCAACACCTTGCTTTTGACGATATCCTTTCGCCACCAATCTAGCCTTATAGGTAATCACATTACCATCCATGTCGGTTTTCTTCTTGAAAACCCACTTGCACCCTATAGGCTTTATGCCTTCAGGTGGGTCAACCAAGTTCCAAACTTGGTTTTCATACATGGAATCCATTTCGACTTCATGGCACCAAGCCACTTATCCCTTTCTGAACTTATCGGCACTTCTTCATAAGCTGGTAGGCTCCTCATCATCAATGAGTAACACGTCGTTCGATTCACTTACGAGAAATCCATATTTCTCGGGGAATATTGCGTGTTCTACCGGATCTCTGAAGATGTGGTGTTACAATAAATCAGTAGGATTGCTCATCACTATGAGTTGTCACATTGTACTTCACCGGATATCTCATCAATGTCTATTTGAGTCTCTCGAGCCTCCTCAAGCTCGGCGACACTCCCCCTTTGTTTTCTTGCGAGAAACTCTTTCTCTAGAAACACATGCCTTGAAACAAACACCTTTTGTTCCACAGGATGATAGAATTGGTAACCCCTTGTTTCCTTAGGGTATCCAATAAATAGACATTTATCGGACTTAGCATCCAATTTATACGTCTTATGCACACATAAGCGAGACAACCCCATATCTTCAAGTAAGATACATGAGGTTTCTTACTATTCCATATCTCATATGGAGTAGTTGAGACTACCTTAGTAGGCATTACATTTAACAAGTAAGCAGTTGTGCAAGTGCATAACCCCAAAGGACTTGGGAAGAGTCGCATGATTCATCATTGACCTGACCATGTCCAACAAGGTCCGGTTACGCCTCTCAGATACACCATTATGCTGTGGTGTATATGGCGGAGTCCATTGAGACAATATGCCATTGTCTCTTAGATAATCAAGAAACTCTTTACTTAAGTATTCACCACCTCGATCCGATCGAAGTATTTTAATACTTTTGTCATGTTGTTTCTCTACTTCATTTCTGAATTCTTTGAACCTTTCAAAGGCTTCAGACTTGTGTTTCATCAAGAACACATACCCAAACCGTGAGTGATCATCGGTGAAGGTAATGAAGTAGCTATAGCCTCCTAAAGCTTGAGTTGACTTAGGTCCACATACATCAGTATGTATTAGACCTAGTAACTCTCCCACTCGTTCACCTTTTCCAGTAAAAGGTAACTTAGTCATCTTGCCTTTTAAGCATGATTCGCATGTATCGTATGAATCCAATTCAAACGATTCCAGAATTCCACATCGGTGTAATTCGGACATGCGTTTCTTGCTTACATGGCCAAGACGACAATGCCACATGTAGGAGTCTATTTGATTATCCTTTCGAGCACTCTTGTTGCTCGCCCGATATTGCAAATGTCCTTTGGATACGTCCAACGTATAAACACCATTGCTTAAAGTTCCAGTCCCATAAAGAACCCCATTCAAAGTTATGTAACAACAATTGTTACTAAACGTCAAATGGAAACCATTTCTATTTAAACAAGAAATAGAAATGATGTTCTTTATCAACAAAGGAATATAAAAGAAATTGTCCAGTTCTAAGACAAGTCCTGCAGGGAGTTCCAACAAATACGTTCCGATGGCGAGTGCAGCAACCGTTGCTCCATTCCCAACACGTAAATTTGACTCTCCCCTTGACGAGTCTTCTTCTATTCCTTAGCCCATGTATGTCATTACATATATGTGAGCCACACCCAGTATCAAATACCCAAGTGTCTGAGGAAATAGAATGACAATCAATAAAGAAGATTTCTGAAGAAGATGGGGCATCCGATGCCTTATCCTTCTTCATGGACTCAAGATAAATCTTGCACTTTCTTCGCAAATGTCTCTCCTTGCCATAATGATGGCAAGTTTCCTTTTGTGCTAGTTCTACCTTCTTAGCCCTTCTCTTCTTTCCCTTATCCTGTTCCTTTGACTTCCTCTTAGAACCTTTCTTCGAGGAATCAACTAACAACACCGTCCCCTACTCATGCTTCTCAGAAGACTCCACAGTCTTCAGCATATTGAGCAGTACCACAGATGAACCTCCTAGCATCTCAGAGGTGAAGAGGAGCTTTGAGACTTCGAACCTTTCGAATCTCACTTGCTCATCAACCAACTCACAAAGATGAAGGACTACGATATGAGCATCCATATGCTCATGCTGCTGTCGTAGCTTGGGTTCCATCGTGGCTAGCATGATGCAACTCATTTGTTCAGAATCACTCACATGTTTCTGATAGGCCAACAATTGGTCCAGAGTTGCATCGTCACTAGGACGGGCGGGAAGAGGCGCTTCGAGGACATTTGCAAGCTTTTCAACCTTGAGAACAATTCTCAAGCTTCTAAGCCAGTCCAAGAAGCTCGGCCCAGTCAATTTATTCGAATCCAAAATGGAACGCAAATTAAAAGACAACATGATCAATTTTAGAAATACAAAACGAGCATATATGAGAAAGATGATTTTAAAATGCATCAATATACATTTATAAATCCCATTCATTTTTTGAATTTCAAAAACCCCAAAATCACTTCGGGAGATCGTAGGTCCATCTCCGAATGGGCTGATATCCATCATAGTTATGAACAACCTTGGAGAGAGTCCAACAAGCCATTCATAACTACGACGGTAGGTATCATCTATACCGATTGCATATCACGTATATGCAACTATCACAATGTGCTATCAACTAATTGAATGTTCACACATACATCGGGTTGTTAACACATTAACAAGTATGCATCATATGCATAGCACCCAACTTCACCTCCCTTTACATCGACCTTGGAGAGAGTCCAACAAGCCGATGCTCCAGGTTAAAGCCAACCCATTAATCAGGACATAGTTTTAATATGGTTAGAGCGCATTCAACCAATTAGCCCAGCTTGGAGAGAGTCCAACAACCAAAGCTAACGATTGACCTCTGACTCTTACCATATTAGTATTAAACTATTCCATGGTTTGAACATATTAAGGTTCGAGTCGGGTTTGGAGAGAGTCCAACAACCCAAACAAGAAACAGAACTCTGGTTCTAACCATATTAATGGAAGGTGTAGGCTTTAATATTGATTAAGGGTTTTTATGTCTCATCCTCTTTGCATGCAAATAACTATTATCTACATGGCATGGCATACATGGCATACATCTACATGTCACGACACGCATGGCATAATGTTATGCATCTAATGCAATTACATGGCATACAATTATGTCATGTATATAATTTCCTTATATGTCATAACTATTTATGGAAATAAAATATGTTTAAGATTTGATTCTCCAAATCAAATCATAATTAAATTAGGAAACAAATTTCCAAATCTAATCACATATTTTATTCATGGAATTATTTGATTAAGGAAAATCTATTTAGGAAACCAATTTCCTAAATCTTTAAAACTACTTATGGAAATTAAATATTTTAAGATTTGATTTCCCAAATCAAATCATGATTAAATTAGGAAACAAATTTCCATAATCTAATCAAATATTTTATTTATGGAAAATATAAATTTCCATAAATACTTCCAACTTTCCAAAAGTGGAAGATTTCCATAAATACTTCTAGACTTTCCAAAATTGAAAAATTTCCATAAATACTTCTAAATTTCCAAAATTTAGAAAACTTCCAGAAATACATTATGACTATCGCAAAACCATTTTTACGATTATGTCGAAACACAACCTGGGCTCTGATACCACTGTTGGGTTTCCGGCACCGCGGCGTGTGTGTGTTCGATCATGTTTCGTAAACATGAGCACAGCGGAAGCAAAAAAAATAATAAATACTCCTATTTATTACAACACACACAACACACGCATGCTATTACAACAAGTGTAGACATAACCGTAAATTAAAATTGCAATAAAAGGAAATTAAACTACGTTATACCTTCCGTATGACGTGTAGCGGGAACGGCATCAACCGGAACGATCCTCGTAAGAATCGTCTCTATCCATATCCACGCCGAGCTCCTCGGGATGACTTCGCTAAGTCACGAGCTTCGTCTTCGTACGGGTTACTAGCCTCGTGTTGAAGACGACGTGATCGAGAGATGATCACGATCCGAATCCAAATTCGGATCCAAAACGAGTTCTCAAAACTCGCTTCTCCGGAGAGGTATTCGTCAACCGTTTGACGAATCCTTCGTCCTCCACCTCAGAGGATTACCGGAGATCAAATCCCCGGTATGTTAGCCGCTGTCGGAGCACTAACCGTCATCCAAACGACGCTCCGACGAGAGGAGGAGAAGCTGTCCAGAAAACTGGACAGCTTGGTGGAGGAGTAGGCGCCGGCCAAAACAAGGAGAGAAAAGCCTCACCTTGATGCCAAACCTATAGGAGATCACCGGAGGGTCGCCGGAGGTTCACCGGCTGAAGCTTGGTCGCCAAGGAGCTAGCGACAGACAATCAAGGTGGCGGCAAGGAGGTTGGGCGGCACAACCAGGTTGGGCGGCAACTCCTTGGAGGCTAGGGTTTTGATTTTGGATTAGGGTTTAACAATCCCTTAAGCCCACTTTTATAGAGAACTAATTCTCTTAATGGTTAATGGATCATATCCATAAAGCCCGTTAACCCGCTCCATTAAGATAAGTTAAAATAAACCAAACCATGATGGTTTATTTTAAGTTAAAACGAACCGAACCAACTTTTGGTTCATTCGTTTAAAATAAACCAAACCCTTTGGTTCATTCTTATCCATTGGATTAGAACCAAACCATTTTGGTCCATCCATTATGTCTTCATAAGACACGATCCATCCACGCTTCCATTGCGACTGAAAACAATTTCATGCTCGCTTTATGTTTGGTCCAACCAAACCTAGTTTCTCTCGGTCTGAGAATCCAATTCTCAAGCTCGTTTTAAATCCTTTGGATTACACTCGTTGTGCGTGTGACCAAATAGGTTCTCGGTTTATGTTGGCCGTCTATAATTAACCATTAATTATAGACGATCATGAGTGGCACCTAGTAGTACATCATGATCCCCAATTAACGAAAAGATCAACGGTTGATCCGAACTATTTACGAAACCCTTGATGGCTCGAATGAATCGTGCCCCATTCCCTTCACTCATCTTATACCCACTTGGTTCGAGGACATGGTCTATTGTGTCGATCCCACTAAGTGACTCACGTCACACCTAGCCCAAGTATCATTTCCTCGTCCTACAGATTCTAGTTACTCCACATGTATCGAAGAGTACCTTACTCTAAACATGTAATGCTTTGGCCAAAGACTTTAGTAACAATCCGACGAGAGGCCATGGGTATACATCTCCTCGCAAGGAGTGGTGAATCCTTTATAGGCTATTCAAACACCTTCGATCACTTCGACTTATACCCAATCATCTCGGGTCCACATCTCCTTAGAGATGTTTGCTTAAGATGTCAAAGCATAAGTCTCCATGATCAAGATGACTTGAATACATCAAGTCAAAGGAACATCGCACTTAAGCCACAGTAAGAACTTCATTGACATATCTATATATGCAGAGAACCATATGAAGTCTTACGGCTGGTCACTCCAATGAACTAGTTACCATAACTAGCATCCACGATTAACTCCGGACATCACTATGTCTCCAGCCAGTGAGAATCAGCTGCTTGGATACACCAAGGAGTATACCTCGTGCTAGTCTCAACAGAATTGATGGTGTCCAAATCCATCAATTCATCGACTAGGGATAATTCCGATACATCACAATTACACATGTAGAGATACTCACTAGTTGTGATCCAATCACAAATTCTCTCATGCTGTGAATCGCATCGTGGACATTCAGTAAATGAGTTTAAGATCCAATCAAATACATTAAACAAGTATACTCAAATAGTGAATCTTCATTTATCATATAAATGGTTCATACATAAGGCGATTGCCTTAGGACATCTCTCATATATTACTAACACAAGTCATGGATGACTTGGAGGGATCCGAGAGGCGTGAGGCTGACGGAGGTGGCTAGAAGGCTTAGGTCTGGGCTACGGGTGGTCTAGCAAGTATGGGGGAACCATACTTGGGTTAAACCTCATGGTTGAGGTTAAAACCTCATGTTTGAGGTGTGCCAGTCGACTGGTGTCATATGACAGTTGACTGGTGTGAGTCAACTAGGGTTTGACTGCGGGAAGTGTCCCAACAGTCAATTTCCAGAAGTGAGCAGTTGACTGCTGGCTTGAGCAGTCGACTGATCATGTGATCAGTCGACTAGTGCTCGAGAAATTAGGCACAGAATAGAGTCGAGACTCGACTACTGGGGAAGCAGTCGAGTGAAGGCTCTATCAGTCGACTGATGAACATGATCAGTCGACTAATGTCCTATCCGTTATATTTTTCCAGCGTGGATTACATCATTGTCTCACAACAACAGTTTCATCAATCGACTGATGGTCCTGAGCAGTCGACTAATCGACGATTTCCAGCCCAGGCAGCAGCTTTAAATGGAGCTCATGGAGGAGAAATCAATAGCATTTCTTGAGTGCTTTTGGGGCGATTTACTGCTGCAAATCAGGGTCTCCAAGTGTAATTCAGGCAACCAAAGATCATGCATTCAAAAGAGCAATTGTAAATTAGTTTTCTTTACTTGCATTGTATTTCATTATTGTAATTGCTTGTATTTGTTTCTTATTGTTGTAAGAATATTTGTACGAGGTTTCTCCGCCTTCGACTTGTGTTGAGAAGTAGTATTTGTGATTAGTGGTTGCGTGTGCATCAGTGGAGTAGGAACCGTTTAGTTTCGAACCACGTTACATAGTTGTGTTTGCGTGTTCGTTTATTTCGTTATTGCATTATTTCTATTATTCTGCTGCGCGCTAACGAAAATTGTAGACGATTGCCAATGAATTCCATCTGCGCATCCTACGACGCTATTCACCCCCCCTCTAGCGGTCAACAAATCCCCTACATCTTTGGTGTCCACCTGCCCTAAGGAAAGGGAGAGATGACCAGGCAAAAACCAAAGAAGAAAACATCCCTTCTTCCTTGCTTTGCTGCCGGCCAAAAGAGAGGGAGGAGAGGTGCTGGCTATAGGGGATGGAGTGAATTAAGGTGTTGCCGGCCAAGGAGGACCAAGAGTCAAACCCTAGAATTCCTTGTAGCCGCTGGCCCTAGGAAGCAAGACAAATCTTCTTGCAGCCCAAAACTAACCCACACCAACTCCAAAAAACAAACCTTAATCTTCAAAAGATTAGTTTCCGCCCAAGAAAAGGAGCAAACCCTAGAATTCCCAATTTTATATCGCCGCCCAAGCCTTTGCCTCTTATTTATAGATTTTGCCCAAAACTCCTTTTAATCGTGTCCGTTGGATCTAGGTTTCATGAGGGTTTTAACATTAGGCTACAATAGAGACCATGAGGAGGAGTTGGATCTTGGCCACCCAATGGATCCGACCCACATAACATCCGATCCAATAATGATAATCCATTCCACTGGAAGATTATCATTGAACTTCCTCACTAACCCCCATAAATAAATATGGGCTCAATATATTAATTGTACAAATATCTCTCTGTGTTTAAGATCTCGAATGTCCATCAATTAATTAATGTACTGATAATTAATTAATCAACATCTAACTCCATGAGTAGTACCACTCAACATTATCATCATGTCGGACCAAGTCCACCTGCAGGGTTTACATGATGATCCTTATGAGCTCCTCAAGGGGACATCATCATCCTAATACATAGGACACGGTTTCCTCCTATAATCAACGACACACCATGTAAATAATATCATTTCCAACTTACCGAGCCTATCGATTTAATCTATAAATCTCGTCCATTGGTAAATCAAAGAAATAAATTCTAAGTACATATGCTCATTATTATATCGGGATTAAGAGCATGTACACCATAATATCCGAGGTCCGATTCAATTATGTAGTCAGCAATAAATTGAATCACCTCTAAGTCGGTCCTGCTCAATACACACAAAGTGTACTAGTGTAATTCTATGGTCAAAACAAACCAATATCAAATTACACTACAACCATGTCAATGGTTTGTCCAAAACCATCTTGGTTGAGAGCCTCTACTTATACTCTACAAGGAACTGATAACATGATCTTCCGTGTGACACAACACACCATGTTATCTTCAATGTAATGTATCATACAATATGCATAACCATAAATATGCAAAAAATGATCATGTGATTCTTATTTCAAAAATAAAGATGTTCATACAAAGAATAGACTTTTCAGTATACATCCCAACAATCTCCCACTTATACTAAAAGACTATGTTGTCCTCATACTGTCATACATCTGATTCTCATTCCCTCCACATGCCTATCAAAAGCTCTCACTTGAAGGGCCCTAGTGAAAGGATCTACTAGGTTATCCTCTGATGTAATCTTGGCGATAGCAACTTCTACCGTCTTTATGATCTCTTGTACCAGGTGGTACTTGTGCTCAATGTGTTTACTTGCCTTATGGGCTCGTGGTTCCTTCGAGTTTGCAAATGCACCACTATTATCACAATAAATTGTGATAGTTCAGGGAAAACTAGGAATCACATCCAAGTCCATCAAGAAGTCCCTGAGCCATACAACTCCTTTGGCTGCCTCAGAGGATGCCACATACTCAACTTCCACGGTGGAGTCTGCCATGCATTTATGCTTGACACTCCCCCATACGATGGCTCCACCCCCCAAAGTAAACACAAAACCTGAGGTAGACTTACTGTTATCCATATTTGATTGGAAGTCAAAATCTGTGTAACCCAGAGGGAGTAATTGATATGGCTAGTATATCAGCATATAATCCCTAGTCCTTCTCAGGTACTTCAATATATGATTTACCTCAGTCTAATGTCCTTATCCTGGATTACTTTGATATCTGCTAACCATGCCCCCGGCAAAGTAAATATCCGACCTCGTACATAACATAGCATACATGAGGCTTCCTACTGCCGAAGCATAAGGAACCGCCTTCATCTCCTCTATCTCCTTTGATGATATAAGACACATCTCGTTAGATAAAGGAGCTCCATGCCTAAAAGGTAGAAAACCTTTATTGGAGTTCTGCATGCTAAAACAAGCCAAAATAGTGTCTATGTATGAATCTTGAGATAAGCACAACATCCTTTTTCTGCGATCCCTTATAACCTTGATCCCAAGGATGTGTCCCACTTCTCCCAAGTCCTTCATATCAAACTGTTTGGACAATCATACCCTTACGTCTGATAACACTTTGACATTGTTGTCAATTAATAAAATGTCATCTATGTAATGTACAAGAAATATCACTACGTTTCCATCACATCTTTTGTATACACAAGACTCATCCGGACTTTGAATAAATCAAAAAAACTAGATTACCTCATCAAAGCGAATGTTCGAAGATCTCGAAGCTTGCTTCAATCCATAAATGGACCGATTAAGCTTGCACACAATATGCTCTTTGCCCATTGCAATGAATCCCTCTGGTTTCTCCATATAGATGTTTTCCTCAAACCTTCCATTAAGGAAAGCTGTCTTGACATCCATCTGTCACACCTCATAATCCATATGAGCAACAATAGATAAGAGAATCTGGATAGACTTAAGTATGGCAACCGACGAAAATGTCTCCTCATAATCGATACCCTCTTTCTGAGTATAGCCTTTCACAACAATCCTTGCTTTGAAGGTCTCAACCTTCCCATCTATTCCTCTCTTTCTTTTGTAGATCCACTTGCATCCAATGGTTTTTACACTATTGGGTGGTTCTACTAGCTCCCATACCTGATTTGAATCCATAGATTCTATCTCAGAATTCATCGCACTTTTCCAAGATATCGCATCTTTATCTTGTATTGCCTTATCATATGTCTAGGAATCAGGTTCATGTTCGCCATGGACCAAATCAGAAGATTATCGCAAGAACATAAATCTATCAGGTTGTCTAACAACCCTCCCACTACGACAAGGTATCATCTGTGTATCCTCTATGACACGCGGTGCAGTCACTTGTGGTATATCGTCTTGTACCGACGGTACTGAAGTAGTGACTTCCCCTCTCAATTCCTCCAGAACAATCTTACTCATGGGCTTGAGATTGAACATCATGTCATAAGCAGTGGCATGGCTTGATGCTGATGTTGCAATACATTTGACATAGAAGTCAAAATGTAACACCGTGCCATCTCATCAGCCTTTATCCACTTCTTATAACTCTCTTTCTCCTTTTCCCCAGAATCATCCACAGGCTTAGGTGGACACTCTTCGAGAAGTACATACTTGTACTCCTCAACAGTCAAGACTATATCCAGATTCCTTTTCCAATCCACATAATTAGGTCCAGTAAGTTTGTTTTCCTTTAGTATCACAACAAGTGGGTTGAAAGTCATTTTTGAAAAACCTAAGAATCACATAGATCAAAACATTAGATTTTAAAAATTTATTGATTCCTTAAACAATAAAATTTTAAAATCAACCAACACCTCAAAACACCGAGAATATCGTATACCACGATAGTGTGGATGTATATGTTGGGATGTATACTGAAAAGTCTATCTTTTATATGAACATCTTTATTTTTGAAATAAGAATCACATGATCATTGTTTGCATATTTATGGTTATGCATATTGTTTAATACATTACATTGTAGATAACATGGTGTGTAGTGTCACACGGGAGATCATGTTATTAGTTCCTTGTAGAGTATAAGTAGAGGCTCACAACTGAGATGGTAATGGACAAACCATTGGAATGGTTGTAGTATGATTTGGTATTGGTTTGTCTTGACCATTGAATTGTAGGAGATTTAAGGCCACTAGAGGGGGGTGAATAGCGTCGTGCTAAGCGTGATGGAATTCGTTCGCGTGTCATCTCTACAAATTTCGTTAGTGGGCAGCGGAATAGTAAAGAAAGCAATAACGAAATAAAATAACAACACAAACACACGGATATAACATGGTTCAGAACCGAACGGTTCCTACTCCACGGATTGGGTTCGTACCAACCCTAGCGATGCCAATCACACACCACTATGATAAACACTGCTTCTCGACACAAGTCGAAGGTGGAGAAACCCCTTACAATATGATTACAACAATAATCTAAACACAACAAGCAAATACAATATGAAATACAACAAGAGAAGTAAAGAACACTTTACAAAAACTCTTTGGAAGCTTGCTTGTTGATTGCCTTGGACTAGCACATGAAGGCCCTGATTTGCAGCAGCAAATCGCTTCAAAACGTCCAAGAAAACTGATACTTTTTTCTCCATCACGAGCTCCTTATATAGCTTCAACCTGTGCTGGAAAAAGTTGATTAGTCGACCGACGGGGACCATAAGTCGACTGATGCCACTGTTGTCGTGAGACAACGGCTAGATCCACGCTGGATAAGTCCAACGGATCCATCATCCGTCGACTGATCATGACCATCAGTCGATTGATGGAGCCCTCACTCGACCAGTCGAGTCTCGACTCCATTCTGTGGCCAATTTCTCGAGCACCAGTGGACTGATCACACGATCACGATCATTCGCTGAAAGCCATCACGATCGCCCCACCTCTGGCACCCATCGCTAGGACACTTCCCAACCCTAGTTGACTTCACATGGCACGACACCTCAATCATGAGGTTTTTAGCCCAAATTTTGTTCCCCCATACTTGCTAGACCACCCTTAGCCTAGACCTAAGCCTTCTAGCCACCTCCATCAGCCTCATGCCTCTCGGATCCCTCCAAGTCATCCATGACTTGTTCATCCATCGCGCTAGCCTCCAGGTGCTTCCATCGGCTATGTCATGCTAACGGTGTCTACACCGCAAAGGCACATTGGACTTATGCTGCCAAGACTCCGCTTGGACTTTACGCCGTCGATATCCCCTTGGACTTCTCAAATGCCAAGACCATGCTTGGACTTTCTCTTGCCAACCCATGTTGGACTTTTACATTGCCAAGACCCATGCTTGGACTTTCCATGTGCCAAGTACTCAAGACTTGGACTTTCCCAAATGCCAAGTGTCCCACTTGGACTTCCCTTGACAACTCATGTTGGACTTTCCCATGACAATTACTTTGTCATATGTTTTTGTCGAACATCAAAACATCACTCGAGTCAAACTCGAGTCCTGGTCAATCGTGACCTGGGCCGATTGCACCAAAAATTCCCCCTTTTTGATGTTTGACAAAAACCTAACAAAAACATTGAGTTAGAATACTAACTCAAATCTCTTACCAATTATCCCTAATTGGTAATCACTCTCCAAATATTCTTCCCCAAACATTCTCCCCCTTTTTGACTAACATCAAAAAGGTTATCCCTCCAAGGAGGTCAATGTCTCATGTCCCAATGAGATCTTACAATCTCCCCCTTGGTCCGAACATACCTAGGATGCCTACCATCTTCCTAGTGATAAGTCCCATATCACTCAAGAGAGGCAATCCTATTCACTCTCCCAATTTCCAAATTGGGTCTCTCAAAAACCCATCAATTTTCCCAATTGATGACATTCTTCCCATAACTTCTCCTTTTCAAGAAGAAAAACACATCCATCATCCCAAGATGGATAACTCCCCCTAAAGGCTTGCTCCCCCTTGACCATTGCACCAACAATGTCCTTGGGATGTCCCTAAGCCAATAGGAACTTTAAACCATCCAAAATTAAGGTTAGAATTTCAACATTGAACTTTTCAACACCTTAAAGTTGATACAAACTCTAAACAACTCTCCTAATCCATATCTGATGGATTTTCACCCTTTATAATGCCTCCCAAAGCATATCCTAGGGTTAGGAGTGGTTAGAGACCTTAACCGCAGCTGAAAACGGGATAAACAAATCCAGTTTTCCCGAAATCAGATAATCAGTCGAGTGATTCATATATCAGTCGACTGGCACCCTCATCGGTCGACTGCCACCCAGGGGCAGTCGATTGATAACTGAAAATCTCGATTTTCTATTATCAGAAATGAATTTTGGAAAATCATAAATAATTATACGTATATCGAAAAATCACAAAATTTGGTACGTATAATACCTATGACCAATACAATGGGTGAAAAATGTTTGAAACATATTTTACCCATAAAATAGTGAAATTGGCACAAAGTTCAAAACCATTGAAATTTTCAATGTTTTGGCCCTATTTTGTATCAACTTCATCAATGGTGATTGCTATCAAAAGATAGACTTCACTAAGGTTTTTCAAAATGATTATAAAATATTTTTAAAACCTTATTTTGGATCATATTCCTTAGGCTCAATGTACATGACTTGTACACAAGCTTTCCCAATGATCCACACATTTGAATTAAGATGAGTTTTGGTTCAACTAGATGCAAAAACTATGCACCTTGACCTCAACTCATATCCTAGCATCTCACATGTATCTAGGGTGTATAAATACACATACATGTCAATTGGATGTGAGATGTGGGTTTTGGTTACCTTAATCTAGGGTTTCATGCATTTTCTAAAGCAACACTACTTGATTCCCTTATAAATGGGACTTCAAGTCATACCATAGTCCTTAAATCAATTTTCAATCAAGTTAATACATGAATGTATGATCATGGCATAATAATAGAAAAAATAAAACATGGCCAATGATCATGATGTCATGGCATATGATATAAAACTAAAGCACATAACATTTAAATCCTTAATCCTAAGCATGAACATGACATATAAATGATGAAAATGAACATGATGTCATGTCATGGCATATGTCAAGTCAAAGCATGACAAATAAGATACAAAGGTATATAATACCTAAATTTCAATATTAGTTGCCATTTTATATAATTAGGTTTATTTTGCTATATTACTTAAATTCTCCCAAAAATGCCAAAAACCCAAAATGGCACATTAAGACCTCTAAACCTAAATTGTGCCAATTTACTTGATTTTTCATAATTCCAAAAATGCATTGACACATCCTAAAATCTTTTAGGATATTGATTCAAATCTATTTCCAAGGTAACCATAACCTTTAAAATAACCTAAAGTGCCACCTTTACCATGGTTGAGTTAACTACCCATCCAATCAAGGTTGGCACACCCTAAACCCATCTATCATGATTCAATCACGCTCTTAGGAACCAAAAACCTATTTGAGCTCATAGGGTTAATTAGGTATTCCTTAGGGATAACCTCCCTAGATACCTTCCTAATGACCCTCCTAGGCTTGTTAGCCTTGGTCATTTGGGTTTTACCTAGGTTGACTCTAGGGGTAACTCCCCTTGCAACCTTCTTAGTGGCCACCCTAGGTTTCCTAGAAACCTTAGCCACTAGGCACAAACCTTGGTCAACTCTAGGGATGACTTCCCTATTGACCTTGGTCTTCCTAGATTTAGTTTGTGTTCCATAATCAAATGGAACAGTATTGTAAGCTACCTTAGGCTTAGATTTATGACCCAAACCTTGCTTGCCCTTGGTTGACTTTTGTTTCTTAGGTCCTAGGTGTTGACTTTGACTTTTGGACCCTTGACTTTGATTTTGCATAATCTTGAGGGTCTTTCCTAATTTCTCAAGCCTTGATCTCAAGACTTGGTTCTCTAATTCTAATTGCCCAATTTTAGAATTTTGATTTTTTCTTTGGGCATGGGACTTCCTAGGCATGTGCCTAGTCCATTTAGGATTAAGGTCTAAGTGTTCTCCTATTTTCCTAATAGACTCCCTAGGAAGGACGTTTCTAGGGACATTAGTCCAAAATTTCTTCTTATTTTCTAAGTAGACATTTTTAGCACCTAAGCAAAAATATTTATCTCTAACATGCTTTTCACGGTCAATTGCAAGAGAATTAAAATTCCTAGCATGCTTTTGACTTTTAAATTTGGAAGGTGCATTATTGAAATATACCTTAGGGTTTGCCTTGGAGGCTCCCCCTACATGTATAGATCCCTATTTAACTTTCTTGCTCCCCCTAGGGCATGAATTCCTAAAATGCCCCAGTTGTTGACACTTGAAGCAAATGACGTCCTCTTTGCTTCTTCTAGTGGGGGCACCAGCATCTTTTGATCTATCTTGAGGTTTTGGTGCCGGAGGAGTCTTCCTTACTCTCTTTGAACATTTGCTCTTGTAATGTCCACTTTCCCTACACTCAAAGCAAATTATATGTTTTTTATCTAAAACCAAATTGCTTGAGTTACCTAGTTCGGTGGTGAGGGTCTCTTGAGCTTGTTCTTCCTCTTGACTGGATGTACATGGTTCTTCTTGTTGCTCCGGTGTTGAGGATGCTCTAATCTCCTCCCCCTCAATCCTTGAGGTGGAGGTCTCCTCTTCTTCCACTGATCTGGAAGTTGATTCCTTCTCAACTTCCGAATCCTCACTCCCTTGTGAGAATGATGATTCATCTTCGACCTCCTCTTCTTGAGCCAGTGATGGATCTTCATGGAGCTTGGCCAATTCCCTCCAAAGCTCCTTGGCATCCATACAATCACCTAGGCTACACAAGAAATCATTAGGAATTAAATCAAAGATAAATTTGATTATCTTCTTATTTTTCTGGAATTGTTGGAGTTGCTCCTCACTCCATCTCTTCTTCTTGAGGAAGCCACCCTTTGGTCCTTTTGGATATTCAAATCCTTCCATCAATATGGACCACTCCTCAAAATCCTTCATCATCAAGAAATCTTCAATCCTTCTCTTCCAAGAATTTGTTGGTGCATTCAGCCCAGGTCAAGATTGACCAGGACTTGAGTTTGACTTGAGTGATGTTTTGATGTTTCGACAAAAACATATGACAATGTAATTGTCATTTGGTAAAGTCCAAGCATGGTCTTGGCATTTGAGAAGTCCAACATGGGTTGGCAAGGGAAGTCCAAGCATGGGTCTTGGCATGGAAAGTCCAAGCATGGTCTTGGCATGGAAAGTCCAACATGGGTTGGCAAGGGAAAGTCCAAGCTTGAGCCTTGGCATTTGAGAAGTCCAAAGGTTTGATATTGGTGGCGTAAAGTCCAAGCAGGAGTCTTGACAGCATAAGTCCAATAGTTGGCGGCATAAAGTCCAAGCGGAGTCTTGGCGGCGTAAGTCCAATGAGCCTTGGCGGTGTAGACACCGTTAGCATGACATAGTCGATGGAAGCATCTAAAGGCTAGCACGATGGATGAACAAGTCATGGATGACTTGGAGGGATCCGAGAGGCGCGAGGCTGATGGAGGTGGCTAGAAGGCTTAGGTCTAGGCTAAGGGTGGTCTAGCAAGTATGGGGGCACCATATTTGGGCTAAAACCTCATGTTTGAGGTGTGCCAGTCGACTGGTGCCATGTGGTTAGTCGACTGATGGCTCAAGTAGTCGACTGATCTCATGATAAGTCGACTGGTGCTCGGGAATTCGGCCACAGAATGGAGTCGAGACTCGACTGGTCGAGTGAGGACTCCATCAGTCGACTGATGTGTATGATCAGTCGACTGATAGTAGATCCGTTGGACTTATCCAGCGTGGATCTAGCCGTTGTCTCACGACAACAGTGGCATCAGTCGACTGATGGTCCCGATCAGTCGACTGATCGACCTTTTCCAGCACAGGTTGAAGCTTTACAAGGTGCTCGTGATGGAGGATTTTGACATCGGTTTCTTGAGGGTTTTGGAGCGATTTGCTATTGCAAATTAGGGTCTCCAAGGTGATTTCAAGCAACCAAGCAATCAAGCAATCCAAAGGCAATTGTAAAGTAGTTTTCTTTACTTGCATTGTATTTCATTATTGTAATTGTTAGTGAAAGCCCTAGAGCCAATCATATGATGATTGTTGTATGGACTTTATTGTATCATATTCCTATTTTTTAAGGCATGGTTATTATATTTACTTGTATTGGTGCCAAATAACTAAATATAATAATGTCCTTGAGTAGTAGGTTCTTATCTATATCAATCGATTGGTTGTATCGATAATGAGATGATATAGAGAACACTACTCTTAATCATTCCTAGTCGAGTATTAACATTCAGGGACAATGTTAATGCGTAGAGACTAGCATGTAGGTCAACAAGATGACTTGATCTCACAAGTCATGGATATGAGATATCAAGTTGACACATGGGTATGCATTGGAGAATGTATACTGAATGACCCGCCATGAGAAAGTATCATGGATCGTTATATGAGTGTCATATACTTTCTCATGTGGCTATTAGTATGACTATTAGTCCTTAGACCTGAAGTCACCATGGTTCCCTACATAATGAATTGCATACTTTGGCTTCGTCAAACGTCACCCGTAAATGGGTGGACTATAAAGGCGACATTCGGGTATGTACGAATTATGCGGAGGATGTGAGTGATGTAGATGGGATCTATCCCTCCTATATGACGGGGTGACATCGATATTCTTGATAGAGTGAGACCACGAAGTGCATGGTTATGCCCAAATGAGTCAATATGAGATATTGAGCTCATTTGATTAGAGTGAGTCTACTTGGAGTTCAAGATTTAGATTGTACCGAGGATGACACGGTCTATGCCTCGATTGGTCAATCTAGATGTCAAGGATAGAGGGACATTGTCACATATTGTGAGAGTCACAATTAGTAGTCACAAAGGTAATGTTGGAGCTCAACATTCTTGTAACTTAGGTAGCAATGATGTGTTGCTAGATACCGCTCATTGCTTATGTTCCTAAATCGGTTTAGGGACATTGCCAACGTTACAAGAACCTATAGGGTCACACACATAAGAGCAATTAGATGGAGATTAGGTTCATATGATGAACCATGAGGATTAGGTTCATGGGATGAACCAAATTGGATTAAGAGTAATCCAAATTAGACTAATTGAGTTAGACTCAAGTTGATTCAAGTGTTGAATGAGTCTAATTGAGATTTGATTCATCAAATCAATTTAAATTAATGAATAAAGATTCATTAAATTAAATTGACTTGAGTCAAGTGGTTAGATTTGATCAACCATGGGAGATTAGAGGTCAAGTTTGACTTGACTTGAGAGGGAAGATGAAAGGTCAAGTTTGACTTGACCAAATGCCATGTCATGGTGATGACTTGGCATGGGCGGCCAATGATGATGCTCCACATCATCATTGACTTTGTCAATTGATGCCACATCATGAGGGAGATCAAGGGTCATGGGAGTTACATGCATGCATGTAACCCCCCTCCATGAAGTGGCCGGCCACTCCATTAGATGGTGTATTGATTTTTGGTGGCTAATTGACTTCATCTTCAACCTTGGAACTTTTCTTCTCAAGCTCTCTCCCTCTCCTTCCTCATCTTGCCGAGACACCCTAGGAGTGCTAGCACACTCAAGTGTGTTTTTCTTCCACCTATTGCTTGTGTGGATACCATAGAGGAGTGTGCACTTGACACTCTCGAGTTCCGGCGGACTTTTGGACGAGCGGGATTTGCGAAGGGCATCGCATCGAGGGTAACGCTCTTATCTCTTAGATCTAAGGTAGATCTAGGGTTTTTTTATACAAGCACATACATGTTTTGTTTTAATACTTCTTCGCACGGATCCGTGGCCGGGGGCTTCCGAGGTTTCCGCAACGCAAAAAGCGGTTTTTGCGGCTCGGAAAAACCCAACAGTAATTGCTTGTATTAGTATCTTATTGTTGTAAGATTAATTGTACGAGGTTTCTCCGCCTCCGGATTGTTCCGAGAAGGAGTTATTATTATAGTGGTGTGTGATTGGCATCGCTAGGGTTCGTACGAACCCGATCCGTGGAGTAGGAACCATGCGGTTCCGAACCACATTAAATCTTCGTGTCTTTGTGTTGGATCGAAAGTGTCGCTAGAGGGGGGGGGTGAATAGCGATACGGTGTCGTTAAAAACTTTTGCAATAAGTAAAAAGCAAGTAGAGAATGCACAGCGGAAATATAAAGTAGACAAGATATTTTTACGTGGTTCACAATCTTTCGATTGCTAATCCACGGCCCTAGTGATCCTTGATCACGTACGGAGGGCAATTCACTAAAACCACTCCTCTTCGTTGGAAGTAGGAGCAACGATTACAAAAAGAAATCAAGGCAAAGGGACACTCCCCCTTTCCTTGTTACGATTAAAGCACAAAGACAATTTAAAGAAGTAGAACTTAAATAAATATACCGACAACTCTTATAAGTAGAAGATGTAGCTTTCGTTGTCGGCGGCACTTCGTCGTAGCAAATGTGAGTAGTAATGGCGTTGGCTCTTTAATTATTGTTATTTGCTTGGCTTGAACATGTCTATTTATGTATATTGATCTATGAATTTAGACATAGGTAGTGTCCAAGGTGAGGTTCTTATCCCAACTCAAGGATGAGGTGTTTCATCCAACCACCTTGTGCCACCTCCAACCTTCTTGTGCGCCAACTCAAGGATGAGGTGTTTCATCCAACCACCTTGTGCCACCTCCAACCTCCTTGGGCGCCAACTTGAGGATGAGGTGTTTCATCCAACCACCTTGTGCCACCTCCAACCTCCTTGGGCGCCAACTTGTTGGAGCCATTCAACTTGTGCCACATCATGGGAGCCAACCATCTTGTGCCAACTCACCTTATCTTGGGCGTCCACCACAAGGAAGCTTGGTGATGGTTTGGATGTCCACCTTGATGCCACATCACCCTTTGTACCAAAACACGAGTCAAGTCCAAATTCACCCCCTTGAAATTCGAGCTCTTCTCGAGGCTGGAACTTGACTAGCAGTTGACTGTAGTCAAAGGGTTTTGGACTGCAGTACAAGTTAGCTTAAAATATAAAGTACGATGGTTCTAACCATCTGATCTCGACCTAGACCTTCCATTGGAGGTATTGGGTCGGATCTACGCTTAACGACCTTGCTTCGCTTACCTTGTAGCCTCGCTTAGGTCTTCACCCGAGTACCTCGGCTTCCTCCGAAGTCCCTCTGGCGTTGCCCGACCAACTCGGTTCCCACCGGGTGTCGCAGACCTTCCGCTCAACTTTAGCATTTCTGCACACTTAATTGAGCTCGTAAGATAACAAATATACCCTTAACTATTGAGCCTTTTGCCATAATCAAAATACCGGTTCGACTTTGGTGCCCACGGCACCAACAATCTCCCCCTTTTTGATTCATGGCAAACCTACACAAAAGTTAAGGAAAAATTAAGCATAACAGTAAGCTAGCATAATGATTAAGCATGAATGAGCTAGCATAAAGATTAAATATGAATGAGCTAGCATAATGATTAAGCATGAATGAGCTAGCATAAAGATTAAATATGAATGAGCTAGCATAAAGATTAAATATGAATGAGCTAGCATAATGATTAAATATGAATGAGCTAGCATAATGATTAAGTATGAATGAGCTAGCATAAAGATTAAGCATGAGTGAGCTAGCATAAAGATTAAGCATGAGTGAAATATTATTGTTTCAAGTTCTCCCCTTTGAGGTAACCTCCCCCTTGACCGAAGGTGAGTTCTTGAAAAATAATTTTTACTCCCCCTTAATAGTTGCTTAAGTAAACGGAATTACTTAATATAAAAGGTAATAATTTTGTTTACTTTCTTCCTTACTTTTGTGACTTTCTCCCCCTTTTGCCTTAACTCAAAAAGTTTGTAAGTCCAAGCAAGTTCCCAATATAAATATATATATATATTTTTTTAAAAATAATAATAAGCTTGAAAATATGTTCATCTAAAATGTACAACTCCGGTTGGACTTGATTGATATAGAATGATCAATAAGTCTTGAAGGAGTTGATTAATTTTAAATAATTATACTCCATGGTTCATGTCGATGCACTGAATCTACATCTGGAACCAGGAGTAAGGTCCTAACATCTCACGCCCGTCTACGTGGCTAAGTACACAAACACATTAGTCCTATGTGTTGTGAGATGTGTTGGCTCCTTAAATCTATAGGTATATGATTTCTAAGGTAAGACTTAGGCTAATTTCATAAAAAGAAGCAAAAGTAGAGTACATATATAGAAAAATTTAAATCCTACTCTATTACGCACATACCTAACTTTCGTCTTAATAAACTAAATTCGCCGGGTAGTGGTTTGGTGAAGATGTCCGCTAGGTTTGATTTGGACTCAACATACTCTAGTTGTATAGTTCCATTAGTTACATGTTCCCTAATGAAGTGGTGTTTAACTTCTATATGTTTTGTCCTAGAATGACATATTGGATTTTTAGTTAAGTTAATTGAACTAATGTTATCTATGTAGGTTTTAATGTTGTTAAAGATTAAGCTAAAGTCTTGGAGAGTGTGCTTCATCCACAGGAGCCGAGAGACACACTCACCCATCGCAACGTGATTCCGGTGGTAGATAAGGCAACGCAATCTGCTTCCCTCTTGCACCAACTTACTAGACTCGAGCCGAGGATTTGACAACAACCACTCGTGCTCTTTCTATCGAGTTTACTACGGCATAGTCGAGTCGGAGTAGCGATTAGATTAAACTCGGTAGATCTAGGGTACCAAATACCTCGTTTAGCGTGCCCTTTAGATATCTAAGGATCGCTTGACTAGGGTTAGGTGAGACTCCTTGGCACAGGTTTGTAACCTTGCGCACATACTTACGAATAAAATGTCGGATTAAATAGGAGACTTCCTATTGCGCTCCTATAGTATTTTAGGTCAACGGGTTTTCCTTCTACATCTTCGTTTATATTAACATTAGTTGCCATAGGTGTATTGATTATTTTAGCATCTTGCATTCCAAATCGATTTATTAAGTCCTTAGTATATTTTTGTTGATGTAAATATATTCCATCTTTAGTTTGTTTAATTTGTAAACCTAAGAAAAACTTAACTCTCCACTAAATTCATTTCAAATTCACTTTCCATAAGTGAGATGAATTCGTTTAGCGAGGATCGAGTTGGTAGTTCCAAAAATTATATCATCTACATAGATTTGGGCTATAAAGATTTCTTTTCCTACGGTTTTAACGAATAAGGTTGGGTCGACTAAACCTTGGTTGAATCCTTTGGACTTAAGATAGATCGAAAGCCTTTCGTACCAAGCTCTTGGGGCTTGTTTGAGTCCATATAGGGCTTTCTTAAGTCTAAGGACATGGTCAGTTTATCTAGATTTTCAATCCGGAGGTTGGTAGCGTAAACTTCTTCCTTAATGTATCCATTCAAAAATGCTGACTTGACATCCATTTGAAACAATTTAAAACCTCGATGTGCAGCATATGCTAACAACATTCGGATGGACTCTAGTCCAGCTCATCATCGTAATCTAAACCTTCGACTTGACTAAACCCTTTTGACTAACCTAGCTTTATTTCTAACTACTTCACCTTTATCATCAAGTTTATTTTGAAATACCCACCTTGTTCCAATAATTGATTTTTCTTTAGGTGGTGGTACTAATTCCCAGACTTCATTTCTAGTGAATTGAGCTAGCTCTTCTTGCATAGCAATAATCCAGTCGGGATCAAGAAGTGCTTGTTCAATAGTTTTGGGTTCGATTTTGGAAATTAACAAGATTTGACTAAGGTTTCGATATGAAGCTCTAGTTCGAACCCCTAAATTTGGATCACCTATAACTTGATTGATAGGATGATTTGTTTGAGTCTTAGTGTGACTCGGGTTAGGGTCATCTATCACTTGGTCGATAGGATGACTTGGGTGAGTTCTAGTTTGACTTGGGTTAGAGTCATCTATCACTTGGTCAATAGGATGACTTGGGTTAGGACGAGATTCAAGTTCAAGATCAGAGTCGGGTTCGCTATAAGTTGATTTGCTAGTTGGTTTTGTTAAGGATTGAACGGGTTCGTGTCCTTCGTCGAAAACTATATTAATGGTTTCTTCGACTCTAAGAGTGTCGTGATTGTATACCCTATAAGCTCTACTGGTGGTTGAGTATCCTAGAAAGGTTCCAGTAGAGGTTTTGGATTTGAATTTCCCTAGGTAATCCTTAGTGTTTAAGATATGTACCTTGCATCCAAATACTCTAAAGTACTTGATGTTCGGTATTTTATCGTGATAAATCTCGTACGAGGTCTTTTGGTGCCTCTTTACCATAAGGATCCTATTTTGGACATAGCAAGCCGTACTAACGGCCTCGCCCAAAATCTATCGGGTAGGTTATACTCGTTTAACATTGTCCTAGCGGCTTCTTGTAGGGTTCTATTTTTCCGCTCGACTAACCCATTTTGTTGTGGGGTTCTAGGACATGAAAACTCATGGTGGTATCCGTTTAGGTTACGTAAATCAGTAAACTGTGGTTTCAATTCACCACCATGATCGCTTCTAAGTCTTTTAATCTTAAGGTTCTTTTGATTTTGATTAACCTACAAAGATTGATTAGTTGGTCTAGGGTATCATTTTTATGTTTGATAAACCTAACCCAAGTAAATCTAGAATAGTCGTCAATTATGACTAAGCAAAATTGACTACCATTGAGTGACTTAGCTCCATGTGAATCAAATAGATCCATGTGTAGGAGCTCAAGAACACTTTTGGTTCGTTCTTGATTAGTTAATTGATGTTGTGTCCTAGATTGTTTACCTTGTTGACAAGCATTACATATTTTATTATCCAAGTTGTTTAGTTTAGGCAAACCTATAACCAAGCCACTCGACTCATCTTGTGGGCCACGAGTCTTGGGTGCAGTGTCAGTCTTGTGCCATAACCAAGATTCCTCTTCTTGTGTCATAAGACACTTGGTTGAGGAGTTGGGTAAATTTATTGTGTAGATGTTGCTACTCCTAGTTCCTTTAAGTATTATTTTAGATGTTGCATTTATTTTGATTACGCATTCATTTTCTAGAAATATGACCTTATAATTGTTATCACACAATTGGCTTACACTAAGTAAATTATATTGAAAGTTTTCTACTAATAAGACATTTTGAATTGTAAAGTTAGAGTTGAGCTCAATATCACGATCCGATGATTTTGAGCTTGCCGTTATTCGAAGGCTACCGATCCTTGTCGTTTGAATCGTAACCGAAAATTTGAGTTGATCCCCGGTCATGTGTCGGGGAGCAACCCATCCAACATCCATTGATCCTACACATAAGGTAGTTGGATCGGATATTGGAATTACTAAAGGGTTGTTTGTAAGTTTTAAACCTAAATCATCTCACCAATATCTACATGATCAAAACATGTTATTCCTATGTGTTATTGTGAGATGACTTTCAATTTTACTTGATTAATTTTAATGAATTTAAATTAACCAACATTAGGTTAGATTCGATTTAGTCTAAGCTCATCAAGTAATCTTTTCAAGAGATTAGCTTCAGGTCGTGGCGAGGCACAGAGGCCTTCTTTGATCGGAACAACGACCACTTCCTTAGACAAAGCTAATTTCAAGAAATTGATAACTCGACTTACTTGAGACTACGTCTTGGTCTAACTAGTTATTTTTGAAAAGAGGCTCCCCGAGGCTCAATCTTTTAAAGGATTTTAGTTGGTTTATTTTTTGAAAAGAGGCTACCCTAGGCTCAATCTTTTCGCAGGATTTTAGTTGGTTATGAGTCCTATCTAACCATTCTAAAAATAAAGGAAAAACTAAGCATGCAATTTCTAAGACTTAACAAAAAAACATTTTGTATTGGCTCCCCCTGGACCATTGAATCGAGTGGTTCTATTCACATAGTGAATTTGGTCCTTGGGAACCCAATACATGTTAGATCCTAAAGTTGAAATCAAAGTGGTCTTAGGGACCCATGCTTGGACATTTTTCTTATGTTGGTTTACTATAGACATATATGACTTATTGGTTGTATTTGAGTTAAACCCGAGTCCGGCCTTGTTGTACGGCCCTTTGTGATCCAAGTAAGAGGTCAAGTCCCTTGGATCCCAAAGTGAACCTTTCCAACGTGTTCCTAAGGTCTTGACTTGTGTTTTCAAAGCGAGTTCTCAACTTCAAGCTTTTCAAGCAGGTTGAGTCCTCCTCTTGAATCGAGTAGTCGAAGAGGTTAGGAGACCTCATGTTTGAGAAGGTTAACCTCCTCAATTAGGGTCTCGACCTTGGACTCGGACTTAGCTAGTTTCTTATTTAAAAATTTAATTGCACCATACAAAGTATTAAGTAACGACCGACTTACCCTTAATGATTCTTTTGAACCGGATACGGATCCGTGGCTTGTCTTGAATGGAAGCTCATCATCGGATTCGGACTCGGACTCTTCTTCGGTTTCGGAGTCGTGCTCGGTCGGCTTGGCCATTAGAGCTTGGATATCGCTTCTTCCTCCGACAACTCCTCCCAAGTAGCGTTTAGCGCTTTCTTGGTCTTTGATGCGTTATTCTTTAGCTTTGGGCACTCGGACTTGATGTGACCGAACCTGTTGCACTCATAGCATCTAAAATTAGAAGTATTTGAATTAGGGTTAGGCTTACCTTGAGTTGTTGGTCGTTTCGTCTCTTGATCATCTTCGAACTAGATTGACTAGTTCGGATTCTATTCGAGTCTACTTCCGATTCGGACTAAATCTTCTTACTTCGGGGGTGGCTTGCTTGCGGGCTTCTTCTTCTTGGAACCTGCAACTAACGCAATACTCTTCTCGGCCTGGACCACGTTAGTTTGCTCATGTAATTCAAGTTCCGAAAACAATTCGTCTAACCTAATTTTAGAAAGGTCCTTGGAGACCTTGTAGGCATCGACCATGGATGCCCACAAGGTGGTCCTAGGAAAGCGAGTTAAGAGAATACGATAAGGTCGCGATTCTCGACCTTTTGTCCGATGGCATGGAGTTGGTTGACGATGTCTTGGATCGAGCATGTAGTTGAGTTCTTGGTCTCGTTTTCCTGCATTTTCAAGTTATACAATTTATTTAAAAGTAAATCTCTTTTACATACCTTCGTGTCGTCGGTGCCTTCGTGTAGTTCCACTAGCTTGGTCCATAAGTCCTTTGCACTAATGAAGGGACGGTTGAGCTCTTCCTTGGACAACCCACATTGCAAGATTTGAGTTGCCTTGGCATCGGCTTCTACTTGTTTTTCATGGAATTTGACCATTGATCGTAACCCAAAGATTCACCATCTTCATTAATAGGAAGTGTGAAACCGGTTTGGATTACGATCCACATCTCGATTTGGGTTTTAAGAAAGCATTCCATCCGACCCTTCCAATAACGAAAGTCATTACCGTTGTAAAACGGGGGTCGGGCGGTGCTAAACCCTTCGAGATGGGCCATTTAAAAACAAGAAGAAGAACGACGAAAAGAATCTTGCAAAACACACACGGAAAGAATATTCCAAGACTTTCGTCTTGGATTAGTAGTCTTGAGAAGTAAAAAGATATATAAAATGTAACTTGCAAAAGAAATAAACAATCAAATCGAATGTCGTTGAAGTTCGGAGGACAACCTTACTCGGATCTAACCCAAGGACAACCTTATCCGGATCCTAAAGCCTCTAATGCAATTCTATATGTAGGAGAAGATAAGCAAGTGAAATAATTATCACAGAAATAAATAAATAAAAAATCTGTAAAAAAAAAAGAAACAAAGCTAGATTGGTGGTTTCACCGAATCTTAGCGCCCCCGGCTCTGATACCAATTGTTGGATCGAAAGTGTCGCTAGAGGGGGGGGTGGATAGCGATACGGTGTCGTTAAAAACTTTTGCAATAAGTAAAAAGCAAGTAGAGAATGCAGTGAAATATAAAGTAGACAAGATATTTTTACGTGGTTCACAATCTTTCGATTGCTAATCCACGGCCCTAGTGATCCTTGATCACGTCACGAGGGCAATTCACTAAAACCACTCCTCTTCGTTGGAAGTAGAGAACGATTACAAAAGAAATCAAGGCAAAGGACACTCCCCTTTCCTTGTTACGATTAAAGCACAAAGACAATTTAAAGAAGTAGAACTTAAATAAATATACCGACAACTCTTATAAGTAGAAGATGTAGCTTTCGTTGTCGTGACGCCGTCGTAGCAAATGTGAGTAGTAGTAGCGGCGTTATTCTGACGAGCTCTTGAATTCTTGTTATTTGCTTGGCTTGAACATGTCTATTTATGGATATTGATCTATGAATTTAGACATAGGTAGTGTCCAAGGTGAGGTTCTTATCCCCCAAGACTTGTTCATCCACATCCTTTGCGCCAACTCAAAGATGAGGTGTTTCATCCAACCACCTTGTGCCACCTCCAACCTCCTTGTGCGCCAACTCAAGGATGAGGTGTTTCATCCAACCACCTTGTGCCACCTCCAACCTCCTTGGGCGCCAACTTGAGGATGAGGTGTTTCATCCAACCACCTTGTGCCACCTCCAACCTCCTTGGGCGCCAACTTGTTGGAGCCATTCAACTTGTGCCACATCATGGGAGCCAACCATCTTGTGCCAACTCACCTTATCTTGGGCGTCCGCCACAAGGAAGCTTGGTGATGGTTTGGATGTCCACCTTGATGCCACATCACCCTTTGTACCAAAACACGAGTCAAGTCCAAATTCACCCCCTTGAAATTCGAGCTCTTCTCGAGGCTGGAACTTGACTAGCAGTTGACTGTAGTCAAAGGGTTTTGGACTGCAGTACAAGTTAGCTTAAAATATAAAGTACGATGGTTCTAACCATTTGATCTCGACCTAGACCTTCCATTGGAGGTATTGGGTCGGATCTACGCTTAACGACCTTGCTTCGCTTTCACACGAGCTTACCTTGTAGCCTCGCTTCCGGTCTTCACCCGAGTACCTCGGCTTCCTCCGAAGTCCCTCTGGCGTTGCCCGACCACCTCGGTTCCCACCGGGTGTCGCAGACCTTCCGCTCAACTTTAGCATTTCTGCACACTTAATTGAGCTCGTAAGATAACAAATATACCCTTAACTATTGAGCCTTTTGCCATAATCAAAATACCGGTTCGACTTTGGTGCCCACTGCACCAACACTTTGTGTGTGCTTGTCCATTTCGTTATTGTATTATATCTATATACCGCTGCGCTAACGAAATTGTAGAGACGAACGCGATCGATTTCCGACAACTTGAGAACGACGCTATTCACCCCACCCCCCTCTAGCCGTTCCAATATTCCTAACAAGTGGTATCAGAGCCCGGGGCTCTTCTACGGACTAACCGCCCGGAGCTAAGACAAAAGGCTAGAGGGTAAAGATGGAAGTCCAAGAACAATTAGGATGGGACATCAACACACCGGTCCCTTATTCATCCTATGGATGAGAAGGCTTCAATTCTTGGAAGAAAAGGATTGAAGACTTTTTGATGATGAAAGATTTGTAGGGGTGGTCCCTATTAATGGGAGGATTTGAGTTTCCAAGAGGACCAAAAGGTGGATTCCTCAAAAGGAAGAGATGGAGTGAAGATCAAATTCAAGCCTTCGAGAAAAACGTAAAGGTAGTAAATTTTATTTTTGATTTGGTCCCTAATGATATTGTGTGTATGGTAGGGGACTTTATGGATGCTAAGGAGTTATGGAGCCAAGTGGCAAAGCTCCATGAAAACTCATCATCGGTCAAAGAAGACTTGGAAGAGGAGGATGAAGAAGAGAGTTCATCCTCAAGTGAAAGTGAGGAATCGGAAGTTGAGATGGAGTCAACTTCCGGATCGGAGAAAGAAAAGGTGGAAGAAGTGGAAGAAGCATCCACTTCTAGGATTAAGGAGGAGAGACCATCCTCCACACTGGGGCAATCTCAAGAGGAGTCATCCACCTCCGGGAGAGATAAAGAATCCACTCCGGGGCCTACAACCACTCTAGGTAACTCAAGCAATTCGGTTTTAAACAAAAATCATATAATTTGCTTTGAGTGTAGGGAATCCGGGCACTACAAGAGTAAGTGCCCAAAAAGGGTAAAGAAGGCTCAACCGGCACCAAAAGTCAAGGATGTCGGTTCCCCAACATCTAAAGGCAAGGAGCACATCATATGCTTCAAGTGCAACTCAAAGGGACATTACCGGAGTCATTGCCCAAGGGGGAAGAAGAAAGGGCAAGAAGGAGCAACACAAGTAGGGGGAGCCTCCAAGGCAAACCCTAAGGTAAAATTTATTAATGCACCTTCAATTTCTAGGGATAAGAAGCATGCTAGGAATAATTTTAATAGTCTTGCTATTGTACATGAAAAGCATGCTAGAAATAATAAACATATTTGTTTAGGTGCTAAGAGTGTCCACTTAGGAAATAAGAAGAAATTTGGGACTAATGTCCCTAAAAATATTTTACCTAGGGAATCTATCAAGAAAATAGGAGAACACCTAGGTTTCAATCCTAAATGGACTAGGCATATGCCTAGGAAGTCAAATGCCCAAGGATTAAATCAAAATTCTAAAATTGGGCAACTAGAAAAGGAAAATCAAGTCTTGAGGTCAAGTCTTGAAAAGATGGAAAAGACCCTTGCAAAAATGCAAAATCTATTTCAAGGGTCAAGAGGTCAACATGTAGGGTCTAGAAGTCAAAGCCTAGAGTCAAATGGTCAAAAATCAAGACCTAGGAAATTAGATTCATCCAAGGGAAAACCTAAGCCCAAGGAAACCTATCACAATGTTCCATTTGATTATGGAACTAAACCTAGGAAAACTAAGGTCAATAGGGAAGTCATCCCTAGAGTTGACCAAGGGTTGTGCCTAGTGTCCAAGGTTGGTAAGAAACCTAGGGTGGCCACTAAGAAGGTTGCAAGGGGAGTTACCCCTAGAGTCAACCTAGGTAAGACCAAAATGACCAAGGCTAATAAGCCTAGGAGGGTCATTAGGAAGGTATCTAGGGAGGTTATCCCTAAGGAATACTTAATTAACCCTAGGAGCTCAAATCGGTTTTGGGTTCCTAAGAGCGTGATTGATTCACGCTAGGTGGGTTTAGGGTGTGCCAACCTTGATTGGATGAGTAGTTAACTCAACCATGGTAAAGGTGACACTTTAGGATATTTTCAAGGTTATGGTTACCTTGAAAATACATTTGAGCTCTAATCCTAAAAAGATCTTAGGATGTGCCAATATTAATTATGAAGTTTGATAAAGTGATCAAATTGGCACAATTTAGGTTTAGCGGTTAGTGTGCCATTTTGGGTTTTTGGCACACTAGGGAAACTAGTGATAATGTGGCAAAATATATTTAATCACAACAAATGGCAACTAATATTAAAATTTAGGTATTATTATACCTATATATTTTATATGCCATGCTTTGTTTGCCATATAACATGCCATGACATCATGTTTATTTTAATCATTTTATATGTCATGTTCATGTTTTAGGATTAAGGTTTTAAATGTCATGTGTTTTTAGATTTCATCTTATGTCATGACATCATGATTATGAGCTTATGCTTATTTATATCATCTCTTATGCCATGATCATTTCATGCATTAAATTGATTGAAAATTGAGTTAAGGACAATGACATGACTTGGAGTCCCATTTATAAGGGAATCAAGTAGAGTTGCCTTAGAAAATGCATGAAACCCTAGATTAAATGAACCAAAACCCACATCTCACATCACATTGACATGTATGTCTATTTATACATCCTAGATACATGTGAGATGCTAGGATAATAAGTTAGGTTCAAGGTGCATGGGTAGTGCATCTAGATGAACTCAAACTTATTCTAATTATCACCAAGAATCATAAGGAAAGCTAATATACAAGCTATGTTATTTAGCCAATAAATTATGGTTCAAAATAGGCTTTCAAAAACATTTTAAAATCATTTTGAAAAACCTTGGTGAAGCCTATCTTTTGATAGCAATCACCATTGATAAGATTGATACAAAGTGAGCTTAAACTTTAAAGTTTTTAATCACTTTTGGATTTTGTATCAATCTCCTATTTCGATGGTAAAAATATTTTTCCAAAATTTTTCACTGATTGTATGTGTTATAAGTATTATACGTACCAAATTTCGTGATTTTTCGATATACGTATAATTAGTTATGATTTTCTGAAATTCAACTCTGATAACTGAAATTCAGAAATTTCAGTTATCAGTCGACTGATATTGGTGGCAGTCGACTGATGGAGGTGCCAGTCGACTGATTTCTGAATCACTCGACTGGTAGCCTGATTTTGGGGTAAACAAGGTTGTTTAACCCGATTTCAGCTACGGTTATGGTCCCTAATCACTCCTAACCCTAGGATATGCTTTGGGAAGCATTATAAAGGGTGAAAATCCATTGGATATGGATTAGGAGAAGTATTTAGGGTTTGTATCAATTTTAAGGTGTTGGAAAGTTCAATGTTGAATTTCTAACCTTAATTTTGATGGTTTAGAGTTCCTATTGGCTTAGGGACTTCCCAAGGACATTGTTGGTGCAATGGTCAAGGGGGAGCAAGCCTTTAGGGGGAGGTATCCATCTTGGGATGATGGATGTGTTTTTCTCCTTGAAGAGGAGAAGTTATTGGGAGAATATGACATCAATTGGGAAATTGATGGGACTTTTGAGAGACCCAATTTGGAAATTGGGAGAGTAAATGGGATTGCCTCTCTTGAGTGATATTGGACTTATCACTAGGAAGATGATAGGCATCCTAAGTATTGTTGGACCAAGGGGGAGATTGTAAGATCTCATTGGGACATGAGACATTGACCTCCTTGGAGAGGAAACCTTTTTGATGTTAGTCAAAAAGGGGGATAATGTTTGGGGGAGAACATTTGGAGAGTATTTACCAATTTTGGATAATTGGTAAAAGATTTGAGTTAGTGTTCTAACTCAATCATTTGTTTGGTTTTTGTCAAACATCAAAAAGGGGGAGATTGTTGGTGCAATCGGCCCAGGTCATGATTGACCAGGACTCGAGTTTGACTTGAGTGATGTTTTGACAAAAACATATGACAATGTAAATGTCATTTGGTAAAGTCCAAGCATGGTCTTGGCATTTGAGAAGTCCAACATGGGTTGGCAAGGGAAGTCCAAGCATGGGTCTTGGCATGGAAAGTCCAAGCATGGTCTTGGCATGGAAAGTCCAACATGGGTTGGCAAGGGAAAGTCCAAGCTTGTGCCTTGGCATTTGAGAAGTCCAAGGGTTTGATATTGGCGGCGTAAAGTCCAAGCGGGAGTCTTGGCAGCATAAGTCCAATGGTTGGCGGCATAAAGTCCAAGCAGAGTCTTGGCGGCGTAAGTCCAATGAGCCTTGGCGGTGTAGACACCGTTAGCATGACATAGTCGATGGAAGCATCTGAAGGCTAGCGCGATGGATGAACAAGTCATGGATGACTTGGAGGGATCCGAGAGGCGCGAGGCTGATAGAGGTGGCTAGAAGGCTTAGGTCTAGGCTAAGGGTGGTCTAGCAAGTATGGGGGCACCATATTTGGGCTAAAACCTCATGTTTGAGGTGTGCCAGTTGACTAGTGTCATGTGACAGTCGACTGGACCAAGTCAACTAGGGTTTGACTGCGGGAAGTGGCCTAGCAGTCGACTGCCAGAGGTGGTCAGTCGACTGATGGCTCGAGCAGTCGACTAATCTCATGATCAGTCGACTAGTGCTCGGGAATTCAGCCATAGAATGGAGTCGAGACTCGATTGGTCGAGTGAGGACTCCATCAGTCGACTGATGTGTATGATCAGTCGACTGATAGTAGATCTGTTGGACTTATCCAGCATGGATCTAGTCGTTGTCTCACGACAACAGTGGCATCAGTCGACTGATGGTCCCGATCAGTCGATTGATCGACCTTTTCCAGTACAGGTTGAAGCTTTATAAGTAGCTCGTGATGGAGGATTTTGACATCGGTTTCTTGAGGGTTTTGGAGCGATTTGCTGTTGCAAATCAGGGTCTCCAAGGTGATTTCAAACAACCAAGCAATCAAGCAATTCAAAGGCAATTGTAAAGTAGTTTTCTTTACTTGCATTGTATTTCATTATTGTAATTGCTTGTATTAGTATCTTATTGTTGTAAGATTAATTGTACGAGGTTTTTCCGCCTCCGGATTGTTCCGAGAAGGAGTTATTATTATAGTGGTGTGTGATTGGCATCGCTAGGGTTCGTACCAACCCAATACGTGGAGTAGGAACCGTGCGGTTCCGAACCACGTTAAATCTTCGTGTCTTTGTGTGTGCTTGTCCATTTCTTTATTGTATTATATCTATATTCCGCTACGCTAACGAAATTGTAGAGACGAACGCGATCGATTTCTGACAACTTGAGAATGACGCTATTCACCCCCCCTCTAGCCGTTCCAATATTCCTAACAGAATGGAAGCCTTCTCGTCCATAGAAAGAATAGGGAATAGGGGTGTTGATATCCCATCCCAATTGTTCTTCCATCTTCACCCTCTAGCTTCTTTTTCTTAGCTCCCAACGGTTAGTCCAGAGACGAGCCACGGGCTCTGATACCAATTGTAGGAGATTTGAGGCCGTTAGAGGGGGGTGAATAGCGTCGTGCTAAGCGTGATGGAATTCGTTCGCGTGTCGTCTCTACAAATTTCGTTAGCGGGCAGCGGAATAGTAATGAAAGAAATAACGAAATAAAACAACAACGCAAACACACGGATATAACGTGGTTCAGAACCGAACGGTTCATACTCCATGGATTGGGTTCGTACGAACCCTAGCAATGCATATCACACACCACTATGATAAACACTCCTTCTCGACACAAGTCAGAGGCGGAGAAACCCCTTATAATATGATTACAATAATAATCTAAACACAACAAGCAAATACAATATGAAATACAACAAGAGAAGTAAAGAACACTTTACAAAAACTCTTTGGAAGCTTGCTTGTTGATTGCCTTGGACTAGCACATGAAGGCCCTAATTTGTAGCAGCAAATCGCTTCAAAACGTCCAAGAAAACCAATGCTTTTTCCTCCATCACGAGCTCCTTATATAGCTTCAACCTGTGCTGGAAAAAGTCAATCAGTCGATTGATGGGGACCATCAGTCGACTGATGCCACCGTTGTCGTGAGACAACGGTTAGATCCACGCTGGATAAGTCCAATGGATCCATCATTAGTCGATTGATCATGATGACCAGTCGAGTCTCAACTCCATTATGTGGCCAATTTCTCGAGAACGATCGATCACACGATCGATCATGCTCAAGCCATCGATCATTGCCCACCTCGGCGATCATTGCTAAACTACTTCCCGCAGTCAAACCCTAGTTGACTCAGGCCAGTCGACTGCCACATGGCAGTAGTCGACTGGGACACCTCAAACATCAGGTTTTTATCCCAAATATGGTTCCCCCATACTTGCTAGACCACACTTAGCCTAGACCTAAGCCTTCTAGCCACCTCCATCAGCCTCACGCCTCTCGGATCCCTCCAAGTCATCCATGACTTGTTCATCCATCGCGCTAGCCTCCAAGTGCTTCAATCAGCTTTGTCATGCTAATGGTGTCTACACCGCCAAGGCACATTGGACTTACGCCGCCAAGACTCCGCTTGGAGTTTACGCCGTCAATATCCCCTTGGACTTCTCAAATGCCAAGACCATGCTTGGACTTTCCCTTGCCAACCCATGTTGGACTTTTACATTGCCAAGACACATGCTTGGACTTTCCATGTGCCAAGTACTCAAGACTTGGACTTTCCCAAATGCCAAGTGTCCCACTTGGACTTCCCTTGCCAACTCATGTTGGACTTTCCCATGAAAATTACATTGTCATATGTTTTTATCGAACATCAAAACATCACTCGAGTCAAACCCAAGTCCTGGTCAATCGTGACCTGGGCCGATTGCACCAACATGAATTACACTAGTACCCTCTGTGTGTATTGAGTAGGACCGACTTAGAGGTGATTCAATTTATTGCTAACTACATAATTGAATTAGACCTCGGATATTATGTTGTACACACTCTTAATCCCGATATAATAACAGGCACATATACTTAGTATTTATTTTTTTTTATTTACCAATGGGTGAGATTTATAGAGTAAATCGATAGGCTCGGTAAGTTGGGAAATGATATTATTTATATGGTGTGTCGTTGATTATAGGATGAAACCGTGTCCTATATATTAGGATGATGAAGTCCCCTTGAGGAGCTCATAAGGTTCATCATGTAAACCCTACAGGTGGACTTGGTCTGACATGATGATAAGGTTGAGTGATACTACTCATGGAGTTAGATGTTGATTAATTAATTGTCAGTAAATTAATTAATCGACGGACATTGAGATCTTATACACGGGTAGATATTTGTACAATTAATATATGGAGCCCATATTAACTTATGGGGGTTGGTGAGGTAGATCAATGATAATCCTCTAGTGGAATGGATTATCATTATTGGATCGGACTTTATGTGGGCTTGATCCATTGGGTGACCAAGATCCAACTCCTCCTCATGGTCCCTATTGTAGCCTATTAAAAACCTCATGGAGCCTAGATTTGATGATGGAAAATGAAACTCTAGATCTGACGATGGAGATTAAATCTCTAGATCCAACGGTGGAGATTAAATCTTTAGATCCGACGGTGGAGATTAAATCTCTAGATCCGACGGTTGAGATTAAATCCCTAGATTCAACGGTTGAGATTAAATCTCTTGATCTGACGGTAGAGATTAAAAGGAGGCTTAAGCCTAGCTCTATAAAAGGATGGGCAAGGCTTGGGCGTGGAACACAACAAGGGAGATTAGGGTTATGGGCGGCTAGGGCTTGGAGAGGTATTGGGCGGCTAGGGTTTGGAGAACACTTGGGCAGAAAGACTTTCCCTTCTTCATAGGGTTTTGGACGGCGCCCCTCTTTTTCCTCTCATCCTTGGTCGGCGTCCCAATCCTCTTTCTCTCCTCCTTGGCCAGTAGCAAGAGCTAGGGTCTCTTCCCTTGGAGCTTTTGGTCGGCGCCCATACTCCTTATTCCTTTCCTTGGCCGGCGGAAAGGATCAAGCTTGGAGCTTGGTTGTTGGTTCTAGATAGGATAAGAGTTTCGTTTCATTCTTCCCTTTATTCGGAGCGAGCAAGGAAGGGAAGATCGTGTTCTAGGAGGTTTCGACTTTTGGAAGATCATCGCCCACACAACATCCAAAAGGTGGAAGGACAAACGATAGAAGATCAAGAGGTATAACGAGAGGTATAATGCTTGTTTATGAATCTTTTCTTATTCTACACATGTTGTATGCTTTGTTATGTGGCTAATTTACTTGGACCCCGAATACAAACACAAAAACCGGCGATCCGTACATCATCTATTCCGCAGCTACTCGAAGAATAGAGGTAGGTTGCTTGAACAACAAGTTTGTTTAAGTGACCACTCTAATCGAATAGCACGACGATGGATCGGTAGCTTGGGTAATCCCTATTTGTCAAGGATTAAATTTTTAATCTGGGGATGAAGACGGGATCGCCATGAACAAGTGACCTAGTGGAAGTGGGAAGCGAAGTTTTCTACTTTCAAGTGGTATCAGAGCTTCGGTTCCGCAAAACCTTCAAGTGGTATCAGATCCATGGTTTCTGATTTTGTGTGTTTAGGATTCGATTAATTTTATGCACTTACCATATATTGTATGTGCCAGATAATAGTAGGATGTGCGTAGGTTAACTTTTTGGTTACAGGCATAAGATCCAACTATTATGGGCATATGTGTGTATGTGATTGTATGTGTGTAATTGTATATTATTTGAATCCTTAGGGTTAACGAGGCTAGTGTTTAATTTTTGTAATTAAGTATGACATTGTTTAGCTAGTCTTTTTATTTTAGTTTACTTTCGATCTAGATTTCATGTACACACTTTCGTGGAGTATAGGATTGATGGATGTAAATTAAAATAGTTTTTCTCTGCTCGGATCTCTGAATGGCCTGTACAAGGCGTAGGGAGGAGCGGAGAAGATGGCGATACAACGGGAGGCATATTGGAGAACAAAAGCCATAATAGTTGGAAAATATTTTTTTTTCATATTTATTGCTTATTGTTTGATATGCATGTCATGTTCTAGGAAAATTCCTCAATTTTAAATTACTAATTGGGAGAGGGATATTTTTATAAATTCCCACGGCCTCCATTACGATTTGACATGTGATGCAAACAAACTTGCGCGTCGGCTCTGAGTGCCTTCCTCCACATCGGATGAGTTTGTTTTACGGATCACAGGGTCAAATATGGTTATATGAAATTATTAAAGAGCATGTGTACTTCCCCATCGGAAGGCACATAACCCGAAATAATTGCCTTGGTGCCGAGTAATGGTGAACAATTAGATGCAAATAGAAGTATCCTCCCCATCGGAGTCACTGCTTTTATTTGTAGGGTCAAAGAGGAACCAACTATTAATTTTATTTGTCAAAAAGTTAGGTTGACAAAATAGTAAAATTAATGTGTAAAACCTCCTCTTACAAATGTGGAATTCGTATACGTCCACACGATTGTGGCATATGATATTCTCGGTATTTTGAGGTGTTGGTTAATTTTAAAATTTTATTGTTTGAGGAATCAATAATTTTTTGAAATCTAATATTTTGATCTATGTGATTCTTAGGTTTTTTAAAATGACTTTCAACTTGCTTGATGTGATGCTGAAAGAAAATAAACTTACTGGACCCAATTATGTTGATTGGAAGAGGAATCTTGACATTGTCTTGACTGTTGAGGAGTACAAATATGTACTCTTCGAAGAGTGTCCTCCTAAGCCTACGGATGATTCTTGGGAAAAGGAGAAGGAGAGTTATAAGAAGTGGATTAAGGCTGATGAGATGGCACGGTGTTACATTTTAACTTCTATGTCAAATGTATTACAACATCAGCATCAAGCCATGCCCACTGCTTATGACATGATGCTCAATCTCAAAGAGCTTTTCGGACACCAGAATCGGGCTGCTAGGCAGGAAGCCATGAGGAACTTGATAATGACCACCAAGATCGAGGGAACACTTGTGAGGGATCATATTCTCAAGATGATGGCTCATTTGAATGAGCTGGAAGTCCTTGAAGCTGAGATCGAAGGGGAAACCCAGGTCGATATCATTCTCCCGTCTCTACCTAGGAGTTTTGAGAAGTTTTACCTGAACTACAACATGAATAAAAGGTTGCATTCGTTGGCAGAGATTCTGACAGAACTCTAGGCGACAGAGGGGCTTTTTCGTCAGAGTGCTTAGGCTGAGGCCTTGATTACCCAAAAGGTTTCTACTTCTAAGCCGAAAAGCAAGAAGAAGAAAAAACAAGGTGGGACAAAGGTGGCGGGAGGATCTCAGGGAGGAGTGAAGAAGACGAAAGGCAAGTGCTTCACTTGCAAGCAGACTGGACACTGGAAGAAGGACTGCCCCAACCGGAAGCAGAACAAAGGTATATCTTTTGGTCTAGTCGTTGAAACATGTTTAGCGGTGTTATCTACCGGCACCTGGTGTGTAGATACAGGAGCCACTGATCATGTCTATAATACTTTGTAGGGGTTCCAGGAAACCAGACGACTTGCTGAAGGGGAGATTACCGTCTTGTTGGGTGATGCTACGAAGGTAGCGGTTGTTGCAGTGGGAGATATTTATTTGTCTTTTGAGAGGAATAAAGTTTTGGTTCTGAAAAATTGCCTTTATATACCTTTATTTAGAAAGAATTCGGTTTCTAAATTATTTGTGGATGGATATTCTATTTCTTTTAAAGACAGAGTTGTTATAAAAAGAAATAGGGAGATTATCTATTATGGTGCATTGATAGGAAATTTATATATACTCGAACCAAAAGCTCCCACAATGCAAATAGAAGTAAATAACTCATCTTCTAATTCCAATATGAAAAAAGAACCTTCGAAGATGAACCAAACATATCTTTGGCATCTAACGCTAGCTCATATTAACCTAAGTAGAATTCAAAGGTTGATAGTTGATGGACCTCTGGGTTCATTAGTGGTGGAAGATTTCCCAACCTGCGAATCTTGCTTGGAGGGTAAAATGAACAAGATGCCTTTTAAGGCCAAGGGGTATAGAGCCAAAGATGTGTTAGAGTTGATTCATTCTGATTTGTGTGGTCCTATGTCTATCCAGGTAAGAGGTAGTTTTGAATATTTCATCTCTTTTATAGATGATTATTCAAGATATGGATACATTTACTTGATGCGCCGCAAGTCTGAATGCTTTGACAAGTTCAAAGAATTCAAGGCTGATGTGGAGAAACGTCAAGGAAAAAGTATCAAGACACTACGATCTGATCATGGTGGTTAGTACCTCTTGGGAGAGTTTAGGGATTACTTATCAGAGACTGGGATTCAATCCCAATTATCTGCATCTGGCACACCCCAGCAGAATGGTGTAGCAGAGCGAAGGAATAAGACTCTTATGGAGATGGTTAGATTAATGTTGAGTTATTCTGAGTTGCCAGATTCGTTCTGGGGATATGCTCTATTTACGGTAATATATATCCTGAACTTAGTACCATCTAAATCAGTGCCTTCTACTCCCACAGAATTGTGGACTAGGTCAAAGCCTAGTCTGAGACATATTCAGATTTGGGAGAGTCCAACACATGTGTTGAAGGCAGATGCTGGAAAGTTGGAACCTCGTACAGAAGTGCGCATGTTCGTTGGCTATCCTAGAGGAACGAAAGGTGGTTTATTTTATAGTCCTAGAGATCAGAGGGTGATCGTTAGCACGAACGCCAGATTTCTAGAGGAAGACTATGTAATGAACCACAAGCCCACGAGTAAGATTGTTCTGGAGGAATTGAGAGGGGAAGTCACTACTTTCGTACCACCGATACAAGAGGATATACCACAAGTGACTGCACCGCATGTCACAGAGGATACATAGGTGTGTAGGGATGTATACTGAAAAGTCTATCTTTTGTATGAACATCTTTATTTTGAAATAAGAATCAGATGATCATTGTTTGCATTTTTATGGTTATGCAATATTGTCTAATACATTACATTGTAGATAACATGGTGTGTGCTGTCACACGAGAGATCATGTTATCGGCTCCTTGTAAAGTATAAGTAAAGGCTCACAACCGAGATGGCTTTGGACAAACCATCGGAATGGTTGTAGTGTGATTTGGTATTGGTTTGTCTTGACCATAGAATCACACTAGTGCACTTTGTGTGTATTGAGCAGGACCGACTTAGAGGTGATTCGATTTATTGCTGACTACATAATCGAATTGGACCTAAGGTATTATTTTGTACATGCTCTTAATCCCGATATAATAATGGGCACATATACTTAGTATTCATTTCTTTGATTTACCAATGGGCGAGATTTATAGATTAAATCGATAGGCTCGGTAAGTTGGGAGATAATATTATTTTTATGGTGTGCCGTTGATTATAGGAAGAAACTGTGTCCTATATATTAGGATGATGATGTCCCCTTGAGGAGATCATAAGTTTCATCATGTAAACTCTGCAGGTGGACTTGGTCCGGCATGATGAAAAGGTTGAGTAGTACTACTCATGGAGTTAGATGTTGATTAATAAATGGTCAGTAAATTAATTAATCGACGGACATTCGAGATCTTAAATACGGGGAGAAAATGGACAAATAATATATGGAGCCCATATTATCTTATGGGGGTTGGTGAGGTAGATCAATGATAATCCTTTAGTGGATTGGATTATCATTAATGGATCGGACTTTATGTGGGCTTGCTCCATGGGTGACCAAGATCCAACTCCTCCTCATGGTCCCTAATGTAGCCTATTAACACCTCATGAAGCTTAGATCCAATGGATAGAAACAAAACTCTAGATCCAAAGGTAGAGATTAAATCTCTAGATCCGACGGTTGAGATTAAATCTCTAGATCCGACGATTGAGATTAAATCCCTAGAACCAATGGTGGAGATTAAAACATGGCTTATCCCTAACTCTATAAAAGTAGGGCAAGGGGTGGGCGGCAACTAATGAATCCTAATTGAGATAGGATTAGGGTTTGGAGGCTTAGGGTTTTGGAGGCTTGGGCGGCAAGAAGAATAGGGTTGGCGGCACCAAATAAAGAATCTATTTCCTTATCTCCACCTTCTTCAATCTTGTCGGCGCCCAAACAACTCCTTGTTAGTGAAAGTCCGAGAGACAATCATGTGATGATTATTGTATGGACTTTATTGTATCATATTCCTATTTATAAAGGCATGGTTATTATATTTACTTGTATTGGTGCCAAATAACTAAATATAATAATGTCCTTGAGTAGTAGGTTCTTAACTATATCAATCGATTGGTTGAATCGATAATGAGATGATATAGAGAACACAACTCTTAATCATTCCTAGTCAAGTATTTACATTCAGGGACAATGTTAATGCGTAGAGACTAGCATGTAGGTCAACACGATGACTTGATCTCACAAGTCATTGATATGAGATATCAAGTTGACACATGGGTATACATTGGAGAATGTATACTGAATGACCCGCCATGAGAAAGTATCATGGATCGTTATATGAGTGTCATATAATTTCTCATGTGGCTATTAGTATGACTATTAGTCCTTAGACCTGAAGTCACCATGGTTCCCTACATAAGGAGTTGCATACTTTGGCTTCGTCAAACGTCACCCGTAAAAGGGTGGACTATAAAGGCGATTACTCGGTATGTAACAAATTATGCGGAGGGATGTGAGTGATGTAGATGAGATCTATCCCTCCTATATGACGGGGTGAAGGGTTTCCTTGTCGAGTCGGTGAGGGGAAACTTCGCTTTCCACTTCACCTCGGTTACTTGACCATGGCGATCCCTTCGATGTCCCCGGATTAAAAAAATTTAATCCTAGTCAAAAGGGATTGCCAAAGCAATCAAGTCATTGTTGTGCTATTCATTTAGAGAGGTCACTTGAACAACCAAGTTGTTCAAGCGACCAACCTCTATTCTACGAGTAGCCACGGGATAGACGATGTCCAGATCGCCAGTTTTTATGTTTATACTCGGGATCTAAGTATTATTTATCCATTTACAGAAATATAACATGCTTATATTTGGAAAAACAAATACAAGCAAGTAACCATCCACACAAAACATGCATATAATTGAAAAGCAATTATAAACATAATACAAAAGAACATTAATCAAAATAAACAAGATTGTACCTCTTGTTATACCTCTTGATCTTCTATTGTATGTCCTTCCTCTTTTTGGACGTCGTGTGGGCGACGATCTACCAAAAGTTGAAGCCTCCTAGATCACCAATCTTCCTTTCCTTGTTCACTAGGAACAAAGGAAGATCCTAAAACAAAACTCATCTTCCTTTCTAGAACCGGCCACCAAGTCAATAAACTCGATGTTGCCGCCGGCCAAGGAAGATAAAATGAAGTATGGAAACCAACCAAAGGAGAAACAACAAGGGCATGGGCTCCAGCCAACACTTGGAGAAGAAGAAAGAAAACACCCCTTCTCCTTGTTGCCACCCAAACTCTAAACTAGGCTCTGCTTAATTTCCGGCTAAGGATGAAGGGAAGTAGAATAGATTGAGCTTTGGCCAAGGTAGAGGGAAGAAGGAAGAGGGGCCGGCCATCATTAGGAAGAAGAAGAAGAAGCTCCCTCTCCTTTTTGCCGCCCAAACCAACAACCAAACCCTAACCATAGCCCCCACTCCTATTCCTATCCCAACTAGGATTGATTGCCGCCCATGGGAAGCAACCCTAATCTCATCCACCACAAGCCATATATCAAGGGGAAAAGCTTGGGTGCCGGCCAAACCAAGGAGGAAGGAGGAAGAAAAGGTGCCGGCCACCAAAGGAAAAAGAAGAAGAATACCTTTCCTTAATTGTGGCCACCCAAAAACCCTAGCCTCATCCTTTTTCTTGCCGCCCAAGCCAAAGCCCCTTAACCTAATCCTTATCTCAATTAGGTTTTCCATCCTTTGGCCGCCCAAGCCTAAGCCCATAAATATAGAGTTAGGTTTAGGCCTTGGTTTAATCTCCTCCATTGGTTCTAGGGATTTAATCTCAACCGTCGGATTTAGAGATTTAATCTCAACCATCGGATTTAGAGATTTAATCTCAACCGTCGGATCTAGAGATTTAATCTCAACCGTCGGATCTAGGGATTTAATCTCAACCGTCGGATCTAGAGATTTAATCTCAACCGTCGGATCTAGGGATTTAATCTCAACCATCGGATCTAGAGATTTAATCTCAATCGTCGGATCTAGAGATTTAATCTCAACTGTCGGATCTAGAGTTTTGTTTTCCATCATTGGATCTAGACTTCATGAGGTGTTAATAGGCTACAATAGGAACCATGAGGAGGAGTTGGATCTTGGCAACCCGATGGATTGGAGCCACACAAACTTGATCCATCAATGATGTTCCATTCCACTAGAGGATCATCATTGAATTACCTCACCAACCCCCATATGATAATATGGGCTCCATATATTATTTGTACATCCATCTCCCCGTGTTTAAGATATCGAATGTCCGTCAATTAATTGATTTACTGACCATCAATCAATTAACATCCAACTCCTCGAGTAGTACCACTCAACCTTATCATCATGTTGACTAAGTCAACCTGTAGGGTTTACATGATGAACCTTATGAGCTCCTCAAGGGGACATCATCAACCTAATATATAGGACACGGTTTCCTCCTATAATTAACGGCACACCATGTAAATAATATCATTTCCCAACTTATCGGGCATATTGATTTAATCCATATAAATCTTACCCTTTGGTAAATCAAAGAAATAAATACTAAGTACATGTGTCCGTTATTATATCGGGATTAAGAGCATGTACAACATAATATCTGAGGTCCGATTCAATTATGTAGTCAGCAATAAATTGAATCACCTCTATGTCGGTCCTGCTCAATACACCTAAGTGTACTAGTGTAACTCTATGTTCAAGACAAAACAATACCAAGCTACACTACAACCATGCCAATGGTTTGTCCAAAATCATCTTGGTTGTGAGCCTCTACTTATATTCTACAAGGGACTGATAACATGATCTTCTGTGCCACACCAAGCACCATGTTATCTACAATGTAAAGTATTTAGACAATATGCACACATATAATAAATATAAAGTGCAAACCATGATCATGTGATTCTTATTTCAAAATAAAAATGTTCATACAAAAAGAGCTAGGCTTTCAGTATACATCCCAACAATCTCCCACTTATACTAAAATACTATGCTGTCCTCATACCGCCATACATCTGATTCCCCTTCCCTCCACATGCCTATCAAAGCTCTCGCTTGAAGGGCCTTAGTGAAAGGTCTACCAGGTCATCCTCTGATGCAATCTAGGCGACAATAACTTCTACCTCCTTTACGATTTCTCGTATCAGGTGGTACTTCGGTTCTATGTGTTTACTAGTCTTATGGGCTCGTGGTTCCTTCGAGTTTGCAACTGCACCATTATTATCACAATAAATTGTGATAGTTCTGGGCAAACCAGGAATCACATCTAAGTCCATCAGAAAGTTCTTGAGCCACACAGCTTCTTTGGCCGCCCTAGGGGCTGCCACATACCCAGCTTCCATGGTAGAGTCCGCCACGCATTTCTGCTTGACACTCCTCCATTCAATGGCTCCACCTCCCAAAGTAAACACAAAACCTAAGGTAGACTTACTGATATCCCTATCAAATTGGAAGTCAGAATTAGTGTAACCCACAGGGAATTATTGGTCTGCCCGGTAAACCAGCATATAATCCCTAGTCCTTCTCAGGCACTATAATATATGCTTTACCGCAGTCCAATATCCTTGTCCTGGATTACTCTGATATCTGCTGACCATGCCCATGTCAAAGCAGATATCTGGTCTCGTACAGAGCATCACATACATGAGGCTTCCTACCGCCGAAGCATAAGGAACTGCCTATATCTCCTCTATCTCTTCAGATGATATAGGACACATCTCCTTTGATAAAGGAACTCCATGCCTGAAAGGTAGAAAACCTTTCTTGGAGTTTTACATGCTAAAATGCTCCATAATCGTGTCTATGTATGAAGCTTGGGATAAACACAACATCTTTTTCCTGCGATCCCTTATAACCTTGATCCCAAGGATGTGTCTCACCTCTCCCAAGTCCTTCATATCAAACTGTTTGGACAACCATACCCTTACGTCTGATAACACTTCGATGTTGTTGCCAACCACCAAAATGTCATCTACGTATAGTACAAGAAATACCACTACGTTTCTGTCACATCTCTTGTATACACAAGACTCATCCGAACTTTGAATAAATCCATAAGACTGATTTACCTCCTCAAAGCGGATGTTCTAAGACCTCGAAGCTTGCTTCAATCCATAAATGGACCGATTAAGCTTACATACAAGATGCTCTTTGCCCTTAGCAATGAATCCCTCTGGTCGCTTCATGTAGATGTTTTCCTCAAGACTTCCATCAAGGAAAGCTGTCTTGACATCCATATGCCACACCTCATAATCCATATGAGCTGCTATGCATAAGAGCTTTCAGACCTGACTTGAATCCATTGATTCAATCTCAGTATTCATTGCACGTTGCTAAGATGCTGCATCTATATCTTGGATTGCCTTGTCATATGTTCAGGGATCAGTTTCATGTTCACCAGGGACCAAATCAGAAGATTCTCCGAAGAACATGAATCTATCAGGCTGACTCACAACCCTCCCACTACGACGAGGTATCACCTATGTATCCTCTGTGACACGCGGTGCAGTGACATGTGGTATGTCCTCTTGTACCGGTGGTACTAAAGAAGTGACTTCCCTTTTAACTCCTCCAGAATAATTTTACTCATGGGCTTGTGGCTCATCACATAGTCTTCCTCTAGAAATCTGGCGTTTGTGCTAACGATCACCCTCTGATCTCTAGGACTATAAAACAAATCCACCCTTCGTTCCCCTGGGATAGCCAACGAACATGCGTACTTCTGTACGAGGTTCCAACTTACCAGCATATGCCTTCAGCACATGTGCTGGACTCCCATATCCGAATATGTCTTAGACTAGGCTTTCGTCTAGTCCACAACTCTGTGGGAGTAGAGGGTACTGATTTAGATGGAACCAAGTTCAGAATGTACACCGCCGTATCTAGAGCATATCCCCAGAACGAATCTGGCAAGTCAAAATAACTCATCATCGATCTAACCATCTCTATAAGAGTCCTATTCCTTCGCTCTTCTACACCATTCTGCTAGGGTGTGCCAGGTGCAGACAATTGTGATTGAATCCCAACCTCTGATAGGTAATTCCTAAACTCTCCCACGAGGTACTCATCACCACGATCAGATCGTAGTGTCATCTTGAATAATTGTCTATGAAAAAGACGAAATATTCAAAACTACCTCTTGCCAGGATAGACATAGGACCATACGAATCAGAATTAACCATTTCTAACACATTTTTGGCTCTATACCCCTTGGCCTTAAAAGGCCTCTTGGTCATCTTACCCTCCAAGCAAGATTCACAGGTTGGGAGATCCTCCACCACTAATGAACCCAAAGGTCCATCAGTTATCAACCTTTGAATTCTGCTTAGGTTAATGTGACCAAGCCTAAGATGCCAAAGATATGTTTGGTTCATCTTCGAAGGTTCTTTTCTCTTATTAAAATTAGAAGATGAGTTATTAACTTCTATTTGCATCGTGGGAGCTTGTGGTTCAACTTATAAATTTCCTATCTATGTACCTGAACAAATAATGTCCTTATTCCTTTTTATAACATCTCTGTCATTAAAAGAAATAGATTATCCATCCATAAATAATTTAGAAACCGAAATCAATTCTTTCTAATAAAAGTACTGTTGGAATGTATACTGAAAGCCTAGCTCTTTTTGTATGAACAATTTATTTTGGAATAAGAATCACATGATCATTGTTTGCACTTTATATATTTACTATATATGTGTGCATATTGTCTAATATTTTACATTGTAGATTGTAGGGAATTCTATATGCCAAATAGCATATGCGCAACGGAAAAATTAGGATCCCTTCCTAGTGATCCTTGCGAAAGAAAACTCGTACAAAATAAATTTCTCTAAAACCAAACCTATCTTATAGGAGAGGATTACCTTTGTTGCGTGCCCTTGTTAGTCCCGCTTTTCCTTTTGGTTTGTTGGATCTTTAGCACGTTCAAATGTCCGTGCCTCTATATGTATCCACACGAGCAAGCTCTTGTCTCACAAAAGAAACTAGAAGAGCTCTCCTTTACTTCTTGCTAGAGAAGTCCCTAAAGGAGAGGAATCTTGGGAAAAAGAGAAAGGAAGAAGAAGACTACTCTTCTTGCTAGCCTACACTCACAAAGCCACACAACCAAAGCTTCCACCAAGCTCTCAAGCTCTCTCACAACCACAATGTATACTATGGCCGGCCACTTCATGGAGTCTTTTATAGGGTTGGAAAAACCCTTTCACCTCCACACATTCAATGCAATCCATTGCATTGAGACACAATCCAAAAAGGAGTTGGCTTCCTTGTTTGGCCGGCCACTTAAGGAGACAAAAACCACTTTATCTCCTTCCACCTCATCTAGCTTAGGTGGATGCTTAGGTGGCATGCTTATGTGGCATTCTTATGTGGCATTCATGCATGTTGAATTAATCTTATTAATTCAATTAAGCTTATGTAATCATATTGAATTAATCTCATTAAATCAATAAGGTAACATATTGAATTAATCTCATTAAATCAATTAGCTAAAATTCTCATTAAGCTTAAAGTCCAAAAACCATTTTGTACTTAAGCTTATTCCCAAATTATTCTAGTCAAACTAGAATACTCTAATTCCTCTAATTATCATGCTCTTTGTGTGTGACCCTATAGGCTCTCATAACGCTGGCGGTGGATCTAAACTCTTTAGATACACAAGCAATGAGCGGCATCTAGCAATACATCATTGCTACCCAAGTTACGAAATAAGTCAAGATCCGACTAACCTTTCCGTGACTACTATAATGTATGACCGTGTCCTTCTATCCTTGATATCAGATTGACCAATGAGGCATAGACCGCGTCATCCTCGATCAATCTATGTGTTTCTTGATCCCCGAGTAAACTAACTAAACAAATGAGCTCAATATCTCATATTGACTCATTTGAGCATGGCCATTTTTAGTAGTTCCACTCAATCAAGGGGCCCACCGATATCACTCGGCCATATGAGAGGGATAGATCCCATCTACATCACTCACATCCTCCGCATAATTTGTTATATACCCAAGAATCGCTTTTATGGTCCACCCCGCTACGTGACGCTGACGATACCAAAGTACATAACTTCCTTATGTAGGGAACCGTAGTGACTTGTGTTCGAGGACTATTCATACCAATAGTCACATGAGAAAGTTTATGACACTCATATAACGATCCATGAAACTTTCTCATGGCGGGTCGGGCCAAAGATATATTCTCTAATATATACCCATGTGTCAACTTGATATCATATATCCATGACTTGTGAGATCAAGTCATCAATCGACCTACATGTTAGTCTTTATGTATTAATATTGCCCTTGCATATTAATACTGACTAGGAACATTTAGGAAAGTGTTCTCATACTCTCATAATCAATTCTCGCCAATCGATGTGTCAGAGATAAGAACCTACTTTTCTAGGGCATTATTATATTTAATTATAGCTGCACAAGCAAGAACATTAATATAATAAACCAACTTTGCCTTTATAGAATATGATACCTCTCCCCTCTTGACTTTCTAACCACTGTATGATTGGTCCTCCTAGCAATACGTACTCCCACTAGCACTAGTACCAATCACTATGATATCTAATACCTAGTGACCTAGTGTGACCATCATGCTTCCTCCTCGTGCCAAAGCAAAGCCTTGGTCAATGGATCTGCGATGTTAGCTTCGCTTTGCATCAGCATATCCTCACATCTCCTCTATCGATGATCTCTCAATGAGATGGAAGCGCCGCAAGATGTGTTTGGTCCGCCGATGCGATCGAGGTTCCTTAGCTCGCGTAATAGCCCCATTGTTGTCACAATAGAGGTCTATTGGATCCGCAATGCTAGGAACTACCCCAAGTTCATCGATGAACTTACGGAGCCAAACAGCCTTTTGCCGCATCGTGACGCAAGAATATACTCGCTTCATGTAGAATCAAGAATCGCGGTCCCGTCAACTCACTCACGGCTCCACCATTCGAGCAAAACACGTACCGATTGCGATCTATAGTCATCCTTGCATTTGGAAGCTTGCATCACTTTGTAACCCTTTACTAGCTCCTCATTGCCTCAAATATCGTGAAATATTCTTTCGTTCTTCGTAAGTATTTAAGAATATTTTTGACTTCTATCCGATGACTTTCACTGGATCCGATCGTATCTACTCGTCATGCTCAAAGCATACGAGACGTCGGGACAAGTACAAAGCATGGCGTGCATGATAGACCCTATGGCGGATGCATAAGGGATCTTATCCATGCGATCTCTCTCCTCCTTAGAAGAGGGACATTGAGTCTTGAAAGACTCACACCATGTGATAAAGCGAAATCCTTTCTTGGAATTTTGCATAGCAAAGCGATCTAGCACTTTATCAATGTATGTACTCGACTTAGGCCAAGTAATCTTTTAGATCTATCTCTATAGATCTTGATGCCTAGAATATAGGCGGCTTCACTAAGTCTTTCATCGAGAAACAATTCCCTAACCACATCTTCACTGCGGTGAGTGAGGGAATATCATTTCGATGAGAAGTATGTCATCTACATACAAGACAAGAAATCTGTCCTCCCACTATTTCTCTTGTAGACACAAGGTTCATCTTCATTCTTGATGAAACCAAACTCCTTGATTGCATCATCGAATCGAAGATTCCGACTTGAAGGCTTGCTTTAGTCCATAAATGGACCTTTGCGGTTGCATACCTTTCCAGGATGCTTTGGATCTTCAAAACCCTCAGGCTGTGTCATGTACACATCCTCGAGTAGCTTTCCATTCAGAAAAGCGGTTTTGACATCCATCTGCTAGATCTCATAATCGTGGTAGGCTGCAATAGCAAGTATGATCCGAATGGATTTAAGCATCGCAACTGGTGAAAAGGTTTCATCATAGTCAATACCATGAATTTGTTTGAATCCTTTAGCCACCAATCTACCTTTATAGGTATGCTTATTACCATCCATGTCAGTCTTTACTTTAAAGACCCACTTACACCCAATGGGTTTTACCCCTTCAGGTGGATCAACCAAAGTCCATACTTGGTTAGTGTACATGGATTCCATTTCGGATCTCATGGCCTCTAGCCATTTCTCGGAATCTGGGCTCATCATAGCTTCTTGATAGGATGTAGGCTCGTCAAGATCGACAAGCAATACCTCACCGTTGTCAGTCAAGAGAAAAGAATATCTCTCGGGTTGGCACGGATCCTACTCGGATCTACGAAGAGGTTGGTCTACTTGAGCAGTGTATCGCTCCACAACTCTTTGGGCAACACTTTCCTCATCCACAACACTTTGTGGTTCTGTTCATTTTCCATCGAAGCCTTAGTGTTATCGTCATCTTGAACTTCTTCAAGATGAATTTTACTCCCACTAGTTTTTCTAGAAATAAATTCTCTTTCTAGAAAGACAACATTTCAGGCAACAAACACCTTGCCAAGTGTGGGATTGTAAAAGTAATATCCCTTAGTTTCCTTGGGATATCCTACAAAATAGCACTTATCTGATTTGGGTCCTAGTTTATCTGAGACTTGACATCTTACATAAGCTTCACAACCCCAAATCTTTATAAAAGACATTTTGGGACTCTTCCCAGTCCATATCGTATATGGTGTCTTTTCTACGGCTTTTGATGGGACGCGATTAAGTGTGAAAGCGGCTGTCTCTAGAGCTAGTCCCCAAAAGGAAGTAGGTAGATCATTCTGGCTCATCATTGATCGTACCATATCTAATAGAGTACGATTTCTCCTCTCAGATACACCATTCCATTGTGGTGTTCCAGGGGGAGTGAGTTGGGATATTATCCCACACTCAGCCAGGTGATCACGAAACTCTTGACTAAGGTATTCACCACCTCGATCTGATCGAAGTAGCTTAATACGCTTACCAAGTTGGTTTTGTACTTTATTCTTGAATGCTTTGAACTTTTCAAAGGATTCTGACTTATGTCTCATCAAATATAAGTAGCCAAATCTACTCATATCATCAGTGAAAGTAATAAAGTACTTATAGCCTCCTCTGGCTTCGACATTGAAAGGGCCACATACATCAGTATGTATGAGTCCTAACATGTCCGTCGCTCTCTCGCCATGTCCACTAAATGGAGTTTTAGTCATCTTTCCTAAAAGACAAGATTCGCATACCTCATATGATTCAAAATCAAATGAGTCCAATAATCCATCTTTATGGAGTTGGGATATGCGTTTTTCATTTATGTGACCTAGGCGACATTGCCAGAGATATGTTTGGTTCAAATCATTCGATTTGAACCATTTGGTATTTACGTTATATATTGGGTTTTCTAAATCTAGAACATAGAGACCATTCATAAGTGGTGCATTACAATAGAACATTTCATTCAAATAAATGGAACAACATTTGTCCTTTATTATAAAAGAAAAGTTTTTCTTGTCTAAACAAGATACAGAAATTATGTTCTTTGTTAATGCAGGTACATAAAGGCACTCCTCTAGTTCTAAGATAAGCCCAGTAGGAAAAGACAAAGAATATGTTCCTATAGCTACAGCAGCAACTTTTGCGCCATTGCCTACTCGTAGGTCCACTTCGCCCTTTGCCATTAGTCTACTATTTCTCAGTCCCTGCACATTAGTACAAATGTGAGATGCACATCCGGTATCTAATACCCATGTAGAAGAAATAGATAGGTTAACTTCTATAACATGTATACCTGAGGCAGAAGTCCCACTTCTTTTCTTCTTTACTTTCTCAAGGTAGACTTTGCAGTTCCGCTTCCAGTGTCCAGTCTCACCGCAATGGAAATAGTCCCCTTCCTTAGTTACTTTACCTTTACCCTTTGAAGTGGATGAATTGGCCTTGCCTTTGGCTTGGGTCTTACCCTTGCATTTGCGCTTACCTTTTCCCTTGTTGACCATTAGTACGTTACTAACTTTCTTCTTGAGATTCGGTTCAGCAGTTCTTAACATGCTGAGAATCTCAGGCAAAGGTTTATCAATTTCATTCATGTTATAATTCATGACGAATTGATTATATGCTTAAACAACGATTGCAGGATAACATCGGTTGCCAATTCTTGGCTCAGTGGAAAACCTAGTCTTTCAAGGTTCTCAACGTACCCAATCATTTTAAGTACGTGAGTTCCTACAGGTGTTCCTTCTTGCATCTTGCATGCAAAAAGAACCTTAAACACTTCAAAACGCTCGTGCCTGGCTTGTCCTTGATATAGTTGTTTCAAATGCTCAACCATATCATAGGCATCCATGTTCTCATGTTATACGAGCTCGAGTTCATGGTTGCAAGCATAAGGCATGACACATCTAATGCGTCATCTTGATGCTTCTTATATGCATCTTTTTCAGCACGAGTGGCCGCAGGGGCAGGTATTTCAGGGGTAGACTGCTCTAGGACATATAGTTTGCGTTCTTGCTTGAGGATAATCCTCAAGTTCCTATACCAGTCAAGAAAGTTCGCTCCATTGAGCTTGTCCTTCTCAAGGACAGATCGCAAGTTGAGGGGGTGTGTCGTGTTAGATGACATGGTGATCTACAACAATAAAATGCAAAATTAAGTATCATACCTAAGTCATTTATTTAGGCCTTTAATTAAATGAGACTCCCACTAAATTCTCATAGCTTTGATATGAGCTAATCATTGATGTAGGCAAACACTTTTCGCTTACATCATTAGCTACTATTTAGCTATAAATTTATATGGGATAAAGATCCACATCATAATTCGTCTTGAGTTAGCTTTGGCTAATCGCCCAAGACGTAGTATGATTAGGTAGGCAATCTTTTGCCAATTACATCTGATGTAACTCTTTAATAGCTTTGGTTAAGTTTAGATTAGTTTAGTGCTTATTCCTAAACGGCTTCGGTGTGGCGAGCCAGGCCTTCTTGGATATCAGACAACGACCACTTCTAAGACAAAGCTGATGTTCGGAAATCACATAAAACTAATTTTAAAACTTATGTTCAAAGCTAATATATGCCTCTACTTTCTTAACTAATTAAGAAAAACTTAATTAAGTCTTAACCAAGTTTGATAGTGGGACATCACGATTGTCCACTCGCACCCTTCCAAGATAAAATGCATTGCTTTGCTTTGGCAAACCCAATAACAAATGATCGAGGAAGTAGTGAGTACCAAACTTTGGTAGGCATATAGTTTAGACTTATTAAGAAATAAACATGCATCATATACATATTAGCATACATCACATATAAGCTAAACTAACATGCATCACATACATATTAAATTAACATGCATCACATACAAGTTAAACTAAGTGTGTCATGGTTATGGCCCTTATTCTACAATCTTCTCAAGCCAATGAGAAGATTGATTGGTCAACCTAGGGATAGCATCTTCTCCCAAGTGCTTCCTTTTGGTTGTCATGTGTTGTTGACTTCCTCCTTGTAACATTATCTTCCAATGGACCCTCCATCTTTGTTGTATATTACAAAAGGAGAAATACTCGAGTTACATTCGAGTCTAAAGCTAATTTTACAACAAGAATTTTAGGAGAAAGGCACAACACGCAGGCCGTATTAAAAATTACAACACACAATCACAAACTTTTGGGACTAGGCCATAACCATGCACCATGTCAATTTTAACTTTTAAAAGACATCGGATATTTTATTATGTTTGAAAATTTGCTAATGCAATTATCAACTCATAATAAAATTCATCCTACTTCTATATCATATATAAAATAGAGAAAAACTATTTTTATACGATCTTTCGCAAGTGGCTCTGATACCACTGTAGGGAATTCTATATGCCAAATAGCATATGCGCAACGGAAAAATTAGGATCCCTTCCTAGTGATCCTTGCGAAAGAAAACTCGTACAAAATAAATTTCTCTAAAACCAAACCTATCTTATAGGAGAGGATTACCTTTGTTGTGTGCCCTTGTTAGTCCCGCTTTTCCTTTTGGTTTGTTGGATCTTTAGCACGTTCAAATGTCCGTGCCTCTATATGTATCCACATGAGCAAGCTCTTGTCTCACAAAAGAAACTAGAAGAGCTCTCCTTTACTTCTTGCTAGAGAAGTCCCTAAAGGAGAGGAATCTAGGGAAAAAGAGAAAGGAAGAAGAAGACTACTCTTCTTGCTAGCCTACACTCACAAAGCCACACAACCAAAGCTTCCACCAAGCTCTCAAGCTCTCTCACAACCACAATGCATACTATGGCCGGCCACTTCATGGAGTCTTTTATAGGGTTGGAAAAACCCTTTCACCTCCACACATTCAATGCAATCCATTGCATTGAGACACAATCCAAAAAGGAGTTGGCTTCCTTGTTTGGCCGGCCACTTAAGGAGACAAAAACCACTTTGTCTCCTTCCACCTCATCTAGCTTAGGTGGATGCTTAGGTGGCATGCTTATGTGGCATTCTTATGTGGCATTCATGCATATTGAATTAATCTTATTAATTCAATTAAGCTTATGTAATCATATTGAATTAATCTCATTAAATCAATAAGGTAACATATTGAATTAATCTCATTAAATCAATTAGCTAAAATTCTCATTAAGCTTAAAGTCCAAAAACCATTTTGTACTTAAGCTTATTCCCAAATTATTCTAGTCAAACTAGAATACTCTAATTCCTCTAATTATCATGCTCTTTGTGTGTGACCCTATAGGCTCTCATAACGTTGGCAGTGGATCTAAACTCTTTTAGATACACAAGCAATGAGCGGCATCTAGCAATACATCATTGCTACCCAAGTTATGAGATAAGTCAAGATCCGACTAACCTTTCCATGACTACTTTGCTTGTATGACCGTGTCCTTCTATCCTTGATATCAGATTGACCAATGAGGCATAGACCGTGTCATCCTCGATCAATCTATGTGTTTCTTGATCCCTGAGTAAACTAACTCAAACAAATGAGCTCAATATCTCATATTGACTCATTTGAGCATGGCCATGCATTTTAGTAGTTCCACTCAATCAAGGGGCCCACCGATATCACTCTCATCATATGAGAGGGATAGATCCCATCTACATCACTCACATCCCTCCGCATAATTTGTTATATACCCAGTAATCGCCTTTATGGTCCACCCTGTTACGTGTGACGTTTGACGATACCAAAGTACATAATTCCTTATGTAGGGAACCGTAGTGACTTCAGGTTCGAGGACTATTCATACCAATAGTCACATGAGAAAGTTTATGACACTCATATAACGATCCATGAAACTTTCTCATGGCGGGTCAGTTCAGTATATATTCTCTAATATATACCCATGTGTCAACTTGATATAATATATCCATGACTTGTGAGATCAAGTCATCAATCGACCTACATTCTAGTCTTTATGTATTAATATTGCCCTTGCATATTAATACTTGACTAGGAACATTTAGGAAAGTGTTCTCTACAGCCTCTCATAATCAATTCTGCCAATTGATGTGCTGTAGATAAGAACCTACTTTTCTAGGGCATTATTATATTTAATTTAGCTGGCACAAGCAAGATGTAAATATAATAACCAATCCTTTGCCTTTATTGAATATGATACAAAATGTTCCCTTTTCAACCATCACATGATTGGCTCTAGGGCTATAACTAACATAGATAACATGGTGCTTGGTGTGGCACAGAAGATCATGTTATCAGTCCCTTGTAAAATATAAGTAGAGGCTCACGACCAAGATGGTTTTGGACAAACCATTGGCATTGTTGTAGTGTAGCTTGGTATTGTTTTGTTTTGAACATAAAGTTACACTAGTACACTTAGGTGTATTGAGCAGGACCGACATAGAGGTGATTCAATTTAGTACTGACTACATAATTGAATCGGACCTCGGATATTATGTTGTGCATGCTCTTAATCCCGATATAATAACGGGCACATGTACTTAGTATTTATTTCTTTGATTTACCAGAGGGTGAGATTTAGATGGATTAAATCAATATAGCCGGTAAGTTGGGAAATGATATTATTTACATGGTGTGCCATTGATTATAGGAGGAAACCGTGTCCTATATATTAGGTTGATGATGTCCCCTTGAGGAGCTCATAAGGTTCATCATGTAAACCCAGCTGGTTGACTTAGTCAACATGATGATAAGGTTGAGTGGTACTACTCGAGGAATTAGATGTTAATTAATTGATGGTCAGTAAATCAATTAATTGACGGACATTCGATATCTTAAACACGGGGAGATTAATGTACAAATAATATATGGAGCCCATATTAATTTATGGGGGTTGGTGAGGTAGTTCAATGATGATCCTCTAGTGGAATGGAACATCATTGATGGATCAAGTTTGTGTGGTTCCGATCCATCGGGTGGCCAAGATCCAACTCCTCCTTATGGTCCCTATCGTAGCCTAATATAATCCTTGTGAAGACTAGATCCAAGAATGTAAAACAAAACCTAGAACCAACGGTTGGGATTAAATCCCTAGATCCGATGGTTAGGATGAAACCCTAGAACCAACGGTTGGGATTAAATCCCTAGATCCGATGGTTAGGATGAAACCCTAGAATTGGGATTAAATCCATAGATCCGATGGTTGGGTTAAAACCCTAGATCCGACGGATGGGATGAAACCCTAGATCTGACGGTTGGGATGAAATCCTAGATCCGACGATTGGGATGAAACCCTAGATCCGACGGTTGGGATAAAACCCTAGATCCGACGGTGGAGATTAAATCCCTAGATCCGACGGTGGAGAATAAAGGAGGCTTAAGCCCAATTCTATAAATAGAAGGCTTAAGCTTGGGCGGCAAGGATAATTGGATTGGAATTAGGGTTTGGCTCTTCTCAAAGTGGGCGGCTAGGGTTTGGAGCAAAAGTGGGCGGCAACCATCTTCCTTCTCCTTGTTGCCGGCGCCCATCTTCCTCCATCAAGACTTGGCCGGCGCCCATTCTCAAGGCCCCTCTCTTATTCCTTGGCCGGCGGTTCTCCTTCCATTGGTGGTCAGTGCTCTTCCTCCTCCCTTTCTCCTTGGTGGCCGGCGGCAACTCCTCTTCAAGTTGGCCGGTGCTTCATCCACTTGCTCCTTGGTCGGTGGTTGCACCAAATTCCCTAATTTGGTGGCCGGTTCTAGAAAGGATAGGTATTTGTTGGTTCTTCTCTTTGTTCGTAGCGGACAAGGAAGGGAAGAACGTGATCTAGAAGGCTTCTACTCGTGGAGGATCTTCGTCCACACGTCGTCCACGAGAAAGATAGGACATACGGTAGAAGATCGTAAGGTATAAAGTTTTTTTTTTTAACTTTATTTACATATCTGAGCATGTTCTTTTATGTTTTGATTATACATGTATGCGTATGAATATATATTTTATAATCATGGACCCCGAAGACAAACACAAAAACCAGCAATCCGTCCGTCATCTCTTCCGCGGCTAACTAACTAGAAGAGTTGTGTTGCTTGAACAACTAGTTTGTTCAAGCGACCACTCAAGTTGTTAGCACGACGACGAAATGGTTGTGCTAAGGAAGCTCATCCCATCCGGATTAATTCTTTTATTAGTGAAAATTTTAATCCGGGGACATGAGAGCCAATGAGCTTCCGAAGCAACTCCCTACAAGTGGTATTAGAGCCATGGTTTCCGGTTTTGTGTGTTTAGGATTCGATTAATTTTTATGCACTTATTCATATATTATATGTGCCGGATAATAGTAGGATATGCGTAGTTTAACTCTTTGGTTGCAGGCATAAGATACGACTATTATGGCCATATGTGTGTATGATATTGGATGTGTGTAAATATTTATTATTTGAATCCTCGGGGTTGACGAGGCTAGATTATTATTTAATTTTTGTAATTAAATACGGCATTGTTTAGCTGCTCATTTTAGTTTACTTTCGATCTAGATTATTTGTACACTCCTTCGTGGAGTATAGGATCGATGGATGTAAATTAAAATAGTTTTATCTCGGCTCGGATCTCTTTGGTGACTTGCGCACGGGAAAAGATGGAGCAGACGAGGTGGCGACACGACGGGATGCATATTGGAGAACAATGCCATAATAGTTGAAAAAATTCTGTTTTTTCCATATTTATTGCTTATTTGTTTTATATGCATGTTGTGTATGTTTTAAAATTCCTCATTTTCAATTTACTAAGTGGGAGAGGGACATTTTAATTAATTCCTGCGGCCTCCATTACAATTTGACGTGTGATGCAACAAACTTGCGCGTTGGCTCTGAGTGTCTTCCTCCCTATCGGATGGGTTTGTTTGCGGATCACTAGGTCAAATAATGGTTATAGGAAATTATTAAGGAGCGTGTGTACTTCCCTATCGGTAAGGCACATAATCCGAAATAATTCCCTTAGTATCGTGTAATGGTGCACACTTAGATGCAAATTAAAAGTATCCTCCCCATCGGAGTCACTGCTTTTATTTGTAGGGCCAAAGAGGAACCTGTTAGTTAAAGCCCTAGAACCAATCATGTGATGGTTGAATAGGGAACATTTTGTATCATATTCTATAAAGGCAAAGGATTGGTTATTATATTTACATCTTGCTTGTGCCAGCTAATTTAAATATAATAATGCCCTAGAAAAGTAGGTTCTTATCTACAACACATCAATTGGCAGAATTGATTATGAGAGGCTGTAGAGAACACTTTCCTAAATGTTCCTAGTCGAGTATTAATATGCAAGGGCAATATTAATACATAAAGACTAGCATGTAGGTCAATTGATGACTTGATCTCACAAGTCATGGATATATGATATCAAGTTGACACATGGGTATATATTGGAGAATATATACTGAACTGACCAGCCATGAGAAAGTTTCATGGATCGTTATATGAGTGTAATAAACTTTCTCATGTGACTATTGGTATGAATAGTCCTTAGACCTGAAGTCACTATGGTTCCCTACATAAGGAGTTATGTACTTTGGTATCGTCAAACGTCACCCGTAACAGGGTGGACCATAAAGGCGATTACTGGGTATGTAACAAATTATGCGGAGGGATGTGAGTGATGTAGATGGGATCTATCCCTTCCATATGACGGGAGTGATATCGGTGGGCCCCTTGATTGAGTAGAACTACTAAAACTCATGGCCATGCTCGAATGAGTCAATATGAGATATTGAGCTCATTTGTTTGAGTTAGTTTACTCAGGGATCAAGAAACACATAGATTGATCGAGGATGACACGGTCTATGCCTCATTGATCAATCTGATATCAAGGATAGAAGGACACGGTCATATATTATAGTAGTCACGGAAAGGTTAGTCGGATCTTGACTTATCTCGTAACTTGGGTAGCAATGATGTATTGCTAGATACCACTCATTGCTTGTGTATCTAAAAGAGTTTAGATCCACTGCCAACGTTATGAGAGCCTATAGGGTCACACACAAAGAGCATGATAATTAGAGGAATTAGAGTATTCTAGTTTGACTAGAATAATTTGGGAATAAGCTTAAGTACAAAATGGTTTTGGACTTTAAGCTTAATGAGAATTTTAGCTAATTGATTTAATGAGATTAATTCAATATGTTACCTTATTGATTTAATAAGATTAATTCAATATGATAACATAAGCTTAATTGAATTAATAAGATTAATTCAATATGATAACATAAGCAATTGAATTAATAAGATTAATTCAACATGCATGAATGCCACATAAGAATGCCATAAGCATGCCACATAAGCATGCCACCTAAGCATCCACCTAAGCTAGTTAAGGTGGAAGGAAACAAAATGGTTTTGTCTCCTTAAGTGGCCGCAAACAAGGAAGCCAAATCCTTTTTGAGTGTGTCTCAATGCAATGGATTGCATTGAATGTGAAGGAGGTGGAAGGGTTTTTCCAACCCTATAAAAGGCTCCATGGAGTGGCCGGCCATAGAGAGTTTTTGGTGTTGTGGTTGTGAGAAAGCTTGGTGGAAGCTTTAGTTGTGTGGGTTTGTGAGTGTAGGCTAGCAAGAAGAGGAGTCTTCTTCTTCCTTTCTCCTTTTCCCTCTCTTCCTCTCCTTTAGGGACTTCTCTAGCAAGAAGTAAAGGAGAGCTCTTCTAGTTTTCCTTTTGTGAGACAAGAGCGTGCTCGTGTGGATACGATATAGAGCGCGGACACTTGAGCGTGCTAAAGATCCAACAAACCGAAGGAAAAGCGGGATTGCAAAGGGCACGCATAACAAAGGTAGAACTCTCCTATAAGATAGGTTTGGTTTAGAAATTTATTTTATACGAGTTTGCTTTCGCATGGATCACTTGGAAGGGATCCTATTTTCCGTTCATATGCCATTTGGCATAAGATTTCCCTACGTGATGGTATCGAGCCACTTGCGAAGATCGTATAAAAATAGGTTTCTCTATTTTATATGTGATATAGAAGTAGGATAAATTTTATTATGAGTTGATAATTGCATTAGCAAATTTTCAAACATAATAAAATATCCAATGTCTCTTTAAAAGTTAAAATGACATGGTGCATGGTTATGGCCTAGTCCCAAAAAGTTTGTGATTGTGTGTTGTAATTCTTAATACGGCTGCGTGTCGTGCCTTTCTCCTAATATTCTTGTTGTAAAATTAGTTTTAGACTCGAATGTAACTCAGTATTTCTCCTTTTGTAATGTACAAAACAAGGATGGAGGGTCCATTGGAAGATGAGGTTACAAGGAGGAAGTCAACACAAGACAACCAAAGGAAGCACTTAGGAAGATGCTATCCCTAGGTTGACCAATCAATCTTTTCATTGGCTTGAGAAGATTGTAGAATAAGGGCCATAACCATGACACGTTAGTTTAATATGTATGTGATGCATGTTAGTTTAGCTTGTATGTGATGCATGCTTAGTTTAGCTTATATGTGATGTATGCTAATATGTATATGATACATGTTTATTTCTTAATAAGTCTAAACGATATGCCTACCAATGTTGGTACTCACTACTTCCTCGATCATTTGTTATTGGGTTTGCCAAAGCAAAGCAATGCATTTTATCTTGGAGGGGTGCGAGTGGACAATCGTGATGTCCCGCTATCAGTCTTAGTTAAGACTTAATTAAGTGTTTTCTTAATTGGTTAAGAAAGTAGAGGCATATATTAGCTTTGAACATAAGTGTTAACATTAGTTTTGTGTGATTTCAGAACATCGACTTTGTCTTAGAAGTGGTCGTTGCTCGATATCCAAGAAGGCCTCTGTGCCTCGCCCACGGCTGGAAGCTGGTTTAGGAATAAACACTAAACTAATCTAAAACTTAACCAAAGCTATTAAAGAGTTACATCAGATGTAATTGGCAAAAGATTGCCTACCTAATTATACTACGTCTTGGGCGATTAGCCAAAGCTAACTCAAGGCAATTATGATGTGGATCTTTATCCCATATAAATTTATAGCTAAATAGTAGCTATGAGAATTTAGTGGGAGCCTCATTTAATTAAAGGCCTAATTAAATGATTTAGGTATGATACTTAACTTTGCATTTTAATGTTGTAGATCACCATGTCATCTAACACGACACACCCCTCAACTTGCGATCTGTCCTTGAGAAGGACAAGCTCAATGGAAGCAAACTTTCTTGGTGGTATAGGAACTTGAGGATTATCCTCAAGCAAGAAGCATAAACTATATGTCCTAGAGCAGGCTACCCACTGAAATACCGCCCTACGGCCACTCGTCTTTGAAAAGGATGCTTATAAGAAGCATCAAGATGGCGCATTAGATGTGTCATGCCTTATGCTTGCCACCATGAACTACGAGCTTGAAGCAACATGAGAACATGGATGCCTATGATATGGTTGAGCATTTGAAACAACTATATCAAGGACAAGCCAGCGTTTTGAAGTGTCTAAGGCTCTTTTGCATGCAAGATGCAGAAGGAACACTGTAGGAACTCACGTACTCAAAATGATTAGATGCGTTGAGAACCATGAAGACTAGGTTTTCCAGGCCAAGAATTGGCAGCGATGTTATCCTGCAATCGTTGCAGGAAGCATACAATCAATTCGTCATGAATTATAACATGAATGAAATTGATAAACCTTTGCTGAGATTCTCGGCATGTTGAGAAGCTTCGAACCAAATCTCAAGAAGAAAGTTAGTAATGTACTAATGGTCAAGAAGGACAAAGGTAGCAAAGGCAAGGGTAAGACCCAAGCCAAAGGCAAGGCCAATTCATCCACTTCAAAGGGTAAAGGTAAAGTACCTAAGGAAGGGGCTTCCATTCCGTGCGGTGAGGTGGACCTTTGGAAGGCGGGCTGAAAGTCTACCTTGAGGAAGTAAAGAACAAGAGAAGTGGGACTTACGCCTGGTATACGTTATAGAAGTTAATCTATCTATTTCTTCTACATGGGTATTAGATCGGATGTGCATCTCACATTTGTACTAATGTGCGAGAGAAATAGAAGAATAATGGCAAAGGTGAAGTGGACCTACGAGTAGGCAATGGCGCAAAAGTTCTTGTGCTATAGGAACATATTCTTTGTCTTTGCCACTGGGCTTATCTTAGAACTAGAGAGTGCTTTTATGTACCGCATTAACAAAGAACATAATTTACATATCTTGTTTAGACAAGAAAAACTTTTCTTTTATAATAAAGGACAAATGTTGTTCCATTTATTTAAATGAAATGTTCTATTGTAATGCACCACTTATGAATGGTCTCTATGTTCTAGATTTAGATAACCCAATTTATAACGTAAATACCAATGGTTGAATCGAATGATTTGAACGGACATATCTACAACCTATCGCCTAGGTCACATAAATGAAAAGCGCATATCAACTCCATAAAGATGGATTATTGGACTCATTTGATTTTGAATCATATGAGGTATCACGAATCTTGTCTTTTAGGAAAGATGACTAAAACTCCATTTAGTGGACATGGCGAAGGCGGACTTTGTTAGGACTCATACATCTTGATGTATGTGGCCCTTTCAATGTCGAAGCGGAGGAGGCTATAAGTACTTTATTACTTTCGCGATGATATGAGTAGATTTGGCTACTTATATTTGATGAGACATAAGTCGAATCCTTTGAAAAGTTCAAAGAATTCAAGAATGAAGTACAAAACCAGCACTTGGTAAGCGTATTAAGCTACTTGATCGGATCGAGGTGGTGAATACCTTAGTCAAGAGTTTCGTGATCACTGGTGAGTGTGGGATAATATCCCAACTCACTCCACTGGAACACCACAATGGAATGGTGTATCCGAGAGGAGAAATCGTACTCTATTAGATATGTACGATCGATGATGAGCCAGGCTGATCTACCTACTTCCTTTTGGGGTTTAGCTCTAGAGGCGGTAGCTTTCACACTTAATCGCGTTCCATCAAAAGCCGTAGAAAAGACACCATATCTGATATGGGCGGAAGAGTCCCAAAATGTCTTTTATAAAGATTTGGGGTTGTGAAGCTTCGTTAGGCGTCAAGTCTCGGATAAACTAGGACCCAATCGGATAAGTGTTATTTTGTAGGATATCCCAAGGAAACTAAGGGATATTACTTTTACAATCCCACACTTGGCAAGGTGTTTGTTGCGAAATCTATCTTTCTAGAAGAGAATTTATTTCTAGAAAAACTAGTGGGAGTAAAATTCATCTTGAAGAAGTTCAAGATGATGATAACACTAAGGCTTGGTGGAAAATGAGCAGGAACCACAAAGTGTTGTGGATGAGAATTTGTTGCCCAAAGAGTTGTGGAGCAAACACATTCAAGTAGACCGACCTCTTCGTAGATCTAATAGGATCCGTCGTCAACTTTGAGAGATATTCTTTTCTCTTGGTACAGCGGTGATGTATTGCTTATCGATCTTGATGAGCCTACATCCTATCAAGAAGCTATGATGAGCCAGTTAGAAATGGCTAGAGGCCATGAGATCGAAATGGAATCCATGTACACTAACCAAGTATGGACTTTGGTTGATCCACGAAGGGTAAAACCCATTGGGTGTAAGTGGGTCTTTAAAGTAAAAGCGACATGGATAGTAATAAGCATACCTATAAAGGTAGATTGGTGGCTAAAGGATTCAAACAAATTCATGGTATTGACTATGAAGAAACCTTTTCACGATTGCGATGCTTAAATCCATTCGGATCATACTTGCTATTGCGACCTACCATGATTATGAGATGCAGCGGATGGATGTCAAAAGCTTTTGAATGGAAAGCTACTGAGGATGTGTACATGACACAACACGAGGTTTTGAAGATCAAAGCATCTGGAAAGGTATGCAAGCGCAAAGGTCCATTTATGGACTAAAGCAAGCCTCTCGAATTTGGAATCTTGATTCGATGATGCAATCAAAGAGTTTGGTTTCATCAAGAATGAAGATGAGCCTTGTGTCTACAAGAGAAATAGTAGAACGAGTTGTATTTCTTGTCTTGTATGTAGATGACATACTTCTCATCGGAAATGATATTCCCTCACTCCGGTCTGTGAAGATGTGGTTAGGGAATTGTTTCTCGATGAAGGACTTAGGTGAAATTTGCCTATATTCTAGGCATCAAGATCTATAGAGATAGATCTAGAAGATTACTTGGCCTAAGTCGAGTACATACATTGATAAAGTGCTAGATCGTTTTGCTATGCAAAATTCTAAGAAAGGTTTACGCCTTTATCACATGGTGTGAGTCTTTGAAGACTCAATGTCCCTCTTCTAAGGAGGAGAGAGATCGCATGGATAAGATCCCTTATGCATCGCCTATAGGGTCTATCATATGCGCCATGCTTTGTACTCGTCACGGCGTCTCGTATGCTTTGAGCATGACGAGTAGATACTAGTCGGATCGGTGAAAGTCAGCTGGATAGCGATCAAAAATATTCTTAAGTACTTACGAAGAGCGAAAGAATATTTCACGATATTTGGAAGCAATGAGAGCTAAGCGTAAAGGGTTACTGATGATGCAAGCTTCCAAGCAGACAAGGATGACTATAGATCGATAGTGCGTGTTTTGCACGAATGGTGGAGGTGTGGTGGAAGAGTTCAAGCGAGGACGCGATTCTTGATTCTACAACAAAAGCCGAGTATATTGCTGCATCGATGCGTGAAAGGATTTGTTTGTCTCATGAAGTTCATCGATGAACTTGGGGTAGTTCCTAACATTGCGGATCAAAAGACCTCTATTGTGACAACAATGGGGCTATTGCGAGCTAAGGAACCTCGATCACATCGGTCGGACCAAACACATCTGCGGCGCTTCCATCTCATTCGAGAGATCATCGATAGAGGAGATGTGAGGATATCGCAGTCGAGCGAAGCTAACATCGCAGATCCATTGACCAAGGCTTTGTACAGAGGAAGCATGATGGTCACACTAGGTCACTAGGTATTAGATATCATAGTGATTGGTACTAGTGCTAGTGAGAGATTGTTAGTTAAAGCCCTAGAACCAATCATGTGATGGTTGAATAGGGAACATTTTGTATCATATTCTATAAAGGCAAAGGATTGGTTATTATATTTACATCTTGCTTGTGCCAGCTAATTTAAATATAATAATGCCCTAGAAAAGTAGGTTCTTATCTACAGCACATCAATTGGCAGAATTGATTATGAGAGGCTGTAGAGAACACTTTCCTAAATGTTCCTAGTCTAGTATTAATATGCAAGGGCAATATTAATACATAAAGACTAGCATGTAGGTCAATTGATGACTTGATCTCACAAGTCATGGATATATGATATCAAGTTGACACATGGGTATATATTAGAGAATATATCTTTGACCCGACCCCATGAGAAAGTTTCATGGATCGTTATATGAGTGTCATAAACTTTCTCATGTGACTATTGGTATGAATAGTCCTTAGACCTGAAGTCACTATGGTTCCCTACATAAGGAGTTATGTACTTTGGTATCGTCAAACGTCACCCGTAACAGGGTGGACCATAAAGGCGATTACTGGGTATGTAACAAATTATGCGGAGGGATGTGAGTGATGTAGATGGGATCTATCCCTTCCATATGGCGAGTGATATCGGTGGGCCTTGATTGAGTAGAACTACTAAAGCGCATGGCCATGCTCGAATGAGTCAATATGAGATATTGAGCTCATTTGTTTGAGTTAGTTTACTCGGGGATCAAAAACACATAGATTGATCGAGGATGACACGGTCTATGCCTCATTGATCAATCTGATATCAAGGATAGAAGGACACGGTCATATATTATAGTAGTCACGGAAAGGTTAGTCGGATCTTGACTTATCTCGTAACTTGGGTAGCAATGATGTATTGCTAGATACCGCTCATTGCTTGTGTATCTAAAAGAGTTTAGATCCACTGCCAACGTTATGAGAGCCTATAGGGTCACACACAAAGAGCATGATAATTAGAGGAATTAGAGTATTCTAGTTTGAATAGAATAATTTGGGAATAAGCTTAAGTACAAAATGGTTTTTGGGCTTTAAGCTTAATGAGAATTTTAGCTAATTGATTTAATGAGATTAATTCAATATGTTACCTTATTGATTTAATAAGATTAATTCAATATGATAACATAAGCTTAATTGAATTAATAAGATTAATTCAATATGATAACATAAGCTTAATTGAATTAATAAGATTAATTCAACATGCATGAATGCCACATAAGCATGCCACATAAGCATGCCACCTAAGCATCCACCTAAGCTAGTTAAGGTGGAAGGAAACAAAATGGTTTTGTCTCCTTAAGTGGCCGGCCAAACAAGGAAGCCAAATCCTTTTTGAGTGTGTCTCAATGCAATGGATTGCATTGACTGTGAAGGAGGTGGAAGGGTTTTTCCAACCCTATAAAAGGCTCCATGGAGTGGCCGGCCATAGAGAGTTTTTGGTGTTGTGGTTGTGAGAGAGCTTGGTGGAAGCTTTAGTTGTGTGGGTTTGTGAGTGTAGGCTAGCAAGAAGAGGAGTCTTCTTCTTCCTTTCTCCTTTTCCCTCTCTTCCTCTCCTTTAGGGACTTCTCTAGCAAGAAGTAAAGGAGAGCTCTTCTAGTTTTCCTTTTGTGAGACAAGAGCGTGCTCGTGTGGATACGTATAGAGGCACGGACACTTGAACGTGCTAAAGATCCAACAAACCGAAAGGAAAAGCGGGATTGCAAAGGGCACGCAACAAAGGTAGAACTCTCCTATAAGATAGGTTTGGTTTAGAGAAATTTATTTTATACGAGTTTGCTTTCGCATGGATCACTTGGAAGGGATCCTATTTTCCGTTGCGCATATGCCATTTGGCATACGAGATTTCCCTACAGAACCAACTATTAATTTTATTTGTCAAAAAGTAAGGTTGACAAGATAATAAAATTAATGGGTAAAACCTCCTCTTACAAATGTAGAATTCGTATACGTCCACACTATCGTGGCATGCGATATTCTCGGTGTTTTGAGGTGTTGGTTGATTTCGGAATTTTATTGTTTTTGAGGAATCAATAATATTTGAAATCTAATATTTTGATCATTGTGATTTTTAGGATTTTCAAATGGCTTTCAACCCACTTGCTGTGATTTTAAAAGAAAACAAACTTACTGGACCAAACTACATTGATTGGAAAAGAAACTTGGATATTGTCTTAATCATGAGGAGTACAAATTTGTACTCTTCGAGGTCTGGCCCTCCTAAGCCCTCCGATGACTCATGAAAAGGAGAAAGAACGTTATAAGAAATGGGTTAAGGCGTATGAGATGGCGGTGTTACATTTTGGCATCTATGTCAAATGGGCCGCAACATCAAGATCGTGCCATAGCCACGCCTTATGACATGATGTTCAATCTCAAGGAACTTTTCGACATCGTAGTAGGGCGGCTTAGGCAGAGGCAATGAGAAACTTGATGACGACCACCATGATCGAGGGAACACGCTAGGATCATGTTCTCAAGATGATGGCTCATCTTAATGAGATGGAACTCAACCTCAATCTCACCTGGGCTTCGATCACGCCGCATCAAAGACGAAAGACTGGCTAGTAAATCCGCACCATATGTACCATAAGCGTCGCTCTGCACTCGTGTACTATCGTACATATGAGTGGAACCCCCAACGAGTCGGACCGGGGTTATTAGATTGGATAGATTCAAGGTTCTGGGAGAATCTTCCGACTGGGTCCCTAGCTAACATGAACCTGATCCCCTAAGCAAAACATGTAACCGAACGGACCTCAGAGTGAAGAAGTTTAAAGGCAAGTGCTTCACTTGCAAGCAGATCGGACATTGGAAGGCGGATGTCCTCGCCAAAGAACAAAGGTATATCTTCTTGTTTAGTTGTTGAAACATGTTTAGCGGTGTTATCTACGATTAGGTGTGTAGATACAGGAGCCACTGATCATGTCTGCAATACTTTGCAGGGGTTCCAGGAAACCCGACGACTAGCTGAGGGAGAGATTACCGTCTTCATGGGCAATGCTTCAAAGGTGGCGGCTATTGCAGTGGGAGAAATTTATTTATCTTTTGATAGGAATAAAGTTTTGGTTTTGAGAAATTGTCTTTATGTACCTACTTTTAGAAAGAATTTAATTTCAGTTTCTAAATTGTTTATGGATGGATATTCTGTTTCTTTTAATGACAAAGTGGTTATAAAAAGGAATAGGGAGATTATCTGTTCTAGTACATTGGTTGGCAATTTATATACTCTTGAACCGAAAACTCCCACGATGCATATTGAAGTAAATAACTCATCTTCTAAATCTAATAAGAGAAAAGAACCTTCGCAGATGAACCAAACATATCTTTGGCATCTAAGGCTTGGTCATATTAACCTAAGTAGAATTCAAAGTTTGATAGCTGATGGACCTTTGGGTTCATTAGTGGTGGAGGATCTCCCAACCTGCGAATCTTGCTTGGAAGGTAAAATGACCAAGAGGCCTTTCAAGGCCAAGGGGTATAAAGCCAAAGATGTGTTAGAATTGGTTCATTCTGATTTGTGCAGTCCTATGTCTATCCAGGTAAGGGGTGGTTTTGAATATTTCGTCTCTTTTATAGATGATTATTCAAGATATGGATACATTTACTTGATGCGCTGCAAGTCTGAATGCTTTGACAGGTTCAAAGAAATTCAAGGCTGATGTGGAGAACCGTCAAGGTAAAAGTATCAAGACATTACGATCTGATCGTGGTGGCGAGTACCTCTTGGGAAAGTTTAGGAGTTACTTATCAGAGGCTAGGATTCAATCCCAATTGTCTGCACCTAGCACACCCCAGCAGAATGGTGTGGCGGAGCGAAGGAATAGGACTCTTATGGAGATGGTCAGATCGATGATGAGTTATTCTGAGTTACCTGATTCGTTCTGGGGGTTTGCTCTGGAAACAGCAGCACACATTATGAACTTGGTTCCATCTAAGTCAGTACCCTCTACTCCCACAGAGTTGTGGACTGGGCGAAAGCCTAGTTTAAGACATATTCGGATTTGGGGTAGTCCAGCACATGTGCTGAAGGGAGATGCTGGTAAGTTGGAATCTCGTACAGAAGTACGCTTGTTTGTTGGCTACCCTAAGAGAACGAAGGGTGGTTTATTCTATAGTCCTAGAGATCAGAAGGTGATCGTGAGTACGAATGCCAGATTTCTAGAGGAGGACTATGTGATGAACCACAAGCCCACGAGTAGGATTGTTCTTGAGGAGTTAACAGGGGAAGTCCCTACTTTAGTACCACCGGTACAAGAGGAGACACCACAAGTCACTACACCGTGTGTCACAGAGCATACACAGCAGGCACCTCGTCGTAGTGGGAGGGTTGTTAGACAACCCGAGAGATTCATGTTTTTGGGAGAGTCTTCAGACTTAGTCCCTGGTGAATATGAACCTGATCCCTGGACATATGACGAGGCAATCCAAGATAGAGATGCGGTATCTTGGCAAAGAGCGATGAATTCAGAGATAGAATCTATGGATTCTAATCAGATCTGGGAGCTAGTAGAACCACCCGATGGTGTAAAAACCATTGGATGCAAGTGGATCTACAAGAGAAAGAGAGGAGTAGACGGGAAGGTTGAGACTCAGAAAGAGGGTATCGATTATGAGGAGACCTTTTCACCGGTAGCTATGCTTAAGTCTATCCGGATTCTCTTATCTATAACTGCTCATATGGATTATGAGATTTGGCAGATGGATGTCAAGATAGCTTTCCTTAACGGAAGTCTTGAGGAGAACATCTATATGCGGCAACCAAAGGGATTCATTCCTAAAGGCAAAGAGCATCATGTATGTAAGCTTAATCGGTCCATTTATGGATTGAAGCAAGCTTCTAGATCTTGGAACATCCGCTTTGATGAGGTAATCCAGTCATATGGTTTTATTCAAAGTCCGGATGAGCCTTGTGTATACAAGAGATGTGACGGAAACATAGTGGTGTTTTTTGTACTATACGTAGATGACATTTTGTTAGTTGGCAACAATATCAAAGTGTAATCAGACGTAAGGGTATGGTTGTCCAAACAGTTTGACATGAAGGACTTGGGAGAAGTGGGACACATCCTTAGGATCAAAGTTATAAGTGATCGCAAGAAAAGGATGTTGTGCTTATCTCAAGCTTCATACATTGACACTATCCTTGCTCGTTTTAGCATGCAGAACTCCAAGAAAGGTTTTCTACCTTTTAGGCATGGAGTTCATTTATCTAAAGAGATGTGTCCCAAAACATCAGGATATCTGCTTAGGAGATAGAGGACATGAAGGCGGTTCCTTATGCTTCGGCAGTAGGAAGCCTTATGTATGCTATGCTATGTACGAGACCGGATATCTGCTTTGCCGTGGGCATGGTTAGTAGATATAAGAGTAATCCTGGACAGGGACATTGGACTGCGGTAAAGCATATATTGATGTACCTGAGAAGGACTAGGGATTATATGCTGGTTTACCGGGCAGATCAATTAGTCCCTGTGGGTTACACGGATTCAGATTTCCAATCAGATAGGGACAAGAGTAAGTCTACCTCGGGGTTTGTGTTTACTTTTGGAGGTGGAGCCATAGTATGGAGGAGTGTCAAGCAGAAATGCGTGGCGGACTCTACCATGGAAGCTGAGTATGTGGCAGCCTCTGAGGCAGCCAAAGAAGCTGTATGGCTCAGGAACTTCTTGATGGACTTGGATGTGATTCCTGGTTTGCCTAGAACTATCACAATTTATTGTGATAACAGTGGTGCAGTTGCAAACTCGAAGGAACCACGAGCCCATAAGGCGAGTAAACACATAGAGCGCAAGTACCACCTTATACCAAAGATCGTAAAGCGAGGAGAAGTTGTTGTCGCCAAGATTGCATCAGAGGATAACCTGGTGGATCCATTCACTAAGGCCCTTCCAGTGAAAGCGTTTGATAGGCATGTGGAGGACATGGGGATCAGATGTATGGCAGAGTGATGACGGCATAGTCTTTTAGTATAAGTGGGAGATTGTTGGAATGTATACTGAAAGCCTAGCTCTTTTTGTATGAACATTTTATTTTGGAATAAGAATCACATGATCATTGTTTGCACTTTATATATTTACTATATATGTGTGTATATTGTCTAATATTTTACATTGTAGATAACATGGTGCTTGGTGTGGCACAGAAGATCATGTTATCAGTCCCTTGTAAAATATAAGTAGAGGCTCACGACCAAGATGGTTTTGGACAAACCATTGACATGGTTGTAGTATAGCTTGGTATTGTTTTGTCTTGAACATAAAGTTACACTAGTACACTTAGGTGTATTGAGCAGGACCGACATAGAGGTGATTCAATTTAGTACTGACTACATAATTGAATCGGACCTCGGATATTATGTTGTGCATGCTCTTAATCCCGATATAATAACGGGCACATGTACTTAGTATTTATTTCTTTGATTTACCAGAGGGTGAGATTTAGATGGATTAAATCAATATGCCCGGTAAGTTGGGAAATGATATTATTTACATGGTGTGTCGTTGATTATAGGAGGAAACCGTGTCCTATATATTAGGTTGATGATGTCCCCTTGAGGAGCTCATAAGGTTCATCATGTAAACCCTGCTGGTTGACTTAGTCAACATGATGATAAGGTTGAGTGGTACTACTCGAGGAATTAGATGTTAATTAATTGATGGTCAGTAAATCAATTAATTGACGGACATTGGATATCTTAAACACAGGGAGATTAATGTACAAATAATATATGGATCCCATATTAATTTATGGGGGTTGGTGAGGTAGTTCAATGATGATCCTCTAGTGGAATGGAACATCATTGATGGATCAAGTTTGTGTGGTTCCGATCCATCGGGGTGGCCATGATCCAACTCCTCCTTATGGTCCCTATCGTGGCCTAATATAATCCTTGTGAAGACTAGATCCAAGAATGTAAAACAAAACCTAGAACCAACGGTTGGGATTAAATCCCTAGATCCGATGGTTAGGATGAAACCCTAGAACCAACGGTTGGGATTAAATCCCTAGATCCGATGGTTAGGATGAAACCCTAGAATCGACGGTTGGGATTAAATCCATAGATCCGATGGTTGGGTTAAAACCCTAGATCCGATGGATGGGATGAAACCCTAGATCCGACGGTTGAGATGAAATCCTAGATCCGACGGTTGGGATGAAACCCTAGATCCGACGGTTGGGATAAAACCCTAGATCCGACGGTGGAGATTAAATCCCTAGATCCGACGGTGGAGATTAAAGGAGGCTTAAGTCCAATTCTATAAATAGAAGGCTTAAGCTTGGGCGGCAAGGATAATTGGATTGGAATTAGGGTTTGGCTCTTCTCAAAGTGGGCGGCTAGGGTTTGGAGCAAAAGTGGGCGGCAACCATCTTCCTTCTCCTTGTTGCCGACGCCCATCTTCCTCCATCAAGACTTGGCCGGCGCCCATTCTCAAGGCCTCTCTCTTATTCTTTGGCCGGCGGTTCTCCTTCCATTGGTGGCCGGTGCTCTTCCTCCTCCCTTTCTCCTTGGTGGCCGCCGGCAACCCCTCTTCAAGTTGGCCGGCGCTTCATCCACTTGCTCCTTGGCCGGCGGTTGCACAAAATTCTCTAATTTGGTGGCCGGTTCTAGAAAGGATAGGTATTTGGTTGTTCTTCTCTTTGTTTGCAGCGGACAAGGAAGGGAAGAACGCGATCTAGAAGACTTCTACTCGTGGAGGATCTTCGTCCACACGTCGTCCACGAGAAGGATAGGACATACGGTAGAAGATCGTAAGGTATAAAGTTTTTTTTTAACTTTATTTACAGATCTGAGCATGTTCTTTTATGTTTTGATTATACATGTATACGTATGAATATATATTGTATAATCATGGACCCCGAAGACAAACACAAAAACCGGCGATCCGTCCTTCGTCTCTTCCGCGGCTAACCAACTAGAAGAGTTGTGTTGCTTGAACAACTAGTTTGTTCAAGCGACCACTCAAGTTGTTAGCACGATGATGAAATGGTTGTGCTAAGGAAGCTCATCCCATCCGGATTAATTCTTTCATTAGTGAAAATTTTAATCCGGGGACATGGGAGCCAATGAGCCTCCGAAGCAACTCCCTATAGGTACATAAAGGAAATTCTTAAGAACCAAAACCTTTATTTTTCTCAAAAGATAAATAAAACATCTCCCACTGCAATAGCCGCCATCTTTATGCCATTGCCCATGTAAATAGTAATCTCTCCCTTAGCTAATCGTCGAGTTTCCTAGAACCCCTGCAAAGTATTGCAGACATGATTAGTGGCTCCCATACCTACACACCAGGTACCGATAGATAACACTGCTAACCATGTTTCAATGACTAGTTCAAAGGATATATCTTTGTTCTGCTCTGGATTGGGATAGTCCTTCTTCCAATGTCCATCCTGCTTGTAAGTGAAGTACTTGCCTTTCGGCTTCTTCACTCCTCCCTGAGATCCTCCCACCACTTTTGCTCCACCTTGTTTCTCCTTCTTCTTGCCTTTCGGCTTAGAAGTAGAAACCTTGTGAGCAACCATGGCTTGAGGACATTCTTCGAAGAGTGCATACTTGTACTCCTTAGCAGTTAAGACAGTCTCTAGATTCTTTTCCAATCAACATTATTCGGGTACAGTAAGTTTATTTCCTTTAGTATCACAACAAGTGGACTGAAAGTCATTTAGAAAATCCTAAGAATCACATAGATCATTACTTTAGATTTCAAAAAATTATTGATTACTCAAACAATAAAATTTTGATATCAACCAACACCTCAAAACACCGAGAATATCGCATGCCACGATAGTGTGGACGTATACGTATTCTACATTTGTAAGAGGAGGTTTTACCCATTAATTTTACTATCTTGTCAACCTTACCTTTTGATAAATAAAATTAATAGTTGGTTACTCTTTGTCCCTACAAATAAAAGCAGTGACTCCGATGGGGAGGATACTTTTTATTTGCATCTAAGTGTGCACCATTACACGATACTAAGGGAATTATCTCGGATTATGTGCCTTACCGATGTGGAAGTACACACGCTCCTAAATAATTTCCTATAACCATTATTTGACCTAGTGATCCTCAAACAAACTCATCCGATGGGGAGGAAGGCACTCAGAGCCGACACGCAAGTTTGTTGCATCACACGTCAAATTGTAATGGAGGCCACAGGAATTAATTAAAATGTCCCTCTCCCACTTAGTAAATTGACAGTGAGGAATTTTCAAGCACACACAACATGCATATAAAACAAATCAGCAATAAATATGGAAAAAATCAGAATTTTTCAAACTATTATGGCATTGTTCTCCAATATGAATCCCTTCGTGTCGCCACCTCGTCTGCTCCTCCTACGCCATGTACGAGCCATTCGGAGATCCGAGCCGAGACTAAAACCTATTTTATTTTACATCCATCGATCCTATACTCCACGAGGGAGTTTACATGAAATCTAGATCGAAAGTAAAATAAAATAAAGAGTGGCTAAACAATGCCGTATTTAATTTACATAAAACTAAATACTAGCTTCATAAACCCCGAGGATTCAACAAAATAAATATTTACACACATACAATCACATACACACATATGACCATAATAGTCGGATCTTATGCCTGCAACCAAAGAGTTAAACTACGCATATCCTACTATTATCCGACACATATAATATATGAAAAAGTTCATAAAAATTAACAGAATCCTAAACACACAAAACCGGAAACCGATGCTCTGATACCAATTGAAGGGTTTCCTTGTCGAGTCGGTGAGGGGAAACTTCGCTTTCCACTTCACCTCGATTACTTGACCATGGAGATCCCTTCGATGTCCCCGGATTAAAAAAATTTAATCCTAGACAAAAGGGATTGCCAAAGAAACCAAGTCATCGTCGTGCTATTCGTTTAGAGAGGTCACTTGAACAACCAAGTTGTTCAAGCGACCAACCTCTACTCTACGAGTAGCCGTGGAATAGACGATGTCCGGATCGCTGGTTTTTGTGTTTATACTCGGGATTTAAGTATTATTTATCCATTTATAGAAATATAACATGCTTATATTTGGAAAAACAAATACAAGCAAGTAACCATCCACACAAAACATGCATATAATTGAAAAGCAATTATAAACATAATACAAAAGAACATTAATCAAAATAAACAAGATTGTACCTCTTGATCTTCTATTGTATGTCCTTCCTCTTTTTGGACGTCGTGTGGACGACGATCTACAAAAAGTTGAAGCCTCCTAGATCACCAATCTTCCTTTCCTTGTTCACTAGGAACAAAGGAAGATCCTAAAATAAAACTCATCTTCCTTTCTAGAACCAGCCACCAAGTCAATAAACTCGATGTTGCCACCGGCCAAGGAAGATAAAATAGAGTATGGAAACCAACCAAAGGAGAAACAACAAGGGCATGGGCACCGACCAAGACTTGGAGAAGAAGAAAGAAAACACCCCTTCTCCTTGTTGCCGCCCAAACCCTAAACTAGGCTCTCCTAAATTTTTGGCTAAGGACGAAGGAAAGTAGAATAGATTGAACTTTGGCCAAGGTAGAGGGAAGAAGGAAGAGGGGTCGGCCATCATTAGGAAGAAGAAGAAGAAGCTCCCTCTCCTTGTTGCCGCCCAAATCAACAACCAAACCCTAACCCTAGCCCCCACTCCTATTCCTATCCCAACTAGGATTGGTTGCCGCCCATGGGAAGCAACCCTAATCTCATCCACCACAAGCCATAGATCAAGGGGAAAAGCTTGGGCGTCGGCCAAACCAAGAAGGAAGGAGGAAGAAAAGGTGCCGGCTACCAAAGGAAAAAGAAGAAGAATACCTTTCCTTAATTGTGGCCACCCAAAAACCCTAGCCTCATCCTTTTTCTTGCCTCCCAAGCCAAAGCCCCTTATCCTAATCCTTATCTCAATTAGGTTTTCCATCCTTTGGCCGCCCAAGCCTAAGCCCATATATATAGAGTTAGGTTTAGGCCTTGGTTTAATCTCCTCCATTGGTTCTAGGGATTTAATCTCAACCGTCGGATTTAGAGATTTAATCTCAACCATCGGATCTAGAGATTTAATCTCAACCGTCGGATCAAGGGATTTAATCTCAACCGTCGGATCTAGAGATTTAACCTCAACTGTCGGATCTAGGGATTTGATCTCAACCGTCGAATCTAGAGATTTAATCACAACCGTCGGATCTAGAGATTTAATCTCAACCATCGGATCTAGAGTTTTGTTTTCCATCATTGGATCTAGACTTCATGAGGTGTTAATAGGCTACAATAGGGACCATGAGGAGGAGTTGGATCTTGGCCACCCAATGGATCGGAACCACACAAACTTGATCCATCAATGATGTTCCATTCCACTAGAGGATCATCATTGAATTACCTCACCAACCCCCATATGATAATATGGGCTCCATATATTATTTGTACATCCATCTCCTCGTGTTTAAGATATCGAATGTCCGTCAATTAATTGATTTACTGACCATCAATCAATTAACATCTAACTCCTCGAGTAGTACCACTCAACCTTATCATCATGTTGACTAAGTCAGCCTGTATGGTTTACATGATGAACCTTATGAGCTCCTCAAGGGGACATCATCAACCTAATATATAGGACACAATTTTCTCCTATAATTAACGGCACACCATGTAAATAATATCATTTCCCAACTTACCGGGCATATTGATTTAATCCATATAAATCTCACCCTTTGGTAAATCAAAGAAATAAATACTAAGTACATATGCCCATTATTATATCGGAATTAAGAGCATGTACAACATAATATCAGAGGTCCGATTCAATTATGTAGTCAGCAATAAATTGAATCACCTCTATGTCGGTCCTGCTCAATACACCTAAGTGTACTAGTGTAACTCTATGTTCAAGACAAAACAATACCAAGCTACACTACAACCTTGTCAATGGTTTGTCCAAAACCATCTTGGTTGTGAGCCTCTACTTATATTCTACAAGGGACTGATAACATGATCTTCTGTGCCACACCAAGCACCATGTTATCTACAATGTAAAGTATTTAGACAATATGCACACATATAATAAATATAAAGTGCAAACCATGATCATGTGATTCTTATTTCAAAATAAAAATATTCATACAAAAAGAGCTAGGCTTTCAGTATACATCCCAACACGGGGGTGACATCGATATTCTTGATAGAGTGAGACCACGAAGTGCATGGCCATGTCCAAATGAGTCAATATGAGATATTGAGCTCATTTGATTAGAGTGTGTCTACTTGGAGTTCAAGATATAGATTGTACCAAGGATGACACGGTCTATGCCTCAATTGGTCATTCTAGATGTCAAGGATAGAGAGACATTGTCACATATTGTGAGAGTCACAATTAGTAGTCACATAGGTGATGTTGGAGCTCAACATTCTTATAACTTGGGTAGCAATGATGTGTTGCTAGATACCGCTAATTACTTATGTTCCTAAATTGGTTTAGTGACATTGCCAACGTTACAAGAACCTATAGGGTCACACACAAAGGATAATTAGATGGAGATTAGGTTCATATGATGAACCATGTGGATTAGCTTCATGGGATGAACCAAATTGGATTAAGAGTAATCCTAATTAGACTAATTGAGTTGGACTCAATTTGATTCAAGTGTTGAATGAGTCTAATTTAGATTTGATTCATCAAATCAATTTAAATTAATGAATAGAGATTCATTAAATTAAAATTGACTTGAATCAAATGGTTGGATTTGATCAACCATGGGAGATAAGAGGTCATGTTTGACTTGACTTGAGAGAGAAAATGAAAGGTCAAGTTTGACTTGACCAAATGTCATGTCATGATGATGACTTGGCATAGCCGGCCAATGATGATGCTCCACATCATCATTGACTTATCATGTGGTGTCACATCATGAGGGAGACCAAGAGCCATTGGCTCTTGGAGTTACATGCATGCATGTAACCCCCTAAGGTTAAAGTGGCCAGCAACTTCTTGATGAGGAGTGAATTGTTTTTGGGTAACTCCATCTTCTTCTTCCTTGGATCATCTTCTTCCTTTGCTCTCTTCCTCCCTTGCTCTCCCAATCCTCCATTGCCGAGAACTTCAAAGAGTTCTAGCACACTCAAGATTGTCTTTTCTCCACCTATTTCTTGTGTGGATACCAATAGAGGAGTGTGCACTTGACACTCTCGAGTTCCGGCAATCCATTTGGACGAGCGGGATAAGCGAAGGGCATCGCTTCAAGGGTAACTTCTTATCATATAGATCTAAAGTAGATCTAAAGGTAAACACATACATGTTAGTTTTATTTTTTATACTTCTCACGGATCCGTGCCCGTGGCTTCCGAGGTTTTCGCAACGCAAAAAGCGGTTTTTGCGGCCCGGAAAACCCAACAGTGGTATCAGAGCCACGTGCAAAGCATGTATGTGTTTCATTTTTGTAGTTTTTTATATTAGTTATAAAAATTAAAGATTTTTATGTTTATGTAAATTTCCTATTTGTATAGAATTTTTGTGTATTTTTCTTGAAGAGTCGAAGCAACGAGTGTTGGGACACTTGTAGGCTTCAACCATCAAGAAAAACTCTCCGAAACGGTGAGTTCTCACTTTTGATTTTTGCAAAGAGTGACTTAAGTCACTGTAAGATCATAGTAGGGACACTCGCAAAGTTTATTTTGTGATTAGGGCGCTGCCCCTATCCCCAAAAGGGGCCTTGTCCCACGATCGCGCCCGTAAACCGCTTAGCGGGATCGTTACGGAGAGGTAACTCATAAAATTGAAAACAAAAAAATAGGAAAAATTATAGAAATTTTCTGTAAAAATACATAATTTATAATTATGTATAATTCTATGATTGTCATGGCCCAAGAACCCCAATTTGATTGGACGTTAATGTGTTGTAATTCATAATACGACCTGTGTGCCGTTTTTGTGGTTGTGCATGTTGTATAGTGTATGCGACCTACGAGTCATGCCTCTTCTTTTGAAATTCTAGTTGTAAATAGTTTTAGACTCAAAAGTAACTCAAGTTTCATATTTGTAATGTACAAAATAGAGCGGTGGAAAGTTCACTTGTAGACGAAGTTACGAGAAGGGTGCCGACGACACATGGCGGTCAAAGGAAGCGCTTGGAGAAGCCGCTAGCCCTAGGTTGACCGTCCGATCTCCTCATTGGCTTGAGAAGATCGTAGTAGGGCCATGACCACATCACAGTTGATTATATATATATATATATATATATATTTGATTTTGCTTGTATGTATGTGATGCATGCTAGTAGAATAATGCTTGTATGTATATGATGCATGCTAGAATAATGCTTGTATGTATGTGATGCATGATAATATAGGATAATAAAGGCCTTAATGCGTATATGATACACATTACGATTAGATTAGATCTTAATCGAATCAACTCGTAAATGCCTACCAGGTCCTTGATACCCATCACTACCTCGATCATTTGTAGTTGTTGAATTTGCCAAAGCAGAGCAACGCATATTTTCTTGGTAGGGTACGGAGGGACAATCTTGGTCCCGCCTATCACGGATTGGGTTAGAGTAAGCTCAATTAGATTGAGGAAAACTAGTTAACTCAATTGGATCGAGTAGAACTATAGACATATTCCAACCATTGGAAAGATAGGATAAGATCGCATTTACACTAAATCTTGGGCGATTTAGCCAAAGCTAACTCAAGGTCTTTTGTAAATGTGGGTCTTGATCCTATAAACAAGAGTTGCATAGAGATGTAATCGGTAATGTGTTACCCACCGATCATACTAAGTCTTGGGCGTTTTAGCCAAAGCTAACTCAAGGCTTAGTATGATGTGGATCTTGTCCCGCAAGAATTATAGCTAGTTTGTATGAATCTAGTAATGTGGTTTGACCACATCCATAACTCGATTCTACAAAATTCCTATAATTCAGTGGGAGCATCATTTGATTAAAGGCCTAATTAAATGATAAAAGGAATATGATATTAATTCTCTGCATTGTATGTTGTAGATTACTATGTCGACAAAACACGTAACACTCTCTCTCTTTCATTCTTGAGAAGGACAAGCTCAATGGAGCAAATTTCCGGATCGGCACAGAACCCGAGAGAATAGTTTGTTAGTAATATATGAGAGATGTCCTAAGGCAATCGCCTTATGTATGAACCATTTATATGATAAATGAAGATTCACTATTTGAGTATACATGTTTAATGTATTTGATTGGATCTTAAACTCATTTACTGAATGTCCAAGATACGATTCACAGCATGAGAGAATTTGTGATTGGATCACAACTAGTGAGTATCTCTACATGTGTAATTGTGATGTATCAGAATTATCCCTAGTCGATGAATTGATGGATTTGGACACCATCAGTTCTGTCGAGACTAGCACGAGGTATACTCCTTGGTGTATCCAAGCAGCTGATTCTCACTGGCTGGAGACATTGTGATGTCCGGAGTTAATCGTGGATGCTAGTTATGGTAACTAGTTCATTGGAGTGACCAGCCGTAAGACTTCATATGGTTCTCTGCATATATAGATATGTCAATGAAGTTCTTACTGTGGCTTAAGTGCGATGTTCCTTTGACTTGCGGTATTCAAGTCATCTTGATCATGGAGACTCATGCTTTGACATCTTAAGCAAACATCTTCGAGGAGATGTGGACCCTGGATGATTGGGTATAAGTCAAAGTGATCGAAGGTGTTTGAATAGCCTATAAAGGATTCACCACTCCTTGCGAGGAGATGTATACCCATGGCCTCTCGTCGGATTGTTACTAAAGTCTTTGGCCAAAGCATTACATGTTTAGAGTAAAGTACTCTTCGATACATGTGGAGTAACTAGAATCCGTAGGACGAGGAAATGATACTTGGGCTAGGTGTGACGTAGTCAGCCTAGTGGGGACTGACACAATAGACCATGTCCTGAACCAAGTGGGTGTAAGATGAGTGAAGGGAATGGGGCACGATTCATTCGAGCTACTGAAGGGTTTCAGAAATAGTTCTGGATCAACCGTTGATCTTTTCGGTTAATTGGGGATCATGATGTACTACTAGGTGCCACTCATGATCGTTCTATAATTAATGGTTAATTATAGGCGGCCAACATAAACCGAGAACCTATTTGGTCACACGACGCGAGTGAAATCCAAAGGATTTAAAGCGAGCTTGAGAATGGGATTCTCGGACCGAGAGAGAAACTATGTTTGGTTGGACCAAACATAAGCGAAACATGAAATTGTTTCAGTCGCAATGGAAGCGTGGATGGGCTGCGTCTTATGAAGACGTAATGGATGGACCAAAATGGTTTGGTTCTAATCCAATGGATAAGAATAAACCAAAGGGTTTGGTTTATTTTAAACGAATGAACCAAAAGTTGGTTCGGTTCGTTTTAACTTAAAATAAACCATTATGGTTTGGTTTATTTTAACTTATCTTAATGGAGCGGGTTAACGGGCTTTATGGATATGATCCATTAACCATTAAGAGAATTAGTTCTCTATAAAAGTGTGCTTAAGGGATTGTTGAACCCAAATCCAAAATCAAAACCCTAGCCTCCAAGGAGTTGCCGCCCAACCTGTTTGTGCCGCCCAAGCTCCTTGCCGTCCAGCTTGATTGTGCTGATTGCCGTCAAGACCCTTGCCGGCGTCAAGCTCAGCCGGTGAACCTCCGCGACCCTCGGTGATCCCCTAAAAGGTTCGGCATCAAGGTGAGCTTTTGTCTCCTTGCTTTGGCCGGCGCCTATCTCCTCCACCAAGCTGTCCAGTTTTCTGGACAGCTTCTTCTCCTCTCGTCGGAGCATCGTTTGGACGACGGTTAGTGCTCCGACAGCGGCTAACATACCGGGGATTTGATCTCCGGTAATCCTCTGAGGTGGAGGACGAAGGATTCGTCAATCGGTTGACGAATACCTCTCCGGAGAAGCAAGTCTTGAGGACTTGTTTTAGGTCCGAATTTGGATTCGGATCGTGATCATCTCTCGATCACGTCGTCTTCAACACGAGGCTAGTAACCCGTATGAAGACGAAGCTCGTGGCTTGGCGAAGTCATCCCGAGGAGCTCGGCGTGGATACGGATAGAGGCGATTCTTACGAGGATCGTTCCGGTTGATGCCGTTCCCGCTACACGTCATACGGAAGGTATAACGTAGTTTAATTTCCTTTTATTGCAATTTTAATTTACGGTTATGTCTACACTTGTTGTAATAGCATGCGTGTGTTGTGTGTGTTGTAATAAATAGGAGTATTTATTATTTTTATTGCTTCCGCTGTGCTCATGTTTTCGAAACATGATCGAACACACACACGCCGCGGTGCCGGAAACCCAACAGTGGTATCAGAGCCCAGGTTGTGTTTCGACATAATCGTAAAATGGTTTTGCGATAGTCATAATGTATTTCTGGAAATTTTCTAATTTTGGAAATTTAGAAGTATTTATGGAAATTTTTCAATTTTGGAAAGTCTAGAAGTATTTATGGAAATCTTCCACTTTTGGAAAGTTGGAAGTATTTATGGAAATTGATATTTTCCATAAATAAAATATTTGATTAGATTCTGGAAATTTGTTTCCTAATTTAATCATGATTTGATTTGAAATCAAATCTTAAAATATTTTATTTCCATAAGTAGTTTTAATGATTTAGGAAATTGGTTTCCTAAATAGATTTTCCTTAATCAAATAATTCCATGAATAAAATATGTGATTAGATTTGGAAATTTGTTTCCTAATTTAATTATGATTTGATTTGGAGAATCAAATCTTAAACATATTTTATTTCCATAAATAGTTATGACATATAAGGAAATATAGACATGACATAATTGTATGCCATGTAATTGCATTAGATGCATAACATTATGCCATGCGTGTCGTGACATGTAGATGTATGCCTTGTATGCCATGCCATGTAGATAATAGTTATTTGCATGCAAAGAGGATGAGACATAAAAACCCTTAATCAATATTAAAGCCTACACCTTCCATTAATATGGTTAGAACCAGAGTTCTGTTTCTTGTTTGGGTTGTTGGACTCTCTCCAAGCCCGGCTCGAACTCGAATATGTTCAAACCATGGAATAGTTTAATACTAATATGGTAAGAGTCAGAGGTCAATCGTTAGCTTTGGTTGTTGGACTCTCTCCAAGCTGGGCTAATTGGTTGAATGCGCTCTAACCATATTAAAACTATGTCCCGATTAATGGGTTGGCTTTAACCTGGAGCATCGGCTTGTTGGACTCTCTCCAAGGTCGATGTAAAGGGAGGTGAAGTTGGGTGCTATGCATATGATGCATACTTGTTAATGTATTAACAACCCGATGTATGTGTGAACATTCAATTAGTTGATAGCACATTGTGATAGTTGCATATACGTGATATGCAATCGGTATAGATGATACCTACCATCGTAGTTATGAATGGCTTGTTGGACTCTCTCCAAGGTTGTTCATAACTATGATGGATATCGGCCCATTCGGAGATGGACCTACAATCTCCCGAAGTGATTTTGGGGTTTTTGAAATTCGAAAAATGAATGGGATTTATAAATGTATATTGATGCATTTTAAAATCATTTTCTCATATATGCTCGTTTTGTATTTCTAGGTCAATAAATTGATCATGACGTCTTTGAATTTGCACACTATTTTGGATTCGAACAAAGTAGGCCTAACTTCTGGGTGGCTTAGAAACACGAGAATTGTTCTCAAGGCGGAAAAGCTTGCATATGTCCTTGAAGAGCCTCTTCCTGACCGTCCTAAGGACGATGCAACTCCAGACCAAATGTTGGTCTATCAGAAGCATGTGGCAGATTCTGAGCTGGCGAGTTGCATCATGCTAGCGGCGATGGTACCTGAGCTGCAGAAGCAGCATGAGCATATGGATGCTAACACTATGGTCTTCCATCTTCATGAGTTGTTCGATGAGCAAGCGAGATCCGAAAGGTTCGAGGTCTCTAGGCTCCTCTTCACCACACGAAGATGCAAGAAGGTTAAATGCACTGTAATGCAGTTTGTGCTAAAGATGAGCGGGTACATCGGCGACTAGCTACCCTCGGTTTTGTGATGGATCATGAGTTAAGTATTGACTTAATTCTGCATTGTTTGCCCAAGAGTTTCGATTTGTGATGAACTATCGGATGAACAAATTGGAATCCACCATTCGAGCTCCTCAATATCTTTGAAGGCTGTGGAGCCTTACATGAAGCATGAGGAGAAAGGCGGTTACATTAGTTGATTCCTCAAAGAAAGGTTCTAAGAGGAAGGCAAAAGAGCGAGAAGAAAGGAAAGAAAAGGCAAAGAAGGCGGAACCAGCGCAAAAGGGCACTTGCCATCACTGTGGCAAGGAAGGCCACTGGCGAAGAAACTGCAAGATTTATCTTGAGTCCATGAAGAAGAAGAAGGCATCAGATGCCCCATCCTCTTCAGGTATCTTCGTTATTGATTGTCATTCTATTTCCTTAGACACTTGGGTATTGGATCTTGGGTGTAGCTCACATATATGTAATGACATACTGAGGGGCTAAGGAATAGAAGACTTGTCGAGGAGAAGTCAAATTTGCGAGTTGGCAATGGAGCAAAGGTTCTTCGATGCCATCGGAACTTATTTCTTTGAAGCTCCTAGTGGACTAGTCTTAGAAGGACAATTGCTTTTATGTTCCTTCGTTGATAAAGAACATCATTTCTATTTCCTGTTTAAATAGAAATGGTTACCATTTAACGTTTAGTAACAATTGTTGTTATATAACTTTGAATGGCGTACTTAATGGAACTGGGACTTTGAGTAATGGCATTTATCGTTGGGCGTATCCGGTGACATTTTCAATATCGAAGCGAGCAACAGCGTGCTCGAAAGGATAATCACATAGACTCTATATGTGGCATTGTCGTCTTGGCCATATAAGCAAGCGCATGTCCAGAATTACACCGATGTGGAATTCGGAATCGTTTGAATTGGATTCATACGATACATGCGAATCATGCTTAAAGGCAAGATGACTAAGTTACCTTTCTTTGGAAAAGGTGAGCAGTGGGAGAGTTACTAGGTCTGGTACATGCGTGTATGTGGACCTATGTCAACTCAAGCATTAGGAGGCTATAGCTACTTCATTACCTTCACCAGATGATCACTCACGGTTTGGGTATGTGTTGTGGATGAAACACAAGTCCAAGCCTTTGAAAGGTTCAAAGAATTCAGAAATGAAGTAGAGAAACAACATGACAAGAGTATTAAAATACTTCGATCGGATCGAGGTGGTGAATACTTAAGTCAAGAGTTTCTTGATTATCTAAGAGACAATGACATATTGTCTCAATGGACTCCGCCCTATACACCACAGCATAATGGTGTATCTGAGAGGCGTAACCGGACCTTGTTGGACATGGTCAGGTCAATGATGAATCATGCGACTCTTCCCAAGTCCTTTTGGGGTTATGTACTTCAGACAGCTGTTTACTTGTTAAACAGAATGCCTACCAAGGTAGTCTCAACTACTCCATATGAGATATGGAATGGTAAGAAACCTCATGTATCTTACTTGAAGATATGGGGTTGTCCTGCTTATGTGTGAATTTGATCAGACAGATGCTAAGTCGATAAATGTCTATTTATTGGATACCCTAAGGAAACAAGGGGTTACCAATTCTATCATCCTGTGGAACAAAAGGTGTTTGTTTCAAGGCATGCTGTGTTTCTAGAGAAAGAGTTTCTCTTGCAAGAAAATAGTGGGAGTGTCGTCGAGCTTGAGGAGGCTCGAGAGACTCAAATAGACATTAATGAGATACCTGGTGAAGCACAACAGCCGACAACTCATAGTGATGAGCAATCGGCTGGACCTATTGTAACACCACATCTTCGTAGATCTGGTAGAACACGCAATATTCCTGAGAGATATGGATTTCTCGTAAGCAAATCGAACGACGTGTTGCTCATTGATGATGAGGAGCCTACCAGTTATGAAGAAGTGCTGACAAGTTCAGAAAGGGATAAGTGGCTTGGTGCCATGAAGTCGGAAATGGATTCCATGTACGAAACCCAAGTTTGGAACTTGGTTGACCCACCTGAAGGCATAAAGCCTATAGGGTGCAAGTGGGTTTTCAAGAAGAAAACCGACATGGATGGTAATGTGATTACCTATAAGGCTAGATTGGTGGCGAAAGGATATCGTCAAAAGCAAAGTGTTGATTATGACGAAACCTATTCGCCTGTAGCTATGCTTAAATCCATTCGGATGCTCCTGGCCATAGCAGCTCATTATGATTATGAGATATGGCAGATGGATGTGAAAACAGCTTTCCTTAATGGAAACTTGCTCGAGGACATGTATATGATACAGCCTGAGGGTTTCACATCGGTTGATAAAACCAAGGTATGCAAGTTGCGATGATCCATTTATGGATTGAAGCAAGCATCCAGGAGCTGGAATATCCGTTTTGATGAGACGATCAAAAAGTTTGATTTCTCACAAAATCCAGACGAACCTTGTGTGTACAAGAAGGTTAGTGGGAGTGCAGTCGTGTTCCTAGTATTGTATGTCGATGACATACTACTTATAGGAAACGATGTTTCAATCTTCTGATCAGTTAAGGTTTGGTTATCCAAGACATTCTCCATGAAAGACCTGGGAGAAGCAACCTACATCCTTGGGATTAAGATCTATAGAGATAGATCGAAACGGTTGCTTGGTCTTTCGCAGTCTACATATATAGACCGAGTGCTAAAGAGGTTTAGCATGTCGGAATCCAAGAAAGGTTATCTGCCCATCAGGCATGGGGTACACCTTTCGAAGTCTATGTGTCTGCGCACAGAAGACGAGAGGATTTGCATGAGTAAGATTCCCTATGCATCCGCAATAGGATCTATCATGTATGCTATGTTATGTATGAGGCCCGATGTATCGTACGCTCTGAGTGTCACGAGAAGATACCAATCCGATCCAGGAATGGATCATTGGGCGGCTGTTAAGACGATCCTTAAGTACTTGAGAAGAACTAAGGATGTGTTCCTAATATATGGAGAAGGGTACATGGTGATACGTGGGTATACGGATGCCAGATCCAGACAGACAAGGATGATTCCATGTCTTAGTCTGGGTATGTATTCACATAGAATGGAGGCGCAATAAGTTGGAAAGGTTCCAAGCTTGACACTATAGCGGATTCTGCCACTAAGGCAGAATACGTTGCAGCTTTGGAAGCAGCAAAGGAAGCGGTTTGGATCAAGTAGTTCATCTATGAACTTGATGTGGTCTCATCAACGATCCAAACATGTGCTTCGCCGCTATCATCTTATCAGAGAGATCATAAGTAGGAACGAAATACAAATCGAGAAAATTCCCACTGAAAGGAACTTAGCGGATCCTTTGACTAAAGCATTACCTCAAAGTAAGTTTGAGGGTCATGTTGGTGCTTATGGTATTGGATACCGTAGCGATTGGCATTAGGCCAAGTGGGAGTCTGTTAGTAATATATGAGAGATGTCCTAAGGCAATCGCCTTATGTATGAACCATTTATATGATAAATGAAGATTCACTATTTGAGTATACATGTTTAATGTATTTGATTGGATCTTAAACTCATTTACTGAATGTCCACGATACGATTCACAGCATGAGAGAATTTGTGATTGGATCACAACTAGTGAGTATCCCTACATGTGTAATTGTGATGTATCGGAATTATCCCTAGTTGATGAATTGATGGATTTGGACACCATCAATTCTGTCGAGACTAGCACGAGGTATACTCCTTGGTGTATCCAAGCAGCTGATTCTCACTGGCTGGAGACATTGTGATGTCCGGAGTTAATCGTGGATGCTAGTTATGGTAACTAGTTCATTGGAGTGACCAGCCGTAAGACTTCATATGGTTCTCTGCATATATAGATATGTCAATGAAGTTCTTTCTGTGGCTTAAGTGCGATGTTCCTTTGACTTGCGGTATTCAAGTCATCTTGATCATGGAGACTTATGCTTTGACATCTTAAGCAAACATCTCCGAGGAGATGTGGACCCGGGATGATTGGGTATAAGTCGAAGTGATCGAAGGTGTTTGAATAGCCTATAAAGGATTCACCACTCCTTGCGAGGAGATGTATATCCATGGCCTCTCGTCGGATTGTTACTAAAGTCTTTGGCCAAAGCATTACATGTTTAGAGTAAAGTACTCTTCGATACATGTGGAGTAACTAGAATCCGTAGGACGAGGAAATGATACTTGGGCTAGGTGTGACATAGTCAGCCTAGTGGGGACTGACACAATAGACCATGTCCTGAACCAAGTGGGTGTAAGATGAGTGAAGGGAATGGGGCACGATTCATTCGAGCTACTGAAGGGTTTCAGAAATAGTTCTGGATCAACCGTTGATCTTTTCGGTTAATTGGGGATCATGATGTACTACTAGGTGCCACTCATGATCGTTCTATAATTAATGGTTAATTATAGACGGCCAACATAAACCGAGAACCTATTTAGTCACACGCACAACGAGTGAAATCCAAAGGATTTAAAACGAGCTTGAGAATGGGATTCTCAGACCGAGAGAGAAACTATGTTTGGTTGGACCAAACATAAAGCGAGCATGAAATTGTTTCAGTCGCAATGGAAGCGTGGATGGGCTGCGTCTTATGAAGACGTAATGGATGGACCAAAATGGTTTGGTTCTAATCCAATGGATAAGAATAAACCAAAGGGTTTGGTTTATTTTAAACGAATGAACCAAAAGTTGGTTCGGTTCGTTTTAACTTAAAATAAACCATTATGGTTTGGTTTATTTTAACTTATCTTAATGGAGCGGGTTAACGGGCTTTATGGATATGATCCATTAACCATTAAGAGAATTAGTTCTCTATAAAAGTGGGCTTAAGGGATTGTTGAACCCAAATCCAAAATCAAAACCCTAGCCTCCAAGGAGTTGCCGCCCAACCTGTTTGTGCCGCCCAAGCTCCTTGCCGCCCAGCTTGATTGTGCTGCCGTCAAGACCCTTGCCGGCGTCCAAGCTCCAGCCGGTGAACCTCCGGCGACCCTCCGGTGATCCCCTAAAAGGTTCGGCATCAAGGTGAGCTTTTGTCTCCTTGCTTTGGCCGGCGCCTATCTCCTCCACCAAGCTGTCCAGTTTTCTGGACAGCTTCTTCTCCTCTCGTCGGAGCGTCGTTTGGACGACGGTTAGTGCTCCGACAGCGGCTAACATACCGGGGATTTGATCTCCAGTAATCCTCTGAGGTGGAGGACGAAGGATTCGTCAATCGGTTGACGAATACCTCTCCGGAGAAGCAAGTCTTGAGGACTTGTTTTAGGTCCGAATTTGGATTCGGATCGTGATCATCTCTCGATCACGTCGTCTTCAACACGAGGCTAGTAACCCGTACGAAGACGAAGCTCGTGGCTTGGAGAAGTCATCCCGAGGAGCTCGGCGTGGATACGGATAGAGACGATTCTTACGAGGATCGTTCCGGTTGATGCCGTTCCCGCTACACGTCATACGAAAGGTATAACGTAGTTTAATTTCCTTTTATTGCAATTTTAATTTACGGTTATGTCTACACTTGTTGTAATAGCATGCGTGTGTTGTGTGTGTTGTAATAAATAGGAGTATTTATTATTTTTAATTGCTTCCGCTGTGCTCATGTTTACGAAACATGATCGAACACACACACGCCGCGGTGCCGGAAACCCAACATAGTTCTCACCCAAGAAAGGAAATTGTACATCCTGGAGCAGCCCAATCCGGAGGCACCTCCTGCCACTGCCTCGCGAGCTGACGAAGATGCTTACAAGAAGAATCAAGATGATGCATTAGATGTGTCATGTATAATGCTCGCGACCATGAACTCTGAGCTTCAGAAGCAACACGAGTTCATGAATGCTTATGATATAGTTGGACATCTTCGTCAACTATATCAAGGACAAGCAAGACATGAGAGATATGAAGTCTCTAAGGCATTGTTTGGGTCCAAAATGCAAGATGGGACTCCCGTAGGTCCATATGTACTCAAGATGATTAGGTACGTAGAAAACCTACAAAGGCTGGGATTCCCACTTGGCCAAGAGCTAGCCACTGACCTAATCTTGCAATCTTTGCCACAAGCCTACAATCAATTTGTCATGAATTACAACATGAATAAAATCGATAAGGCACTGCCTGAGATGCTCAGCATGTTGAGAACTGCTGAGCTCAACCTTGAGAAAGGAAAATCTGACTCCATTATAATAGTGCAAAAGAAGAAAGGCAAGGGCAAGCCTAAAGGTAAGGGAAAGTCCCAAGCCAAGAGCAAAGGCAAAGAACTTAAACCCAAAGGAGGGGTGGCCAAGGAAGGGGCTTGCTTCCACTGCAAGGAAGCTGGACACTGGAAGCGTAACTGCAAGGCATAACTGGAAGATCTTAAAAAGAAGAAAAGTGAGACTTCTACTTCAAGTATAAATATTATAGAAGTCAATCTATCTATTTCTTCATCATGGGTATTAGATACCGGATGTGCATCTCACATTTGTACTAATGTGCAGGCGCTGAGAAATAGCAGGGCATTGACAAAGGGCGAGGTGGACCTACGAGTAGGCAATGGAGCAAGAGTTGTTGTTATTGCTGTAGAAACTTATGATCTATCTCTACCCTCTGGGCTTGTACTGGAATTAGATGAATGTTGTTATGTGCCTGCTTTAACTAAGAACATCATTTCGATTTCTTATTTGGACAAGAAAGGATTTACATTTATAATAAAGAACAAATATTGTTCAGTTTATTTAAATGATATGTTCTATTGTAGTGCACCTCTAATGAACGGACTATACTTTCTAGACTTAGAGAGACCTATCTATAACATAAGTACCAAAAGGTTCAAGTCAAATGAGTTGAACCAAACCTATCTCTGGCATTGTCACTTAGGTCACATAAATGAGAGTCGCTTATCTCAGCTCCATAAGGATGGGATGCTAGACTCATTTGATTTTGAATCATATGAGACATGTGAGTCTTGCCTTTTAGGCAAGATGACCATGACTCCCTTTAGTGGACACAGCGAAAGAGCAACAGACTTGTTAGGACTTATACCTAGTGATGTATGTGGCCCTTTCAATGTTGCTGCTAGAGGTGGTTACAGGTACTTCATTACATTTACTGATGACTTCAGTAGATATGGTTATGTGTATCTTATGACACATAAATCAGAATCCTTTGAAAAGTTCAAAGAATTCAAGAATGAAGTACAAAACCAGCTTGGCAAGAGTATTAAGATACTTCGATCAGATCGAGGTGGTGAATACCTTAGCCATGAGTTTCGTGACTATCTAGCTGAGTGTGGGATTTTATACCAACTCACTCATCCTGGAACACCATAGTGGAATGGTGTATTCGAAAGGAGGAAACATACCCTATTAGATATGGTATGATCTATGATGAGTCACACAGATCTTCCTATATCCTTTTGGGGATATGCTCTAGACACAACAGCCTTTACCCTTAACCGTATACCATCCAAGGCTGTGATAAAGACACCATATACGATATGGACAGGGAGAAATCCCAAGATGTCTTTCATGAGGATTTGGGGTTGTGAGGCTTATGTTCGACATCAAGTCTCAGACAAACTGGGACCCAAATCCGATAGGTGCTATTTTGTTGGATATCCCATGATACAAAAGGATATTACTTCTACATTCCCAATCAGCACAAAGTGTTTGTGACAAAGACTGGGGTTTTTCTAGAAAGGAATTTTGTTTCTAGAAAAACTAGTGGGACTATGTTCGATCTTGAAGAAATTCAAGATAAGGACCATAGCACTGAGGCCATGATAGAGGTTGAGCAGGAACCACAAAGTGTTCTGGGTGATGAGATGGTTGCACAAAGAGTTGTGGAACAATCACCTGTTCATGTAGACCTACCTCTTCGCAGGTCTGATAGGGTATGTCGTCAGCCTGAGAGATACTCATTTCTCTTGTCTGACCATGATGACGTTATGCTCATTGAGAATGAGCCTACCTCCTATCAGGAAGCTGTGATGAGCCCAAATGTTGAGAAATGGCTAGAGGCCATGAGGTCCAAGATGGAATCCATGTACACCAACTAAGTATGGACTTTGGTTGATCCACCTGAAGGGGTCAAACCCATTGGAGGTAAGTGGGTCTTTAGGAGAAAGACTGACATGGATGGACTTACACATACCTATAAGGGACGATTAGTGGCTAAAGGTTTCAAACAAATTCATGGTATTGACTATGATGAAACCTTTTCTCCAGTGGCGATATTTAAGTCCATTCAAATCTTGCTTGCTATTGCAGCATACCACGATTATGAGATCTGGCAGATGGATGTCAAAACTGTATTTATGAATGGAAACTTACTCGAGGATGTGTACATGACACAACCTGAGGGTTTTGAAGATCCACAGCATACTGGGAAAGTATGCAAGCTGCAAAGGTCCATTTATGGGCTAAAGCAAGCCTCTCGGAGCTGGAATCTTCGATTCGATGATGCGATCAAATAGATTAGTTTCATCAAGAATGAAGATGAACCCTGTGTCTACAAGAGGGCTAATGGGAACACAGTTGTCTTCCTTGTATTGTATGTGGATGACATACTACTCATTGGGAATGACATCCCTTCGCTACAATCTGTGAAGACTTGGCTGGGTACGTGCTTCTCAATGAAGGACTTAGGTGAAGCAACCTGTATTCTAGGCATCAAGATCTATAGAGATAGATCTAAGAGATTGCTTGGCCTAAGTCAGAGTACATACATTGACACAGTATTACTACGGTTTGACATGCAGAATTCCAAGAAGGGACTTCTGCCGATGTCACATGGTGTGAGTATTTCGAAGACTTAAAGTCCCTCTTTTAGAGAGGAGAGAGACCGCATAGATAAGATCCCTTATGCATCTGCTATAGGATATATCATGTATGTCATGCTGTGTACTCGTCCTGATGTCTCGTATGCGTTGAGCATGACGAGTAGGTACCAGTTAGAACCAGGTGAGCGTCACTAGATAGCAGTCAAGAATATTCTTAAGTACTTGAGAAGAACTAAATAATATTTCTTGATATTTGGAGGCAATAAGGAGCTAGCTGTAAAGGGTTATAACGATGCCAGCTTCCAAACTGACCAGGATGATTATAGATCGCAGTCAGGGTTCGTGTTTTGCTTGAATGGTGGCGTTGTGAGTTGGAAGAGTTCGAAGAAGGACACAGTTGCTGATTCTACAATAGAAGCCGAGTATATCACTGCATCTGAGGCAGCAAAGGAGGCAGTTTGGATCCGCAAGTTCATTACTGAGCTTGGGGTGGTTCCTAGCATTGCAGATCCTATAGAGCTCTATTGTGACAACAATGGAGCGATTGCACAGGCTAAGGAACCTCGCTCACACCAGCGGACCAAACACATACTACGGTGCTTCCATCTCATTCGAGAGATTATCGATAGAGGAGATGTGAAGATTTGCAGAGTACCCACAGAGGCTAACATCGCAGATCCCTTGACAAAGGCTTTGGCACAGAAAAAGCATGATGGCCACACTAGGTCATTGGGTATTTGATACTACGGTGATTGACACTAGTGCTAGTGGAAGATTGTTAGTGAATTTCCTAGAGCCAATCATGTGATGATTGTTGTATGGACTTTATTGTATCATATTCCTATTTATAAAGGCATGATTATTATATTTACTTGTATTTGTGCCAAATAACTAAATATAATAATGTCCTTGAGTAGTAGGTTCTTATCTATATCAATCGATTGGTTGAATCGATAATGAGATGATATAGAGAACACTAATCTTAATCATTCCTAGTCGAGTATTAACATTCAGAGACAATGTTAATGCGTAGAGACTAGCATGTAGGTCAACACGATGACTTGATCTCACAAGTCATTGATATGAGATATCAAGTTGACACATGGGTATGCATTGGAGAATGTATACTGAATGACCCGCCATGAGAAATTATCATGGATCGTTATATGAGTGACATATACTTTCTCATGTGGCTATTAGTATGACTATTAGTCCTTAGACCTGAAGTCACCATGGTTCCCTACATAAGGAGTTGCATACTTTGCTTCGTCAAACGTCACCCGTAAATGGGTGGACTATAAAGGTGATTACTGGGTATGTAACAAATTATGCGGAGAGATGTGAGTGATGTAGATGAGATCTATCCCTCCTATATGACGGGGGTGACATCGATATTCTTGATAGAGTGAGACCACGAAGTGCATGGCCATGCCCAAATGAGTCAATATGAGATATTGAGCTCATTTGATTAGAGTGAGTCTACTTGGAGTTCAAGATATAGATTGAATCGAGGATGACACGGTCTATGCCTCAATTGGTCAATCTAGATGTCAAGGATAGAGGGGCATTGTCACATATTGTGAGAGTCACAATTAGTAGTCACAAAGGTGATGTTGGAGCTCAACATTCTTGTAACTTGGGTCGCAATGATGTGTTGCTAGATACCGCTCATTGCTTATGTTCCTAAATTGGTTTAGGGACATTGCCAACGTTACAAGAACCTATAGGGTCACACACAAAGGGCAATTAGATGGAGATTATGTTCATATGATGAACCATGAGGATTAGGTTCATGGGATGAACCAAATTGGATTAAGAGTAATTCTAATTAGACTAATTGAGTTGGACTCAATTTGATTCAAGTGTTGAATGAGTCTAATTTAGATTTGATTCATTAAATCAATTTAAATTAATGAATAGAGATTCATTAAATTAAAATTGACTTGAATCAAATGGTTGGATTAGATCAACCATAGGAGATAAGAGGTCAAGTTTGAGTTGACTTGAGAGGGAAGATGAAAGGTCAATTTGTACTTGACCAAATTCCATGTCATGATGATGACTTGGTATGGCCGGCCGACCAATGATGATGCTCCACATCATCATTGACTTATCATGTGGTGCCACCTCATGAGGGAGACCAAGATCCATTGGCTCTTGGAGTTACATGCATTCATGTAACCCCCCAAGGTTAAAGTGGTCGGCCACTTCTTGATGAGGAGTGAATTGTTTTTGGGTAACTCCATCTTCTTCTTCCTTGGATCATCTTCTTCCTTCGCTCTCTTCCTCTCTTGCTCTCCCAATCCTCCATTGCTGAGACCTTCAAGGAGTGCTAGGACACTCAAGATTGTCTTTTCTCCACCTATTTCTTGTGTGGATACCAATAGAGGAGTGTGCACATGACACTCTCGAGTTCCGGCAATCCATTTGGACGAGCGGGATAAGCGAAGGGCATCGCTTCAAGGGTAACTTCTTATCATGTAGATCTAGAGTAGATCTAAAGGTATTAAACATATACATGTTAGGTTTATTTTTTATACTTCGCACGGATCCGTGTCCGGGGCTTCTGAGGTTTCCGCAACACAAAAAGCGGTTTTTCAGCTCAGAAAACCCAACACTCCTCCCACACCTTTGCCGATGGCAAAAGCCCCTATTCTCCTTCTCATTGGCTGGTGGAAACAAGATTTAGGGCTTCTCCTTGGTGTCTTGGCCAAATTCCACCTTAATCTCTTCTTCCTTCTTGGCCGGCGGCAAGCTCCAACATTGGATGTTGGTGGTTGGTTGAAAGAAGGAAAGGAGCTTTGTTTCTATTCTTCCTCTTGCTCGGAACGAGCAAGGAAGAAATATTGGTGATCTAGGAGCTTCAACTTTTGGTAGATCGTCGCCCACACGACGTCCGAAAAGAGGAAGGTCATACATTAGAAGATCGAGAGGTATACCGAATCTCTATTCTCTTTTGTAACATGTTTGTTTATGTTTTTCAATTATGAGCATGATATAATTCTTTTTGTCACTAAATAATACTTGGATCCCGAACATAAACATGAAATCTGGCGATCCGGACATCGTCTATTCCGCGGCTACTCGTAGAATAGAGGTTGGTCGCTTGAACAACAAGTTTGTTCAAGAGACCTCTCTAAACGAATAGCACGACGATGACTTAGTTGTTTGGGCAATCCCTTTTTTCTAGGATTAATTTTTTTTTAATCCGGGGACATCGATGGGATCGCCATGAACAAACGACTGAGGTGAAGTGGGAAGCGAAGTTTCCCCTCACGGATCAATGAAACCAACCCTTCAATTGATATCAGAGCCAAGGTTTTCGATTTTGTGTGTTTAGGATTCGGTTAATTTTTATGCACTTTTCATATATTATATGTGTCGGATAATAGTAGGATATGCATAGGTTAACTCTTTGGTTGTAGGTATAAGATACGACTATTATGGCCATATGTGTGTATGTGATTGTATGTGTGTAAATGTTTATTTTGTTGAATCCTCGGGGTTGACGAGGCTAGTATTTAATTTTTTGTAAATTAGATACGACATTGTTTAGCCACTCCATTTATTTTAGTTTACTTTCGATCTAGATTTCATGTAACTTCCTCGTGGAGTATAGGATCGATGGATGTAAATTAAAATTGATTTTAGTCTCGGCTCGAATCTCCGAATGACTCGTACATGGCGTAGGAGGAGTGGACGAGAAGGCGATGCAACGGGAAACATAATGAAGACAAAAGCCATAATAGTTGGAAAACAATTTATTTTTCATATTTATTGCTTTTTGTTTGATATGCATATCGTAGGCTAGAAAAATTTCTCAATTTCAAATTACTAAGTGGGAGTGGGAAATTTTTATAAATTCCCACGGCCTCCATTACGATTTGACAAGTGATGCAAACAAACTTGCGCGTCAGCTCTGAGTGCCTTCCTCCCCATCGAATGAGTTTGTTTGCGGATCACAAGGTCCAATATGGTTATAGGGAATTATTAAGGAGCGTGTGCACTTCCCCATCGGAAGGCACATAACCCGAGATAATTACCTTGGTACCAAGTAATGGTGAACACTTAGATTCAAATATAAGTATCTTCCCCATCGGAGTCACTACTTTTATTTGTAGCGCCAAAGAGGAACCAACTATTAATTTTACTTGTCAAAAAGTTAGGTTAACAAGATAGTAAAATTAATGGGTAAAACCTCCTCTTACAAATGTAGAATTCGTATACGTCCACACTATCGTGGCATACGATATTCTCGGTGTTTTGAGGTGTTGGTTGATTTTAAAATTTTATTGTTTGAGCAATCAATACTTTTTTGAAATCTAATGTTTTGATTTATGTGATTCTTAGGTTTTCTTTCAAAATGACTTTCAATGCACTTGCTGTGATACTGAAAGAGAACAAACTTACTGGACTCAACTATGTTGATTGGAAGAGGAATCTTGACATTGTCTTGACTGCTGAGGAATACAAATATGTACTCCTCGAAGAGTGCCCTTTTAAGCCTGCAGATGATTCTGGGGAAAAGGAGAGAGAGAGTTATAAGAAGTGGATAAAGGCTGATGAGATGGCGCGGTGTTACATTTTGGCTTCTATATCAAATGTACTGCAACATCAGCATCAAGTCATGCCCACTGCTTATGACATGATGCTCAATCTCAAAGAGCTTTACGGACACCAGAATCAGGTTGCGAGGCAAGAAGCCATGAGAAATTTGATGACGACCACCATGATCGAGGGAACACCCATGAGGGATCATGTTCTCAAGATGATGGCTCATTTGAATGAGTTGGAAGTCCTCGGAGCTAAGATCGATGGGGAAACCCAGGTCGATATCATTCTCCAGTCTCTACCTAGGAGTTTTGAACAGTTTCACCTGAACTACAACATGAACAAGAGGTTGTATTCATTGGCGGAACTTCTGACAGAACTCCAGGAGACAGAGGGGCTATTTTGTCAGAGTGCTCAGGCACATGCCATAGTGACCCAAAAGGTTTCTACTTCTAAGCTGAAAGGCAAGAAGAAGAAGAAACAAACTAGGGCAAAGGTGGTGGGAGATTCTCAGGGAGGAGTGAAGAAGCCGAAAGGCAAGTGCTTCACTTGTAAGCAGACTGGACACTAGAAGAAGGACTGCCCCAACCGCAAGAACAAAAGTATATCTTTTGGTCTAGTCATTGAAACATGTTTAGCGGTGTTATCTACCGACACCTGGTGTGAAGATACAGGAGCCACTGATCTTGTCTGCAATACTTTGCAGGGGTTCCAGGAAACCAGACGACTGGCTGAGGGGGAGATTACCATGCACTTGGGCGATGCCACCAAGGTAGCGGCTGTTGCAGTGGGAGACGTTCATTTATCTTTTGAGAAAAATAAAGTTTTGGTTCTTAAGAATTGCCTTTATGTACATTTATTTAGAAATAATTTAATTTTGGTTTCTAAATTATTTATGGATGGATATTCTATTTCTTTCTATGACAAAGTTGTTATAAAAAGGAATAGGGACATTATCTGTTCTGGTACATTGATAGGAAATTTGTACACACTTGAACCAAAACCTCCCACGATGCAAATTGAAATTAATAACTCATCTTCTAATTCCAATAAGAGAAAAGAACCTTCGAAGATGAACCAAACATATCTTTGGCATCTTAGGCTTGGTCATATTAACCTAAGCAAAATTCAAAGGTTGATAGCTGATGGACCTTTGGGTTCATTAGTGGTGGAGGATTTCCCAACCTGTGAATTTTGCTTGGAGGGTAAAATGACCAAGAGGCCTTTTAAGGCCAAGGGGTATATAGCCAAAGATGTGTTAGAATTAGTTTATTCTGATTTGTGTGGTCCTATGTCTATCTAGGCTAGAGGTGGTTTTGAATATTTCGTCTCTTTTATAGATGATTACTCAAGATATTGCTACATTTACCTGATGCGCCGCAAGTCTGAAGGCTTTGACAAGTTCAAAGAATTCAAGGCTGATGTGGAGAAACGTCAAGGTAAAAGTATCAAGAAACTACGATCTGATCGTGGTGGTGAGTACCTCTTGGGAGAGATTAGAAACTACTTATCAGAGGCTGGGATTCAATCCCAATTGACTGCACCAGGCACACCCCAGCAGAATGGTGTAGTAGAGCGAAGGAATAGGACTCTTATGGAGATGGTTAGATCAATGATGAGTTATTCTGATTTGTCAGATTCATTCTGTGGATATGCTCTAGAATCGACGGTGTACATTCTGAACTTGGTTCCATCTAAATCAGTGCCTTCTACTCCCACAGAGTTGTGGACTGGGCGAAAGCCTAGTCTAAGACATATTCGGATATGGGGGAGTCCAGCACATGTGCTGAAGGCAGATGCTGGTAAGTTGGAACCTCGTACAGAAGTATGCATGTTCGTTGGCTATCCTAGAGGAATGAAGGGTGGTTTGTTTTATAGTCCTAGAGATCAGAGGGTGATCGTTAGCACGAATGCCAGATTTCTAGAGGAAGACTATGTGATGAGCCATAAGCCCAAGAGTAAAATTGTTCTGGAGGAATTAAAAGGGGAAGTCACTTCTTCAGTACCACCAGTAGAAGAGGATATACCACAAGTCACTTCACCACGTGTCACAGAGGATACACAGGAGATACCTCATCGTAGTGGGAGAGTTGTTAGACAGCCTAATAGATTCATGTTCTTGGGAGAATCTTCTTATTTGGTCCCTGGCAACATGAACTTGATCCCTGGACATATGATGAGGCAATCCAAGATAAAGATGCAGCATCTTGGCAAATGCGATGAATACTGAGATTGAATCTATGGATTTAAATCAGGTATGGGAGCTAGTAGAACCACCTGATGGTGTAAAAACCATTGGATACAAGTGGATCTACAAAAGAAAGAGAGGAGTCGATGGGAAGGTTGAGCCCTTCAAAGCGAGGCTTGTTGCGAAGGGTTATACTCAGAAAGAGGGTATCAATTATGAGGAGACCTTTCCGCTGGTAGCCATGCTTAAGTCTATCCGAATTCTCTTATGTATAACATCTCATATGGATTATGAGGTGTGGCAGATGGATGTCAAGATAGCTTTCCTTAATGGAAGTCTTGAGGAAAATATCTATATGAAGCAACCAGAGGGATTCATTACTAAGGGCAAAGAGCATCTTGTATGTAAGCTTAATCGGTTCATTTATGGATTGAAGCAAGCTTCGAGGTCTTGGAACATCCGCTTTGATGAGGTAATCCAGTCTTATGGATTTATTCAAAGTCCGGATGAGTCTTGTGTATACAAGAGATGTGACGGAAACGTAGTGGTATTTCTTGTACTATACGTAGATGATATTTTGTTGAATGGCAACAATATCAAGGTGTTATTGGACGTAAGGGTATGGTTGTCCAAACAGTTTGATATGAAGGACTTGGGAGAAGTTGGACACATCCTTGGGATCAAGGTCATAAGGGATAGCAGGAAATGGATGTTGTGCTTATCCTAAGCTTAATACATAGACACGATTATGGAGTGTTTTAGCATGCAGAACTCCAAGAAGGGGTTTCTACCTTTCAGGCATGGAGTTCCTTTATCTAAGAAGATGTGTCCTAGAACATCTGAGGAGATAGAGGAGAAGAAGGTGGTTCCTTATGCTTCGGCAGTAGGAAGCCTCATATATGCGATGCTATGTAGGAGACCAGATATCTATTTTGCCGTGGCCATGGTCAGCAAATATCAGAGTAATCCAGGACAGGGACATTGGACTGCGATAAAGCATATATTGAAGTACCTGAGAAGGACTAGGGATTATATGCTAGTTTACCAGGCAGACCAATTACTCCCTGTGGGTTACACAGATTCCGACTTCCAATCTGATAGGGATAATAGTAAGTCTACCTCCGGTTTTGTGTTTACTTTGGGAGGTGGAGCCATTGTATGGAGGAGTGTCAAGCAGAAATGTGTGGCGGACTCCACCATGGAAGCTGAGAATGTGGCAGCCTCTGAGGCGGCAAAAGAAGTTGTGTGGCTCAGGAACTTCCTGATGGACTTGAATGTGATTCTTGGTTTGCTCAGAACTATCACAATTTATTGTGATAATAGTGGTGCAGTTGCAAACTCGAAGGAACCACAAGCCCATAAGGCTAGTAAACACATAGAGCGCAAGTACCACCTGATACGAGAAATCATAAAGAGAGGAGAAGTTACTGTGGCCAAGATTGCATCGGAGGGTAACCTGGCAGATCCTTTCACTAAGGCCCTTCCGACGAGAGCTTTTGATAGGCATGCGGAGGGAATGGGGATCAGATGTATGACAGTTTAAGGACAGCATAGTCTTTTAGTATAAGTGGGAGATTGTAGGGATGTATATTGAAAAGTCTATCTTTTGTATGAACATCATTATTTTGAAATAAGAATCACATGATCATTGTTTGCATTTTTATGGGTATGCAATATTGTCTAATACATTACATTGTAGATAACATGGTGTGTGGTGTCACACGGGAGATCATGTTATCGGATCCTTGTAAAGTATAAGTAAAGGCTCACAACCGAGATGACTTTGGACAAACCATCGGAATGGTTGTAGTGTGATTTGGTATTGGTTTGTCTTGACCATATAATCACACTAGTGCACTTTGTGTGTATTGAGCAAGACCGACTTAGAGGTGATTCGATTTATTGCTGACTACATAATCGAATCGGACCTCAGAAATTATTTTGTACATGCTCTTAATCCCGATATAATAACGGGCACATATACATAGTATTCATCTCTTTGATTTACAAATGGGCGAGATTTATAGATTAAATCGATAGGCTCGGTAAGTTGGGAGATTATATTATTTATATGGTGTGCCGTTGATTATAGGAGGAAACCGTGTCCTATATATTAGGATGATGATGTCCCCTTGAGGAGCTCATAAGGTTCATCATGTAAACCCTGCAGGTGGACTTGGTCCGACATGATGAAAAAGTTGAGTGGTACTACTCATGGAGTTAGATGTTGATAATTAATGGTCAATAAATTAATTAATCGACGGACATTCGAGATCTTAAACACGGGAAAAAAATGTACAAATAATATATGGAGTCCATATTATCTTATAGGGGTTGGTGAGGTAGATCAATGATAATCCTTTAGTGGATTGGATTATCATTAATGAATCGGACTTTATGTGGGCTTGATCCATGGGTGACCAAGATCCAACTCCTCCTCATGGTCTCTAATGTAGCCTATTAACACCTCATGAAGCTTAGATCCAATGGATAGAAACAAAACTCTAGATCCAAAGGTAGAGATTAAATCTCTAGATCCAACGGTTGAGATTAAATCTCTAGATCCGACGGTTGAGATTAAATCCTTAGAACCAATGTTGGAGATTAAAACATGGCTTATCCCTAACTCTATAAAAGGAGGGAAAGGGGTGGGCAGCAACTAATGAATCCTAATTGAGATAGGATTAGGGTTTGGAGGCTTAGGGTTTTGGAGGCTTGGGCGGCAAGAAGAATAGGGTTGGCGGCACCAAATAAGGAATCTATTTCCTTATCTCCTCCTTCTTCAATCTTGCCGGCTCCCAAATAGCTCCTCCCACACCTTGGCCGGCAGCCAAAACCTCTCTTCTCCTTCTCATTCGTAGGTGGAAATAAGATTTAGGGCTTCCCCTTGGTGTCTTGGCTGGATTCCACCTTAATATCTTCTTCCTTCTTGGCCGACGGCAAGCACCAACATTGGATGTTGGTGGTTGGTTGAAAGAAGGAAAGGAGCTTTCTTTCTATTCTTCCTCTTGCTCGGAATGAGTAAGGAAGGAAGATTGGCGATCTAGGAGCTTCAACTTTTGGTAGATCGTCGCCCACACGACGTCCGAAAGGAGGAAGGTCATACATTAGAAGATCGAGAGGTATACCGAATCTCTATTCTCTTTTGTAACATGTTTATTTTTGTTTTTCAATTATGAGCATGATATAATTCTATTTGTGGCTAAATAATACTTGGATCCCGAACATAAACACGAAAGTCGGCGATCTGGACATCGTCTATTCCGCGGCTTCTCGTAGAATAGAGGTTGGTCACTTGAACAACAAGTTTATTCAAGAGACCTCTCTAAACGAATAGCACGACGATGACTTGGTTGTTTGTCAATCCCTTTTGTCTAGGATTAAATTTTTTTTAATCCGGGTACATCGATGGGATCGCCATGAACAAACGACTGAGGTGAAGTGGTAAGCGAAGTTTCCCCTCACGGATCAATGAAACCAACCCTTCAAGGTGATACCTCATCGTAGTGGGAGGGATGTTAGACAGCCTGATAGATTCATGTTCTTGGAAGAATCTTCTGATTTGGTCCCTGGTGAACATGAACCTGATCCCTGGACATATGACGAGGCAATCCAAGATAAAGATGCTGTATCTTAGCAAAGTGCAATGAATTCTAAGATAGAATCTATAAATTCAAATCAGGTCTGGGAGCTAGTAGAACCACCCAATGGTGTAAAAGTCATTGGATGCAAGTGGATCTACAAAAGAAAGAGAGGAATAGATGGGAAGGTTGAGACCTTCAAAGCGAGGCTTGTTGCGAAGGGGTATACTCAGAAAGAGGGCATCGATTATGAGGACACCTTTTCGCCGGTAGCCATCCTTAAGTCTATCCGGATTCTCTTATGTATTGCTGCTCATATGGATTATGAGGTATGACAGATGGATGTCAAGACAGCTTTCCTTAATGGAAGTCTTGAGGAAAATATCTATATGAAGCAACTAGAAGGATTCATTACAAAGGGCAAAGAGCATCTTGTGTGCAAGCTTAATCGATCCATTTATGGATTGAAGCAAGCTTCGAGATCTTGGAACATCCGCTTTAATGATTTAATGCAGTCTTATGGATTTGTTCAAAGTCCGAATGAGTCTTGTGTATACAAGAGATGTGACGGAAATGTAGTGGTATTTCTTGTACTATACGTAGATGACATTTTGTTAATTGGTGACAATGTCAAGGTGTTATCAGACGTAAGGGTATGGTTGTCCAAACAGTTTGATATGAAGGACTTGTGAGAAGTGGGACACATCATTGGGATCAAGGTTATAAGGGATCGCAGGAAAAGGATGTTGTGCTTATCTCAAGCTTCATACATAGACACCATTATGGATCGTTTTAGCATGTAAAACTCCAAGAAAGGTTTTCTACCTTTCAGGCATGGAGTTCCATAATCTAAGGAGATGTGTCCTAGAACATCTAAGGAGATAGAGGAGATGAAGGCGGTTTCTTATGCTTCGGCAGTAGGAAGTCTCATGTATGTCATGCTATGTATGAGACCAGATATCTGCTTTGCCGTGGGCATGGTTAGCAGATGTCAGAGTAATCTGGGATAGGGACATTGGATTGTGGTAAAGCATATATTGAACTACCTGAGAAGGACTAGGGATTATATGCTGGTATACCAGGCAGATCAATTACTCCCTGTGAGTTACACAGATTTCGACTTCCAATTAGATAGGGAAAACAGTAAGTCTACCTTAGGTTTTGTGTGTACTTTGGGAGGTGCAGCCATTGTATGGAGGAGTGACAAGCAAAAATGCGTGGCGGACTCTACTATGGAAGTTGAGTATGTGGCAGCCTCTGAGGCGGCCAAAGAAGCTATGTAGCTCAGAAACTTCTTGATGGACTTGGATGTGATTTCTAGTTTGCCCAAAACTATCACAATTTATTGTGATAATAGTGGTGCACTTGCAAACTCGAAGCAATCACGAGCCCATAAGGCAAGTAAACACATAAAGCGCAAGTGCCACCTGATACAAGAAGTAAAGTGAGGAGAAGTTGTTGTGGCCAACATTGTATCAGAGGATAACCTGGAAGATCCTTTCACTAAGCCCTTCCAGTGAGAGCTTTTGATAGGCATGTGGAGGGAATGAGAATCTGATGTATTGCAGAATGAGGACAGCATAGTATTTTAGTATAAGTTGGAGATTGTTAGGATGTATACTGAAAAGTCTATCTTTTGTATGAACATCTTTATTTTTGAAATAAGAATCACATGATCTTTATTTGCATATTTATGGTTATGCATATTGTCGGATACATTACATTGTAGATAACATGGTGTGTTGTGTCACACGAGAGAGATCATGTTATCAGTTCCTTATAGAGTATAATTAGAGGCTCACAACCAGGATGGTTATGGACAAACCATTGGAATGGTTGTAGTGTGATTTGGCATTTGTTTGTCTTGACCATTGAATTACACTAGTACACTCGTTGTGTATTGAGCAAGACCGACTTAGAGGTGATTCAATTTATTGCTGACTACATAATTGAATCGGACCTCGGATATTATGTTGTACATGCTCTTAATCTCGATATAATAACGAGCACATATACTTAGTATTTATTTCTTTGATTTACCAATGGGAGAGATTTATAGAGTAAATTGATAGGCTCGGTAAGTTAGGAAATGATATTATTTATATGGTGTGACATTGATTATAGGAGGAAACCGTGTCCTATATATTAGGATGATGATGTCCCCTTGAGGAGCTCATAAGGTTCATCATGTAAACCCTACAGGTGGACTTGGTCCGGCATGATGATAAGGTTGAGTGGTACTACTCATGGAGTTAGATCTTGATTAATTAATTGTCAATAAATTAATTAATCGACGGACATTGAGATCTTAAACACGGGGAGATATTTGTACAATTAATATATGGAGCCCATATTAACTTATGGGGTTGGTGAGGTAAATCAATGATAATCCTCTAGTGGAATGGATTATCATTAATGGATCAGACTTTATGTGGGCTTGATCCATTGGGTGGCCAAGATCCAACTCCTCCTCATGGTCCCTATTGTATCCTATTAAAACCCTCATGGAGCCTAGATTCGATGATGGAAAATTAAACTCTAGATCTGACGGTGGATATTAAATCTATAGATCCAACGGTGGAGATTAAATCTCTAGATCCGACGGTGGAGATTAAATCTCTAGATCCGACGGTTGAGATTAAATCCCTAGATCCGACGGTTGAGATTAAATCCCTAGATCCGACGGTGGAGATTAAAAGGAGGCTTAAGCCTAGCTTTATAAAAGGATGGGCAAGGCTTGGGCATGTAACACAACAAGAGAGATTAGAGTTTTGGGCGGCTAGGGTTTGGAGAACCCTTAGGTGGCAAGACTTTCCCTTATTCCTAGGGTTTTGGCTGGCACCCCTCTTCTTCCTCTCATCCTTGGCCAACGTCCCAATCCTCTTTCTCTCCTCCTTGGCCGGCAGAAAGAGCTAGGGTCTCTTCCCTTGGAGCTTTTGGTCGGCACCCATACTCCTTATTCCTCTCCTTGGCCGGCGGCAAGGATCAAACATGGAGCTTGGGTGTCGATTCTAGATAGGAGAAGAGTTTCATTTCATTCTTCTCTTTGTTTGGAGTGAGCAAGGAAGGGAAGAGCGTGTTCTAGGAGGCTTTGACTTTTGGAAGATCGTCGCCCACACGACGTCCAAAAGGAGGAAGGACATACGATAGAAGATCAAGAGGTATAACGAGAGGTATAATGCTTGTTTATGAATCTTTTCTTATTCTACACATGTTGTATGCTTTTATATGTGGCTAATTTACTTGGACCCCGAATACAAACACAAAAATTGGTGATCCGTACATCGTCTATTCCGTGGCTACTCGAAGAATAGAGGTAGGTTGCTTGAACAACAAGTTTGTTCAAGTGACCACTCTAATCGAATAGCACGACGATGGATCGGTAGCTTGGGTAATCCCTATTTGTCAAAGATTAATTTTTTTATCCGGGGACGAAGACGGGATCTCCATGAACAAGCGACCGAGTTGAAGTGGAAAGTGAAGTTTCCTACCTTCAAGTGGTATCAGAGCTTCGGTTCTGCAAAACCTTCAGTATACGAATTCTACATTTGTAAGATGAGGTATTACCCATTATTTTATTATCCGGTCAACCTTACTTTTTAACAAATAAAATTAAGAGTTGGTTCCACTTTGGCCCTACAAATAAAGGCAGTGACTCCGATGGGGAGAATACTCCTAATTGCATCTAAGTGTTCACCATTACCCCATACTAAGGCAATTATCTCGGATTATGTTCCTTCCGATGGGAAAGTACACACGCTCCTAAATAATTTCCTATAACCATATTTGACCTTGTGATCCGTAAAACAAACTCATCCGATGGGGAGGAAGGCACTCAGAGCCGACGTGCAAGTTTGTTTGCATCACATGTCAAATTGTAAAGGAGGCCATGAGAATTTTAAAAAAAATTCCCTCTCCCTCATAGTAATTTAAAATGAGAAATTTTCCTATCACACAACATGTATATCAAACAAGAATCAATAAATACGAAAAAAAATATTTTCCAACTATTATGGCTTTTGTTTTCCAATATGCCTCCCGTCGTGTCGCCATCTCGTCCGTTCCTCCATACACCATGTACAAGCCATCCAGAGATCCCAGCCGAGAATAATTATTTTAATTTACATCCATTGATCCTATACTCCACAAAAGAGTGTACATGATATCTAGATCGAAAGCAAACTAAAATAAAAGAGTGGCTAAACAATATCATACTTAATTACAAAAATTAAATACTAGCCTCGTCACCCTCGAGGATTTAAATAATATTACAATTGTTGGGATGTATACTGAAAAGTCTATCTTTTATATGAATATCTTTATTTTGAAATAAGAATCACATGATCATTGTTTGCATATTTTTATCGCTATGCATATTGTCTAATACATTATATTGTAGATAACATGGTGTGTGGTGTCACACGGGAGATCATGTTATCGATTCCTTGTAAAATATAAATAAAGGCTCACAACCGAGATGGCTTTGGATAAACCATTGGAATGGTTGTAGTGTGATTTGGTATTGGTTTGTCTTGACCATAGAATCACACTAGTGCACTTTGTGTGTATTGAGCAGGACCGACTTAGAGGTGATTCGATTTATTGCTGACTACACAATCGAATCAGACATCGGATATTATATTGTACATACTCTTAATCCTGATATAATAATGGACACATATACTTAGTATTCATTTCTTTGATTTACCAATGGGCGAGATTTATAGATTAAATTGATAGGCTCGGTAAGTTGGAAAATGGTATTATTTATATGGTGTGCCATTGATTATAGGAGGAAAACGTGTCCTATATATTAGGATGATGATGTACCCATGAGGAGCTCATAAGGTTCATCATGTAAACCCTGCAGGTGGCCTTGGTCCGGAAGGATGAAAAGGTTGAGTGGTACTACTCATGGAGTTAGATGTTGATTAATTAATGGTCAGTAAATTAATTAATCGACGGACATTCGAGATCTTAAACATGGGGAGAAAATATACATATAATATATGGAGCCCATATTAACTTATGGGGGTTGATGAGGTAGATCAATGATAATCCTTTAGTGGATTGTATTATCAATAATGGATCGGACTTTATGTGAGCTTGATCCATTGGGTGGCCAAGATCCAACTCCTTTTCATGGTCCCTATTGTAGCCTATTAATACCTCATGAAGCTTAGATCCAATGGATAGAAACAAAACTCTAGATCCAAAGGTAGATATTAAATCTCTAGATCCGACGATTGAGATTAAATCTCTAGATACGACGGTTGAGATTAAATCCTTAGAACCAATGGTGGAGATTAAAACAAGGCTTATCCCTAACTCTATAAAAGGAGGGCATGGGGTGGGCAGAAACTTGAATCCAACAAGAGATAGGATTAGGGTTTTTGGGCGGCAAGAAGCTAGGCTTAGGGTTTGGGCTTGGCGGCACCAAATAAGGAAGGTCTTTCCTTTCTTCTTCTTCTCTAAAGGTGGCCGGCGACCTAGCATCCCTTTCCAGCCCTTGGCCTGCATCCAAAGCAGTCCCTCTCCCTCTCTTTGACGGTAAAACCTAGGCTTAGGGTTCTCCCTTGGAGCTTTGGTTTGCATTCACCTTTTCTCCCTTCTCTTTGTTGGCCGGCGGCAAGCAAATTGCTTCTTGGTTGGCTAAAGGAAGGAGAAGAGTCTTGTTTCTATTCTTCCACTTGCTCAAAACGAGCAAGGAAGGAAGTTTGGTGATCCAGGAGCTTCAACTTTTGGTAGATTGTCGCCCACACGACGTTCGAAAGGAGGAAGGTCATACAATAGAAGATTGAGAGGTATATCGATTCTCTATTCTCTTTTGTAACATTTTTATATTTGTTTTTCAATTATATGCATGATATATATTCTGTTTTATGGCTAAATATACTTGGACCCCGAACATAAACACAAAAGTCGGCGATCCGTACATCGTCTATTCCGCGGCTATTCGTGGAATAGAGGTTGGTTGCTTGAACAACAAGTTTGTTCAAGTGACTACTCTAAACGAATAGCATGACGATGACAAGGTTGCTTGGGCAATCCCTCTTGTCAAGGATAAATTTTTTTATTCGGGGACGTAGAAGGGATCGCCATGAACAAGCGACTAAGTCGATAGGGGAAGCGAAGTTTCCCCTCCTACGGTTTCCGGTTTTGTGTGTTTAAGATTCGGTTACTCTTATGCATTTTTCATATATTATATATGCCAGATAATAGTAGGATATGCATAGTTTAACTATTTGGTTGTAGGCATAAGATCTGACTATTATGGTCATATGTGTGTATGTGATTGTATGTGTGTAATAGTATATTTTGTTGAATCCTCGGGGTTGACGAGGCTAGTATTTAATTTTTTGTAAATTAGATACGACATTGTTTAGCCACTCTTTTTATTTTAGTTTACTTTCAACCTAGATTTCATGTACACTCCCTCGTGGAGTATAGGTTCGATGGATGTAAATTAAAATAGTTTTTAGTCTCGGCTCTGATCTCCGGATGGCTCGTACATGGCGTTGGAGGAGCGGACGAGAAGGCAATACAACGGGAGACATATTGAAGACAAAAGCCATAATAGTTGGAAAAATTTTATTTTTCATATTTATTGCTTATTGTTTGATATGCATGTCGTAGGCTAGAAAATTCCTCAATTTCAAATTACTAAGTGGGAGAGGGAAATTTTTATAAATTCCCATGACCTCTATTATGATTTGACAAGTGATGCAAACAATCTTGTGCGTCGGCTCTGAGTGCCTTCCTCCCCATCGAATGAGTTTGTTGCGGATCACATGGTCGAATATAGTTATAGGAAATTATTAAAGAGCGTGTGTACTTCCCAATCGGAAGGCACATAACCCGAGATAATTACCTTGGTACCGAGTAATGGTGAACACTTAGATACAAATATAAGTATCCTCTCCATCGGAGTCACTACTTTTATTTGTAGGGCCAAAGAGGAACCAACTATTAATTTTACTTGTCAAAAAGTTAGGTTGACAAGAAAGTAAAATTAATGGGTAAAACCTCCTCTTACAAATGTAGAATTCGTATACGTCCACACTATCGTGGCATACGATATTCTCGGTGTTTTGAGGTGTTGGTTGATTTTAAAATTTTATTGTTTGAGGAATCAATAATTTTTTGAAATCTAATGTTTTGATTTATGTGATTCTTAGGTTTTCTTTAAAATGACTTTCAACCCGCTTGCTGTGATACTAAAAGAGAATAAACTTACTGGACCCAACTATGTTGATTGGAAGAGGAATCTTGACATTGTCTTGACTGCTGAGGAATACAAATATGTACTCCTCAAAGAGTGCCCTCCTAAGCCTGTAGATGATTCTGGGGAAAAGGAGAAAGGGAGTTATAAGAAGTGGATAAAGGCTGATGAGATGGTGCGGTGTTACATTTTGGCATCTATGTCAAATGTACTGCAACATCAGCATCAAGCCATGCCCAATGCTTATGACCTAATGCTCAATCTCAAAGAGTTTTTTGGACACCAAAATCGGGCTGCTAGGCAGGAAGCCATGAGGAACCTGATGACGACCACCATGATCGAGGGAACACTCGTGAGGGATCATGTTCTCAAGATGATAGCTCATTTTAATGAGTTAGAAGTCCTCGGAGCTAAGATCGATGGGGAAACCCAGGTCGATATCATTCCCCAGTCTCTACCTAGGAGTTTTGAGCAGTTTCGCCTGAACTACAACATGAACAAGAGGTTGTATTCATTGGCGGAGCTTCTGACAGAACTCCAGGCGACAGAGGGGCTATTTCGTCAGAGTGCTCAGGCGCATACCATGGTGGCCCAAAAGGTTTCTACTTCTAAGCCGAAAGGAAAAACGAAGAAGAAACAAACTGGGGCAAAGGCGGTAGGAGGTGTTGGTGATCGTTTGGAAGCTAGAGGGGGGGTGAATAGTGCTTTTCGTTACTACAAGAGTAATTAGCGAAAGCAAACACAAATAATATATGTAAAAACAAAAAGCAATGCTAACAAGGCCTTTACGTGGTTCGGAGATAACGCTCCTACTCCACGGCGATCCTTAAGGTGGATCAACCTAAGAAATTCCACTAAGAAGCTTTCTCTTTACAAAGACCTCCTCTTCTTACAAAAGATGACAATGAAGATTTGAGAGGAGGAGGGAGATTAATACACTTAGAAAGCTTGGAAAACTTGTGGGAGCTTAGAAGAATGATCAGAATATAAGCATTAGCCCCTTCTTGCTCCCATTGGGCTCTTTTTATAGGAAAGAGCCTCTTTTTCCCGTTGGAGGTCTATCAGTCGACTGATGACTTACATCAATCGACGCCTCGCCGACCGCTCAACAGCCACAGATTTATTTCGTAGGCGCCGATCGCTAATAATAGCCGATCGCTAACTTGTGGCGCGATCGGGTATGAGTCGACTCTCACCGGTGCTCGACCGATAACTCCCATCGATCACGACAGCCTTCCAACCTCTAATGCTGCATTTGAAGGGCCAGTTCGACCGACACCATTTTCCAGTCGACTAGCACACCCCAAGTATGACTAATTCATACTTGAAAACATAACCTAAGCCTAGACTTAACCTTCTAGCTTCTCCATCAACCTTGCCCCTCTAGGATTTCTCTGAGTTCACGACTCCATCCATGCGCTTGCCTTCAAAAGCTTCCTTCGGTTTCGTCATGCTTTGGGTTTCTTTTGCCAAAGTATGCTTGGACTTTACGCCGCCAAGACTACATGCTTGGACTTATGCTGCCAAGACTTTCCTTTGGTCTTTCTTTTCTAAGGACTGCTTGGACTTTACGCCGCCAAAACTACATGCTTGGACTTACGCTGCTAAGACCTTTCCTTTGACTTCTCTTTGCCAAGATCACACTTGGACTAGTCTTTTACCAAGTCTTCATACTTGGATTTTCCTGTCACTTAAACGTGTTTACAATTAGATCACAAAACATTGCCTAACTTAGATTATTATCCAAACATTAAAATATATAAATGCTTGGGGCATTGTTTCACCAACAATCTCCCCCTTTATGATGTTTGGCAATCATTTAAGTTAGGTCTTTAACACATACATATAAACATATTTCAATATGAATTCTAACTTAAATATCCCTTCTCCCCCTTTGACATACAACAAAAAGAGAAGAGTTTATCCAATAAGTGCAGGAAAGAATTATAATTGACACATCTTGAACAAAGGTATAAAATTGATATGAAGCTCCCCCTAAATCTAAGACATGTTTCATGATGTGGAAATAACATGTGAAGCGAGGCATAAGCAATAGAATAGGCAAATATGTCCTAGCCTTGCACCAACAATTATAGAAATAAGGGATGTAGCTCCCCCTAAACCAGTGCACCAAGAAAATCCGCATTTCCATACAAGTTATCATGTATATACTGTGGAAATCATATAATGTCCAAAATTGAACCTTTTAACTGATGAAAAACCGTTTTCTATTCCAAACAGTGTCACCGGTTCGACTGGAATAGGCATTAGTCAACTGCCGCCCTTGGCAGTCGACTGCCAATAACGGCAGTCGACTAATATCAGACAAATCTGAAATTCGAATTTTTCAGTCAAGGTTTGAAAATGCGTAGAAAATTCCGTGGGTGTACAAAAATCACGAAACTTGTCATACACATTTTATTCGACTAATATAACAGATGAAAAATATTAGATGAAAAATATGCTCATCAGATTAATGGATTGATACGATATTCAAAATAACAAAATTATGACGCAAAAAGTGTAATTGTATCGTATCAATATTCATAACTTCGTACTATATGCTCAACTTCTAAACTTGACAAATAACAAATTGTAGGCACTGATAGAAGTGAACTAAACAAAAACACAATTTCATTTCATTAATCAAAAGTCATTACACAAGTAGGAGTTTATGCCGTTCATACGACCAAAAAGAAAATAACAAAAACATGCTAGCTAACGATCATCGTCCTCAGCATCCATCGGTGCAGATGACGAACCATCGTGAGGAGGTGGGTGTCCAGGTGCAGTAGGACGGAGAATCGCCAAAATGTCCTGCTACTGCCGATGCATCCCTCTCACAAGGGAGAGGAGCTCCTGATGCTCCCGGCAAAGCTCCTGTTGGCCCAAGCGCAGCTCCTCAAAATGTGTGTCTACCCGCTCTGCAAAAGCATCGAAGCGGGTAATGAAGGATGTGTCCGCAGCAAAGATCGCTCGCAGCAGTCTCCCACGGCCCTCTCAAGAACACCCTCATAATCTCCTTCTACAGCGACATCCTCTGGTGCCGGAGTGCCACCTGGTGGCCATCATGCAGGGTTCCAAAAAATGGACCCTCTGTCAGCCTTCAAGCCCGCCAAGGAGAAGCTCCGACGAGTCATCTGGTCATATTTTTTATTCATGATTTTAATGACTCCTATGTTGACATCAATGCCTACGGAGCTGAGCCACTGAGTAAGGACATTTCCAAAAGGTATATGAACCTTCCCATTGTTTGGCCTTATGAAATGAGTGATGTAGTGGAAGGTATTGAGACCAATGTTAATGTCTAAGTATTGACGAAAGATATGCATGAGAAGGAGGTGTGTAGGTCGAACCAAGGCCAAACCACGGGTAACTATAGGGAGAAGACAATGAGCAATGACCTTATAAAGGACATTGTCAGAGGCAGAAAGTTCTTGTGATTGAAATAGATTGGTGTTCAAAGGTCGAGGAGAGTGATAGAAAGTAGTATGAAGGGAATCTAAAGAAATCTCCTCAAAGGGAGGTGGAAGAGGTTCACTCCAAGATGGATACAAAATGAAATCATTCTCGGAAGAGAGACATCCAAGAAAATCGGTCCAGATCTGGGGGCTGAAATCCAGATGGCACTGAGCAACGCGAGTCCGGTATCTCAGCCCATCTCCAACCAGTCGCAAGTTGTTGAAAAATTCAGAAAGAAGAGTGATATTTACATGATGTTCACAAAACACTAATGATTCAAGTTTGTAGTGTTGGATAATTTGAACAATATCAAAACAGTTGTCTTTAAGAAACTTGGGATCCATTGATCTAGGTGGAATAAGTTGGAATTTATTTTTATTAAAGGCACTTTCAAGTGCGGAGTTTGGAAATCGAGGATCAACAGAGGGTCGAGGGTTTGACGGGCCCTCGTTGGTCGGAGGTGCTCGGGCACGCTTAGTAGCAAAGTGCTTAAGTCTAAATGGGCGAAAAGATAACAAAACAAGTATGCACAATGTAGGTTAAGGATGATGCATGGACAAAAACAACAAAACAAGCACTGGTTAGTGAAACAAAATTATAGGAACACACAAACCGTGATCAGGGATGAGAATTTACCTAGGCGGCATGCTGAAAAATCAAAGAACAGTGTCGGACGTGAGTGTCCACGGAACCCTAGCCGAGTGAGCGATCTTCAGTGGAAACTAGGGCGTGAACGGGGTGACAAGGGGAGGTCCTCGAGTCGGAGAGCACTCCAAATGGGATCACCGGTCGGTGAAGTCACCGGAAAAACGAGGGAGAACGGCTAAGAGGTGCGGTGGAAGTTCATCGGAAGAGGAAGAGGAGAGAAAATTGGGAAGTTTTGGCGAGTCGAACCGGTGGAAAGCCCTAAAAACCATGACATCACGATCAAGGCGTTAGTCGACAATCTGATGGTGATCGGGCAAAGCGATGATATCGAACGATTCTCAGATGCGGTAGTTGACTACCATAAATGATAAATCGATAGAAATCGATCAAGCCCGATACGAAGCGCATCAGGCGCAGCATGCGCCATAAATGATCAGATGCCATAACGAACGGTAAGCCGAGTATTGCGGTCGATAATATCGGTGCAACAGCGAGCGCGATCGTGATCTCGATCGATAGCCTTTTTGGCCAGATTATAAAAACTCATAATTAATTCAATAAGGATCAAAAAATCACGAAATTTTATGGGTAATATTGTTAGATCATTTCCTATCAAGGAAAAATTATTTTAAAATTATATCACCTCTAGATTTTGATATTGACACAATCTTGAGATTTTGCAAAAGTTATGATATTTTTGCAAAACTTTGTATCACTTTGGCTTATCAATAGGAAATTGTTTCTCAAGGTTTGATAGACATAGTTTAAATTTTATTTTATTTGACATTTCCAATCATATTCTTGGAGCTATATGCACATTAATTGTACATAGGCCTTCCCAATGATTGGTCCAATGAAGGATTAATGTCTCTAGATGGCACTTTGGTTCATAGTAATGCATCATAACAAGCATGATGAACCAAGTGCATCTTCCTAACATCTCACATGTTGTCTAGGTGGCTCAATACAAAAATCATGGTTTCCTAAGTATTTTGTGAGATGGTTAAAGGTATAAATCCTAGTATTTCTATAGGATCATGCAAACCTACACTTCTATTCTACAAAGCACATTCCAAGTTCTCTCCTAAGTGATGAAAATTCTATTTCGGGGAGAGGCTTGATAAAGATGTCGGCTAGGTTGGACTTAGATTCAATGTAATTTAGCTCAATGTCCCCCTTAGCCACATGGTCTCAAATGAAGTGATGTTTCACTTCAATGTGCTTGGTCATAGAGTGATGCACCGGATTTTTGGTCAAGTTAATGGTGCTCACATTATCACAAAATACTTTCATGTTGGAGTAAGATAGCTCATAATCTTCTAAGGTATGTTTCATCCATAATAGTTGAGCTACACAACCACCCATAGCTATATATTCGGCCTCGGTGGTGGATAAAGCAACACAAGGTTGCTTCCTATTACTCCAACTCACTAGGGAGGACCCAAGGAATTGGCATCCACCACTAGTACTCTTCCGATCCAATTTGCAACCGGCATAATCGGAATCGGTGTACCCAATCAAATCAAAGGACCTAGTCCTAGGGTACCATAGACCTACATTTAGTGTGCCTTTAACATATCTTAAAATTTTCTTAACGGCAACTAAATGAGATTCCTTAGCACATGATTGATACCTAGCACACATACCAACCGCAAATAATATGTCGGGTCTACTAGCGGTTAAATACAAGAGGCTACCAATCATGCTCCTATAAAGGGTAAGATCTATTTGTTTTCCTTCACTATCACTATCTATTTTAGTATTGGTTTCCATTGGAGTTGACACTACCTTAGCATTTTCCAAACCAAATTTCTTAATCATTTCCTTAGCATATTTGGTTTGATAAATGTAAATTCCTTCACTTGTTTGTTTAACTTGCAATCCTAGGAAGAAATTTAATTCTCCAACTAGACTCATCTCAAACTCTTTTTCCATATTTTGAATGAAGTCTTGAAGAAGTTCATCATTTGTTGACCCAAAGATAATGTCATCAACATACACTTGGGCTACAAAGATGTCCTTAGATGTTGACTTTATAAAGAGAGTTTGATCTATACTACCCCTTTTGAAATCCTTAGAGATTAGGAAAGATGACAATCTTTCATACCAAGCCCGGGGAGCTTGTTTCAAACCATATAAGGCTTTCCTAACCTTGTATACATGGTTTGGGTAGTCCATATTTTCAAACCCGGGAGGTTGTTCTACATACACCTCTTCCTTAATATACCCATTTAGGAATGCCGATTTGACATCCATTTGATGGAGTTTGAAACCCATATAGGAGGCATATGCTAAAAGTATTCTAATGGACTCTAACCTAGCAACCAGGGCATATGTTTCGTCATAATCAAGTCCTTCAACTTGATTAAAACCCCTTGCAACTAATCGTGCTTTATTTCTAGTGATATTCCCTTGGTCATCTAGTTTGTTCCTAAAGACCCATCTTGTAGTAATAATAGTGTTTTCACTTGGTCTAGGAACTAACTCCCATACTTGACTCCTTTCAAATTGAGCTAATTCATCTTGCATTGCTAAGATCCAATCCAGATCAAGTAATGCATCTTTAATTGTTTTGGGCTCAATTTGAGAGATTAGAGCAATATGACTAGTAGGATCCCTATGGAATGACCTTGTCCTAACTCCTTGAGATAATTCACCCACAATTTGATCTAAGGGGTGACTTTGATGAAATCTTATGGTTCTAGGAGGTGTGTTAGATGGAGTTTGATCATGATCAACCTCAATCCTATGCTCATCATCGGAATCACCCCTTACTCCCCCTTGATTCAATCCTCCCCCTTGATCATTACCCCCTAAGTTTAAGTCTTGAAATTGTTTGGTAATTTCTTGATTTTCAATATTTATATCATCATCAATAGGGGATTTCCTAGGGTATGTATTGGAAGTTTCATCAAATTAAACATTTGAAGATTCTTCAATCTTTTGAGTCCTTTTATTGTAAACTCTATATTCTACACTAGTGGATGAGTATCCAACTAGGATTCCTTCATCCGCTTTGGACTCAAACTTACATAGGATGTCTTTGGTATTTAAGATATAAACTTTACATCCAAAGACCTTAAAATAATGAATTGTTGGAATTGTACCATTCCACAATTCAAATGGAGTTTTTCCTAAAAACCTATGAATCAATACCCTATTTTGGATATAGCAAGCGGTATTAACCGCTTCCGCCCACAAGTAGCTAGGTAAGGAATATGCATTAAGCATTGTCCTAGCCGCTTCTTGTAGGGCACGATTTTTTCTTTCCACAACCCCATTTTATTGGGGTGTTCTAGGACAAGAAAATTCATGCTTGTACCCTTGTTCTAAGCAAAAATTTGAAAAATTAGAATTCTCAAATTCTCCACCATGATCACTACGGATCCGATTGATTTTGAGTTTTCTTTCATTTTCTACTCTTTTGCTAAATCCTATGATTATTCCTAAGGTTTCATCTTTATTTTTCAAGAAAAACACCCAAGTAAATCTAGAAAAATCATCTACTATTACCAAGCAATATTTACTACCAATTATAGATGGGGTACTATGGCAATCAAATAAATCCATATGTAGTAGTTCTAACGGTAAAGCGATACTAAGTAAATTTTTACCTTTGTGTGATGTTTTTGATTGTTTCCCTTCTTGGCAAGCATCACACATCTTGTCCTTGAGAAATTTGACTCTAGGCAATCCTTTGACTAGCTTCAATTTTGCTATTTTGGCTATATTCTTCATGTTTATGTGTCCTAGCCTCCTATGCCAAAGCCAACTTTCTTCCTCTTTTGCAATAAGACACTTAGTGGAAGGATTAGTAGCATAGGATAAATCAACATAATATATATTTGATTTCCTAAAGCCTACTAACATGCAATCATTTATAGTTTTGTGTCTTATAAAACATTTTGAAGAATCAAATTTAACATCAAAGTTTGCATCACATAATTGACTTACACTAAGTAAATTAAATTTCATATTTTTAACTAATAGAACTTTATGAATGGCAAGATTGGGAGATACCTCAATGGTGCCCTTTCCTAAAATTTTAAGTTTGCCGCTATTACCAAATGACACTTTTCCTTTGCTAGTGTGGTTGATAGTGGAGAATTTTCTCTCATCCCCGGTCATATGCTTTGAGCACCCACTATCAACTATCCACAAGCTTGGTTCTTCTACCTATGTCACATGAAAAACACAATCCTTATGTACCCAAATCTTAGGACCACTAGCATCAATTATAAATTTCTTTGGTACCCATGCCTTTCTCCCCTTGCTTTTAATCATTGATTTTCTACTAACAAGGGATGCAAATGCTACCTCTTTCTCCTTAGGTCTATATCCTAATCCGGCCTTATTGTAAATTTCCCTTTGATTCTTAATAATCATATCTAGATATTTAGAACCATTAGTGAATTTTTCTAGGCATGCTCTTAATTTACCTATTTCTTTTCTTAACTCATCATTTTAATCCCTAAGAGTACATTCATCAATATCACTAGATTGTTTGCAACATGATGAATCTACACTTTTAAGTGATTTGATTTCTAATTTTAGATCCTTAACCCTAATTTTTGATCTATTTAAAGCATTTTGTAAACATGCAATAGTCTTATAAAGTAAATCTATTTTAGGTGAGTTGTTTACCTCATCATCATCACTTGAAGAGGAAGAGGACTCCTCGCTTGAGCTCCCGGCTTCTTCCTCTAATGCCATAAGGGCTAGGTTCCGGGTGGCATGACATACTTCCTCATCGTCGGAAGACTCCTCCATACTTAGAGTGTCCCATGTTTGTGCCACCATTGCCTCCTTCTTCTTCTTCTCCTTCTTTTCCTTCTTTTTCTTTTCCTTCTCCTCCTTCTTCTTTAGTTCCGGGCAATTTGGCTTTATATGCCCTTTCTTGTTGCAACCAAAACAAGTCACGTTAGAGATAGAATTTGAATTACTTGAAGATTTACCTCTTGAGGATTGGAACATCCTCTTCACGTCTTTCTTGGTGAGTCTCCTTGACTTCCCACCGAACTTCTTGACGTAATGTGCCACCTCACTTGTCGATAACTCATCTTCACTACTTGATGAGTCTTCCTCGGATTCGGATGAGGAGGACACTTCCTTCTTATTCTTCTCCTTCTTTCCTACAAAAAGAGCTATACCCTTCTCTTTGGATGAAGTGTTAGCTTGTTCATGTAATTGAAATTCACAAAAAAGTTCATCTAACTTGACTAATGAAAGATCCCTAGAGACCTTATAGGCATCTACCATTGAGGCCCATAAGGTGGTCCTAGGGAAAGCTTGTAATACATACCTTACAAGGTCTCAGTTGTCGACCTTTTCACCTATAACGTGTAGTCCGTTGACTACTTCCTTGAAACGCCGGTGCATTTGGCTCACGGTCTCGTTTGTCTTCATAGTGAAGCTTTGGAGTTGGCCAATCAAAAGATCCCTCTTGGCCCTTCTTGTCTCTTTGGATCCTTCATTGAGTTCGATGAGCTTCTCCCAAAGCTCTTTTGTAGAGTTGAAGGGCCCTACCTTAGAGAGTTGCTCCTTGGATAGACCACATTGAAGTGTGGTCGTTGCTTTTGCATTTTCTTGTGCTTTCTTGGTCATCTCTCTTGTCAAATCTTTTGTCGGTAGTGGTGCTCCGAATTCGCCGACCGACTTTTCGAATCCATCTACAATACTAAACCAATTTTCCTTGTCATTCATGAGATAATATTCCATCCTACCTTTCCAATAGCCGAAGTTGTTGCCGTCGAAAAACGGAGGCCTCGCCGTGCTATATCCCTCTTGAAATGTCATGCTCCGGTTGATGGTTAGATCTTCCGATGCGATCCGGGCTCTGATACCACTTGTTGGTGATCGTTTGGAAGCTAGAGGGGGGGTGAATAGCGCTTTCTACAAGAGTAATTAGCGGAAGCAAACACAAATAATATATGTAAAAACAAAAAGCAATGCTAACAAGGCCTTTACGTGGTTCGGAGATAACGCTCCTACTCCACGGCGATCCTTAAGGTGGATCAACCCAAGCAATTCCACTAAGAAGCTTTCTCTTTACAAAGACCTCCTCTTCTTACAAAAGATGACAATGAAGATTTGAGAGGAGGAGGGAGATTAATACACTTAGAAAGCTTGGAAAACTTGTGGGAGCTTAGAAGAATGATCAGAATATAAGCATTAGCCCCTTCTTGCTCCCCTTGGGCTCTTTTTATAGGAAAGAGCCTCTTTTTCCCGTTGGAGGTCTATCAGTCGACTGATGACTTACATCAGTCAACTGCCACCGATTCTAACGGCTTCTGAACAGCCGGATTCGCAGGATTTGCCGTCGTCATCGACAATGGGAAGACTATCAGTCGACTACCAAGCAGTCGTCGATCGACATCGAGCCGATCGCTAGTGGCCACGGCCATTATTTATGGCGCGATCGCCAATAATAGCAATGATCGCCAACTTGTCGCGATGCGATGGGTCGAAGTCGACTCTCACGATTCGGCCTGACCGATAACTCACGATCGCTAACAACCTTCCAACCTCTAATGTTGCATTTTAAGGGCCAGTTCAACTGACACCATGTTCCAGTCGATTGGCACACCCCAAGTATGACTAATTCATACTTGAAAACATAACCTAAGCCTAGACTTAACCTTCTAGCTTCTCCATCAGCCTTGCGCCTCTAGGATTTCTCTGAGTCCATGACTCCATCCATGCGCTTGCCTTCAAAAGCTTCCTTTGGTTTCGTCATGCTTTGGGTTTCTTTTGCCAAAGTACGCTTGGACTTTACGCCGCCAAGACTACATGCTTGGACTTATGCTGCCAAGACTTTCCTTTGGTCTTTCTTTTCCAAGGACTGCTTGGACTTTACACCGCCAAGACTATATGCTTGGACTTACGCTGCCAAGACCTTTCCTTTGACTTCTCTTTGCCATGATCACACTTGGACTTGTCTTTTACCAAGTCTTCATACTTGGATTTTCCTGTCACTTAAACATGTTTACAATTAGATCATAAAACATTGCCTAACTTAGATGATTATCCAAACATCAAAATATATAAATGCTTGGGGCATTGTTGCACCAACAGGAGGAACTCAGGGAGGAGTGAAGAAGTCGAAAGGCAAGTGCTTCACTTGTAAGCAGACTGGACACTGGAAGAAGGACTGCCCCAACCGCAAGATGAACAAAGGTATATCTTTTGGTCTAGTCGTTGAAACATGTTTAGCAGTGTTATCTACCGACACCTGATATATTTGGGCAATGTCACGAAGGTGACGGCTATTGCAGTGGGAGACGTTCATTTATCTTTTGAGAAAAATAAAGTTTTAGTTCTTAATAATTGCCTTTATCTAGATTTATTTAGAAAGAATTTAATTTTGGTTTCTAAATTGTTTATGGATGGATATTCAATTTCTTTTAATGACAGAGTTGTTATAAAAATGAATAGGGACATTATCTATTCAGGTGCATTGATAGGAAATCTATATACACGTGAACCAAAACCTCCCACGATGCAAATTGAAGTTAATAACTCATCTTCTAATTCCAATAAGAGAAAAGAACCTTCAAAAATGAACCAAACATATCTTTGGCATCTTAGGCTTGGTCATATTAACCTAAGCAGAATTCAAAGGTTGATAGCTGATGGACCTTTGGGTTCATTAGTGGTGGAAGATTTCCCAACTTGCGAATCTTTCTTGGAGGGTAAGATGACCAAGAGGCCTTTTAATGCCTAGGGATATAGAGACAAAGATGTGTTAGAATTGGTTCATTCTAATTTGTGTGGTCCTATAACTATCCAGACTAGAGGTGGTTTTGAGTATTTCATCTCTTTTATAGACGATTATTCGAGATATGGATACATTTACTTGATGCACCGCAAGTCTGAATGCTTTGACAAGTTCATAGAATTCAAGGCTGATGTGGAGAAATGTCAAGGTAAAAGTATCAAGACACTACGATCTGATCGTGGTGGAGAGTACCTCTTGGGAGAGTTTAGGAATTACTTATTAGAGGTTGGGATTCAATCCCAATTGTCTGCGCCTGGCACACCCCAGCAGAATGGTGTAGTAAAGCGAAGGAATAGGACTCTTATGGAGATGGTTAGATCGATGATGAGTTATTCTGAGTTGCCAGATTCGTTCTGGGGATATGCTCTAGTTACGATGGTGTACATAATGAACTTAGTTCCATCTAAATCAGTGCCTTCTACTCCCACAGAATTGTGGACAGGGAGAAAGCCTAGTCTAAGACATATTCGGATATGGGGGAGTAGAGCACATGTGCTGAAGGCAGATGCTGGTAAGTTGGAACCTCGTATAGAAGTATGCATGTTCGTTGGCTATCCTAGAGGAACGAAAGGTGGTTTGTTTTATACTCCTAGAGATCAGAGGGTGATCGTTAGCACGAATGCCAGATTTCTAGAGGAAGACTATGTGATGAACCACAAGCCCATGAGTAAAATTGTTCTAGAGGAATTAAAAGGGGAAGTCACTTCTTCAGTACCACCAATATAAGAGAATATACCACAAGTCACTACACCGCATGTCACAGAGGATACACAAGTGATACCTCATCGTAGTGGGAGGGTTGTGAGATAGCCTGATAGATTCATTTTCTTGGGAGAATCTTTTGATTTGGTCTCTGTCGAACATGAACCTGATCACTGGACATATGACGAGGCAATCCAAGATAAAGATGCAACATCTTGGCAAAGTGCAATGAATACTGAGATTGAATCTATGGATTCAAATCAGGTCTGGGAGCTAGTAGAAACACCCAATGGTGTAAAAACCATTGGATGCAAGTGGATATACAAAAGAATGAGAGGAATAGAGGGAAGGTTGAGACCTTCAAAGCAAGGCTTATTGCGAAGGGGTATACTCAGAAAGAGGGTATAGATTATGAGGAGACCTTTTCGTCGGTTGCCATGCTTAAGTCTATCCAGATTCTCTTATGCATAGAAGCTCATATGGATTATGAGGTGTGGCAGATGGATGTCAATACAACTTTTCTTAATGGAAGTCTTGAGGAAAACATCTATATGAAGCCACCAGAGGGATTCATTGCTAAAGGCAAAGAGCATTTTATATGTAAGCTTAATCGGTTCATTTATAGATTGAAGCAAGCTTCTAGGTCTTGGAACATTCGCTTTGATGAGGTAATCCAGTCCTATGGATTTATTCAAAGTCCAGATGAGTCTTGTCTATACAAAAGATGTGATGGAAACGTAGTGGTATTTCTTGTACTATACGTAGATGACATTTTGATGATTGGCAACAATATCAAGGTGCTATCGGACGTAAGGGTATGGTTGTCTAAACAGTTTGATATGAAGGATTTGGAAGAGGGGGGACACATCCTTGGGATCAAGGTTATAAGGGATAGCAGGAAAAGGATGTTGTGCTTATCCCAAGCTTCATACATAGACACGATTATGGATCGTTTTAGCATGCAAAACTCTAAGAAGGGTTTTCTACCTTTCAGGCATAGAGTTCCTTTACTTAAGGAGATGTGTCCTTGAACATCTGAGGAGGTAGAGGAAATGAAGGCGGTTCCTTATGCTTCGGCGGTAGGAAGCCTCATGTATGCGATGCTATGTACGAGACCAGATATCTGCTATGTCGTGGGCATGGTCAGAAGATATCAGAGTAATCCAGGACAGGGACATTGGACTACAGTAAAGTATATATTGAAGTACCTAAGAAGGACTAGGGATTATATGCTAGTTTACCAGGCAGACCAATTACTCCCTGTGGGTTACACGGATTCCGACTTCCAATCTGATAGGGATAACAATAAGTCTACCTCAAGTTTTGTGTTTACTTTGGGAGGTGGAGCCATTGTATGGAGAAGTGTCAAGCAGAAATGCGTGGCGTACTCCACCATGGAAGCTGAGTATGTGGCAGCCTCTGAGGCGGCCAAAGAAGCTATGTGGCTCAGGAACTTTCTGATGGACTTGGATGTGATTCCTGGTTTTCCCAAAACTATCATATTTTATTGTGATAATAGTGGTGCAGTTGCAAACTCAAAGGAACCACGAGCTCATAAGGCTAGTAAACACATAGAGCGCAAGTACCACCTAATATGAGAAATCGTAAAGAGAGGAGAAGTTGTTGTGGCCAAGATTGCATCGGAGGATAACCTGGCAGATCCTTTCACTAAGGCCCTTCCGGTGAGAGCTTTTGATAGGCATGTGGAGGGAATGGGGATCAGATGTATGGCAGTTTGAGGATAGCATAGTCTTTTAGTATAAGTGGGAGATTGTTGGGATGTATACTGAAAAGTCTATCTTTTGTATGAACATCTTTATTTTGAAATAAAAATCACATGATAATTGTTTGTATATTTTTATCGATATACATATTGTCTAATACATTACATTGTAGATAACATGATGTGTGGTGTCACACGGGAGATCATGTTATCGGTTCCTTGTAAAATATAAGTAAAGGCTCACAACCGAGATGACTTTGGACAAACCATTGGAATGGTTGTAGTGTGATTTGGTATTGGTTTGTCTTGACCATAGAATCACACTAGTGCACTTTGTGTGTATTGAGAAGGACCGACCTAGAGGTGATTCGATTTATTGCGGACTACATAATCGAATTGGACCTCGGATATTATATTGTACATGCTCTTAATCCCGATATAATAACGGGCACATATACTTAGTATTCATTTCTTTGATTTACCAATGGATGAGATTTATAGATTAAATCGATAGGTTCGGTAAGTTGGGAAATGATATTATTTATATGGTGTACCGTTGATTATAGGAGGAAACCGTGTCCTATATATTAGGATGATGATGTCCCCTTGAGGAGCTCATAAGTTTCATCATGTAAACCCTGCAGGTGGACTTGGTCCGGCATGATGAAAAGGTTGAGTGGTACTACTTATGGAGTTAGATGTTGATTAATTAATGGTCAGTAAATTAATTAATCGATGGACATTCTAGATCTTAAACACGGGGAGAAAATGTACATATAATATATGGAGCCCATATTAACTTATGGGGTTCGTGAGGTAGATCAATAATAATCCTTTAGTGGATTGGATTATCATTAATGGATCGGACTTTATGTGGGCTTGATCCATTGGGTGGCCAAGATCCAACTCCTCCTCATGGTCCCTATTGTAGCCTATTAATACCTCATGAAGCTTAGATCCAATGGATAGAAACAAAACTCTTGATCCAAAGGTAGAGATTAAATCTCTAGATCCGACGGTTGACATTAAATCTCTAGATCCGACGGTTGAGATTAAAACCCTTGAACCAATGGTGGAGATTAAAACAAGGCTTATCCCTAACTCTATAAAAGGAGGGAAAAGGGTGGGCAGCAACTTGAATCCAACAAGAGATAGGATTAGGGTTTTTGGGCGGCAAGAAGCTAGGCTTAGGGTTTGGGCTTGGCGACACCAAATAAGGATGGTCTTTCCTTTCTTCTTCTTCTATAAAGGTGGCCGGCGACCTAGCATCCCTTTCCAACCCTTGGCCGACGTCCTAAGCAGCCCCTCTCCCTCTCTTTCGCCGGTAAAACCTAGGCTTAGGGTTCTCCCTTGAAGCTTTGGTCGGCATTCACCTTTTCTCCCTTCTCCTTGTTGGGCGGCGGCAAGCAAATTGCTTGTTGCTTGTTGGTTGGCTAATGGAAGGAGAAGAGTCTTGTTTCTATTCTTCCTCTTGCTCGGAACGAGCAAGGTGTAGGGGATCGATCAGCCGGCTAGAGGGGGGTGAATAGCCCTCTTTCGTTGGATAACGGAATTTGCTCGTTCTCGTTGCGTTGCTTGTCTACAATTGTTGTTAGCGCAGCGAAATAACAATGATAATAATAATACTAACAACACATAACAATCAAAAGCAATACACAAGCATATATGTGGTTCGGAACCGAATGGTTCCTACTCCACGGGCGAGCTCTCCGAGCTCTAGTTATAAGCACGACACTAACTAAAACTCATTCTCGACTACACGTCGGAGCTGGAGAAACCTCTCACAAGCTATTACAACAGTAGTACTACAAGAAATACAAAGACACAAGAAATACAAGTAAAGAACGCTTTACAACTCTTAGCTTTGAACCCTTTCTTGTTGCTTGCTTTGGATGGCTCTTGAAGGACTGGATGCAGCAGCAATTCCCCTCCAATAGCTCCCTTAAAGTCTTGGCGAAATCCTCCAACTCAAGCTCTTTTTATAACCTATATCAAGATGTTTCGATCTATAGCCGTTGTCTCACACTACGATCCACGGATAAGTTCCAAGGATCACCTACGCCGACTTCGATCCATGGCAATGATCGGTAACCTGTAGATGATCGCCCGGCTACGGAGTGTTTTATGCTCGCAACACTCCAATCAGTCGACTGTCATCCTCATCCTCGTCAACTAACTCATCGATCCGATCATTGCGATCCATGGCGATCGCCAAGCATAAAACCCTGGTCTTACACCAGTCGAACCCTAGTCGACTTGGAGCAGTCGAACCGGCACCTATGCCAGTCGACTGTCGTCCGGCAAAACCTCAAACACCAAGTTGTTTAAGCATCCAACCGTCGGGTAAACCCTCAAACATCACGTTTGAGCCTCCAACACTCAGTCTTAGCCACTTGGCCAAGTCCACATCATCCCTCATGGAGTTCCCCACCGAAGCTATCTTCCCTCGGCCTATGTCCCTCGGATGCGCCAAGCACACGGCTTCGCAATGCCATCCTTCTCGTCTCTTGCCCTCGAAGTATGCCTCCCTTGGGCCTCACTCCATTCGCTCCCCGTCCGGCGGTCCCTCGGATGCACCAAGCGCACGACTTCGCAATGTCATCCTTCACCAACTCAAGGACCCCAAGCCTAGTGAACTTACCAAGTCCTCAAGACTTCTCAAATGCACCAAGCGCACGACTTCGCAATGCATTTCTCGCCAAGCACAAAGCGTACGACTTCACAATGCTTTGGACTTTTCCACACCAAGCTCCATGCTTGGATTTTCCATGCCAACACCATGTTGTACTTTCCCATGACAATCCCATGTCATGAGTTTTGTCTATCATCAAAATACTATCAAGGTACTGCTCGAGTCAAACTCGAGTCAACTTGGGTCGATTGCACCAACAATCTCCCCCTTTTTGATGATTGACAAAACTGCCATCTCAAGTCTACCAATTCTCCCATATTGGCAATTCTCACATCCCAAATGAGAATTCCAAACCTAATTGGTAACTTGATAACTTCTCCCCCTTTTTGACACTACATCAAAAAGGTCCTCCCCAAGGGTATGAATGTCTCATATCCTAATGAGATCTTACAATCTCTCCCTTGGAGGAACACATGCCTACAATCTTACTAGTGATCCCATATCACTTAAAGAGAGGCAACCCAAATTTTCCTTCCATGAGGAAATACACGTCCATCTTCCCATGATGGATACCACCCCCTAGAGGCTTGCTCCCCCTTGACCATTTCACCAACAATGTCCTTGGAGAGTCCCTAAGCCAATAGGAACATTTAACCAATCAAAATTAAGGCAAAGTTCAACAATGAACTTTAATCTACCTTAAAATTGATACTCTCACTAAACCCTTCTCATAATCCATATCCAATGGATTTCCACCCTCTCTAATGCTCTCCCAAGCATATCCTAGGGTTAGGAGTGGTTAGGGGACCTTAACCTAGTTGAACATGGGCCTAACTAACAAGATTTACCCGAAATCAGCCTGTGTCAGTTGACTCCATCAGATACCACGATCGATCTTACCATCACGACATTGGCACTCGGTGATCGATAATCATTCTTCAAATAAATTTCCGAAACCCATAAGTAAATATACGTAATTTTAAAAATCTTGAAAATGCATATGTATAATACTTATCCTAAACACTATGGGTTAAAAATATTAGAAAATTATTTTACCCATTAAATTAGGACATTGATACAAAGTCCAAAAGTTAAGAAAAGCTTCAATAAAGAGCCCTCTTTGTATCATCTCATTCAATGATGATAGCTATCAAAAGATAGACTTCACCAAGGTTTTTCAAAATGTTTTCAAAATGATTTTTTGAAACCTTTAATTCCTTTATCCTAAAAATCTCACTTATATCTAGATGTGTAAAACACATACAAGTCACATATCTTAGTGAGATGTGGGTTTTTATTCTTTTATTGGTCTCATGCATATTTCTAGGCAATATTATTTGATTCCCATCAAATCATGTCATAGTCCTTAATTTCATTTTAGTTATATGCATGATGATGATTATGGCATAAATATGATATAGATAAAAGCATATGCCAAAATCATGATGTCATGGCATGTAAATGAGATCTAGGCATACATGACATCTAAAAGTAAATCTAAATATGATCATGACATTTTTATAGATAAAAATGAGAATGATGTCATGACATGGCAAAGCAAATACATCATGGCAAATAAACATATACTAAGTTATGGAATACCTAAGTGTTAAATTCAATTTGTCATTTCTAGGATTAAGTCCATTTTTGCCTTAATGCCATTCATTTCTCTAGCATGCCAAAAACCCAAAATGGCACACCATGACCTCTATGACCTAATTGTGCCAATTTAATCATTTTTCAACTTCTCAAAGCATATTGGCACATCCTAATGTGTCAACTCATCATGGCTAGGTTAACTACCCATCCACATAGGGTTGACACACCCTAACCCATCTAGCGTGAATCGATCATGCTCCTAGGAACCCAATACCTATTGGAGCTCCTTGAGTTAACAAGGTATTCATTAGGGATAACTTCCCTAGATACCTTCCTAATGACCCTTTTAGTCTTTGAAGCCTTAGTCAAATGGGTCTTACTTGGGTCAACTCTAGAGGTGACTCCTCCATTAACCTTCTTAGTGGCTTTCTTGATTTTCCTTAGGTCCTTAGCCACTAAGCAAACACCATGGCTAGACTTAAGGATAGCTTCCCTATTAGCCTTGGTTTTTCTAGACCTAGATGTTGTTCCATAATTAAATGGAACATTATGATAGGACATAGGTTTGTGACCCAAACCCTTCTTGCCCTTTGATCGTTCTTGTTTCCTAGGTCTTGACTTTTGAACATTTGCCCCCTTAACCGAATTTGAGATAATTGCTAGGGTCTTTCCCAATTTTTCTAGCCTTTACCTTAAGGCTTGGTTTTCTAGCTCTAATTTTCCCAATTTTGAATTTTCATTTTTTCTTTGGGAAGGACTCTTTCTAGGCATGTGCCTAGATTTCTTGGGGTTGACACCTAGGTGGTTTTCAATTCTCCTAATGTACTCATTAGGTAAAATAGGTCTAGTGTTTTGAGTCCTAGGTTTGTCCTTAGAGAAACTAACATGCTTAGCACCTAAGCATTAAACCTTATTGTTTCTCCTAGCATGCTTTTCTTTGATAACAGCAAAAGAACTAAAATAATTTTTGGCATGCTTTTTGACTTTAGGAATTAAAGGTGCATTAAATAAGTTTACCTTAGGGTTAGCTTTAGGAGCTCCTCCTACATGAAATACACCTTCTTACCCTTTCTTCCTCCCCCTAGGGCATTGGCTTCGGTAGTGTCCCTTTTGATTGCATTTAAAGCACACAATGTGCTCTTTGCTTCTAGTTGTGGGGACTTCGGCATTCTTTGACTTTGAATTGACTTTTGATGTTGGTGCCTTCTTCTTAGCCAATTCAGGGCATTTGCTCTTGTAATGCCCTTTCTCCCTACACTCAAAGCATATTATGTGATTTTTATTCAAAATAATAACACTTGAGTTACCTATGGAGGTGGTGGAGGCCTCTTCACTTTTTCCGGAGGTAGAAGCTTCATTTTGATCTTGCTTCGGAATGGAAATCCTTTCCTCCCCCTCAATGCTAGAGATGGAGGTCTCCATCAAATCATCAACATCTTCGAATGTGGATGCTAATTCTTCCACGACATTTTTCTCTACTTGTGCCGGTTGGGAATTTTCTTGGAATTTCATTATCTTCTCCCATAATTCCTTTGCATCCCTAAAATTACCCTACCTAGACCAAATGTTGTTAGGAATCAAATCACTAAGTAATTCGATTACCTTGTGATTTGTCTCGAAGTCCTTGATTTGGTCTTCGGTTCACCTTGACTTCTCAATTTTCATATTTCTTTCATTCCTAGGCAATTCGAAATCGTTTTCTAAGATTAGCATATAATCAAAATCGGTTTCTAGGTATACCTCCATTTTTCTTCTCCACCATAGAAAACCTCCTTCGAACTTTGGTGTTTGAAGGTTGTAGCCGGCCATTTGTAGTGCTCTCGTGGTGGTTAGTCCTTGAAGAGCGACCTCGGCTATGATACCACTTGTAGGGGATCGATCGGCCAGCTAGAGGGGGGTGAATAACCCTCTTTCGTTGGATAACGGAATTTGCTCGTTCTCATTGCGTTGCTTGTCTACAATTGATGTTAGCGCAGCGGAATAATAATGATAATAATAATACTAACAACACATAAAAATCACAAGCATATACGTAGTTCGAAACCGAATGGTTCCTACTCCACGGGCGAGCTCTCCGAGCTCTAGTTATACGCACGACACTAACTAAAACTCCTTCTCGACTACACGTCGGAGGTGGAGAAACCTCTCATAGTAATACTACAAGAAATACAAAGACACAAGAAATACATGTAAAGAATGCTTTACAACTCTTAGCTTTGAACCCTTTCTTGTTGCTTGTTTTGGATGGCTCTTGAAGGACTGGAATGCAGCAGCAATTCCCCTCCAATAGCTCCCTTAAAGTCTTGGCGAAATCCTCCAACTCGAGCTCCTTTTATAACCTGCATCAACCTATTTTCGTGCCCATCAGTCGACTACCAAAAGGCACTAGTCGACTGCCCCTGTAGTTGTTATCTCACAATGGCCAGATCCACGTCGGATAAGTTCCAACGGATCACCTACTACCGATCATTGCCGGTCCATGGCGGTCGACTAGTGATTGGCCGCGATCGGCTATGGAGCTTTACGTACTCGCGACACTACCATCGATCATTGCCATTCCTCGAGAGTCGATGCCGACATCGATCATTGCCGATCCATGGCGATCGCCGCCTAAAATCTGGACTTACACCAGTCGAACCCTAGTCGACTTGGACCAGTCGAACCGGGACCTATTCCAGTCGACTGCCATCAGGCAAAACCTCAAACACCAAGTTGTTTGAGCATCCGACCGTCGGGTAAACCCTCAAACATCACGTTTGAGCCTCCGACACTCAGTCTTAGCCACTTGACCAAGTCCACATCATCCCTCATGGAGTTCCCCACCGAAGCTCTCTTCCCTCGGCCTATGTCCCTCGGATGCACCAAGCGCACGACTTCGCAATGTCATCCTTCTCGTCTCTTGCCCTCGAAGTATGCCTCCCTTGGGCCTCACTCCATTCGCTCCCCATCCGGCGGTCCTTCGGATGCACCAAGCGCACGGCTTCGCAATACCATCCTTCACCGACTCAAGAACCCCGAGCCTAGTGAGCTTACCAAGTCCTCAAGACTTCTCACATGCACCAAGCGCACGGCTTCGCAATACATTTCTCACCAAGCACCAAGCCCACGGCTTCGCAATACTTTGGACTTTTCCACACCAAGCTCCATGCTTGGATTTTACATGCCAACACCATGTTGGACTTTCCCATGACAATCCCATGTCATGAGTTTTGTCTATCATCAAAATACTATCAAGGAATTGCTCGAGTCAAACTCGAGTCAACGTGGGCCGATTGCACCAACACAAGGAAGGAAGTTTTGTGATCTAGGAGCTTCAACTTTTGGTAGATAGTCGCCCACACGATGTTCGAAAGGAGGAAGGTCATACAATAGAAGATCGAGAGGTATATCGATTCTCTATTCTCTTTTGTAACATGTTTATATTTGTTTTTCAATTATATCCATGATAAATATTCTGTTTTGTGGCTAAATATACTTGGACCCAGAACAAAAATACAAAAGCCGGCGATCCGTACACCGTCTATTCCACGGCTATTCATGGAATAATGGTTGGTCGCTTGAACAACAAGTTTGTTCAAGTGACTACTCTAAACGAATAGCATGACGATAACAAGGTTGCTTGGGCAATCCCTCTTGTCAAGGATAAATTTTTTTATCCGAGGACGTAGAAGGGATCACCATGAACAAGCGACTAAGTCGAGAGGGGAAGCGAAGTTTCCCCTCCCAACAACAATTACACACATCCAATCACATACACACACATATGACCATAATAGTTGGATCTTATACCTGCAACCAAAGAGTTACCTACGCACATCCTACTATTATCTGGCACACATAATATATGATAAGTGCATAAAAGCAACCAAATCCTAAACACACAAAACTGGAAACCGTGGCTCTGATACCACTTGTGGGGAATTGATTCCCGCTTCGGTCACTCATGTAAGGCGATCCTATCTACGTACTTGGATTAAAAAAAATAATCCTTGATGAAGACGGATTACCCAAGCAACCGATCCATCATCGTGCTATTCGATTCAAATGGTCTCTTGAACAAACTTATTGTTCAAGCAACCTAACTCTTTTCCTTGATTAGCCACGGAATAGATGATGTATGGATTGCCGATTTTTTTGTTTATCTTTCGGGGTCCAAGTAAATAAGCCAAATACAATTACATACAAATTGCATAGAACAAGAAAGAAATTTAAACAAGAATTATACCTCTTGTTTACCTCTTGGTCTTCTATTGTATGACCTATCCTCCTCTTGGACGTTGTGTGGGCAACGATCCTCCAAGAGTTGAAGTCTCCTAGATCTCTAGCTTCCCTTCCTTGCTCGCTCCGAACAAAGGGAAGACGCACGCTCCCTTCTTCTCCTTACTTGCGCCAACCACCAAGAACCAATCTTTGGTGTCCGCTGGCCCTAAGGAAAGGGAGAGATGACCCAGCCAAATCCAAAGAAGAAAATAGCCCTTCTTCCTTGCTTTGCTGCCAGCCAAAAGAGAGGGAGGAGAAGCGCCGACTATAGGGGATGGAGTGAATGAAGGTGTTGTCGGCCAAGGAGGAGCAAGAGCCAAACCCTAGAATTCCTTGTAGCTGTCGGCCCTAGGAAGCAAGACAAATCTTCTTGCTGCCCAAACCTATTCCACGCCAACTCCAAAAAAAACCCTAATCTCCAAAAGATTAGTTGCCGCCCAAGCCAAGAAGCAAACCCTAGAATTCCCAATTCTATATCGCCACCCAAGCCTTTGCCTCTTATTTATAGACTTTGCCCAAACCTCTTTTTAATCGTGCCCGTTGGATCTTGGTTTCATAAGGGTTTTAATATTAGGCTACAATAGGGACCATGAGCATGAGTTGGATCTTGGTCACCCAATGGATCCGGCCCACATAACATCCGATCCATTAATGATAATCCATTCCACTAGAGAATTATCATTGAACTACATCACCAATCCCCATAAATAAATATGGGCTCTATATATTAATTGTACAATTATCTCCCCATATTTAAGATCTCGAATGTCCATCAATTAATTAATTTACTGATGATTAATTAATCAACATCTAACTCCATGAGTAGAACCCCTCAACCTTATCATCATGTCGGATCAAGTCCACCTGCAAGGTTTACATGATGATTCTCATGAGCTCCTCAAGGGGACATCATCATCCTAATACATAGGACACGGTTTCCTCCTATAATCAACGACACACCATGTAAATAATATCATTTCCCAACTTACCGAGCCTATCGATTTAATCTATAAATCTCGCCTATTGGTAAATCAAAGAAATAAATATTAAGTACATGTGCTCGTTATTATATCGGGATTAAGAGCATGTACACTATAATATCCGAGGTCCGATTCAATTATGTAGTCAACAATAAATTGAATCACCTCTAAGTCGGTCCTGCTCAATACACACAAAGTGTACTAGTGTAATTCTATGGTCAAAACAAACCAATACCAAATTATACTACAACCATGCCAACCATCTTGGTTGTGAGCCTCTACTTATACTCTACAAGGAACTGATAACATGATCTTCCGTGTGACACTACACGCCATATTATCTACAATGTAATGTATCAGACAATGTGCAAAACCATAAATATGCAAACAATGATCATATGATTCGTATTTCAAAAATAAAGATGTTCATACAAAGAATAGACTTTTCAGTATATATCCCAACACTAAGTTTATTTTTGAAAACTTCTCTTCCTCTCTTCTCCCTCTGTTCTCCTTGCCGCCGCCACCCTATAGGATCCACGCCCAGCTCTTGAGCCGCAACCCCTTTGTGCCGTCTGCATCCAGATGTCGTCGGCCACCCCTCCAGCGACCCTCCGACGATCCACCTTGCCTCCGATGACCAAGGATTAGCCGGCCACCTCCTTTCATCGCCGCCAAGTCCTCCACCAAGCTGTTCAGTTTTTGGATAGCTTGTTTCCTTCTTGTCGGAGCGTCATTTGGATGGCATTTGGAGCTCCGACAGTGACTTCCTTCCCAGAGATTGGATCTTCGGTAAGCCTCATAGGTGGAGGACCAAGGATTCGTCAATAGGTTGACAAATACCTCTCTGGAAAAGTGAGTTTTTGGGGACTCATTTTGCTTCGGATTGTGATCTTCTCTCGATCACATTGTCTTCGACATGAGGCTAGTGACTCCTACGAAGATGAGGCTCGTAGCTTGGTGAAGCTATCCCGATGGTACTCGGGGTGGATATGGATAGAGGCAATTCTAGTGAGAGTTGCTCCGATAAATGTCATTCCCATTGCACATGATACGTTAGGTATAACTAGCATAATTTCTTTTTATTGCAAAATTTGAAACTACGATTATGCCTACACATATTGTATCTTGCATGCGTGTGGTGTGTGTGTTGGAATAAATTAGATTTATTGCTTTTAATTCTTTTGTTGTGCACATGTTTACAAAACGTGTTCGAACACACACTCGCCGTGGTGCCGGGGAAACCCAACACTTTGCTTCCCACTTCTTCCTCTCCTTCTTTTCCTAGCAGAGGAATTGTCCCTCCTACATACTCTTCTCCTCTACCAACCCCTATAGAGTTGTCTCCTTCACCTTCTCCTCCCTCTAATTTTCCTCTTTCTGACCCCCTCGTCCCTACTGAAGAACATGCTCGTCCCATGGGAGATATCCTCCCTTTAAACCCTCCTACTACTACTTTAGGGTATGTGCTCAAGATCCTTAGTATAGAGGAGGTAAAAAGTTTCATTCAATCAGGTGTTCATGGCCCCTTAGAGTGTTGGGTTTCAGGCACAATGGCGAGTGTGTGTTCGAACATATTTCATAAACATGTGCACAGCGGAATAAATAAAAGGCAATAAATCTAATTTATTACAACACACACACCACATGCATGCATAGTACAACATGTGTAGACAGAATCGCAGTTTCAAATTTTGCAATAAAAGGAATTAATTCTAGGTATACCTGACATATCACGTGTAGCAGGAAAGACATCAACCAGAGTGACTTTCACTAGAATCGCCTCTATCCGTATCCACGCCGAGTATCATCGGGATGACTTCACAAATCCATGAGCCTCGTCTTCCTACGAGTCACTAGCCTCGTGTCAAAGACGATGTGATCGAGAGAAGATCACAATTCGAATCAAAATTCGGATTCAAAAATGAGTCCCCAAAACTCGCTTCTCTGGAGAGGTATTCGTCAACTGTTTGATGAATCCTTCAACCTCCAACTATGAGGATTACCGGATATCGAATCCCCGGGAAGGTAGCCACTGTCGAAGCTCCAAACGTCATCCAAATGATGCTCCGACACGAAGGAAACAAGCTGTCTAGAAAACTGGACAGCTTGGTGGAGGATGTTGCGTCGGCCAAAGAGGATAGCGGACCAACCCTTGGTCGCCGGAACCAAGGTGAGTCGCCAGAGGGTCGCCGGAGGAGTGGCCGGCAGCAGCTGGATGCAGGCAGTAAGGGTGGACAGCAGCGAAAAGCTGGGCAGTGTGGAACCCTTAGGCGGTGGCAAGGAGAAGAGAGAGAGAGGGTTGGGCGGCTAGGTTTTTCCAACAACCAAAAGTTATCCATGAAAAAACCCTTAAGCCATGTTTCTATAGAGAACACATTCTCCTAATGGTTATTGGTTCATAACCAAAACCCATTAACCCTCACCAATAACTTAAGTTAAAATAAACCAAACCGCGTTGGTCTATTTTAAGTTAAAATGAACCGAACCAACTTTGGTTCATTCGTTTGAAACAAACCAAACCCCTTTGGTTTATTCTTCACCATTGGATTAGAACCAAACCAATTTGGTTCATCCATCATGTCTTCATAAAACATGGCCCATCCACGCTTCCATTGCGACTGAACGATTTCATGCTCGATCATTGTTTGGTCCAACAAAACCTAGTTTCTCTCGGTCTGAGAATCTCATTCTCAAGCTCGTTTTAAATCCTTCAGATTACGCTCATTGTGCATGTGACTAAATAGGTTCTCAGTTTATGTTGGCCATCTGTAATTAACCATTATTTATAGAACGATCATGAGTGGCACCTAGTAGTACATCATGATCCCCAATTAACCAAAAAGATCAATGGTTGATCCAGAACTATTTCTGGAACCCTTCAACAGCTACAATGAATCGTGCCCCATTCCTTTCACTCATCTTATATCCACTTGGTTCAGGACATGGTTTATAGTGTCAGTCCCCACTAGGTTAACTATGTCACACCTAGCCCAAGTATCATTTCCTCATCCTACGGATTCTAGTTACTGCACATGTATCCAAGAGTACCTTACTCTAAACATGTAATGCTTTGGCTAAAGACTTTAGTAACAATATGACGAGAAGCTATGAGTATACATCTCCTCGCAAGGAGTGGTGAAACCTTTATAGGCTATTCAAACACCTTCAATCACTTTGACTTATACCATCTACTCAGAGATACTTGCTTAAGATGTCAAAGAATAAGTCTTCATGACCAAGATGACTTGAATATCGCAAGTCAAAGGAACATCGCACTTAAGCTGCAATAAGAACTTCATTGACAGATCTATATATGCAGAGAACTATATGAAGTTTTACAGCTGGTCACTCCAATGAACTAATTACCATAACTAGCATCCACGATTAACTCCGAACATCACAATGTCTCCAACCAGTGAGAATCAGCTGCTTGGATACACTAAGGAGTTTACCTCGTGCTAGTCTCGACAGAATTTATGGTGTCCAAATCCATCAATTCACCAACTTGGGATAATTCTGATACATCAAAATTACACATGTAGAGATACTCACTAGTTGTGATCCAATCACAAATTCTCTCATGCTATGAATCGTATCGTGAATATTCAGTAAATGAGTTTAAGATCCAATCAAATACATGAAAACATGTATACTCAAATAGTGAATCTTCATTTATCATATAAATTGTTCAAACATAAGGTGATTGCCTTAGGACACCTCTCATATATTACTAACAAACTCCCACTTGGCCTAATGCCGATCGCTACGGTATGCAATACCATAAGCTCTAACATGACCCTCAAACTTACTTTAAGGTAATGTCTTAGTTAAAGGATCCGCTAAGTTCCTTTCAGTGGGAATCTACTCCATTTGTATTTCCTTCCTACTAATGATCTCTCTGATTAGATGATAGCGGCGAAGCATATGTTTGGATCATTGATGAGACCACATCAAGTTCAAAGATGAACTTCTTGATCCAAACCACTTCCTTTGCTACTTCTGAAGCTGCAATGTATTCTGCCTTAGTGGAAGAATCCGCTATAGTGTCAAGCTTGCAACCTTTCCAACTTATTGCGCCTCCATTCTAGGTGAATACATACCCAGACTGAGACTTTGAATCATCCTTGTCTATCTGAAAGTTGGCATCCGTATACCCACGTATCACCATGTTCCATTCTCCATATATTAGGAACACATCCTTAGTTCTTCTCAAGTACTTAAGGATCATCTTAACAGTCGCCCAATGATCTATTCCTGGATCATACTGGTACCTGCTCATGACACTCAGAGCATACGATACATCGGTCCTCGTACAAAACATAACATGCATGATAGATCCTATTGTGGATGCATGGGGAATCTTACTCATGCAAATCCTCTCAACTTCTATGCGCGGACACATAGAATTTGAAAGGTATATCCCATTCCTGATGGGTAGGAAACCTTTCTTGGATTCTGACATGCTATACCTCTTTAGCACTTGGTCTATATATGTAGACTGCGAATGACCAAGCAACCATTTTGATATATCCCTATAGATCTTAATCCCGAGGATGTAGGTTGCTTCTCCTAGGTCTTTCATGGAGAATATCTTGGACAACCAAATTTTGACTGACTGTAAGATCGAAACATTGTTTCCTATAAGTAATATGTCATCGACGTACAATACTAGGAACACGACTGCACTCCCACTAACCTTCTTGTACACATAAGGTTCGTCCGGATTTTGTGAGAAATCAAACTTTTTGATTGTCTCATCAGAATGGATATTCTAGCTCCTGGATGCTTGCTTCAGTCCATATATGGACCGTCGCAATTTGCATATCTTGGTTTTATCAACCAATGTGAAACCCTCAGGCTGTTTCATATACACATCCTCAAGTAGGTTTCCATTAAGGAAATTTGTTTTCACATCCATCTGCCATATCTCATAATCATAATGAGCCGTTATGGCCAAGAGCATCCGAATGGATTTAAGCATAGCAATAGACGAATAGTTTTCGTCATAATCAACACCTTACTTTTGACGATATCCTTTCGTCACCAATCTAGCCTTATAGGTAATCACATTACCATCCTTGTCGGTTTTCTTCTTGAAAACCAACTTGCACCCTATAGGCTTTATGCCTTCAGGTGGGTCAACCAAGTTCCAAACTTGGTTTTCATACATGGAATTCATTTCTGACTTCATGGCGTCAAGCCACTTATCCCTTTCTGAACTTTTCAGAACTTCTGCATAACTGGTAGGCTCCTCATCATCAATGAGTAACACGTCATTCAATTCACTTACGAGAAATCCATATCTCTTAGGAATATTGCATGTTCTACCAGATCTACGAAGATATGGTGTCTCAATAGGTTCAGCCGATGGTTCATCACTATGAGTTATTGGATGTGGTGCTTCACCAGGTATCTCATTAATGTCTATTTGAGTCTCTCGAGCCTCCTCAAGCTCGATGACACTCCCACTATTTTCTTGCAAGAGAAACTCTTTCTCTAGAAACACAGAATGCCTTGAAACAAACACCTTTTGTTCCATAGGATGGTAGAATTGGTAACCACTTGTTTCCTTAGGGTATACAATAAATAGACATTTATCAGACTTAGCATCCAATTTGTCTGATGCAGTCCGCTTCACATAAGCAGGACAACCCCATATCTTCAAGTAAGATACATGAGGTTTCTTACTATTCCATATCTCATATGGAGTAGTAGAGACTACCTTGGTTGACATTCTATTTAACAAGTAAACAGCTGTCTGAAGTGCATAGCCCCAAAAGGACTTGGGAAGATTCGCATGATTCATCATTGACCTGACGATGTCCAACAAGGTTCGGTTATGCCTCTCAGATACACCATTATGTTGTGGTGTATATGGCGGAGTCCATTGAGACAATATACCAGTGTCTCTTAGATAATCTAGAAACTATTGACTTAAATATTCACCACCTCGATCCGATCGAAGTATTTTAATACTCTTTTCATGTTGTTTCTCTACTTCATTTCTGAATTCTTTAAACCTTTCAAAGGCTTCAGACTTGTGTTTCATCAAGAACACATACCCAAACTGTGAGTGTTCATCGGTGAAGGTAATGAAGTAGCTATAGCCTCCTAAAGCTTGAGTTGACATAGTTCTACATACATCAGTTTGTATTAGACCTAGCAACTCTTCCACCTGTTCACCTTTTCTAGTAAAAGAGAACTTAGTCATCTTGCCTTTTAAGCATGATTCGCATGTATCGTATGAATCCAATTCAAACAATTCCAAAATTCCACATCGGTGTAATTCGGACATGCATTTCTTGCTTGCATGGCCAAGACGACAATGCCACATATAGGAGTCTAATTGATTATCCTTTCAACCACGCTTATTGCTCGCTTCGATATTGAAAATGTCACTGGATACATCCAACGTATAAATACCATTGCTTAAAGTTCCAGTCCCATAAAGAACTCCATTCAAAGTTATGTAACAACAATTGTTACTAAAATTCAAATGGTACCCATTTCTATTTAAACAAGAAATAGAAATGATATTCTTTATCAACGAAGAAACATAAAAGCAATTGTCCAGTTCTAAGAAAAGTTCTGTAGGGAGTCTCAACAAATACGTTCCGATGGCAAGTGCAACAACCTTTGCTCCATTCCCAACACATAAATTTGACTCTCCCTTGACAAGTCTTCTTCTATTCCTTAGCCCATGTATGTCATTCCATATATGTGAGTCGCACCCAGTATCCAATACCCAAGTGTTTTAGGAAATAGAATGACAATCAATAACGAAGATATCTGAAGAAGATGGGGCATCTGATGCCTTATTCTTCTTCACGGACTCAAGATAAATCTTGCAGTTTCTTCGCCAATGACCCTCCTTTCCATAATATGGCAAGTGCCCTTTTGAGCTGGTTCTGCCTTTTTAGCCTTTTTCTTCTTCCCCTTCTGCTGTTCCTTTGACTTCCTCTTAGAACCTTTCTTTGAGGAACCAACTAACAACATCGTCCCCTGCTCATGCTTCTCAGAAGGCTCCACAGTCTTCAGCATGTTGAGCAGTACCACAAATGAACCTTCTTGCATCTCAGAGGTGAAGAGAAGCTTGGAGACTTCGAACCTTTCGAATCTCACTTGCTCATCAAACAACTCATAAAGATGAAGGACTATAGTATGAGCATCCATATGCTCATGTTGCTTCAGCAGCTCAGGTACCATCGTGGCTAGCATGATGCAACTCACTAGTTCCGAATCACTCACATATTTCTGATAGATGAACAATTGGTCTAGAGTTGCATCATCACTAGGACGAGCGGGAAGAGGCTCTTCGAGGACATACGCAAGCTTTTTTACCTTGAGAACAATTCTCAAGTTTCTAAGTCAGTCCAAGAAGTTCAGTCCAGTCAATTTATTCAAATTCAAAATAGAGCGCAAATTCAAAGACATTATGATCAAGCGATTAATCTAGAAATACAAATCAAGCATATATGAGAAAGATGATTTTAAATGCATCAACATACATTTATAAGTCCCATTCATTTTTCAAATTTCAAAAATCCCAAAATCACTTCGGGAGATCGTAGGTCCATCTCCGAATGGGCTGATATCCAACATTGATATGAACAACCTTGGAGAGAGTCCAACAAGCCATTCATAGCTACGATGGTAGTATCAAATATACCAATGGCATATCACATATATGCAACTATCACAATGTGCTATCAACTAATTGAATGTTCACACATACATCGGGTTGTTAACTCATTAACAAGTATGCATCATATGCATAGCACCCAACTTCACCTCCCTTCACATCGACCTTGGAGAGAGTCCAACAAACCGATGCTCCAGGTTAAAGCCAACATATTAATCGAGAAATAATTTTAATATGGTTAGAGCGCATTCAACCAATTAGCCCTCTTGGAGAGAGTCCAACAACCAAAGCTAATGATTTACCTCTGACTCTTATCATATTAGTATTAAACTATTTCATAGTTTGAACATGTTCAGGTTCGAGCCGGGCTTGGAGAGAGTCCAACAACCCAAACAAGAAACAAAACTTTGGTCTCACCATATTAATGGAAGGTGTAGGCTTTAATATTGAGTAAGGGTTTTTATGTCTCATCCTCTTTGTATGCAAATAACTATTATCTATATTACATGACATACACGACACGCATGACATAATGATATGCATCTAATGCAATTACATGACATACAATTATGGCATGTACAAAAATTTCCTTATATGTCATAACTATTTATAGAAATAAAATATGTTTGAGATTTGATTCTCCAAATCAAATCATGATTAAATTAGGAAACAAATTTCCAAATCTAATCACATATTTTATTTATGGAAAGTGTTAATTAAGAAAAGTCAAATTTAATTTAGGAAATAAATTTCCTAAATTGTCAAAACTATTTATGAAAATAAAATTATTTAAGATTTGATTCCCAAATCAAATCATGATTAAATTAGGAACAAATTTTCAAATCTATTCAAATATTTTATTTATGGAAAATGTTAATTTCCATAAATTCTTCTATCTTTCCAAAAGTAGAAGATTTCCATAAAAACTTCTAGACTTTCCAAAATTAAAATTTTCATAAATACTTCTAACTTTGCAAAAGTAGAAAATTCCCATAAATACAATTACGACTATCGCAAAATAATTTTATAATTATGTCGAAACACAACCTGGGCTCTGATACCACTGTTGGGTTTCCGACACCGTGACGAGTGTGTGTTCGAACATGTTTCGTAAACATGTGCACAGCGGAAGAAATAAAAGGCAATAAATCTAAATTATTACAACACACACACACCACACACATACATAGTACAACATGTGTAGACATAATCGTAGTTTCAAATTTTACAATAAAAGGAATATTTATTCTAGGTATACTTGACGTATCACGTGTATCGGGAAAGGCATCAACCGGAGCGACTCTCGCTAGAATCGCCTCTATCTGTATCCACACCAAGTATCGTCGGGATGCCTTCACAAAGCAATGAGCCTCGTCTTCGTATGAGTCACTAGCCTCGTGTCGAAGACGATGTGATCGAGAGAAGATCACAATCCGAATCAAAATTCGGATTCAAAAATAAGTCCCAAAAACTCACTTCTCCAGAGAGGTATTCGTCAACCGTTTGACGAATCCTTCATCCTCCACCTATGAGGATTACCGGAGATCGAATCCCCGGCAAGGTAGCCACCGTCGGAGCTCCAAACATCATCCAAACGATGCTCCGACATGAAGGAAACAAGCTGTCCAAAGAAGATGTTGCGCCGGCCAAAGAAGATGGCCAGCCAACCCTTGGTTGCCGGAACCAAGGTGAGTCGCCAAAGGGTCACTGGAGGAGTGGCCGGCAGCAGCTGGATACCGGCAGCAAGGGTGGACGGCGACAAAAAGCTGGGCAACGTGGAACCGTTGGGCGGCGGAAAGGAGAAGAGAGGGAGAGGGTTGGACGACTAGGTTTTTCCAACAACCAAAAGTTATCCACGAAAAAACCCTTAAGTCATATTTTTATAGAGAATACATTCTCCTAACGGTTATTGGTTCATAACCAAAACCCGTTAACCTGCTCCAATAACTTAAGTTAAAATAAACCAAACCGCGTTGGTCTATTTTAAGTTAAAACGAACCGAACAAACTTTGGTTCATTCTTTTGAAACAAACCAAAACCCTTTTGTTTATTCTTCACCATTGGATTAGAACCAAACTAATTTGGTTCATCCATCATGTCTTCATAAGACACGACCCATCCATGCTTCCATTGTGACTGAAACGATTTCATGCTCGATCATTGTTTGGTCCAACCAAACCTAATTTCTCTCAGTCTAATAATCTCATTCTCATGGTCGTTTTAAATCCTTCGGATTACGCTCATTGTGCGTGTGACCAAATAGGTTCTCAGTTTATGTTGGCCTTCTATAATTAACCATTAATTATAGAACGATCATGAGTGACACCTAGTAGTATATCATGATCCCCAATTAACCGAAAAGATCAACGGTTGATCCAGATCTATTTCTGAAACCCTTCAGCAGTTACAATAAATTGTGCCCCATTCCTTTCACTCATCTTATACTCACTTGGTTCAGGACATGGTCTATAGTGTCAGTCCCCAATAGGTTGACTATGTCACACCTAGCCCAAGTATCATTTCCTCATCCTACGGATTCTAGTTACTGCACATGTATCCAAGAGTACCTTACTCTAAACATGTAATGCTTTGGCCAAAGACTTTAGTAACAATCTGACTAGAGTCCATGGGTATACATCTCCTCGGAAGGAGTGGTCAATCCTTTATAGACTATTCAAATACCTTCGATCACTTCGACTTATACCCAATCATGCCGGGTCCACATCTCCTCAGAGATGCTTGCTTAAGATGTCAAAGCATAAGTCTTCATGACAAAGATGACTTGAATATCGCAAGTCAAAGGAACATCGCACTTAAGCTGCAGTATGAACTTCATTGACATATCTATATATATAGAGAACCATATGAAGTTTTACAACTGGTCACTCCAATGAACTAGTTACCATAACTAGCATCCACGATTAACTCCGGACATCACAATGTCTCCAACCAGTGAGAATCAGTTGCTTGGATACACCAAGGAGTATTCCTCGTGCTAGTTTTGACAGATTTGATGGTGTCCAAATCCATCAATTCATCGACTAGGGATAATTCCGATACATCACAATTACACATGTAGAGATACTCACTTGTTGTGATCCAATCACCAATTCTCTCATGCTGTGAATCGTATCGTGAACATTCAGTAAATAAGTTTAAGATCCAATAAAATATATGAAAATATGTATACTCAAATAGTGAATCTTCATTTATCATATAAATGGTTCAAACATAAGGCGATTGCCTTAGAACACCTCTCATATATTACTAACATAGAGTGCATGCGAAAACACATATCAGAGGTATACTTTCTTACCCTCCTTGTACTTATGATACCCTGGTACTCACCTTGACAATATATTTTCCTCTTCCCCCGGTAATCGCCGATTATAACGAAACTACACAACACCTGGCTGACTACCAATCTACGATGGCTACTTGCTATAGCACCTCCCAAGCTCAGTAGAAAAAGGTTGCTCAACCGCTAGCTGAAAGTAAATAGTGGGAGGCTACTTTTGTTGCTCGTTGTGAAGAGTTGAGGACCCAATTAACGGTAGTTGGGCACAAAAGGGAAGAAACTCTGAAGAAGAACAATGCCTTTCATCACTAGTTGTTCCTGTAATTTGACAAGATTCAACATGTCAACACTCTGGCCCAGGAACTGTTGGAGCACAAAGTTCAGCTCAAAGAGGTAGAGGCTAGAGCATCCCAATCCTCGGCTTCCCTCCTACAAGCTCAATCGACTAATGAAACTTTGAAGGCTTCCTTATCAACATGTCGAGTACAAATGGAAAGCCTCTCCTCCAAAGTATCTGCTTTTCCTGGGGCATTGATAGACATTACAAGACAACTGTGGACGTTGCAAAAGGAACACTCTGAAGCCATAACCTCCCTGGGCCAACATGCCATAATAGCCGCCAAAGAAAGGGACACTCTTATCAACTAGGTGGCTGACAACGAAGCTAAATGGAAAGAGCGAGAGGAAGAATTGCGGACAAAAGACATCGACAAAGGGGCAAAACTATTCATATTAGGCTTCGAAGGGGCCAATGAACAACATGCTGCCCAGGGCCACCCTCCTCCAGGTACAAACATTAGCTATTTGAATGTGGAGGCCACCATGGCAAAATATCCCGACAAGGTCTTCAATCTATAACTTTTAATCTTTGGGAACTATACTGAATGATTTATAAATATAAAATATTGATATTTGATAAAATAACCTGCATTTCTTTCTTTTTTCTTGGGTCAAACACACACTTCCTCTTTACTACTCCTAACCACCCCTGATCAGAAACTCTCTGTGTGCCAATCAACTGATACTTTACTTCCTCTGGGGAGTCATCCGGGTCAGTCCAGGGAATAGAATACTTCATGTTATCCCTAGCCATTTCCCGAGTAGGAGGGACCTGTTAGTTAAAGCCCTAGAACCAATCATGTGATGGTTGAATAGGGAACATTTTGTATCATATTCTATAAAGGCAAAGGATTGGTTATTATATTTACATCTTGCTTGTGCCAGCTAATTTAAATATAATAATGCCCTAGAAAAGTAGGTTCTTATCTACAGCACATCAATTGGCAGAATTGATTACGAGAGGCTGTAGAGAACACTTTCCTAAATGTTCCTAGTCGAGTATTAATATGCAAGGGCAATATTAATACATAAAGACTAGCATGTAGGTCAATTGATGACTTGATCTCACAAGTCATGGATATATGATATCAAGTTGACACATGGGTATATATTAGAGAATATATACTGAACTGACCCGCCATGAGAAAGTTTCATGGATCGTTATATGAGTGTCATAAACTTTCTCATGTGACTATTGGTATGAATAGTCCTTAGACCTGAAGTCACTATGGTTCCCTACATAAGGAGTTATGTACTTTGGTATCGTCGAAACATCACCCGCGTAGGGTGGACCATAAAGGCGATTACTGGGTATGTAACAAATTATGCGGAGGGATGTGAGTGATGTAGATGGGATCTATCCCTTCCATATGACGGGAGTGATATCGGTGGGCCCCTTGATTGAGTAGAACTACTAAAACGCATGGCCATGCTCGAATGAGTCAATATGAGATATTGAGCTCATTTGTTTGAGTTAGTTTACTCAGGGATCAAGAAACACATAGATTGATCGAGGATGACCGCAGTCTATGCCTCATTGATCAATCTGATATCAAGGATAGAAGGACACGGTCATATATTATAGTAGTCACGGAAAGGTTAGTCGGATCTTGACTTATCTCGTAACTTGGGTAGCAATGATGTATTGCTAGATGCCGCTCATTGCTTGTGTATCTAAAAGAGTTTAGATCCACTGCCAACGTTATGAGAGCCTATAGGGTCACACACAAAGAGCATGATAATTAGAGGAATTAGAGTATTCTAGTTTGACTAGAATAATATGGGAATAAGCTTAAGTACAAAATGGTTTTTGGACTTTAAGCTTAATGAGAATTTTAGCTAATTGATTTAATGAGATTAATTCAATATGTTACCTTATTGATTTAATAAGATTAATTCAATATGATAACATAAGCTTAATTGAATTAATAAGATTAATTCAATATGATAACATAAGCTTAATTGAATTAATAAGATTAATTCAACATGCATGAATGCCACATAAGAATGCCACATAAGCATGCCACATAAGCATGCCACCTAAGCATCCACCTAAGCTAGTTAAGGTGGAAGGAAACAAAATGGTTTTGTCTCCTTAAGTGGCCGGCCAAACAAGGATATGTCTCAATGCAATGGATTGCATTGAATGTGTGGAGGTGAAAGGGTTTTTCCAACCCTATAAAAGACACCCTAAGTGGCCGGCCAAAAGAGAGCATTGGCTTTTGTTGTTGGTGGAAGCTTTGGTTGTGTTAGTGGTGAGAGAGCTTGGTGGAAGCTTTGGTTGTGTGGGTTTGTGAGTGTAGGCTAGCAAGAAGAGGAGTCTTCTTCTTCCTTTCTCCTTTTCCCTCTCTTCCTCTCCTTTAGGGACTTCTCTAGCAAGAAGTAAAGGAGAGCTCTTCTAGTTTTCCTTTTGTGAGACAAGAGCGTGCTCGTGTGGATACGTATAGAGGCACGGACACTTGAACGTGCTAAAGATCCAACAAACCGAAAGGAAAAGCGGGATTAACAAGGGCACGCAACAAAGGTAATCCTCTCCTATAAGATAGGTTTAGTTTAGAGAAATTTATTTTATACGAGTTTGCTTTCGCATGGATCACTTGGAAGGGATCCTATTTTCCGTTGCGCATATGCCATTTGGCATAAAGAATTCCCTACAGGACCTACCACTGTCCAATTATTCTGCACTACAGTCAGATCAATCTCAAGTAGCTTTTATCCCCTTAACCAAATGAGGACATGACTACTCACTTTTGTTGGATCGATATGAGCGCTAGAGGGGGGAGTGAATAGCGCACAAATACCTTTCATTTCGATTCGTCGATTCGATAAGCAAGGAGAGTAAAAGGTAGAGGAAAATGAAATAAGACACAGAGTATTTTACTTGGTTCACAACCCACGGTTGCTAATCCAAGGCCCTAGTGGTCCGAGACCACGAGCGGAGGGTAAATAACTAAAATACTCCTCCTCGTTGGAGCTAGGAGTGGATGAGTACAAGAATGATCAAGACTCGAGGTAGATGGGCACTGCCCCTATCCTTTTTACAATTAAAGCTCTGAGAAATACAAGTAAATGAAGACTAAACTTTAAAAACAATACTGACAACTTTGAAGATTTGAGTTTTGAGCTCGAGTTGTCGTCATTTCGGTAGCGCTTCGTCATTGTAGGATCGTTGGAGAGTAGCGACGTTGCGGAGGCATTTAGAGAGCTTTGAATTGATGAAAATAGTGAAGAACACTCCTTCTTTTATAGCCTTTGAGAACCATAAATGTTGAGCTCAATCCTTATTGTAGGGGATCGATCGATGTGGTTGGCCTGCTAGAGGGGGGTGAATAGCCTAATACTTAGAGGGTGGAATTTTCTCGTCGATTGCTCGTCTACAAATTCATTAGCGCAAGCAGAAAGTATAAACAATAAATACAAAGCAATAACAAGAATACAAACGCTAACAAAGGATGTAACGTGGTTCACGGCTACGCCGCTAATCCACGGTCCGATTCGTCCACGGTGAATCACTCCGCAAGCTTCTACTATTCTCTCCTTTGCACCAAGCTAGGTGGAGGTAACCTCTTTACAAGAATTCACTCCTCTTACAAATATGATGTAAATAAAACCAAGTAAGAGGATGGAAAAGCTTTAGGGCACTTTGGGAGACTTTAGAGCATGAACATTAGGCTCCCAAAGCTCCACACCCTTCCTCTTTATAGAGGAAGAGGGTTTCTTTTCATTGACACAGGAGAAGTCGACTGATGTCCCTATCAGTCGACTGGTCCCGTAGCCGTTGCCCAATAACGGATGCTTTCCATGTTGGATTCCATCCAACGGGGCACCATCATCAATCGACTGATCTTACCATCAGTCGACTGATCGACCTATCAGTCGAGTGCTCGCGAGCTCGACTCACTTCTGTGCCCGAAACCCTTGCGACACCGGTGATGCCTTCATCGATCGATTGGTCAATCGCAATGATCATTGTCATTCCATGGCAATGATCGTTAACACTGAATCGAACTCGAACACTAGTCGAGTCACAGTCGACTTAGAGTAGTCGAATACCATAACATGGTTGTCAACTGATGTCGGGAAATCTCATCCGACACTTGGCCAAATGGCCAAGTTTCACCTAAGAGCACTACCCCTTCCAGGGTTACATTCGCTCACTCTCATCCCTTGGAGTCCCTCACCTTTGAAGTTATCTTCGTCCGGCCATGTCCCTTGGATGTGCCAAGTGCACGGCTCTGCAGCGCCATCCTTTGCGTCTCACCCTAAAGTCTACTTCCTCCGGCTTCACTCCAAGCTCCTCGTCCGGCGGTCCCTCGGATGCTCCAAGTGCATGGCTTTTGCAAAGCCATCCTTCACCGACTCAAGGACCGAGTCATGAGATGTGAAACCCGCCAAGGCTCCATGTGCGAATTACTAAGTCTTGCAAGACTCCAACACACATACCAAATCCAAACATACTAACTTAAACCCTTTGCTACACACATCAAAACCATATCACGGGTTGATTGCACTAACAATCTCCCCCTTTTTGATGTGTGGCAATCCGTTTAAGTTAGGTAAAATATTTATCAAAAATACTATGGTAAGAAAGCATTTAAGTAACATGATTAGCAACTCTTCCCCTTAATACATGAAATTCCCCCTAAATATAATTCCTCCTTACTTAAACAAATATATTTCTCCCCCTTTGACACCGTAAAAAATATTAAACAAAGTTTATCTAAGCATGGTATCAAGTTTAGAGGGAAACAAAAGCCAAAACATGCCTTAAAATCGGATACAAAAGGTTATTTGGCATGTTATCAGAGAATCAGTCGACTGGCTCAGACTACCAGTCGATTGGCACACTGATTTCGGGTTTTTAAGATTTTCAGGGTGGATTTCATAAATGCATTAGAAAACCTATAAAATTCAAAAAATCATGAAATTTGGGGAACATATTTCATGTAAGTATATTTATCAATGAAAAATAGTTGTCCATGAAAAATCATTATATTTTCAAGTATTTTCCAAAAATCCAAAAGTTTCAAAAGTAACTAGGTTTTTTATCAAGTTAGTATCAAGTTTAACACCTAGTTTTGCTTTAAATTGTATCAAAACATGAACACACAGATTTTAAAGTAAGAAATTGTTTTGAAAACATATGAAATATCCAACCATGATCTTTGAGCAATATGTCTATGAATTAAACATAAGCCTTCCCCATGATTGATCTATTATTGCTATTTTGATACCTTAAATGACCATCTAAATGCCATAGGCATTAGTGGACATTTGTATCATCCTAACATCTCACTCATGCTAAGTTTTCAATCAAGGTAGCCTATGGTGAGTGTGAGATGTATCCTAAAGGTATTTGTATATACTTAACCATTATTTTCATGCAATTCTATACAAGGTTAAGTATCATCCTAACATACCACATGATCATAAAAATATATATGAATTAATTCCATATTATGATCATGAAACAATTGTATTCATCAATTTGTGATCATGTATTAGGTATTACATCATGATAATAAGGCAAATATCACCTAAAGCATGATTTATCTATTTATGGGTGCATTATCATCAACCAACACTATTTCAAAAATATTGTCCCGCCATCCTAAGTCAACCAAAAATATGATATAGGTGAAATCCTTATGGTTGACTATCCTAGGGTTTTCCTAACCCTTAAGGATGGATTTAGGAACCCAAAATAAATTCCTTCCTATGGGGTTCACTAAAAATTCCTTAGGGATCCATTTTCTATCTATTACCTTCTTTTTGTCTTGACCCCTAGCAATTAAACATTTATAGGCTTTTTCATTTTTATTTTCCTTATATCCTAGGCCTTTCTTGTTGAAGCTAGCCCTTTGGCTCCCAATTATCATGTTCAATGTATTTGGCCAATTGTAAACTTTTCTAGGGCCTTGGTCAAATGATCTACCTTTTCCCTTAGGGCCCTATTTTCCTCAATGCATGCATCATTATCATCAAAAGGCATATATTCATGTTAGCATGCATTATCATGACTAGAAGAAGTATCATCATTAATATTTAAGCATGTTTTTTCTAATTTTTCTTCTAAGTCCTTAATTTGATCTAGCATGCATTTATTTTTCTTCTTTGCCCTAAACAAGTCCTTAGTGAGGCTAGAAATAATTGACATAATTTTCTTAGGGGAAAGATTTGTTACCTCACTTACCAAATCCTCTCCCGATGATGAGGATGTAGAAGAAGCTCCCCCTTCACTCGAGCTCTCCTCACTAGAACTTGCTTCTTCATTTTTGGAGGAGGAGGAGTCTAGGTCGTCAAATGTCATTAGGGCAAGGTTTGAGTAGACATGTTATTCCTCTTCTTCGGATGAGGATGATGAAGAAGAGGGATCATCTCATGTCCTTGCTTTTAGTTCCTTTGCCTTCCCCTTTTCCTTGGCCTTCTTCTCTTCCTTCTTTTTGCTCCCCTTCTTCTTCTTCTTTTCTTCTTTCTTTCTCTTCTCCTCTTTACTCTTGTTCAAGAGGGGACAATTATCCCTTATATGTCCCTCTCCTTGGCAATTATAGCAAATCACCTTCCCCCTTGGTCTTCTCCTCCTATCATTAGATTTATTAAATTTAAAATTTTTCAATGCACGCCTTACCTTCCTTACCATGTAGGCTTATTCCGTGCTATCCATGGAGGAGGAGGAGGAGGATTCATCGGAGGAGGAGGGAGTCTTCATCTTCTTCTTCCCTTTGTTTGCCATCAAGGCTACTCCACTTGATGGTTGAATTCTAGGCTCTTCTATAATTCCTTCAAGCCTTGTTTCGTGGAGCTCCATGGTTGAGAAAAATTCCTCCAAGGTGCTCACTTCTAAATTCTTTGACATGTAGAAGGAGTCCACCATTGAGCTCCATCTTGAGGACCGAGGGAAGGCATCTATTGCCTTCATGAGCATGTCCCTATTTGAAAGCTTCTCCCCTACACTAGATAAATCGGTTATTATCTCTTTAAATCTAGAGTGTAGTGAAGTTACCTTTTCTCCCTTTTCAAGTTTGATATTCGTTAGTTGGGAGCGGAGGAGGTCTCTCCTTGCAAGTTTGGCCTCCGAGGTACCTTCATGAAGCTCTATTAGCTTCTCCCACATCTCCTTAGCACTAAAGCATTCCCCAATCTGGTTTACTTCTTGTTGGGGGAGTACGTTGAGGAGATGGTGCTTAGCCTTAAAATTTGCAAGGTGCTCTTCTCTTTGATTTTTAGTCCACCTTGATTTGTCTAGTATTCTCCCCTCTTCATCCCTTGCCATCTCAAAACTGTTTTCCATTATAAGCATGATATCAAAATCAGTTTCAAAGAATACCTCCATTCACTTCTTCCACCAAGCGAATTCCCCCTCGAACTTCGGCAGATGAATATTAGAGCCGGCCATCTCTTGATGAAGTGATTGTTGCGGCGGTTAGTCCTTGACAAGCGACTTGGATCTGATACCACTTGTAGGGGATCGATCGATGTGGTTGGCCGGCTAAAGGGGGGTGAATAGCCTAATACGTAGATGGTGGAATTTTCTCGTCGATTGCTCGTCTACAAATTTATTAGCGTAAGCGGAAAGTATAAACAATAAAGACAAAGAAATAACAAGAATACAAATGCTAACAAAGGATGTAACGTGGTTCACGGCTACGCCGCTAATCCACGGTCCGATTCGTCCACAGTGAATCACTCCGCAAGCTTCCACTATTCTCTCCTTTGCACCAAGCTAGGTGGAGGTAACCTCTTTACAAGAATTCACTCCTCTTACAAATATGATGTAAATAAAACCAAGTAAGAGGATGGAAAAGCTTTAGGGCACTTTGGGAGACTTTAGAGCATGAACATTAGGCTCCCAAAGCTCCACACCCTTCCTCTTTATAGAGGAAGAGGGTTTCTTCCCATTGACACAGGAGCAGTCCATTGATGTCCCTATCAGTCGACTGGTACCGTAGCTGTTGTCCAATAACAACTTCTTTCCACGTTGGATTCCATCCAACGACACCATCATCAGTCGACTGATCTTACCATCAGTTGACTGATCGACCTATCAATCGAGTGCTCACAAGCTCGACTCGCTTCTGTGCCCGAAACCCTTGCGACCAGTCAACTGATGCCTTCATCAGTCGACTGGTGGTCTCGCAGTCGACTGTCATTCCATGGCAGTCGATTGTTGGCACTTGAATCAGACTCAAACACTAGTCGAGTCACAATCGACTTAGAGTAGTCGACTACCATAACATGGTAGTCAACTGATGTTGGGAAATCTCATCTGACACTTAGCCAAATGGCCAAGTTTCACCTAAGAGCACTACCCCTTCCCGGGTTACATTCGCTCACTCTCATCCCTTGGAGTCCCTCACCTTTGAAGTTATCTTCGTCCGGCCACATCCCTCGGATGTGCCAAGCGCATGGCTCTACAGCGCCATCCTTCGCGTCTCACCCTGAAGTCTACTTTCTCCGGCTTCACTCCAAGCTCCTCGTCCGACGGTCCATCGGATGCTCCAAGCGCACGACTTCCGCAAAGCCATCCTTCATCGACTCAAGGACCGAGTCATGAGATGTGAAACTCGCCAAGGCTCCATGTGTGAATTACTAAGTCTTGCAAGACTCCAACGCACATATCAAATCCAAACATACTAACTTAAACCCTTTGCCATACACATCAAAACCATATCACGGGTTGATTTCACTAACACTTATCACCAAAGGCCACCTCACCCTAAGATAAGGGGTGTGAAGTTTTGACTCTCCTCGAGGCTGGAATTTGAATAGCAGTCGACTGCCACCCTTATCAGTTGAACTTATGACTAGCAGTCGACTGCCAATAGCCAACAGTAGACTACTGGCTAGGGTTTTTGACTGCATTGGAAAGTTACCTCGAAAATGAAACATATATAAGTGAGTTCGATGGCCACTTACCGTGCGATCTCGATATAGACCTTCCATGGGATGTCTTAGTCGGATCGTCGCCTAAGGATGTCCCCGTACGGAGGACACAACCTTACTTGCACTCGCTCACACGAGCATACCTCAACCTTTACCTTTGAAGCTTTGCTTTAGGTCACCACTTGAATTCTTCAGCTCCATCCGAAGTCCTCCCGATGTCGCCCAACCACCACGGTTCTCTCCGAGTGTCGCTGACCTTTAGCTTAGCATTCCTGCAAACTTGATTCAGCTCGTGAGATAACAATATGAGCTTAACATTGTGTCTTTTGCTATAATCAAAACTTAGGTTCGACTTAGGTGCCTACTGCACCAACAACTTTATGGTTAATTTTCTTACTATTCTCGACACCAACCCTTCATTTACTCTGTTCAACCCTTCGCCTTCTTCTTCTTTTTCCAAGAAGGAAAATTAACATTTATTCCCTTCTATAAATATCTCCCTCGAGACCCTTATGTCTCTATGCAATTTCCATGGCTTCCTCCTTGTTTCTGAGTAGCATAAACTCTAACACATACTAGTCAGAAGATACGGATACTCGCTCTATAGTGACCTCAGCGTACATGCCTCTTGTGGCTCCAGTACTTATCAGCGCTCTACCTCCTCAAATTCCTACCAATACAGTAGCTCCAGACACCAGGAGATCCTTCGGACATCCTTTCCCCTCTTGTGGCAATCGGGTATGGTGTTGGTGCAGGGGCACTAGATAATCGAACCTAGATTTTGATTATGGCAAAGATCCAAAGTTAAGGTCATATTGTTATCTCATGAGGTAAATTAAGTGTGCAGGAAATGATTAAGCTATGCCGAAGGTCAACGACACCCGAAGAATCCCGAGTTGGGAAACCGTGGTGGTCGGGCGACACCGAGAGAACTTCGTGGGAGTCGAAGAACCCAGGTGAAGACCGGAAGCAAAGCGATAGGTCATAAAGGACCAGAGGTAAGCATGAGTGCGAAGAGAGATGAAAAGGTCGTGTCCTCTATACAGGGACGATCGTAGATGGTGATCCGACTAAGACTTCCAGTGGAAGGTCTAGGTTGAGATCGGATGGTAAGAAACAATCGTATTTACCATTTTTCATGCTAACCTCTTACTGTAGAGAAGTGGCTAGGCTGGCAGTCGACTGCTGCACATCAGTCGACTGACGAAGGGCATAAATCGACTGATGGCAATGAATCAGCCTTTTGCGCTAGATCAAAAAGGATAATGTTTGATGCCGCCACTTTGCGATAAGATAAGGTGTCACCTCATGATAAGTTCCAAAAGTTAAGGATTTGCATCTAGACTTATTCCAAGGCACAAGTATATAAAAGGAGGGGAGGACTCCAACCCAAAAATCATCAATCTTATTCTCAAGTGGTCCTACAATGCTAAAGCTCTAACGCCGTCATAACGCCGATGCAACGCCAAGCTTTCAAATTCTTCGTCGGCAGTAGCAAGTTTGTTTCTATTTATTTATTATATTTATGGTTTTAATCGTAATGAGGTGAGGTAGGCTTGTTGCCTCATCCTCGTGCTTTCAATTTTTGTGATCGTTGTCACCTACCTCCAATGAGGAGGAGACTCTATAGTGGATTGCCCCTTCGTACGTGATAAAGGATCGCGGTGCCTTGGATTAGAAACCATTGGGTTGTGAACCAAGTAAAAACAAACTTGTGTTATTTATTTTTCCGCTGTGCATCTTTGTGTTTTAATCGAACGAACGAAAAGACGAAAATATTTTACACTCGCTATTCACCCCCCTCTAGCGACACTTTTGATCCAACATATGGAACCCTCCAACAGCGCTGCTGCAACTTACAAGGGGTCTTCCTCCTCCTCCAGCTGACCTTCCTCCCCTTCTAGCGGCTGATGTTATTCCTCCCCTAGGGAACCTTCCTCCTCTTCCCTCGGTTGACATTCCTTCTAGTCTAGTAGTACTACTATCCCATTCGGGATAGGTACATCGAGCAATTAGCTACACACGGGTTTATGATGGATCATGAATTAAGTATTAACTTAATTCTACATTGTTTGCCCAAGAGTTACTCACAATTTGTGATGAACTACCGGATGAACAAAATTTATCTTGAGGTAGAAGGTAGAATCAACTCAAAAGGGCACTTATCATCATTGTGGCAATGAGGGCCATTGGCGAATAAACTACAAGATTTATCTTGAGTCCATGAAGAGAAGAAGGCATCCGATGCCCCATTCTCTTTAGGTATTTTTGTTATTGATTTTCATTCTATTTCCTTAGACACTTGGTTATTGGATACTGGGTGTGGCTCACATATATGTAATGACATACAGAGGCTAAGGAATAGAAAAAGATTCGTCAAGGGAGAATCAAATTTGCGAGTTGGCAATGGAGCAAAGGTTGTTGCAGTCGTCATCGGAATATATTTGTTGAAGCTCCCTACAGAACTTGTCTTAGAACTGAATAATTGCTATTATGTTCCTTCATTAATAAAGAACATTGTTTCTATTTTTTGCTTAAATAGAAATGGGTACCATTTGACTTTTAGTAACAATTGTTGTTACATAACTTTGAATGGCGTTCTTTATGGGACTGGAACTTTATGCAATGGTATATATAAGTTAGATGTATCTAGTGACATTTTCAATATCGAAGCGAGCAACAAGCGTGCTTGAAAAGATAATCAATTAGCCTCCTACATGTGACATTGTTGTCTTGGCCATGTAAGCAAGAAATGTGTGTCCGAATTACACCGATGTGAAATTCTAGAATCATTTGAATTTTATTCATTTGATACATGCGAATCATGTTTAAAAGACAAGATGACTAAGTTACCTTTTACTAGAAAAGGTGAACCGGTGGGAGAGCTACTATTGGAGATTCCGGGATCATGTGTAGAATAATAAGCGAATAAAAATAATTTTTATTACATCCCAGACATCCCCTGGGGCCAGGAAAACTTGTTTTGGCATAATCGCATGAAAAACACACAAGGAGAAGGAGAAGTTATACCTTCGGGATTCTTTTGAATCCGTCGAAACCACAAGCAAGACCAACGGGCCTTGCCTCTCTATCAGTATCCACGCCGGGATCACTTGAGACAACTCCTAGAGCAGCAAGTCTTTGTCTTCGATTGGTGCTAGCCAACCGACGGAGACAAGGGAAGAGAAGAGAGGAGAGAGCAACGACGGCTACCAAGGGAGAAAAACTAAAACAAAACCTTAGCCAAAGATTATCAAGGGATATATTTATATATTTCTTGATTAGGTCATCTTAGGAGGCCTAAATGGAACATATCTTTCCATAATATCCCATAATTAAGGTAAGAACAACCCAAAAGACATCCATAACCAAAATCTCAAAAATCGATGGAGACGTGACACGATGGTGTGGATTCACACGGCCTAGCCATGTGGATTCACAAGGCCATGTGTTTCACATGGTCTGGCCATGTGTCATTACAGGCACACAGGACTTTGGTACATTTTGGGCTAGAGCGAGCCGCGACCGCGTGCGAGTTAAATACTGTTGTGTGAAGCTCTGTATGTTCTGTTTGACTTCGTTTAAGTGCGATATAGTCGTGCAAAGTCTGATAATGCCATAGGAGGTTCCATAGCCTCCGTTTGGCACTCCCATGGTCTGGTCTAACCTGACATATTCTTTCTCAATGAGAATCTCATTTTCAAACTTTTTTTACATCTCGAGATCACCCGTAGTGCGTGTGACCCAATAGGTTCCCGGTTATGTTGGCCATTCATAATTAACCCCTTAATTCTGAATAGATCATGAGTGACACATAGCAGTACATCATGACCCCCAATTGACCAAAATGTCTAAATCGACTTCAGAACATTTTCTGAACCCTTAAGCAGCTTCAGGTTTGTGTGTCTTGCTCCTTTCACTCATCCTATACCCATTTGGTTTAGGACATGGTCTCTGTGTTCGTCCCTACTAGGATGACTATGTCACACCTAGCCCAAGTTAATTTTCTTGTCCTATGGATTCAAGTTACTCCTACATGTTCCCAAGAAGACCATCTTCTTAACATGTTTACTCTGGCCAGAGACTTCTGAGTAACAATCCTGACAAGAGGACTAGGGTATACATCTCCTTTATCAGGAGTGGTGAATCCTCTGTAGACTATTTAAACACCTTCGATCTCTTTGACTTATACCCAATCATCCCGGAGTTACACCTACTATGTAGACAGTTGTGAAGAAGTCAAAGTACAAGTCGTCATGATCAAGGTGACTTGAATACCTCAAGTCTAAGGAAGCTCGCACTCAAGCTGCAATGAGATCTTCAATGACATATATAACCATATGAAGTCTCATAGCAAGTCACTCCAATGAACTAGTTACCATAACTAGCATCCACATGTTCACTCTTAGCATCCCTATGCTTCTATTCAGTAAGTATCGAATGCTTGGATAAACCAAGGAGTATAACATGTGCTAGTCTCACAGAATTGATGATGTCCAATCTCATCAATTCATCGACTAGGGATAATTTTAATACTTGCATATTTGCACATGATGAGATACCCACTATTGTGATCCAATCACAATTTCTATCATGCTATGCATCGTATTGTGGACTTCAGTATATGAGTTTAAGATCCAATCAAATACATAGATAATATATACTCAAATAGTGAATTTTATTAATAACTTCTAAGCCGATTGCCTTAGGACACCTCTCAATTACATCAAACTCCCACTTGGCCTACAACCAATCGCTTTGGTATCTAATACCATAGGCCTCTATATGCCTCTCAAACTTTTCTTGGAGAAGAGGCTTTGTCAAGGGATCTGCTAGATTCCTATAAATGGCAACTTTCTCTATTTGTACGTCTCTTCTACCGATGATCTCTCTGATCAGATGGTAACGACGTAGTACATGTTTGGATCGTTGATGAGACCATGGTTCCTTAACCAGTGCAATTGTTCCATTGTTGTCGCAGTAAACTGGTAATTCTTTAAGAATTCTCAGAACTACTCCAAGTTCAGTAATGAACTTCTTGATCCAGACCGCCTCCTTTGCTGCTTCAGAAGCTGCAATGTACTCATCCTCCGTAGTAGAATTAGCAATGGTATCTTGTTTGGAACTCTTCCAACTCACCGCACCTCCAATCAAGATGAATATGTATCCAGACTGAGATTTGGAATCATCCTTATTTGTCTGGAAGCTGTCATCAGTATACCTACTTACTACCATATCATCTCCTCCATATACTAAGAACAAATCCTTAGTCCTTCTCAAGTACTTAAGGATTGTCTTGACAACCATCCAATGGTCCATACCAGGATCCGACTTGTATCTACTCGTAACGCTCAAAGAGTACGATACATCGGGCCTCATACATAGCATAACATACATGATTGATCCTATAGTTGACGCATATGGGATCTGACTCATGCGAATCCTCTCATCTTCAGTGCACGAGCACATAGATTTCGAAAGGTGAATCTCATGCCTCATGAGAATAAAACCTTTCTTGGATTATTCCATGCTAAACTGTTTTAGCACTTTGTCTATGTATATAGACTGCGAAAGACCAAGCAACCGATTCGATATATCTCTATAGATCTTAATCCCCAAAATATAGATTGCTTCTCCCATGCTTTTCATGGAGAACATTTTGGACAACCAGACCTTGACTGTTTACAAAATAGGAATATCATTTCCTATAATTAATATGTCAATGACATACAATACTAGGAACATGACCACACTCTCACTAACATTCTTATACACACAGGGCTACTTAGGATTTTGTGAGAAATCAAACTGTTTGATTGCCTCATAAAAATAGATATTCCAACTCCTGGATTTTTGCTTCAATCCATAAATGGAACGTTGAAGCTTGCATACTTTGTTTTTGTCAATGGATGTGAAACCCTCAGGTTGTGTCATATATACATCCTCAGATAGGTTCCCATTAAGGAAAGGTATTTTCGCATCCATCTGCCATATCTCATAATCAAAATGAGCTACCATGGCTAGGAGTATCTGAATGGATTTAATCATAGCTACTGGTGAAAAGGTTTCGTCATAGTCAACACCTTGCCTTTGATGATATCCTTTTGCCACTAATCTAGCTTTATAGGTAATAATATTACCATCCATGTTGATTTTCTTCTTAAAAACCCACTTGCACCCTATAGGCGTTATGCCTTCGGGTGAGTCTACCAAGTTTCAAACCTAGTTTTCATACATGGAATCGATTTCTGATTTCATGGCTATTAGCCATCTATCCCTGTCTGAACTATTCAGTGCCTATTCGTAATTAGTAGGTTCCTCATCATCTATTAGCAATAAGTCATTAGATTCACTTATGAGAAATTCATATCTCTTAGGAATCCCACGTGTCCTACTAGATCTATGAGGAGGTGGTGTATTATCAGGTTCAGCTATTACCTCATCCAAATGAGTAATCAGTTGTGGTTCTTAACTAGGCATCTCTTCTATGTCTACCGAAGCCTCTTGAACTACACTTAATTAAACCTCACTCCCACTATTTTCCTGTAAGAGAAAATCCTTCTCTAGGAATACAGCATGCCTTGAAACAAACACCTTTTATTCAAAGGGATGATAGAATTGATAACCCCTCGCTTCCTTAGGGTAACCAATAAATAGACACTTATCAGACTTAGCGTCCAACTTGTCTGATACTGTCCTCTTCACATAAGCAGGACAACCTCATATCTTCAAATAAGATAAATGAGGTTTTCTACTTTTCCACATCTCATATGGACTAGTAGAGATTGCCTTAGTCAGGACTCTATTTAACAAGTAAACAGCGGTCTCGAGTGCGTAACTCCAAAAGGTTTTTGGAAGACTTGCATGCTGCATCATTGACCTAACCATGTCCAACAAGGTTCGATTTTACATTTCAGCCACACCATTATATTACGGCATGTAAGGTGGAGTCCTTTGGGACAAGATGCCATTGTCCCTTAGATAATCTTGAATCTCTTGGCTTAAGTATTCACCACCTCGATCCGATCGAAGTACTTTAATACTTTTCCCAAGTTGTTTCTCTACTTCCTTTCTAAAATCTTTAAACCTTTCAAAGACTTCAGACTTGTATCTTAACAGATACAAATGCCCATATCGTGAATAATCATCGATAAAGGTAACGAAGTAGCTATAACCTCCTATGGCATAAGTTGACATTGGTTCGCATACATCGGTATGTAAAAGGCCCAATACCTCAACTGCCCGTTCACCCTTTCCTCTGAAAGGTAGTTTATTCATCTTTCCTTTTAAGCATGAAACACATTTGTCTAATGAATCTGATTCATAAGACTCCAAAATGCCAAGCCTCTGCAGTTTGAACATGCGTTCATTGCTTATATGGCTAAGATGACAATGTCATAATTGTGAGGTTAATTGATTATCTAACTTAGCACGTTTGCTATTCGATTCGATATTGAATATCTCATTGGATGTATCTAACGTGTAGATCTCATTTTTTAATATCCCAGTAGCATAACGAACACAATTCAATATAATGTAACAATAATTATTACTAAACGTCAAATGATAACCTTCCTTATTCAAATATGAAAAAGAAATAATGTTCTTTATTAATGCAGGAATATAAAAATAATCATCCAACTCTAAGACTAGTCCTGTAGTAAGTCGCAACATAAAAGTACCCTGGCTACTGCAACAACTTTTGCTCCATTGCCAACCCTGAGATCTGTTTCTCCCTTAACTAGTTTTCTTTTATTCCTAAGCCCTTATATGTCATTACATATATGTGAGCCACACCCGGTATCCAATACCCAAGTGCTAGAATAAATAGTATGACTTTCAATAACAAATATACCTGAAGTAGATTGGGAATCAGATGCCTTTTTCTGCTTCAGTGACTCCAGATACTGCTTGCAGTTTCTCTTTCAATGTCCATCCTTGCCACAATGATGGCAGGTGCCCTTTGGAATTATTTCTTCCTTCTTTGCCTTCTTCTTCCCTTTAGCTTTTGTTTTTGACTTCCTCTTAGAACCTTTCTTTGAGGAGTCAATTAGCATCTCCGCCTTCTGTTCCTTTGCAACATATGACTCCACTGTTTTGAGCATATTGATCAATTCAGGAATCGTGGACTCAATCTTATTCATCTGATAGTTCATCACAAATTGTGAATAGCTACCAGTCAGATTGTGAAGAATCAAGTCAATAATTAATTCATGGTCAATAAAAAACCCTAATGATCCTAATCGCTCAAAATAGCTATTCATCTTTAGTGCAAACTGCACTACAGATGAACCCTCCTGCATCTTCGAGCGAAAGAGGAGTTGGGTGACCTCGAACCTTTCCGATCACGCTTGCTCATCGAATAACTCTCGAAGATGGAATACAATTGTATTAGCATCCATATGCTCATGTTGCTTTTGCAACTCAGGAGACATCGATGCTAGCATAATGCATCTTACCATCTCAGAGTCAGCAACATGTTTCTGGTAAGCCAGCTTTTGGCCACCAGATGCATTGTCTATAGGAGGTTGGGGAAGAGTCTCTTCAAGGACATAAGCTAGCTTTTCTGCCTTGAGAAAAATTCTCAGGTTGCGAAGTCAGTCCAAGAAGTTTGGCCCAGTCAATTTGTTGTTGTCCAAAATCGAACATAAATTAATAGAGGTAGACATGCTATTCTAATTAGTACCTAGACATACAAAAAGAGGTGTATAAGAGAGATGAATTAATAGTAATGTAAACAATTTACATTAACAAGAAAATCCCACTATTTTATCAAATTCAATAGCCCTCACTTTGAATTCAAGAGATGGTAGGTGCTCTCCTAGTGGGTTGATATCCATTATGACCAAGAACAACCTTATAGAGAGTCCAACAAGTCATTCATAGTCATAATGTTAGTTATCAACAATACCCATTATATATCAAATATATAACTTTCACTTTATGCTATCAACTAATTGAATATTCACATATACATTAGGTTGTTAACTCATTAACATATATACATCCAATGCATATCACCTAATTGCACCTCTGTCGACATTGACCTTGGAGAGAGTCCAACAAATCAATGCTTTCAGTTAGGGCCGACCCACTAATCATGAGATCAAATTTAAATGATTTGAACACTTCCAATTTACAAGCCAAGCTTGGAGAGAGTCCAACAACCCAAACTTGAAATTGACCTTTGGTCCTTACCATTTAAAATAAACATCGAATCTCATAAGAATTGAACATGCTCGATGTCATGCCAGGTTTGGAGGGAGTCCAACAACCCAAACACGAAAATGAACTCTGGTTCAACCATAATAATAGAAGGTGTTAGCCCAAATATTTGCACAAGGGATTTCAAGTTATTATGGGTCTCATCTATAAAAGGAAATAAACCTAAATATGGGAAAACCAATGTCACATTAGGAAATAAAATTCCCAATGTGAACGTGAGTCTATGCTTAGGCTCTAATGATGAGCCAACACCTTCAGTGTTTCCAGGTGCATCCTCGGTATTTATTTTTAAGTTACAAACATATCCTATATGTAAAATCAAGCATACTTTAATCTATCATATAGATAAATGTGGCACAGGTATATTAAAACATCGAACATGTTTTAAATATTCTCCTACAACATGCAATCTATGCCAAACGAACAAAGTGGCTCTAATACCACTTGTTGGAGATTCCGGGATCATGCACAGTAGAATAAGCGAATAACAATAATTTTTATTACATCCCAGATATCCCCTAGGGATCAGGAAAATTTACTTTGGTATAATCGCATGAAAAACACACAAGGAGAAGGAGAAGTTATACCTTCGGGATTCTTTTGAATCCGTCGAAACCACAAGCAAGACCAACGGGCCTTGCCTCTATCAATATCCACTCTGAGAACACTTGAGACAACTCCTAGAGCAGGAAGTCTTTGTCTCCGATTGGTGCTAGCCAACCGGCGAAGACAAGGGAAGAGGAGAGAGGAGAGAGCAATGATGGCTACCAAGGGAGATAACCCAAAACAAAACCTTAGCCAAAGATTATTAAGGGATATATTTATATATCTCTTGATTAGGTCATCTTAGGAGGCTTAAACGGAACATATCTTACCATAATTATCTCATAATTAAGGTAAGAACAACCCAAAAGACTTCCATAAGTGAAATCGCAAAAATCGACGGAGACGCGACACGGTCGTGTGGATTCACACGGCCTAGCCTTGTGGATTCACATGGTCGTGGGTTTTCACAAGGCCTTGTCGTGTGTCATTCAGGGCGCAACCCAGACTTTGGCTATTTTGGGCTAGAGCTAGGCACGACCCGCACCAGGTTAGACACGACTGTGTGAGGATCTGTATGGCCTGTTTGACTTCGTTTAAGTGCGATATAGTCGTGCAATGTCCGACAATGCCATAGGAGGTTCCATAGCCTCAGTTTCACACACCCTTGGTCTGGTCCAACCAGATATACCCTCTCTCAATGAGAATCTCATTCTCAGACTTGTTTCACATCTCGAGATCACCCGTAGTGCATGTGCCCCAAGAGATTCCCGATTTTGTTGGTCATTCATAACTAACCCCTTAGTTCTGAATAGATCATTAGTGGCACCTAACAGTACATCATGACCCCCAATTGACCGAAAAGTCTAAATCGACTTCAAAATATTTTCTAAACCCTTTAGAAGCTTCAGTTGTTCGTGCCTTGTTCCTTTCACTCATCCTGTACCAACTTGGTTCAGAACATGGTCTCTGTGTTCGTCCCCACTAGGCTGACTATGTCACACCTAGCCCAAGTTAATTTTCTTGTCTTGTGGATTCAAGTTACTCTTACATGTTCCCAAGAAGACCATCTTCTTAACATATTTTCTCTGGCCAGAGACTTCTGAGTAACAATCCTGACAAGAGGCCTAGGGTATACATCTCCTTTAACAGGAGTGGTGAATCCTCTTTAGACTATTCAAACACCTTCGATCACTTTGACTTATACCCAATCATTCCGGAGTTACACCTAGTATGTAGATGGCTACGAAGAAGTCAAAGTACAAGTTGCCGTGTTCAAGGTAACTAGAATACCTCAAGTCTAAGGAAGCTCGTACTCAAGCAACAATGAGATCTTCAACGACATATAGAATCATATGAAGTCTCATAGCAGGCCACTCCAATGAACTAGTTACCATAACTAGCATCCACATGTTCACTCTCAACATCCCTATACTTCCATTCAGTGATTACCGAATTCTTTGATAAACCAAGGAGCATAGTATGTGCTAGTCTCACAGAATTGATGATGTTCAATCTCATCAATTCATCGACTAGGGATAGTTTCAATACTTACATATTTACACATGATGAGATACCCACTAATTATGATCCAATCACAGTTTCTCTCATGCTATGCATCGTATTGTGAACTTCAATATATGAGTTTAAGATATATTCAATTACATAGATAATGTATACTCAAATAGCAAATTTTATTAATAATTTCTAAGGCGATTGCCTTAGGACACCTCTAAATGACATCAGTTGCTTGGTCTAATACAAACTGATTTATGCGGACCAATGTCAACTCATGCTCTAGGAGGCTATAAATACTTCATTACCTTTATCAATGATCACTCACGATTTAGGTATGTGTTCTTGATGAAACACAAGTCTGAAGCCTTGGAAAGGTTCAAAGAATTCAGAAATGAAGTAGAGAAACAACTTGACAAAAGTATTAAAATACTTCGATCTGATTGAGGTGGTGAATACTTGAGTCAAGAGTTCCTAGATTATCTAAGGGACAATGATATATTGTTTCAATGGACTCCACCGTATACACCACAACATAATGGTGTATCTGAGAGGTAAAACCGAACCTCGTTGGATACGGTTAGGTCTATGATGAATCATGCGAATCTTCCTAAGTCCTTTTGGGGCTATGTACATCAGACAGTTGTTTACTTGCTAAATTGAGTCCCGACCAAGGTAGTCTCTACTACTCCATATGAGATATGAAATAGTAAGAAACCTCATTTGTCTTACTTGAAGATATGGGGTTGTCGTGCTTATGTGAAGCAGATTGTATCAGATAAATTGGATGCTAAGTCTGATAAATGTGTCACACCCCGATGGAGTCCCCACCAGACGAAAATCCGGCAGCATCTCCCCTGTACGGGTGACAATACCAATTTTATACAAGGCCTACACGGCCACTATACATCGATCAATGTGACCGGAATCCAAACACACATGCAGATAATAAAATATGCCTCTGGCCATCAACCAAAATAGATAGGTAACATCTATCACAACTAGACTTACCCCTTCTGCCATCTGGGCAAGAATACTTAACCAAAACCAGTCCAAACAAAATCCGAATCATAAGGATGCCAAAAACCCACGAATACAAATATCCAACTCCAATCCTAAACATGTCCTCAAATCAAAATATCCAAACCATAGAAACAAATAACACGATGAGTAGGGTTTGGCAGTTGGACTCTCCTGACAACTTCATCTTGAAATAGATATAAATCAACGGGGTAAGTTCAAAGAACTCAGCGGGTATAGTCGATATGCAAAGTAAGATATAGCTAACAATAGAAATCATGCCAGTACAGTCTCACATATAGGGTATGCAAGAAATAAATACATTTGTACTAACACGAATCTCTACTACGATATAGGAGCATGTGCCTGACTAGAAGTAATAAAGTCCTCACCATATATATAAATATGTATCCTGTATGCATGACAATCATATGCACATCCAAGGCAGCAATAAAAATGCAGCAAACACAATACAAATGCTATCCATGCAAAATGCATGTCGTGCCAATGACATGGTCACCCCTGACGCCAGTCAACCACCTCACACTCGATGGTGAAGCCGAGTAGGTAGGGCTATGACAACTGTGCACTCTGCCATCACTGCTCCTGAGTGACCGAGTGGACAGGATGCTGTCGGAGTACACCTATCCTCTTGCCCCAAACAGAGTGGGGGAGCTAAGTTCTCATCTCCCGGTGTCATAGACTAGAGGAGGGATCCCTGCCCGCTACCACGCTGCCTCATCGCTACCCATGAGCGGACCAGTGGAGCCTGACAGAGCAACTGCACACACCCTCCTGATGTACCACTAACCCATGAGTGGCAGTGTATGCAGGCCATGTAACTGGTTGCGGGCTAAACAATAAAAGAACCCCGTCCAGCCAGCATGCAATCATGCAAGATGGTGCATGATACTAAAGCATGTAAATCCAACTAAATACACCTATCCGAATAATATGCACAATCAATATGTACATATCCATAATCCAACTAACTATGATCCAAATAAAACAGGGAAGGTATAATCATAACCTATCACATGCATGTATCAAGTAGGCACCAAAAACATACTAGGCATATAAACATGAAAATTATTGCAAGCTATCCTAACTAGCATATCAACTTGACTATATGTAAAAGATAAGTCAAAATACCCGCCTGATAAAATATCCGTAAAAAAAACCAGATCGTCACGACCATGAACTTGCCTCGTGATCGAAACCTGCATAATGCATAACTATTGTTAAGCACAAAATATCATTCACCGACAAATCGAATACTTAATCGATTCCTTCCATAACCAATTAATCCAAAGTAAATCCATCAAATCCAAGTACACAACAAATGATCGAATCGAATCCTACATCGACCTCATATTCGATCCACTAGATTGATTTAATTATCCTCTTCAACCTAATCCATCCTCCATACATAATTACAAAACCGATCAATATCACACCGAACTCAACAACCCAGATCATAAAACCAAAGTACAGACAACCATTGTCAATAACCTGTAATTAAATTAAAATCATCCTGTACGTAATCCAACCAATCAATCACAGCCATCCCCATTGCAGCAATGGAATTTAACGACATCCTAAATAAATCCTTCATTTTCCTCAAGCCTAATTCACAACTCCACAACAATAAACAGAACATCTCACCGGTCAGAAATATGAATCCAACCTTACCCTAGGTGACATATACACAGCTCAACCAAACCTTCAATTCACAGTCGACATCGACACGCCTGACCCCCAAACACCAATCTCATCACAAGTATCCATACACAGCAGCAAATAAATTCAACATAACTAAAAAAAAATAAAGCTGTAAATACTTCTTACCTTCCTTAGAAGTTCCTCGGCAGCCCCTTTCTCCTCCTATCCTCTGTTCATCGGAACAACACCCCCTACCCGCTGCCTGTCACGAGAACCCGTTGTAGTTACCTGGCCCCCAAGTTTATCTACCCAAACACAGATCCAATTCAATCAAAGTAAAATCGATGCTTACCTATTCCCAACAACCACAACTAGGACTTTCAATCTCGTCCAAGGAACAAGGAATCTGACTCCTACCTTGCTCCGGTGACCACCGGCAGGGATCGCAGCCTCTGCCCCAAATCAGCATGTAGCGGCGACTAAGCTAGCAGCAGGCGCGCACGGGGAGGAAGGAAGAGGAGCGGCGACGGCGCTCTTTGGCAGAGGAGGCTGGCACGCGTCGTCAGTGGCAGAGGAGGCCGCCATGCTTGGCCGCGGGACCAAGCGCGAGAGGGTCATCGGGCGGCGGCGGAAGAACGCGGCGCACGATTGCTACGGCTGCGGTGATCTGGCCGTCGCATGTGGCGCTCAGGCGAGCAGCGACCACGGCGCGACCTCGACGTCGGCCTCGGCGTTGGACGACGAATTGCGGCGACCACAAATCCCGGCTGCTGCTTGCGGTGGGTACGACGCGAGGAAGAAGAGGCAACGGTAGCGGCTGCGGACTGGCCATCGGCGAGTGTGGCTCGGGCGGCAAGAACGACCGAAGGTGAGGTGGTGGAGAAGAGATTGCGAGCGAGAAACTGTAACGGCGAGTGAGGAGGAAAAGAAGAGAAAAATCGGGAGAGGTGTGGGGTGTAACGCCCACCCTTATCTGCTCTCAGGGCGGCACTACTTTTACCCCTTTCTTTTTTTTTCTTTTAAAACATAATACACATGGATCCTTCCACCATCATACTTAAGCATGTTATCATGGCATAAACCTTCTTTTCTACATGCATCACCTATCTTATTCATAGTTAGCATGTTATCATATCTTATCTCATTTCATAACATGCCCATCATAAGGATTCATTCGTGAGTTCTATCATATCAACTTTCTTAAGTAATTGAACAATAACATAACTAAGCAACATCCAACATGGTGCTAATAATTCACAAGTCTTATAAGCGGAAGCAATGTCTTAAGTTGTTAATTGAGCATATAAATATAAGCAGATAGTAATAGGGTCTTTCTCCACCATGCCACTATCACACACACTGGGCCCTTCCTGCTACTTCCTCTAGTTCAGGTTTCCTTGATCTGCAGTATATGGACAACATAAACTATAAGCATATAGCTTAGTAAGATTCTTGCCTACTCACAAAAACCACGAATTTCATTAAGCGATTAGAAACATAAGCATGCTAGCATAAATGGCCTAAGTATTCCATAGTAACACTAATCAACAACATACCACGTAATGAAACCTAAGCATGGCATAGAGTTTACATCAGCATGCTAAGCATAATTAAACCAAGCAGGGCATAATCTAAACATAAGCATTCATGATATAAATCTTAGACATGCAGGAAGTACATAAACCCAAATGTTCTTACTATAAGCATCATAACTTAGTAAAATCTAACATGCTTAAAGGACATAATCATAAGCATTTTTAACTTGAGCATAAACATTTATAATGACATAAATCCAAACATGCATAAGGTACATAATCACAAGTATTCTTAAACTACTATAAGCATCATAACTTCATAGCATCTAAAATGCATAAATGACATAATCATAAGCATTTTTAACTTGAGCATAAACATTTATAATGACATAAATCCTAAACATGCATAAGGTACATAATCACAAGTATTCTTAAACTACTGTAAGCATCATAACTTCATAGCATCTAAAATGCATAAAGGACATAATCATAAGCATTTTTAACTTAAGCATAAACATTTATAATGACATAAATCCTAAACATGCATAAGGTACATAATCACAAGTATTCTTAAACTACTGTAAGCATCATAACTTCATAGCATCTAAAATGCATAAAGGACATAATCATAAGCATTTTTAACTTGATCATAAACATTTATAATGACATAAATCCTAAACATGCATAAGGTACATAATCACAAGTATTCTTAAACTACTGTAAGCATCATAACTTCATAGCATCTAAAATGCATAAAGGACGAGTTCGTAAGCATTCATAATCTTTAACATAAGCATACACAATTTCATAAAAGTCTTTTTTTTCAAAACATATACATATAGATACTTCAACATCATCATAACTTGTTTGGGGGGCCCCAGGTTAAGTACCACATAATGCACATTCCCTAATAGGCTGGGGTAGCGAGCCACCAGACCTACCAGAGCAAGACCTCTTACGTCTTACCAGGGCAAGACCTCTTACGTCTTCTTGTGTCCCTATCGATTTGATTAACGACCACCTGACGGGTCGGGTACTTAACCTCTTACAAAGTAAAATACTTAATTCCTTTCTTTTCTTATCATATTATAAAGAATGCTCTTGATCCCCAACATAAAAAGGGAAGCATCTTAATCTTATCTTATCATAAGGAGAGCTCTTGATCCCTACTTGAAAGGGAAGCATCTCCATTTTATCTTATCTTAAGGAGAGCTCTTGATCCCTACTTGAAAGGGAAGCATCTCCATCTTATCATAAGGAGAGCTCTTGATCCCTACTTGAAAGGGAAGCATCTCCATCTTATCATAAGGAGACATGCATTCATAACATAAGAGTACCCTAAAGGGGTCCTAAAGTATAAACATGTTCATCACATAAGCATATTTCGTGGCACATTACATCATAAACATGAAGCATATTCCCTTGGCATATTCATGGCATATTAAATCACAAAAACATGTTCATCACCTAAGCATATTTCATGGCACATTACATCATAAACATGAAGCATATTTCCTAGGCATATTCTTGGCATATTAAATCATAAAACTTGTTCATCACCTAAGCATATTTCATGGCACATTACATCATAAACATGAAGCATATTTCCTAGGCATATTCATGGCATAATAAATCATAAAACTTGTTCATCACCTAAGCATATTTCATGGCACATTACATCATAAACATGAAGCCTAAAACTCCTACATGAGGCATACAACATCCCCTAGTTTCATTGGTTGGCCGAAACTTGTGAGGGGCTCAAGCTTGGGTTTGTCCCCTACAATTCATTCATGAAGTCTTATAACTTATCATAGTATCATTAGAAATATTTTTCATGCAACCCTAACCCTAATTTCTTGGGTTGGCCGAAACTTGTGAGGGGCTCAAGCTTGGGTTTGTCCCCTAAAATTCATTCATGAAGCCTTATAACCTATCATAGTATCATTAGAAATATTTTTCATGCAACCCTAACCCTAATTTCATGGGTTGGCCGAAACTTGTAAGATTAAGATCTTTGGACTTTTGTCACCTAAATCTATTCATGTAGGCATATATTATAACCTAACTTCATAAGGGGGAGCTCTTCATGAAACCCTAACCATAAACCCTTGGTGGCCGAAACATATAGGGTTAAAACCTTTGGACTTTTGTTACCTAAAGATCCCTACTTGGAGCATACAACTTATAAAAGGTTTCCCTAATAGCATTTTCATGAATCCTAGCCCAAAACTTAGTTGGCCGAAACATATAAAGCTCCAACCTTCATATTTCTTTCATGTAATTGATCCTACAAAACTAATATACTGCAGGTGAGGAAATCTTACTTCCTTCGCTTTGCTTTTTAGTTGGAAGATGACCCAATGGAAGCCAACCCTAGCCTTCTTCTTGCTTGGAGGAATTTCGACCAAAGGTGCAAATGGAGAGGGGGAGCAAGGTGGTTTCGGTGAGGATGAAGAGGAGAGGAAGAAGTGGCCAAATGAGAACTTCCTTCTTCTTTATAAAGGGAGGAAGAGAAGTTTCTCTTTTCTTTTCCATGCCCCTTCATTTACCCTCATCACCCTTATCTAATTCCCCTCTTCTCTTAATGATATAATCCTATTGGGCTTATGGTTAGTGGGTGCATCTATAGGGCTTGGCTATCTCTAGAGGTTTGGGGTTCAATTCCTAGGTCTTGCTTCTCTTTTTGGCTATTTCCTTTTATTTTCGGAAAGCCCATATAAAGCCCATTATCGTAAAGCCAAAAATTCTCGTAAAATTGCTGGAGACTTTTTACGGGCGTTACATGGGGTACGTGCGACGGTGAAAGAAAAACGAAAATCGAGGAAGTTTAATAAAACTTAACCTAGGTTTAATATTTATCTCACTTGGTTTAATTAATCCCATTTAACTCCTCAATCGGCTTTATCAATGCCTATTAAATCTTTCCCCACAAATTGATCATTAGAAATTCAATTTAAACCCAACAAAATTTCTAAAAATATCTAAAAAAATTTCATAGGGTATTTTTCCTAATTATCCAGTATTATTTATTTTCCGATATTTAACAAAATGTCTATTTATTGGATACCCTAAGGAAATGAGGGGTTACCAATTCTATCACCCAGTGGAACAAAGGGTGTTTGTTTCAAGGCATGCTATGTTTCTAGAGAAAGTGTTTCTCTTGCAATAAAATATTAGAAGTGACATTGAACTTGAGGAGGCTCAAGAGACTCAAATAGACATTGATGAGATACCTGGTCAAGCACCACAATCGATAACTCATAGTGATGAGTCATCGGCTTAACCTATTATAACACCACATCTTCGTAGATCTAGTGGAACACACAACATTCCTGAGAGATGGATTTCTAGTAAGTGAAACGAATGACATGTTACTCATTGATGATGAGGAGCCTACCTGTTATGAAGAAGTTCTGAAAAGATCAAAAACGGACAAGTGGCTTGAAGCCATGAAGTCAGAAATGGATTCCATGTATGAAAATCAAGTTTGGAACTTGGTGGACCCACCTGAAGGCATTAAGCCTATAGGGTGCGATTGAGTTTTCAAGAAGAAAACCGACATGGATGGATAAACCCTGTGTGTACAAGTGAAGGGTTTTGCTTATCGAGTCTGTGAGAGGAAACTTCGCTTCCCACTTCACCTCGGTAGCTTGTCCATGGGGATCCCTTCGATGTCCCCGGATTAAAAAAAATTAATTCTAGACAAAAGGGATTGCCCAAACCACCAAGTCATCATCATGCTATTCATTTAGAGAGGTCACTTGAACAAACTAGTTGTTCAAGCAACCATCCTCTATTCTACAAGTAGCCGTGAAATAGACGATGTCCGGATCGTCGGTTTTCATGTTTATGCTCGGGATCCAAGTATTATTTATCCATTTACAGATTTATAACATGCTTATAATTGAAAAACAAAAACAAGCAAGTAACAAAAAGAGAAAGAAGAATAGGTATACCTCTCAATCTTCTAATGTATGACCTTCCTTCTTTTGGACGTCGTGTGGGCGATGATCTACCAAAAGTCGAAGCTCCTAGATCGCAAATCTTCCTTCCTTTCTCTTCCAAAGCAAGAGGAAGAGTAGAAACAAGCTTTTTCTCCTCCCTAAACCCAACCAACAAGGAGCACACAATCTCCTTGCCGCCGACCAACTAGAAGGTGGAGAAGATGATGGAAAACAATCAAGACACCAAGGGAAGCCCTATATCTTGTTTCTACCACCTAAGGAGAAGAAAGTAGGGCCTTTTGGGTGCCGGCCAAAGGCTTGAAGGGGCTGGAAACCAATCTGGACGCCGGCCAATAGAAGGATGAAGAAGAAACAATCACCTTCCTTATTTGGTGCCGCACTAGCCTCCAAACCCTAACCCTAATCCTATCTCAACTAGGATTCCTTCTTGCCGCCCAAACCCTAGCTCTCCTTTCATGTAGTTCACGCCAACTCCCATGCCCTCCTTTTATAGAGTTAGGGATAAGTCATGAATTAATCTCTTCCATTGGTTCTAGGGATTTAATCTCAACCGTCGGATCTAGAGATTTAATCTCAACCGTCAGATCTTAGAGATTTAATCTCTACCTATGGATCTTAGAGTTTTGTTTCTATCCATTGAATCTAAGCTTCATGAGGTATTAATAGGCTACATTAGGGACCATGAGGAGGAGTTGGATCTTGGCCACCCATGGATCAAGCCCACATAAAGTCTGATCCACTAATGATGATCCAATCCACTAAAGGATCATCATTGATCTACCTCACCAACCCCCATATGATAATATGGGATCCATATATTATTTGTACATTTTCTCCCCATGTTTAAGATCTCGAATGTCCATCGATTAATTAATTTACTGACCATTAATTAATCAACATCTAACTCCTTGAGTAGTACCACTCAACCTTTTCATCATGTCGGACCAAGTCCACCTACAGGGTTTACATGATGAACCTTATGAGCTCCTCAAGGGGACATCATCATCCTAATATATAGGACACGGTTTCCTCCTATAATCAATGGCACACCATATAAATAATATCATCTCCCAACTTACCGAGCCTATCGATTTAATCTTTAAATCTCGCCCATTGGTAAATCAAAGAGATGAGTACTAAGTATATGTGCCCGTTATTATATCGGGATTAAGAGCATGTACTAAATAATATCTGAGGTCCGATTCGATTATGTAGTCAGTAATAAATCGAATCACCTTTAAGTCGGTCCTGCTCAATACACACAAAGTGCACTAGTGTGATTCTATGGTCAAGACAAACCAACACCAAATCACACTACAACCATTCCGATGGTTTGTCCAAAGTCATCTCGGTTATGAGCCTTTACTTATACTTTTCAAGGGACCGATAACATGATCTCCTGTGTGATACCACACACCATGTTATCTACAATGTAAAGTATTAGACAATATTGCATAACTATAAAAATATGCAAACAATGATCATGTGATTCTTATTCCAAAATAAAGATGTTCATATAAAAGATAGACTTTTCAGTATACATCCCTACAACAAGAAGGTTAGTGGGAGTGTAGTCGTGTTCCTAGTATTGTATGTCGATGATATATTACTTATAGGAAAGATATATCTGTCTTATAGTCAGTTAAAATTCGGTTATCCAAAATATTCTCCATGAAAGACCTGGGAGAAGCGACCTATATTCTCGAGATTAAGATCTATAGTGATAGATCAAAACGGTTGCTTGGTCTTTCGTAGTCTACATATATAAACCGAGTGCTAAAGAGGTTTATCATGTCGGAATCCAAGAATGGTTTTATTCCCATCAGGCATGGAATACACCTTTCGAAGTCTATGTGTCAGCGCACAGAAGATGAGAGGATTTGCGTTAGTAAGATCCCCTATGCATCCTCAATCGGATCTATCATGTATGCTATGTTATGTACAAGGCCCGATGTATCATATGCTTAAGTGTCACAAGCAGATACTAGTTTGATCCACGAATGGATCATTGGGCGGTTGTTAAGACAATCCTTAAGTACTTGAGAAGAACTAAGGATGTGTTTCTAATAAATGGAGAAGGTGATATGATAATACGCGGGTATACGGATGCTAGCTTCCAAACAGACAAGGATGATTACAAGTCTCAGTCTGGGTAGATATTCACCTTGAATGGAGGCACAATAAGTTGGAAAGGTTCCTAGCAAGACACTATAGCGGATTCTGCCACTGAGGTAGAATACATTGCAGCTTCGAAAATAGCATGGATTAAGAAGTTCGTCTCTGAACTTGGTGTGGTCTCATCAACAATCCAAACATGTGCTTCATCGCTATCATCTGATCAGAGAGATCATCAGTAGAAAGGAAATATAAATCGAAAAGATTTCCACTGAAAGGAACTTAGCGGGCCCTTTAACTAAGGTCTTACCTCAAAGTAAGTTTGAGGGCCATGTTAGAGCTTATGGTATTGGATACCGTGGAGATTAGCATTAGGCCAAGTGGGAGTTTCTTAATTATATATGAGAGGTGTCCTAAGGCAATCACCTTATGGTTGTACCATTTATTTGATAAATGAAGATTCACTATTTGAGTATACATATTTTCATGTATTTGATTGGATCTTAAACTCATTTACTGAATGTACGTAATACGTTTCACATCATGCAAGAATTTGTGATTGGATCACAACTAATGAGTATCTCTACATGTGTAATTATAATGTATTGGAAATATCCCTAGTCGATGAAATGATGTATTCGGAGACCATCAATTCTGTTGAGACTAGCATGAGTTATACTCTTTGGTTTATCCAAACAGTTGTTTCTCACTAGCTTGAGACATTAGGATTTCCGAAGTTAACCGTGGATGCTATTTATGGCAACTAGTTCATTGGAGTGACTAGTTGTAAGACTTCATATGGTTCTCTGCATATACAGATTTGTCAATGAAGTCCTTATTGCAACTTAAGTGCAATGTTCCTTCAACTTGTGGTATTCGAGTCATCTTGGCTATGTAGACTTATGCTTTGTCATCTTAAGAAACCATCTCTGAGGAGATGTGGACCTGAGATGATTGGGTATAAGTCAGTGGCCTAAGGTGTTTGAATAGCCTATAGAGGATTCACCACTCCTTGCGAGGAGATGTATACCCTATGGCCTCTCGTCGGATTGTTACTAAAGTCTTTTGCCAAAGCATTAATGTTTAGAGTATGGTGCTCTTAGATACATGTACAGTAACGAGAATTTATAGGATGAGGAAGTAATACTTAGGCTAAGTGTGACACAATCAACCTAATGGGGACTGACACAATAGACCATATCTTGAACCAAGTGGGTATAAGATGAGTGAAGGGAATGGGGCACAACTCACTGTAGCTACTGAAAGGTTTCAGAAGTTGTTATGGGGTCAACTGTTGATTTTTTAGTTAATTGCGGATCATTATGTACTACTAAGTGTCACTCATGATTGTTCTATAATTAATGATTAATTATAGATGACCAACATGTTAGGGCAATCTCTTGCCATGATAAGGTTTTGATGTGTGTGGCAAAGGGTTTAAGTTAGTTTGCTATGTTGATTTGATATGTGCGTTGAAGTCATGCAGGGCTTAGTAATTCACACATGGAGCCTTGGCGGGTTCACCACTCACAACCTCGTGCCTGAGTCGGAGAAGGAGCATTGCAGAGTCGTCCACTTGATGCTGCCGAGGGACCGCCAGACGAGATGACTTGAAGCGAAGCCAAGGAAGCAGACTTCGGAGGCATGAGACGAGAAGGAGGATTGCAGAGCCGTGCGCCTGATGCTGCCGAGGGACGTGGCCGCGGACGAAGAGAGCTTCGGTGAGGGACTTCGAGTGAGATGAGAGAATGAGTGAAATGTAAGTAGCTCATTAGGTGAACTTGGTCGAATGGCTGAGTGTCGGAAACTTGACGGCAAGGGTTAAGGTTTATCCGACTGCCAGAAGCTCAAACTAATGTTAAGTTTGAGTTTCACATGGAATCGATCGCCATGGAATAGCGATCATTGCTTCCAGTCGATTAGGTTCGACCGGTGTCGACTCATGGGCATTTGGCCGGCGATCGCCATGGATCGATCAGATCGACATCGATCGACTACGCGAACGTCGATCGATCGATGGCTGCGGGCACGCACATGGAGTCGACCTCGTTGAGGACTCGACTGATTGACATCAGTCAACTGATGGGTGCCATCAGTCGACTGATGCCAATACCATTGGATGGAATCCAACGTGGAAAGCGGTCGTTATTGCGCAACGGCTACGGGATCAGTCGACTGATCGAGGGCATCAGTTGACTGATCCTGTGTCAACGGGAAGAAACCCTCTTCCTCTATAAAAAGGAAGAGGATGGGGCTTTGGGAGGCTAATGCTTGAGCTCTAAACTTCTTCCAAAGTGCCATACACGATTCCCTACTCTTCTTACTTGCTTTATTTCCATTCTATTGTAAGAAGAGAGATTGTAAAGAGGTTACCTCCACCTAGCTTTGTGCAAAGGAGAGATCTAGTGGATAGATTGCGGAGTGATTCACCATGGACGAATCGGAGCGTGGATTAGCGGCGTAGCCGTGAACCACGTTACATCTCGTGTTTGTATTGCTTGTTTATATTTTGCTTGTCTTTATTTATATTTGCATATTCCTCTTGCGCTAACGTTTTGTAGACGAACAAAATACGACATACATCGTAAGAGGGCTATTCACCCCCTCTAGCCGGCCAATCGATCCCCTACACAACATAAATCGGGAACCTATTTGGTCACACGCACTATGAGTGTTATCCGAATGATTTAAAGCGAGTTTGAGAATGAGATTCTCATATCGGGAGAGATTTTGTTTGGTTGGACCAAACAAGAAGTGAGCATAAAATTGTTTAAGTTGCATCGGAAGCATGGATAGGTCGAGTCTTTTGAAGACATGTTGGATGAACCAAATTGGTTCGGTTCAAATCCAATGGTTGAAAATAAACCAAAGGGGTTTGGTTTGTTTTAAATGAATGAACCAAAATTGATTTGGTTTATTTTAACTTAAAATAGACCAACACTGTTTTGTTTATTATAACTTAAATTAATGGAGTGGGATAATGGGTTTTGTTTGTAAACCAATAACCCTTGAGAAAAAGTCTCTTAATGGTTAAGAAATACGTTCTTTATAAATAACAGGGTTGAGAGATATTTCGTGGATGAATAAAGTTTAGAGAAACCCTAGCCACCCTCTTCTCCTCTCCTTGTCTATGCGCCGCTCCTTGGTGTGGTCGTCGATCGGCCTTCAGCCGTCGATCAGCCACCGGTCATCCACCGGCCAATAGTCCATCCGTCGGCCACCTCCAGCCATCGACCACAAGCCTGTCGCCGACCACTCGTTTGGTCGGTCATCTCCTCCAATAAGCTGCCCTCTTGGAGAGATTGTGTCCATTGTGGCGAGAGCGTTGTTTGGTCGGTGTTTGGAACTCCAGCAGTGACCTCCTTCCCGAAGATTAGATCTCTAGCAATCCTCATTGGTGGAGGATCGAAGTTTCTTCAATTGGTTGACAAAAACCTCTTTCAATAAATGAGTTTATGAAACTCGTTTGAATTTGAATACGATTCGAATTGTGATCATCTCTCGGATCACAACGTCTTCGACACGAGACTGGTATCTCATGTAAAGAAAAGGCTCATAGCTTGTTGAAGCTATCTTGACGATACTCAGTGTGGATACGGAAAGAGGCGAAACTTGCGAGGGTCAACAAGATTGATGTCATTTCCGCTTCACATAATTCGTCAAGTATACCTAGAGTAGTTTTCTTTATTGCAAAATTTAAATGTACGATTATGTCTACACTATTGTATCCTGCATGCATGTGGTGTGTGTACTATAATAAAATAGTTTATTACTGATTTTATTTGCTCCACTGTGCATGTTTAAGAAAAATGTTCAAACACACGCCCACGTCGGTGCCTCGGAAACCCAATATTGCCGAGCAGTAAAAAGTGTGATGATCAGATCTAGGGCTTTATTCTATCATATCAGAATGAATATTTTATTCCGTCATTCTTCGCAGGTGTATTTACCTTAAACCCTACTCCTCATTTCCACAACTGCACGAGGATAATGGCTTCGACTAATACCGAGCCATAAAAAGTGTGACGATCTGATATAGGGAGTTGCCCTATCAGATCGGAATGAATCTTTTACTTCTCTGTTCTTCAGAAATGGATTTACCTTAAACCCTACTCCTCCGTTCCGCAATTGTACGGGGATAATGGCTTTGACTAATACTAAGCCATAAAAAGTGTGACGATCTGATCTAGGGCTTTGCACTATCAGATAGGAATGAATCTTTTACTCCACCGTTCTTTATAGGTGTATTTACCTTAAACCCTACTCCTCCATTCCACAACCCACGGGGATAATGACTTCGGCTAATACCGAGCGGTAAAAAGTGTGACGATCTGATCTTGGGCTTTTCCCTATTAGATCGGAATGAATCTTTTACTCTGCCGTTCTTCACAGGTGTATTTACCTTAAACCGTACTCCATTCTGCAATCGCATGGGTATAATGGCTTCAGCTAATACCGAGCCGTAAAAAGTATGACGATCTAATCTAGGGCTTTACCCCATCAAATTAGATTGAATCTTTTACTCCGCCATTCTTCACAGGTGTATTTACCTTAAACCCTACTCCTCCGTTCCGCAACTGCACAGGGAGAATGGCTTATGCTAATATCGAGTCAAAAAAAGTGTGATGATTTGATCTAGTGCTTTGTCCTATCGGATCGGAATGAATCTTTTACTCCGCCATTCTTCACAGGTGTATTTACCTTAAACCCTACTCTTCTGTTCCACAACTGCAAGGGGATAATGGCTTCGGCTAATACCGAGTCATAAAAAGTGTGACGATCTGATCTAGGGCTTTGCCCTATCAGATTGGAATGAATCTTTTACTCTGCCGTTCTTCACAGGTGTATTTACCTTAAACTCTACTCCTCCATTTCGCAACTGTACGGGGATAATAGCTTGACCTGAAGACAAGCTGAAAAAATAATGATGATTTAACCTAGGGTTTCACCTGGTTAGATCGGAATAATAATTTTTTACTCCACCAATCTTCAATAGTGCATCTACCTTGAACCCAACTCCTCCGATCAACAACCGCATGGAGATAATAGCTTTGTCTAATACCGAGCCATAAAATGTGTGACGATCTAATATAGGGCTTTTCCCTATCAGATCAAAATGAACCTTTTACTCCGCCGTTCTTCATAGGTGTATTTACCTTAAACCCTACTCCTCCGTTTTGCAATTGCACGGGCATAATGGCTTTGGCTAATACCAAGCCGTAAAAAGTGTGATGATCTGTCTTCGCTCCAGAATCGCAGACGAGGATAATGGCTTCGACTAATACTGAGCCATAAAAAGTGTGACGATCTGATCTAGGGCTTTGCCCTCTCGGATCAGAATGAATCTTTTACTCTGTCGTTCTTCCCAGGTGTATTTATCTTAAACCCTACTCCTCCGTTCTGCAACCGCACGGGGATAATGGCTTCAGCTAATACTGAGCCATAAAAAGTGTGACGATCTGATCTAAGACTTTGCCCTATCAGATTGGAATGAATCTTTTACTCCACCGTTCTTCACAGGTGTATTTACCTTAAACCCTACTCCTCCATTCCGCAATTGCACGGAGATAATGGTTGCTACTAATACCGAGCCATAAAAAGTGTGACGATATGATCTAGGGCATTGCCCTATCAGGTCAGAATGAATCTTTTACTCCGCCGTTCTACACAGGTGTATTTACCTTAAACACTACTCCTTCATTCCACAACTACATGCGGATGATGGCTTCGGCAAATACCGACCCATAAAAAGTCGACTAAAGGTTCCACCTTCCACTAAATCACACCTCAACCTTGTTTTAAGGCCCACACCCTTGTCCCAGGGCCCAACTATTTCGCCTATCACAAATACATTTCCTCTCTTTAAATTCGACTCCTCGCCTCCCCCTTTCTTCATCCTCTACTCCTCATATCTTCGAAACCTCTCCCCACTTCTAGGTTGTACAAAAATTCTCCCCTCTTCTTCTTGCCACCTCCTCCTTCCTCCCTTCTTTGCAACAAGATGAAAGCTCACTTTTAGAAAGCACTTTTCCAGCAATAAGATGAAAGCTCACTTTTAGAAAGCACTTTCCCAGCAACGACGCGATGCCCCTAGGAACTGGGGTCATCAGGCCCACACACTTATACCCTCCGAGTTGATATCTAGCCCTGTTCCGGCCATCAGGCCCACACACATATACCCTCCTTAATTCCCTGAGTCATTTTTGATAGCATTGCTCGGAGGCTCGTCGGCTCCCATGTCTCCGGATTAAAATTTTCACTAATGAAAACTAATCCGGATGGGATGAGTTTCCTAAGCACAACCAATTCGTCATCGTGCTAACGACTTGAGCGATCGCTTGAACAAACTAGTTGTTCAAACAACAAAACTCTTCTAGTCGGTTAGCCGCGGAAGAGACGACGGTTGGATCGCCGGTTTTATTGTTTATCTTCGGGGTCCATGATTATACAAATACATATGGATGTAGACATGTATAATCAACACATACAAACATATTAATAAGAACATGCAAAGATCAATAATAAAACTTGTAAAGCTTTTATACCTCTCGATCTTCTATCGTATGTCCTAACCTCCTTGTAGACTTCGTGTGGGCGAAGATCCTCCACAAGTTGAAGCTTCCTAGATCTTCTTCAATCAAAAGAAAGAAGAACTCTCCTTCCCTTCTTGCTTGAGCCAACCACCAAGCTACAAAGGCTTGATGCCGCCGGCCCCAAGAAAAGAGAGAACAAGATGGCGAACCAAGGAACCAAACAAGGGAACAATCCCTAGCTCCTAGTGCCGCCGGCCAAGAGGGAGTGAAGAGGAGAAGAGGAATAGGTTGAGCGCCGACCAAGGTAGAGGGAAAAGAGATAGGTGCCGGCAACCCCTTAGGAAGAAGAAGAGAACCTCTCCTATTGTTGTCGCCCACTCCACCTTCCAAACCCTAGCCGCCCAACCAAACCCTAATCTCCCTAGGATTTCTTGCCGCCCAAGCTATTGATAGGCAAAACCCTAATCTCCAAAAAACCACCTCCCTTGCTGCCCACCTTAAGCCCCCTTTTATAGAGTTAGGCTTAAGCCTTGTTTTAATCTCCACCGTTGGTTCTAGGGATTTAATCTTAACCGTCGGATCTAGAGATTTAATCTCAACCGTCGGATCTAGAGATTTAATCTCCACCGTCGGATCTAGGGATTTAATCTCAACCGTCGGATCTAGAGATTTAATCTCAACCGTCGGATCTAGAGATTTAATCTCCACTGTCGGATCTAGAGATTTAATCTCAATCATCGGATCTAGAGATTTAATCTCAACCGTCGGATCTAGAGTTTTGTTTTCCATCATTGGATCTAGGCTCCATGAGGTTTATATTAGGCTACGATAGGGACCATGTGGAGGAGTTGGATCTTTGCCACCTGATGGATCGGAACCACACAAACTTGATCCATCAATGATGTTTCATTCCACTAGAGGATCATCATTGAATTACCTCATCAACCCCCATAAATTAATATGGGCTCCATACATTATTCGTACATACATCTCCCCGTGTTTAAGATATCGAATGTCCGCGAATTAATTGATTTTCTGACCATCAATCAATTAACATCTAACTCCTCGAGTAGTACCACTCAACCTGCAGGGTTTACATGATGAACCTTATGAGCTCCTCAAGGGGACATCATCAACCTAATATATAGGACACAGTTTCCTCCTATAATAAATGGCACACCATGTAAATAATATCATTTCCCAACTTACCGGGCATATTGATTTAATCCATTTAAATCTCACCCTTTGGTAAATCAAAGAAATAAATACTAAGTACATGTGCCTGTTATTATATCGGGATTAAGAGCATGTACAACATAATATCCGAGGTCCGATTCAATTATGTAGTCAGCAATAAATTGAATCACCTCTATGTCGGTCCTGCTCAATACACCTAAGTGTACTAGTGTAACTCTATGTTCAAGACAAAACAATACCAAGCTACACTACAACCATGCCAATGGTTTGTCCAAAACCATCTTAGTTGTGAGCCTCTTCTTATATTCTACAAGGGACTGATAACATGATCTTCTGTGCCACACCAAGCACCATGTTATCTACAATGTAAAGTATTAGACAATATACACACATATAATAAATATAAAGTGCAAACAATGATCATGTGATTCTTATCTCAAAATAAAAATGTTCATACAAAAGAGCTAGGCTTTCAGTATACATTCCAACAATCTCCCACTTATACTAAAAGACTATGCTGTCATCATACTGCCATACATCTGATCCCCATGTCCTCCACATGCCTATCAAACACTTTCGCGTGAAGGGCCTTAGTGAATGGATCAGCTAGGTTATTCTCTGATGCAATCTTGGCGACAACAACTTCTCCTCGATTTACGATCTCTCGTATCAGGTGGTACTTGCGCTCTATGTGTTTACTCGCCTTATGGGCTCATGGTTCCTTCGAGTTTGCAACTGCACCACTGTTATCACAATAAATTGTGATAGTTCTGGGCAAACCAGGAATCACATCCAAGTCCATCATGAAGTTCCTGAGCCATACAGCTTCCTTGGCTGCCTCCGAGGCTGCCACATACTCAGCTTCTATGGTAGAGTCCGCCACACATTTCTGCTTGACACTCCTCCATACTATGGCTCCACCTACAAAAGTAAACACAAACCCAAAGGTAGACTTACTGTTGTCCCTATCTGATTGGAAATCAGAATCCGTGTTACCCACAGGGACTAATTGATCTGCCCGGTAAACCAGCATATAATACCTAGTCCTTCTCAGGTACTTCAATATATGCTTTACCGTAGTCCAATGTCTCTGTCCAGGATTACTCTGATATCTGCTAACCATGGCCACGACAAAGCAGATATCTGGTCTCGTTCATAGCATAACATACATGAGGCTTCATACTGTCGAAGCATAAGTAACAACCTTCATCTCCTCTATCTCCTTTGATGTTTTGGGACACATCTCTTTAGATAAAGGTACTCCATGCCTAAAAGGTAGAAAACCTTTCTTGGAGTTCTGCATGCTAAAACGAGCAAGGATAGTGTCAATGTATGAAGCTTGAGATAAGCACAACATCCTTTTCTTGCGATCCCTTATTACCTTGATCCCAAGGATGTGTCCCACTTCTCCCAAGTCCTTCATATCAAACTGTTTGGACAACCATACCCTTACGTCTGATAACACTCTGATATTGTTGCCAACTAACAAAATGTCATCTACGTATAGAACAAGAAATACCACTACGTTTCCATCACATCTCTTGTATACACAAGGCTTATCTAGACTTTGAATAAATCCATATGACTGGATTACCTCATCAAAATGGATGTTCCAAGATCTAGAAGCTTGCTTCAATCCATAAATGGACCGATTAAGCTTACACACAAGATGCTCTTTGCCCTTTGCAATGAATCCCTCTGGTTGCTTCATATAGATGTTTTCCTCAAGACTTCCGTTAAGGAAAGCTGTCTTGACATCCATCTGCCAAATCTCATAATCCTCATGAGCAGCAATAGATAAGAGAATCCGGATAGACTTAAGCATAGCTACCGGTGAAAAGGTCTCCTCATAATCGATACCCTCTTTCTGAGTATACCCTTTCGCAACAAGCCTAGCTTTGAAGGTCTCAACCTTCCCGTCTACTCCTCTCTTTCTCTTGTAGATCCACTTGCATCCAATGGCTTTCACACCATCGGGTGGTTCTACTAGCTCCCAGACATGATTAGAATCCATAGATTCTATCTCTGAATTCATCGCTCTTTTCCAAGATACGGCATCTCTATCTTGGAGTGCCTCGTCATATGTCCAGGGATCAGGTTCATGTTTACCAGGGACTAAGTCCGAAGACTCTCCCAAGAACATGAATCTCACGGGTTGTCTAACAACCCTCCCACTACGACGAGGTGCCTCCTGTGTATGCTCTGTGACACGCGGTGCAGTGACTTGTGGTATTTCCTCTTGTACCGGTGGTACTGAAGTCGGGACTTCCCCTGTCAACTCCTCAAGAACAATCCTACTCGTGGGCTTGTGGTTCATCACATAGTCCTCCTCTAGAAATCTGGCATTCGTACTCACGATCACCTTCTGATCTCTAGAACTATAGAACAAACCACCCTTTGTTCCCTTAGGGTAGCCAACAAACAAGCGTACTTCTGTACGAGATTCCAACTTACCAACATCTCGCTTCAGCACATGTGTTGGACTACCCCAAATCCGAATATGTCTTAGACTAGGCTTTCGCCCAGTCCACAATTCTATGGGAGTAGAGGGTATTGATTTAGATGGAACCAAGTTCAGAATGTGTGTTGTCATTTCCAGAGAAAACCCCCAGAACGAATCAGGTAACTCAGAATAACTCATCATCGATCTGACCATCTCCATAAGAGTCCTATTCCTTCGCTCCACCACACCATTCTGCTGGGGTGTGCCAGGTGCGGACAATTGGGATTGAATCCCAGCCTCTAATAAGTAACTCCTAAACTCTCCCAAGAGGTACTCGCCACCACGGTCAGATCGTAGTGTCTTGATACTTTTACCTTGACGGTTCTCCACATCAGCCTTGAATTCTTTGAACCTGTCAAAGCATTCAGACTTGCGGCGCATCAAGTAAATGTATCCATACCTTGAATAATCGTCTATAAAAGAGACAAAGTATTCAAAGCCACCTCTTGCCTGGATAGACATAGGACTGCACAAATCAGAATGAACCAATTCCAATACATCTTTGGCTTTATACCCCTTAGCCTTAAAAGGCCTCTTGGTCATCTTACCTTCCAAGCAAGACTCGCAGGTTGGGAGATCTTCCACCACTAATAAACCTAAGGGTCCATCAGCTATCAACCTTTGAATTCTACTCAGGTTAATATGACCAAGTCTTAGGTGTCAAAGATATGTCTGGTTCATTTTCGAAGGTTCTTTTCTCTTATTAGACTTAGAAGATGAGTTATTCACTTCTATATGCATCGTGGGAGTTTTCGGTTCAAGAGTGTACAAATTGCCAAGCAATGTACCAGAACAGATAATCTCCCTATTCCTTTTTATAACAACTTTGTCATTAAAAGAAACAGAATATCCATCCAGAAACAATTTAGAAACTGAAATTAGATTCTTTCTAAAAGTAGGTACATAAAGACAATTTCTCAAAACCAAAACTTTATTCCTATCAAAAGATAAATAAACATCTCCCACTGCAATAGCCGCAACCTTTGAAGCATTGCCCATGAAGACGGTAATCTCTCCCTCAGCTAGTCGTCGGGTTTCCTGGAACCCCTGCAAAGTATTGCAGACATGATCAGTGGCTCCTGTATCTACACACCAGGTACTAGTAGATAACACCGCTAAATATGTTTCAACAACTAAACAAGAAGATATACCTTTGTTCTTTCGGCGAGGATAGTCCACCTTCCAATGTCCAGTCTGCTTGCAAGTGAAGCACTTGCCTTTTGGCTTCTTCACTCCTGCCTGAGGTCCTACTGCCACTTTCTTTGCTCCACCTTGCTTCTTCTTCTTCTTCCCTTTCGGTTTAGAAGTAAAAACCTTCTGAGCAACCATGGCTTGAGCGCTTTGATGAAAAAGCCCCTCTGCCGCCTGGAGTTCTGTCAGAAGTTCCGCCAACGAATACAACCTCTTGTTCATGTTGTAGTTGAGGCGGAACTGCTCAAAACTCTTAGGCAGAGACTGGAGAATGATATCGACCTGGGTTTCCCCATCGATCTCAGCTCCGAGGACTTCCATCTCATTCAGATGAGCCATCATCTTGAGAACATGGTCTCTGACGGGTGTTCCCTCGATCATGGTGGTCGTCATCAAGTTCCTCATAGCCTCCTGTCTGGCTGCCCTACTCTGATGTCTGAAGAGTTCCTTGAGATTGAACATCATGTCATAAGCCGTGGCCATGGCCTGATGCTGATGTTGCAGCACATTTGACATAGATGCCAAAATGTAATACCGCGCCATCTCATCTGCCTTGATCCATTTCTTATAACTTTCTTTCTCCTTTTCATCAGAGTCATCGGTGGGCTTAGGAGGACAAACCTCGAAGAGTACAAATTTATACTCCTTTGCAGTTAAGACAATATCCAAATTTCTTTTCCAATCAATAAATTTGTTCCAGTAAGTTTATTTTCTTTTAATATCACAGCAAGTGGGTTGAAAGCCATTTGAAAAAACCTAAGAATCACAATGATCAAAATATTAGATTTCAAATATCATTGATTCCTCAAACAATAAAATTTCAAAATCAACCAACACCTCAAAACACCAAGAATATCGCATGCCACGATAGTGTGGACGTATACGAATTCTACATTTGAAAGAGGAGGTTTAACCCATTAATTTTATTATCTTGTCAACCTTATTTTTTGACAAATAAAATTAATAGTTGGTTTCTCTTTGGCCCTACAAATAAAAGCAGTGACTCCGATGGGGAGGATACTTTGTATTTGCATCTAAGTGTGCACCATTACACGATACTAAGGGAATTATCTCGGATTATGTGCCTTACCGATGGGGAAGTACACACGCTCCTAAATAATTTCCTATAACCATTATTTGACCTAGTGATCTGCAAACAAACTCATCCGATGGGGAGGAAGGCACTCAGAGCCGACGCGCAAGTTTGTTGCATCACACATCAAATTGTAATAGACGCCGCAGAAATTAATTAAAATGTCCCTCTCCCACTTAGTAAATTGACAGTGAGGAATTTTCAAGCACACACAACATGCATATAAAACAAATCAAAAATAAATATGGAAAAAATTAGAATTTTCCCAACTATTATGGCATTGTTCTCCAATATGCATCCCGTCGTGTCGCCACCTTGTCCGCTCCACCTTTTCCCGTGCGCAAGTCACCAAAGAGATTCGAGCAAAGATAAATAATTTTAATTTACATCCATCGATCCCATACTCCACGAAGGAGTGTACAAATAATCTAGATCGAAAGTAAACTAAAATGAGTGGCTAAACAATGTCATATTTAATTACAAAAATTAAATACTAATTTAGCCTCGTCAACCCCGAGGATTCAAATAATATACAATCACACACATGCAATCACATACACACATATATAGCCATAATAGTTGGAACTTATGCATGTAACCAAAAAGTTATCCTACGCACATCCGACTATCATCCGACATATACAATATATGATAAGTGCATGAAAGTAACCGAATCCAAAACACACAAAACCGGAAACCGTGGCTCTGATACCAATTTGATGGCATTGCTCGGAGGCTCGTCGACTCCCATGTCCCCGGATTAAAATTTTCACTAATGAAAACTAATCCGGATAGGATGAGTTTCCTAAGCACAACCAATTCATCATCGTGCTAACGACTTGAGCGATCACTTGAACAAACTAGTTGTTCAAGTAACAAAACTCTTCTAGTCGGTTAGCCACGGAAGAGACGACGGACGGATCGCCGGTTTTTGTGTTTATCTTCGGGGTCCATAATTATACAAATACATATGGATGTAGAAATGTATAATCAACACATACAAACATATTAATAAGATCATGCAACCATCAATAATAAAACTTGCAAAACTTTTATACCTCTCGATCTTCTATCGTATGTCCTAACCTCATTGTAGACTTCGTGTGGGCGAAGATCATTCACAAGTTGAAGCTTCATAGATCTTCATCAATCAAAAGAAAGAAGAACTCTCCTTCCCTTCTTGCTTGAGCCAACCACCAAGCCACAAAGGCTTGATGCCGCTGGCCCCAAGAAAAGAGAGAACAAGATGGCGAACCAAGGAACCAAACAAGGGAACAATCCCTAGCTCCTAGTGCCGCCGGCCAAGAGGGAGTGAAGAGGAGAAGAGGAATAGGTTGAGCGCCGACCAAGGTAGAGGGAAAAGATATAGGTGCCGGCAACCCCTTAGGAAGAAGAAGAGAACCTCTCCTATTGTTGCCGCCCAACCAAACCCTAATCTCCCTAGGATTTCTTGCCGCCCAATCTATTGATAGGCAAAACTCTAATCTCCAAAAAACCACCTCCCTTGCCGCCCACCTTAAGCCCCCTTTTATAGAGTTAGGCTTAAGCCTTGTTTTAATCTCCACCGTTGGTTCTAGGGATTTAATCTCAACCGTCGGATCTAGAGATTTAATCTCAACCGTCGGATCTAGAGATTTAATCTCCACCGTCAGATCTAGGGATTTAATCTCAACCGTCGAATCTAGAGATTTAATCTCAACCATCGGATCTAGAGATTTAATCTCCACCGTCGGATCTAGGGATTTAATCTCAACTGTCGGATCTAGAGATTTAATCTCAACCGTCGGATCTAGAGATTTAATCTCCACCGTCGGATCTAGAGTTTTATTTTCCATCATTGGATCTAGGCTCCATGAGGTTTATATTAGGCTACGATAGGGACCATGAGGAGGAGTTGGATCTTGGCCACCCAATGGATCGGAACCACACAAACTTGATCCATCAATGATGTTCCATTCCACTAGAGGATCATCATTGAATTACCTCACCAACCCCCATAAATTAATATGGGCTCCATACATTATTCATACATCCATCTCCCCGTGTTTAAGATATCGAATGTCCGCGAATTAATTGATTTACTGACCATCAATCAATTAACATCTAACTCCTCGAGTAGTACCACTCAACCTTATCATCATGTTGACTAAGTCAACCTGCAGGATTTACATGATGAACCTTATGAGCTCCTCAAGGGGACATCATCAACCTAATATATAGGACACGGTTTCCTCCTATAATCAACGACACGCCATGTAAATAATATGATTTCCCAACTTACCGGGCATGTTGCTTTAATCCATTTAAATCTCACCCTTTGGTAAATCAAAGAAATAAATACTAAGTACATGTGCCCGTTATTATATGAAGATTAAGAGCATGTACAACATAATATCCGAGGTCCGATTCAATTATGTAGTCAGCAATAAATTGAATCACCTCTATATTGGTCCTACTCAATACACCTAAGTGTACTAGTGTAACTCTATGTTCAAGACAAAACAATACCAAGCTACACTACAACCATGCCAATGGTTTGTCCAAAACCATCTTGGTTGTGAGCCTCTTCTTATATTCTACAAGGGACTGATAACATGATCTTCTGTACCACACCAAGCACTATGTTATCTACAATGTAAAGTATTAGACAATATGCACACATATAATAAATATAAAGTGCAAACAATGATCATGTGATTCTTATTTCAAAATAAAAATGTTCATACAAAAGAGCTAGGCTTTCAGTATACATTCCAACAATTTTCCGACTCACTTCCAGGGCCGCCTATCCCGCTTCTTTCTGGCCATTGAACTTCTCTGTCATACCCCATGTTGTGACATTATCAACTCGGTTTGCTCCCCCTAGTCAGGTCTAGCCAACCCAGGTCGTATTTCGCCTTCCTCACACTTCACCTTGATGGTCGTGACTCCTCTATACAACTCCCAGATCATGTTAGAATAGTATCGCCCATGAAACCTTGATTTGTGTTAAGTTGGGCTGACGCCACATGGGTCGTGTGGCACACTAGAAATCATGCTCTGATTTTGGCATCGGGATTAGGTTGTTTGAGATTCACATGGTCACCCATGTCGTCCTCTGGAGCTTCATGCGAATGTTGTCTTTTGATTCGAAGCATGCCCATGTTTTGGGGAACATGACCAGAGCATGCTTGCCTTCTTTGGGCTCTCATTATGTGCTAATTTATCTATGAAATATCGTCCTACACATAAAAAAAGCAAGCGCAGATCTCTGAACTAGGATATAGGAAATGAATGCACAACAAGAAAGAATATGCATGAAACAAGTATAAAATGCAATGAGATGTGTGCTAAAACTGTTGGATCGATGCGGTTCGCTAGAGGGGGGGGTGAATAGCGATAAAAACTTTTCGTAATCGTTCGTTAAGGTACGAGTAAAATGCAGCGGAAAGATAACAATAAATAAAAACACGAGGGTTTTTACATGGTTCGTAGCCTACGACTACTACTCCAAGGCCCTAATGGTCCTTGACCACGCACGGAGGGCAAAATACTAACCAAACTCCTCCTCGTTGGAGATAGGAGTTAAACGAATACAAAACTCGATAAAGACTCAAGGTAGAGGGACACTCCCCCTCTCCTTGATATGATTTAAAGCTTTACTAAAAGAAATAAACTGAAATACAATTTAGAACTTTCGTTACCGACGACTTTAAAGGTTGGAGGTTGAAGCTCTAATCGTCGTCTCGGCAGCGCTTCGTCGTAGGGATGTCGGAGAGTCGGAGCATATCGGAACCACTTGGAAGCTTTTTAATTGATGAAAAAACCTAGGTTTGGCCCTCCTTTTATAGCCTTTGAGCCCCTCATCGAATGGGTCTTCAACCAATAAGAATTGGGCACACAACACCTTGAAAAATGGTGATCGATGGCTATCACCCGATCACCGGGCAAGATCGGGCCGAGTGCTGACCTTCGGCAGTCGACTGATTGACGGCAGTCGAGTCCTCTAAGTTGGCAGTCAACTGATGCTTGCTGCAAGTCAAGGTTAGCTCAACAAAAACATAATTTCGACGGTCGTCGACCATCCGATCTCGACCTAGACCACCTATGAGATGTCTTGGGTTGGATCTACGCTTAAGTCTTTCCCCGTAAAGAGGATACGACCTTTGTTACACTCGCACACATGAGCTTACCTTAGTACTTACGTGTTGCTTTTGCTTCCGACCTTCCACTCAATTCCTTCGACTCCCTCCGAAGTCTCTTGAGTGTCTCCCAACCACCGCGGCTTCCTCCGGGTGTCGCTAGCCTTCAGCTCCAGCGTTGAGACTTTTCTGCACACTTGATTTAGCTCATGAGATAACAATATATGCTTAACTTTGTATCGTTTGCTATAATCAAAACTTAGGTTCGACTTAGGTGCCTACTGCACTAACAATCTCCCCCTTTTTGATTTATGGCAAACCCACATACAAAGTTAAGTAAATAACGAGCATGAAGAGTAATAATGTGCATGAGAAACAAAAAATATAAAGATTAAGTTGGAGTAGTAAGGATTTTCTTCAAGTACTCCCCCTTGAGGAAACCTCCCCCTTGACCGAGGGTGAGTCTTGAAGAAAGACCTTAATCCTCCCCCTTGAGGGTTGCTTTAAGTAATTAACATTACTTAAAGTTGGCCTTAGTAAAACGTTTTAGTTAAGCCCTTTTTCCCCCTTAAGTAAAACATTAACGACATAAAGTTTAAAAATAAGATTAAGTAAAATGTAGACGGCACAAATAAGTTTAAGTTAAGAATTCTTTGGCCTTTTGTTAAAAGTTAACTAAGTTTTAACTTTTGGTTTAAATATGAAGTAAGAGTTAAGTTATCAAAAAATTTTGATCCCTTAACTTACTTTGGCCTTTTTCTCCCCCTTTTGCCATATATCGAAAAGAGTGAGAGTGTGTGTGGAATAAAAGCAAGTCTTAATTTTAAAGTCCAAGCATGTTCCACATTATTTCGAAAATAATATACTGAAAATAGGTTCATCTATAAAATGTTCGACTCATATTTGGCTTGATTGATATGAAGGATCAACCAGTCCTGGTCAGAGTCGGTTAGTATGTATGATTATACTCCGTGGCTCATAGCGATGCACTAGCTCTACATCTGGAACCAGGAGTAAGGTCCTAACATCTCACGCCCATCTACGTGGCTAAGTACACAAACACATTAGTCCTATGTGTTGTGAGATGTACTTTCTCCTTAAATCTATAGGTGCATGATATCTAAGGTATGTCCTATGCTAGTTCCATAAAAATGAAATAAAAGAAATAGTAGTAAGAACATATAATTTGCATGTACCTATTCTATTACGCACATGCCCAATTTTCGTCTTAATAGACTAAATTCGGCTTCGGGTAGGGGTTTAGTAAATAGGTCTACTAAGTTAGACTTCGATTTGACGTATTCGAGTTGTATGGCTCCGTTGGCCACATGTTCTCGAATGAAATGGTGTTTAACTTCTATATGTTTGGTCCTAGAGTGACATATCGGATTCTTTGTAAGATTAATTGAACTAATGTTGTCTACGTGAAGTTTAGTATTCGTAAAGTCTAACTTAAAGTCGCGGAGAGTGTGCTTCATCCAAAGAAGTTGAGTGACACACTCACCCATCGCAATGTATTCGGCTTCGGTGGTAGATAAAGCGACACAGTGTTACTTCCTACTGCACCAACTTACTAGACTCGAGCCGAGTAGTTGACAACAACCACTCGTGCTCTTTCTATCGAGTTTACTACCGGCATAATCCGAATCGGAGTAGCCGATTAGTTCGAACTTCGTAGATCTAGGGGACCAAATACCAACGTTAAGTGTACCCTTTAGATATCTAAGGATATGCTTAACTAGGGTTTGGTGAGACTCCTTAGCACAGGTTTGAAACCTGGCGCACATACTTACTGCGAATAGGATGTCGGGTCGACTCGCAGTTAAGTATAGGAGACTTCCTATCATGCTCCTATAGTACTTTAAGTCAATGGTCTTACTTTCTAGGTCTTCTCCTATGTTAACGTTAATCGCCATTGGGGTGTTTATTACCTTGGCGTCTTGCATTCCAAATCTTTTAATTAACTCCTTAGTGTATTTTTGTTGATATAGGTATATACCATCCTTAGTTTTTTTAATTTGTAGACCTAAAAAGAAACTTAACTTGCCTACCAAGTTCACTTCGAACTCACTTTCCATGAGTGAAACGAACTCGTTTAGTAAGGCTGAGTTAGAGGTTCCAAAAATTATATCGTCTACGTAAATTTGAGCTATGAATATTTCTTTACCTAAGGTTTTTACGAAGAGAGTTGGGTCAACTAAGCCTTGGTTAAACCCTTTTGACTTAAGATGGATTGAAAGTCTCTCGTACCAAGCTCGAGGAGCTTGTTTAAGTCCATAGAGAGCTTTCTTAAGTTTTAGAACATGGTCGGGTTTATCTAGATTTTCGATCCGGGGGGTTGGCTAACATAAACTTCTTCTTTAATGTATCCATTTAGGAATGCCGACTTAACATCCATTTGAAACAGCTTAAATCCTCGATGTGCGGCATAAGCTAGCAACATTCGAATGGATTCGAGTCTAGCTACTGGGGCATAGGTTTCGTCGTAATCTAATCCTTCGACTTGACTAAACCCTTTGGCGACTAACCTAGCCTTGTTTCTAACTACTTCACCTTTATCATCAAGCTTATTTCGAAACACCCACCTTGTTCCAATTATTGTTTTGTCTTTAGGTGGTGGTACTAATTCCCACACTTCATTCCTAGTAAATTGAGCTAGCTCTTCTTGCATTGCAATAATCCAATCGGGATCAAGAAGAGCTTGTTCAATTGATTTGGGTTCTATCTTTGAAATTAAGGAAATTTGACTAAGGTTCCTATAGGATGCTCTAGTTCGAACTCCTAGATTAGGATCTCCTATCACTTGGTCGATAGGATGATTCGTTTGAGTCCTAGTTGGATTTGGGTTTGAGTCTACAACTTGATCCATAGGATGACTCGTTTGAGTTCTAGTTTGGTTGGAGTCATCTATCACGTGATCAATAGAGTGATTTGGTTGAACACTAGTTTGACTCGGATTACTTGTCACTTGGTCGACAAGAGAAGTTGGTTGATGTGGATTAGACTCGATCTCAGGGTCGGAGACGAGTTTGGTATCAGTGGGCTCAACACTTGGGGTCATTAAGGGTTTTGTAGGTTCGGGCACTTCATCGAACACTACATTAATAGTCTCTTCGACTCTAAGAGTGTCGTGGTTATATACTCTATAGGCTCGACTTGTAGTCAAGTATCCTAGAAAGATTCCGGTCGTGGTTTTGGATGTAAATTTCCCTAGGTAATCCTTATTGTTTAAGATATGTACCTTACACCCAAATACCCTAAAGTACTTGATGTTAGGTATTTTATCGTGATAAATCTCGTACGAGGTGTTAAGGTGCCTTTTTACCATAAGGATCCTATTTTGGACATAGCATGTCGTACTCACGGCTTCTGCCCAAAACCTATCGGGTAGGTCGTATTCGTTCAACATGGTCCTAACGGCTTCCTGTAGAGTTTGGTTTTTCCGCTCCACTAGGCCATTTTGTTGAGGGGTCCTAGGGCAAGAGAATTCATGGTGGTATCCATTTAGGTTACAGAAGTCGGTTAACCTTTGATTTTCGAATTCACCACCATGATCGCTTCTAAGTCTTTTAACCTTAAGTTCTTTTTTATTCTCGATTAATTTGAATAGATTGATTAATTGATCTAGGGTATCATTTTTATGTTTGATGAACCTAACCCAGGTAAACCTGGAGTAGTCGTCAATTATGACTAAGCAATATTGACTTCTATTGAGTGACTTGGCTCCATGTGAATCGAATAGATCCATATGCAGGAGCTCAAGTACACTGGAGGTTCGTTCTTGGTTAGTTAACTTGTGTTGTGTCCTAGGTTGTTTTCCTTGTTGACAAGCATTACAGATTTTATTAACCAAGTTGTTGAGGTTGGGTAAGCCTCTGACTAAGCCACTCTGACTCATCTTGTGGACGAGTCTTGGGTGCGAGTGACCGAGTCGTCGGTGCCACAACCATGATTCCTCTTCCTGTGTCATAAGACATTTGGCTGAGGATTTGATTAAGTTAATTGTGTAAATGTTATTTGTCCTAGTTCCTTTGAGTATTGTTTTAGCTGTTTTATTTGTTTTAATTACACATTCATTTTCTAAAAATACGACCTTATAGTTATTGTCACATAATTGACTTACGCTAAGCAGGTTATATTCGAAATTCTCTACAAGTAATACATTTTTAATAATAAAATTCGAGTTAAGCTCGATATCACCTGATCCGATGATTTTGAGCTTGCTGTTATTCCAAAAGCTACCGATCCTTGTCATTTGAATCGAAGCTTTGTGAATTTGAGTTGATCCCCGGTCATGTGTCGGGAGCAACCGCTGTCCAATATCCATTGATCCTACACACAAGGTGGTTGGATTTGATGTTAGATTTTTTTTTTAAAAAAAAAATTGGTTGTAAGTTGTTAAACCTAGGTCATCTCACCTGTGTCTATATGATCAAGCATGTTATTCTTATGTGTCTTTTGTGAGATGACTTCCAATTAAGTTGATTAAGTGCATTTAGGTTCAAGTAATTTTATGTTAGATTTGGATTTGACCCTAGGCTTGTCAAGTTTACCTTTTCAAGATCATGGCTTCCAGGTCATGGCGAGGCACAGGGGCCTTCTTTTATCGGATCATCGACCACTTCCTTAGACAAATCCATGTTGAAGAAAATGATGACTTGACTCACCTAAGATTATTTCCTAGTCTAACTGGTTATTTTTGAAAAGAGGCTCCCTGAGGCTCAATCTTTTCGAAGAATTTTAGTTGGTTATGTTTTTGAAAAGAGGCTCCCCGAGGCTCAATCTTTTCGAAGAATTTTAGTTGGTTATATTTTTGAAAAGAGGCTCCCCGAGGCTCAATCTTTTCGAAGTTGATTATGTTCATGTTCTAAGTGAGTTCACAAGTTTTAAAGTACAAACTTTCTAAGTTAAAGCATGCAATTTCTAAGTTAAAGCACAAACATTCTAAGTTAAAACATGCAATTTCTAAGTTAAAGTACAACCATGTTTTGTACTGGCTCCCCCTAGACCGTTGAATCGGTTCGGTCTATCCACATAGTGGATTTGGTCCTTGGGAATCCAGTACGGGTTGGATCCTAGAGTTGAAATCAAAAGGTTCTTAGGGACCCATGCTTGGACATGTTTCCTATGTCGACTTACAATCGACATATACGACCTATTAGTCGTGTTTAAGTTAAATCCTAGTCCAGCCTTATTGTACATGACCCTTTGAGATCCAAGTAGGAGGTCAAGTCCTTTGGATCCCGAAGTGAACCTTTCCAACGTGTTCCTAAGATCTTTGACTTGACTTTTCAAGAGAGAGTTCTCAACTTCGAGCTTTTCAACTCGAGTTGAATCCTTCTCTTGAACTCGACTACTCGAAGAGGTTAGGGAGACCTCATGTTTGAGGAGTTTAACCTCCTCAACAAGGGTCTCGACCTTGGACTCGGACTTAGCTAACTTCCTAGACAAAAACCTAACCGTATTATGTAAAGTATTAAATAAAGTTCGACTTACTTTAAGGGTATCTTTTGAACCGGATGCGTATCCGTGGCTTGACTTGAAGGTAGCTTCATAGTCCGAGTCATCCTCAGGTTCTGACTCAAGTTCAAGCTCGGTCTCCGTGTCCGACTCAATTGATTTCGCCATGAAGACGTGGTCTTCGTCTTCTTTGGATGATGCTTCTTCCCATGATGCGTTGAGGGCCTTCTTGTGCTTAGGTGTTTGGTGGTTCAGCTTGGGGCACTCGGACTTGATATGTCCAAACCTGTTACACTCATAACACCTAATATTAGAACTTTTAGGCTTACCTTGGTTGAGTCGAGTCGTGGTTCACTTTCGTCCCTTGGCTATCCTTCGAGCTAGGTTCATTAGTTCGGCAGTCAACTCCGGGTCAACTTCTTCTTCGGACTCGTCTTCCTCCTCGGTTGGTGGTGGCTTGCTTGCGATTTTCTTCTTCTTTGATTCTGCAAACAAGGCTATACCCCTCTCGGGTTCCGAGTTGGACTGCTCATGTAATTCGAAATCGGAAAAGAGTTCATCTAACCTAATTTTAGAAAGATTCTTGGAGACCTTGTAGGCATCGACCATGGATGCCCACAAGGTAGTCCTCGGAAACGAGTTTAGAACATACCTTATAAGGTCGCAGTTTTTGACCTTTTGCCCGATTGCGTGTAGGTTGTTGACTATGTCCTGGACTCGGGCGTGAAGTTGGGTCGCGGACTCGTGTTCCTGCATTTTTAGGTTATATAGTTTATTGAAAAGAAGATCATGCTTACATACCTTGGCTTCATCGGTCCCTTCGTGTAGCTCCACTAGTTTCGTCCAAAGATCTTTTACACTTATGAAGGGGCCGACGCGATTTAGCTCCTTCTTGGATAGGCCGCATTGGAGGATTTGTGTTGCATTGGCGTCGGCTTCGACTTGTCATTTTGTCGCAATGGTCCATTGATCATAATCCAAGGAGTCACCCACTTCATTAGTCGGAAGTGCGAAACCCGTTTGGATTATGATCCACATATCGATTTGGGTTTTGAGAAAGCATTCCATCCGACCCTTCTAATAACGGAAGTCATCTCCATTGTAAAACGGAGGTCGGACGGTGCTAAAACCCTCGAGATGGGCCATTAGAACAAAAGACACAAATAGACGGAGACGAAGAAACTAACAACGACAAAAACACGAAAACAAGTACCAAGACTCGCGTCTTGGATTAGTAGTGCGGCAGAAAAACTTAACAAGGCGAAATAAATAAAAAAAACAGAATTAAAAGAAAAATAAATCTGTAAAAAGGCTAGATTGGTGGTTTCACCAAATCTTAGCAACCCCCGGCTCTGATACCAATTGTTGGATCGATGCGGTTCGCTAGAGGGGGGGGTGAATAGCGATAAAAACTTTTCATAATCGTTCGTTAAGGTACGAGTAAAATGTAGCAGAAAGATAACAATAAATAAAAACACGAGGGTTTTTACTTGGTTCGTAGCCTACCGCTACTACTCCAAGGCCCTAGTGGTCCTTGACCACGCACGGAGGGCAAAATACTAACCAAACTCCTCCTCGTTGGAGATAGGAGTTAAACGAATACAAAACTCGATAAAGACTCAAGGTAGAGGGACACTCCCCCTCTCCTTGATATGATTTAAATCTTTACTAAAAGAAATAAACTGAAATACAATTTAGAACTTTCGTTACCGACGACTTTAAAGGTTGGAGGTTGAAGCTCTAGTCGTCGTCTCGGCAGTGCTTCGTCGTAGGGATGTCGGAGAGTCAGAGCGTATCAGAAGCACTTGGAAGCTTTTTAATTGATGAAAAACCCTAGGTTTGGCCCTCCTTTTATAGCCTTTGAGCCCCTCATCGAATGGGTCTTCAACAAATAAGAATTGGGCACAAAACTCCTTGAAAAATGGTGATAAAGTGGCCATCACGATCGACTCACGGCGACATCGATCAGTCGCGACCTTGATCGGTGACCGATTGGACGATCGAGTCCTCTAAGGTAGCGATCGTGATGCTTGCTGCAAGTCAAAGTTGGCTCAACAAAAACATAATTTCGACGGTCGTCGACCATCCGATCTCGACCTAGACCACCTATGAGATGTCTTGGGTCGGATCTACGCTTAATTCTTTCCCCGTAAAGAGGATATGACCTTGCTTATACTCGTACACACGATCTTACCTTAGTACTTACGTGTTGCTTTTGCTTCCGGCCTTCCACTCAATTCCTTCGGCTCCCTCTGAAGTCTCTTGAGTGTCGCCCGACCACCGCGGCTTCCTCCGGGTGTCGCTAGCCTTCAGCTCCAGCATTGAGACTTTTCTGCACACTTGATTTAGCTCATGAGATAACAATATATGCTTAACTTTGTATCGTTTACTATAATCAAAACTTAGGTGCCTACTGCACCAACAAAAACTACTCCTAAAACCCAATATGATTTTCACACATCAGAAGGTGGATGAGAAGAAGAGGATGGGCTAGGGTTCACCGCAAGAGGATGGGTAGGGATAGTGGGTGGCAATACATCAGAGAGAGTGAGGTTAGAAGGTTGGCTGGTTGGTGGAGCTAAGGTGGAGGATAATGAGAAAGGGATGTTAGGGCAATCAACCCATGTGATATGATTTTGATATGTGTGGCAAAGGGTTTAAATTAGGATGATTGGATTTGATATGTGCATTAGAGTCTTGCAGGACTTAGTAATTCACACATGGAACTTTGGCAAGTTTCACCAACTCACAACCTCGTGCTTGAGTCGGCGAAGGAGCATTGCAGAGTTGTGCGCTTGATCCATCCGCGGGACCATCGGACGAGATGACTTGAAGTGAAGCCAAGGAAGCAGACTTCGAGGGCAAGAGACGCGAAGGAGCATTGCAGAGCCATGCACTTCATGCTGCTGAGGGACGTGTCCACGAATGAAGAGAGCTTCGGCGAGGGACTTCAAGTGAGATGAGAGAATGAGTGAAATGTAAGTAGCTCATTAGGTGAACTTGGCCGAATGGCTATGTGTCGGAGGCTCGACAACAAGGGTTGAGATTTACCCAACCGTCAGATGCTCAAACGGATGTTATGTTTGAGGTTTACCTAGAATTAGTCGACTGCCATTTCATGGCAGTCGACTGCTCCAAGTCGATCACAAATCAACTGGTGTTTGGCTGCGAAACCAAGTCGATCAGTCAACTGATTAAGGGAAGCAGTCGACTGATCACACTATGTACGAGCACATAAGCTAGTTGTCACTCGACTGGGAGTCGACATCAGTCGACTGATGATATCATCAGTCGACTAATAATTCGACTGTTGGAGAAGGTGACCGCTGATCCCGCGAATCCGGCCTAGTCAGAAGCCGTTGGAGTCGACATCAGTCGACTGATAGTGTCCAAAGAGAAGATTTGCTTCCTCCTTATAAAAAGAGAGGGTAGGGGCTTTTATATGGTTAATGTTCATGCTCTAAACATCCTATTAAGTGCCCCACAAAGCTGAAACTCCTTCTAGTTTTCTTTCACATCTATTGTAAAAGAAGGAGTGTTCTCATTGTTGTAAAGGTTTACCTCCACCTTGCTTGGGATAAAGGGAGAGACCAATAGTGGATTGGTTTCAGAGTGATTCATTGGAGACGAATCGGACCATGGATTAGCGGCGAGGCCGTGAACCACGTTATATCATTTGTTAGCATTGATTTTGTTTTTGCTTATCTTAATTGCTTGTTTAGTTTTGTTTCCGTTGCGCTAATATTATTTGTAGACAAGCAATTTCATTATACGACGATTGAGGGCTATTCACCCCCCTCTAGCCGGCCACCGACATTCCAACAAGTGGTATCAGAGCCAAGGAAGTTTGTCAAGGACTAACCACCACAACAAGCACTACATCAAGGATGGCCGGCTCTAACATTCACCCACCGATATTCGAGGGAGAATTTGCGTGGTGGAAGAAATGCATGGAGGTATTCTTCGAAACCGACTTTGAAATTATATTAATAATGGAAAATGGTTTCGAGATACCTAGGGATGAAAATGGGGAGCAAATAGAGAAGAAAAGATGGACAAAGATGTTGGATCGAAGCGGATCGCTAGAGGGGGGGGGTGAATAGCGATAAAAACTTTTCTTTTAAATCGTTCGATAGACAATTAAACGCAGCGGAAATTAAAATAAAAACTAAATGAGACAAATAGTTTTTTTACTTGGTTTGTAGCCTTCGGCTACTACTCCAAGGCCCTAACGGTCCTAGACCGTGTACGGAGGGCAATTCACTAAAACACTCCTCCTCGTTGGAGGTAGGAGTTTTACGATTACAAAAGCCTTCGAAGCAAAAAGATAGAGAGACAAACCCTCTCTTCTATTAAAGTAAAATGCAACGAAAATCCTCGATTAAAAAGAATTGCAATATTGAAAGCAATAACAAATTAAGATTATACCAACAACTAAACAAAAGAAACTTTAAGCTAGGGTTGTTGGCAGCACTTCGTTGTTGTAGAGTCGTCGGAGAGTTGCAGCATAACGGAGGCTTTTGAGCACTTAGAATTGAGGATGAAACCATAGGTTTGGCCCTCCTTTTATAGCCTTTAAGCCCCTCAACGAATGGGTCTTCAACCAATGACAAATGAGCACAAAACTCCTTGAAAAATGGTGATAAAGCTTGACTCCTCGAGGTTGATTTTTGACCACCGGTTGAACTGGCCGGTTGAACTGGCGCCGGTTGAACTGGTCGGTTGAACTGATGGCCAGGATTTTTGACTACAATAAAGAGTTAGCTCAAAATATAAGTGGATTCGACGGCCACTTGCCGTCCGATCTCAACATAGACCTTCCATGGGAAGTCTTGGGTCGGATCATCGCCTAAGATCATCCCCGTAAAGAGGATATGACCTCACTTACGCTCGCACACACGAGCTTACCTCGATACTTACATGTCGCTTTTTCTTCCGGCCTTCCACTCGATTCCTTCGGCTCCCTCCGAAGTAACTCGAGTGTCGCCCGACCACCGCAGCTTCCTCCGGGTGTCACTAGCCTTCAGCTCCAGCATTGAGACTTTTCTGCACACTTGATTTAGCTCGTGAGATAACAATATAAGCTTAACTTTATATCGTTTGCTATAATCAAAACTTAGGTTCGACTTAGGTGCCCACTGCACCAACAATCTCCCCCTTTTTGATTTATGGCAAACCCACATACAAAGTTAAGACAAAAATAAGTATGAGATTATGCATGAATGAGTAGGAGTATATAAAAATTCTTTTTTAAGTGCTCCCCCTTGAGGAATCCTCCCCCTTGACCGAGGGTGAGTACTTGAGAAAGGGTTTTAACTCTCCCTCTTGATATGTGCTACTAAGAAAAAGAATTAAGTAACCAAAATTACTTAATATTGGCCATAGTGTTTAAAATAAGTTTTAAGTTAAGAAACCAAATGATTTCTTAACCTTGGCCTTTTGTTAAAAGTTAAATAAGTTTTCAAAACTTAAAGTTAACTTTTGGTTTAATTATGAAGTAAGAGTTAAGTTATCAAAAAAAAATTTTTGACCCCTTAACTTTTGTCCTTTTTCTCCTTTTTCTCCCCCTTTTGTCGTATATCGAAAAGACTAAGGGGTGTGTGGAAAACAAAATAAATGTTAAATTTAAAGTCCAAGCATGTTCCACATTTTTATTTTTAAAAATAATATACTGAAAATAAGTTCATCTATAAAATGTTCGACTCATATTTGGCTTGATTGATATGAAGGATCAACAAGTCCTGGTCAGAGTCGGTATGATTATACTCCGTGGTTCATAGCGATGCACTAGCTCTACATCTGGAACCAGGAGTAAGGTCCTAACATCTCACGCCCATCTACGTGGCTAAGTACACAAACACATTAGTCATATGTGTTGTGAGATGTATTGGCTCCTTAAATCTATAGGTGCATGATATCTAAGGTATGTCCTATGCTAGTTCCATGAAAAAAAAGTAAGAAATAGTAGTAAGAAAATATAATTTGCAAGTTCCTATTCTATTACGCACATGCCTAATCTTCGTCTCAAGAGACTAAATTCGGCTTCGGGTAGTGGTTTAGTAAATATGTCTGCTAGGTTAGATTTCGAGTCAACATATTCGAGTTGTATGGAGTCGTTGGCTACATGTTCTCGAATGAAATGGTGTTTTACCTCTATATGCTTTGTCCTTGAATGGCATATAGGGTTCTTAGTTAGATTTATCGAACTTATGTTGTCTACAAAAATTTTAGTTTTGGTGAAGTCCAACCTAAAGTTTCGGAGAGTGTGCTTCATCCAAAGAAGCTGAGTTACACACTCACCCATCGCAACGTATTCGGCTTCGGTGGTAGATAAGGCAACACAATGTTGCTTCCTACTACACCAACTCACTAGACTTGAGCCGAGTAGTTGACAACAACCACTCGTGCTCTTTCTATCGAGTTTACTACCGGCATAATCCGAATTGGAGTAGCCGATTAGTTCGAACTCCGTAGATCTAGGGTACCAAATACCAACTTTAAGTGTGCCCTTAAGATATCTAAGGATACGCTAAACTAGGGTTAGGTGAGACTCCTTAGCACAGGTTTGAAACCTGGTGCACATACTTACTGTGAATAGGATGTCGGGTCGACTCGCAGTTAAGTATAGGAGACTTTCTATCGCGCTCCTATAGTACTTTATGTCAATGGACTTACTTTCTAGGTCTTCTCCTATGTTAACATTAATCGCCATTGGGGTGTTTATTATCTTAGCGTCTTGCATTCCAAATCTTTTAATTAACTCCTTAGTGTATTTTTGTTGATATAGGTATATACCATCCTTAGTTTGTTTAATTTGTAGACCTAAAAAGAAACTTAACTCGCCTACCAAGTTCATTTCAAACTCACTTTCCATGAGTGAAACGAACTCGTTTAGTAAGGCTGAGTTAGAGGTTCCAAAAATTATATCGTCTACGTAAATTTGAGCTATGAATATTTCTTTACCTAAGGTTTTTACGAAGAGAGTTGGGTCAACTAAGCCTTGGTTAAACCCTTTTGACTTAAGATGGATTGAAAGTCTCTCGTACCAAGCTCGAGGAGCTTGTTTAAGTCCATAGAGAGCTTTCTTAAGTTTTAGAACATGGTTGGGTTTATCTAGATTTTCGATGTATCCATTTAAGAATGCCGACTTAACATCCATTTGAAACAGCTTAAATCCTCGATGTGCGGCATAAGCTTGCAACATTCGAATGGATTCGAGTCTAGCTACTGGGGCATAGGTTTCATCTTAATCTAAGCCTTCGACTTGACTAAACCCTTTGGCGACTAACCTAGCCTTGTTTCTAACTACTTCACCTTTATCATCAAGCTTATTTCGAAACACCCACCTTGTTCCAATTATCGTTTTGTCTTTAGGTGGTGGTACTAATTCCCACACTTCATTCCTAGTAAATTGAGCTAGCTCTTCTTGCATTGCAATAATCCAATCGGGATCAAGAAGAGCTTGTTCAATTGATTTGGGTTCTATCTTTGAAATTAAGGAAATTTGACTAAGGTTCCTATAGGATGCTCTAGTTCGAACTCCTAGATTAGGATCTCCTATCACTTGATCGATAGGGTGGTTAGTCTGAATCCTAGATTGGGTTGGGTTTGTGTCACCTAATGCTTGATCAATGGGGTGACTTGGTTGAACATTAGTTTGGTTGGAGTCATCTATCACTTGTTCAATAGAGTGACTTGGTTGACTTAGGTTAGGATTAACACTAGACCTGATCTCCGGATCAGAGTTAGGTCTAGTATGAATCGGCTCGCTAATTGGGGTTGCCGGGGGTTTTGTAGGTTCATGTCCTTCATCAAATATTACATTGATAGTCTCCTCGACTCTAAGGGTGTCGTGGTTATATACTCTATAAGCTCGACTTGTAGTCGAGTATCCTAGAAAGATTCCGGTCATGGTCTTGGATGTAAATTTCCCTAGGTAATCCTTAGTGTTTAGGATATGTACCTTACACCCAAATACCCTAAAGTACTTGATGTTAGGTATTTTATCGTGATAAATCTCGTATGAGGTCTTAAGGTGGCTCTTTACCATAAGGATTCTATTTTGGACATAGCATGTCGTACTCACGGCTTCTGCCCAAAACCTATCGGGTAGGTCATATTCGTTCAACATGGTCCTAGCGGCTTCTTGTAGAGTTCGGTTTTTCCGCTCCACTAGGCCATTTTGTTGAGGGGTCCTAGGGCAAGAGAATTCATGGTGGTATCCGTTTAGGTTACAGAAGTCGGTGAACCTTTGATTTTCGAATTCACCACCATGATCGCTTCTAATTCTTTTAACCTTAAGGTTTTTTTGATTCTCGATTAATTTGAATAAATTGATTAATTGATCTAGGGTATCATTTTTATGTTTGATGAACCTAACCCAGGTAAACCTGGAGTAGTCATCAATTATGACTAAGCAATATTGACTTTTATTGAGTGACTTGGCTCCATGTGAATCGAATAGATCCATATGCAGGAGCTCAAGTACACTTGAGGTTCGTTCTTGGTTAGTTAACTTGTGTTGTGTCCTAGGTTGTTTTCCTTGTTGACAAGCATTACAGATTTTATTAACCAAATTGTTAAGGTTGGGTAAGCCTCTGACTAGGCCACTCTGACTCATCTTGTGGACAAGTCTTGGGTGCGAGTGACCGCGTCGTCGATGCCACAACCATGATTCCTCTTCCTGTGTCATAAGACATTTGGCTGAGGATTTGATTAAGTTAATTGTATAAATGTTATTTGTCCTAGTTCCTTTGAGTATTGTTTTAGCTGTTTCATTTGTTTTAATTACACATTCATTTTCTAAAAATATGACCTTATAATTATTGTCACATAATTGGCTTACGCTTCATGAGTTATATTCAAAATTCTCTACAAGTAATACATTTTTAATAACAAAATTTGAGTTAAGCTCGATATCACCTGATCCGATGATTTTGAGCTTGTCGTTATTCCCAAAGGCTACCGATCCTTGTCGTTTGAATCGAAGCTTCGCGAATTTGAGTTGATCCCCGGTCATGTGTCGGGAGCAACCGATGTCTAACATCCATTGATCCTACACACAAGGTGGTTGGATTGGATGTTAGATTATTATATTTTTTTAAAAAAAAAAATAGGTTGTAAGTTGTTAAACCTAGGTCATCTCACCGGAGTCTATATGATCAAGCATTTTATACTTATGTGTTCTTTGTGAGATGACTTCCAATTAAGTTGATTAAGTACATTTATGTTTAAGTAATGTTAGATTTGGATTTGACCCTAGGCTTGTCAAGTTTACCTTTTCAAGATCATGGCTTCCAGGTCGTGGTGAAGCACAGGGGCCTTCTTTTATCGGATCATCGACCACTTCCTTAGACAAAGCCATTTTCAAGAAAATGATGACTTGACTCACCTAAAATTATTTCCTCGTCTAACTAGTTATTTTTGAAAAGAGGCTCCCCGAGGCTCAATCTTTTCGAAGGATTTTAGTTGATTATTTGAAAAGAGGCTCCCCGAGGCTCAATCTTTTCGAAGGATTTTAGTTGGTTATTTGAAAAGAGGCTCCCCGAGGCTCAATCTTTTCGAAGGATTTTAGTTGGTTATTTACGTGTTCTAAGTGAGTTCACGAAAGAAAAAAAACAAAAATAAATCTAAGCATGCAATTTCTAAGTTAAAACACAAACATGTTTTGTACTGGCTACCCCTAGACCGTTGAATCGGTTCGGTCTATCCACATAGTGGATTTGGTCATTGGGAACCCAGTACGAGTTGGATCCTAGAGTTGAAATCAAAGTGGTCTTAGGGACCCATGCTTGGACACATTTTTTATGTCTACTTACGATTGACATATACGACTTATTGGTCGTGTTTGAGCTAAACCCTAGTCCGGCTTTGTTGTACACGGCCCTTTGCAATCCAAGTAGGTGGTCAAGTCCTTTGGATCCCAAAGTAAACCTTTCCAACGTATTCCTAAGATCTTCGACTTGACTTTTCAAGAGTGAGTTCTCAGCTTTGAGTTTTTCAACCCGAGTTGAGTCCTTCTCTTGAACTCGACTAGTCGAAGAGGTTAGGGAGACCTCGTGTTTGAGGAGTTTAACATCCTCAACTAGGGTCTCGACCTTGGACTCGGACTTAGCTAACTTCCTAGACAAAAACCTAACCGTATTATGTAAAGTATTAAATAAGGTTCGACTCACCTTAAGGGTATCTTTTGAACCGGATGCGTATCCGTGGCTTGACTTGAAGGTAGCTTCGTAGTCCGAGTCATCCTTAGGTTCTGACTCAAGTTCAGGTTCGGTCTCCGTGTCGGACTCAATCGATTTTGCCATGAAGACGTGGTCTTCGTCTTCTTCGGATGACGCTTCTTCCCATGTCGCATTGAGGGCCTTCTTGTGCTTAGGTGCTTGGTGGTTGAGCTTGGGGCACTCGGACTTTATATGTCCAAACCTATTACACTCATAACACCTAATATTAGAACTTTTAGGCTTACCTTGGTTGTGTCGAGTTGTGGTTCGCTTTCATCCCTTGGCTATCCTTCGAGCTAGGTTCATTCCGGGTCAACTTCTTCTTCGGACTCATCTTCCTCCTCGGTTGGTGGTGGCTTGCTTGCGATTTTCTTCTACTTTGAACCTGCAAACAAGGCTATACCCCTCTCGGGTTCCGAGTTGGACTGCTCATGTAATTCAAAATCCGAAAAGAGTTCATCTAATCTAAGTTTAGAAAAGTCCTTGGAGACCTTGTAGGCATCGACCATGGATGCCCACAAGGTAGTCCTCGGAAAAGAGTTTAGAACATACCTTATAAGGTCGCGGTTTTCGACCTTTTGCCCGATTGCGTGTAGGTTGTTGACTATGTCTTGGACACGGGCGTGGAGTTGCGTCGCGGACTCGTGTTCCTGCATTTTTAGTGTGTACAATTTATTGAACAACAAATCATGTTTGCAAACCTTAGCTTGATCCGATCCTTCGTGTAACTCGATCAGCTTTGTCCAAAGGTCCTTTGTGCTAATGAAGGGGCCGACGCGATTTAACTCCTCCTTGGACAAGCCGCATTGGAGGATTTGTGTTGCCTTGGCATCGGCTTCGACTTGTCGTTTTGTCGCAATGGTCCATTGATCATAATCCAAGGAGTCACCCACTTCATTAGTCGGAAGTGTGAAACCCGTTTGGATTATGATCCACATCTCGATTTGGGTTTTGAGAAAACATTTCATCCGACCCTTCCAATAACGGAAGTCATCTCCGTTGTAAAACGGAGGTCGGACGGTGCTAAAACCCTCGAGATGGGCCATTAGAAAAAAAGACAAAAAAGGACGAAGACGAAGAAACTAGCAACGACAAAAACACAAAACAAGGTACCAAGACTCGCGTCTTGGATTAGTAGTGCGGGAGTAAATTTAACAAAGCGAAATAAATCAGAAATAAACAGAAATAAAAGAAAAATAAATCTGTGAAAAATGGCTAGATTGGTGGTTTCACCAAATCTTAGCAACCCCCGGCTCTGATACCAATTGTTGGATCGAAGCGGATCGCTAGAGGGGGGTGAATAGCGATAAAAACTTTTCTTTTAAATCGTTCGATAGACAATTAAATGCAGCGGAAATGTAAATAAAAACTAAATGAGACAAATAGTTTTTTTACTTGGTTCGTAGCCTTCGGCTACTACTCCAAGGCCCTAACGGTCCTAGACCGTGTACGGAGGGCAATTCACTAAAACACTCCTCCTCGTTGGAGGTAGGAGTTTTACGATTACAAAAGCCTTCGAAGCAAAAAGATAGAGAGACAAACCCTCTCTTCTATTAAAGTAATATGCAACGAAAAGCCTCGATTAAAAAGAATTTCAATATTGAAAGCAATAACAAATTAAGATTATACCAACAACTAAACAAAAGAAACTTTAAGCTAGGGTTGTTGGCAGCACTTCGTTGTTGTAGAGTCGTCGGAGAGTTGCACCGTAACGGAGGCTTTTGAGCACTTAGAATTGAGGATGAAACCCTAGGTTTGGCCCTCCTTTTATAGCCTTTAAGCCCCTCAACAAATGGGTCTTCAACATATCACAAATGGGCACAAAACTCCTTGAAAAATGGTGATAAAGCTTGACTCCCCGAGGCTGATTTTTGACCACCGGTTGAACTGGCCGGTTGAACTGGCGCCAGTTGAACTGGTCGGTTGAACTGATGGCCAGGATTTTTGACTACAATAAAGAGTTAGCTCAAAATATAAGTGGATTCGACGGCCACTTGCCGTCCGATCTCAACATAGACCTTCCATGGGACGTCTTGGGTCAGATCGTCGCCTAAGATCATCCCCGAAAAGAGGATACGACCTCACTTACGCTCGCACACACGAGCTTACCTCGATACTTACGTGTCGCTTTTGCTTCCGGCCTTCCACTCGATTCCTTCGGCTCTCTCCGAAGTAACTCGAGTGTCGCCCGACCACCGCGGCTTCCTCCGGGTGTCGCTAGCCTTTAGCTCCAGCATTGAGACTTTTCTGCACACTTGATTTAGCTCGTGAGATAACAATATAAGCTTAACTTTATATCGTTTGCTATAATTAAAACTTAGGTTCGACTTAGGTGCCCACTGCACCAACAAAAGAGACAAAGGGAAGAGTACTTGGCGAACTCAACGGCAAAGCACCACCTCTACAACGTACTCCCCCAACAAGAAGTAAATCAGATAGGGGAATGTGCAAGCGCCAAGGAAATGTGGGAGAAACTCATAGAACTCCATGAAGGCACTTCCGAGGCCAAGCTTTCAAGGAGAGACCTTCTTCGCTCCCAACTAACAAATATCAAACTTGAAAAGGGAGAAAAGGTAACCTCATTACACTCTCATTTTAAAGAAATTTTAATTGGACTAACGTGTGAAGGAGAAAAGCTATCAAACTGGGACATGATAATGAAGGCTATAGATGTCTTTCCCCGGTCCTCGAAGTGGAGCTCAATGGTGGACTCCTACATCTCCAAAAATTTAGAAGTTAGCACCTTAGAGGAGTTCTTCTCAACCATGGAGCACCATGAAACAAGGCTTGAGGGAGTAATTGAAGATTCAAGTATCAAGCCATCAAGAGGAGTAGCCTTAGTAGCCAACAAGGGGAAGAAGAAGAAGATAGAGACTCCCTCCTCATTCGAAGAAGCATCCTCCTCATCCTCCATGAATAGCAATGAAGATGCTTATATGGTAAGGAAGGTAAGGTGTGCCTTAAGAAATTTAAAATTTAACAAATCTTATGATAGGAGAAGGCATAAGAGGAAGATCATATGCTACAATTGTCAACAAGAGGGTCATATAAGAGATGATTGCCCCCTCTTGAACAAGAGCAAAGAAGAGAAAAGAAAGAAAGAGGAAAAGAAGAAGGGGAGCAAGAAAAAGGAAGAAGAAAAGAAGGGCAAAAAAAAGGGGAAGGCCAAAGCACTCAAGGCAAGGACATGGGATGATCCTTCCTCATCGTCATCATCGAAGGAAGAAAATGCTTTTGTCACAAACCTTTCCTTGATGGCATTTGATGATCTAGACACCTCCTCCTCCGAGCAAGAAAAATCAAGCACAAGTGAGGAGAACTCTAGTGAAGGGGGAGGCTCATCATCATCCTCTTCATCCGAAGAAGAAGACATGGAAAGTATGGTAACGAATCTAACCCACAAGAAAATAGTTTCCATGATTTCTAGCTTAATTAGGGATTTATTTAGGGCCAAAAATAAAAATAAAAGCATGCTATATCAAATTAAGGCCCTAGAAAATAAATTAGAACAAGCATGTTTAAATATTAATGATGATGATGCATGCTCACACGATAACTATATGTCTTTTGATGTTAATGATGCATGCATTGAGGAAAATAGGATGTTAAGGGAAAAGGTAGACCATTTGACTAAAGCCCTAGAAAAATTCACCATTGGCTCCAACACCCTTAATATGATTATAGGGAACCAAAGGGCAAGCTTCAATAGGAAAGACCTAGGATATAAGGGAAAGACAAATGAAAAGGCCTATAAATGTTTGATTGCTAGGGGTCAAGCCAAGAACAAGACAATAGCTAGAAAATGGATCCCTAAGGAATATTTAGTGAACCCCATAGGAAAGAACTTATTTTGGGTACCTAAAACCATCCTTAAGGGTTAGGAAGACCCTAGGTTAGTCAACCATAAGGATTTTACTTATATCATACTATTTGGTTGACTTAGAATGATGTGGACTTAATTTTTGAAATAGTGTTGGGTGATGATAATGCACCCACAAATAGTTTAAATCATGCCTTGGGTGATGCTTGACTTATTATCATGATTTTATATCTAATGCATGATTACAAATTGATGGATACATTTGTTTCATGATCATAATATGAAATAAATGCATATATGTCTTTATGATCAAGTGGTTTCTTAGAGTGATACTTAGCCTTGTGTAGAATTGCATGAATTTGAAGGTTAAGTATATAAATACCTTTAGGAACATCTTGTAGGGGGATCGGTTGGCCGGCTAGAGGGGGGTGAATAGCCCTCTTACGATGTATGTCGTATTTTGCTCGTTCTCGTTGCGTTGCTTGTCTACGATTGTCGTTAGCGCAGCGGAAACAATAAAACAATAATAATACTAACAACAAATAAGCACACGCAAACACACACGATATACGTGGTTCAGAACCGAATGGTTACTACTCGACGGGCGAGCTCCTCGAGCTCTAGAGATGCACACGGCAATACTCAAAACTCCTTCTCGACTACACGTCGGAGGTGGAGAAACCTCTCACAAGCAATTACAACAGTAATATAGAAATACAAGCAAATACACAAATACAATACACAAGAAAACTATCACCGATTGCTTTGATCACTTTGTTTGTTGCTTGCTTTAGATGGCTCTTGAAGGACTGGAATGCAGCAACAATTCCCCTCCAATAGCTCCACAAAAGGCTTTGCAAAATCCTCCAACTCGAGCTCCATTTATAACCTGCATCAAGCTATTTTCGCGCCCATCAGTCGACTGATCGTGACCATCAGTCGACTGTCCCGTAGTCGTTGTCTCACAACGGCCAGATCCACGTTGGTTAAGTTCCAACGGATCACACATCAGTCGACTGATGGCACCCATCAGTCAACTGATCATCCATCAGTCGAGTGCTGCCAAGCTCGACTCCATTATGTGCCCGTACACAGTGTCATCAGTCGACTGCCATCCCTCGGCAGTCGATTGATCCTCCCAAAAGTCGACTGCCATCCCTCGACAGTCGACTGATCAGCCAGACTTGGTTCAGTCGAACACTGGTCGAACCCATACGACCTAGAGCAGTCGACTGGCACCTATGCCAGTCGACTGATGTCGGCCAAAACCTCAAACATAATGATGTTTGAGCCTCCGACACTCAGTCTTAGCCACTTGGCCAAGTCCACCTTATCCCTCATGGTGTTCCCCACCGAATCTCTCTTCCCTCGGCCTACGTCCCTCAGATGCGTCAAGCGCATGGCTTCGCAACGCCATCCTTCGCGTCTCATGCCCTAGAAGTATGCTTCCCTTTGGGCTCACTCCATTCGCTCCCCGTCCGACGGTCCCTCGGATGCACCAAGCGCACGGCTTCGCAATGCCATCCTTCATCGACTCAAGGACCCGAGCCTAGTGAACTTGCCAAGTTCTCAAGACTTCCCAAATGTACCGCGCACGGGTTCGCAATGCTTTGAATTTCCCATGCCAAGAACCAAGCGCACGGCTTCGCAATGCTTTGGACATTCCCGTTCCAAGGCTTCCCCCTTGGACTTCCACACCAAGCTCCATGCTTGGATTTTCCATGCCAACCCCATGTTGGACTTTCCCATGACAATCCCATGTCATGAGTTTTGTCTATCATCAAAATATCATCAAGGTACTTCTCGAGTTAAACTCGAGTCAACCTGGGCCGATTGCACCAACAATCTCCCCCTTTTTGATGATTGACAAAAACTACCATCTCAAGTCTACCAATTCTCCCATGTTGGCAATTCTCATATCCCAATGAGAATTCCAACGAATCCTAATTGGTAACTTGGTAACTTCTCCCCCTTTTTGACATTACATCAAAAAGGTCCTCCCCAAGGGTATGAATGTCTCATATCCCAATGAGATCTTACAACCTCTCCCTTGGAGGAACACATGCCTACAATCTTTCTAGTGATCCCATATCACTTAAAGAGAGGCAACCCAATTTTCCTCCCATGAGGAAATACACATCCATCTTTCCATGATGGATACCTCCCCCTAGAGACTTGCTCCCCCTTGATCATTCCACCAACAATGTCCTTGGAGAGTCCCTAAGCCAATAGGAACATTAAACCAAAACAAAATTAAGGCAAAGTTCGACAATGAACTCTCTTCCACCTTAAAGTTGATACTCACCCTCAACCCAACTCCTAATCCATATCCAATGGATTTCCACCCTCTCTAATGCTCTCCCAAGCATATCCTAGGGCTAGGAGTGGTTAGGGGACCAAAACATGGCTAAACATGGGCCTAACTATCAAGTTTACCCGAAATCAACTGATCGACTCGTCGATACCGATCATTGGACTTACCATCATCGATCATGCCATCCCGGTGATCGATCGATACGATCATGATTTTGATTCGAGAAAATGGATTTTCGAAATCCATAAGTAAATATACGTAATTTTAAAAATCTTGAAAATGCATACGTATAATACTTATCCTAAACACTATGGGTGAAAAATATTGGAAATTTATTTTACCCATTAAATTAGGAGATTGATACAAAGTTCAAAATTTAAGAAAAGCTTCAATAAAGAGCCATCTTTGTATCATCCCATTCAATGGTGATAGCTATCAAAAGATAGGCTTCACCAAGGTTTTTCAAAATGTTTTTCAAACCTTTATTTTATTTTTCCTAAACATCTCACCAATATCTAGATGTGTAAAACACATACAAGTCAAATTTTTGTGAGATGTGGGTTTTGTTTTGTTTATGTTCTCATGCATATTTCTAAGGCAATATTCTTTGATTCCCATCAAATCATGCCATAGTCCATAATTTCATTTTATTTATATGCATGATATGATTATGGCATAGATATGATATAAGTAAAAGCATATGCCAATATCATGATGTCATGGCATGTAAATGAGATCTAGGCATTCATGACATCTAAACATAATTCTAAACATGATCATGACATTTTATAGATAAAAATGAAAATGATGTCATGACATGGTAAGGCAAACAAATCATGGCAAGTAAAATATACTAAGGTATAGAATACCTAAGTGTGAAAATCAATTTGCCATTTTTAGGGACTAAATTCACTTTGCCTTAAACCATTCATTTCCCTAGTGCGCCAAAAACCCAAAATGGCACACCAATACCTCTAAGACCTAATTGTGTCAATTTAATCATTTTTAACTTCTCAAACCATATTGGCACACCCTAATGTGTCAACTCACAATGGCTAGATTAACCACCCATCCACTTAGGGTGGACACACCCTAATCCATTTAGCGTGAATCAATCACGCTTTTAGGAACCCAATATCTATTGGAGCTCCTTGGGTTAACAAGGTATTCCCTAGGGATAACTTCCCTAGATACCTTCCTAATGACCCTTTTAGGCTTTGAAGTCATAGTCTTTTGGGTCTTTCCTAGGTCAACTCTAGAGGTGACTCCTCCATTGACCTTCTTAGTGGCTACATTTGATTTCTTTGAGGTGTTAGCCACTAAACACATACCATGGCTAGACTTAGGGATGACTTCCCTATTAGCCTTGGTTTGTCTAGACCTAGATGATGTTCCATAATTAAATGGAACATTATGGTAGGACATAGGTTTGTGACCCAAACCCTTCTTGCCCTTAGATGTTTCTTGTTTCCTAGGTCTTGACTTTTGTACATTAGACCCCTTAACCGAATTTGATATTATTGCTAGGGTCTTCTCCAATTTTTCTAGCCTTGACCTCAAGGCTTGGTTTTCTAACTCTAATTTTTCCAATTTTGAATTTTCATTTATCTTTTGGGAAATGTTTTTCTTTTTAGGCATATGCCTAGATTTCTTTGGATTAACACCCAAGTTTTCTTCAATTCTCCTCCTAATTGACTCCCTAGGTAAAATAGATCTAGTGTTTTAAGTCCTAGGTTTGTCCTTAGTTATATGAACATGCTTGGCACCTAGACAATACACCTTATTATTTCTCTTAGCATGCTTTTCATTGATAATAGCAAGAGAACTAAAATAATTTTTAGCATGCTTTTTGACTTTAGGAATTAAAGGTGCATTAACTAAATGTACCTTAGGGTTAGCTTTAGGAGCTCCCCCAACATGAATTGCACCTTCTTGCCCTTTCTTTCTCCCCCTAGGGCATTGGCTTCGGTAGTGTCCCTTTTGATTGCATTTGAAGCACACAATGTGCTCTTTGCTCTTGATTTTGGGAACACCGGCATCGTTTGACTTTGGGTTGACTTTTGGTGTCGATGCCTTCTTCTTAGCCAATTTAGGGCATTTGCTCTTGTAATGCCCTTTCTCCCTACACTCAAAGAATATTATGTGATTTTTATTTAAAATAATAACACTTGAGTTACCTAGGGAGGTGGTGGAGGCCTCTTCACTTCTTCCGGAGGTAGAAGCTTCATTTTGATCTTGCTCCGGAATTGAAATCCTTTCCTCCCCCTCAACGCTAGAGGTGGAGGTCTCCTCCAAATCATCAACATCATCAAAAGTAGATGGTGTTTCTTCTTCGGCATTATCCTCTACATGTGCCGGTTGGGAGTTTTCTTGAAATTTCATTATCTTCTCCCATAATTCCTTTGCATCCCTATAGTCACCCAAACTAGACCAAATTTTGTTAGGTAACAAATCACTAAATAATTTTATTACCTCGAGATTTGTCTTGAAGTCCTTAATTTGGTCTTGGGTCCACCTTGACTTTTCAATTGGCTTGTTGTATTTGTCCCTAGGCATCTCAAAACCATTTTCTATAATAATCATATAATCAAAATCGGTTTCGAGATATACCTCCAACCGTTTCCTCCACCAAGCAAAATCTCCATTGAATTTCGGTGGATGGATGAAGTCGGCCATTTTGTAGTGCTCTCGCGGCGGTTTGTCCTTGAAGAGCGACCTCGACTCTGATACCACTTGTAGGGGGATCGGTTGGCCGACTAGAGGGGGTGAATAGCCCTCTTACGATGTATGTCGTATTTTGCTCGTTCTCGTTGCGTTGCTTGTCTACGATTGTCGTTAGTGCAGCGGAAACAATAAAACAATAATAATACTAACAACAAATAAGCACACGCAAACACACACGATATACGTGGTTCGGAACCGAATGGTTCCTACTCTACGAGCGAGCTCCTCGAGCTCTAGAGATGCACATGGCAATACTCAAAACTCCTTCTCGACTACACGTCGGAGGTGGAGAAACCTCTCACAAGCAATTACAACAGTAATATAGAAATACAAGCAAATAAACAAATACAATACACAAGAAAACTTTCACCGATTACTTTGATCACTTTGCTTATTGCTTGCTTTAGATGGCTCTTGAAGGACTGGAATGCAGCAGCAATTCCCCTCCAATAGCTCCACAAAAGGCTTTGCGAAATCCTCCAACTCGAGCTCCATTTATAACCTGCATCAAGCTATTTTCGCGCCCATCAGTCGACTGATCATGACCATCAGTCGACTGGTCCCGTAGCCGTTGTCTCACAATGGCCAGATCCACGTTGGTTAAGTTCCAACGGATCACACATCAGTCGACTGATGGCACCCATCAGTCGACTGATGGCACCCATCAGTCGACTGATCATCCATCAGTCGAGTGCTGGCGAGCTCGACTCCATTCTGTGCCCGTGCACAGTGTCATCAGTCGACTGCCATCCCTCGACAGTCGACTAATCCTCCCAACAATCGACTGCCCTCCCTCGGCAGTCGACTGATCAGCCGGACTTGGTTCAGTCGAACACTGGTCGAACCCATACGACCTAGAGCAGTCGACTGGCACCTATGTCAGTCGATTGATGTCGGCCAAAACCTCAAACATAACGATGTTTGAGCCTCCGACACTCAGTCTTAGCCACTTGGCCAAGTCCACCTTATCCCTCATGGGGTTCCCCACCGAAGCTCTCTTCCCTCGGCCTACGTCCCTCGGATGCGCCAAGCGCACGACTTCGCAATGCTTTGGATTTCCCATGCCAAGCACCAAGCGCACGGCTTCGCAATGCTTTGGACTTTCCCATGCCAAGGCTTCCCCCTTGGACTTCCACACCAAGCTCCATGCTTGGATTTTCCATGCCAACCCCGGACTTTCCCATGACAATCCCATGTCATGAGTTTTGTCTATCATCAAAATATCATCAAGGTACTTCTCGAGTCAAACTCGAGTCAACCTGGGCCGATTGCACCAACACATCTCACACTCACCATAAGGCTAACTTTGATTGAAAACATAGCATGGGTGAGATGATAGGATGATACTAATGGTCCACTAATGGCTATGGCATTTAGATGGTCATTTAAAGTATCAAAAGATCAATAATAGACCAATCATGGGGAAGGCTTATGTTTAATTCATAGACATATTGGCCAAATATCATGGTTGGATATTTCATATATTTTCAAAACCATTTGTTACTTTAAAATCTGTGTTTTCATGTTTTGAAACAATCTAATGCAAAACTAGGTGTTAAAATTGATACAAACTTAATATAAACACTAGTTGTTTTTGAAGCTTTTGGATTTTTAGAAAACCATTGAAAATATAAGTAATTTTCATGAAAACTCATTTTTCTCTGATAAAGGACTTTAAAAGAAATGTGTTTTCAAAATTTCACAATTTTTTGAATTTTTTGGAATTTCTGGTGCATTTTTGAATTTCGGTCCGAAAATCAAAAATAGTTGAAACCAGCGTGCCAGTTGACTGATGTCTGATTCAGTCGACTGTTGGCACTGTTCATAGCCTGATTTCAGTATTTTGGATATTTTTTTTGTTTTTGGGTATTTTTTTTCCTCCTTAGAGTTGATGCCATGTGTGTATGACATTTAGATAATATTTTTGATGGTGTCAAAGGGGGAGAAATAGGGAAGTTTAAGTTAATCATGCTAAAAGGAAAATTTTAGCATGTCTTAAGGGGGAGTTGCATGTTTAAGGGGGAGTTGTTATGCTCATATTATTTATATTATTTCCTTACTTATGTTGTTATTGTTATTTGTTTACCTAACTTAAACGGATTGCTACACATCAAAAAGGGGGAGATTGTTAGGGCAATCAACCCATGTGATATGGTATTGATATTGTGGCAAAGGGTTTAAGTTAGGATGATTGAATTTGATATGTGCGTTGGAGTCTTGCATGACTTAGTAATTCACACATGGAGCTTTGGCAAGTGTTACCAACTCATAACCTCATGCTTGAGTCGGCGAAGGAGCATTGCAGAGTCGTGCGCTTGATGCATCCGAGGGACCGTCGGACGAGATGACTTGAAGCGAAGCCAAGGAAGTAGACTTTGAGGGCAAGAGACATGAAGGAGCATTGCAGAGCCGTGCGCTTGATGCTACCGAGGGACGTGGCCGTGAACGAAGAGAGCTTTGGCGAGGGACTTCAAGTGAGATGAGAGAATGAGTGAAATGTAAGTAGCTCATTAGGTGAACTTGTCCAAATGGCTAAGTGTCGGAGGCTCGACCGCAAGGGTTGAGGTTTACCTGATTGTTGGACACTCAAATGAATGTTAAGTTTAAGGTTTACCCGGAATCAGTTGACTGCTCCAAGTCGATCGCAAATCAACTGGTGTTTGGCTGTGGAACCAAGTCGATCAGTCGACTGATTAAGGGAAGCAGTCGACTGATCGCACTATGCATGGACACAGAAGCTAATCATCACTCGACTGGGAGTCGACATCTGTCGATAGATGATATCATCAGTCGACTGATAATCCGACTGTTGGAGAAGGCGGCCATGGATCCCCTGAATATGACATGGTTAGAAGTCGTTGGAGTTGACATCAATCGACTGATGAAAGCATTAGTCGACTGATAGTGTCCAACGGGAAGATTTGCTTCCTCTCTATAAAAAGAGAGGGTGGGGGCTTTTAGATGGTAAATGTTCATGCTCTAAACATCCTATTAAGTGCCCCACAAAGCTAAAACTCCTTCTTTTAGTTTTCTTTCACATCTATTGTAAAAGAAGGAGTGTTCTCATTGTTGTAAAGGTTTACCTCCACCTTGCTTGGGCTAAAGGGAGAGACCAATAGTGGATTGGTTTCGGAGTGATTCACCAGAGATGAATCGGACTGTGGATTAGTGGTGAGGCCGTGAACCACGTTATATCATTTGTTAGCATTGATTTTGTTTTTGCTTATCTTAATTGCTTGTTTAGTTTTGTTTCCGTTGCGCTAATATTCTTTGTAGACAAGCAATTTCATCATACGACGATTGAGGGCTATTCACCCCCTCTAGCCGGCCACCGACATTCCAACAAGGGATGGGGATAGATGAGGCAGTGGCAAAAGGGGAAGGGGTGATAATTGGTGTCAGGACAGAGGATGGCAAGCCAATAAACCTCCCCCCCCCCCCTCGGTGGCTTCAGCCTGTTGCTCCTAAAGGTGCCGACGGGTGGCATTTTTTAGGATAGCCTTCATTTACAGAGTATGAAGAAGGAAAAGTGTTGTGACAAAGGAGGAGGAGGAATCCTTATAGCGGCGGACGATGATCGGAAAAGCTTTGAAATTGAGGAAGGTGAAATGCGAAGGGAGAAAGTTAATAAACCCTATTTGAAGTTGCAGCACATGTTTTATTGAGGGAGCCAAGGGGTTTTTCAATTACTGTGATGGGCTGTCAATGAGGCTTAGGGCTGGCATAAGAAAGGGAGGAGGCCAATCATTCTCTTAATGCTATAAGAGAAAGTCGTGGTTGATCGAAGAGCTGGGTTCAAGCTCGATTTCAGCCAAAGTTATTATCACCATGTGGTGTTGGAACGGAGGAGCAAGGTTTAAGGTAAGTTCACTCTGGAAGATTGATCAGCCCAGGTCACGATTGACCGGACTCGAGTTTGACTCGAGCGATGTTTTAATGTTTGACATGGAGGTTTGACATTGATGTCTGATAATGTTTTAGGGAGATTGTTGGTGCAATCGACTCGGGTCATGATTGACCGGACTCGAGTTTGACTCGAGGGGAATTTTGATGGTTGACTAGGGTTGACCATGTCATGGGAAAGTCCAAGTTTTGAGTAATTGACATGTAAAGTCCAAGCATGAGTCTTAGCAAGGGAAAGTCCAATATGGGTTGGTAAAGGAAAGTCCAAGCATGGGTCTTGACATGGAAAGTCCAACATGGGTTGGCAAAGGAAAGTCCAAGCTTGAGTCTTGACATTTGAGAAGTCCAAGGGGAATATTGACCACGTAAAGTCCAAGGGTGGAGTCTTGGCAGCATAAGTCTAATGGTTGGCCGCGTAAAGTCCAAGCTGAGTCTTGGCAGTGTATGTCCAATGTGCCTTGGCGGTGTAGACACCGTTATCATGACATAGCCGATGGAAGCACCTGAAGGCTAGCTTATGGATGAACAAGTCATGGATGACTTGGAGGGATCCGATAGGCGCGAGGCTGACGGATGTGGCTAGAAGGCTTAGGTCTAGGCTACGGGTGATCTAGCAAGTATAGGGGCACCATACTGTAGAGGAAATGTTGACCGCTAGAGGGGGTGAATATTATCGTGCTAGTACGTGTTTGAGATTTGACGCCGCTAGAGGGGGGTGAATAGTGCTGAATTCGTACGTAGATGGAAATAGTTCGCATTGCTTGTCTACAATCTTGTTAGTACACAGCGGAATAAACAATAACAAATACAAACACAAGATACAATCACAACACGCACGATATAACGTGGTTTGGAACCGAATGGTTCCTACTCCACGGATCGAGCTCTAAAGAGCCCTAGTGATGCACACGCACTCACTAATCACAAATACTCCTTCTCGACACAAGTCGGAGGTAGAGAAACCTCTTACAATAAGATTACAACAATAATCTAAATACAACAAGCAAATATAAGAAGAAATAGAACAAGAGAAGTAAAGAACACTTTACAAAAACTCTTTAGAAGCTTGCTTGTTGATTGCCTTGGACTAGCACTTAAAAACCCTGATTTGCAGCAGCAAATTGCTTCAAAACGTCCAAGAAAATGGGTTGCAAAAACCCTCCCATCGAGCTCCTTTTATCCTTGTGCGCGACCTGGATTTCCGCCCATCAGTCGACTGCCATAAGTCACCAGTCGACTGATGCCACTGTTGTCGTGAGACAACGGCTCGATCCATGATGGAAAAACTCTAACGGATCTCTTGGCAGTCGATCCGGCCACCGTAATCGGCCGTCATCGGCCACGGTGCATGCAATGCTCACTTTCAACTAGCGCGATCGGCTAACTCCTTGCGGATCGACCGCCAATCGGTCGCTTGATCAAAGATGAGGTTTTAACCCAAGTATGGTGCCCCCATACTTGCTAGACCACCCTTAGCCTAGACCTAAGCCTTCTAGCCACCTCCATCAGCCTCACGCCTCTCGGATCCCTCCAAGTCATCCATGACTTGTTCATCCATCGTGCTAGCTTCTAGGTGCTTCCCTCGGCTATGTCATTCTAATGGTGTCTAAACCGCCAAGGCACATTGGACTTACGTCGCCAAGACTCCGCTTAGTCTTTACGCTGCCAATATCAAACTCCTTGGACTTCCCAAATGCCAAGACTCAAGCTTGGACTTTCCCTTGCCAGCCCATGTTGGACTTTCCATGCCAAGACCCATGCTTGGACTTCTCATTTGCCAAGACCCATGCTTGGACTTCTCATGCCAACAACTCAAGACTTGGACTTTCCCAAATGCCAAGTACCCATGACTTGGACTTTCCATGCGCCAAGTGTCCCACTTGGACTTTACATGCCAAGTACTCAAGACTTGGACTTTACCAAATGCCAAGTGTCCCACTTGGACTTTCCATGCCAAGTACCCATGACTTGGACTTTACCTTGCCAAGACCCATGCTTGGACTTTCCATTTGCCAAGACCCATGCTTGGACTTTCCAAAATCACATGGTCAACTCTAGTCAACCATTAAGGTCTTCCTCGAGTCAAACTCGAGTCCGGTCAAACATAACCTGGGTCGATTGTATAAACAATCTCTCCAAAACATATTAACCGACATCAATGTTAACCATCAATGTCAAACACTTTGTCAAACTACTTTGTCAAACATCAAAACATCACTCGAGTCAAACTCGAGTCCTGGTCAATCGTGATCTGGGCCGATTGCACCAACAATCTCCCCCTTTTTAATGTTTGACAAAAACTAAACAAATCATTTGAGTTAGACCACTAACTCAAATCCCTTACCAATTATCCCAAATTGGTAAACACTCTCCAAATGTTCTCCCCCAAACATTCTCCCCCTTTTTGACTAACATCAAAAAGGTTTTCTCTCCAAGGAGGTCAATGTCTCATGTCCCAATGAGATCTTATAATCTCCCCCTTGATCCAAAAATAAATACCTAGGATGCCTACCATCTTCCTAGTGATAATTCACATATCACTCAAGAGAGACAATCCTATACTCTCTCCCAATTTCCAAATTGGGTATAAAAAACCCATCAATTTTCCCAATTGATGATACTCTCCCAATAACTTCTCCTCTTCAAGGAGAAAAACACATCCATCATCCCAAGATGGATACCTCCCCCTAAAGGCTTGCTCCCCCTTGACCATTGCACCAACAATGTCCTTGGGAAGCCCTAAGCCAATAGGAACTCTAAACCATCAAAATTAAGGTTCTAAGTTTAAACTTGAACTTTCCATACCCTAAATTTGATACTTTGACCTAACACAGCTCCTAATCCATATCCAATGAATTTTCACCCTTTATAATGCTTCCTAAAGCATATCCTAGGGTTAGGAGTGATTAGGGACCTTTTCCATAGCTGAACACGGGCTAAACAAACCTTGTTAACCCGAAATCAGACTTGGCACGACTTACAAGAATCGACCGGCGATGTCGATCATTGCCACTCCTATCGATCGTACGATTCAACTATCAGAAATGAATTTTGAAAATTCATAAATAATTATACGTAATTCAAAAAATCGTGAAAATCCATACGTATAATACTTATGACACACACAATGGGTGAAAAATATTTGAAAATTATTTTACCCATAAAATAGTGAGTTTGATACAAAACTCAAAACCATTGAAATTTTCAATGTTTTGGCCCTATTTTGTATCAACTCTATCAATGGTGATTGCTATCAAAATATAGACTTCACCAAGGTTTTTCAAAATGATTTTAAAATGTTTTCAAAACCTTATTTTGGATCATATTTCTTGGGCTCTATGTACATGACTTGTACACATGCTCTCCCAATGATCCACAAATGAAACAAGATGAGTTTTAGTTCATCTAGATGCAAAAACTATGCACCTTGAACTCAACTCATATCCTAGCATCTCACATGTATCCAAGGTGTATAAATACACATACATGTCAATTGGATGTGAGATGTGGGTTTTATTCATCCTAATCTAGGATTTCATGCATTCTCTAAGGCAACCCTACTTGATTCCCTTATAAATGGGACTTCAAGTCATGCCATAGTCCTTAAATCAATTTCAATCACATTAATGCATGAAATGATCATGGCATAATCATAGCAAAAATTAAAACTTGGCCAATGATCATGATGTCATGATATATGATATAAACTAAAAACTCATGACATTAACCTAAACCCTAAACATGATCATGACATTTTATATGATTAAAACTAAGCATGATGTCATGGCATGTTATATGGCAAACAAAGCATGACATATAAAATATATAGGTATCGTAATACCTAAATTTTAATATTAATTGTCATTTGATATGGTTAGATATATTTTGCCATATTATCATTAATCTCCCTAGTGTGCCAAAAACCCAAAATGGCACACTAACTGATGTGTGTAAATCATGCTATGTTTTCACTACTCCATATACATGCATTCTATCACATTTCATATCCTAGGCATGTATTTTATCATGATTCAGTTAAAGTTTAGCATATTTTGGACGAAGAGACTGCTTTTGGGTGTTTTTGTGTTAACAGGGCGAAGAAACAGGCGTATCAAAACAACACAGGCGTGTTAGAAATCAACACGCTCGTGTCATGAGAGCCAGCAGTCAACACGCCCTGGTTCACTGATTGACACGCCTGTGTCAGGGGTTCCAGCAGTCGACATGCCCCAGTTCAGCTCCGACACGCCCTAGTTCAAAGATCGACACGCCTGTGTCAGGGGTTCCAACAGCCGACACGCCCCAGTTTAGCTTCGACACGCCCCGGTTCAAGCGCAACACGCTCGGTGGGAAATGCGTGACACGCCAGTGCCCTCATGTGGCACGGGCGTGTTCGCCTGATTCCAGGATTCCTTTTCTGCGAGCAATCAGGATCTTCGTCAGAAATCTGTCTCAATTAAAGGGAAATCTATTGCCTTAATTGAAGAGGAGGCCAAAGCTATAAAAGAGAAGATATTCTAACCCTAAAAAGGAGGACGGCGGGTGGTCAGAGATCGACGACAGAAAAAGATAAAGAGAAGGAGTCGGCAGAAGAAGGATATGGCACCCAGTATCGTAATTTCTTTCTCTAGTAATTCTTGTCAGACTATGGAGTAGTATCCTGTAATCTTAGGATGGGGGAGTAGCCCTTGACGATTTATGACGGATGATATAATCTATACTACCTGAACTATTGTTTATTTTGATCTGGTTCTTTTGGATTCTTATTGATAAACCTAAGGAGCAAAGGGGAAGTACCTAACAGTGAACCCGAGTTCCCGAAAGCCAGAACCAACTAGGGAATAACTCCTACTAGTAGCGGTAGTGTATCTATGAGGGCTTGCGGGGGTCTCGTGACAGGTCCCCTTAGCTGATTATGGTCCCGTGTGCAAACCTACCGTGAAGAGGAAATTTGACTCTAGAGGAACTCTCATGAACTTAATGGATCTATCAAATCCAGTTCTTACCAAGTAACGGAGGTAAGACATAGGGAGGTTTGCGGGGGTCTCGTGACAGGTCCTCTTAGCTGATTATGATCCCCTATGCTCGAACACCGTGACAGGTAAATTGAGTTTGATAGGTACAGTTAACGTAGACCTCGAAAGGGGTCGTTGATTTACCTTAGGATAGGTTCCATCAAAACAACTCTAATAAGGTTAGGAAAGAATTAAATCACCTTATAAATCGTCGACGCGGTGAAACTCATATCCTGAGATTCTCCTCAACTCTTGACTTTTAGCTCGTTCTTCTCATTCGTTGTTATTGACTGCTCAGTTTCTTTGCTTTAACCATAAATTGATTTACTAGATAACTTGGTATCACTATCATTTGGTAATTGTTCCAATCCCTGTGGGATCGATATTTTTATTACTTGACGACAACCGTGCACTTGCGGAAAATAACACATCACTAACCTCTAAACCTAAATTGTGCCAATTTAATTGAGTTTTCTTAAATTCAAAAGTGCATTGGCACATCCTAAAATCTTTTAGGATATTGATTCAAATCTATTTCATAGGTAACCATAACCTTGAAAACATCCTAAAGTGCCACCTTTACCATGATTGAGTTAACTACCCATCCAATCAAGGTTGGCACATCCTAAACCCACCTAGCATGAATCAATCGCGCTCTTAGGAACCCAAAACCGATTTGAGCTCCTAGGGTTAATTAGGTATTCCTTAGGGATAACATCCCAAGATACCTTCCTAATGACCCTCCTAGGCTTGTTAGCCTTGGTCATTTGGGTTTTACCTAGGTTGACTCTAGGGGTAACTCCCCTTGCAACCTTCTTAGTGGCCACCCTAGGTTTCCTTGAAACCCTAGCCACTAGGCACACCCTTTGGTCAATTCTAGGGATGACTTCCCTATTGACCTTGGTCTTCATAAGCCACTTTAGGCTTAGGTTTGTGACCCAAACCTTGCTTGCCCTTGGTTGACTTTTGACTCTTAGGCCCTAGGTGTTGACTTTGACTTTTGGACCCTTGATTTTGACCACTAGACCCTTTAAATTGATTTTGTATCTTATTTAGGGTCTTTTCAAGTTTTTCAAGCCTTGACCTCAAGACTTGATTTTCCTTTTCTAATTGCCCAATTTTAGAATTTTGATTTAAATCTTGGGCATTGGACTTCCTAGGCATATGCCTAGTCCATTTAGGGTTTAGACCTAGGTGCTCTTGCACCTTTCTAATTGTCTCCCTAGGTAACATTGATCTTGAGTTATTTGACCTAGGTTTGTCCTTAAATAAGTTGTTTTTAGGGACATTAGTCCCAAATTTCTCCCTATTTCCTACATGGACTCTCTTAGCTCCTAAGCAAAAATATTTATTCCTATTAGCATGCTTTTCATAAATTGCAAGAGAATTAACGTTCCTAGCATGCTTTTTAGCATTTAAATTAGAAGATGCATTACTAAAATGTACCTTGGGTTAGCTTTAGCTCCCCCTACTTGTGATGCTTCTTCTTGGGTCTTTTTGCTCCCCCTAGGACATTGATTCCTATAATGTCCTTTTGAATTGCACTTGAAGCATATGATGTGCTCCTTGCCTTTAGATGTTGGGGAACCGGCATCCTTGACTTTTGGTGCCGGTGGAGCTTTCCTAATCTTCTTTGGGCACTTGCTCTTATAGTGCCCAAATTCCCTACACTCAAAACACATAATATTATTTTTATTTGAAATTAGAGTGTTTGAGTTACCTAGGTTAGTGGTGGAGTTCGGAATTGACACTTCTTCATCTTGACTGGATGTAGAAGCTTTTTCTTGATGCTCCAGTGTTGAGAAAACTCTAATCTCCTCCTCAATCCTAGAAATGGATGTTTCTTCCACTTCCTCCACCTCTTCCGATCCAGATGTTGATTCCCTATCAACCTCCCAATCCTCAAGCTCTTTGGATGAAGATGTACTTGCTTCTTTTTGAGCTTGAGAGGATGAGCACTCTTCTTCTTCTTCTTCTTCTTCTTGGACCGATGATGAGTTTTCATGGAGCCTTGCCACTTGGGTCCACAACTCCTTAGCGTCCATATAGTTCCCTACCATACACACAATCTCATTAGGGACCAAATCAAGAATAAATTTTACTACCTTCATGTTTTTATCGAAGGCTTGGAGTTGATCTTCACTCCACTTCTTCTTCTTGAGGAATCCTTCCTTTGGTCCCATTGGATAGCTAAAACCCTCCATCAAGATAGACCATTCTTCGAAGTCCCTCATCATTAGGAAGTCTTCAATTCTTGACTTCCATTGCTTAAACCCTTCTTGTCCATAGAAGGAGTAAGGGATTGGTGTGTTAATGTTCCATCCCAATTGTTCTTCCATCTTCACCCTCTAGCTTCTTTGTCCTAGCTCCCGGCGGTTAGTCCGTAGAAGAGCCCATGGCTCTGATACCACTTGTTTGAGATTTGACGCCGCTAGAGGGGGGTGAATAGCGCTGAATTCATACGTAGATGGAAATCGTTCGCGTTGCTTGTCTACAATCTTATTAGTACGCAGCGGAATAAACAATAACAAATACAAACACAAGATACAATCACAACACGTACAATATAACGTGGTTCAGAACCGAACGGTTCCTACTCCACGGATCGAGCTCTAAAGAGCCCTAGTGATGCACACGCACTCACTAATCACAAATACTCCTTCTCGACACAAGTCGGAGGTGGAGAAACCTCTTACAATAAGATTACAACATTAATCTAAATACAACAAGCAAATATAAGAAGAAATACAACAAGAGAAGTAAAGAACACTTTACAAAAACTCTTTAGAAGCTTGCTTGTTGATTGCCTTGGACTAGCACTTGAAAGCCCTGATTTGCAGCAGCAAATCTCTTCAAAACGTCCAAGAAAATCGATTGCAAAAACCCTCCCGTCGAGCTCCTTTTATCCTTGCGCGACCGGATTTCGCCATCACGACGACCGCCATAAGTCACCATGATCGATGCCATCGCGTGAGACAACGGCTCGATCCACGCTGGAAAAACTCCAACGGATCTCTTGGTAGTCGACTGCCAACATTGGCGATCGGCACCGCAGAGTCGATCGCCCACGGCCACGCGGAGCATTCGACTACGGGCGATCAATACGGTGAACTAGCAATGATCACGACCTTGCGATGACCGTCAGAGATCCTCGATTCGCTTCCAATGAGATGAGGTTTTAACCCAAGTATGGTGACCCCATACTTGCTAGACCACCCTTAGCCTAGACCTAAGCCTTCTAGCCACCTCCATCAGCCTCACGCCTCTCGGATCCCTCCAAGTCATCCATGACTTGTTCATCCATCGCGCTAGCTTCTAGGTGCTTCCCTCGGCTATGTCATGCTAACGGTGTCTAAACCGCCAAGGCACATTGGACTTACGCCGCCAAGACTCTGCTTGGACTTTACGCTGCCAATATCAAACTCCTTGGACTTCCCAAATGCCAAGACTCAAGCTTGGACTTTCCCTTGCCAGCCCATGTTGGACTTTCCATGCCAAGACCCATGCTTGGACTTCTCATTTGCCAAGACCCATGCTTGGACTTCTCATGCCAACTACTCAAGACTTGGACTTTCCCAAATGCCAAGTACCCATGACTTGGACATTCCATGCGCCAAGTGTCCCACTTGGACTTTTCATGCCAAGTACTCAAGACTTGGACTTTACCAAATGCCAAGTGTCCCACTTGGACTTTCAATGCCAAGTACCCATGACTTGGACTTTACCTTGCCAAGTCCCATGCTTGGACTTTCCATTTGCCAAGTCCCATTCTTGGACTTTCCAAAATCACATGGTCAACTCTAGTCAACCATTAAGGTCTTCCTCGAGTCAAACTCGAGTCCGGTCAAACATAACCTGGGTTGATTGTATAAACAATCTCTCAAAAACATATTAATCGACATCAATGTTAACCATCAATGTCAAACACTTTGTCAAACTACTTTGTCAAACATCAAAACATCACTCGAGTCAAACTCGAGTCCTGGTCAATCGTGACCTGGGCCGATTGCACCAACAGTACGTTGATGGAAATCATTCGCGTTTGTCTCTACACAATCATTAGTATGCAGCGGAATATAGAAGTACAATATAAAAGACAAATACGAATATACAATCACAAGACAAAGATGTAATGTGGTTCGGAACTTTAAGGTTCCTACTCCATGGATCCGACTCAAATGAGCCCTAGCGATGCCAATCACACACCACTAATAAGCACTCCTTCTCGGAACAATCCGGAGGCGGAGAAACCTCATAAAATAGTTTACAATAATAAACTAAATACAACAAACAAATACAATATGAAATACAACAAGAGATGCAAAGAAAACTTTACATAAAACTCTTTTGAATGCTCGCTTGTTTGATCGCTTGAATCGTGGTTGAAGACCCTCTTTTCCAGCAGCAAATCGCCTGAACAAAGCTCAATAAATCGCTGCCAAAAACCCCTTTTTGAGATGCTTTTATAACCTACAATCGGGATGGATTTTCACCTATCAGTTGACTGGTCGGGACCATCAGTCGACTGATGACACTGTTGCAGTGAGACAACGGTGCAATCCACACTGAAAAAATCCAACGGATAGGATATCAGTCGACTGATCGAGCCTTCACTTGACTACTAACCCCAGTAGTTGAGCCAGACTCCATTCTGTGCTTGAAATATCGAGCACTAGTCGACAGATCACAAGATCAATCGACTGCTCGGCCAATCAGTTGACTACCAAAGGGTGGCAGTCAACTGCTGGACTAATTCCCAAAGTCAAACCCTAGTTGACTCATGCCAGTCGACTGCCACACGGCACCAGTCAGCTGATATGCCTCAAACATGTGGTTTTAACCTCAAACATGAGGTTTAACCCAAGTATAGTGTCCCTATACTTGCTAGACCACCCGTAGCCTAGACCTAAGCCTTCTAGCCACCTCCATCAGCCTCGCGCCTATCGGATCCCTCCAAGTCATCCATGACTTGTTCATCCATACGCTATCCTTCAGGTGCTTTCATCATCTATGTCATGCTAACGGTGTCTACACCGCCAAGGCACATTGGACTTACGCTGCCAAAACTCTGCTTGGACTTTACGCTGTCAACCATTGGACTTATGTGTCAAGACTCCCGCTTGGACTTTATGCCGCTAATATCAATCCCCCTTGGACTTCTCAAATGCCAAGACTCAAGCTTGGACTTTCCCTTGCCAACCCATGTTGGACTTTCCATGCCAAGACCCATGCTTGGACTTTTCCTTGCCAACCCATGTTGGACTTTCCATGCCAAGACCCATGCTTGGACCTTTCCTTGCTAAGACCCATGCTTGGACTTTTCCTTGCCAACCCATGTTGGACTTTTCCTTGCCAAGACCCATTCTTCGACTTTACATGTCAAGTACTCAAGACTTGGACTTTCCATGACATGGTCAACTCCAATCAACCATCAAAATCCCCCTAGAGTCAAACTCGAGTCCGGTTAATCATAACCCGGCTCGATTGTTCCAACAATCTCCCCAAAACATTATTAGACATCAATGTTAAACATCAATGTCAAATTTCCATGTCAAACATCAAAACATCACTCGAGTCAAACTCGAGTCCGGTCAATCGTGACCTGGGCCGATTGCACCAACAATCTCCCCCTTTTTGATGTTTGACAAAAACACATACCTTTGAGTTAGAACACTAACTCAAATATTCTTACCAATTATCCCAAATTGGTAATCCCAAAGATTTTCCACAATTCTCCGAATTGACAATTGATAACATCAATTGATAACACTCTCCATAACATTCTCCCCCCAAAACATTCTCCCCCTTTTTGACTAACATCAAAAAGGTTTACTCTCCAAGGAGGTCAATGTCTCATAACCAATGAGATCTTACAATCTCCCCTTTGGTCCAAAGATACCTAGGATGCCTACCATCTTCTTAGTGATAAGTCTCATATCGCTCAAGAGAGGCAATCCTATAACCTCTCCCAATTTTCAAATTGGGTATCTCAAAAATCCATTTTCCTCCTCATGAGGAAAAAATACCATCCATCATCCCATGATGGATACCTCCCCCTAAAGGCTTGCCCTGTCATGCCCGCCCTTTTCGGACCCAAAACCCGGAGGGGCGGCGCGTGACGCGACCGTACATACATACATTACATACAGCGGAAGGCTTTATACATACTTCTTAATTCTTATAGCGGAAGACTTTATACCTTTATTTTTTTTCTTTTAAAACATAAACATGCATTGACATATATATATATATATATATATATATATATATATATATATATATATATATATATACTTCTTCTTCTTAACATAGAGTATGCATCATAACATGTATAGATACTTCTTTTTACTTCTTCTTTACTTCTTCTTATTAACATAGAGCATGCATCATAACATATATAGATACCTAGTGCTTAGTTCAGGTTCATAAACATCGTCGTCATACGGAGACATAAGTAAGGACATCCATAAAAGTCATCATCATAGGTAAACATATATATATAAATCTAACGGATCTTCTCCACCATGCCACTGCCACACACATTTGGCCCCTCCTGCTGCTCCCTTTAGTTTATCCATCCCTTACCCTTATCTGCAGTACGAGGGAAAGATAAACTATAAGCACATAGGCTTAGTAAGATCCAGTCCTACTCACAAAAACCATATATCGACATTAATCATGGCATGTAACATTCATAACATATAAGCAATATAACATATAACATACATGGCGTAATCAACTTAACATGTAGCATAAGTAATGTGAGTGAACATAACATGTATCATCCATAACATGGCAGCATAACATGTATCATCTATAACATAGCAGCATATCATGTAAATATATGACTTAATTAAACATAACATATAACATACGTAACATAGCAAATCAACATAACATACAACATATATGTATGGCATATCATGTAGGGAATTCTTTATGCCAAATGGCATATGCGCAACGGAAAAATTAGGATCCCTTCCAAGTGATCCATGCGAAAGCAAACTCGTATAAAATAAATTTCTCTAAACCAAACCTATCTTATAGGAGAGGATTACCTTTGTTGCGTGCCCTTGTTAATCCCGCTTCTTCCTTTTGTTTGTTGGATCTTTAGCACGTTCAAGTGTCCGTGCCTCTATATGTATCCACACGAGCAAGCTCTTGTCTCACAAAAGAAAAACTAGAGGAGCTCTCCTTTACTTCTTGCTAGAGAAGTCCCTAAAGGAGAGGAAGAGAGGGAAAAGGAGAAAGGAAGAAGAAGACTCCTCTTCTTGCTAGCCTACACTCACAAACCCACACAACCAAAGCTTCCACCAAGCTCTCTCACAACCACAACAACACTTGCTTTGGCCGGCCACTTCATGGGGTCTTTTATAGGGTTGGAAAAACCCTTTCACCTCCACACATTCAATGCAATCCATTGTATTGGGACACAAGTTTGGCTGGCCACTTAAGGAGACAAAACCATTTTGTTTCCTTCCACCTTATCTAGCTTAGGTGGATGCTTAGGTGGCATGCTTATGTGGCATGCTTATGTGGCATTCTTATGTGGCATTCATGCATGTTGAATTAATCTTATTAATTCAATTAAGCTTATGTTATCATGTTGAATTAATCTTATTAATTCAATCATATTGAATTAATCTTATTAATTCAATTAAGCTTATGTTATCATATTGATTTAATCTTATTAAATCAATAAGGTAACATATTGAATTAATCTCATTAAATCAATTAGCTAAAATTCTCATTAAGCTTAAAGTCCAAAAACCATTTTGTACTTAAGCTTATTCCCAAATTATTCTAGTCAAACTAGAATACTCTAATTCCTCTAATCATCATGCTCTTTGTGTGTGACTTATAGGCTCTCATAACGCTGTGGACCTAAACTCTTTTAGATACACAAGCAATGAGCGGCATCTAGCAATACATCATTGCTACCCAAGTTACGAAATAAGTCAAGATCCGACTAACCTTTCCGTGACTACTATAATGTATGACCGTGTCCTTCTATCCTTGATATCAGATTGACCAATGAGGCATAGACCGCGTCATCCTCGATCAATCTATGTGTTTCTTGATCCCTGAGTAAACTAACTCAAACAAATGAGCTCAATATCTCATATTGACTCATTCGAGCATGGCCATGCGTTTTAGTAGTTCTACTCAATCAAGGGGCCTACCGATATCACTCTCGTCATATGAGAGGGATAGATCCCATCTACATCACTCACATCCCTCCGCATAATTTGTTATATACCCAGTAATCGCCTTTATGGTCCACCCTGTTACGGGTGACGTTTGACGATACCAAAGTACATAACTCCTTATGTAGGGAACCGTAGTGACTTCGTGTCCGAGGACTATTCATACCAATAGTCACATGAGAAAGTTTATGACACTCATATAACGATCCATGAAACTTTCTCATGGCGGGTCAGTTCAGTATATATTCTCTAATATATACCCATGTGTCAACTTGATATCATATATCCATGACTTGTGAGATCAAGTCATCAATTGACCTACATGCTAGTCTTTATGTATTAATACTGCCCTTGCATATTAATATTTGACTAGGAACATTTAGAAAGTGTTCTCTACAGCCTCTCATAATCAATTCTGCCAATTGATGTGCTGTAGATAAGAACCTACTTTTCTAGGGCATTACTATATTTAATTTAGCTGGCACAAGCAAAACTTAAATATAATAACCATTCCTTTGCCTTTATAGAATATGATACAAAATGTTCCCTATTCAACCATCACATGATTGGTTCTTAGGGCTATAACTAACATATCAAATATAACATACATCATATGTAACATAGTGGCATAAACATGGCATATCAAACATAGCCTACATCATATGTAACATAGTGGCATAAACATGGCATATCAAACATAACATACTTCATATGTAACATAGTGGCATAAACATGGCATATCAAACATAACATACTTCATATGTAACATATCAACATAGCATGAAACATAACAATCTAATCATGTAACATATGCAAGATGCTTTTGAAAACATATATTATAGGTACGTAAACATAATTCTCAACATATTTAGGCCCGATATTGTACCACTTCTTCATTATCATAGTGCGCATCCCTAAATAGACCCGAGGTAGCAAATCTTGAACCTACTAGGTTACTAGGCCCAATCTTAGTCCGTCGACCTAGGGCAATCGTCATAGCGTAGAAGCCCATCCTAGGCCCGAGTCTTACTCCATCGACCTAAGGCATCTTGGAGCCCATCCCGTACTAGGCCCGAGTCTTATTCCATCGACCTAGGGCATCTTAGGAGCCCATCCCTTCTTGGACCCTGTTAGGGTCTTGGTACAAGCCATGCAGAAGGTAAAATACTTATATGCTTATTTTATAACATAGCTTATTTCATTTTGCAAACATAGCATACTTCATTTCATAACACATCATGCTTCCCTTCATGAACATATCATCTTTCATTTCGTAACATACCATTCTTCATTTCATAACATATCATTCTTCATTTCATCATCATGTCATATTCATGTCGTGAACATATCGTTTTGTTTCATTTCATAATCTTATCTTTTTCCATTTCATAACATATTTTAAATATCGCATACACATAGACATGGCATAAGGCATGGCATTAAAAGTAAGTAAACACTAACCTAAGGCATGTTATCTTCATCTAGCATTATTTAATATCACAAGTCAACATGAATTCACCCAACATAAGACACATGTTAACCTATTCATTTAACTTAACAACAACTTCATATGCACATAAGACTTGAATTAAAACTTCATTTAATCCCCAAAAATACATGATGGCCGAATGGTCCATAGGGTTTTCTAGGGTTATCTTTTAACCTAATTCATTTAGCATAACAACAACTTCATTTGCATATAGAACATGAATTAGACTTCATTTAATCACCCAAAATTCATGGTGGCCGAATAGTCCATAGGGTATTCTAGGGTTATCTTTTAACCTAATTCATTTAACATAACTACAACTTCATTTGCATATAAAACATGAATTAGACTTCATTTAATCACCCAAAATTCATGGTGGCCGAATGATCCATAGGGGTTACTAGGATTATCTTTTTAACCTAATTCATTTAACATAACTACAACTTCATTTGCATATAAAACATGAATTAGACTTCATTTAATCACCCAAAATTCATGGTGGTCGAATGATCCATAGGGGTTACTAGGGTTATCTTTTTAACCTAATTCATTTAACACAACAACAACTTCATTTGCATATTGAACATGGATTAAACTTCATTTAATCACCCAAAAATACATGATGGCCGAATGGTCCATAGGGCTATTAGGGTTAGCTTTTGTCCTAATCCATCTTAAATCCTAACATCATCATATAGTTACAAAAACATAGCATAGAACTTCATTGAAACCCTAAAACATGGCTTGGCCGAATGGATCTTGGTGGCTTGGTGGCTATTAGGGTTAACCTTTAACCTAATTCATTTTAACATAACAACAACATCATAAGCCTACAAAAATATGGATTAAACTTCATTGAATCATCAAGATCTAGGGGTGGCCGAATGGTCCATGTAGGTCTTTAGGGTTAACCTTTAACCTAATTCTTTTAACATAACAACAACATCATAAGCCTACAAAAATATGGATTAAACTTCATTGAATCATCAAGATCTAGGGGTGGCCGAATGGTCCATGTAGGTTTTTAGGGTTAACCTTTAACCTAATTCTTTTAACATAACAACAACATCATAATCCTACAAAAACATGGATTAAAACTTCATTTAGTCACCCAAAAACATAGGTTGGCCGAATATATATTATAGGTTTCTTTCACAAAATAGCAATCGAAGCTACTCGTATGCAGGTGAGGGATACTTACATCCTTCGCTTTGCTTGTAGTGTGAAGATAACCTAAGGAACCAAGCCTAGCCTTTGCTTTCTTGCTTGCTTGGATGAGGTTCGGCCAAGGGGTGGAAATGGAGAGGGAGAGTCTCTAGAATTCGGTGAGAAGAAGAAGAGAAGAGGAGAAAGTGAAGTTGCTAACTCATGCCTCCTCATCCCCCCCCTATTTATTCACCTAAAGAGTCCCTTAATCTCCCTTACACTTAACCATAATTTCCCTTATTCCTCTAATGATATAATCCTATTGGGCTTCTGGTTAGTGGGTGCATCTATAGGGCTTGGCTATCTCTAGAGGTTTGGGGTTCAATTCCTAGGCCTTGCACCCCTTTTTGGCTTATTTTCTTTTTTTTTTTTGAAAAGGCCCACATAAAGCCCATTATCATCAAGCCAAAAATTCTTGTAAAATTGCTAGGAATTTTACGGGCGTTACATGCTCCCCCTTGACCATTGCACCAACAATGTCCTTGGGAAGTCGCTAAGCCAGTAGGAACTCTAAACCATCAAAAATAAGGTTTAAAGATCAAACATGAACTCTCCCATACCTTAAATTTGATACATCACCCTAACACCTCTTCTAATCCACATCCAATAGATTTTCATCCTTCATAATGCTTCCCAAAGCATATCCTAGGGTTAGGAGTGGTTAGGAAACTTTACCGCAGTTGGAAACGGGCTAAACAACTTTGTTTTTCCCAAAATTAGTCAATCAGTCGAGTCCTTCAGAAATCAATCGATTGAAGTGCTCATCAGTCGACTGGCACCAACCAGCAGTCGACTGATAATGCACTAGGACAGTTCTGCCAGGGCAATCCGCTAGGGCGGTTTTCGCCAAGCGATTTCGCGAAGCGATTTCGCGAGCGATTGCCACTGAGCGGCTACATCGATCATTGCCAAATAATGGCAGTCGACTGATAACTGAAAATTCAATTTTTTAGTTATCAGAATCAGATTTTGAAAAATCATAAGTAATTATACATAGCTTGAAAAAATCATGAAATTTCATATGTATAATAATTATAACCAATACAATGGGTGAAAAAATATTGGAAAAATATTTTACCTATTAAAATAGGAGATTGATACAAAGTTCAAAAACCATTAAAACTTCAATATTTTTTATCTAATTTGTATCAACTTCTTCAATGGTAATTGCTATCAAAAGATGGACTTCACCAAGGTTTTCTAAAGTGATTTTAAAATATTTTTGAAAACCTATTTTGAACCATGGACTCTTGGCTAGATGTACAAGACTTGTACATTAGCTTTCCTCATGATTCATATTGAAGATTGAGATAAGTTTAAGTTCATCTAGATGCACTATCTATGCACCTTGAACTTAACTTATTTTTCTAACATCACACATGTATCTAAGATGTGCACACACAAGTCAAAGTAATTGTGAGATGTGGGATTAGAGTTATTATAGTCTCATGCATTTTCTAGGCAACTCTATTTGACTCTCTTATAGATGGGACTTCAAATCATGTCATAATCCTTAACTCAATTTTAATTAATGCATGAATGATCATGGCATAAATGATAATCATAAATAAGCATAACCAATGATCATGATGTCATGACATATGAATAGGCTCTAAATATGACAGAGAAAATAATTCTAAACAATATCATGATATATCATATGATAAAATAGAATTTGATGTCATGACATGGAAAATTTGAATATATAAACACATTAACACACACATAATCAGACAAAAACACATGATTTTTGATAAACAAAATATTTCATTCAAATATAACTTTAGTTTTAACAAGCAAAATAGAAGTCAGAAACTCTCAACCTCGCTACAAAACAAACAAAAAAAACAAGACTCCTAATCTGTGCCTAGCTATCATCCCCGACAGATGGTGGAGGCGGTAGAGGTTGTTGGCTCAGCGTCCAGGTCCGCATCATCTCGTACATATCAATCTAGTGCTCCTCCATCTGACTGAGCTGCTGACTCATGGAGGACTGCCCCGATATGATCTCCATCAGTCGTGAGTCAACAGACTGTTGATAGTCCTCAAATATGACCTCCAGCTATGCAACACGATATGAGAGACCTGCTGCTGGTGCATCTGCTGGCATAGGGTCATCCTCTATAGCATCAGGCCCCTCATACTGTCCTGTAGGCTCTCTAGGCTCTAGAGGTGCCTCCCCATGCGCCATGGGTTGAGGCCGAGGTACCAGCTCCATCTGTCCAGCTCCAGTCCGCAGCCCAACCAATGTGAAGTTACGCATTGAGATGTAGTCGTACACTTCGGATAGTGCCCTCAACGATCCCCTGGATATGTTAATGCCGATGGACTCTAACCATGCAGTGATAATATGTCCAAAAGGCATATGAACTTTCCCTTGTACAAGGGATATGAAATGGACAATGCAATGAAACATGTTCAATGCAATGATCACGTCTAACCTATGGCGCATGGCATACATGAGAAAGAGATGGGGAGGTCGAATCTTGGTCAGACCCCGAGTCACAATAGGAAGGAAGCACCCAACAATGACTTTGTAAAGAACATTGTCAGGTGCAAATAACTTACTGATAGGGAAGAGGTTCTGAGCTGGTGGGCGAGGATGGTGAAAGAAATGCTCATGCATGGAATCTAATGAAATGTGGTCAAAAGGAGTAGGAAGAGGTGCATCAAAGGTAGGATAAAAAATGAAGGTATCATCTGATGCCCTACACTCAAGGAACTCCTGCAAGATTGCAGGAGTGAACTCCAAGTCATGTTTTGCAACACGAGTAGTGTAGGTAGGGCTATCGTCTACCTTCCTCAAGTTTTGGTAGAATTCCTTGAGGAGGTCATCATTAATAGCATGATTGCACAGGACGATCTTCATTAGCTGATAATGCAATAAGATCTCAATGACATTGCCACAATAGTATCTAAAAAATCGATCATCGATGTACCTAACAGCCATCGGTTGGTACAAACATGATCCACCCTCATTTGGGTCATTCCTTCGTGCTCTTCTACATGATTATATGATGAATGAAATGCAATGCAATGTAATGACACAAATACTATGATTAGATCAAAATGTGGTGTAAAAAAAATAAAAAATTAGGGTTTAAAGGGTATAGAGATATACTTTGGTGTCATTACTAGACTGATGGTTGTGAGGGCCTAACTAGATAGCCTATTTGCAAGAGAGAATGCCGAAAGATCGCCAGAAAGAGGATCTCGTCGGAACCCTAGCGCCGGAGGAGAAAATAAAGGTTGTGAGACATTATTTTGGTGATAGGAAGATCAAAACCATGAATGGGAGAAATAACTTCCAAACCTAGGGATTTTGGTCGCCGGTGTGGACGTGAGAAGGCTGGTTGGAGAGGTTTGGAGGCGATCGGAGAGGAGAAGTCACATGAAGAGAGTGTGAAGATGTCGAACCCTAGTGGGTCGACATTATAAAATCGCGACATCAGGCGATTGATGTGTGACGTCAGTCGGCTGATAGCGGGCAAGTGAACGGTTTACCGAACCGGAAGTCGACTACTCCGGCTTAGTACTTGACTACCGAATATTTTGTGACGAGCTACAGTAACATCAGTTGACTGATATTGGTCATCAGTCAACTGATGTGACCCGCACTCGACTGCTGGATGAGCCACTCGACTGTTGGCTCTTCTACCCTGATGAACAGTACCATTAGTCGAATCCTAGAGGTAGCACTCGACTGCTCGGCTCGCAGTGTCATACTAAAGTGTTATCAGTGGACTGATATATTGTATCAGTCGACTGATATCTGATTTTCAGTTCTAAAATTAAGTGAATTTCGATTTCTTCACACAATTTGTGTCATTTAACCATGTTTATTCATGTATATCGAATATATTAGTGTAATGCCTTTATTCATGTATTTGTTAATGCATTTTAGTGTTTTATTTCATTTTCACAAGCATTAACATTCAATAGTTTCAAATCCTAGCATCTCACCCTTTCTAAGTGTTGAAATACACAATCAAGGTGAATGATCTATTTTGTGAGATGCAATGCACCATAAACATTCCTTCCATCCAAACATATGATAAAACAAATGAAGCATGGTAAGTATGAGACATCAAGATGTGTAGTACTTGAGTATCAATCTTAAATGTAATTTCTAAGCCTTAAGATAATTTTCTTGATACAATAATTCCCAAAGTGTGCCAAAAATTCAAAATGACACACTATGACCTCTAATCCTAAATTGTGTCAATTTAATTGATTTTTCATAATTCCAAAAATATATTGCCACATCCTAAAATCTTTTAGGATCATAATATCAAATCTATTTCCAAGGTATCCATAACCTTGAAAATTACGTAAAGTGACACCTTTACCATGATTAGGTTAACTACCCTTCCATTTAAAGTTAGCACATCCTAAACCCATCTAGATTGAATCAATCATGCTCTTAGGAACCCAAAACCTATTTGAGCTCCTAGGGTTAATAAGGTATTCCTTAGGGATAACCTCCCTAGATACCTTTCTAATGATCCTTCTAGGCTTGTTAGCTTTGGTCATTTGGGTCTTACCTAGGTTGACTCTAGGGGTAACTCCCTTTGCAACCTTCTTAGTGGCTTCCCTAGGTTTCCTTGAAACCCTTGCCACTAGGCACATTCCTTGGTTACTCTTAGGGATGACTTCCCTAGTAACCTTGATCTTTCTAGACCTAGCTTGTGTTCCATAATCAAATGGAACACTATGATAAGTCACCTTAGGCTTAGGTTTGTGACCCAAACTTCTCTTGCCCTTAGTTGACTCTTGTCTCCTATGCCCTAGGTTTTGACGTTGACTTCTAGACCCTAGGGTTTGACCATTTGACCTTTGCATTTGATTTGTCATTTTTGCAAGGGTCTTTTCAAGTTTCTCAAGCCTTGACCTCAAGGCTTGATTTTCCAACTCTAATTGCCCAATTTTTGAATTTTGATTTATACCTTGGGCATCATTCATTCTAGGCATATGCCTAGTCCATTTGGGGTTAAAACCTAGGCGGTCTTCTATTTTCTTAATAGATTCCCTAGGTAAAGTCTTTCTAGGGACATTAGTCCCAAATTTCTCCTTATTTAAAATGTGGACATTTTTAGCTTCTAAACAAAAGTATTTTTTATTCATATCATGCTTGTCATGATAAATTGCAAGATAATTAAAATTCCTAGCATGCTTTTTGATATTTAAATTAGAAGGAGCACTACTAAAATGTACCTTAGGATTAGCATTAGCTCCCCCTACTTGTGATGCTCCTTCTTGAGTCTTTTTGCTCCCCCTAGGGCATTGATTCTGTTGGATCGACGCAGATCGCTAGAGGGGGGGTGAATAGAGATAAACCTTTTTTTTCCTTTTCAAAATCGTTTCAAAACACTTATACGCAGTGGAAATGTAAATGTAAAGTAAAAGAGACAAAGGAATTTTACTTGGTTCGTAGCCTTTGGCTACTACTCGAAGGCCCTAGTGGTCCTTGACCATGTACGGAGGGCAAAAATACTAAAGAACTCCTCCTTGTTAGAGGTAGGAGTTAATCGATACAAATGAAGCACAAAGCTTGAGGTAGAGGGACACTCCCCCTCTCCTCGTTACGATAAAAGCTCCGAGAATTGAAAGTAATGAACTGAAATAAAAACTTAAATCAACGTAATAAAATGAAAACAATTAAAACCTACACGTTGGAGAAGAAGCACTTTGTTGTCGGAAAGTTGTAGATTGGCGGAGGCTTTTGGAAGCTTAGAATTGATGAAGAAACCCTAGGATAGGCCCTCCTTTTATAGCCTTTGAGCCCCTTTTCGAGAGGAACTTTAGCCAATCACAATTGAGCACTAATCTCCTTGAAATGGGGTGATAAGCCTTGACTCCTCGAAGCTGATCATTGACCATCAGTCGACTTATAGCCATCATCGACCGTGATGGCGATCAATCGAATCTTGTGCGTCGACCGATTGTGGATCAAGTCCTCTAAGCTGGCAGTCAACTGATACTAGCTGAAATGACAAGTTAGTTAAAAAATAACATTATTTCGACGGCCTCCGACCGTCCGATCTTGACCTAGACCACCGATGGGATGTCTTGGGTCAGATCTACGCTTAAGTCTATCCCCGTAAAGAGGATACGACCTCACTTACACTCCCACACACGAGCTTATCTCGATACTTACTGTGTTGCTTTCGCTTCCGGCCTTGCACTCGATTCCTTTAGCTCCCTCCAAAGTCACTCAAGTGTCGCCCGACTACCACAGCTTCCTCCGGGTGTCGCTAACCACCTTCAGCTCCAGCTATAGCAATTTTCTGCACACTCGATTCAGGTCGTGAGATAACAACATGAGATTAACTTTGTATCGTTTGCTATAATCAAAACTCAGGTTCGACTTAGGTGCCTACTGCACCAACAATCTCCCCCTTTTTGATTTATGGCAAACCCACATACAAAGTTAAGTAAATAGCAAGCATAATAATGTGCATGAGAAACAAAAGTGAAGATTAAGTTGGAGTAGTAAGGATTTTCTTCAAGTACTCCCCCTTGAGGAACCCTCCCCCTTGACCGAGGGTGAGTCTTGAAGAAAGACCTTAATCCTCCCCCTTGAGGGTTGCTTTAAGTAATTAACATTACTTAAAGTTGGCCTTAGTAAAATGTTTAAGTTAAGAGGTCTTCTTAACTTGGCGCTTTCTCCCCCTTAAGTAAAACATTAACGTTTTTGTTAAGAATAAGTTTTTAAGTTAAAAATTCTCTTAACTTAGCCTTTACTTCTTTTTGTTAAAAAAATTAAGTAAATTTTCAAAACTTAAAGTTAACTTTTGGTCATGTAAATAAATATGAAGTAAGAGTTAAGTTATAAAAAAAAATTTGACCCCTTAACTTTGGCCTTTTTCTCCCCCTTTTGCCATCTATCGAAAAGTGTAAGGGTGTGTGGAAACTAACAAAAAATAAGTACCAAATTTAAAGTCCAAGCATGTTCCACATTATTTTGAAAATAATATACTGAAAATAAGCTCATCTATAAAATGTTCGACTCATATTTGGCTTGATTGATATGAAAGATCAACCAGTCCTGGTCAGAGTCGGTTAGTATGTATGATTATACTCCGTGGTTCTTGACGATGCACTAGCACTACATCTGGAACCAGGAGTAAGGTCCTAACATCTCACGCCCATCTACGTGGCTAAATACACAAACACATTAGTCCTATGTGTTGTGAGATGTATTGGCTCCTTAAATCTATAGGTGCATGATATCTAAGGTATGTCCTATACTAGTTCCATGAAAAATGAAAAGTAAGAAATAATAGTAATATAATTTGCAAAGTCCTATTCTACTATGCACATGCCAAATTTTCATCTTAATAGACTAAATTCGGCTTCGGGTAGAGGTTTAGTAAATAGGTCTGCCAAGTTAGACTTCGATTCGACATATTCGAGTTGTATGGCTCCGTTGGTCACATGTTCTCGAATGAAATGGTGTTTGACCTCTATATGTTTGGTCCTAGAGTGACATATCGTATTCTTAGTAAGATTAATTGAACTAATGTTATCTACATGAAGTTTAGTATTTGTAAAGTCTAACTTAAAGTTGCGGAGAGTGTGCTTCATCCAAAGAAGTTGAGTGACACACTCACCCATTGCGATGTATTCGGCTTCGGTGGTAGATAAGGCAACACAGTGTTGCTTCCTACTGCACCAACTTACTAGACTCGAGCCGAGAAGTTGACAACAACCACTCGTACTCTTTCTATCGTGCTTACTACCGGCATAGTCTGAATCAGAGTAGCCGGTTAGTTCGAACTCGGTAGATCTAGGGTACCAAATACCGACATTAAGTGTACCCTTTAGATATCTAAGGATACACTTGACTAGAGTTAGGTGAGACTCCTTGGCATAGGTTTGGAACCTTGCGCACATACTTACTGCAAATAAGATATTAGGTCGACTTGCAGTTAAGTAAAGGAGACTCCTTATTACGCTCCTATAGTATTTTAAATCAATTGAGTTTCTGATTACATCTTCTTCTATATTCACATTAGTTGCCATTGGGGTATTAATAATTTTAGCGTCTTGCATTCCAAAGCGTTTAATTAATTCCCTAGTATATTTGCGTTGATGTAGGTATATTCCATCTTTAGTTTGTTTAATTTGTAGACCTAAGAAGAAACTTAACTCATCTAATAAATTCATTTCAAATTCACTTTCTATAAGTGAAATGAACTCATTTAGTAGTATTGAGTTGGTGGTTCCGAAAATAATATCATCTACGTAGATTTGGGCTATGAATATGTCTTTACCTAAGGTTTTTACAAAAAGGGTTGGTCAACTACACTTTGGTTAAATTCTTTAGACTTAAGATAAATCGAAAGTCTCTCGTACGAAGCTCAAGGAGCTTGTTTAAGTCCATAGAGGGCTTTCTTTAACCTAAGGACATGGTCGGGTTTATCTACACTTTCGAAACCGGGAGGTTGACTAACATAAACCTCTTCCTTAATGTATCCTTTTAAGAACGCTGATTTCACATCCATTTGAAACAACTTAAATCCTCGATGTGCAACATATGCTAATAGCATTCGAATGGACTCTAATCTAGCTACTGGGGCATAGGTCTCGTCGTAATCTAAATCTTCAACTTGACTAAATCCTTTAGCGACTAGTCTAGCTTTATTTCTAACTACTTCACCTTTATCATCAAGTTTATTTCTAAACACCCACCTTGTTCCAACGATTGTTTTATCTTTAGGTGGTGGTACTAATTCTCATACTTCGTTCCTAGTGAATTAAGCCAGCTCTTCTTGCATTGCAATAATTCAATCGGGATCAAGAAGAGCTTGGTCAATAGTTTTGGGTTCAATTTTAGAAATCAAGGAGATTTGACTAAGGTTTCTATATGAGGCTCTAGTTCGAACTCCTAGACTTGGATCACCTATCACTTGGTCGATAGGATGATTCGTTTGAGTCCTAGTTGGATTTGGGTTTGAGTCTACAACTTGATCAATAGGATTACTCGTTTGAATTCTAGTTTGGTTAGAGTCATCTATCACTTGGTCGATAGAGTGACTTGGTTGACTTAGGTTAGGATTAACACTAGACCTGATCTCTGGATCAGAGTTAGGTCTAGTATGAATCGGTTCGCTAATTGGGGTTGCTGGGGGGTTTTGTAGGTTCGTGTTTTTCATCAAATACTACATTGATAGTCTCTTCGACTCTAAGGGTGTCATGGTTATATACTCTATAAGATCTACTTGTAGTTGAGTATCCTAGAAAGATTCTGGTCGTGGTTTTGGATGTAAATTTCCCTAGGTAATCCTTAGTGTTTAGGATATGTACCTTACATCCAAATACCCTAAAGTACTTGATGTTAGGTATTTTATCGTGATAAATCTCGTATGAGGTCTTAAGGTGCCTCTTTACCATAAGGATCCTATTTTGGACATAGCATGTCGTACTCACGGCTTCTGCCCAAAACCTATCGGGTAGGTTATACTCATTTAACATTGTCCTAGCGGCTTCTTGTAGGGTTCTATTTTTGCATTCTACTAGGCTATTTTGTTGTGGAGTTCTAGGGCAAGAGAACTCATGGTGGTATCCATTTAGGTTACAGAATTCTGTAAACCTATGGTTCTCGAATTCACCACCATGATCAGTCCTAAGTCTTTTGATTTTAATGCTTTGTTGATTTTCTATTAATTTAAATAGGTTGATTAATTGATCTAGGGTATCAATTTTGTATTTGATGAACCCAACCCAAGTAAATCTAGAATAGTCATCAATTATGACTAAGCAGAATTTACTTCCATTAAGTGACTTAGCTCCATGTGAATCAAATAGATCCATGTGTAGGAGCTCAAGCACACTTTTGGTTCGTTCTTGATTAGTTAGTAGATGTTGTGTCCTAGATTGTTTACCTTGTTGACAAGCATTACATATTTTATTATCCAAGTTATTGAGGTTAGGCAAACCTCTGACTAAGTCACTCTGACTCATCTTGTGGATGACTCTTGGGTGTGAGTGACCGAGTCGTCGGTGCCACAACCATGATTCCTCTTGTCGTGTCATAAGACACTTAGTTGAGGAGTTACTTAAGTTAATAGTGTAAATATTGTTATTTCTAGTTCCCTTAAGAATTGTTTTAGAAGTTTCATTTGTATTAATTACGCATTCATTTTCTAGAAATATGACCTTATAGTTATTATCACACAATTGGCTTACACTATGTAAATTATATTGAAAATTTTCTACTAATAAAACATTTTGAATAACAAAATTTGAGTTGAGCTCAATATCACCTGATCCGATGATTTTGAGCTTGTCGTTATTTTCGAAGGCTACCGATCCTTGTCGTTTGAATCGAAGCTTCAAAAACTTGAGTTGATTTCCAGTCATGTGTCGGGAGCAACCACTGTCCAACATCCATTGATCCTACACGCAAGGTAGTTGGATCGGATATTGGATTTATTAAAGATTGGTTGAAGATTATTAACCTAAATCATCTCACCCATGTCTACATGATCAAATATGTTAACCCTATATGTTATTGTGAGATGACTTCTAATTTTACTTGATTTAAATTTAATGACTTGAACACTTGTCAACCTTCCGTTAGATTCGAATTTGACCTTAGGCTCATCAAGTCACCTTTTCAAGATCATGGCTTCCAGGTCGTGGCGAGGCATAGAAGCCTTCTTTGATCGGAACAATGACCACTTCCTTAGACAAAGTCATTTTCAAGAAAATAGAGACTTGACTCACCTAAGACCACTTCCTAGTGTAACTAGTCTAGGATACGGTGAGGTAGCTTCAGCTAGTTCCGCTCGGTCAAGTGCACTGAACTAGATACGCCTTATCTAGCCCGAATACACAAGACTCTGCTTTCCTACCGTACTATCATCTCGCCGCGTCCTGGTACTATGTTATCAAGTATTGATGAGTTATAGTCCTATCTAACCATTCTAAAAAGGAAAATCAAACTAAATAAAAACCTAAGCATGCAATTTCTAAGTTAAAACACAAACAAGTTTCGTACTAGCTCCCCCTAGACCTAAGCATGCAATTAGGTCCTTGGGAACCTAGTACTGGTTCGATCCTAAGTTTGAAATCAAGGTGGTCTTAGGGACCCATGCTTGGACACATTTTTTATGTCGACTTACAATCGACATATACGACTTGTTGGTCGTATTTAAGATAAACCCTAGTCTGACCTTGTTGTACACGACCCTTTGCGATCCAAGTAGGAGGTCAAGTCCTTTGGATCCCTAAAGTAAACCTTTCCAACGTGTTCCTAAGTTCTTCGACTTGGCTCTTCAAGAGTGAGTTCTCAACTTCGAGTTTTTCAACCCGAGTTGAGTCCACCTCTTAAAATCGACTAGTCGAAGAGGTTAGGGAGACCTCGTGTTTGAGGAGTTTAACTTCCTCAACCAGGGTCTCGACCTTGGACTCGGACTTAGCTAATTTTTTAGTTAAAAACTTAATTGCACTATAAAGTGTACTAATGAGGGATCGACTTACCTTGAATGTATCTTTTGAACAGGATGCATATCCGTGGCTTGTCTTGAATAGTGCTTCGCAGTCCAACTCGTCTTCGGTTTCCGATTCAAGTTCTGGTTCCGACTTCGTCTCCGATTCCACTGATTTTTCCATGAGAACACGATCATTATCTTCTTCCTTAGATGCTTCTTCCCAAGTAGCATTGAGTGCCTTTTTGTGTTTTGGTGCTTTGCTCTTGAGTTTTGGGCATTCGGACTTGATATTTTCAAACCTGTTGCATTCATAGCATCTAATATTTGAACTTTTAGTCTTACCTTCGTTGGGTCGAGTGACGGTTCATTTTCGTCCCTTGACTATCCTTTGAACTAGGTTGACTAGTTCGGCCTCCATTTCTGAGTCGACCTCCGAATCGGACTCATCCTCTTCTTCCTTCGGAGGTGCCTTGCTTGCGGTTTTCTTCCTTGAACCTGCAAAAAGTGCTATACCCTTCTCGGGTTCCGAGTTAGTTTGCTCATGAAGTTCAAAATCGGAAAATAATTCATCTAACCTAAGTTTCGAAAGATCCTTGGAGACCTTATAGGCATCGACCATGGATGCCCAAAAGGTAGTCCTCGGAAAGGAGTTAAGAACATACCTTATAATGTCGCGGTTTTCGACCTTTTGCCCGATTGTGTGTAGATTGTTGACTATGTCTTGAACGCGGGCGTGAAGTTGCGTCGCGAACTCATGTTCCTGTATTTTTAGATTATATAGTTTATTAAATAAAAGATCTCTCTTACATACCTTGGCTTCATCGGTCCCTTCGTGTAGCTCCACTAGCTTTGTCCAAAGGTCCTTTGTGGTGATGAAGGGGCCGACGCGATTTAGTTCCTCCTTGGACAAACCGCATTGGAGGATTTGAGTTGCCTTGGCATCGACTTCGACTTGTCATTTTGTCGCAATGGTCCATTGGTCATAATCCAAGGATTCACCCACTTCGTTAGTCGAAAGTGTGAATCCCGTTTGGATTATGATCCACATCTCGATTTGGGTTTTGAGAAAGCATTTCATTCGACCCTTCCAATAACGGAAGACATCTCCATTGTAAAACGGACGTCGGATGGTGCTAAAACCCTCGAGATGGGCCATTAAAACAAAAGAAACAAGGAGATGAAGACGAAAAACCTAGCAACGACAAAAACACACGAAAATATACCAAGACTCGCGTCTTGGATTAGTAGTGCGGGAGAAAAACTAACCAAATGAAATAAATCTGAAATAAACAGAATTAAAAAAAAATCTGTAAAAAGGTAGATCGGTGGTTTCACCAAATCTTAGCAACCCCCGGCTCTGATACCAATTGTTGGATCGACGTGGATCGCTAGAGGGGTGGTGAATAGCGATAAACCTTTTTTTTTCTTTTCGAAATCATTTCAAAACACTTATACGCAGCGGAAATGTAAATGTAAAGTAAAAGAGACAAGGGAATTTTACTTGGTTCGTAGCCTTCAGCTACTACTCCGAGGCCCTAGTGGTCTTGACCACGTAGGGAGGCCAAAAACACTAAAGAACTCCTCCTCGTTAGACGTAGGAGTTAATCGATACAAATGAAGCACAAAGCTTGAGGTAGAGGGACACTCCCCCTCTCCTCATTACGATAAAAGCTCCGATAATTGAAATTAATGAACTGAAATAAAAACTTAAACCGACGTAATAAAATGAAAACAATTAAAACCTAGATGTCGGAGAAGAAGCACTTCGTTGTTGGAAAGTTGTAGCTTGGCGGAGGCTTTTGGAAGCTTAGAATTGATGAAGAAACCCTAGGATAGGCCCTCCTTTTATAGCCTTTGAGCCCCTTTTCGAGAGGAACTTAAGCCAATCACAATTGAGCACCAATCTCCATGAAATGGGTTGATAAGCCTTGACTCCTCGAAGCTGATCATTGACCATCAGTCGACTGATGGAAGCATCAGTCGAATGCTGACCATAGGCAGTCGACTGATGGACGGCAGTCGAGTCCTCCAAGCTGGCAGTCGACTGATACTAGTTGAAATGACAAGTTAGCTAAAAAATAACATTATTTCGATGGCCTCCGACAGTTCAATCTCGATCTAGACCACCGATGGGATGTCTTGGGTCAGATCTACGCTTAAGTCTATCCCCGTAAAGAGGATACGACCTCACTTACACTCGCACACACGAGCTTACCTTGATACTTACTGTGTCGCTTTTGCTTCCGGCCTTCCACTCGATTCCTTCGGCTCCCTCCGAAGTCACTCAAGTGTCACCCGACCACCGCGGCTTCCTCCGGGTGTCGCTAACCTTCAGCTTCAGCTATAGCAATTTTCTGCACACTCAATTCAGCTCGTGAGATAACAACATGAGATTATCTTTGTATCGTTTGCTATAATCAAAACTCAGGTTCGACTTAGGTGCCTACTACACCAACAGATTCTTATAATGCCTTCTTTGACTACATTTGAAGCATGTAATGTGCTCCTTGCTTTTGATGGTTGGGGAACTGACATCCTTTGACTTTTCTTGACTTTTAGGTGTCGGTGGAGCTTTCCTTACTCTCTTTGGGCACTTGCTCTTATAGTTTCCGATTTCCCTACACTCAAAACATATTATATGATTTTTATTATGAATTAATATGTTTGAATTACCTAGGGTGGTGGTGAGGATCTCTTGAGCTTGCTCTTCCTCTCGACCGGATGTAGATGGTTCTTCTTGTTGCTCCAGTGTTGAGGATGCTCTAATCTCCTCCAATTCTTCTCTTCTTCCACCGATTCGGAGGTTGACTCCCTATCAACTTCCGAATTCTCACTTTCTTGTGAGGATGATGATGGTTCTTCCTCGGCTTCCTCCTCTTCTTGTGCCGATGAACATTCTTCTTCTTCTACTTGTGCAAAGTGAGGCTTCTCATGGAACTTGGCCAATTTGTCCCATAGCTCCTTGGCATCTTGAAATTCACCTAAGCTACACAAAATGTCATTAGGTATCAAATCTTCTAAAAGCTTTGTTACCTTGACTTCGGTCTTGAATTTTAGGCGTTGCTCTTGGGTCCACTTTTTTAACTAGAGGACTTCTCCCTTCTTATCCCTAGGAGGTTCAAAGCCTTCCATGACAATGAACTAATTCTCTATGTCCATCATCAAGAAGGTCTCCATTCTTGCCCTCCACGTCGGAAAATCTGCTCGGTCGTATGGTGGTGGAGTGTTGATGTCCCATCCAAGCTTGTCTTGGAATTCCATCTTCCCTCTAGCATCTTTTGCTCCCGGTGGTTAGTCCGTAGAAGAGCCCCGGGCTCTGATACAAATTATAGAGAAAATGTTGACTGCTAGAGGGGGGGTGAATAGCGTCGTGCTAGTACGTTGATGGAAATCGTTCACATTTGTCTCTACACAATCGTTAGTATGCAGCGGAATATAGAAGTACAATATAAAGACAAATACGAATACACAATCACAAGACAAAGATGTAACGTGGTTCAGACCTCAAGGTTCCTACTCCACGGATCGGGCTCAAATGAGCCCTAGCGATGCCAATCACACACCACTAATAAACACTCCTTCTCGGAACAACCCGAAGGCGTAGAAACCTCGTACAATAGTTTACAACAATAAACTAAATACAACAAGCAAATACAATATGAAATGCAACAAGAGATGAAAAAAAAACTTTACACAAAACTCTTTTGAATGCTCGTTTGTTTAATCGCTTGAATCATGGTTGAAGACCCTGATTTGCAGCATCAAATTGCCTCAACAAAGCTTGAGAAATCGCTACCAAAAACCCCTTTCCGAGCTATTTTATAACCTGCAATCAGGCTGAATTTTCACCTATCAGTCGACTTGTCAGGACCATGAGACGACTGATGACACTGTTACTGTGAGACAATTGTACAATCCACGCTGAAAAAATCCAACGGATAGGACATCAATCGACTGATCATGTCCATCAGTCGACTGATCGAGCCTTCACTCGACTGCTAACCCCAGTAGTCGAGTCAGACTCCATTCTGTGCCTGAAATACCGAGCACCAATCGACTGATCATAAGATTAGTCGACTGCTCGGCCAATCAGTCGACTGCCAAAGGCTGGCAATCGACTGCTGGGCTATTTCCCACAGTCAAACCCTAGTCGACTCACGCCAGTCGACTTTCACATCGCACCAGTCGACTGATACACCTCAAACATGAGGTTTTAACCTAAACATGAGGTTTAACCCAAGTATGGTGCCCCCATACTTGCTAGACCACCGATAGCCTAGACCTAAGCCTTCTAGCCACCTCCGTCAATCTCGCGCCTATCGGATCCCTCCAAGTCATCCATGACTTGTTCATCCATACGCTAGCCTTCAGGTGCTTCCATCAGCTATGTCATACTAACGGTGTCTACACCACCAAGGCACATTGGACTTACGCTGCCAAGACTCTGCTTTGATTTTACGGCGCCAACCATTGGACTTATGCTGCCAAGACTCCCGCTTGGACTTTATACCGCCAATATCAAACCTGCTTGGACTTCTCAAAAGCCAAGACTCAAGCTTGGACTTTCCCTTGCCAACCTTGTTGGACTTTCCATGCCAAGACCCATGCTTTGACTTTTCCTTGCCAACCCATGTTGGACTTTCCATGCCAAGACTCATGCTTTGACTTTACCTTGCCAACCCATGTTGGACTTTCCATGCCAAGACTCATGCTTGGACTTTTCCTTGCCAAGACCCGTGCTTGGACTTTTCCTTGCCAACCCATGTTGGACTTTTTCTTGCCAAGATCCATGCCTGGAATTTACATGCCAAGTACTCAAGACTTGGACTTTCCATGACATGGTCAACTCCAGTCACCCATCAAAATCCCTCTCGAGTCAAACTCGAGTCCGGTTAATTATAACCCAGGTCGATTGTTCAAAAAATCTCCCCAAAACATTATTAGACATCAATGTCAAAGATCAATGTCAAACTTCCATGTCAAACATCAAAAACCACTCGAGTCAAACTCGAGTCCAGTCAATCGTGACCTGGGCCGATTGCACTAACACATACTTGTGTTAAAACCTCATGTTTGAGGATGATTATCAGTCGACTAGTACCATGTGGCAGTCGACTGGTGTGAGTCCACTAGGGTTTGACTGCGGGGAGTGCCCTAGCAGTCGACTGCTAGAGGTGGGCAGTCCACTGCTGGCCTGAGCAGTCGACTGATCAAGGTGATTAGTCGACTGATGGCCGGAATTTTGGGCACAGAATATTCTCTAGTCGAGTAATTGGCCCGACCACTTGACTGATTGAGCAAGCAATCGACTAATGTGTATGATCAGTTGACTGATGGTGTATCCGTTGGATTTTTCCAGCGTGGATGTAGTCATTGTCTCACAACAACAATGGCATCAGTCGACTGATAGGCAAAATCCACCCTAGGCAGTAGCTTTAAATGGATCTCATGGAGGAGGATTTGGCAACCGGTTCTTGAGGAGTTTTGGGGTGATTTACTGCTGCAAATCAGGGACTCCAAGTGCATTTCAAGCAACCACAAAGCAAGAAATCAAATGAGCAATTGTAAAGCGTTTTTCCTTTACTTGTTGTGTATTTCATTTGTATCTTGCTTGTATTTATTTCTTACTATTTTAAGACTATTTGTACGAGGTTTCTCCACCTCCAGATTATTTCGAGAAGGAGTATTTGTGATTAGTAGTGCGTATTTGTATTGCAAGGGATTTTAGAGCTCAATCCGTTGATTAGGAACCATTCGATTCTGAACCACATTATATCACTGTGTTTTGTGTGTTTGTATTCCTATTATTGTTTTATTGTTATTATTCCGCTGCGCACTAACACGACTTGTAGACGCGATCACGAACGAAATTCATCAATCATCGACGACGCTATTCTCGCCCCCCCCCCTCTAGCGATCAAAATGGTCCCAACAATTGGTATCAGAGTGGGTCGCTCTTCACCGACTTCACATCCGAGGGAGCAAGCCAGAGGGAAGATGGATTTTCAAGAACAACAAGGTTGGGACATCAACACCCCAATTCCATAAACCTTCTATGGACAAGAAGGGTTTAGGCAATGGAGGGCACGGATTGAAGAATTCATTATGATGAAGGACTTCGAAGATTGGTCCACCTTGATCGATGGGTTTGATTTTCCAAGAGGGCCAAAAGTGTTGGTGCAGGGGCACTAGATGATCGAACCTATGTTTTGATTATGGCAAAAGATGAAAAGTTAATATTGTTATCTCACGAGCTAAATCAAGTGTGCAGAAAAGTGCTAAAGCAGAAGCTGAAGGCTGGCGACACCCGGAGGAAGCCGCGGTGGTCGGGTGACACTTGAGTGACTTCAGAGGGAGCCGAAGGAATCGAGTGGAAGGCTGGAAGCGAGGGCTATAAAGTAAGTATCGAGGTAAGCTCATGTGTGTGAGTGTAAGTGAGGTCATATCCTCCTTACGAGGATGGTCTTAAGCGTAGATCCGACCAAAGACATCCCATGGATGGTCTAGGTCGAGATCGGACGGTCGGCGACTGTCGAAATTATGTTTTTGTTAAGCTAACTTGTGATTTCAGCCAACATTAGTTGACTGCCCACAAGAGCCACTCGACTGCCTTAAATCGTATCATTCTTGATGTAATTATCATTGGCCGCCATCACCGATCGATGATGGCCATCGGTCGGATCGATGGTCAAGGATCGACCAGTCAAGCCTTATCACCTCATTCCAAGAAGCTTGGTGCCTAAATTTGATTGGTTGAAGACCCATTCGATGAGGGGCTCAAAAGCTATAAAAGGAGGGCTTCTCTAAAGGTTTTTCATCAATTCTAAAAGCCTTCAAGTGCTTCCGATATGCTACGACTCTTCAATATCCCTACGACGAAGCTCTGCAAACACGACAACTAGGGCTCAATCTTCTTCATCTATGAGTCATCAGTTAAAGTGTTTTTATAGTTTCAATCTGTACTTAAGTTCTTTATCATTCTTTTATCGTAACGAAAAGAGGGGGAGTGTCTCTCTATCTCGATCCTTTTCGTGGTTTTTGTATTTGATTAACTCCTACCTCCAACAAGGAGGAGTTCGTTAGTGATTTGCCCTCCGTGCTTGATCAAGGACCACTAGGGCCTTGGAGTAGTAGTCGAAGGCTACGAACCAAGTAAAAAACTCTCTTATCTTTTTAATATTATTTTATTCTTTCCGCTGCATAACTCAAGTATTGAAATGAACGAAAGTTTTTATCGCTATTCACCCCCCTCTAGCAATCCGCTTGATCCAACAAAAAGGACGATTCCTCAAGATGAAGAAATGGACTGGGGAACAACTCCAAGAGTTCAATAGAAATGAAAAGGTAATAAAATTTTTGGTTGAATTAAAACCTAACAATGTTGTGTCCAAGTTAGGTGAATACAAGGATGCAAAAGAATTTTGGAGTGACTTGGCCAAGCCCATGAAGACCCATCACCGGCTCAAGACGAGGAGGCCAAAGATAAATCCTCATCCTCACAAGCAAGTGAGGATTCGGAAGTTGAAGAGGAGTCAACTTCCGAATCGATGGAAGAAGAGGAAGAATTGGAGGAGACCTCCACCTCTAGGATTGAGGGGGAGGAGAGATCATCTTCCATGTCGGAGCAAGAAGAATAGCCTTTAACATCCGGTCAAGATGAAGAAGCTCAAAATCCGGCCATCACCACCCTAGGTAACTCAAGCATTTCGGTTAATATAAAAAACATATTATATGCTTTGAGTGTAGGGAAAATGGACACTACAAGAGTAAGTGTCCAAAAAGAGTCAAGAAGACTCCACCAGTGCCTAAAAGTCAAGAAAAGTCAAAAGAAGCCAGAGTTCCCAGCAAGAAGAGCAAGGAGCACGTGGTGTGCTTCAAATGCCATCAAAAGGGACATTACCAGAGTCAATGCTCAAAGGGGGAGAAGAAAACTCAAAAGGGAGCTACACATGTAGGGGGAACCTCTAAGACAAATCCTAAGGTAACTTCTAATTTTACTCCTTCCTTAATTAATACGCAAAAGCATGTTAGGAGTAATATTGCTATTTATCATGAAAAACATGCTAGAAATAACAAATATTTTTGCCTAGGAGCTAAGAATGTTCATTTTGAAACTAAGGAGAAATTTGGGACTAATGTCCCTAAAAATATCTTACCTAAGGACAAATCTAGATCTAACAACTCTAGACCTATCCTTCCTAGGGAGACCATTAGGAAGATAGAGGATCACCTAGGCATCAATCCTAAATGGACTAGGCATATGCCTAGGAAGAACCATGCCCAAAGATTAAATCAAAATTCAAAAATTGGACAATTAGAAAAGGAAAATTAAGCCTTGAGGTCACTGCTTGAGAAAATGGAAAATACCCTTATGATTATGCAAAACCAAATACAATGGTCAATTGATCAAAAATCTAGGTCAAATGGTAGAAGTCAACACCTAGAGTCTTGGAGGCAAGGCTCATCTATGGGCAAGAAAGGCTTGAGTCACAAGCCGAGGTCCAAGGTAGATAAGCCTACCTACCATAGTGTTCCATTTGACTATGGAACTAAACTTAGGTCTAGAAAGACCAAGGTCAATAGGGAAGTCATCCCTAAGGTTGACCAAGCTAGGTGCTTAGTGGCCAAGATTTCCATGAAACCTAGGAAGACCACTAAGAAGGTTACTAGGGAGGCAATCCCTAAGGTTAAACTAGGCAAGACCACAATGACCAAGGCTAATAAGCCTAGAAGGGTCATTAGGAGGGTATCTAGGGGTTCCTAGGAGCGTGATTTATTCACGCTAGATGGGTTTAGGTGTGTCAACCTTGATTGGAAGGGTAGCTAACCCAACCATAGCAAAGTTGACACTTTAGGATATTTTCAAGGTTATGAGTACCTTGGAAATAAGTATGGAGCTAAATCCTAAAATATTTTAGGATGTGCCATTATATTTTTGGAATTATGAAAAAACAATCAAATTGGCACAATTTAGGTTTAGAGGTCTTAGTGTGCCATTTTGGATTTTTGGAACATTTGGGAGATAATTGATAATATGGCAAAATGAGATTAATTATAACAAATGGCAACAAATACTAAAATTTAGGTATTATATACCTTATACTTTATTTTCCATGCTTGATTTGTCATATAACATGCCATGACATCATATTTACTTTTTAATCATTTAATATGTCATGATCATGTGTAGGATTAAGGTTAAATGTCATGTATGTATAGATTCCATCTTATGCCATGACATCATGATTATGAGTATGTGTTTATTTATATCATCATTAATGCCATAATCATTCATGCATTAATTAAAATTGAGTTATGGACAATGGCATGACTTGAAGTCCCATTTATAAGGGAATCAAGTAGTATTGCCTTAGAAAATGCATTAGGCCTTAGTTTAAGATGAACAAAACCCACATCTCACAATCACATTGACATGTATGTGTATTTATACACCCTAGATATATGTGAGATTCTAGGAAATGAGTTAAGTTCAAGGTGCATAGTTTTTGCATCTAGATGAACTCAAACTCACCTAAAATCATGTTGTGGATCAATGGGAAAGCTTATGTTCAAGCCTTGTACATTAAGCCCAAAGAATATGACCCAATATAAGGTTTTAAAACTATTTTAAAATCATTTTGAAAAACCTTGGTGAAGTCTATCTTTTGATAGCAATCACCATTGACGAAGTTGATACAAAGTGAGCTTAAACCATTTGTGTAAATTTTATGTAAATTTACACAAAATTTCACTATTTAACTTTGTGTAAATTTCACTATTTTATGAGTAAAATATTTTTCAAACATTTTTCACTCATTGTATTGGTCATAAGTATTATACGTATGAAGTTTCATGATTTTTCAAATTACGTATAATTATTTATGAATTTATGAAATTCGATTCTGATAACTGAAAATCAGATTTTTCAGTTATCAATCGACTGCCCTTGTTGGTAGTCGACTGATGAGCATGGCAGTCAACTGTTGTCTGATAGAGTCTACTCCCAGGTTAATTTTTGGAAAAACAAGGTTGTTTAGCCCGTGTTCAGCTACGGTAAAGTTCCCTAACCACTCCTAATCCTAGGATATACTTTGGGAAGCATTATAAAGGGTGAAAATCCATTGGATATGGATTAGAAGAGTTGTTAGGGTGATGTATCAAATTTAAGATATGGGAAAGTTTAATGTTGAACTTTAGACCTTATTTTTGATGGTTTAGAGCTCCTATTGGCTTAGGGACTTCCCCAGGACATTGTTGGTACAATGGTTAAGGGGGAGCAAGCCTTTAAAGGAAGGTATTCATCATGGGATGATGGATGTTATATTTTCCTCATGAGGGGGAGACATGGGAATTTTGAGATACCCAATTTGGAAATTGGGAGAGTTTGTAGGATTGCCTCTCTTCAGTGATATGAGACTTATCACTAGGAAGATTGTAGACATCCTAGATATTTTTGTTGGTGCAGTGGGCACCAAAGTCGAACCGGTATTTTGATTATGGCAAAAGGCTCAATAGTTAAGGGTATATTTGTTATCTTACGAGCTCAATTAAGTGTGCAGAAATGCTAAAGTTGAGCGGAAGGTCTGCGACACCCGGTGGGAACCGAGGTGGTCGGGCAACGCCAGAGGGACTTCGGAGGAAGCCGAGGTACTCGGGTGAAGACCGGAAGCGAGGCTACAAGGTAAGCTCGTGTGAAAGCGAAGCAAGGTCGTTAAGCGTAGATCCGACCCAATACCTCCAATGGAAGGTCTAGGTCGAGATCAGATGGTTAGAACCATCGTACTTTATATTTTAAGCTAACTTGTACTGCAGTCCAAAACCCTTTGACTACGATCATTTGCTAGTCAAGTTCGACCTCGAGAAGAGCTCGAATTTCAAGGGGGTGAATTTGGACTTGACTCGTGTTTTGGTACAAAGGGTGATGTGGCATCAAGGTGGACATCCAAACCATCACCAAGCTTCCTTGTGGTGGACGCCCAAAATAAGGTGAGTTGGCACAAGATGGTTGGCTCCCATGATGTGGCACAAGTTGAATGGCTCCAACAAGTTGGCGCCCAAGGAGGTTGGAGGTGGCACAAGGTGGTTGGATGAAACACCTCATCCTCAAGTTGGCGCCCAAGGAGGTTGGAGGTGGCACAAGGTGGTTGGATGAAACACCTCATCCTCAAGTTGGCGCCCAAGGAGGTTGGAGGTGGCACAAGGTGGTTGGATGAAACACCTCATCCTTGAGTTGGCGCACAAGGAGGTTGGAGGTGGCACAAGGTGGTTGGATGAAACACCTCATCCTTGAGTTGGCGCAAAGGATGTGGATGAACAAGTCTTGGGGGATAAGAACCTCACCTTGGACACTACCTATGTCTAAATTCATAGATCAATATCCATAAATAGACATGTTCAAGCCAAGCAAATAACAAGAATTCCAGAGCTCTCAACACGCCGTCGTAACGCCGTTACTACTACTCACATTTGCTACGACGAAGTGCCGCCGACAACGAAAGCTACATCTTCTACTTATAAGAGTTGTCGGTATATTTATTTAAGTTCTACTTCTTTAAATTGTCTTTGTGCTTTAATCGTAACAAGGAAAGGGGGAGTGTCCCTTTGCCTTGATTTCTTTTTGTAATCGTTGCTCCTACCTCCAACGAGGAGGAGTGGTTTTAGTGAATTGCCCTCCGTACGTGATCAAGGATCACTAGGGCCGTGGATTAGCAATCGAAAGATTGTGAACCACGTAAAAATATCTTGTCTACTTTATATTTCCGCTGTGCACTCTCTACTTGCTTTTTACTTATTGCAAAAGTTTTTTAACGACATCGTATCGCTATTCACCCCCCCCCCCTCTAGCGACACTTTCGATCCAACAATTTTTGGATCAAGGGGGATATTGTAAGATCTCATTGAGACATGAGACATTGACCTCCTTGGAGAGAACCTTTTTTATGTTAGTCAAAAAGGGGGAGAATGTTTGGGAGAATTATTGGAAGAATTTATGGGATTACTAATTTGGGATAATTGGTAAGAAGATTTGAGTTAGTGTTCTAACTCAAAGGTATGTGGTTTTGTCAAATATCAAAAAGGAGGAGATTGTTGGTGCAATCGGCCCAGGTCACGATTGACCGGACTCCAATTTGACTCGAGCAAAGTTTTGATGTTTGACATGGAGGATTGACATTGATGTTTGACATTGATGTCTGATAATGTTTTGGGGAGATTGTTGGTGCAATCGACCCGGGTCATGATTGACCGGACTCGAGTTTGACTCGAGGGGGATTTTGATGGTTGACTAGGGTTGACCATGTCATGGGAAAGTCCAAGTCTTGAGTACTTGGCATGTAAAGTCCAAGAATGAGTCTTGACAAGGGAAAGTCCAACATGTGTTGGCAAAGGAAAGGCCAAACATGGGTCTTGGCATGGAAAGTCCAACATGGGTTGGCAAAGGAAAGTCCAAGCTTGAGTCTTGGCATTTGAGAAGTCGAAGGAGAATATTAGCGGCGTAAAGTCCAAGGGTGAAGTCTTGGCAGCATAAGTCTAATAGTTGGCGGTATAAAGTCTAAGCGGAGTCTTGGCAGCGTAAGTCCAATGTGCCTTAGCGGTGTAGACACCATTAGCAGGACATAGCCGATGGAAGCACCTAAAGGCTAGTGTATGGATGAACAATTCATGGTGGCTTGGAGGGATCCGATAGGCATGAGGCTGATGGAGGTGGCTAGAAGGCTTAGGTCTAGGCTACGGGTGATCTAGCAAGTATGGGGGCACCATACTTAGGTTAAAACCTCATGTTTGAGGTGTTTCAGTCGACTGGTACTATGTGGCAGTCAACTGGTGTGAGTCCACTAGGGTTTGACTGCGGAGAGTGCCCTAGCAATCGACTGCCAGAGGTGGGAAGTCGACTACTGGCTTGAGCAGTCGACTAATGGCCGAGATTTCGGGAACAGAATGTTCTCCAGTTGAGTGATCGGCCCGACCACTCGACTGATTGAGCCAACAGTGGACTGATGTGTATGATCAGTCGATTGATGGTGTATCTGTTGGATTTTTCCAACGTGGATGTAGCGGTTGTCTCGCGACAACAATGGCATCAATCGATTGATGGTCCCGTGCAGTCGTTTGATAAGCGAAATCTAGCCTAGGCAGCAGCTTTAAATGGAACTTGTGGAGGAGGATTTGGCAATCGGTTCTTGAGGAGATTTAGGGCGATTTAGTGCTGCAAATCAGGGTCTCCAAGTGCATTTCAAGCAACTACAAGGCATGAAATCAAAAGAGCAATTGTAAAGCGTTTTTCCTTTACTTGTTGTGTATTTCATTTGTATCTTGCTTGTATTTATTTCTTACTATTGTAAGACCATTTGTACGAGGTTTATCCACCTCCGGATTGTTCTGAGAAGGAGTATTTGTGATTAGTAGTGCGTATTTGCATTGTTAGGGCTTTTAGAGCCCAATTTGTGGAGTAGGAACCATTCGATTCTAAACCACGTTATATTGTTGTGTTTTGTGTGTTTGTATTTTTTTTATTGTTTTATTGTTATTATTCTGCTACGCACTAACACAACTTGTAGATGCGATCGCGAACGAAATCCATCAAGCATCAACGATGCTATTCACCCCCTCTAGCTATCACAATGGTCCCAACAAAAAATTCATTCCGATCTGACCAGGTGAAGGCCTAGATCAAATCGTCACTATTTTTATAGCTTGGCCTCAACCGAAACTATTATCCCCGTGTGAGGGCTAATCGGAGGAGCTGGGTTTAAGGTAAGTTCAATTTGAAAGATGACGAAAGTAAAAAATTAATTCCGTTTTGACCAAGCAAAGCCCTGGATTAGATCGTCACTATTTTTACAACTTTTACTCAGTCGAAGCTATTATTCCTGTGTGGTGGTGGATCGGAGGAGTTGGGTTCAAGGTAGATGCACTGTTGAAGATGGAGAAAGTAAAAAATTCATTTTGATCTAACTAGGCAAAGCCCTGGATCAAATTGTCACTATTTTTTATAGCTTGGCCTCAATCGAATCTATTATCCTCGTGCGATGGCGGATCGAAGGAGTTGGGTTCAAGGTAGATGCACTATTGAAGATGAGGGAAGTAAAAAAAATTCATTCTGATATGACAAGGTGAAGTCCTAGGTCAAATCATCACTATTTTTTATAGCTTGGCCTCAACTGAAACTATTATCCCCATGCGGTGGCGGACCAGAGGAGCAGGATTTAAGGTAAGTTCACTCTGGAAGATAACGGAAGTAAAAAATTCATTCCGATTTGACCAGGCCAATCCCTGGATTAGATCGTCACTATTTTTACAACTTGGACTCAGCGGTGGCAGATCGGAAGAGTTGGGTTCAAGGTGGATGCACTGCTAAAGATGACGAAAGTAAAAAATTTATTCAAATCTGACAAGGCGAAGCTCTGGCTCAGATCATCATTATGTTTATAGCTTGGCCACAGCCGAAGGTATTATCCCCGTATGGTGGCGGATCTCAGGAGATGGGTTTAAATTAAGTTCACTCTGAAAGATGACGAAAGTAAAAAATTCATTTTGATTTGACCAATCAAAGACCTTAATCAGATCATCATTATTTTTACATCTTAGCCTCAGCCGATGCTATGATCCCCATGGGGTGGTGGATCAGAGGAGTTGGGTTTAAGGTAAGTTTACTCTAGAAGATGACAAAAGTACAAAATTCATTCCGATTTGACCAGGTGAAGCCAGATCGTCACTATTTTTATAGCTTGGCCTCTACCAAAGCTATTATCCCCGTGCGATGGTAGATCAGAGGAGTTGGGTTTAAGGTAAGTTCACTCTAGAAGATGACTGAAGTACAAAATTCATTCAGATATGACAAGGCGAAGCCCTAGATTATATCATCACTATTTTTACAACTTGGCCTCAGCCAAAGCTATTATCCCCATGCGGTGGAAGATTGGAGGAGCTGAGTTTAATGTAAGATCACTCTGGAAGATGACCGAAGTACAAAATTCATTCCGATCTGATCAGGTGAAGACCTGGATCAGATCGTCACTATTTTTACAGCTTGGCCTCAGCCGAAGCTATTATGCCTATGTGGTGGTGGATCAGAGGAGCTAGGTTTAAGGTAAGTTCATTTTAGAAGAAGAAAGAAGTACAAAATTCATTCCGATCTGACCATGCGAAGCCCTGGATCAAATCATTACTATTTTTATAGTTTGGCTTATTCGAAGCTATTATCCTTGTGCGGTGCCGGATCAGAGGAGTTGGGTTTAAGGTAGATGCACTGATGAAGATGATGGAAGTAAAAAATTCATTCCGATCTGACCAAGTGAAGCCCTGAATCAGATTGACACTATTTTTATAGTTTGGCCTCAGTCGAAGCTATTATCTTCATGCGGTGATGGATCAGAGGAGTTGGGTTCAAGGTAGATTCACTGTTGAAGATGACGGAAGTAAAAAAATACATTTCGATTTGACCATGCGAAGCCCTGGATCATATCGTCACTATTTTTACAACTTGGCCTCACTCGAAACTATTATCCCTGTGCGGTGGCAGATCGGAGGAGTTGGGTTCAAGGTTGATACACTGTTAAAGATAACAAAAGTAAAAAATTCATTCCGATCTGACCAGGCGAGCCCTAGATCAGATCATCACTATTTTTACATCTTGGCCCCAGCCAAAGCAATTATTCTCATGCGGTGGCTGATCGAAGGAGCTGGGTTTAAGTTAAATTCACTCTTGAAGATGACGGAAGTTAAAAATTCATTCTGATCTGACCAAGTGAGCACCTAGATCAGATCGTCACCATTTTTATAGCTTGGCCTCAGCCAAAGCTATTATCCTAGTGTGATGGTGGATCGGAGGAGCTTGGTTTAAGGTAAGTTTACTCTAGAAGATGACAAAAGAAAAAAATTCATTCTGATCTGACCAAGCGAAGCCTTGGAATAGATCATCACTATTTTTATAGCTTGGCCTCAACCGAAGCTATTGTTCCCGTGCGATGGCTGATTGGAGGACCTGGGTTTAAGTTAAATTCACTCTTGAAGATGACGGAAGTTAAAAACTTATTCTGATCTGACCAAGTGATGCCCTAGATCAGATCGTCACCATTTTTATAGCTTGGCCTCAGCCAAAGCTATTATCCCAGTGTGATGGTGGATTGGAGGAGCTTGGTTTAAGGTAAGTTCACTCTAGAAGATGACAAAAGTAAAAAATTCATTCCGATCTGACCAAGCGAATCCTTGGAATAGATCATCACTATTTTTATAGCTTGGCCTCAGCCGAAGCTATTGTCCTCGTGTGGTGGCGAATCGGAGGAGTTGGGTTCAAGGTAGATTCACTATTGAAGATGACGGAAGTAAAAAATTCATTCCAATATGACCAGGTGAAGCTTTAGATCAGATTGTCACTATTTTTATAGCTTGGCCTTAGACGAAGCTATTATCCCCATGCGGTGGCGGAGCGGAGGAGTTGGGGTTCATGGTAGATGCACTGTTGAAGATGACGGAAGTAAAAAATTCTTTCCGACCTGACAAGCCGAACCCCTAGGTCGGATCGTCATTATTTTTTTAGCTTGGCCTTAGCCGAAGCTATTATCCCCATGTGGTGGCGGATCAGAGAAGTTAGGTTCAAGGTAGATCCACTGTGGAAAATGACGGAAGTAAAAAATTCATTCCGATCTGACCATGCAAAGTCCTGGGTCAGATCGTCACTATTTTTATAAGTGGGGCATTTGCTGAAACTGTTATTCCCCTACGATGGTGGATGGGAGGAGTCACATTGAATGTCATGTTAGGAAGAGGTGGAGAAGTATTTCTATGACTGACTGAGGAGGTTCGTAAGTCCTCAGCTCATGTCCATACTCTGTATGGCTTGACTTCTAGCTTACACTACAACTCCCCCCCCCTTCCTGAAGAGAGGGAAGGGAGGAGTTGTACTTGAGTCAAAAATCATTTTTGTTGGGAATTGACCGTCGCTAGAGGGGGATGAATAGCGAATTGTAAGCCGATGGAATTCGTTCGTGTGCTTTCTACAATTTGATTAGTACGCAACATAAATAATAGAAATAAAGCAATAATAAAATATACAAGCACACAACACCAAGATATAATGTGGTTCGAAGCCTCAAGGTTCCTACTCCATGGGTTGGGCTCGAACGAGCCCTAGCGATGCAAATATCACCACTAATCAATAATACTCCTCGACAACACGTCGGAGGCGGAGAAACCTCATACAATGATTACAACTGTAATACAAAATAAATACAAGCAAATATAAAGTGAAATACACAAAAGAATGCAAAAAACACTTTACAAATGATCTTTTGAAACCTTTCTTGTTTAGTTGATTGAGCTGCACTTTGAGACCCTGAATTGCACCAGCAAATCCCCCCAAATTGCCCTAAGAAACCATTGCCAAATCCCTCTCCACGAGTTTCTTTTATAACCTGCATTCAGGCTGGATTTTTCCTAGCAATCAATTGATCGAGACCATCAGTCAACTGCTCTTGTAGACGTTGTCTCACAATGACCATAGCGACGTTGAATTCCAACGGATAGACCATCACCGATCGACAGATCGCAATGATCGATGTCGACAACTTGATCGCCAGGGAATGACAATGATCGATGGCACGCGTGCACGGGCATGAGAATGGAGTCGACTCGATTGATCACTGATCGATCGAGCATCGATCGTGATGGTCGATTAGTCGATCGATGTCGATCTGCTTGGATGAAGTCCAACGTGGAAAGCGGCCGTTATTGGGCAACGGATACAGGACCAGTCGATTGATCGAGGGCATCAGTCGAATTCTCCTATGTCAACGGGAAGAAACTCTCTTCCTCTATAAAAAGGAAGGGGGTAGGGCTTTGGGAAAAAAAATGTTTATGCTCTAATACTCTCCCAAAGTTCCCTAAAGCTTTCCATCCTCTTACTCAAGTTTATTTCCATTATATTTGTAAGAGGAGTGTTTTTGTGTAAAGAGGTTACCTCCACCTAGCTTTGTGCAAAGGAGAGATCTAGTGGATAGATTGCGGAGTGATTCACCGTGGATGAATCGGACCGTGGATTAGCGGCGTAGCCGTGAACCACGTTACATCTCGGTGTTTGTATTGGTTGTCTATCTTTTCTATTGTCTTTATTTGTATTTGTATATTCCGCTTGTGCTAACACTTTGTAGAAGAGAGAATTCCGACATCCATCGTAAGAGGGCTATTCACCCCCCCTCTAGCCGGCCAATCGATCCCCCACAAGTGGTATCAGAGCCAGGTTGCTTGTCACCGGACTAACCACCGCAACAAGCTCTTCTTCAAAAGATGGCCGGCTCAAACATTCATCCACCGAAGTTTGAAGGAGAATTCGCTTGGTGGAAGAAGCGAATGGAGGTATTTTTCGAAACGGATTTTGATATCATGATTACAATGGAATCCGGTTTTGTTTTGCCTAGGGATGAAGAAGGGAAGCCAATAGAGAATTCTAGGTGGACCAAAAAGCAAAGGGAAGAGCACCTTGCAAATTCAAAAGCCAAGCACCATCTCTTTAATGTGCTCCCCCAACAAGAGATCAACCGAATTGGGGAATGCTCAAGTGCCAAAGAGATGTGGGAGAGATTGGTTGAACTTCATGAAGGAACTTCGGAAGCCAAACTTGCAAGGAGAGACCTCCTCCGCTCCCAACTATCCAACATAAAATTAGAAAAGGGAGAAAAGGTAACATCATTACATTCTAGGTTTAAAGAATTATTAATTGGGCTAACAAGTGTAGGAGAAAAGCTCTCCAACCGGGATATGGTAATGAAGGCCATAGATGCCTTTCCCCGGTCCTCAAGATGGAGTTCCATGGTGGACTCATTTTATATCTCCAAGAACTTAGAAGTAAGCACCTTGGAGGAATTCTTCTCGACCATGGAGCTCCACGAAACGAGGCTTGAAGGAATACTAGAAGAACCAAGAATTCAACCTTCAAGAGGAGTAGCCTTGATGGCAAACAAGGGGAAGAAGAAGATGGAAATCCCCTCCTCATCCAATGAAGCCTCTACCTCCTTCATGGATAGCATGGAAGAAGCCTACATGGTAAGGAAGGTAAGGCGTGCATTTAAGAATTTTAGATTTGATAAATCTCATGATAGGAATAGAAGACCAAGGGGGAAGATCATTTGTTACAATTGTCAAGGAGAGGGACACATAAGGGATAATTGTCCCCTCCTAAACAAGAGCAAAGAGGAAAGGAAAAAGAAGGAAGAAAAGAAGAAGAAGAAGGGGAGCAAGAAGAAAAAGGAAGAAGAAAAGAAAACCAAGGAAAAGGGGAAGGCCAAAGCATTCAAAGCCAAGACATGGGATGATCTTTCTTCCTCATCCTCATCCGAAGAAGAGGAACAAGTCTATTCCAATCTTGCATTGATGGCCTTCGACGACTTGGATTGCTCCTCCTCCTCAAATGAAGAATCAAGCTCAAGTGGTGAGAGCTCAAGTGAAGGGGGAGTCTCTACATCCTCCTCATCCGAAGAAGAAGAGGACATGGAAACTATGGTAATGAATGCTTCTCCTAAAAAAATAGTTTCCATAATTTCTAGTTTAACTAAAGACTTATTTGGAATGAAAAAGAAAAATAAAATCATGCTTGATCAAATTAAGGCATTGGAAAATAAGCTAGAAAATGCATGCTTAAATGATAATGATAATATTTGTTCTAACTTAAATGATGCATGCTCACATGATCTTTATGTGCCATTAGATGTTAGTGATGCATGTATAAATGAAAATAGGGCCTTAAGGGAAAAGGTAGACTATTTGACAAAAGCCCTAGAAAATCCAACACATTGAATATGATAATTAGGAGCCAAAGGGCAAGTTTTAATAAGAAAGACCTAGGTTATAAAGAAAAGAAAAATGAAAAGGCCTACAAATGCCTAATTGCTAGGGGACAAGATAAGAAGAAGGTAATAGCTAGAAAATGGATCCCCAAGGAGTATCTAGTGAACCCAATAGGCAAGAACTTATTTTGGGTTCCAAAAATCCATCCTTAAGGGTTAGAAAACCCCTAAGGTAGTCAACCATATGCAATTGACCTATATCATATTTTGGTTGACTTAGGATAGCGGGAGAACATTTTTAAATAGTGTTGGGTGATGATAACGTGCCCATAAATAGATAATAATGCTTAAAACATGATGATTTATGTAATTCCTATGTATGGTTGCAATCATGATTTATGATTTTGAAATTTGGCACATTATCATAAGAAATAGGTTTAAATCAAGCTTTAGGTGATACTTTACTTATTATCATGATATAATACCTAATGCATGATTAGAATTTGATGAAAACATGTAGTTCATGATCATAATGTGAAATTAAATCATATATGTCTCTATGATCATGTAGATTGTTAGGGTGATACTTAACCTTGATAGAATTGCATGAATATATTAGTTAAGTATATACAAATATCCCCTAGGATGCATCTCACACTCACCATAGGCTACCTTGATTGAAAACTTAGCATGAGTGAGATGTTAGGATGATACAAATGTCCACTAATGCCTATGACATTTAGATGGTCATTTAAAGTATCAAAATAGCAATAATAGACCAATCATGGGGAAGGCTTATGTTTAATTCATAGACATATTGCCCAAAGATCATGGTTGGATATTTCATATGTTTTCAAAACAATTTCTTAATCTAAAATCTATGTATTCATGTTTTGAAACAATTCAAAGCAAGACTAGGTGTTAAAATGGATACTCTTATGATAAAAAACCTAGTAGTTTTTAACGCTTTTGGATTTTTGGCAAATACGTGGAAATATAATGATTTCTCATGAAAACCTATTTTTCACTGATAGATATACTTAAAAGAAATGTGTTCCCCAAATTTCGATGGCTCAAATCAGACTAGTTGAGGCCGAATTCAGGTTTTAGAGCAATTTTTGGTAATTTTCCTTCTATTATACTTGATGCCATGAGTTTTTAACTTAGTGTTAATCTTTTTGATGGTGTCAAAGGGAGAGAGATAATTATGTTTAAGTAAATTGTGATAGGGGGAGGGAGAAATTGTTAAAAAGTGATAGGGGGAGAAATTTAAATTGTATGGGGAGTTTCATGGATTAAGAGGGAGTTGCATGTTGCTATATCATGTTTTATGTTTACATGCTTTCTTACCTTAGAAATTTTTATCAAATGTTTTTACCTAACTTAAACGGATTGTCACACATCAAAAAGGGGGAGATTGTTAGGGCAATCTCTTGCCATGGGTTTTGATGTGTGCAAAGGGTTTAAGTTAGGTGTTATCTGATTTGATATGTGCGTTAAAGTCATGCAGGACTTAGTAATTACGCACATGGAGTCTGAGTTTCACATCCATCACTCGGGCCTTGAGTCGGTGAAGGATTGCTTTGCGAAGCCGTCGCTTGGAGCATCAGGGACGCCGGACGAAGCTTGGAGTGAAGCCGGAGGAAGTAGACTTGAGGCAAGAGGCGCGAAGAGCATTGCGCGAGCCCGTGCGCTGATCTTGGGGGCGTGGCGCGAGCGAAGAAGAACCGAGCGAGGACTCAGGGATGAGAGTGTCACGATTGTAACCCGTGAGGTAGCTCTTAGGTGAAACTTGGTCATTTGGCCAGAGTGTCGGATGGGTTTTTCGACACGATCATTGCCGGGGAATGGCGGTCGGCGATCTGTGTCGATGGTTTGATCGACCGTATAATACCAATTTAGTGCGCGACGCCGGAGAATCGGTATTATACGATCGATCAACCATCGACTCGAGCAATGATCGTCATTCCTAGCGATCGTGTCGAAACTATCCACACGGCCAAATGGCCAAGTTTCACCTAAGAGCTACCCCTTCGTTACAATCGCCACTCATCCCTGAGTCCTCGCTTCAAGTTCTTCGTTTGGCCACGCCCCTCGATCGGCGCGCGACGCAATGCTCCTTCGTCTCTTGCCTCAAGTCTCCGGCTTCACTCTAAGCTTCGTCCGGCGTCCCTGATGCTCCGCGCGGCTCGCAGCAATCCTTCACCGACTCAAGGCCCGAGTGATGAGATGTGAAACTCATCACGACTCCATGTGCGAATTACTAAGTCCTGCATGACTTCAACGCACATATTAAATCAACATAACACCCTAACTTAAACCCTTTGCCACACACATCAAAACCTTATCATGGCAAGAGATTGCTCTAACACATAGCGACGTTGAATTCCAACGGATAGACCATCAGTCGACTGATCGAGCCATCACTCGACTGTCAAACCCTAAAATCGACTCTGGAACCTTCTGTGTCCACTACATCGACCATCAATCAACTGTCAAACATAGAAGTCGACTGCCCAATGCTGGTAGTCCACTGCCAGACAATTTCCTATAGTCGAACTCCAGTCAACTCCCATCTGTCGACTGGTTATAGTTCGAGTTGACTAATAAAAGTCAACTCGGCCACCAAGTGTTAAAACAGTTGAATAGTCTACTGGTCCATAACCCCAGTCGACTGACAAACCTCAAACATTAGATTTAACCCTAAACATGATGCCCTCATACTTGCTAGATGATGTGCACGGACGTGACCTCAAATCTCGTGACGGATACCGTCGAGGACTCAAAGCACTCGCTCGCGCTCAATGCCCGCAAGTGGACCGATGTCATCAAGTAATAAAGATTATCGATCCCACAGAGACTGGGATTCAAATATCATTGTACTCAGTGGTTGTAATTGTTCGGACACGATCTCTAAGAGCTTTCGATTGGTGAGGGCTGTCGGTGGACTCTACTCTGTACGGTGTCACATGTAGGAGGAAAAAAGTGTGCCTAGATCTTCAAAGGTGATTCTAGGACTTCAGTTTTGCTTGTGTATCACAGAACAATGTTGTCAATTGGCATTATCTAGATGTCTACCTATGGTTTTGTGGAAGGGACATCATACACTTTCCCGCAGAGTCGCCGCATTCACCGGGAGCTATCTCCGCCTAAAAGGACGAGATAGACAGTACGAGGATGCCAAATCAATCCATACAGTGGACCATTTTCGATTCCACTGCACCCTTCTCCTCGTAATTGAAGGAGATCAGGTTTAACCCTAGGTTCCTTAATCAAACCTCCTAAATTTTAGATTGTGAGGGCTTTCACCCCTCGTATCGCCTAAGCGCAGCGAAAAGAAAGCCAAATATGCATAGATATAGTAAAGAGCAACTACCAATTCTCAAATCAAACTCATGTGCAAAATTTAACATGAACCAACATTGTTTATGTACACAGGCTACTCCCTAATCCTAGAATCGATAGTACTAGTCCATCTATACGAAGGAAGAATCACAAAGCATGTCTAAGATTGAATACATAATGAATGAAACGCAGAAATAGAGATATACAATGCTTCCGTGATCTTCTTTCCGGCGTTGTGTTGCAAGGTGTGGACCTTCGACGGCGTTCCTCCTCCCTGTTGCGAGTTACCGAAGCTTTTTAGGGCTTCAACGTGCCATCCTAGCCATCGTGCCTCCTCCCTAGGGTTTGGGCGAAGCCATCCTTATATAGACATCGTCTCAGACCGCTGCAAAATCCGAAAAAAGCCCTAGTCACGCAAATCTGTCGGGCCGCCACACGACCATGTGTTTCCACATGGCCAGGACGTGTGCGGCCCTGGGGTGCTGCTCTCACCCATTGGACATGGCTGCGGGAATCCCCACTCCTTGGTCGTGTCCCACTCTGCGTCTAGCTGCGAAATATCCTTCTTTTGCTCCAAAAATGTGTCTTTTTCACCCCTAAGGCTATCCTGCACACAAAAGTACAACGAGCAGACCTCTGAACCAAAAAATAGGAAATGCGTGCTAAAATAGAGTAATATATGCATGAAACTAACACAAAATGCAATGAGATGTGAGTGAAAACTTCTCCTAAAACCCTATATGTTTTGCTCACATCACTTCTCCCAGACTTAAATCTTTGCTTGTCCTCAAGCAAACCTTAGTTCTGTGAAATTTCAAAAAGATATTGTTCCATAATTAGCATGTTAACTAAATTTATTAGGTGGTATTTACAATCAAAGCAAAACAAATATGTTCTAGAAGTTCACTAAGTTAGCTTCTCGTGATCGTGCTAGGCGAACCATTCTTAGGGGATGCCCATTCCATGGTGAGTTAAGTCGTCACTGCATAGCTTTCCTAAGGTTTTCGGCTCTTAGGCACTTACCTACCCAAAGCGAGGGTCGTTCCCTAGATCTAGCATAAAGTCTTAAAGGCGTGCTCGGTATTGAGAGAAATTGGTAGATGTTTCCCCAGTAACCTAACTCAGTCTCAAAGGGGCACCTAACCATTTCCACCCAAGACAACTATTTTTTTATCCCTCATTATCTCTTTTTTTTTTCTTTTTTTTTTCCATTTTTTTCACTTTTTCTTTTCTCTCTTTATTTTTTGGCTCACTGGGATTTTGATTTTTCCGAATGGGCTTACACAATCCGAGCATCTTCAGTAACTAAAATGCTAAGTCTAGAGTCACCTATGGATTCCATAGTACTAGACTACTGAAGTGAATCATAAATAGGTATGTACTAGATTCTCCCTTTCAGGATGTTCGACATGTGTATGTGCAAAAACAAAGCTAACCAGTGTAAGTCTAGAATATTCAATAAAGCGAATAAAATAAAATACCACAAGATAAATGGAGTTAAGCTACCTATGGGAACAACTCATGCAAGCTACTGAGGTAGCTTTATAGACATCAAAAATCAAGTACTGAAAGAAACTCAACAACTCAGGCATGAATAAATGAAAATACCAGAAAAGAAACTACTGCTAGGAAACAAAACTAAATAAACCTTGGGGTCTCCCCCCCCCCCCCCAAACTTAAACGAAAATATACCTCTAATATGATGGACGAGGTGGAAAGTCAGAGAGCTCGGGCATCTCTGGATCCTAGGAGAACCTGCTGCTGAGCCATTGATGTCATATATATATGTGGTCGATATGTGAGCTGGTGGATACATCGACTGCTCAGTGCTCCTCCTCCCTAGCCCACTGTGCCTGCTGGGCATGCATGTGCTGTCGCATCTCCCTTCGGTAGGCGGCCTCATCCTGACGACGAACAGCCTCCTCCTGGAAGTATATGCGGGCCTCATCGTAGAACCCCTCAGCCCACTGGAAATGCTCCCAGAATCCCTAGAACTCCACCTACTTGTAGGCGCTCTGCTCCTCCCATCGCTGCCTCTACGTCTGCTGCTCAATGTAAATGTCTTCGAGGCGCGATCGGAACTTCGAGAAATCATAGGCCGACGTACCTGCATCCTGCTCATAAAGTATAAAAAGGTGGTGGTGTAGGAGTAGGCTCATGTCGGCGTGGACTAGCTGGGCTGCTATGCATGTGTGGACTGGAGGGAGAGTGATATAAAGGTGGAGAGATGGGCGCTGATGTGGATGGTCCCTCATGTGGAGGGGACTCCACTATCAAGTCCAAGCGCCAGTTGGCGCATATAGCGATGGTGGTACGATCCGAGTCGGGGAGCCTAAGGTCCGTCAGATTTTTCCTTACAAAGCATAAGGAGTCTCCTTCTCTCACAATCATTTTCATGGCCATGCATACTCCTAGGTCGATCCTAGGGCTCCCCTCTATACTCTCTAATGTTGTGTAATCATACCCCATCCTATGGCAAATGTGGGTAAGTAGGCATCCTACATTGATCTCTCCTCGTGCTGCTTTACCCATCTTCACTAAGTGTCTGATGAAGTGGGACCCTACATCGATGCTACTCCTTTCTTGTAGCATATCCCATAGGCAAAGAAGCTCGCTAGCTCTAACTACACCGTTACTCTCCCCACAACCAAATATAGTGTTGGCCATGATGCGGTGAAGGTATCGAATGACGGGGTTTTGAAGGCACGACGCTTTGGCCCTAAAAGGGTCATAAGCGTGCTCCCCTATCAACTCGGTCCAACATTCCCGAGAGTTGAACCCAATAGCGGTTCTTCTCTCTCCCCCACTTGGTAAGCCAAATCATGAGTTCCATTAGTGAAGGGTCCACTCATGCTCAATGTTAAAAAGCCTAAAAGTTATCCTACCCTCTTCGCTCTCTCTACCCGTTAAAATTTCTGCCTCTAAGGAAATCAAAAATTCCAAAACTATCTTAGGATAGGTTAGGTGCTTTATTGCCATATCTCTTCCCACCCCATTTTTGCAAATAGGGTTTGCATATCACCCAACAACCTTAAAGATTCTAGCAAATCCTCATCTAAGTACGAAGTAGCAGTAAGTTTACGAGTAGAGAGCATATTGTATCTATCTCTATGTTCATTATTGCGAAAAAGTAGAGTGGTTAGGGCATTACCCTCTTCCGGAGCTTGAGGGGTGTCGGCTCTCCTTGTTCGTCGCTCTAAGGCACCGGATCGGGGTGCTACGGTCTTGGTCCTCCTCATCTTTGCTTATTTTGCCTTCTTTAGAGCTTCAAAATGCTTCTAGATGGTGGGGAAGATGAAATCACATGGATAGGGCAAGAACTTTTGAAGCACATGGTACAAATGGGGTGAAAAATACACGGCTCGCACCTTTTAACCTGGCGCGCCACGGCCGTGTGAAAACACACGACCAGGCCGTGTGCGCCTCTGGTTAATTGGGCACGACTGTGGGAAAACACACGGCCAGACCGTGTTTCCCTGTTTTTATCCCATTTATGCGCCACGGTCCGAATTTTCTCATACACTTCGCCGTGTAGGCTAATATGGATCTCATTTTTACCTAGCAAAGTTCTTTTCTTGACCTAACTCTAAATGGAAAGGAAATCAAAACTAAAAATCAAACAAATGCATGCAATGAAATAAATAAAAAAACAAATCTAAAACTAAACTTGGGTTGCCTCCCAAGAAGCGCTTTGTTATAGGTCATTTAGCTCGACGACATTCTACTATCAGCTCGACTCTGGTGGTTCAGTGAACCTCCATTCATCTATCTCGGGATCCTCATCTGGAGGTTTTAGCTTAATTCTGCTATGTGTGAAGCCGTCGAGGTAGGAAGCTCTGTGCTCTGAAAGGCTGAAAAGGATGACCTCCCCGTCTACCTCCAGGGAGATCTGGTGTGCCTTCACATCTATGCCCCTGCAGTCACTAGAAAAGGTCTTCCCAGAATGATGGGATTCTGGGGATTTGGTCATGTGTATAGTATAATAAAGTCTGTGGGTATCACGAAGTCCTCAATTATCACAGGCACGTGTGGTAGCAGGCCAACGGGTTCCTTGACTGAATCATCCCCCATACGAATACCAAGATTCACTGGTTGGAGCTCGCTCAATCCAATCTTCAGATAGTGTGCGTAGGGCATCACACTGACTGATGATCCCATGTCGCATAACGCTTCGTTGAAGCTCTCCCCATAAATTTAGCAAGGAAGAACAAATTCACCAGGGTCCTCAAGCTATATGGGAATCTTCTCTTCAAACTCTACTTGGTCAGGTAGGGTGGAAACCATGGTTGCACACCCCTTGGAGAATTGGCTACTTTGCCCCACTCCTTCCTCTTTTCCTTCACTCACTGGAGAGCTCTTCACAGGTTGCGACATGGATTGGGCTATTTGGGCCACTTGCGTCTCCAACATCCTAGTATGACTCGCAAGGACGTCAATGGTGGCCTTCAAAACTCTGAGTGATTCTTCAGACTTTTGATGTTGGCAACGAAATTCCTCATTAGCCTTAGTTTGGGTAGCGATGAAGTCCTCCATCATCAGTTCCAGTCTGGACTTCTGTGGTCGCTGCCCATTGCCCTGCTGCTGCTGTCCATACCCCCCTGATGGTTGGAAGTTTTCCGAGTTATTCTTATAGGAGAAATTCGGGTGATTCCTCCATCTAGGATTATAAGTATTGGAGTATGGGTTGTGGGGCCTTTGGTCATAGTCCCCAATCGCGTCACAATGCTCAATCTCCTCGTGTTAGGTCCCCGGCTCTCTATAGTGGTCCTCTTGATACGCTGTCGCTCCCTCTCCAAAATCAATGGCCGCGTATGTAGATGAAGGATTTAAAGATTCAAACCATCTGCTGAGCACGTCCATCCTTGCCGAATGGTGGTCCATGGAGTTGACAGTGTATCGTCCTACTGTAGGTGTAGGCTGACCATGTTCAGAAGCCCATTGATGGTGGTTATGGGCCACCTCTTCGATAAGCTCTTTCGCTTCCTCTATGGTCTTATTCATCAGTGCTCATCTTGTGGCAGAATCTAGGGACATCTTCGTGGCGTAAGCGATCCTATTATAGAAAATGTGGATCACCATCCACCTCTCCAGTCCGTGGTGGGGGCATTGGTAGAGTAGCCCCTTGTAGCGATCCCAAGCCTCGAATAGGGGCTCCCCCTCCTTCAGGTGAAAGCTCGTGATAAGATGGCGCATGTGAGCAGTCTTACTTGGTGGGAAGTATTTATTCAGAAACTGTTGCTCGTACTGCTCCCATGTGGTGATGTTACCAGAGGGTAGGGAGTGAAGCCATGGCCTTATCCCACAGTGAAAATGGAAACAGGCTCAGCCAGATCGCGTCAGTAGGGGCTCCATTCATTTTCATCGTTGAGCAGATTTCAAGAAATGCCTCTAGGTGCCAGTTCGGGTCTTCAGTCGCAGCTCCCCCGAATTGGCTCTGCTGGACCATATGTATAAGTGTCGGCTTCAGCTCAAAGTTATTTGCCGAAATAGACAGTCCAACTATACTCGGTCTGAATCCTTTAGCGCTAGGAGCTGCGTAGTCCCGCAGAGATCGGCTACATATGTTCACCTCGAATACAACTTGTTCCTCCATCTTTCGCTGTTCTTCTCTCCGACGGTGAAAATTTCGTTCAATTTCTAAGTCGATCGAAATTAGACCTTCCGACCCTAATCGTCTAAGCATACGACGAACCAAACCACAAAGTTAAGAGTGCTAATCTAATTCTAAAAGCAGAAAATAAATCGATCTAGCAAATAAAAATCTAAGATGCAATAAGTAAATAGGAATGTACTGCTAAATATATAAACTTAATCTAAATATGAAAAATATAGAACTAAAGAAAATAAGATAAACTAGAAAGAAAATAAAGCAAGCAAATAAACTAATCCTAAGTTCGATCCAATTTACCACTGTTTGATTTTGATATCGAATCGATCAGTCCCCGACAACGAGGCCAAAAACATGATTTGCATGGACGCTCAAATCTCGTGACGGATACCATCGAGGACTCAAAGTGTGCGCTCGTGCTCAACACCCGCAAGTTCACAGATGCCGTCAAGTAATAAAGATTATCGATCCCACAGGGATTGGGATTCGAATACCAATGTACTCAGTGGTTGTAATTATTTGGACGCGATCTCTAAGAGGTTTCGGTTAGTGAGGGCTGTCGGTGGACTCTACTCTATACGGTGTCACATGGAGGAGGAAAGGAGTGTGCCTAGGTCTTCAAAGGTGATTCTAGGACTTCGGTTTCGCTTGTGTATCACAGAACAATGTTGTCAATTGGCATTGTCTAGACATTTACCTATGATTTTGTGGAAGGGACATCATACACTCTCTCATAGAGCCACCGCATTCATTGAAAGCTATCTTCGCCTAAAAGGACGGGATAGACAGTACGAGGATGTCAAATCAATCCCTACAGTGAACCGTTTCTGATTCCACTGCACCCTTCTCCCTGCAGTTGAAGGAGATCAGGTTTACTCCTAGGTTCCTTAATCAAACCTTCTAAATTTTAGATTGCAAGGGCTATCACCCCTCATATCACCTAAGAGCAGTGAAAAGAAAGCCAAATACGCATATATATAGTAAAAATCAACTACCAATTGTCAAATCAAACTCATGTGCAGAATTTAACGTGAACCAACATTGTTTATGTACACAAGCTACTCCCTAATCCTAGAATCGAAAGTACTACTCCATGTATATGAAGGAAGAATCACAAAGCATGTCTAAGATTGAATACATAATGAATGAAATGCAGAAATAGAGATATACAATGCTTCCGTGATCTTCTCTCTGGCGTTGTGTTGCAAGGTGTGGACCTCCGGCGGTGTTCCTCCTCCCCGTTGCGAGTTACCGAAGCTTTTTAGGGCTTCAGCATGCCATCCTAGCCATCGTGCCTCCTCCCTAGGGTTTAGGCGGAGCCATCCTTATATAGACATCGCCTCGGACCACTACAAAATCCGAAAAAAGCCCTAGTCGCGCAAATCTGTCGGGATGCCACACAACTATGTGTTTCCACATGGCCAAGCTGTGTGTGGCCCTAGGCTGCTGCTCTCATCCATTGGACAAGGCTGTGGGAATCCCCACGCCGTGGTCGTGTCCCACTCTGCGTCTAGCTGCGAAATGTCCTTCTTTTGCTCCGAAAATGTGTCTTTTTCACCCGTAAATCTAACCTGCACACAAAAGTACAATGAGCAGACCTCCGAACTAGAAAATAGGAAATGCGTGCCAAAATAGAGTAACATATGCATGAAACTAACACAAAATGCAATGAGATGTGAGCGAAAACTACTCCTAAAACTCTATATATTTTGCTCACATCAGTAGACCACCCTTAGCCTATATCTAAGTCTTCTAGCCACCTCCGTCAACCTCACACCTATCGGATCCCTCCAAGTCATCCATGACTTATTCATTCATACGCTAGCCTTCTGGTGCTTTCATCGGCAATTGTCATGCAAAGCTGGTATATACCGCCAAGGCACATTTAGGCTTACATTGCCAAGACTACCGCTTGGACTTTACGCTGTCAAACCATTGGACTTATGCTGCCAAGACTCATTCTTGGACTTTACGTCGCCAATATTGTTAGTAATATATGAGAGGTGTCCTAAGGCAATCGCCTTATGGTTGTACCATTTATTTGATAAATAAAGATTCACTATTTGAATTTACATGTTTTCATGTATTTGATTGGATCTTAAACTCATTTACTGAATGCCCATAATACGATTCACAGCAAGAGAGAATTTGTGATTGGATCACAACTAGTGAGTATCTCTACATGTGTAATTGTGATGTATTGGAGTTATCCCTAGTCGATGAATTAATGGATTCGGACGCCATTAATTCTGTTGAAACTAGCACAAGTTATACTCTTTGGTTTATCTAAGCAGTTGTTCTTCACTGGCTAGAGACATTGGGATGTCCAGAGTTAATCGTGGATACTAGTTATGGTAACTAGTTCATTGGAGTGACTAGCTATAAGACATCATATGGTTATCTGCATATATGGATATGTCAATGAAGTTCTTACTGCGTTTAAGTGTGATGATCATTGGACTTGCAGTATTCAAGTCATCTTGGTCATGTAGACTTATGCTTTGACATCTTAAGCAAGCATCTCTAAGGAGATATGGACCCGGGATGATTGGGCATAAGTCGAAGTGCCCGAAGGTGTTTGAATAGCCAACAAAGGATTTACCACTCTTTACGAGGAGATGTATACCCTATGACCTCTCGTCGGATTGTTACTAAAGTCTTTGGCCAAAGCATTACATGTTTAGAGTATGGTACTCTTAGATACATGTGAAGTAACTAGAATCCGCAAGACGAGGAAGTAATACTTAGCCTAGGTGTGAGGTTGTTAGCCTAGTGGGGACTGACACTATAGACCATGTCCTGAACCAAGGGGGTATACGATGAGTGAAGGGAATGAGACACGATTCATTGTAGCTGCTGAAGGGTTTCAGAAATGGTTTTGGGATCAACCGTTAATTTTTTGATTAATTGGAGATCATGATGTACTACTAGGTGACACTCATGATCATTCTATAATTAATGGTTAATTATAGATGGCCAACATAAATTAGGAACCTATTTGTCCACATTCACAACGAGCGTAATCCGAAGAATTTAAAACAAGCTTGAGAATAGAATTCTCAGATTGAGAGAGACTTGATTTAGTTGGATCATACAAAGAGCGAGTATGAAATTGTTTCAGTCGCATCGGAAGCATGGATGGGCCGAGTCTTATGAAGACATGATGGATGAACCAAATCAGTTTGGTTCTAATCCAATGGTGAAAAATAAACCAAAGTGGTTTGGTTTATTTTAAACGAATGAACAAAAGTTGGTTCGGTTCATTTTAACTTAAAATAGACCAATGTGGTTTGGTTTATTTTAACTTAAGTTATTGGAGCGGGTTAACGGGTTTTGGTTATGAACCAATAACCATTAGGAGAATGTGTTCTCTATAAAAACTCGGCTTAAGTGTTTTGTGAACCCTAATCATCAATCAAGAGTTGTCGGCCAACCCTAGGAAAGGAGCCCTTGCTCTTGCCGCCCAAGGTGTTGCCGCCCATCTCTTGTGCTACTGCCCAAGCTTGTTGCATCTCCTACTCCTCGCTACTGGCCACCCACCAGCCGCCAACGACTCCTCTGGCCATCCTCCCTTGGCCATCGGCGACCAAGGAGCAATCGGCCATTGATTGGCCGGGCATCTTCTCCACCAACACAAGCTGTCCAGTTATGGACAGCTTGTTTCTCTCTTCGTAGAGAGGTCATTTGGTCGGCGTTTTGCACTCCGACAGTGACCTACTTGCCGTGAATTGGATCTCCAGCAATTCTCAAAGGTGGAGGACCAAGGTTTCATCAATTGGTTGATGAAAACCACTTCGAGAAGCGAGTTTGTGGAGCTCATTTTTAAATCCAAATTTGATTTGGATTGTGATCATCTCTCAGATCACATCATCTTCGACTCGAGGCTAGTGACTTTTGCGAAGATGAGACTCGTGGCTTTGTGAAGCTATCTCGACGATACACAGCGTGAATATGGATAGAGGCGATTCTAGCGAGGGCCGCTACAGTTGATGTCATTCCCACTACACGTGATACGTCAGGTATAACTAGAATAAATTTTCTTTTGTTGCAAAATTTTAAATAGTGATTATGTCTACACATGTTGTATCCTGCATGCGTGTGATGTGTGTGTTGTAATAAAATTAGTTTATTACTTATTTTTACTCCCGTTGTGTGCATGTTTACGAAACATATTCGAACATGCACTCGCCGCGGTATAGGGGAAACCCAACAAATATCACTGCTTGGACATCCCTTGCCAACCCATGTTGGACATTGCATTTGCCAAGACTCAAGCTTGGACTTTCCTTTGTCAAGACTCATGCTTGGACTTTCTATGCCAAGTACCCATGACTTGAACTTTCCCATTGCCAAGTGCCCATGACTTGGACTTTCTATGCCAAGTACACAAGACTTGGACTTCTCCATCATATGGTCAACCCCATATCAACCATATAGTCAAACAATGGTCAAACCATCGTCAAACATCAAAATACCACTCTAGTCAAACTCGAGTCCGATCAATCATGACCCGGGTCGATTTCACCAACAATCTCCCCAAAACATTGTCAAACATCAAAACACTACTCGAGTCCAACTCTAGTCTGGTCAATCGTGACCTGGGCCGATTACACCAACAATCTCCCCTTTTTTGATGTTTGACAAAAAACACACAACCATTGAGTTAGGCTACCTAACTCAAATCTCCTTACCAATTCTCCCAAATTGGTAATTTCATAAATTCTCTCCCTTTTTGACATACATCAAAAAGATTCTCTCCCCAAGGGTGTCAATGTTGTTAGTAATATATGAGAGATGTCCTAAGACAATCGCCTTATGGTTGTACCATTTATTTGATAAATGAAGATTCACTAATTGAGTATACATGTTTTCATGTATTTGATTGGATCTTAAACTCATATACTGAATGTCCACAATACGATTCACAGCATGAGAGAATTTATGATTGGATCACAACTAATGAGTATCTCTACATGTGTAATTGTGATGTATTGGAATTATCCCTAGTCGATGAATTGATGGATTTAGACACCATCAATTTTGTTGAGACTAGCACGAGGTATACTCGGTATATCTAAGCAGTTGATTCTCACTGGCTGGAGACATTGTGATGTCCGAAGTTAATCATGGATGCTAGTTATGGTAACTAGTTCATTGGAGTGACCAGCTATAAGACTTCATATGGTTCTTTGCATATATGGATATGTCAATGAAGTTCTTACTGCAGCTTAAGTGCGATGTTCCTTTGACTTGCAGTATTCAGGTCATCTTGGTCATGAAGACTTATGCTTTGACATCTTAAGCAAGCATCTCTGAGGAGATGTTGACCCGGGATGATTGGGTATAAGTCGAAGTGGCCGAAGGTGTTTGAATAGCCTATAAAGGATTCACCACTCCTTGCGAGGAGATGTATACCCATGGCCTCTCGTCGGATTATTACTAAAGTCTTTGCCCAAAGCATTACATGTTTAGAGTGTGGTACTCTTGGATACATGTGCAGTAACTAGAATCCGTAGGACGAGGAAATGATACTTGGGCTAGGTGTGACGTAGTAAACCTAGTGGGGACTGACACTATAGACCATGTCCTGAACCAAGTGGGTATAAGATGCGTGAAGGGAATGGGGCACGATTCATTGTAGCTGCTGAAGGGTTTCAGAAATAGTTCTGGATCAACCGTTGATCTTTTCGATTAATTGGGGATCATGATGTACTACTAGGTATCACTCATGATCATTCTATAATTAATTGCTAATTATAGACGGCCAACATAAACCGAGAACCTATTTTGTCACACGCACAACCAATGTAATCCGAAGGATTTAAAATGAGCTTGAGAATGAGATTCTCAGACCGAGAGAAACTAGATTTGGTTGGACCAAACAAGGATCGAGCATGAAATCGTTTCAGTCGCAATGGAAGCGTGGATGGGTCGTGTCTTATGAAAACATGATGGATGAACCAAATTGGGTTGGTTATAATCTAATGGTGAAGAATAAACCAAAGGGGTTTGGTTTGTTTTAAATGGATGAACCAAAGTTGGTTATGTTCTTTTTAACTTAAAATAGACCAACTCAGTTTGGTTTATTTTAACTTAAGTTATTGGAGTGGGTTAACAGGTTTTGGTTATGAACCAATAAACGTTAGGAGAATGTGTTCTCTATAAAAACAAGGGTTAAGGGTTTTTCGTGGAGAACATTATGTGTTGGAAAACCTAGCCGCCCAACCCTCTCCCTCTCTTCTCCTTGCCGCCGCCCAAGCTCTCCTTGCCGCCCAGCTTTTGTGCCGCCATCCCAGCTGCTGCCAGCCATCCTCCCGCAACCCTCTGACGACTCACCTTGGTTCCGACGACTAAGGGTTGGCCAGTTTTCTTGACAGCTTATTTTCTTACGTGTCAGAGCGTCGTTTGGACGATGTTTTGAGCTCCGACAGCGGCTACTTTACCAAGGATTCGATCTTCGATAATCCTCATAGGTGGAGGACGAAGGATTCGTCAAACGGTTGACGAATACCTCTTCGTAGAAGCGAGTTTTGGGGACTCATTTTCAAATTCGAATTTTGATTCGGATTGTGATCTTCTTTCGATCACATCGTCTTCGACACGAGGCTAGTGACTCGTACGAAGATGAGGCTCATGGCTTTGTGAAGTCATCCCGATGATACTCGGCGTGGATATGGATAGAGGCAATTCTAGCGAGAGTCGCTCCGGTTGATGTCTTTCCCACTACACGTGATACGTCAGGTATACGTAGAATAATTTCCTTTTATTGCAAAATTTTAAACTACGATTATGTCTACACATGTTGTACTATGCATGTGTGTGGTGTGTGATGTAATAAATTAGATTTATTGCTTTTTATTTCTTTCGCTGCGAACATGTTTATGAAACATGTTCGAACACACACTCGTCGCGATGTCGGAAACCCAACAAATGTCTCATATCCCAATGAAATCTTACAATCTCCCTCTTGGTCCAAAAACATCTATGATACCTTCACTCTTCCTAGTGATAAGTCTCATATCACTTAAGAGAGGCTTCCTATAAACTCTTCCAATTCTCCCCCTCATGAGGAAGAAAAACATTCATCATCCCATGATGGATACCTCCCCCTAAAGGATTTCTCCCCCTTGACCATTGCACCAACAATGTCCTTGGAGAGTCCCTAAGCCTATAAGAACACTAAACCATCAAAATTAAGGGCAAAAGTTCAAACATTAACTCACACACACCTTAAAATTGATACACACCCTAACAACTCTCCTAATCCATATTCAATGGATTTTCACCCTTTTCAATGCTTCCCAAAGCATATCCTAGGGTTATGAGTAGTTAGAGAACCTATAAAAGCTTGAACATGGGCTAAACAAATCTTGTTTACCCGAAATCATCCCATTAGTTGACTCCAACATCGATCAGTCGACCGACATACTGTAAGAGTCGACTGATTCCTTATTTTCAGAAATTAGGTTTTCATAAACGAATTTTGAAAATGGATAAGTAAATATACATATTTCGAAAAATTTTGAAACTTCACACGCACATTACTTACATGAATATAATCGGTGAAAAATAGTTTGAAAATAAAATACCCATTAAAATAAGAGATTGATACAAAGTTTAAAAACTATTGAAACTTCAATGTTTTTGACCTACTTTGTATCTACTTCTTTGATGATGATTGCTATGAAAAGATAGACTTCACCAAGGTTTTCTAAAAGGATTTTAAAATGGTTTTGAAAACCTATTTTAAACCATGGACTATGGGCTAGATGTACATGACTTGTACATTAGCTTTCCTCATAATCCATATTTATGATTGAAATAAGTTAAAGTTCATCTAGATGCAACATATATGCACCTTGAACTTAACTTATTTTCTAGCATCTCACATATGTCTAAGGTGTATGAAAATACATACAGGTCAATTGGATGTGAGATGTGGGTTTTAGTTATCCTAATCTAAGTCTTCATGCATTTTCTAAGGCAACTCTACTTGATTCCCTTATACATGAGACTTCAAGTCATGCCAATTGTCCTTAAAACAATTTTAATTAATGCATGAATGATCATGGAATAAATGATAACATAAATAAGCATGACCAATGATCATGATGTTATGACATAAAATATAAGCTAAATATACATGACATAAAAGAAAAACCTAAGAATGATAATGACATTTATATGATAAAAATAAATATGATGTCATGACATGTCATATAGCAAATCAATCATGGAAAATAAAATATAATGGTATAACAATACCTAAATTTTAGTGCTAATTGCCATTTTTTAGAATTAAACTTATTTTGCCATATTATCAACCATCTCCCAAGTGTGCCAAAGACCCAAAATGGCACACTATGACCTCTAAACCTAAGTTGTGTCAATTTGATTGATTTATCAAACTTCTTAAATAATATTGGCACATCTTAAAATCTTTTAGGATTATGATCAAAACTTATTTCCAAGGTACCTATGACCTTGAAAATGACCTAAAGTGCCACCTTTACCATGGTTAGGTTAACTACTTATCCATTTAAATTTGGCACAACCTAACTCATCTAGCATGAGTCGATCACGCTCCTAGGAACTCAAAACCTATTTGAGCTCCTTGGGTTGACTAGATATTCCTTAGGGATAGCCTCCCTAGATACCCTTCTAATGACCCTTCTATGCTTGGTAGCCTTGGTCATTTGGGTCTTGCCTAGGTTAACTCTAGGGGTGACTCCCCTTGTAACCTTCTTAGTGGCTTCCCTAGGTTTCTTCGAAACCCTAGCCACTAGGCACACTCCATGATTAGCCTTAGGGATGATCTCCCTAGTAACCATGGCCTTCCTAGACCTAGGTTGTGTTCCATAATCAAATGGAACACTATTGTAAGTCTCCTTGGGCTTAGGTTTGTGACCCAAATCTTTCTTGCCTTTGGATGACTCTTGTCTCTTAGGCCCTTGACTTTTACTCCTAGATCCCATATTTTGACCATTTGACTCTTGCATTTGATTTTGCATAATCCAAAGGGTCTTTTTCAATTTTTCAAGTTTTAACCTCAAAACTTGATTTTCAAATTCTAATTTTTCTAATTTGGTGAGCCCATTGTTTCTTTGAGCATTTTTGCCCTTCCTAGGAATATGTCTAGAATTCTTTGGATTAAAGCCTAGATGGGCTTCTATTTTCCTAATACTTGCCTTAGGTAGCATTTTTATAGGGACATTAGTCCAAAATTTCTCCTTAGTTGAAATAGGTCTAGAGTCATTATTTCTAGACTTGTCCTTAGACCTAAAATCAACATGGTTAGCCCCTAAACTATTGGATCGAGAAGCGTCGCTAGAGCGGAGGGGTGAATAGCGAGCGTAAATCTTTTCGTTCATTCGTTTGATACACAAGTAAGCACAGCAAAAAAAATAAAAAGACACGTTTATTTTTACTTGGTTCACAACCCAACGGTTGCTACTCCAAGGCCCTAATGGTCCTAGACCGCATACGGAGGGCAAAGCACTATAACGTCTCCTCCTCGTAGGAGGTAGGAGACAATGATCACAAAACCGAAAGTACGAGGATGAGGCAACAAGCCTACCTCACCTCGTTACGAATAAAAATAAAGAATACAATAACAAAATATGTTACTTGTTGCTGCTGCCGACGAAGAGGATTAGAACATGTCATCGCATCAGCATTATGACGGTGTTGGAGCTTTAGCGTTGTAGGAGCACTTGAGAATAATCTTGATGATCTTTGGAGTTGGAATCCTCCCCTCCTTTTATAGAGTTTGGCCTCTAAATATGTTTCCTCATCTTTTGGAACAGATCATGAAGTTGTACCAAATTTTATCGCGAAGTAGCCACATCAAACCTTATCTGTTTTGACCTAGCGCAAAGGCTGATTCGTCGCCATCAGTCGACTGATGCCTCCCATCATCAGTCGAATGATGAGCATCAGTCGACTGCCCAATGCCCAACAGTTGACTGCCAGCCTGGCCACTTCCCTATAGTAAGAGATTAGCATGAAAAATGGTAAATGCGACGGTTTCTAACCATCCGATCTTGACCTAGACCTTCCACAAGAAGTCTTAGTCGGACCGCCGCCTACGGTCATCCCCGTACAAAGGACACGACCTTACCATCTCTCACTCACACGAGCTTACCTCGATACTTACTTTGTAGCTCTCGCTTCTGGCCTTCCACTCGATTCCTTTGGCTCCCTCCAAAGTCACTCGAGTGTCGCCCGACCACCGTGGCTTCCTCCGGGTGTCGCTAGCCTTCAGCTCCAGCTTTAGCACTTTTCTGCACACTCGATTTAGCTCGTGAGATAACGATGTAAATTTCACTTTGTGTCTTTGTCATAATCAAAACACAGGTTCGATTATCTGGTGCCCCTGCACTAACATAAACAATAAAGTCTATTATTCCTAGCATGCTCTTTATCATAAATAGCAAAATTACTTCTAACATGCTTATGAACATTAAAATGCAAAGGTGCATTATTGAAATATACCTTAGGGTTAGCTTTAAAATCTCCCCCTATATTTGATACTCCTTCTACACCCTTGATTGGCTTTCCCCTAGGGCATTGACTTCTATAATGCCCCGGTTGTTGACACTTGAAACACACTACGTGCTCCTTGCTCTTCCTAATTGGGGCACCAGTATCCTTGACCTTTGGTACCGGTTGAGGATTCTTGATCTTCTTAGGGCACTTGCTCTTATAGTGCCCATATTCCCTACATACAAAACACATTATTTGATTTTTATTTTGAATTAATGATCTTGAGTTACCTAGGTCAATGGTGGTCGAATTTTGAGCTTCTTTAACTCTTCCAGATGTTGAAAGCTCTTCTTCTTGCTCCGGCATAGAGGGTGATTTCTTCTCCCCCTCAATCCTAGAGGTGGATGCTTCTTCCACTTCTTCCTCTTCCTCGGATGTTGACAACCTCTCAACTTTCGAATCTTGTACTGGTGCAGTTTCTTCATGGAGCTTGGCTAGCTTACTCTATAGCTCCTTGGCATCCTTAAATTCTCCTATATTTGACAATAATTCATTAGGAATTAAATCAACTATCATATCGATTACCTTGCCATTTGTTTCAGATTTTTGTAGTTGACCTTGAGTCCATCTCTTCTTCTTGAGATATCCTCCCTTTGGTCCTCTTGACAATTCAAAGCCTTCCATCAAGGCAGACCATAGCTCAATGTCCATCATCATCATGAAGTCTTCAATCCTTCCCTTCCATTGATTAAAGCCTTCTCTTCCATAAAATGTGTATGAGATCAAAGTGTTGATGTCCCATCCTAGCCTTTCTTCAAACTCCATCTTCTTCTTCACCCTCTAGTGGTGCTCTCTTGGTGGTTAGTCCAAATGAAGGGTGACCTCGCTCTGATACCACTTGTTGGAAATTGACCGTTGCTAGGGGGGTGAATAGTGATTGGTACGTCGATGGAATTCATTCGTGTGTTTGCTACAATTTGATTAGTACGCAGTAGAAATAATAGAAATAAAAAAATATACAAGCACACAACACCAAGATATAACATGGTTCGGAACCTCAAGATTCCTACTCCACAGGTTGGGCTCGAACGAGCCCTAGCGATGGAAATATCACCACTAATCAATAATACTCCTTCTCGATAACACATCGGAGGCGGAGAAACCTCGTACAATGATTACAATAGTAATACAAAATAAATACAAGCAAATACAAAGTGAAATATACAAAAGAATGCAAAGAACACTTTACAAACGATCTTTTGGAAGCTTGCTTGTTTGGTTGTTTGAGCTGCACTTAGAGACCCTGAATTGCACCAGCAAATCACCCCAAATCGCCCTAAGAAACCATTGCCAAATCCCTCTCCACGAGCTGCTTTTATAACCTGCATTCTAACTGAATTTCTCCTAGCAATCGACTGATCAAGACCATCAGTCGACTGCTCCTGTAGCCATTATCTCACAAAGGCCGAGCCACATTGGAAAATTTCCAACAGATAGACCATCAATTGACTAATCAAGCCATCACTCGACTGTCAAACCCTAACATTCGACTCTGGAACCTTTTGTGTCTGCAACATCGACCATCAGTTGAGTGACAGACATAGCAATCGACTGATCAGGTCATCAGTCGACTGTCCAATGGTGGAAGTCAATTACTAGGCCATTTCCTACAGTCGAACTCCAGTCGACTCCCATCAGTCGACTGATCATAGTCTCATTCGACTGATACAAGTCGACTCAGCTGCCAAGTGTCAAAACACTTGACCAGTCGACTGATCCATAACTCCAATCGACTAAGAAACCTCAAACATGAGGTTTAACCCCATGTATGATGCCCTCATACATGCTAGACCACCCTTAGCCTAGACCTAAGCCTTCTAGTCACCTCCATCTGCCTCACGCCTATCGGATCCCTCCAAGTCATCCATGACTTATTCATCCATACACTAGCCTTTAGGTGCTTCCATCGGCTATGTCATGCTAATGGTGTCTACATCGTCAAATATCAAAATACCACTCGAGTCCAGTCAATCATGACCTGGGCCGATTGCACCAACAATCTCCCCAAAACATTGTCAAACATCAAAATACTACTCGAGTCCAACTTGAGTCTAGTCAATTGTGACCTGGGCCGATTGCACCAACAATTTTTTAAGAACATAAAAGTCATAGACACTTGGAAGAATGAGTGGGATGTCAGAATGGAACTGGTGATTTTTTGTTGCTCATTCTTCCCTGGGAGATAATGTTATGATATCTTTAACATATTAAAGAATTATTTTTCAATGAGTCAAAAAGATCACTTAAGAAAATGAAGAAGGGATCAAGACCCCAGGAGAGGTACACTTTCTCATTCCCAAAAACCAAAATTATATTTCTGCATAATAAGTTTTCATTTATTACTTCTTAAGATCAGAAAAGAAAATACACTCTAGTAGAATGAAAACTAGGGGGCTTCATGGATAACCCTCTCTGGAGGTAGAGGCGGAGCCATGCGGTGACCCGACGTTGCGATAAGCTATTTGACATGAGATCGATTAATGAACTTGAGTCTTGATAGGTCTCGTTGGATCACTGCTAGTTCTTTGCATAGGGAGTAGGTGCGGGTGGAAGACAACTGCAGGCAACTCTTAAAATCTTTCACTAAGTTTTTCAGCTCAAGTATTCGTTGTTGGTCTACTGTAAGAGGTTCTGGGGAAAGGGGTCTATCTTCTTGCTCTAAAGGGTCTGCCATTTATAAGGTAGAATAATGAAGGAGTATACAAGCAAAAGACATTGCGAGAAGATTTTATAAAAGAAAAGGGAGCATTAATTCATCCTCTTGGAATAGAAGGAAAGTAAGGGTTGATAAGATGGGAAGATGAAGGGGTAGTGTTGGGAATGGTCGATGCATTAATGGAGAGATGACTGGTTATATCCTACAGAAAAAGTATATATTTATTGAGTATAATTCAATTTTGGTACAGTGAAATGTGGTAAAAAAACCTTTTCAAGGGGAATGCACCCTACAAGAGAGTGTCAGTTGACTGGCATTGAGAGGGTATTGAGTAGGGTTTTATTCAGTTATGGAGAGGTAAATTATAATGGAGTTAAGATATAACTAAAAAGTCATTGTCATCTCAACAAATTCAGAAGCAAGTTATATGGTACAGGTACAAAATTCATGGATATATTTTTTGTCCTAATATTCCATTAATACGAAATAAATTTAGTTACAGTTCAAAAATATAGTCAGGATAATCATCTATGGTCGTCTCCACATTTAAGAAATTAGTGTCTGTTCCTAGGGGAGGATACCCTGGGCTGGCGAACTGCTTGGTCGACCCTTTAAAGGATAGTATAAATAGTTCAACCCCCTTGTCACAAAACTTTGCCATTAGCTCTTGCTCCTTTCTTTCCAATGTGCTTCCTCTATAGTTATTTGCGTAGCAAGAGAAACCTTCAATGTGTCTCTTTCCCTGGCGACGGATAGAGTTTGTTGACACAAGGAGTTGATGGCCTGAGTCTGCTCTAATTATTGTTCCAACATTTGGAAGGTGATCGCTGAGTGTTCTACAGGAAGGGATGGCATCTTTGAGAAGAGATGATCCAGCAAAGCTGAGGTTGAGGCGCTGGAAGATTCTAACATCTTGATAGTAGCATGTGCCTGTATTAGCCCGAAAAATGATTCATATCTCTGAAAAACAATATTTAAATTATGGTACCATTCTAAATTAATTACCGAACTCTCTCTATGCTAATATAGCATAGTGAACTGTTGTACTATCCGAGCTGCAAAAACTGCCTTTTTGCATTGCGGAAATCTCGAAAGTCGGCCACGGATCCATGCAAAGATTAACAAAATTATAGTACATGTACATGTTTAGAAAACCTAAATCTACCTTAGATCTACATGAAAAGATCGTTACCCTTGCAGTGAAGCCCTTCGCTTATCCCGCTCATCCAAACGGTTTGCCGGATCTCGTAGAGTGTCAAGTGTACACTCCTCTACACATATTCACACGGAAAATAGGTGGAGAGAACCACCTTGAGTGTGCTAGCACTCTTGGAGGTAACGGCAAGGAGGATGAGGGAGAGAGCTAGATAGGAGAGGAGGAAGAAGATGAAGTTAATTCCCATGCAATTCACCACTAAAGTTGGTCGGCCACATTAAGGAGATTTAAACCATGTAATACCAAGAGCCATGGCTCTTGGCCTCCCTCATGAGGTGGCACACCATGATGTGTCCATGATGATGTGGAACATTATCATTGGCCGGCCCCATGCCAAGTCACCATGATGTGGCATTTGGTCAAGTCAAACTTGACCCTTCATCTTCCCTCTCAAGTCAAGTCAAACTTGACCTCTTATCTCCCATGGTTGATCAAATCCAACCATTTGATTCAAGTCAATTTAATTTAATGAATCTCTATTCATTAGTTTAAATTGACTTAATGAATCAAATCTAAATTAGACTCATTCAACACTTGAATCAAATTGAGTCCAACTCAATTAGTATAATTTGGATTACTCTTAATCCAATTTGGTTCATCACATGAACCTAATCCTCTTGGTCCATCATATGAACCTAATCTCCATCTAATTGCTCTTCGTGTGTGACCCTATAGGTTCTTGTAACCTTAGCAATGTTCCTAAACCGATTTAGAAACATAAGCAATGAATGGTATCTAGCAACACATTATTGCTACCCAAGTTACAAGAATGTTGAGATCCAACATCACCTTTGTGACTACTAATTGTGACACTCACAATATGTGACAATGTCCCTCTATCCATGACATCTAGATTGATCAATTGAGGCAAAGACCATATTATCCTCTGTACAATCTATATCTAGAACTCCAAGTAGACTCACTCTAATCAAATGAGCTTAATATCTCATATTGACTTATTTAGGCATGACCATGCACTTAGCGGTCTCACTCTATCAAGAATCATGATGTCACTCCCATCATATAGGAGGGATATATCCCATCTACATTACTCACATCCCTCTGCATAATTTGTTACAAACCAGTAATCGCCTTTATAGTACACCCATTTACGGGTGACGTTTGACGAAGCCAAAGTGTGCAACTCCTTATGTAGGAAACCATGGTGACTTTAGGTCCAAGGACTAATAGTCATACTAATAGTCACATGAGAAAGTATATTAAACTCTTTTAACGATCCATGATACTTTCTCATGGCGGGTCATTCAGTATACATTCTCCAATGCATACCCATGTGTCAACTTGATATCTCATATCCATGACTTGTGAGATCAAGTCATCGAGTTGACCTACATGCTTGTCTCTTCTCTTTAACATTGTCCCTGAATGTTAATACTTGACTAGGAATGATTAAGAGTAGTATTCTCTATATCATCTCATTATCGATTCAACCAATCGATTGATACAGATAAGAACCTTCTACTCAAGGATGCTATTATACTTAGTTATTTGGCACCAATACAAGTAAGTATAATAACCATAAAGAAATGTCTTTATATATATAAAAATATGATACAACAAGTTCATACATCAATCATCACATGATTGGCTCAAGGGCTTTCACTAACAATCTCCCACTAGCACTAGTGTCAATCACTGTAGTATCTAATACCCAATGACCTAGTGTGACCATCATGCTTTTTCTATGTCAAAGCCTTGGTCAAGGGATATGCGATGTTAGCCTATATGAGTACTCTGCAAATCTTCACATCTCCTCTATCGATAATCTCTCGAATGAGATGGAAGCACCGTAGTATGTGTTTGGTCCGCTGGTGTGAGCGAGTTTCCTAAGCTTGCGCAATCGCTCCATTATTGTCACAATAGAGCTCTATAGGATATGCTATGCTAGGAACTACCCCAAGCTCAGTAATGAACTTGTGGATCCAAACTGCCTCTTTTGCTGCCTCTGATGCATTAATATACTTTGCCTTTGTTGTAGAATCAACAACTGTGTCCTGCTTCGAACTCTTCCAACTCACAATGCCACCATTCAAGAAAAACACGAACCCTGACTGTGATCTATAATCATCTCACGAAGTCGGTTTATCAGAATCATCGCCTCTAAATATCAAGAAATATTCTTTAGTCCTTCTTAAGTACTTAAGAATATTCTTGACTGTTATCTAGTGATGCTCACCTGGATCTAACTGGTATCTGCTCATCATGCTCAAAGTATACGATACTCAGGACGAGTACACAGCATGGCGTACATGATAGATCCTATAGCTGATGCGTAAGGGATCTTATCCATGCGGTCTCTCTCCTCTGTAGAAGAGGGACTTTGAGTCTTCGAAAGACTCACACCATGTGACATCAGCAGAAGTCCCTTCTTGGAATTCTGCATGGCAAATCATAGTAACACTGTGTCTATATATGTACTCTGACTTAGGCCAAGCAATCTCTTAGATCTATCTCTATAGATCTTGATGCCTAGAATATAGGTTGCTTCACCTAAGTCCTTCATTGAGAAACACTTCCCTAGCCAAGTCTTCACAGAATGTAGCGAAGGGATGTCATTCCCAATGAGTAGTATGTCATCCACATACAATATAAGGAAGATAACTGTGTTCCCATTAACCCTCTTGTAGACACAGGGTTCATCTTCATTCTAGATGAAACCAAACTATTTGATCGCATCATCAGATCGAAGATTCCAACTCCGAGAAGCTTGCTTTAGCCCATAAATGGACCTTTGCAGCTTGAATACTTTGCCAGTATGTTGTGGATCTACAAAACCCTCAGGTAGTGTCATGTGCACATCCTCGAGCAAGTTTCCATTCAGAAATGCCGTTTAGACATCCATCTACCAGATCTCATAATCGTAGTACACTACAATAGCAAGCATGATCCGAATGGACTTAAACATCGCAACTGGAGAAAAGGTTTCATCATAGTCAATACCATGAATTTGCATGAAACCTTTAACTACCAATTGACCCTTATAGGTATGCATAAGTCCATCCATGTCAGTCTTTGTTTTTAAGACCGACTTACACCCAATGGGTTTGATGCCTTTAGGTGGATCAACCAAAGTCCATACTTGATTAGTGTACATGGATTCCATCTCGGATCTCATGGCCTCTAGCCATTTCTCAGAATCTGGGCTCATCACAGCTTCCTGATAGGAGGTAGGCTCATTCTCAATGAGCATAACGTCATCATGGTCAGACAAGAGAAATGAGTATTTCTTAGGCTGACGACGTACCCTATCAGACCTGCAAAGAGGTAAGTCTACCTAAATAGGTTGTTGTTCCATGACTCTTTGTGCAACAATCTCATCATCCACAACACTTTGTGGTTCCTATTCAACCTCCATCTCGCCCTCAGTGCTATGATCCATATCTTGAATTTCTTCAAGATCAAACGTACTCCCACTAGTTTTTCTAGAAACAAAGACCCTTTTTAGAAATACCCCAGTCTTTGCCACAAACACTTTGTGCTAACTGGAAATGTAGAAGTAATATCCCTTCATTTCCTTGGGATATCAAACAAAATAACACTTATCGGATTTGGGTCCCAGTTTGTCTGAGACTTGACTTTTGAACGTAAGTCTCACAACCCCAAATCTTCATGAAAGACATCTTGGGATTTTTCCCTATCCATATTGTATATGGTGTCTTTATCACAGCTTTGGATGGAACACGGTTAAGTGTGAAGGCTGCTGTGTCTATAGCATATCCCCAAAAGGATATAGGAAGATCTGTGTGACTCATCATAGATCGTACCATATCTAATAGGGTACGATTCCTCCTTTCTAATACAACATTCCACTGTGGTGTTCCAGGAGGAGTGAGTTGGGATAGAATCCCACAATCAGCTAGATAGTCACAAAACTCATGGCTAAGGTATTCACCACCTCGATCTGATCGAAGTATCTTAATACTATTGCCAAGCTGGTTTTGTACTTCATTCTTGAATTCTTTGAACTTTTCAAAGCATTCTGACTTATGTGTCATCAGATACACATAACCATATCTACTGAAGTCATAAGTAAATGTAATGAAGTACCTATAACCACCTCTAGTAGCAACATTGAAAGGGTCACATACATCACTATGTATAAGTCCTAACAAGTCTGTTTCTCTCTCGTTGTGTCCACTAAAGGGAGTCTTGGTCATCTTCCCTAGAAGGCAAGACTCGCATATCTCATATGATTCAAAATCAAATGAGTCCAGCAACCCATCCTTATGGAGTTGGGATAAGTGACTCTCATTTATGTGACCTAAGCGACAATGCCAGAGATATGTTTGGTTCAACTCATTTGACTTGAACCATTTGGTACTAATGTTATAGATGGGGTTCTCTAAGTCTAGAATATAGAGTCCGTTCATCAGAGGTGCACTACAATAGAATATATCATTTAAATAAACTGAACAATATTTGTTCTTTATTATAAATGAAAAGCTTTTCTTGTCTAAACAAGAAACTGAAATTATGTTCTTACATAAGAGCAGACACATAACAACATTCATCTAATTCTAGTACAAGCCCAGAGGAAAGAGATAGAAAATAAGTTTCTACAGCAACCCTTGCTCCATTACCTACTCGTAGGTCTACCTCGCCCTTCGTCAATGCCCTGCTATTTCTCAGTGCCTGCATATTAGTGCAAATGTGAGATGCACATCTAGTATCAAATACCCACGATGAAGAAATAGATAGATTGACTTATATAACATATATACATGAAGTAGAAGTCTCACTTCTCTTCTTCTTAAGATCTTCCAGGTATGCTTTGCAGTTACGCTTTCAGTGTCCAGCTTCCTTACAGTGGAAGCAAGTCCCTTCCTTGGTCACCCCTCCTTTCGATTTCAGTGCCTTGCCTTTTCCCTTGGCTTGGGACTTTCCGTTACCTTTAGGCTTGCCCTTGCCTTTCTTCTTTTGCACCATCAAAATGGAGTCGGGTTTTGCCTTCTTAAGGTTGAGCTCAACAGTTCTCAACATGCTAAGCATCTCAGGCAGTGGCTTATCAATTTCATTCATGTTGTAATTCATGACAAATTGATTGTAACTTTCTAACAAGGATTGCAAGATCAAGTCAGTGGCAAGTTCTTGGCCAAGTGGGAATCCCAACCTCTATAGGTTCTCTATGTACCCAATCATCTTGAGTACATATGGACCTACTAGAGTCTCATCTTGCATCTTGGACTGAAACAGTGCCTTAGAGATCTCGTATCTCTCGTGCCTTGCTTGTCCTTGATATAGTTGATGAAGATGTTCAAACATATCAAAAGCATTCATGAACTCGTGTTGCTTCTGAAGCTCATAGTTCATGGTTGCGAGCATGAGGCATGACACATCTAATGCATCATCTTGATGCTTCTTGTAAGCATTTTGATCAGCTCGCGAGGCAGTGGCAGGAGGTGCTTCCAGAATGGGCTACTTCAGGATGTACAGTTTTCTTTCTTGTGTGAGAACGATTCTCAGATTCCTGTACCAGTCCAGAAAATTAGCTCCAATGAGCTTGTCCTTCTCAAGGACAGAACACAGGGAGAGAGTGTTCGTGTTTGACGACATGGCAATCTACAACATAAATAATGCAGAAAGTAAATATCATATTCCATTTATCATTTAATTAAGCATTTAATTAAATGATGCTCCCACTGAATTATAAAATTTTTGTAGAATCGAGTCATGGATGTAGTCAAACCACACTACTAGATTCATACAAACTAGCTATAATTCTAGTGGGACAAGATCCACATCATACTACGCCTTGAGTTATCTTTAGCTAAATCGCCCAAGACTTAGTATGATCGGTAGGTAACAAATTACCAATTACATCTCTATGCAACTCTTGTTTATAAGATCAAGATCCACATTTACAAAAGAACTTGAGTTAGCTTTGGCTAAATCTCCCAAGATTTAGTGTAAATGTAATCTTATTCTATCTTTCCAACCGTTGGAATATGCCTATAGTTTTACCCGATCCAATTGAGTTAACTAGTTTCACTCAATCTAATTGAGCTTATTCTCACCCAAGCTTTGATAGGCAGGACCAAGATTGTCCCTCTGCACCCTACCAAGATAATATACGTTGCTCTGCTTTGGCATATTCAACAACAATAAATGATCGAGGTAGTGATGGGTATCAAAACTTGGTAAGCATTTCGAGTTGACCTGATTAAGATCTAATCTAATCGTGAATGTGTATCATATACGCATTAAGGCATTAATTACCCTATACTAGCATGCATCACATACATACAAGCAAAATATACTAGCATGCATCATATACATACAAGCAAAAACATACTAGCATGCATCACATACTTACAAGCAAAAAACAAAAAATATATATATATATATATATATATATATTAATTTGTGATGAGATCATGGCCCTACTACGATCTTCTCAAGACAATGAAAAAATCGGACGGTCAACCTAGGGTTAGCGGCTTCTCCAAGCGCCTCCTTTGACTGCCATGTGTCGTCGGCACTCTCCTCGTAACTCCGTCTACTAGTGGACCTTCCACCGCTTCATTTTGTACATTACAAATATGAAACTCGAGTTACATTCGAGTCTAAAAACTATTACAATAGTAATATAAAAGGAGAGGCACGACGCATAGGTCGCATATCATATACAACATGCACAACACAAAAATGGCGCGCAAGCCATATTATGAATTACAACACATTTTCTCCAATCACATTGGGGTTCTTAGGCCATGACCATCACAGTATCATACATAATACTAAATTATGTATTTTACATAAATTTATATAATTTTCCTAATTTTATTTTCAATTTTATGAGTCACATCTCCACAACGGTGCCGCTAAGCGATTTCCGGGCGCAATCACGGGACAATGCCCCTTGCGGGGTTAGGGGCAACACCCCCTTCTCGCAAAATGAATCTTGCGAGTGTCCCATCTTGATCTTACAGCTCCTTAAATCATTGTCCCAAAATACTAAAGCGAGACTTCGCCGTTTCGGAGAGTTTTTCTCAGTGGTTGAAGCCTACAAGTGCCCAAACACTTGTTGCTTCGACTCTAGGAGAAAAATACTCACAAAAATCTATAAAATTAGGAAAATTACAGAAACTTATAGATCTGTAATTTTTCATATCTAATATAAAAATTACAAAACCAAACACGTACATGCTTCGCACGTGACTCAGATACCACTGTTGGACTATCCGAGCCGCAAAAACCGCCTTTTTACATTGCAAAAACCTCGGAAGTCGGCCACGGATCCGTGCGAAGATTAACAAAAATATAGTACATATTTAGAAAACCTAGATCTACCTTAGATCTACATGAAAAGAGCATTACCCTTGTAGTGACGCCCTTCGCTTATCCCGCTCGTCCAAACGGTTTGTCGGATCTCGTAGAGTGTCAAGTGTACACTCCTCTACACGTATTCACACGGACAATAGGTGGAGAGAACCACCTTGAGTGTGCTAGCACTCTTGGAGGTCACGGCAAGGAGGATGAGGGAGAGAGCTAGAGAGGAGAGGAGGAAGAAGATGAAGTTAATTACCACTCAATTCACCACTAAAGTTGGTCGGCCACATTAAGGAGATTTAAACCATGTAATACCAAGAGCCATGACTCTTGGTCTCCCTCATGAGGTGGCACACCATGATGTGTCCATGATGATGTGGAAGATCATCATTGGCCGGCCCCATGCCAAGTCACCATGACGTGGCATTTGGTCAAGTCAAACTTGACCCTTCATCTTCCCTCTCAAGTCAAGTCAAACTTGACCTCTTATCTCCTATGGTTGATCAAATCCAACCATTTGATTCGAGTCAATTTAATTTAATGAATCTCTATTGATTATTTTAAATTAACTCAATGAATCAAATCTAAATTAGACTCATTCAACACTTGAATAAAATTGAGTCCAACTCAATTAGTCTAATTTGGATTACTCTTAATCCAATTTGGTTCATCACACGAATCTAATCCTCTTGGTCCATCATATGAACCTAATCTCCATCTAATTGCCCTTCGTGTGTTACCCTATAGGTTCTTGTAACATTGGCAATGTTCCTAAACTGATTTAGAAACATAAGCAATGAGCGGTATCTAGCAACACATCATTGCTACCTAAGTTACAAGAATATTGAGATCCAACATCACCTTTGTGACTACTAATTGTGACTCTCACAATATGTGACAATGTCCCTCTAACCATGACATCTAGATTGACCAATTCAAGCATAGACCATGTCATCCTCTGTACAATCTATATCTTGAACTCTAAGTAGACTCATTCTAATCAAATGAGCACAATATCTCCTATTAACTCATTTGGGAATGACCATGTACTTAGCGGTCTCACTCTATCAAGAATCATGATGTCACTCCCACCATATAGGAGGGATAGATCTCATCTACATCACTCACATCCCTCCCCATAATTTGTTACATACCCAGTAATCGCCATTATAGTCCACCCATTTACGGGTGACGTTTGACGAAGCCAAAGTGTGCAACTCCTTATGTAGGGAACCATGGTGACTTCAGGTCCAAGGACTAATAGTCACATGAGAAAGTATATGACACTCATATAACAATTCATGATACTTTCTCATGGCGGGTCATTCATTATACATTCTCCAATGTATACCCATGTGTCAACTTGATATCTCATATCCATGACTTGTGAGATCAAGTCATCGAGTTGACCTACATGCTAGTCTCTTCGCATTAACATTGTCCCTAAATGTTAATACTTGACTAGGAATGATTAATAGTTGTATTCTCTATATCATCTCATTATCGATTCAACCAATCGATTGATATAGATAAGAACCTTCTACTCAATGATGCTATTATACTTAGTTATTTGACACCAATACAAGTATAATAACCATAAAGAAATGCCTTTATATATATAGGAATAAGATACAACAAGTCCATACAACAATCATCACATGATTGGCTCTAGGGCTTTCACTAACATGAACGGCCCGGATTGTTTCCCAACGAGTGTAATCGATAGAACATTGTCTTAGGATTTCTAATTATTGCTTTGGATTTTTCATTTAAAATGGGGGGTTGGAATTTAAAAGGCTAATCCTACTGAATGTAAGACAATGCAAGTAATTAAAATCTTAATCTAACTAAACTATGCTGGTAATGGAATTAAAGAAGATATGAACTAAGCATTCAAAAATATAAAGATAGTGCAGGAATTCAAATAGAAATTCAAATGCAAAATAGCATGAGTGTAAAGAAAACATGAAATAAATCTATCCTATTCTTAAACACTCCTAACTAATGGAAATATCCCCTAAACATGCAAGAAATAAAACTAACAAATAATTAAGCTAAGCTTCACAATGAACTAGTCGAACTCATTAACTACAAATCAAACTCAAAACTAAACATCCTAATTAGACTACAACTAAACATCCAAATGAAAATACTAATAAAACTCCCAAACAAACTACGAATTAACTACAATGTAAACTACAAGACAAGCTACAAACAAACTACAAATTAAACTACGAATTCAACAACTTAAGCAACGAATCAAACTACAACGGTAATAATTAGGGGATGATAACAAGTTCAAATCATTAATTCCAAAGATAAGTAGATTGACGATCCACAACACCTAGAGAAGAAACCTCCCTCTTCAACAACGATGACGACCCGAACAACCCCTTCCGGTGGATGGAATGAATCGATTCCTTTCCAAAAAATTCTCCGACAAGTGATGAACTAGAACTGGATAAATGCATACTGCTCCGGTGATGGATTGTGGAGCTGTCGTATCCTGGCAGCCAATGGATGGATCTGGAAGGCAGAGCCACTGAATCCCGGCCACGGGAAGGAGTGGAACCAGAACAATAGCTATAGAGCTCTTCACCAGTGATGTAATGAGGGTGCTGCCACCGGATTTGGAGAAGAAAAACACACTGTCAGAGCTGGGAAAGGGTGCTGTCGAATCCCGACAGTAGTAGTTAACTGCAACCTTCCAAATCCCGTCCAGCAGAGGCATCTCAACTCCGTCCGTAGGCGCTGGAAGCTTCACCGGGGAAGAGTTATATAGCTAGTGTTCCAGTTCCACTCCTTCCCATGATCGTGATTCGACGGCTCCGCCTTCTAGATCCATCCATTGGTTGCCAAGATTCGACAGCTCCAAAATCTATTGCTGAAGCAATAGGCATTTATCCAGTTCCACTTTAGCACTTGTCAGAGGATTTTTCGACAAGGAATCTATTTATTCCATTCGCCGAAAGGGGCTATTCAGGTCATCGTTGTTGTCGGAGAGGGAGGTTTCTTCTCCGGGGCTTGTGGATCGTCAATCTACTTACCTTTAGAATTAATAAATTAAACTTGTTATCATCCCCTAATTGTTACCGTTGTAGTTTCATTCATAGCTTAAGTTGCTGAATTCGTAGTTTAATTTGTAGCTTGTCTTGCAGTTTACATTGTAGTTAATTCGTAGTTAGTCTTGGAGTTTTATTAGTAGTTTCATTTGGATGTTTAGTTGTAGTTTAATTAGGATGTTTAGTTTTGAGTTTGATTTGTAGTTAATGAGTTTGACTGGTTAATTGCGAAGCTTAGCTTAATTATTTATTAGTTTGATTTCTTGCAAGTTTAAGTGCTATTTCCATTAGTTAGGAGTGTTTAAGAATAGGTTAGATTTATTTCATTTTTTATTTACACTCTTTGAATTGTTGTTTGAATTCCTGCACTGTCTTTATGTTTTTGAATGCTCTTATTTGAATGCTTAGTTCATATCTTCTTTAATTCCATTACCAGCATAGTTTAGTTAGATTAAGATTTTAATTACTTGCATTGTCTTCCATTCAGTTGGATTAGTCTTTTAAATTCTAACTCCCCATTTTAAATGGAAAATCCAAAGCAATAATTAGTAATCCTAAGACTGCTATTCTATCAATTACACTTGTTGGAAAATGATCTGGGATGTTCACTATGCCATATTAGCGTAGAGAGGGTTTAGTAATAAATTTGGAACAGTACCACGACACAAATACTATTAATTAAATTTTTGCATTGTTGCCAGGGAGGAAGGTCACCGCTCGCGGATGAGGAAGAAGAAGATTGTAACGCCCGTAAAATTTCTAGCAATTTTACAAGAATTTTTGGCTTGATGATAATGGGCTTTATGTGGGCTTTTTCAAAAATAAAAGAAAATAAGCCAAAAGGGATGCAAGGCCTAGGAATTGAACCCCAAACCTCTAGATAGCCAAGCCCTATAGATGCATCCACTAACCAGAAGCCCAATAAGATTTCATCATTAGAGGAATAGGGGAAATTATAGTTAAGTGTAAGGGAGATTAAGGGACTCTTCAAGTGAATAAATAGGGGGAATGAGGGGGCATGAGTTACCATACTTGTTTTCTCCTCCTCTTCTTCTTCCTCACCGAACCCTAGAGCTTCCCCTCTCCATCTTTGGCCGAACCTCATCCAAGCAAGAAGCAAGGCTAGGTTGCTTCCCTTAGGTTATTTTCCAACCAAAAAGAAACACGAAGGATGTAAGTATCCCTCACCTGCATACGAGTAGCTTTCGGTTGATGCTTTGTGTAAAAATCCCTATGATACATTCGGCCAAGTTTAGTTTTGATGTTCCAAGGAAGTTCTATATCATGTTTTGTAAGAATAAGATGATGTTAGGATGTAAAATGAATTAGGTTAAAAGTTAACCCTAAAAACCTCTATGAACTATTCGGCCAACATGTGTTTTTGGTGTTTCATTGAAGTTCTATAACATGTTTTGCATGCATATGATGAAGTTAGGATGTAAATTGAACTGGGTTAAAAGTCTAACCCTAAAAGCATCCATGGATCATTCAGCCACCCCCCTTGTTTTGATGTTTCAATGAAGTTTTATTCCATGTTTTGTATGCATATGATGATGTTAGTATGTTAGAGGGATTAGGTTAAAAGTCTAACCCTAAAAGCTTCCATGGATCATTCGGCCACCCCCTTGTTTTGAAGTTTCAATGAAGTTTTATTCCATGTTTTTGTATGCATATGATGGTGTTAGTATGTTAGAGGGATTAGGTCAAAAGTCTAACCCTAAAAGCTTCCATGGATCATTTGGCCACCCCCCTTGTTTTGATGTTTCAATGAAGTTTTATTCCATGTTTTGTATGCATATGATGATGTTAGTATGTTAGAGAGATAAGGTTAAAAGTCTAACCCTAAAAGCTTCCATGGATCATTCGGCCACCCCCTTGTTTTGAAGTTTCAATGAAGTTTTATTCCATGTTTTTGTATGCATATGATGGTGTTAGTATGTTAGAGGGATTAGGTTAAAAGTCTAACCCTAAAAGCTTCCATGGATCATTCGGCCACCCCCCTTGTTTTGATGTTTCAATTAAGTTTTATTCCATGTTTTGTATGCATATGATGATGTTAGTATGTTAGAGGGATTAGGTTAAAAGTCTAATCCTAAAAGCCCCTTGAACCATTCGGCCACCCCTTTATTTTGATGATTCAATGAAGTTTTATACCATGTTTTGTATGCATATGATGATGTTAGAATGTTAGATGGATTAGGTTAAAGGTTTAACCCTAAAAGCCCCATGAACCATTCGGCCAACCATTGTTCTTCAACATGCTCTAGGTTAGGTTAACATGTGTTTTATGTTTAGGTGAATTCATGTTGACTTGTGATATTAAATGATGCTAGATGAAGATAACATGCTCTAGGTTAGTGGTTACTTACTCTTGATGTTTATGCCTTATGCCATGCCCTATATGTATGTGATATTTAAGATATGTTATGAAATGAAATACGATATGATTATGAAATGAAGTATGATATGTTTCTGAAATGAAAAATGATATGTTCATGAAGTGAAGTATGATATGTTAGGAAATGAAGTATGCTATGTTTGCAAAATGAAATAAGATATGTTATAATAAAAGCATATAAGTATTTTACCTTCTGCATGGCTTGTACCAGGACCCTAACAAGGTCCAAAGGGATGGGCTCCTAAGATGCCCTAGGCCGACGGACTAAGATCGGGCCTAGGATGGGCTTCTATGTATGATTGCCCCTAGGTCGACGGACTAAGATCGGGCCTAGTATGGGATGGGATCCAAGATGCCCTAGGTCGATGGACTAAGATCAGGCCTAGGATGGGCTTCTACGCTATGACGATTGCCCTAGGTCGACGGACTAAGATCGGGCCTAGTAACCTAGTAGGTTCGAGACTTGCTACCTCGGGTCTATTTAGGGATGCGCGCTATGATGATGAAGAAGTGGTACAATGTCGGGCCTAAATATGTTGAGATTTATGTTTACGTACCTATAATATATGTTTTCAAAAAGAATCCTGCATACGTTTACATGATTTGATTGTTATGTTCACATGCTATGTTGATATGTCATATATATGTTGCATGTTATGTTTGATATGTCATGTTTATGCTGCTATGTTACATATGATGTATGCTATGTTTGATATGTCATACATATGTTGTATGTTATGTTGATATGTCATGTATATGTTGCTATGTTACATATGTTGTATGTTATGTTTGATTAAGTCATATATTTACATGATATGCTGCTATGATATATATGTTACATGTTATGTTTACTTATGTTACATGTTAAGTTGCTTACGTCATGTATGTTACATGTTATGTTGCTTATATGTTATGAATGTTACATGCCATGATTAATGTTGATATATGGTTTTTGTGAGTAGGACAGGATCTTACTAAGCTTATGTGCTTATAGTTTATCTTTCCCTCGTACTGCAGATAAGGGTAAGGGATGGATAAACTAATGGGAGCAGCAGGAGGGGCCAAATGTGTGTGGTAGTGGCATGGTGGAGAAGATCCGTTATGTCCTTATATATATGTTTCCCTATGATGATGACGTTTATGGATGTCCTTATTTATGTCTCCTTATGATGATGATGTTTATGGACTTGAACTAAGCACTAAGTATCTATATATGTTATGATGCATGCTCTATGTTAAGAATAAGTATCTATATATGTTATGATGCATGCTCTATGTTAAGAAGAAGTATCTATATATGTCAATGCATGTTTATGTTTAAAAGAAAAAAAAAATGTATCTAAAGTCTTCCGCTGTAAGTAGTAAGAAGTGTATGTATGTACAGTCGCGTCACGCGGCGCCCCTCCGGACCCTAGGAGAAAGGGCGGGCGTGACAAAGATCGTCGATCTCGGTTCTATGTCGCGATTCTCGCGAGTGAGGAAAAGAGGGATTTTTAAGCTAAATTTCCGTGTTCGTCCGATCCAATGGCCTTCAAATCCTAGCCATGCATTAAAGCTATGGCTAAATTCTTGATTAATCAATTAGCTAGGCTATGCATCCAACGGTTGAGATTTCTTCGATTTTGAATGAAAGCATCTAATCAATCTGAATGGACGATCATGATCGATCTTATCTGGATGAAGGGATAAGATGTCCAAATCTAAATGTATGGACTGAATCATTCCAGATCTTGATAGATGGCTCAGGATCAAGCCACTTTCATCGGATTGTCTATATTTCTGAGATTTGATCTCTTGATTGAATTTCCTTCGATCTTGATGAAGGGCTCAGATTAAATTAGGTCGAAACACCCATTATGATCCTAGATGAAGCCATATTTTATCCAACTTGAGTCTAGTACATTGGATCACCTCGATCCCCTACAAACAAAGATAAAATTTGCACATAATTCAAAAATTTAGGCGAATTTATAATATGGTCCAAAATGAATCCAAACTCATAAAACATGTTAATAATCGACAATAAATCACTCAAGAGGATAAAAACATTGATATTAAGAACCAAAATACTATGATAAAATGGTAGTTATCAATCTCCTAGTGTGGGTCTCCCTCAACTAGACTTGACATGCTTCCAGTTCTTGGGCTAGGGCATTGGCATTTTGAATATGGGTAGTTTGGAGGAGTAGGGCACGTAGGGTGTCAACTTCCCCTTGAACCTTCTCTTTGTCGCACCCTGTGGCCGTCAGTTCAGCTTTTAGCTCCTCACAATGGGCATTCAAGCTCTTCTCAGAGGTGACCAGAGCAACTTTCCGTTGTTTGCTCTCAGCTATCTACTGGGGCATTTGCTTCAAACTGACTTCAAAGGCGACATGGCGAGCTACCATATTCGACTGGTAATCGACCAAATGTTGAGCTGCCTCATTATAGAAGGTCGCTACCTGTGTAATAGAAATGCATGTCTTAGAAATAAATATTAGGCAAAGGGAAGGATAAAGAATTGTACCTCTACTAGTTTTGTACGGAGGCATTCGAATGGGCCCTGTACTCCCGATTGGTTGAACATCTTCAATTCCTAGGGAGTATAGTTCTTGAGAATTGACCTTAGGGTGGTAGTCGGAGGGCTAAGGGGGGAGGATATCCCTCATGGGAAGAGGAGGTTCTTCCCCGAGGAAGAAAGGCTCAAGGGAGGTAGAATCGGGAGGTGAAGAAGTATAATGGGGTAGTTCTATAGGTGTAGTCGGATGAGGAGAAGACATAGGAGGGTCAATCTCCATACTGGAGGAAGAGGGAATTAAGGTGGGAGGTAAAATTGGAGAATTCTCCTCGGGAATCAAGGGGGAGCCATCAAAGAGAGGAATGTCCTTGTCCGTGTGATCAGAGGTAAGGAGGTATCGATGTCGGCGAAGATGGAGAGGAGGGGGCTAGGAGACAGAGAGGGGGAAGTGGGAGGAAGAGTTGCGGAGGTGGTAGGACCTCCCTTGTGATATCGGAGCTTCTTACGGGAAGAAGAGGGGGAGATGGGGGATTTTCCCTTCTTACGCTTCCCTTTTGCCTTCTCCACTATAGTCTTTTCAGTGCTCACCATGACCCTTTGCATCATATCGTCTGCAATTGTATATAATGCAAAGTAACAAGACAACCATATGCAAAGTCAAAGAAATAGTAAACAGTAATAAGAGTTTATATCAAGCAAAGAACTCATGTGACTTGTCTTCAGAATCGACAATTGTTTCTATGTTCCCTTCAATTTCGGATAAAGAAAATCATCATTTCTATTCTCCATCACGAGCTCCTTGATAAGCAATACGTAACCGAACGAAGGCATTGGAGCGCAGTTTTGGAAGGAAGGCAGGTCGGGAAGGGTGGTTCTCCATACTTCGGAATGGGGAAGGGGATTGGGAAGTTGGCCAAAGAAATATAGCTCCCTCCAACCCTTATGGGAGGAGGGTGTATTGGTAAGGAATTGGCAGTCAGGGCGGCTGGCGAAGTAAAAGAGACCTATTTTAGAAGATTTTAGCTGAAATAGGCAATGGAATAGGATAGGGGATAGGGAAAGCCCTAAGTGCTTAAAGATTATCATGGTGCCTTCTAATAGGCTGAAGGCGTTAGGGGCTAGTTGGTTAATAGCTACTTTATAAAAATCCAACAATTCAAAATAAATGGGAGGGGTTGGAAGGCGGAGACCATTTTCTAGTTGACCTAGAAAAAAACAATGGTGGTGAGGAGGTGGGAGATGGGGCCGATAAGGATGAGAAGCAAGGAGGCATTTCACAGTGGAGTCCATGAATAGGTCTTTGACATCGCGTAAGTAGTGATGGTTGTCTATGTGGGAAGTCACCATTTCATACCAAGGGATTATGCTAGGGTTCTTTGGAGAAGGAGCCATAGAGAAAAAGGTAAGGTGGCACTTACTTGTAGTGGAGAAGAAACTATCATTGAAGAAGAGTAGACTCCTAGGCGGTGAAGGTTTAGGTGTGGAGCGATCACTGGCGAGAATCACCGGAAGGAAGAGGAAGAGTCGGAGTCAAGGAAGATGAAGTTATCGCACAGAAGTAGTGTTTTCAACGGATCTTAGCTTTTAAATGCACTGCCAAAACATAGAAGCGAGGCCCATTAGCCCAGTAAGAGGATTAGTTGCCTTTATAATAAATAGTGAGGAAAAGGGTCCCGACCCAATAAGATGGGTAAAACAAGAAAGATATCAGAAGGCGATTGAAGTTATGGCTAAGGAAGTATGATTAAGGGGGACTAATAACTTAAAAAGTCAGACCAAGATATTAGTCTGACTATTTTGGGGGTGGCTAATGATACTACTATAACCTAATGATACTGCTATAACTCAATTTAGGGAGTAAAGGAAGAAAGAATGAAGGGCTATGATCGGAAGGTAGGATTAGGTGAATAAGACCACAGTTCGGGATTAATTTATACCCGAGTCAAGCGGAGTTTAGTTCGGAAGGTTGCCGAGTTGAAAGGATTGCAACTCGGATAGCCGATTTGAGTTGCGAGCATATCGACTAGATGGCTAGCATAATGTCAAATAGCAATTCGGGTAGGCGAGCTAGGCACATCGATTTAATAGCCAGAATGGCACCGAATATTAACTCGAGAAAATGAGTTGAACTAGGAAAAAGGTGGCTCTGGGAGAAGTATGGAGTTGGAAAAATAGCAAGAAAGATGGATTGAAGGAATGACATATAGGTAATACAAAAGAAAGGAAGAACCCCGTGACATGTAGGAAGTTTGTTATACCTTGTAACCACCTAAGCACCTCGTGAGGTCCCACAGAAGGCCCCCGATAACACGTTTGTTGAAAGATCGTGGCCCGGCTAGAAAAGTAGTTGAATAACCTTTTCGCGTGCTTGATGGAAATCGTTCGTACGTCTACAATATTCGTTAATTTGCACAATGGAAATACAAATAACAAATACGAATGCAAGAGACAAATACACAAGCACAAGACACAACTGATATACATGGTTCGGAATCTTAGAGTTCCTACTCCACGGGGTGAGCTCAACGAGCTCGAGTCATGCACACACCACTACTCAAACTCCTCGACAACAAGTTTGAGGTGGAGAAACCTTGTACAAGTAATTACAAAAGTAATTTACAAGATACAAGGAATAACAAAGATAATAAGAAATACAAGCAAAGAAACACTTTACAATGCTTTACTTTGAATGCTTTCTTGTTGCTTGCTTTGGTTTACTCTTGAAGGTCTGGAATACAATAGCAATTCCTCTCCATAATCTCACCAAAAATCACTGTGGAAATCCTCCCCAAGTTTCTCCTTTTATGCTTGTCTCGGGTTGATACCGCGCCTAGCAGTCGACTGCTCTTACCCATCAATTGATTACTCCTGTAGCCGTTGTCTCACAATGACTCGATCCACGTTGGACAAGTTCCAACGGATACTCCATCAGTCAACTGCCAAACCCTATCAGTCGACTAATGCTTGTGCAGTTGAGCCACTAGTCGAGCTGCTATGCTTCTGTGGTTGTTTCCACCTATAGTACTCGACTGCCATCCCTTGGCAGTCGACTGGTGGTGGAGCAGTCGACTGCCAACCCTTGGCAATCAACTGTTAGGCCACAAACCCTAGTTGACACCAGTCAACTAGCAGTTGACTCAGACAAGTCGATTAATACCTATATTAGTCAATTGACGTCGGGAAAAATCTCAAACACCAAGTTATTTGAGCATTTGACCATCGGGTAAACCTCAAATAAAATGTTTGAGCATCCGACACTTGACCTCAATAACTTGGCCAAGTTCACCTCATCCATGAGATTTAACCCCAAGTATGATGTCCTCATACTTGCTAGACACCCTTAGCCTAGACATAAGCCTTCTAGCCACCGCTACTAGCCTCGCGCCTATCAGATCCCTCCAAGTCATCCATGACTTGTTCATCCATACGCTAGCCTTTAGGTGCTTCCTTCGGCTATTGTCATGCTCTCGATGGCTACACCACCAAGGTACAAATGGACTTACGCTCCCAAGACTACCGCTTGGCCTTATGCCGCCAAACCACCCCTTGGACTTTCCAAATGCTAAGTACCCATGACTTGGACTTTCACCGCCAAGGCTACACACTTGGTCTTCCCTTGCCAACTCCATGTTGGACTTCCAATGTCAAGCCCCATGCTTGGACTTTCACCACCAAGGCTACACACTCAGATTTACGTGGCCAAGGCTACACACTTGGACTTTCCCAATGACAATAACATGTCATATGTTTTGTCTAACATCAAAATACTGCTCAAGTCAAACTCGAGTATGGTCAATCATGACCTGGGCCAATTGCAACAACAATCTCCCCCTTTTTGATGTTTGAAAAAACCACAAACACCTTAGAGTTAGGTGACCTAACTCAAGTTTACCAATTATCCCCAATTGGAAATTCTCACATCTTGTGAGAATTCCAACTAACCCCAATTAGTATATTCTCCCCCTTGTTGAGATACATCAAAAAGTTCCTCCTCAAGGGTGTCAATGTCTCATATCCAATGAAATCTTACAATATCCTCCTTTGTCCAAAAATATATCTAGGATGCCTTCACTCTTCCTAGTGATAAGTTTCATATCACTTAAGAGAGGAAATCCCTTAATTCTCCTCTCATGAGAAGAAATACATCCATCATCCCAAGATGGATAAGCTCCCCCTAAAGGCTTGCTCTCCCTTGACCATTGCACTAAAAATGTCCTTGGAGATTTTCTAAGCCAATAGGAACACTAAACAATCGAAATTAAGGACAAAGATTCAACATTGAACTTTCACCTCTCTTAAAATCCGATACACACCCTAAACACCTCTCCTAATCTATATCCAGTAGTTTTTCACCCTTCTAATGCTCTCCATAGCATATCCTAGGGTTAGGAGCAGTTAGGGAACCAAGACATAGCTGAACATGAGCCTAACAAACCTTGTTTATCCAAAATCAACATTGACAGTCGACTCTCTCAGCTATCAGTCGACTGCCCTTGACTCCAGTCAACTGCCATACATGGTAGTCGATTAATTTTTGCACTGTACAGAAATCAGACTTCAGAAACGAAAATAAAAAATTCATAAGTATAAAATATGTATTTTAAAAAATCTAAAAAATTCATACGTACATTACTTATAATAACCATTATGGATGAAAAATATTTGAAAAATAAAATACTCATAAAATAGTGAGATTGATACAAAGTTCAAAACTATTAAAATTTTCAATATTTAATCCTACTTTGTATCATCTCATTCAATGGTGATTGCTATCAAAAGATAGACTTCACCAAGATATTTCAAAATTATTTTAAAATGATTTTAAAAACCTTAATTCCTTTCCCTAACATCTCACTTGTATCTAAGTGTATGAAATACATACAAGTCAAGTGTTCTTATGAGATGTGAGTTTTGATTATTTAGGTTTTCATGCATTTTTTTAGGCAACATTATTTAATTCCCTTATGCATGGGACTTTAAATCATGTCATTGTCCTTAACTCAATTTTAATTAATGCATGAATGATGATTATGACATAAATGATAACATGAATCAAAGCATGTGCCAATAATCATGATGTCTTGGCATGTAATATAAACTTAATCATAACATGACACTAAAAATAAACCTAAACATGATCATGACATTTTATATGATAAAAATAAATATAATGTCATGGCATGATAATGGCAACCAAAGCATGACAAATAAAAAGGTAAAGGTATAGGAATACCTAGATTTTAATATTAGTTGTCATTTTATAGAATTAAGTTTTTTTTATTTTTCCATATTAACCAACTCTACCAAGTGTGCCAAAACCCAAAATGGCACATCAAGACCTCTAACCCTAATTGTGTCAATTTGATTAATATTCAAACTTCTCAAAATACATTGGCACATCCTAAAGTGTAAACTCTACCATGGTTAGGTTAACTACCCATCCACTTAGGGTTAACACACCCTAACCCATCTAGCGTGAATCGATCATGCTCCTAGGAACCTAATACCTATGGAGCTCCTTGGGTTAACAAGGTATTCACTAGGGATAACTTCCCTAGATACCTTCCTAATGATCCTTTTTAGCTTTAAAGCCTTAGTCATTTGGGTCTTTCCTAGGTTAACTCTATCCCCTTGTAACCTTCTTAGTGGCTTCCTTAGGTTTCCTTGAAACCTTGGCCACTAGACACTTACCATGGTCAACTCTAGGGATGACTTCCCTAGTAACCTTGGTTTTCCTAGACCTAGATATTGTTCCATAATCGAATGGAACATCGTGGAAGGTCTTCTTGGGGTTAGGTTTGTGACCCAAACCTTTCTTGCCCCTTGATGGTTCTTGCCCCATAGAACCTAGATTTTGACCATAAGACTCCTTAAATGAATTTGTCATTTTTGCTAGGGTCTTCTCCAATTTTTCAAGCCTTGACCTCAAAGATTGATTTTCCAATTCTAATTTTCTCAATTTTGATTTTTCATTAATCTTTTGGGAAGGACTCTTCTTCTTAGGCATGTGCCTACCCTTCTTAGGGTTAATGTCTTACCCTTCTTAGGGTTATTTTCTAAGTGGTGTTCTACCTTTCTAATGGACTCCCTTGGTAAAATGGGTCTAGAGTTATTAGTTCTAGATTTGTCCTTAGGTAAATTAACATGCTTAACACCTAAACAATAAAATCTATTATTTCTACTAGCATGCTTTTCATGAGAAATAGCAAGAGTATTAAAATAATTTCTAGCATGCTTTTTAACATTAGAACTAGAAGGTGCATTAAAATATACCTTAGGGTTTGCTTTAGAAGCTCCTCCTACATGTGATACTCCTTCTTGGGTTTTCTTCTTCCCCCTAGGGCATTGGCTTCGGTAGTGTCGCCTTTAGTTGCATTTGAACCACACAATGTTCTCTTTGCTTTTCTTAGTGAGGACTCCAATATCCTTTGACTTTTGGTACCGGTGCTTTCTCCTTGCTCAATTTTGGGAATTTTCTCTTGTAATGCCCAACTTCGCTACACTCAAAGTAAATTATGTGATCCTTATTTTTATGAATTGCATTTGAGTTACCTAGGGTGGTGGTTGTCTCTTGAACTTTTTCATCACTTCTTCCAGAAGTTTATGCTTCTATTTCTTCCACATCTTCCTCGGATGTCGATTCCTTCTCAACTTCTGAATCCTCATGGACTTGTGAGGATGAACTTGCTTCTTCTTGAGCATGAGAGGATGAGCACTCCACTTCTTCCTCACCATGGACCGGTGCAGACTCTTCATGGAACTTGACCAACTTGTTCCATAGGTCCTTAGTGTCCCGATATTCACCTAGCTTGGACAAAATATCGTAAGGTATTAACTTAGTTAACATTTTTGTTACCTTAACCGTTGTCTTGAATTGTTGTTGTTGTTCCTCAGTCCATTTTGATTTTTCGATTAGCTTCTTGTCTTCATCCCTAAGTACTTCAAAATCATCTTCAATTGTTAGCATAATATCAAAATCGGTTTCAAAATATACCTCCATCCTTTTCTTGTAGCAAGAAAAGTCTCCTTCAAATTTCCGTGGATAGATGTTGATGCCGGCCATTTGATTTGCTTATCACGGCAGTTAATCCGATGATAAGCTCCTCGCTCATATACCACTTGTTGGAGGATCATGGCCCAGCTAGAAGGGGGGTTGAATAGCCTTTTCGTGTGCTTGATGGAAATCGTTCATACGTCTACAATATTCGTTAATATGCACAGCGGAAATACAAATAAAAAATACGAATGCAAGAGACAAATACACAAGCACAAGACACAACCGATATATGTGGTTCAGAATCTTAGGGTTCCTACTCCATGGGGTGAGCTCAACGACCATGAGTGATGCACACACCACAACTCAAACTCCTTCTCGATAAGAAGTCGGAGGTGGAGAAACTTCGTACAAGAAATTACAACAGTAATATACAAGATACAAGCAATAGAAAAGACAATAAGAAATACAAGTAAAGAAACACTTTACAACACTTTGCTTTGAATGCTTTCTTGTTGCTTGCTTTGGTTTGCTCTTGAAGGTCTGGAATGCAGCAGCAATTCCCCTCCAAAATCTCCCCAAAAATCGCTGTGGAAATCCTCCCCAAGCTCCTCCTTTTATGCTTGTCTCGATTTAATTCTGCGCCTAGCAGTCGACTACTCTCACCCATCAGTCGATTGCTTCTGTAGTCGTTGTCTCACAATGACTCGATCCATGCTGGACAAGTTCCAACGGATACTCCATCAATCGAATGATGCTCGTGCAGTCGAGCCTCTGGTCGACTTGCTATGCTCCTATGGTCATTTTCACCTATAGCAGTCGACTGCCATCCCTTGGTAATCGACTGATGGTGGAGCAGTCGACTGCCAACCCTTGACAGTCGACTGTTAGGCCACAAATCCTAGTTGATACTGATCAACTAGCAGTCGACTCGGACCAGTCGACTGATTCCTATATCAGTCGACTGACGTCGGGTAAAATCTCATACACCAAGTTGTTTGAGCATATGACCGTTGGGTAAATCTCAAACAACATGTTTGAGCATCAGACACTTGACCTTAGTCACTTGGACAAGTTCACCTCATCTATGAGGTTTAACCTCAAGTATGATACCCTCATACTTGCTAGACACGCTTAGCCTAGACCTAACCCTTTTAGCCACCTCTACTAGCCTCGCGCCTATCGGATTGCTCCAAGTCATCCATGCCTTGTTCATCCATGCGCGGATCCCTCTAAGTCATCCATGACTTTTTAATCCATATGCTAGCCTCTAGGTGCTTCCTTCGGCTATTGTCATGCTCTCGGTGTCTACACTGTGAAGGTACGTTTGGAATTATGCTCTCAAGACTACCGCTTAGCCTTACGCCGCCAAACTATCCCTTGGACTTCCCAAATGCGAAATACTCATGACTTGGACTTTCACCACCAAGGCTACACACTTGTAGTTACGTGGCCAAGGCTACACACTTGGTCTTGCCTTGCCAACTCCATGTTGGACTTCCAATGCCAAGCCCCATGCTTGGACTTTCACCGCAAAGGCTACACACTCGGACTTACGTGGCCATGGCTACACACTTGGACTTTCCCAATGACAATCACATGTCATATGTTTTGTCTAACATCAAAATACTTCTCAAGTCAAACTTGAGTCTAGTCAATTGTGACCTAGGTCAATTGCACCAACAACGTTCTCGCCAACAACATAACCATATGATTCCTTGAACCTATATAACTGATGCAGTGACGAAGAAGAAGATATGTTGATTTCCTTTCAACGGTGCGAAGGAAGCTTAGGGGATTCTCTCCGCCCGTAATAGTAAAAATGAAAACGTGAAGCAAAGACATGCAAGCCAACACAGACAACAAACCAAGACACAGGATATAACGTGGTTCGGAATAAGGATTCCTACTCCACGGAGGTGAGCTCTCTCACCGGCGGCTGTGCCAAAGCACTCTCACTATGAATGTCCTCCTTCATGGAGAAAACTTCCGGAGGTGGAGGAGAAAACCTCTTACAGTCAAGTCAAGATACAGGAAACAATACAAGAAAGATAAAGATCACCACTTTCCTTCTCTCCTTCTCCATTCAAGTGGTAGCTCTCCTCTCTCCCAATGTGCCTTCGTCTCTTGCTGGTTGGAATAATGCGGATCCTCCTCTTTTCTGCCCTGCTTCTCCCTTTTATTCTCCTCCTCTGATAGTTGTTACATCGCAAGCTTTCCTCATCGTACACGTGGCCACCACGTCCACCTGGAGAATCATTCTATTACAGACACGAGGAGAGAAGACTCCTCGGAATATTATGTGGGGACCCCCCTTCTGTTGTGTAACAACTTCTCATCTACATTTCGAGAAATATGCTAGCCTGTCATTTTCAACCATTTGCCTTCGGTGAAACTAACCTAGACCTATAGCTCACGTGTGGCATAACCCTTAGGCTCTTCTCAGCAGCCCAAACCAACTCCTCTTCTTCCCGTACCAAACTATTACCGAACTGGCTATGCCAAGCCGATTCTCATCCGCCCCATCTGCTTCTAAGCCTACTAGGTCGAATCGATTCTCGTTCATCTCCTAGCGAAGCAATCTCTGCCCTCGCTTTGCCGTGTCGATTACCTCAACTGGTCCTCCCGTTCCAATTGTCCAAGACGATCGCGCCCGAACCATTCTACCTTGCTTTCTTCGCCGAACCGATTATTTGGCTCGGATAGTGTCTTACATGCGAGCCCTTTTACCCGGTTCACAGAGAAGAGGTAACAACAGTATCATTAGTCAACCCCCAAAAATAGTCAAGTGAAGCTATAAGCTTGACTTTCTAAACGTCTAAAGCATTTACTTCACCCTTTGCTGGCCAATTCAAACTCACTTTCCTCTCACGGCCCTACCCCATATATTCGAGGTGGCTTAATGGGCCCATGGGCCCCGCTTCTTATTTTCTCTTAGATAGTCGAACAATCACACAAAACCCTATATAAATCTTCGCCCCTTCCTTTTATGCATGACTTAGCGTGCCTAACAATCCAGTCCTTTCCACTTCTTCCTCCCAGCGGTTTTCTCCGGCAGCATTTCAGCGACCTAGCCCTTTCTTTCACAAACATTCCTCCTTCAACCTTCATGTAAGTGCTCTTCCCTGTTTTATACCTATGGCCCCTAAGACCTTGACCTCGCCCCCTTGGTACGAGCACACCGTCCAGCTAAGCCACGACCATTATTTCTTTAACCTTAGGGATCAATTTATAGACCCTTCCATAAAATATTGTTTCACTACTAAGGCTCACCGACCACATCGTCCTCCCCCCGGTCTGACCTACTTCTTTTCCGAACAGTTCCTTAATGGCTTGTTCTTACCAGTGCCTTCTCCTTACTTAGAAATCTTAGATTTCTACGGGCTGCCTCTAAACCAATTTTCCCCCAATTCTTTTTGTATTTTATCGGGGGCTATTATATTATTTAAACACCTAAATCTCCCTTTGTCCCCTCAAATATTCCACTGCTTCTTCCAATTAAAATCCTCTAAGGCAGGCCTTTTTTACCTTTCCAGCCGCACGGACTGTCAATTCTTAATGAATATGCCTTCTTCCCATAAAGGATGGGAAGAGTTGTATTTCTTTGTTCAGCTTCCAACACCCCTACCCCACTCAGATACTTGGAAACTAGAAATTCCCGAGCTACTCCCTTCCACGAAATGAGGACCCAATGTCCTTTCTCGGAGGTTTATAAAGTACTGAGAGAATCCCACTACTGCTCTAGCCATCTAATGAAAACCCCTCTCCTCAGTCACTTCAGGCTGTCACCTTTCCCCCCAATGGCCCTGACCACCATAGGTAGGATGTTATTCATATTTTGATATAGCTTTTTATTTGGATCAACTCATCTTTCTTACCAACGAATTTTGCAGATAACCTAATACAGGACGCTCTGGTAAAAGGCGAAGAGATTGATGCTGCCATGAAGAAGAAGACCTCCATGAAGTGAGGTAAGTCCGCGGTTGTCCCTTCCTCACCTCGAAAGAAATAGCGTCCTGCTAAGGAGGAGGCTCCCAGTTCCTCAGGCCTTCCCAAATCCCCTTCTAATCTGGAGAGAACTAAACGCCTAGCCATTTATGAACCAAGAATGAAGGATACTACACTGGCCGCCTCATCCTCCTCTCCCCAAGGGGAAAACTCTCCTTCCTATTCCCCTGCTTCATCTTGACTCTCCCACACCTTCCCGAACCGAATCTATCACAGTCACCGTTCCTTCATAAACACATCCTTCTCCCTCTCCCCTTCAGCGTGTAGGTCCCCCTCCCCCTTCGGAGGGGGGGGGGGGGGAATCTTCCTTCCCCGAACTCTTCATTGGTTACACTAGGGTCCCTTCTGAAAATCCATCACTTCTCAGAGGTGAAATTTTTCAACCAATCCGGTATACACGGCCCCTGCGATCAGATGAGCAAACTGCTGGGCGAGGGAACTATTTTCCCTCTTTTCCTCCAACATATATACATCTGTGTGTCAATGCATAACATTTGCCTCCTTTTTTCTTCAGGTATCGGCCACGCATAATAAAATGATGTCCCATATAGCCCAATTCCAGTCCAACATGGAAACGTGCCATTTTGCTTCCCTAGCGCACTAGAAATAGCTCACCTAGGAGTTGAGCGAAAAGGAGCAAAAAGAATCTGATCTAGTTGGCCAATGCGAAGACTCCATGACATAATTGGCCTTGGTTCAGAGCGAGAAGGAGGAGGAGCTTCAGCGAAAGAATGAAGACCTCGAGCAGCAAATCTTCTTGCAGTCCAGCCAGCTTCAGAATGTTGACCTCCTCACACATGAACTAACAGGATACAAAAGACAGCTTGGGGATGTCATTATTCAAGCTGCTGATTCTTCAGCCACTATCCAGCAGCTGTAGCGGGAACGCCAAGCATGGGAAACCACCCAAAAATTTTGCTTAGAGAGGTGTGAAGAACTCTCTACCCTGGTGGCTAAGTTCCCTAAAGCCCTGTCGTCTGTGGCTCGGCAGCAACAAGAACATCATTGTGAATATACTGAGGCCTTCTCTGCTTTGTGTCGGTAGGCCATGGCGGCAACAACAGAAAGAGATGGCCTGGCAGCCCAATTAGCCAAATGTCAGGCCCAACTCACCGCTTGCCAGTTTCAGCTAAAGGAACAAGAGGCCGATCTGAAGGGGTGCTATGTCAAAAAGGGGGTAGATTTGTTCATGCTTGGCTTCGACGGGTCCTCGGCTTTAAATGTCGAACGAGGGTATCCTCCCCCTGGCACATATACCAACTATTTGAACCCCGTAGTAGCTTTATCCAGATGCCCCCCAGAGCTCTTTGATTTGTAGTTTGTCGCATTTCGCTCCTTTTAATGACTACTCTTTCACCGTTGAAGAATGTTTATATTGGCACAGTTTTTTGTTGTTCTCCGTGTATGTCTGGGTATGGGTCGCGAATTTTAGGTTGAGTCTTATGCTTCTTTCTTTTTGCAATTACGACCCATTCTCTGTCTCGTATGAAGTGATGACATTCTTCTCTCGGGAATCCGTTCAAAATATCCCGGATGATCTTCTTCCAGCCCGAACCAATTTCGGCTCGCCTCACAATTAAGTTATCCCGGTCCCTTGATCTTCTCAGGCTACCTGGTCACTCCGGAAATGATATCTTGACAATTTCCTATGCTAACACCATTATGATATTAGTCTCTTCCTCTTCTTCTCCTTCCCGAGGATGAATGCAGTTCTTCCTCCCTCGATTATAAATTGTCATCTGATGTGTTATTTTCCGCAAGTGCACGGTTATCGTCAAGTAATAAAAATATCGATCCCACAGGGATTGGAACAATTACCGAATGATTGTGATACCAAGTTATCTAGTAAATCGATTGTTGGTTTAAGCAAAGAAACTGAGTAGTCAATAACAACGAATGAGAAGAACGAGCTAAAAGTCAAGAATTGAGGAAAATCTCAGGATATGGGTTTCACCACATCAACGATTTATAAGGTGATTTAATTCTTTCCTACCGCTAGTAGAGTTGTTTTGATGGAACCTATCCTAAGGTAAATCAACGGCCCCTTTCGAGGTCTACGCTAACTGTACCTATCAAACTCAACTTACCTGTCACGGTGTTCGAGCATAGGGGATCATAATCAGCTAAGGGGACCTGTCACGAGACCCCCGCAAACCTCCCTAGTCTTGCCTCCGTTACCTGGTAAAAACTGGATTTGATAGATCCATTAAGTCCATAAGAGTTCCGCTAGAGTCAAATTTCCTTTTCACGGTAGGTTTGCACACGGGACCATAATCAGCTAAGGGGACCTGTCACGAGACCCCCGCAAGCCCTCATAGATACACTACCGCTACTTGACAGAAGTTATTCCCTAGTTGATTCTGGGTTTCGAACTCGGGTTCACCGCTAGGTACTTCCCCTTAGCTCCTTAGGTTTATCAATAAGAATCCAAAAGAACCAGATCAAAACAAACAATGGTTCGAGTAGTATAGATTATATCATCCATCATAAATCGTCTACTCCCCATCCTAAGATTACAGGACACTACTCCATAGTCCGACAAGAGTTGCTAGAGAAAGAAAATACACATCGATGCCATCTGCGTTCCTCTGCCGACTCTCTTCTCTTTTGCTTCCTCTGTCGATCCCTTTGCCGTCCTTCTATCCTCCTTTTGACCATCCGCCGTCCTCCTTTTAGGGTTAGAATATCTTCTCTTTATAGCTTTGGCCTCCTCTTCAATTAAGGCAATAGATTTCCTTTAATTGACGAAGATCCCGATTGCTCGCAGAAAGGAATTTCGGAATCAGCCAACACGCCGCGCACATGAGGCACAAGCGTGTGTTGGTTTCCCATGTAGGCGGTTACGGTTTGAATCGGGGCGTGCGGTGCACTAGCGTGTCGTCCGGTTCTCATGACACAGCGTGTCGATTCCCAACACGGCCTGTGTTGTTTGATACGCCTTCTCCTTTGCCCTTAACACAAAAACACCCAAAAGCAGTCTTCTTCCCAAAATATGCTAAACTTAACTGAATCATGATAAAATACATGCCTAGGATATGAAATGAGATAAAATGCACATATATAAAGTAGTGAAAACATAGCATGATTTACACACATCAAAATCCCCTAGTCTTAAACTTTTGCTTGTCCTCAAGCAAAGAAAACTCAAAAGACAACTTATTTGTGGGAATACTAGACACCATCCAGAAGTATACAATCTGATCTTAATCTTTTCAAATCATTTCTAGTTGCCAAGTTTGAAAGATCCCTATATAGTGCACGTGAAAAGTTGGACTAAAGTCATTGGACACCAATCCGGATTTGCCATTCCTTCTATCGTAGAGCATTCTTATTTCCTATAGAGGCACTTACCGCCTTAATGCATGGATCAATCTTACCTATCATCAAAAGGTCTCAAAGGAGCACTTTCTAAGAAGAGAGAAGGAAAGGAATTATAGAGAGCATTTCCCCAGTAACTAGTTAGTCTCAAAGGGGCACCTTTTTGGTGTTTCCCCAGTAACTACTTGGTCTCAAAGGGGTGCTTTAAAAAAATTCCAGTCTTTTTTTTTTTTTTTTTTTTTTTTTTTACCATACTCCTAGTGAAAGTGTTTCTCCAGTAACCAAGTTGCGCAGGTAAGTCTCCAATGGAAAATCGGGTACTCGTCCGATATGGGGGGTTTAAATCTTTTCTTTGGATACCTCGGACCTATAGACCGTGTTAGAGGTGAAATAGGGTTCTTATCAAATAGGCAAAAGGAATTTCATGATCCACCAATGTTCAATTGTATTACGCTAGATGATATAAAATGCATATGATATATGAAAAGATGCAAATAAAATAGCAATAACCAAACTAAAAATCTAAGTAGAAACGACATAAGCAAAGGATGTGCATCAAAACTCACAAAATAGTTGAAGGTGGTTAATGGTCATCGCTCTTCGCTACTAGCATCCTCCTCTGCCCACCTACGCCGCCGCCCCGTAAAACTCCCGGACTCTTGTCTAAATCTATCATTATCTTCCCCGGGCAGTGACTCGTGATGAAAAACTCATCGCCTCTCTGAAAAATCACCGCCTATCCAAATGTTGTGTCACCATGCGATGGTGCTCCTCGTAGCTTGGGCATACCGATCCCACACACCAATGTGCGAGGTATGCTCGACCCTAAATGCTTCGAATGATGATCGGAATCTCAAAATCAAAAGAAGAGTACCTGCGAAACATTGTCCGTGAGGGAAACCGTGGGGTTCGTGGAGTCGAATGTGATGGCTCCTAGCAGGTGATGGAGCATGGGCGGGGGGGTAGGAAAGGGTTCTGAACATCTCTAAAAGCCAATTGATGAATTACGTGCATCCGCCAGGGTTGGAAGAGGGATTTTAATTCCATTTCTTAACACCAAACGATATCCCTCGTCACATGCCTCAATCATCTTCATATTTATACAAGCATCCAAATCCAATCTATGGCTAGCAGGACAATATTCAAGGTCATCCAAATCACATCCTAAGGCTACAGAAATCCTAGTGATAATAACCCCTATGACTATGACTCCGGATGGGCTATTACTAACCTTAACTAAATGCCTAACCATATGGGCTCCAGAATCAATCTTAACTTCATTTAGCATGGCCCATAGAAATTGTAACTCACTCTGCCTAGCCACCCTCAAGACTATCATATCTCCCTGAGATTGTATTAGCCATGAATCTAAGGAGATAACGGAAAGTAGGATTAGGGATGTTAAATGATTTAGATCTAGATGCATCGTAAGGGCGAGGGTCATCAGAAATTAATCTCCAAAATTGATGATCAATAAAATGTCTATGAATTTGCCTCTCCCCTCCGCTAGGAAAATCAAATATCATATTAAAATCACTCAGAAAGGGTAAATTCATGGTTCATTAATCTAAATTTTATTTTTCCTTCCTCACAATCTTTTCCTCAGATTTCACGGACAGGAGCTAAGGAATTCAAGAGTGATACTAGGGTAAGTAAGGTGATGGTGTGTGATAAACTCTGTCCAGCCTATCCTATTTGTTAACCAAGTTATGTCATCTCTTAACCCTAAGGTGGTCAACGTGTAGAAGTCTATAGTTCTCGTAGATACTAACTTCCTTTTTTCAAGCCATCAATTTAGTCTTCATAATATCATCCCTAAAAACAATTCCATAAGGATGGCTAGAGGTCGAGGAGGTTCTGCTACCCAAATCTCGAGCTTTTCTTTTCCCTTGTCCTTTGTGTAGAGGAAGAAGCTCCTCCTCTAGTCTTCACTCGCTTGTTCATGGCGTTGGGAATGGAGAGACAGCAGGTTTGCTCCTCGCCTGCTTGAGAGGGAGACCGGCGGCGGCTGCTTCAACCTTGTATCGCGAGTGGAAGATTAGGGCGTGCTCGGGCTGGTTTTAGAGGGTTATCTCAGAAGATAGGCGTGTCGGGCATGTTCTTACGCAAATACCCGACCCGTTTAGGTGCGACATGGGCGTGCTCCGTCGCTCCCCAGGCGTGTCGCAGTCCGGCCCAGGCGTGCCTAGGTTGAGAAGTGTGCGACACGGGCGTGCTAGTCAGCACGCCCTGCCTATGTTGTCTTCGGGTACCAACAACACGCCTGTGTCGTCGACAAAGCGGTCGTGTCAACTTGGCACGCAGTGGCACGTATCCTGAAGTCCTGAAAAAAATAAAAATAGAATAAAGAATAAAATAAAATAAAATAAAATAAAATGACAAAAAAAAATGAAAATAGCATGGGTTGCCTCCCAAGAAGCGCTTGTTTAAGGTCGTTAGCTTGACCCCTCAGTTACTCCTTAGTTTTGGGGATATGGCTTGAGTATGCTCTGCCTCTCCTCATCTCCAATCAGCTCAATGTAATTATTTAAGTATCTCTTAAGCCTTTGACCATTTACTTTGAAAATTCCCGTAGACTCACTAGATATATCAATAGCTCCATGAGAATAAACCTTTTCAATTCGATCATGGCCCACCATCCGGATTTGACTTCCGGAAAGAGTTTCAACTGAGTTGAATAGTAATACCAAGTCTCCTTGATGGAATTCTCTGCGCATGATATTCTTGTCATGCGACCTCTTCGTTTTCTCCTTATAAGACCTCGCATGTTCATAAGCATCAAGGCGTAGTTCTTCAAGTTCGTTTAGCTGCAGTTTTCTTTTCTCTCCGGCTTTCTTCAGGTCAAAATTAAGCCATTTAATTGCCCAATATGCCCTATGCTCTATTTCAACTGGAAGATGACATGGTTTTCCATAAACTAATCGAAACGGAGTCATTCCAATGGGTGTCTTATAGGCAGTTCGATAGGCCCATAGAGCATCATCAAGTCTTAAAGACCAATCCTTCCTTGATCTTGATATTGTTTTTCCAAGATAGTCTTGATCTCCTATTCAAAACTTCTACTTGCCCATTTTGTGGATGATATGGTGAGGCTAGTTTATGGGTTACTCCATACTTCTTGAGAAGACTTTTAAATTGTCTTTCGATAAAGTGTGAGCCTCCATCACTTATTATCGCTTCCTTTATTCCAAATCTTGGAAATATTATACTCTTAAAGAGCTTAATGACTGTTTTTGCATCACAAGAGGGGGATGGTAGAGCCTCAACCCATTTAGACACATAGTCCACTGCTACCAGTATATAGGTGTTTTTATAGGAAGTAGGGAAGGGTCCCATATAGTCAATTCCCCATACGTCGAACAATTCGACTTCAAATATCGAATTTTGAGGCATCTCATGTCTCCTTGATATGTTCCCTGGCCCTTCGATAGTCACAAGTCGTCACATAATTCCGAGAGTCTCTAAAAATGTGAGGCCAATAAAATCCCGCTTGCAAAACCTTTGCAGTAGTCTTGTCTGTGCTCGCATGACCTCCATATGCAAAAGAATGACAGTGGTACAATATATCCTCAATCTCTTCTTCGGATACGCATCTTCGATATATAGCATCCACCCCTTGCTTGAAAAGAAATGGTTCGTCCCACACATAATGCTTTACATCCGAAAGAAACTTCTTCCTCTGATGATAACTCATGTTAAAAGGTATTATCCCGCAAGCTAGGTAGTTGGCAAAATCAGCATACCACGGTGCCTTGATTGTTCGAACTGCTAGTAGCTGCTCATCCGGAAAGAAATCGTTTATAGCAAGATCGTCGGCTCTTCCCGCATTTGGTTCTAGATGAAGCCTCGATAGATGGTCTGCAACTACGTTCTCCGTTCCTTGCTTGTCTCGAATTTCTAAGTCAAACTCTTGTAGGAGAAGTATCCACCGGATCAGTCTTGGCTTAGATTCTTTTTTACTCAGCAAGTATCTTATGGCTGCATGATCTGTATAAACTATCACCTTGGTCCCTATGATATAAGATCTGAACTTGTCGAAAGCAAATACTATAGCCAAGAGTTCCTTCTCTGTGGTAGCATAATTCATTTGTGCTTCATCCAATGTCTTACTAGCGTAGTAGATTGCATATACCTTGCGATCCTTTCTTTGTCCTAACATCGCACTCCACAAATGAAATCACTTGCATCACACATAATTTCAAGGAGACTCAACTGAGGTTGCATTATTGGGGCTTGTTAATGCTTCCTTTAACTCGAAAATGCATCAAGACAAGGGTTATCAAAGTGAAACACAACATCTTTAGCAAGCAAATTAGTTAATGGCCTTGAAATTTTGAGAAGTCCTTGATGAACTGCTAGAGAACCTCGCATGTCCTAAGAAACTACGCACTCCCTTGACATCACTTGAGGTGGCAACCTCTTGATCACTTCATTTTAGCAATATCCACCTCGATACCACTGTGAAATTAGGTGTCCAAGTACTATGCCTTCTCGCACCATGAAGTGACACTTCTCCCAATTAAGCATTAAATTCATTTCTCGAAGATCTCTACAATACCTTGACCAAATTAGATAAACATATATCAAAATCTGCACCATATACGTAAAAATCATCCATGAATACTTCCATTATATTCTCGATCATATCGTAAAAAATTGAAGTCATACACCTCTCAAAAGTGGCTGCATTGCATAACCCAAAAGGCATTCTCAAGGCAAAGGTACCATAGGGGCAGGTGAAAGTTGTTTTCTTGGTCATTAGGAGAGATAGGATTTGATAGAAACCCGAGTATCCATCTAAGTAATGTAAATGCGAGTGTTTTGCCAACCTGGTCTAACATTTGGTCAATAAATGGGATGGGAAAATGGTCCTTTCTAGTTTCCTTATTCAATTTCCTATAGTCAATACACATTCTCCATCCCAGAATACTCTAGTGGGGATTAACTCATTCGTAGCATTCCTTATTACCGTTATCCCCTTTCTTTGGCACAACATGGACAGGACTTACCCATTCGCCATCGGATATTGGATAGATAATTCTGCATCTAGCAATTTCATAACCTCTTTCTTGACTATCTCTTTCATGGGGGTTCAATCTTCTTTGATGCTCTATAGAGGTTTTAAAATTGTCTTCTAATAAAATCGTGCATGCAAACCGATGGACTAATTCCTTTAATGTCATCAATCTTGTATCCAATGACATTCTTATATATTTTCAATACCTCAATCATTTTTTTCACGTGATTACTCAGATTAGCATTAACGATCACAGGGTAAGTAGAATTTTCGCCAAGAAACTCTACTGAGTGTCGATGGAAGAGGCTTAAGTTCTACCTGGGCGTGAGATTGAATCGAAATCTCCTGCTCTTTATCTTCAAAATCCTCCGAGCTTATTAAGATGAGTTTGTTCGTGCTCCTTTTAGTGCTATTGATCGAAATCACAATCCTACAACAAACATCAAAAACAGAGGGTTGTTTAACTTTTGAAAGGTCAAATTCAATTTTTCGCTTCCAAATGCAAGTGAAAGTTTGTGGTTTTTGACATCTATCATTGCTCCCGCAGAGCTAAGAAAGGTCTCCCCAAAATAAGTGGGATACATGGGTCTTCATCCATGTCTAGTACTACAAAATCACTGAACAATAAAATTTCCACTGTGACTGGTACATCTTCTAAGATTCCCAAAGGATATCTAATGGAACGACGGCTAACTGCAGCCATAGTAGTTAGTTTCATTTCTCCCAAATCCAATTTCTTGCATATGGAAAGAGGTATCAGATTTACACTGGCGCCCAAATCGCAAAAAGCCTTATCAAAATTTGAGTCATTGATTATGCAAGGTATAGAAAAGCTACCTGGATCATTTAGTTTGGGAGGTACCATGTTCTTAATTAAGGCAATCGCACTCTCAAGAAGAGCCACTTACATGCTCCTCGACTTTTCTTTTATTGGTTAAGATGTCCTTCAAGAACTTAGAGTACGTAGGCATTTGTCAAGAGCTTCGTAAAAGGTATATTGATATACAACTTCCTAATTACCTCAAGGAACTTACCAAATTGTTCATCCAATTTTTCCTTAATCACTTTGAGGAACGGATAGGGGCTTATATGTTCTTGGTTCCCTATTCGACACGCTGTGTTGTTTGGCACACCGGCGCGTGTCGCATCGAATGACCCGACACGGTGTGTCACCGACACGCGCCGTGGGCCTCAGGCGTGTTGCTCAACACGCCCTGGGTCAGGGTGTGTCGGTTCAACCCAGGCGTGCTGCTGTCATCTTCCAACTCCGACACGCTCGTGTCAGAGGCTGCTTGTTTAGCTCTGTCTCCTTCTAAAATCCTTCCACTTCTCAAACTTATAGAATTACAATGCTCGGCTGGGTTTACTTCTGAATTTCCAGGAAATCTGCCGGGCGTCCTTGATGCTGAGCTGGCAATTTGGGAAATTTGATTTTCCAAAGATTCTTGTGTGATTAGTCAAATTATCAACCTTGCTTCCCAATTGCTTGATTGCCTCAGATTATTTTGATGTTGCCTATTTGATTCTACAATATGCTCAAATTCATCATTTATCTTCCCCGACACGTGATAAAATTTTCCATCATCTTTTCTAAGCTCGACAAATCCAAGGTGCTCCAAAGTTGTTTCGTCTGTAAGAATTTTGATGGGCTCTATACGAAAGTTGGGATGATTTCTCCAACCGGATTGTAATGTGTTTGAGTAAGGGTTGCCACCATTAGGCTTCGATTAAAATTATTCAACGATCAACTTGCTCAATCCTACTCATGATGGTGCGTGTAGGATTTGATACCATCGCCACGTGTCCTCGCTACACCACGATCTCGCAAGTGACATTAGATGAGTTTACTACCGATACATTAAAATGTTCGAGCTTTTGAGTTAATGCATCGACTTTTGCAGACCGAGTAGATCAATGGTACTTACCTCAAACTTACTGCATTTTAGTTTGTTATCCTCGTTCTGTATCCCATTGGTGAGAATTCATTGCCACTTTGTCGATGATGTGAAAAGCTTAATCCAATGTTTTGTTCATAAGAGCTCCTCCCGCAGCAGAATCAAGAGAAACCTTAGTAGCATACGAGATTCCATTGTAGAAAGTATGAACAATGAGCCACTTCTCCAAATTCATGATGAGGGCATTGTTGTAGTAATCCCTTAAACTGTCCCTGTGCTTCAAATAATGTTTCTCCATCCTTTTGCGCAAAATTAGTGATTTGATGGCGAAGACTTGCGCTTTTGGGTGGAAAATACTTGTCTAAAAATCTTTGCTCCAAATGATCCTGTAGTTATACAATCACTGAAGAGAGTGTAGCCAAGCTCGCTTTGTCCCGCAATGAGAAAGGAAACAAGCGCAATCTAATAGCATCACCGAGGCTCCATTCAGCTTTTAAAGTCTCGCAAAATTCCAAAAATACTTCCAAGTGCAGATTTGGATCTTCAGAGGTGCTCCTCCGAATTGATGTCATGGACCATGGATAGTAGCGCCGGTTTTAATTCAAATTGTTTGCTTCAATAGGGTCTTCTAATACTGATCTCAATCCCCTTGTACTAGGTGCCGATAATCCCTTAAAGGTTTATTTTCGCTCGTCACCATGTCGAGGTCGATTGTTTTCCCGAGGTTGCTCGAAAATCGTTTTTCTAGCAAGGAAAGTTCTTCTATCTCGTGATAAATATCGAGAATTTCCCTATTAAGTCTGTGCATGCAACAACAAGAGAGGCTCCCAAAACAAGAATTCAGAATAGATATGAAAGAAAAATAGGAGCACTCAATATTCAGAACAAGAATTCAGAACAGAAATCTAGATTAACTAAATCACGCTCAATTCAATATTGAGTGCCAATCCCCGGCAACGGCGCCAAAAACTTGATGTGTTATTTTCCGCAAGTGCACGGTTATCGTCAAGTAATAAAAATATCGATCCCACAGGGATTGGAACAATTACCGAATGATTGTGATACCAAGTTATCTAGTAAATCGATTGTTGGTTTGAGCAAAGAAACTGAGTAGTCAATAACAACGAATGAGAAGAACGAGCTAAAAGTCAAGAATTGAGGAAAATCTCAGGATATGGGTTTCACCACATCAACGATTTATAAGGTGATTTAATTCTTTCCTACCGCTAGTAGAGTTGTTTTGATGGAACCTATCCTAAGGTAAATCAACGGCCCCTTTCGAGGTCTACGCTTAACGCACCTATCAAACTCAACTTACTCGTCACGTTCGAGCATAGGGGATCATAATCACTAAGGGGACTCCACGAGACCCCGTAAACCTCCTAGTCTTGCCTCCGTTACAGTAAAAACTGGATTTGATAGATCCATTAAGTCCATAAGAGTTCCGCTAGAGTCAAATTTCCTTTTCACGGTAGGTTTGCACACGGGACCATAATCAGCTAAGGGGACCTGTCACGAGACCCCCGCAAGCCCTCATAGATACACTACCGCTACTTGACAGGAGTTATTCCCTAGTTGATTCTGGGTTTCGGGAACTCGGGTTCACCGTTAGGTACTTCCCCTTAGCTCCTTAGGTTTATCAATAAGAATCCAAAAGAACCAGATCAAAACAAACAATGGTTCGAGTAGTATAGATTATATCATCCATCATAAATCGTCAAGGGCTACTCCCCCATCCTAAGATTACAGGACACTACTCCATAGTCTGACAAGAGTTGCTAGAGAAAGAAAATACAATACTGGATGCCATCTGCGTTCCTCTGCCGACTCCTTCTCTTTTGCTTCCTCTGTTGTCGATCCCTTTGCCGTCTTCTATCCTCCTTTTTGACCATCCGCCGTCCTCCTTTTTAGGGTTAGAATATCTTCTCTTTTATAGCTTTGGCCTCCTCTTCAATTAAGGCAATAGATTTCCCTTTAATTCAGACGAAGATCCTGATTGCTCGCAGAAAAGGAATTCTGGAATCAGGCCAACACGCCCGTGCCACATGAGGGCACAAGCGTGTCGCTGGTTTCCCACAGGGCGTGTTACGGTTTGAACTGGGGCGTGTCGCGGCTGCACTAGGGCGTGTCGTCCGCTGGTTCTCATGACACAGGCGTGTCGATTCCCAACACGGCTGTGTTGTTTTGATACGCCTTCTCCTTTGTCCTGTTAACACAAAAACACCCAAAAACAGTCTCTTCTTCCCAAAATATGCTAAACTTAACTGAATCATGATAAAATACATGCCTAGGATATGAAATGAGATAAAATGCACATATATAAAGTAGTGAAAACATAGCATGATTTACACACATCATCATCCCAAATGTCTTCGGCCTTCCATCTCACTCTCATGGCTTCGGCGGAACACCCCATCGAGATTTCTTTAGATTCTGACTCTTTCGAGTTACATGACTGGTCTACCGAAGACACGGAAGAGTCTGAGACCCGTTCGACGGTGACTTCGGCTTTTCACCCCCCCTCTTCTCCATCCTTGACAACTGCTCCAACTCCTACCGCGGGGAGATCCTTCCAAGCCCCCTTCCCCTCCTTCCGTAATCGAGTCTGGAACCCTCCCTTAACATGGAAATATACGGTAGGGGATCCTCAAGCCTCTGTTGAACTTCCTCCACTTCCCCCGGCCCTAGCTTTTGTTCTAGTCCCTCCAACGAGGACTCATCAACCTCCTTCTATTAGAGCTCCACCAGCGGTACCTCCAGTTCAAGGTGATCTCTACAGAGTCGTCTTGGCGCCTTCTCCTCCGAAGGACCCCTCTGACGATCCTCTTATTAGTGGTAACCCTAAAAAACTTGTATAAGGGTTAGCCTAAAGAATGTAACTATGATCGGAAATATTAATAAAAAGAAATAAGAGGGTACTAAGACTTCTCTTTGTCGTTTTCTTGTAAATATAAAACAACGACCACCAAAAAAGACTGTCATCCCATATGAACATACTTCCCTTTACTGCCTTCATGGAATTTAAGTCGTCCTTCTCAAAGTTACTGTGCTAATAACTTCCATCCACTGTCTTTACGTTTCTTCTTATTTACTAGCATTTATTATTTTTACCTTCTTCATGAGTCAAGGTACCTTCTTCCTTCGCCGTTATAAGGACCCCCAGCCATCATTTGGTTAACATTCATCTTCTCTCCGCCATGGAACAAATCTCTGAATAGGGTAGCAACTCTTTTCCTTCTGAAGAGAAGACTGAAGAACAACGCTACATCGCTAATATGGAAGAGCAAGTGGGATATCTGCAACGGCACTTGAGGGAGGCTTCCACCAGCAACTACTCCCTGCACCAACAACTAGCCGTGTCCCAGAAGGACTTGTCCAATCACATCTTCATACAACAGTCTTTCCTCCGACAGCTACTACGCCAACCTAAGCCACGCAAAGAGGCTCCTTCAGTACCTTCCAACAAAGAGCTGTAATGCCCGAGGAATAAGGGCGTCTTTTGTTATTTTCTTCTTTTGAGAGAAGTTGTAATATGTAGCCTTTCTGAAGTAATGAATTTTCTGCCATACAAGACTTCGCTTACGTCCTTCCCCGCTTATCCTCTTCTTCCGTCTTTCTTCCGACTGTGTCAAATTTTACACTTATCTATGAAAATCAAATAGACGTGCAACCCCTTACTCCTCATCATACAGGGATCGTGTATACACCTCCCCCATACAAGAATAAAATAACATACAACTGAGAGAATACTTAGCTCTTTCGTTCTGCCACCGTACGGGGATAACATAATAGATAACTGAGGGATACTCAGTTCTTCCGTTCCACCACCACACGGGAATAACAATGATATATAGTTGAGGAATACACTCAACTCTTCCGTTCCACCACCGCACGGGGATAAAATAATAGATAAATGAGGGATACTCAGTTCTTCCGTTCCACCACCACACGGGGATAAATAAATAGATAACTGAGGAATACTCAGTTCTTCCATTCCACCACCACACGGGGATAAAATAATAGATAACTGAGGGATACTCAGTTCTTCTGTTCCACCACCGTACGGGGATAAAATAATATATAACTGAGCGATACTCAGTTCTTCCGTACAGGCCCCGCACGGGGACAAAATAATAGATAACTGAGGGATACTCAGTTCTTCCGTTCCGCCACCGCACGGGGATAAAATAATAGATAACTAAGGCATACTCAGTTCTTCCATTCCGCCACCACACAGAAATAAAATAATAGATAATTTAGGGATACTCAGTTCTTCCGTTCCGCCACCACACGGGGATAAAATAATAGATAACTGAGAGATACTCAGTTCTTCCGTTCTGCCACTGCACGGAGATAAAATAATATATAGTTGAGGAATGCACTCAACTCTTCCGTTCCACCATCATACGGGGATAAACTAATATATAACTGAGGGATACTTAGTTCTTTCGTTCTGCTACCACACGAGGATAAAATGATAGATAACTGAGGGATACTCACTTCTTCCGTTCCACCACCGCACGGGGATAAAATAATAGATAACTGAGGGATACTCAGTTCTTCCATTCTGCCACCACACGGGGATAAAATAATAGCAACCAATGCCCTTCTGCATAAAGAGTGTGATAACCGGTCCTCCGGTTATGCCCTCATACTGCCATTGTTTTTTCATTCGTCTTGAAGTTGAATATCCTCGTCCATCCCATCATATGAAAACAAAGGTTCTAGCAGATAACGGGCCATCAAAGGAATAAATTCTCATTTCTCTTTTTCTTAGGGCCCTTTTTTCAGATTAGTAGCCCAATCGACGTTGCAAGCCCATTTCACCCTCCTTTTATATGAAACACCTCCTCTTTCCTCTCTTCTGCTACCATCTTTTCCCTCAGCCTTTTCGTCTTCTTCTTTTTCTTCGTCCTTTTTTCTTTCCACTTCCATCCTCCGGTGTTCCAACCACTAACTTCCTTGCCTCTCTTCTTCCTCCAGCATGCAAGATGTATTCCTTCTTCCAACGGGAAATAGCAAGCCGTTACCTAGCATCCAAACAAGATGAGGGCCAGTCGCCAGCATCTACTTTCGTCCATTAGCACCGCACTTGTTTCATCCCTCTCTTCTCCCCCGGCTTCTTCTGAAATCCCTGTCCCCACCGCTTCAGATGAGACTAGGGAAATCGATTCATTCTCATCTCTCATGGTGCTTGTAAACCCTAGCTCTACAGTCCTTTCTCCTTCTGCCTTGGGTATCCAAAAATCACCCTCTTCCCCATCTCAGCCTGAGGACGAACACAGAAACGTGGTGCATCTGTTGGACTTTTCGAGCTGCAAAAACCTCTTTTTGCATTGTGGAAACCCCGGAAGTCCGGCCATGGATCCGTGCAAAGATATATTAAAATAAAAAATATGTATGTGCTAAGTAAACCTAGATCTACCTTAGATCTAGAAGTTGAGAGTGTTACCCTCGATGCGATGCCCTTCGCAAATCCCGCTCGTCCAAATAGCTTGCCGGAACTCTAGAGTGTCAAGTGTACACTCCTCTATTGGTATCCACACAAGCAATAGGTGGAGAAAAGAAACATAGAGTGTGCTAGCACCCTTAGAAGTTTCGGCCAAGGAGGAGGGATTGGAGAGCTTGAGAAGGTGATCCAAGGAAGAAGATGAAGTTGGATTAACTTACCAAAATCAATTACACCCATCAAATGGAGTGGCCGACCACTTCATGACTTGGGGAATTACATGCATGCATGTAACTACAATAGCTAATGACTCTTAGTCTTCCTCATGATGTGGCACCACATGATAAGTCAATGATGATGTGGAGCATCATCATTGGCCGGCCATGCCAAGTCATCATCATGACATGACATTTGATCAAGTCAAACTTGACCTTTCATCTTCCCTCTCAAGTCAAGTCAAACTTGACATCTTATCTCCCATGGTTGATCAAATCCAACCACTTGATTCAAGTCAATTTGATTTAATGAATCTCTATTCATTAAATTAAATTGACTAAATGAATCAAATCTAAATTAGACTCATTCAACACTTGAATCAACTTGAGTCTAACTCAATTAGTCTAATTTGGATTACTCTTAATCCAATTTGGTTCATCCATTAACCTAATCCTCATGGTTCATCATATGAACCTAATCTCCATCTAATTGGCCTTTGTGTGTGACCCTATAGGTTTTTGTAACGTTGGCAATGTCCCTAAACCGATTTAGGAACATAAGCAATGAGCGGTATCTAGCAACACATCATTGCTACCCAAGTTATAAGAATGTTGAGGTCCAACATCACCTTTGTGACTACTAATTGTGACTCTCACAATATGTGACAATGTCCCTCTATTCTTGACATCTAGATTGACCAATTGATGCATAGACCGTGTCATCCTCAGTACAATCTATATCGTGAACTCCAAGTAGACTCACTCTAATCAAATGAGCTCAATATCTCATATTGACTCATTTGGGCATGGCCATGCACTTCATTGTCTCACTCTATCAAGAATAACGATGTCTCTCCCGTCATATAGGAGGGATATATCCCATCTATATCACTCACATCCCTCCGCATAATTTGTCACATACCCAGTAATAGCCTTTATAGTCCACCCATTTACGGGTGACGTTTGACGAAGCCAAAGTATGCAACTCCTTATGTAGGGAACCCTGGTGATTTCAGGTATAAGGACTAATAGTCATACTAATAGCCACATGAGAAAGTATATGACACTCATATAACGATTCATGATACTTTCTCATGGCGGGTCATTCAGTATACATTTTCCAATGCATACCCAAGTGTCAACTTGATATCTCATATCCATGACTTGTGAGATCAAGTCATCGTGTTGACCTACATGTTAGTCTCTATGCATTAACATTGTTCCTGAATTTTAATACTTGACTAGGAATGATTAAGAGTAGTGTTCTCTATATTATCTCATTATCGAATCAACCAATCGATTGATATAGATAAGAACCTACTACTCAAGGACATTATTATATTTAGTTATTTGGCACCAATACAAGTAAATATAATAACCATGCCTTTATAAATAGGAATATGATACAATAAAGTCCATACAACAATCATCACATGATTGGCTCTAGGGCTTTCACTAACAATCTCCCACTAGCACTAGTGTCAATCACCGTAGTATCTAATACCAATGACCTAGTGTGACCATCATGCTTTTTCTGTGCCAAAGCCTTGGTCAAGGGATCTGCGATGTTATCCTCTGTGGGTACTCTGCAAATCTTCACATCTCCTCAATCGATAATCTCTCGAATGAGATGGAAGCGCTGTAGTATGTGTTTGGTTCGCTGGTGTGAGTGAGGTTCCTTAACCTGTGTAATCACTCCATTGTTGTCACAATAGGGCTCTATGGGATCTGCTATGCTAGGAACCACCCCAAGCTCAATAATTAACTTACAGATCCAAAATGCCTCCTTTGCTACCTCCGATGCAGCGATATACTCGTCTTCTGTTGTAGAATCAGCAATTGTATCCTGCTTCGAACTCTTCCAGCTCACAACGCCACCATTCAAGCAAAACATGAACCCTGACTGCGATCTATAATCATCCTGGTCAGTTTGGAAGCTGGCATCGCTGTAACCTTTTACAGCTAGCTCCTCATCGCCTCCAAATATCAAGAAATATTCTTTAGTCCTTCTCAAGTACTTAAGAATATTCTTGACTGTTATCCAGTGACGCTCACCTGGATCTGACTGGTATCTACTCGTCATGCTCAAAGCATACGAGACATCAGGATGAGTACACAGCATGGCGTACATGATAGATCCTATAGCTGATACGTAAGGGATCTTATCCATGCGGTCTCTCTCCTCTGAAGAAGAGGGACTTTGAGTCTTCGAAAGACTCACACCATGTGACATCGGCAGAAGTCCCTTCTTGGAATTCTGCATGGCAAACCGTAGTAATACCGTGTCAATGTATGTACTCTAACTTAGGCCAAGCAATCTCTTAGATCTATCTCTATAGATCTTGATGCCTAGAATACAGGCTGCTTCACCTAAGTCCTTCATTGAGAAGCACGTCCCCAGCCAAGTATTCACAGACTGTAGCGAAAAGATGTCATTCCCAATTAGTAGTATGTCATCCACATACAATACAAGGAAGACAACTGTGTTCCCATTAACCCTCTTGTAGACACAGGGTTCATCTTCATTCTTGATGAAACCAAACTGTTTGATCGCATCATCGAATCAAAGATTTCAGCTCCGAGAGGCTTTCTTTAGCCCATAAATGGACCTTTGCAACTTGCATACTTTCCCAGTATGTTGTGGATCTTCAAAACCCTCAGGTTGTGTCATGTACACATCCTCAAGTAAGTTTCCATTCAGAAACATGATTTTGTCATCCATCTGCCAGATCTCATAATCGTGATATGCTGCAATAGAAAGAAAGATCTGAATGGACTTAAACATCGCCACTGGAGAAAAGGTTTCATCATAGTCAATACCATGAATTTGCTTGAAACCTTTAGCCACCAATCAGCCCTTATAGGTATGCGTAAGTCCATCCATGTCAGTCTTTCTCCTAAAGACCCACTTACACCCAATGGGTGTGACCCCTTCAGGTGGATCAACCAAAGTCCTTACTTGGTTGGTGTACATGGATTCCATCTCGAATCTCATGGCCTCTAGCCATTTCTCAGAATCTGGCCTCATCACAGCTTCCTGATAGGAGGTAGGCTCATTCTCAATGAGCATAACATCATCATGGTCAGACAAGAGAAATGAGTATCTCTTAGGCTGACGATGTACCCTATCAGACCTGCGAAGAGGTAGGTCTACATGAACAGGTGGTTGTTCCACAACTCTTTGTGCAACAATCTCTTCACCCACAACACTTTGTGGTTCCTATTCAACCTCCATCAAGGCCTCAGTGCTATGGTCCTTATCTTGAATTCTTTTAAGATCGAACGTACTGCCACTAGTTTTTCTAGAAACAAAATCTCTTTCTAGAAAAATCCCAGTCTTTGCTACAAACACTTTGTGCTGACTGGGACTGTAGAAGTAATATCCCTTTGTATCCTTGAGATATCCAACAAAATAGCACCTATCAGATTTGGGTCCCAGTTTGTCTGAGATTTGACGTCGAATGTAAGCCTCACAACCCCAAATCCTCATGAAAGATATCTTGGGATTTCTCCCTGTCCATATCGTATATGGTGTCTTTATCACAGCCTTAGATGGAACACGGTTAAGGGTAAAGGCTATTGTGTCTAGAGCATATCCCCAAAAGGATATAGGAAGATCTGTGTGACTCATCATAGATCGTACCATATCTAATAGGGTATGATTCCTCATTTCGGATACACCATTCCACTGTGGTGTTCCAGGAGGAGTGAGTTGGGATAGAATCCCACACTCAGCTAGATAGTCACGAAACTCATGGCTAAGGTGTTCGCCACCTTAATCTGATCGAAGTATCTTAATACTCTTGTCAAGTTGGTTTTGTACTTCATTCTTGAATTCTTTGAACTTTTCAAAGGATTCTGATTTATGTGTCATAAGATACACATAACCATATCTACTGAAGTCATCAGTAAATGTAATGAAGTACCTGTAACCACCTCTAGTAGCAACATTGAAAGGGCCACATACATCACTATGTATAAGTCCTAACAAGTCTGTTGCTCTTTCGCTGTGTCCACTAAAGGGAATCTTGGTCATCTTGCCTAAAAGGCAAGACTCGCATGTCTTATATGATTCAAAATTAAATGAATCTAGCAACCCATCCTTATGGAGCTGAGATAAGCGACTCTCATTTATGTGACCTAAGCGATAATGCCAGAGATAGGTTTGATTCAACTCATTTAAATAGAACAAATTTAAATAAAATGAACAACATTTGTTCTTTATTATAAATGTAAATCCTTTCTTGTCCAAACAAGAAACCGAAATGATGTTCTTAGTTAAAGCAGACACATAACAACATTCATCTAATTCTAGTACAAGCCCAGAGGGCAGAGATAGATCATAAGTTCCTACAGTAACAACAGCAACCCTTACTCCATTGCCTACTCATAGGTCCACCTCGCCCTTTGTCAATGCCCTGCTATTTCTCAGCGCCTGCACATTGGTATAAATGTGAGATGCACATCCAGTATCTAATACTTATGATGAAGGAATAGATAGATTGATTTATATAACCTTTATACCTAAAGTAGAAGTCTCACTTCTCTTCTTCTTAAGATCTTCCAGGTATGCCTTGTAGTTACGCTTCTAGTGTCCATCTTCCTTGCAGTGGAAGCAAGCCCCTTCCTTGGCCACCCCTCCTTTGGGTTTCAGTTCCTTGCCTTTGACCTTGGCTTGGGACTTTCCCTTACCTTTAGGCTTGCCCTTGTCTTTCTTTTTTTGCACCATCAAAATGGAGTCAGATTTTCCCTTCTTAAGGTTGAGCTCAGTAGTTCTCAACATGCTGAGCATCTCAGGCAGTGACTTATCAATTTCATTCATGTTGTAATTCATGAAAAATTGATTGTAGCTTTGTGGCAAAGACTGCAAGATCAAGTCAGTGGCCAGCTCTTGGCAAAGGGGGAATCCCAATCTCTGTAGGTTTTCTACATACCCAATCATCTTGAGTACATATGGACCTACGGGAGTCCCATCTTGCATTTTTGAGCCAAACAATGCCTTAGAGACTTCATATCTCTCGTGCTTTGCTTGTCCTTGATATAGTTGACGAAGAAGTTCAACCATATCATAAGCATTCATGAACTCGTGTTGCTTCTGAAGCTTAGAGTTCATGGTCGCGAGCATTAGACATGACACATCTAATGCATCATCTTGATGCTTCTTGTAAGCATCTTTGTCAGCTCGCGAGGCAGTGGCAGAAGGTGCCTCCGGAATGGGCTGCTCCAGGATGTACAGTTTCCTTTCTTGGGTGAGAACAATTCTCAAGTTCCTATACCAGTCCAGGAAATTTGCTCCATTGAGCTTGTCCTTCTCAAGGACAGAACGCAGAGAGAGAGAGTGTTCGTGTTTGTCGACATAGTAATCTACAACATATAATGCAGAGAATTAATATCATATTCCTTTTATCATTTAATTAGGCCTTTAATCAAATGATGCTCCCACTGAATTATAGGAATTTTATATAATCGAGTTATGGAAGTGGTCAAACCACATTTCTAGATTCATACAAACTAGCTATAATTCCTGCGGGATAAGATCCACATCATACTAAGCCTTGAGTTAGCTTTGGCTAAATCTCCCAAGACTTACTACAATCGGTGGGTAACACATTACCGATTACATCTCTATGCAACTCTTGTTTATAGGATCAAGACCCACATTTATAAAAGACCTTGAGTTAGCTTTGGCTAAATCGCTCAATATTTAGTGTAAATGTGATCTTATGCTATCTTTCCAATGGTTGGAATATGCCTATAGTTCTGAGTTAACTAGTTTTACTCAATCTAATTGAGCTTACTCTAACCCAAGCCATGATAGGCGGGACAAAGATTGTCCCTCCGCACCCTACCAAGATAATATGCGTTTCTCTGCTTTGGCAAATTCAACAACTACAAATGATCGAGGTAGTGATGGGTATCAAGGACTTGGTAGGCATTTACGAGTTGATTCGATTAAGATCTAATCTAATCGTAATATGTATCATATATGCATTGAGGCCTTTATTATCCTACACTAGCATGCATCACATACATACAAGCATTATTATAGCATGCATCATATGCATACAAGAAAAATATCCTAGCATGCATCATATACATATAAGCATTATTCTACTAGTATGCATCACATACATACAAGCAAAATCAAATATATCTATATATATATATATATATATATATATATATATATATATATATATATATATATATATATATATATATATATATATAATTAACTGTGATGTGGTCATGGCCCTACTACGATCTTCTCAAGCCAATGAGAAGATCGGACGGTCAACCTAGGGCTAGCGGCTTCTCCAAGCGCTTCCTTTGACCGCCATGTGTCGTCGGCACCCTTCTCTTAACTTCGTCTACAAGTGGACTTTCCACCGCTTCATTTTGTACATTACAAATATGAAACTCGAGTTACATTTGAGTCTAAAACTATTTACAACTAGAATTTCAAAAGAAGAGGCACGACGCGCAGGTCGCATACACTATACAACACGCACAACCACAAAAACAGCACACAGGCCGTATTATGAATTACAACACATCATCATCCTATCATATTGGGGTTCTTGGACCATGACAATCACAGAATTATGCATAATTCTAAATTACGTATTTTTACAGAAAATTTCTATAATTTTTTCTATTTTTTTTTCAATTTTATGAGTCACCTCTCCGTAACGGTCCCACTAAGCGGTTTTTAGACGCGATCGTGGGACAAGACCCCTTTTGGGGATAGGGGCAGCACCCCTACTCGCAAAATAAACTTTGCGAGTGTCTCTACTACGATCTTACAGCGACTTAAGTCACTGTCCCAAAAACCTAAAGCGAGAACTCGCTGTTTCGGAGAGTTTTTCTTGATGGTTGAAGCCTACAAGTGTCTCAACACTCGTTGCTTCCACTCTTCGAGAAAAATACCCAAAAAATCGATAAAAATAGGAAATTTACAGAAACATAAAAATCTGTAATTTTTATATCTAATACAAAAACTACAAAAATGAAACACATACATGCTTCGCACGTGGCTCTGATACCACTGTTGGACTTTTCAAGCCGCAAAAATCGCTTTTTGCATTGGGGAAACCCCGGAAGTCCGGCCACGGATCCGTGCGAAGATATATTAAAATAAAAAACATGTATGTGCTAAGTAAACCTAGATCTACCTTAGATCTAGAAGTTGAGAGTGTTACCCTCGATGCGATGCCCTTCGCAAATCCCGCTGGTCCAAATAGCTTGCCGGAACTCTAGAGTATCAAGTGTACACTCCTCTATTGGTATCCACACAAGCAATAGGTGGAGAAAAGAAACCTAGAGTGTGCTAGCACCCTTAGAATTTTCGGCCAAGGAGGAGGGATTGGAGAGCTTGAGAAGGTGATCCAAGGAAGAAGATGAAGTTGGAGTAACTCACCAAAATCAATTACACCCATCAAATGGAGTGGTCGGCCACTTCATGACTTGGGGGGTTACATTCATGCATGTAACTCCAAGAGCCAATGGCTCTTGGTCTCCCTCATGAGGTGGCATCACATGATAAGTCAATGATGATGTGGAGCATCATCATTGGCCGGCCATGCCAAGTCATCATCATGACATGACATTTGGTCAAGTCAAACTTGACCTTTCATCTTCCCTCTCAAGTCAAGTCAAACTTGACCTCTTATCTCCCATGGTTGATCAAATCCAACCACTTGATTCAAGTCAATTTGATTTAATGAATCTCTATTCATTAATTTAAATTGACTAAATGAATCAAATCTAAATTAGACTCATTCAACACTTGAATCAACTTGAGGCTAACTCAATTAGTCTAATTTGGATTACTCTTAATCCAATTTCATTCATCACATGAACCTAATCCTCATGGTCCATCATATGAACCTAATCTCCATCTAATTGCCCTTTGTGTGTGACCCTATAGGTTCTTGTAATGTTGGCAATGTCCCTAAACCGATTTAGGAACATAAGCAATGAGCGTTATCTAGCAACACATCATTGCTACCCAAGTTACAAGAATGTTGAGCTCCAACTTCACCTTTGTGACTACTAATTGTGACTTTCACAATATGTGACAATGTCCCTCTATTCTTGACATCTAGATTGACCAATTGAGGCATAGACTGTTTCATCCTCGGTACAATCTATATCTTGAACTCCAAGTAGACTCACTCTAATCAAATGAGCTCAATATCTCATATTGACTCATTTAGGCATGGCCATGCACTTTGTGGTCTCACTCTATCAAGAATAATGATGTCTCTCCCATCATATAGGAGGGATAGATCCCATCTACATCACTCATATCCCTCCGCAATATTTGTCACATACCCAGTAATCGCCTTTATAGTCCACCCATTTACGGGTGACGTTTGACGAAGTCAAAGTATTCAACTCCTTATGTAGGGAACCATGGTGACTTTAGGTCTAAGGACTAATAGTCATACTAATAGCCACATGAGAAAGTATATGACACTCATATAACGATCCATGATACTTTCTCATGGCGGGTCATTCAGTATACATTCTCCAATGCATACCCATGTGTCAACTTGATATCTCATATCCATGACTTGTTAGATCAAGTCATCGTGTTAACCTACATGCTAGTCTCTATGCATTAACATTGTCCCAGAATGTTAATACTTGACTAGGAATGATTAAGAGTAGTGTTCTCTATATCATCTCATTATCGATTCAACCAATCGATTGATATAGATAAGAACCTACTACTCAAGAACATTATTATATTTAGTTATTTATCACCAATACAAGTAAATATAACAACCATGCCTTTATAAATAGGAATATGATACAATAAAGTGCATACAACAATCATCACATGATTTGCTCTAGGGCTTTCACTAACAACATCAACGCCTGTCGCCGACAGACATTACTTTGTCCGCTCCCTTTCTTTCACCGGAACATTCTCCCGTACCTAAACCCATGATAGTTGATATTCCCCCATTGACAGTTTCCCCCATTGTCCATAACTTAGGAGGCCTTTCGCCTCCTTTGGATACAGACCAGGGTCCTTCTACTTTTCATCTTCCCAGTGAAAAGTTTTCCATCCCAGTGCTCTCTATATCTTCCTCCCCAAACTCCTCGCCAGACCAATCCCCTTCTACAGATTCTTCTGTACCCGTTTCACAACCAACCACACTAAGTCTTCCACCCCACACTTCTGCTTCTCCTCTCTCGGCCCCTATCTCTTTGACCTTCCTTAAAGGAGCTCCTTCGTCTTTCCCTTCTAAATCTCCAACGCAACCTCCTTTTCTCATCTTTCCTTCCCCCATCATGAGTGAGCCTCCGCCCCTGGTGTCACCCATCCCTTCTTCTTGTTCTCCCAGGGGGCTTCGAATATTAAACTTGGAAGAACTCATCGCCCGGATGGAAGGCCTGCGCCACGCTCTGTAATTGGTATATCCTTCAAACCGACTTCTCTGATTTTCTTTAATTGATAACTTCTTTTTAATAAATGATCCCCAAGCCTTCACCAATTATCAAGAGTTGGACCGCTCCCTCCAGCAATATCAGGCTCAATCTCTAAAATGGGAGCACAGTGGAGGATCGAGCATACTACCGAACTAAGAGCAATCTGTCTCTCAAAGAATCAAACAATGCCAGGAACAACTGGCAGAGGCTCGTTGCCAACACCAAAAGGATGCCGAAACTATAGCGGCATTACAAGAACAACAGCGGGCTCATACATAATCGCTACCTATTCGGCGGGACATTCAGCCGGAGCAGTCTGACAGAGAGACTTCCCCTTCTCAAGAATTAACAAATCTTTAAGAGCAGGTAGCGGAACTCCTTCGGGAGAAGCAAAAGAACTCTGATATCATTGCAAACCTGTGGATTCAATACCAGAAAGCGGAGGACAAAATAGGAAATCTCCGCACCCGCCTATGCAAGGAGGTACAAGAAAACTCCTCCTTAATAACCTCTAGGGCGCATGCTCACGCCCGTATCAACAGGCAGGAAATGTCCCTCCAAAGACTGAGCGGTGAATTCGTTCGCACCAAATCCTACATGGAAGCAGTAGAGGGGATTTCGGCTTCAATATGCCAAAATATGATGGACATGACAAGGCTCCTTCAGCAGGACCAAACTTCCCGAGAGGATGACATCTCGGTCCTAGCTGATGACATTATGGAAATATCCTGACATTATAGTGAAATGCATCGAGCCCTTCGGGAGCATCAAGAGAATTGTCACAGGCTCCATCAAAATTGAAGTCCCGACCGTCCGAACTGACAGGAACGGTTAATAATCCTGATGCGTGCCACCTATCAAGATGGGTTTAATGAGGCGGTTCAGCAGTATGCTGACCAAGGACTTCCCCCTGCGAACCATCCTGCTCTCTCCTTGCACTGGGAACCCGGCTTCTGATGCTATCCTCCTGATCGTTTTAAATTGTAGCTTGATGTATTGCTTCGGGACATGGCTCCCTTTTTATCTTCTTTTCTTTTCATAGCTCACCATAGGGAATATAGTATTAATGTAAATGATTCATCAATCAGACTTGAGTTCGCCACACATCTAATCAATATATCAAATTGTCAAATACATTTCTCCGAGAACCCCTCAATTCCGTTTCTTCATCCATCACCCCTTATACAGTATAAAAATGTTTCAAGTGGATAGCATTCCAGGGTCGAGGAAATTCCTTGCCCTGGTCATCCTTCAGATAATACGCTGATCCTGCTAAGCGGCGCGTCACTTCATAGGGCCCCTCCAAGTTCAGAGCTAACTTTCAGGGATCCCCAGCGGAATTAACTTTGTGCAGAACTAAATCCCCCTCTTGAAATCTTCGGGGCATCACTTTTTTTAAAGGCTTGTTGCACTCTCCTCTTGTAAAACTCCGCTCGCCTCCGTGCCACTTCCCTCTTGTCTTCCACCAAGTCCAACTCAGTGCTCCGAATAATTTGGTTCTGCTCTGGCTCGTAAACATCCACTCGGGTGCTACTTAAAAGGGCTTCCACCGGAATAACGTCCTCCGTCCTATATACCAGGCTGAAAGGAGTTTCTCCTGTTGCAGTTTTTGGTGTGGTTCGGTAGGCCCACAAGATCCCAGGCAACTCTTCCACTCAGTTTCCTCTCTGAGCCCCCAATTTAGTCTTGAGTCCTTGAATAAGGATTCTATTAGTGACCTCTACCTGCCAATTATCTTGAGGATGGGCTACCGAAGTAAATGTCTGTTGGATATTAAGACTTTGACACCATTCCTTGATCTTTTTGCCCTGGAACTGCCACCCATTATTGCTAACTAGCCTCCGGGGAATACCATACCGACAGACAATATTCTTCCACAGGAATTTTATCACAGCATTCTCAGTAATTTTGGCAAGGTGTTCTGCTTCCATCCACTTGGAGAAATAATCCACAGCCACCAATAAGAATTTTTCTGCAACGGTGCCACAGGCATAGGACCCACTATATCCATTTCCCACTGATCAAAAGGGCATGAAGCAACAACAGCTTTTATTAATTCCGTCGGTCGTTCGGATCAGTTACTATGCTTTTAACAGGTTGAGCAGGTTTGCACTATATGAGTTGTATCTTGCTGGATGGTGGGCCAAAAGTATCCAGCTAACAAGGCCTTCCTCGCCAAAGCTCTCCCTCCAAGATGATTGTTGCAACAACCTTCATGGATTTCCCGAAGCACCCATTCAACATCTTCCTTTCCCAAGCACTTCAGCAGGGGTCGTCCAAAAGATGTCTTGTATAAGTCTCCATTTAAGATGGTTAATCGTTTGACTCTGTTCATTAAAATAAATGTCGCCTCTTTTTCTTCCGAGACTTTTCCCTACTGTAGATAAGCTATAATGTCAGTCCTCCAATCAAGGATCAGACCTGGCTCGGGCATGGCCTCCTCCACGTTACATATCGCTAGAGAAGTAGGGATTTCCACGTAGACTGTTTCAAGTGGCTTCATTCCTTCCATCGCGCTAGCCAATTCATCCGCCTTCCCATTTCTCTTCCTCGGAATCAACTTCAAGAGGACTTGATGAAAGTGAGCTTTTTCTTTCTCAAAAGCCTTGAAGTATTTTTACAATCTTTCTTCCTAAACCGTGAAAGAGCCCTGAAGTTGTGATACCGTCAACTGAGAATCCGAGTGGATTATAACAAAGGCTGCTCCTACAACTTTGATAGCTTGTAACCCTGCTAAAATAGCTTCATATTCAACTTCATTATTGGACGCTCAATATCCCAGGTGCACAGCTATGTGAGTTTCTTCTTTCTCAGGGGATATTAATAGGACTCCCACCCCGCTACTTGCAGACCCAGAAGAGCCGTCCAAAAATACATTCCATGCATCTGATCCTTCTTCTTTTGTCGATAAGTTGTTTTCTGAACCAACAAGTACTTCAGCAAGAAAATCAGCGAGAGCCTGAGCCTTGATAACGATTCGGGGTTAGTAGTGAATGTCATATTCGCTTAGTTCTACTAGCCATTTAGCCAATCTCCTAGAAAAATTAGGCTTAGTAACCACCTTACCCAATTCACTGTGAGTCAAGACAGTGATAGGGTGAGCTAGAAAGTATGGCCTCAACTTACGGGCTATCAAGACTAGAATATATTCCAATTTCTCCAGCTCTGTGTAACGGGATTCAGTCGCTTTCAGGATATAGCTGGTATAATAAATAGGTTGTTGATGAGAACCTTCTTGCTTCAACAAAACTGAACTGATAGCTCCCTCTGAGACGGCTAAATACATCCACAATGACTCTCCAATCACTGGCTTGGCTAACAGTGGAAGTTCAACTAGATACTTCTTTAACTCTTGGAAAGCCTACTTGCACTGATCATCCCATTGAAACTTGGTAGCTTTACGCAAAATCTTGAAGAAAGATAGCCCTTTGTCCGCCGATCTGGCTATAAATCAAGATAAGGAAACAATCCTCCCCACTAGTTTTTGAGTCTCTCGCAAGTTAGTGAGAGACTTCATATTGCATAATGCTTGCACCTTCTCTGGGTTAGCCAGTAGTCCCTTCTCAGTTACTATATATCCCAAAAAATTTCCTCTCTTCACCCCTAACAGACATTTTTTAGGGTTTAGTTTCATGTTATACCACCTCAGGGTAGCGAAAGTTTCGTTTAGGTCATTAACCAAATCTCGAGTGGTTTTTTATTTGACCAGGATATCATCCACATAAACCTCCATATTTTTCGCTTTTTGCTCTGCAAAGATCTTATCAATGAGCCATTGGTACGTAGCTCCCGCATTTTTTAGGCCAAAGGGAATTACCACATAAGTATATAACCCTCCTACCATTACAAAGCTAACCTTCTTCTGATCTTCTTTGGCCAATGGTATCTGATGATATCCCTGGTAAGCATCCATTAAAGACACCACCTCATATCCTACTGTAGAATCCACCAACTGATCAATACGAGGCAAGGGGTAGCAGTCTTTAGGGCACGCTTTATTTAAATTGTGGAAGTCAATACACATCCTCCACTGCCTAGAAGGCTTGGGGACTAGGACTACATTGGAGACCCACTCGGGGAATTGAATTTCTTTCACATGACTCACTTTTAACAATTTTTCTACTTCTTCAGCTATCACCTTGTCCTTCTCAGGTCCAAAATCTCGCCGCTTCTATTGGATGGGTCGGACTCCTCTGGTGATGTTGAGGTGATGTTCAGCAACGTGAGGGTTAATTCCTGTGAGGTCATGCACATCTCCCACGAAGTTGTCTTCATTCTTCTTCAGACACGCCACCAACTCCTCCTTGGCCTCCAGCTACTGTGCCACCCGCGTGGCCTTTCTAGGAGCTATCTCCACCAGCTCTCCTTCCTCTATCTTGTCCGCCTTGGGAGGAGATTCTTCCAGGACGCAGACATCAGAAATTACGATGGCCTTCCCTTTGAGGTCATCGGTTCGGGCCTTCTTTTGGTCATCCCAAACCATCTGCATGTAGCAGCTTCTTGCAGCTTTCTGTTCACCTCTGACTTCCCCAATCAGCTGCCTGATTGGAAATTTTACCTTTTGGTGATACGGAGAAGCCACCGCCTAAAAAATGGAGAGGAAGGGGCGACCGAGAATTGCGTTATAGGTGGACGGAGCGTTCACAATAAGAAAAGGAACTATACTGGTTTTTTGGCTGGGCCTTGTGCCCAGAGTCAGGTGCAATGAAATCTGCTCTATGGGGTGAACCACATGCCCTGCAAACTCGAAGAGGGGTGTTGACACATCTTCCAGCTGGGCATTTTTCAGGTGCATCTGTCCATAGACTTCCTGGAAGAGGATGGTGATAGAGCTCCCCGAATCGACTAGTACCCTGGCCACTTCATAGTTGGACAAGGAAATACGGATCACCAAGGCATCCATGTGAGGCAGCAGAACGCCTCGGAGATCTTCCGGTCCGAATGAAACCGACGGTGCTGTCTGGACAGCCTGATTAGTGATGATAGTCAGGCTTTCCATGAGACGGGTGTATGATTTTCATGCCCGGTTGGAATCCCCATCAGTGGGTCCTCCTGCAATAACGTGAATGACCCCCCGTGTGGGGGCATTATTCATATCAGATGAGTGGCCCTCACCTGATGGGCCCCCTTGTGAAATACCCTCCGGAACTGGACTCTGAGGGTCCTGAGGGAAAGTAACTTGCGGTGGTTGGTTGTATGGCCCTGGACGAGCCACATTTGGCCATTGGCCTCATCCTGTCGGTCCTCCAGTCTAAGGCTGCAATTGTGGGTAAGCGGCCCGGAGGCACTCCAGCTCCTCTTGCAATTTGAAACATCGGGCACTAGCGTGGCCGTACTCCATGTGGTACTGGCAGAAGAATGGGGAAGGAGGGTTGCGAGGTACTCCCCTATACCTTGTAGGCCACTGTAATAGACCTTGTTGGTCACAGAATTCCATCTCCCGCTCCTTCCAAGTCCTCGTAGGAGGAACGGCATCAGCAACCATTATATGCAACGGTTGCATGGGGCGAGCGCCCTGTAGCAATAACCGAGGTCTGGGAGCTTCAAGTTGAAGTGGTCATGCATATCCCCGTCTGGGAGGTGCTAGAGGGGTTACAAGGCGATTTCTTTTGGCTGGGACTATCGCGGAGGCTCGTTCGACTCTCCGCACTTTCAGCCCTTCTTCCTCGTTGATATATTTCTCCGCACGGCTTAACAGTTCCTTGTAGCTATCAGAGGGCTTCCTCAAAAGTGAGATGAGGAAGGGGCCCTCCCTCAGCCCGTGCGGGATGGCTACTCTAAAAGCTTCCGATCTTGCTGAAGGGATGCTTCTGGCGGTGGAGGTGAACCAATGAAGATACCCTCTGAGTGATTCTGAGGGCCCCTGCATAATATGCATCAGGATGGAGGCATCGTGCTTGTACACCTTGCAGCTAGCAAACTCTTGGTGGAACATCCCCTGAATATCAGCAAAACAAGTAATAGACCCCGGGGGTAGGGTGCTAAACTATTTTTATGTCGAGCCGATTAAGGTGGTCCGGAAGACCCGACACTTGAGGGCGTCGGTATAGTAGTGGAGCGAGGCCGCTCCAGCAAAATGAGATAGGTGTTCTTCCGGATCTGTTGTGCCATCGTACTTGTCTACTTGGGGACTCCGGAAGTATGATGGCGGGATTTCAGAAAGGATGTCCATGGTAAAAGGGCTGGGCTCATAAACCTCCGGAGCCCTAGTCGATCGGCTTTTGCCCTGTTCTTCTCGTTGATTCTGGGTTAATGGCAGAGTGTTCTGATGTACTCGCCCTCCCAGCCCCTCTCCAAGCAATACTTCAATGTTATGGTTATATGAGGTGGAGGGGGCATCTCTGGTGGCGGTCCACGAGAAGAAGGTTCACCAGAATGAGGATGAAGATATCTTGTCCTCCTCCATTCTCTAGCGAGGGCCTCAGCCACGGCGTTGTCCACCATGGTTCTCAGTTGTGATGGTAGTATCGTAATGAGGTTTTCCTCCGCTGCGGAGGCAACTGGATGTTGTATCTCTTCTGGCTACATCTTTACATCTTGCTCAAGTGTTCCCACAGACGGCGCCAACTGATGCGGTGATGGTTAAGAAGATCTGTTGACTTTATTTCAACGCGAGGGAGCGCGAAGGAAGCTTAGGGGGTTCTCTCTGGCCGCAACAACAAAAATGAAAACGTGAAGCAAAGACACGCAAGCCAACACAGACAACAAACTAAGACACAGGATATAACGTGGTTTGGAATAAGGATTCCTACTCCACGGAGGTGAGCTCTTTCACCGGCGGCTGTGCCAAAGCACTCTCACTATGAATGCCCTCCTTCATAGAGAAGAACTTCCGGAGGTGGAGGAGAAAATCTCTTACAATCAAGTCAAGATATAGGAAACAATACAAGAAAGATAAAGATCACCACTCTCCTTCTCTCCTTCTTCGGCCAAGTGGTAGCTCTCCTCTCTCCCAATGTGCCTTCATCTCTTGCTGGTTGGAATAATGCGGATCCTCCTCTTTTTTGCCCTGCTTCTCCCTTTTATTCTCCTCCTCTGATAGTTGTTGCATCGCAAGCTTTCCTCATTGCACACGTGGCCACCACGTCCACCTGTAGAATCATTTTGTTACAGACACAAGGAGCGAAGGCTCCTCAGAATATTATGTGGGGACCCCCTTTTTGTTGTGTAACAACTTCTCATCTACATTTCGGAAAATATGCTAGCCTGTCCCTTTCAACCATTTGACTTCGGTGAAACTAACCTAGACCTATAGCTCACGTGTGTCATAGCCCTTAGGCTCTTCTCAGTAGCCCGAACCAACTCCTCTTCTTCCCACACCAAACTATTTCTGGACTGGCTATGCCGAGCCGATTCTCATCCGCCCCATCTGCTTCTAAGCCTACTAGGCCGAACCGATTCTCGTTTATCTCCTAGCGAAGCGATCTCCGCCCTCGCTTCGCCGTGTCAATTACCTCAACTGGTCCTCCCGTTCCAATTGTCCCAGACGATCGCGCCCTAACCATTCTACCTTGCTTTCTTCGCTGAACCGATTATTTGGTTCGGATAGTGTCTTACATGCAAGCCCTTTTACCCGGTTCACAGAGAAGAAGTAACAGTAGTATCAATAACCCTCTATGTGGATTGTTATCTAGGTGGTTTATTATGCAACAGCTGACTTTAGGGGCAACAAGGATAAAAGAAAAGGAGGACGGAAGAAAAAGGGGATTCTCTCTGATTAGCTTTCTCAACAAAGACTCATTGCTAGAGGGGGAAGGACCATCCTCAACGGAGCAAGAAGGAAGAGAACAATACGAGTTTTATTTTCCTTTACCTTATATAAGCTTCTACCTGTAAGGGATTTCCCCACCTCCTGAAATACTTCCAAAAAGGTGGGATTATAGTAAAGGTGTATAGTGTCGGAACTCACTCTAGAGTTCACCTGTGGACTAGGAATCTAAATTTTGAACTACGTTAAATATTTTATCATTATTCTCTTATCTATTGTTGCGGCCGGAGAGGATCCCAAGCCTCCCTGACCTCTTCATTCTAAAGAGACAGAAAATTTGTACCGCATCAATCTCACACACTATTGTTGAGTAGTTGAAGCTCCTTCTCTTTTGTTTGTTAAACCTCCTCCTCTATCATTGATTACCTCCAATTAATTATTTTGTTGTGACTTTTAAATGTCTCTTAACTTTATAATCATTACATCATACTATTTTATTATCCAAACATTTACATTCAAATGCTGATAGGACATAAGAATATGAATCATTAATCTCATTTTTTTAAAAAAAAATTATGTTAATTATGGCATATAACTACAATGCTAAGACGACATACAATACGATATGATTCTTCTTCTGCACACAAACACTTTCTTTTCTTCTTGTGGTCCGACCTACAATTCATTCGGCTCGACAACCTTGTATTTTAACATATGTTAGTGAGCATTGGCATAATTAGTGTAACCTCCCTGATGATCAAATCAACTATAAGCCGAGAAGTGAGATTCACATCAAGATGAGTAAGGAAACAAAAGAACTTCAAAAATGCAAAAGCTTCGAGTACGAGAGAAAATCATACCTTTGATTTATCGTCGTTCCATATATAAACGAAGGAATAAGAGTGTGTGTGGAGTGCCATGCCGGTCGAAAGTCAAATGCATAGAAGAAAAGTGTCGGCTATTAGTGGGGGCAATGAAGGTCAGGTGCGTTGGTTAGGTCATTGGCAAGGTGTCATTCTCGTCTCATTTTGCTCTGTCAAGTTCATTATGTATGATGATTGTATTGATAGAACAGTCTGTCCGATCAGGACAGTTATATTCAATGATTGTGTTGTCAGGAATTGTCGGTGATTGAGATCGAAAGAAATGAGAGATGAGCATGACTTTGCGAGGATGTCTCCACTATGGGTGACCAATTGATTATTAGCCGAATTGATTAAATCTAAATCGAATAAATCAATTCTTTTTTTAAGTTAACTGAACCAATTGAATTTTTAAATACAAATTAAATTGATAGATCTAATAAAAAATTAATTAATTTGATAAAAATTGATTTTTCAAAATTAATCGACTTGTCCTACAATATCGCAATTCCATAAGTGCAATCGACTGGTACAGTATTAGTCGACTAATGCTACAACATCAGTTGACTGGTAATCTCCAGTTTGATTTTATTGATTGAATTGATTAATTTTAATTTAAAAATTAAAATAGAACCGAATTAATTGAAAAATTAAAAAAATTTAAAATAAAAATTGAGTTTTCAAATAAACTAAACCAAACTTTCGATATTGATATATTCGATCGATTTAATCAAACTTCTAGGCATACTTAATCTCCATTAAGAGCTACTCCAGGTGAGCGATTGCCTAGTTAACAGAACTTGTGTGAGTTTGTCAAAAATTAGAAAAAGCAATGATAATATTGGGAGAAATCTATGAATAAATTATATGCATAGAATAAAAATTGAAAGTTCAAAATTACGTAAAAATTAATTCGCGTATGATTATATTGTTATATTTGTTCTATTTATATCCAATGTACAATTAATAAATTATAGGAATAAACATAATCGAACAACAAAAAATTTATCTGACTCGTCTAGTTGCATCATACAATCTAACACATCCAAAAAATTAACCTAACCATGACTATAATTAAGCGAGGAACATTATCACATTAATTATTATTGTTATTGTGTGTGATGACATCATGGTCGATTGATTATTTTGTGAATGCCCTTTTACTATGCCCATAAGTCTGATATGCACATAGGTTCCACGGAGATGACGTGGTGGCTAAGATACAGTGATGTTTACAGAAATGACATGGATCGATTTTGAAGGAGATTTAAAAATTTTTTAGATTCAGATGATTTTCACGTGTCTTGACCGTCATATTAAGACTCACAGGACACTTCGTAATTTTCCTTCCACACAATGACTGTGGAACAAATCGGTAGAGACTATTAAATTGACGATTCTAACTTTTTACAAAAGTCTAACATGCACATAACTTTCCCATAAACTATTATCTTTTTCCCTGAATTCAAAATTTACATTTTATTTTTTGTTTCGTTGTTATTATAAGAGTCTACAGAGGTTTGAAATTGTTCCTCCACCTCTCTTACCCCATCACTCCAATAGACTCTCCATCTCCGATGATATTTATGTTAGAGATGGATTACGATGCACCCATGATTGCTCCCATTCAAGTAGCATCTCTTCAGCCTTATTCGAACGGGCTTTATCAATCGGCTTAGATAACTAATTCATTCTTCTTATGATAAGGTTTGTTCGAATAACGACATCCTGATTGAGTCGTGCTCCTTTATTTCCTCTTTCGATTTCAATCTCCGATGATTCTTGACCAGAGCAATTATCATGTTTATGTTGGACTTTTCCGAGCCGCAAAAATCGCTTTTTGTGTTGCGGAAACCCCGGAAGTCCGCCCACGGATCCATGCGAAGATATATATTAAAATAAAAACATGTATGTGCTAAGTAAATCTAGATCTACCTTAGATCTAGAAGTTAAGAGTGTTACCCTCGATGTGACGCCCTTCGCAAATCCCGCTCATCCAAATAGCTTGTCGAAACTCTAGAGTGTGCTAGGTCTTAGAAGACAATGGCTCTTGGTCTCCCTCATGAGGCGGCACCGTATGATAAGTCAATCCCGCTCGTCCAAATCCCGCTCTATTGGTATCCACACAAGCAATAGGTGGAGAAAAGAAAACTAGAGTGTGCTAGCACCCTTAGAAGTTTCGGCCAAGGAGAGGGATGGGAGAGCAAGCTTGAGAGGAAAATGATCCAAAGAAGAAGATGAAGTTTTTAGTAACTCACAAAATCAATTCCATCTAATGGAATAAGTGGTCGGCCACCATCTCTTGGGGGTTACATGCATGCATGTAACTCCAAGAGACAATGACTCTTAGTCTCCCTCATGAGGTGGCACCATATGGTAAGTCAATGATGATGTGGAGCATCATCATTGGTCGGCCATGCCAAGTCATCATCATGACATGACATTTGATTAAGTCACACTTGACCTTTCATCTTCCCTCTCAAGTCAAGTCAAACTTGACCTCTTATCTCCTATAGTTGATCAAATCCAACCATTTGATTTAAGTCAATTTAATTTAATGAATGTCTATTCATTAATTTAAATTGACTAATTGAATCAAATCTAAATTAGACTCATTCAACACTTAAATCAACTTGAGTCTAACTCAATTAGTCTAATTTGGATTACTCTTAATCCAATTTGGTTCATCCCATGAACCTAATCCTCATGGTTCATCATATGAACCTAATCTCCATCTAATTGGCCTTTGTGTGTGACCCTATAGGTTCTTGTAACGTTGGCAATGTCCTTAAACCGATTTAGAAATATAAGCAATGAGCGGTATCTAGCAACACATAATTGCTACCCAAGTTACAAGAATGTTGAGCTCCAACATCACCTTTGTGACTACTAATTATGACTCTCACAATATGTGACAATGTCCCTCTATCCTTGACATCTAGATTGACCAATTGAGGCATAGACCATGTCATCCTCGGTACAATCTATATCTTGAACTCCAAGTAGACTCACTCTAATCAAATGAGCTCAATATCTCATATTGACTCATTTGGGCATGGCCATACACTTCGTGGTCTCACTCTATCAAGAATAACGATGTCTCTCCCGTTATATAGGAGGGATAGATCCCATCTACATCACTCACATCCCTCCACATAATTTGTCACATACCCAGTAATCGCTTTTATAGTCCACCCATTTACGGGTGACGTTTGACGAAGCCAAAGTATGCAACTCCTTATGTAGGGAACCATGGTGACTTCAGGTCTAAGGACTAATAGTCATACTAATAGCCACATGAGAAAGTATATAACACTCATATAACGATCCATGATACTTTCTCATGGTGGGTCATTCAGTGTAAATTCTCTAATGCATACCCAAGTGTCAACTTGATATCTCATATCCATGACTTGTGAGATCAAGTCAGCGTGTTGACCTACATGCTAGTCTCTACGCATTAATATTGTCCCTGAATGTTAATACTTGACTAGGAATGATTAAGAATAGTGTTCTCTATATCATCTCATTCTCGATTCAACCAATCGATTGATATAGATAAGAACCTACTACTCAAGGACGTTATTATACTTAGTTATTTTTCACAAATATAAGTAAATATAATAACCATGCCTTTATAAATAGGAATATGATACAATAAAGTCCATACAACAATCATCACATGATTGACTCTAGGACTTTCACTAACAGTTTAATTGTTTGGTCAAGTATGTAATAGACACATTAATTATTAATATGAAATAGTCAAGTAATTAATATTGATTATATAATCACTTGGACAAGATGATTCTTCTCCGTTGACACAGTTGACTTGTGACGGATGTGGCACTCCATGTAGACTCTCATTTCTCCGCCTATATAAAGATAAGCAATAGTAATGAAAAGGATGATTTTTCTTCTTATCTCTAAGTCCTTTGTTTCTCTATAATTCACTTATTTCTTTTACTCACTTAACTGCAAGCTTTATTGCGTTAGTCGGGAACTGACTTGATTGTCGAAGGAGCTACACTAGTCATGCCAATGCCCGCTAAAGAGTATTGATGTGCAGGGTTGCTGAGCCATCTGAGTTGTAGGGTTATCCAAGTTGTAGAATCGCTGAGCTATCTAGTTTGCAAGTAGATTCATCAATTTGGATTAGGTTTATCGGGTTGGCCCATCCCGCCAAATAATTTAGGTAGATTGATTTGAAATTTTATCAACCCAAGTCTATCACGGGCCTAAACTGATCAACCCGCGTGGGTTGTGGGTCAAGACTAGTCAACCCGTGGACTAAAAAGTTGAAAGCCCTTCTCTATCGTAAAATATTTCTAGTTTGTCTGTATATTTATTGTATTAAGTTAACTTGATTTAATGTATCATTATCAACTAATAGTCGAAATTAATGTCTCTAATTGAACTCTTATTTAAAAAAAATAGAATTACTTTGATTATGTACAATTGACTTCAAGATAGTATTTTTAGAGAAAGTGACAGAGTAATTTTAAAGATTTTTTTAATTTTTTTTTGTTCGCGGGTGGTCTGCCTAATCCGCAATCCACCTTGAGTTGGGAATTTCTTAACCCTTCGTGATGGTGGGTCGACTCATCCCTCCCTGCTAAATGTTATATTTATGATGGATTGATCCTCCCTATCATGGGTCGACCTATTTGACATCTCTATTTGCATGTCAAATCACTAGAAGATAGGAAAGGAGGGCATCATTAATGGGAAACAAGAAAAAAAGTTAAGATGGTGAGCACTCAAAGAATGACCGTAAAAGTTACATAGAAGAATCGAGGGAGCAATGATAACATCCTCTTTCAGCAATCATAGAGACTATCAGAGGTCATATTTATTGGGAAAAACTCTCTTGTATGTTGGATATAATGGTAGAGAGACCCTACGTTAGGGACGGACCTCTTCTGTGGACGAGGAAGAGGAGATAGCTCCGTTGGATGTCGAATCGACACTTGAGCCCATGACTCAAAGTAGCCCTCGTCAATCTTCTCCGAAGTGAGTAGTCACACACAGATGCTATTTTCAAATGACATCTTGAAGGAGGAGTTGCCCCCTCATTTTCATCCATTGCATGTTAACGAATACAATAGCACTACGGACCTAGAGGAGCACTTGGCTCATTTCGAGAACTAAACCCTCTTATACTAGTACTCGAAAGCAGTCAAGTGTCAAGTATTCCTCACCACCTTGATTGGGCCAGTACAATAGTGGTTCAACATCTTAACCCCTGATCTATTTAGTCATTTGATGACTTAGCAGTGTTGTTCTCATGTCACTTTTTAAGCTTTAAAAGGTACCAACCTGCTCCCCTTTGCTTATTTAAGCTCAAACAGAAACTGCAAGAATCCTTGCTGGACTAAATACAAAGGTTTACCCAAGCTGCCTCGGAGATACCTCGATGGTGGAAGAAATTTTGATAGGTGCCTTTGCACTAACACTTTGCAAGGGAGACTTCTTTCACTCATTAGCTAGAAGCCCTTGCACGACAACGGTAAACTTCTCACCCTAATTGAAAAGTACATTAATATGGAAGTGGCTCAAAAGCCTCTTTTGGAACAATAAGGGCCCCGATTAGTCAAGGAAATAGAGCATCATGTGGAGACTCAGTTTCCTCCTTGACCTACCCCTCCTGGTTATCAACCTTACATCACTCCTCTATGGGTCTTAAAGGAGAGAGTTTTATAAATATGCGAGGAACACCAGCTATTAAGGAGGCCAACAAGGGTTGAGCTAGGACCTCTTCGCCCTCAGGATCCCACTTATTGTGCTTTCCACCACCAATATAAGCACAACGCCCTTGATTGCTAGAGGTTGAATAAATATCTAGAATAGATCATCAGGGCCCATCCTTAGTTGTGGACCATGTTGATGACCACTCCCCTTCATCAACCATTGTCACCTCACCGCTACCCTACGAGGCAACATTGGTCGGGCTTTTCGAGGTCAAGGCCATGATAGCCTACCCACCCACCCCCCCTCCCCTCCCCAATAGAATGGAAGGGAAATCTAACGCGTATTAATGTACTCATGTGGGGAGTCATCTATATGATTTCTGGAGGCACTATAGATGGTGATTTTAATTAGATGAGAGAAAGGCATAGTAGTGCCAAATGCATGGTCATCACAACTCCGAAGGTGGAATCCAAACTAGTATTAGGGTTTAAACTCGATGACTTGGAGTATACTGTGTCTCCTCATAATGATGCATTGGGATTATTATCCTCCCATCTAGGAGGTGGCTCAATCATCATGATTTATCCCTCTCCATATGTTGTGGGGTCAATCTAGAGGGGTTCTCAGGGTGAGCATTATCACCCTTTTGTTGCAATGGTTATCTAGGCTATAATGACCAATTACAATATGGCCCGAGTGCTTGTGCACATAGGCAACTTGCTAACATTCTCTTTAGGGCATATTGGAGCAAATGGGAGTAAATATGGGAGACTTATAACACATTACTACCACTTTGTTTTGGTTCTCAGGACACGTAGTGCTCGACCAAATTAGGCTATCCCTCTCTCCAGGTGAGGAGCCTCAACACTGAACAATCCTTACTTTCTACATTCATTATTGTTGAGGCTCTTGTTGGGTTACGACCAACATGTAGATGTGCTTTTGTCATTTCACAAATAAACGCAGTGGAAGAAAAACATAATAATATCTTAAATTATTACAACACTCACACCCATACATGTAGGATTACAACACGTGCGGACATATTTGGCAATTAAAGTTTTACATACAATAAGAATAAAATAAATTTTACTCTAGGTATACCTTTTGGATGATGGCGATCCGGAAGGCCATCAATCGTACGACGCTCGTGGAGTTTCGTCTCTACTCGTATCCACACCGAATATTTGGAGGAATTGAAGGTTGAAGCTTCACTTTCAGCTTCAACTTGGTTGCTTGTGCATGACAATTCCATCTACGTCCTTGGATTAAAAAATTAATCATTAACGAAGATGGATTACACAAGCAACTGATCCATCATCGTGCTCTTGGATTAGAGTGGTCTCTTGAACAAACTTATTTTTCAAGCAACCTAACTCTTTTCCTCGATTAGCCGCGGAATAGATGATGTACGGATCATCGATTTTTATATTTATATTTGGGGTCCAAGTAAATTAGCCACATGCAATTACATACATAATACAAAGAAACAAAAGGAAACCAAAACAAGAATTATACCTCTTGTTTACCTCTTGGTCTTCTATTGTAAGTCCTATCCTCCTCATGGAGGTTGTGTGGGCAACCATCCTTCAAGAGTTGAAACCTTTTAGATCTCGTTCTTCCCTTCCTTGTCCGCTCCAAATAAAGGGAAGAATACTCAATACTTCTTCTATCTAGCACCGACCACCAAATGACCAAGCTTGATGTTATCGCCGGCCAAGGAGAGGAAGTAGATGAATGGGCACTGACAAAGAGAACTAAGGCGCTTGTTGCCACCGGCCAAGGAAAGAGAGAGATAGGGAGGAGCTGCCGGCCAAAACTAGAGAGAGAGAGGGGGGCGTCGCCCAAGGTAGAAGCTCCAACCTAAGGTTGCTGCCCAAGATCCTCTCAAGCCAAATCCAACAAACCCTAACCCTAATTGATGTCTTGCCGCCCAAAAAGATTGGAAGCAAACCCTAACACCAATCCTTGTTTGCTGCCCAAGCCAAGGAAGCAAAAACCTAATCTCCCAAAAGATGATTCACGCCCAAGCCATGAACCCTCATTTATAGATTTTGTCCAAGCCTTCTTTTAATCGTGTCCGTCGGATCTAGGTTTCATAAGGGTTTAAATAGGCTACAATATGGACCATGAAAAGGAGTTGGATCTTGGCCACCCAATGCATCCGACCCACATAAAATCCGATCCATTATTGATAATCCATTCCACTAGAGGATTATCATTAATCTACCTCACCAACCCCCATAAATAAATATGAGCTCCATATATTAATTGTACAACTATCTCTCCGTGTTTAAGATCTCGAATGTCCATCAATTAATTAATTTACTGATAATTAATTAATCAACAACTAACTCCATGAGTAGTACTACTCAATCTTATCATCATGACGGACCAAGTCCATCTGCAGGGTTTACATGACGATCCTTATGAGCTCCTCAAGGGGACATCATCATCCTAATATATAGGACACAGTTTCCTCCTATAATCAACGACACACCATGTAAATAATATCATTTCCCAATTTACCGAGCCTATCGATTTAATCTATAAATCTCGGCCATTAGTAAATCAAAGGAATAAATACTAAGTACATGTGTATGTTATTATATCAGGATTAAGAGCATCTATACCATAATATCCGTGGTCTGATTCAATTATATAGTTAGCAATAAATTGAATCACCTTTAAGTCGGTCCTACTCAATACACATAAAGTGTACTAGTGTAATTCTATGGTCAAGACAAACCAATACCAAATTACACTACAACCATACCAATGGTTTGTCCAAAACCATCTCGGTTGTGAGCCTCTATTTATACTTTACAAGGAACTGATAACATGATCTCCCGTGTGATACTACACACCATGTTATCTACAATGTAATGTATCAGACAATATACATAACCATAAATATGCAAACAATGATCATGTAATTCTTATTTCAAAAATAAAGATATTCATACAAAAGATAGAATTTTTAGTATACATCCCAACAATCTCCCACTTATATTAAAAGACTATGCTGCCATCAAAGTGTCATATATCTGATTCTCATTCCCTCCACATGCCTATCAAAGCTCTCGCTAGAAGGGACTTAGTGAAAGGATCTACCAGGTCATCCTCTGATGCAATCTAGGCGACAACAACTTCTACTCGCTTTACGATCTCTCATATCAGGTGGTACTTGCGCTCTATGTATTTACTTGCCTTATGGGCTCGTGGTTCCTTCGAGTTTGCAACTGCACCACTGTTATCACAATAAATCGTGATAGTCCTGGGCAAACCAGGAATCACATTCAAGTCCATCAAGAAGTTCCTGAGCCAAATAGCTTCTTTGGCTGCCTCAGAGGCTGCCACATACTCAGCTTCCATGGTGGAGTCCGCCATGCATTTCTGCTTAACACTCCTCCATACAATGACTCCACCTCCCAAAGTAAACACAAAACCTGAGGTAGACTTACTGTTATCCCTATCTGATTGAAAGTCGAAATCTGTGTAACCCACAAGGAGTAATTGATTTGCTTGGTATACCAACATATAATCCCTAGTCCTTCTCAGGTACTTCAATATATGCTTTACTGCAGTCCAATGTCCCTATCCTGGATTACTCTGATATCTGCTAACCATGCCCACGGTAAAGTAGATATTCGGCCTCGTACATAACATAGCTTACATGAGGCTTCCTACTGCCGAAGCATAAGGAACCACCTTCATCTCCTCTATCTCCTTTGATGTTCGAGGACACATCTCTTTAGATAAAGGTACTCCATGCCTAAAAGGTAGAAAACCTTTCTTGGAGTTCTGCATGCTAAAACGAGCCAAAATAGTGTCTATGTATGAAGCTTGAGATAAGCACAACATCCTTTTCCTGTGATCCCTTATAACCATGATCCCAAGGCACTTCTCCCAAGTCCTTCATATCAAACTATTTGGACAACCATACCCTTATGTCCGATAACACCATGACATTGTTGCCAATTAACAAAATGTCATCTACGTATAGTACAAGAAATACCACTATATTTCCGTCACATATCTTATATACACATGACTCATCCGGACTTTGAATAAATCCGTAAGACTGGATTACCTCATCGAAGCGGATGTTCCAAGATCTCGAATCTTGCTTCAATCCATAAATGGACCGATTAAGCTTGCACACAAGATGCTCTTTGCCCTTTGCAATGAATCCCTCTGGTTGCTTCATATAGATGTTTTCCTCAAGACTTCCATTAAGGAAAGCTGTCTTGATATCCATCTGGCACACCTAATAATCCATATGAGAAGCAATACATAAGAGAATCCAGATAGACTTAAGCATGGCCATCGGCGAAAAGGTCTCCTCATAATCGATACCCTATTTCTGAGTATACCCTTTCGCAACAAGCCTTGCTTTGAAAGTCTCAAACTTCTCGTCTATTCCTCTCTTTCTTTTGTAGATCCACTTGCATCCAATGGTCTTTACACCATTGGGTGGTTCTACTAGCTCCCAAACTTGATTTGAATCCATAGATTCTATCTCAGAATTCATTGCACTTTGCCAAGATACCGCATCTTTATCTTGGATTGCCTCATCATATGTCCAGGGATCATGTTCATGTTCGCCAGGGACCAAATCAGAAGATTCTCCCAAGAACATAAATCTATCAGGCTATCTAACAACCCTCCCACTACGACGAGGTATCACCTGTGTATCCTCTGTGACACGCGGTGCAGTCACTTATGGTATATCCTCTTGTACTGGTGGTACTAAAGTAGTGACTTCCCCTCTCAATTCCTCTAGAATAATTTTACTCATGGGCTTGTGGTTCATCACATAGTCTTCCTCTAAAAATCTGGCATTCGTGCTAATGATCACCCTTTGATCTATAGGACTATAGAACAAACCACCTTTCGTTCCTCTAGGATAGCCTATGAATATGCGCACTTCTGTACGAGGTTCCAACTTACCAGCATCTGCCTTCAACACATGTGCTGGACTTTCCCAAATTCGAATATGTCTCAGCCTAGGCTTTCGCCCAGTCCACAATTCTATGGGAGTAGAAGGCACTGATTTAGATTGTACCAAGTTCAGAATATACACTGCCATATCCAGAGCATACCCCCAGAACGAATCTGACAACTCAAAATAACTCATCATAGATCTAACCATCTCCATAGGAGTCCTATTCCTTCGCTCCGCTACAACATTCTGCTGGGGTGTGCCAGGTGCAGACAATTGGAATTGAATCCCAACCTCTGATAAGTAATTCCTAAACTCTCCCAAAAGGTACTCACCATCACGATCAGATCGTAGTGTCTTGATACTTTTACCATGACGTTTCTTCACATCAGTCTTGAATTCTTTGAACCTGTCAAAGCATTCAGACTTGTAGAGCATCAAATAAATGTATCCATATCTTGAATAATCGTCTATAAAAGAGACGAAATATTCAAAAACCACCTCTAGCCTGGATAGACATAGGACCACACAAATCAGAATGAACCAATTCCAACACATATTTGGCTCTATACCCCTTGGCCTCAAAAGGCCTCTTGGTCATTTTACCTTCCAAGCAAGATTTGTAGGTTGGGAAATCTTCCACCACTAATGAACCCAGAGGTCCATCATGTTAGTAATATATGAGAGATGTCCTAAGGCAATCGCCTTATGTATGAACCATTTATATGATAAATGAAGATTCACTATTTGAGTATACATGTTTCATGTATTTGATGGGATCTTAAACTCATTTACTGAATGTCCACGATACGATTCACAGCATGAGAGAATTTGTGATTGGATCACAACTAGTGAGTATCTCTACATGTGTAATTGTGATGTATCGGAATTATCCCTAGTCGATGAATTGATGGATTTGGACACCATCAATTCGCCGAGACTAGCACGAGGTATACTCCTTGGTGTATCCAAGCGGTGATTCTCACCGGGCCGGATACATTGTGATGTCCGGAGTTAATCGTGGATGCTAGTTATGGTAACTAGTTCATTGGAGTGACCAGCCGTAAGACTTCATATGGTTCTCTGCATATATAGATATGTCAATGAAGTTCTTACTGTAGCTTAAGTGCGATGCTCTTTTGACTTGAGGTATTCAAGTCATCTTGATCATGGAGACTTATGCTTTGACATCTTAAGCAAGCATCTCTAAGGAGATGTGGACCCGGGATGATTGGGTATAAGTCGAAGTGATCGAAGGTGTTTGAATAGCCTATAAAGGATTCACCACTCCTTGAGAGGAGATGTATACCCATGGCCTCTCGTCGGATTGTTACTAAAGTCTTTGGCCAAAGCATTACATGTTTAGAGTAAGGTACTCTTCGATACATGTGGAGTAACTAGAATCCGTAGGACGAGGAAATGATACTTGGGCTAGGTGTGACGTAGTCAACCTAGTGGGGACTGACACTATAGACCATGTCCTGAACAAAGTGGGTATAAGATGAGTGAAGGGAATGAGGCACAAATCATTCGAGCTGCTGAAGGGTTTCAGAAATAGTTCTGGATCAATCGTTGATCTTTTCGGTTAATTGGGGATCATGATGTACTACTAGGTGCCACTCATGATCGTTCTATAATTAATGGTTAATTATAGATGGCCAACATAAATCGAGAACCTATTTGGTCACAAGCACAACGAGCGTAATCCGAAGGATTTAAAACGATCTTGAGAATGAGATTCTCAGACCGAGAGAAACTAAGTTTGGTTGGACCAAACATAGAGCGAGCATGAAATCGTTTCAGTCGCAATGGAAGCATGGATGAGCCGTGTCTTATGAAGACATATTGGATGGACCAAAATGGTTTGGTTCTAATCCAATGGAGGAGAATAAACCAAAGGGTTTGGTTTATTTTAAACGAATGAACCAAAAGTTGGTTCGGTTCGTTTTAACTTAAAATAAACGATCATGGTTTGGTTTATTTTAACTTATCTTAATGGAGCGGGTTAACGGGCCTAATGGTTATGATCCAATAACCATTAAGAGAATTAGTTCTCTATAAAAGAGGGCTTAAGGGATAGTTAAGCCCTAATCCAAAAAACCCTAGGTTGAAGTTGCCGCCCACCTCCTCATTGGAGTTCTCGGCGCCAACATCTTGCCGCCGCCCATTTGCTCCTCCAATCGGCGTCCAGAAGGAAGCTTCCTTCCCCCTCGTCGGCATCGAGATGCTGCCGGCTAGTGCTCCGGTGATCTTCTTTAGGTTTGGCATCAAGGTATGCTCTATCTTCCCTTGGTTGGCCGGCGCCTATCTCCTCCACCAAAGCTGTCCAGTTTTTTCTGGACAGCTTGTTCTCCTCTCGTCGGAGCGTCGTTTGGACGACGGTTAGAGCTCCGACAGTGGCTAACTTACCGGGGATTCGATCTCCGGTAATCCTCTGAGGTGGAGGACGAAGGATTCGTCAATCGGTTGACGAATACCTCTCCGGAGAAGCGAGTTTTGAGGACTTGTCTTAGGATCCGAATTTGGATTCGGATCGTGATCATCTCTTGATCACGTCGTCTTCAACACGAGGCTGGTAACCCGTACGAAGACGAAGCTTGTGGCTTAGCGAAGTCATCCTAAGGATACTCGGCGTGGATACAGATAGAGACGATTCTAGCGAGGATCGTTCCGGTTGATGTTGTTCCCGCTACACGTAATACGAAAGGTATAATGTAGTTAAATTTCCTTTTATTGCAAATTTTAATTTACGGTTATGTCTACACATGTTGTACTATGCATGCGTGTGATGTGTATGTTATAATAAATGTAGATTTATTATTTTTATTGCTTCCGCTGTGCTCATGTTTGCGAAACGTGATCGAACACACACACGCCGCGGTGCCGGAAACCCAACACATCAGCTATCGACCTTTGAATTCTACTTAGGTTAATATGACCTAACCTTTGATGCCAAAGATATATTTGGTTCACTTTCGAAGATTCTTTTCTCTTATTAGATTTAGAAGATGAGTTATTAACTTCTATTTGCATCATGGGAGCTTTTGGTTCAAGGGTATATAAATTTCCTATCAATGCACCAGAACAGATAATCTCCCTATTCCTTTTTATAACAACTCTGTCATTAAAAGAAATAAAATATCCATCCAAAAACAATTTAGAAACCGAAATCAAATTATTTCTAAATAAAGGTACATAAAGGCAATTTTTTAAAACCAAAATTTTATTCCTATCAAAAGATAAATAAACATCTCCCACTGTAACAGCTGCCACCTTTGTAGCATCGGCCAAGTAAACAGTAATCTCCCCCTCATCTAGTCGTCTGGTTTCCTAGAACCCCTGTAAAGTATTGCAGACATGATTAGTGGCTCCTGTATCTACACACCAGGTGCCGATAGATAACACTGCTAAACATGTTTCAACAACTAGACCAAAAGATATACCTTTGTTCTACTTCCGGTTCGGGCAATCCTTCTTCCAATATCCAGTCTGCTTGCAAGTGAGGCACTTGCCTTTCGGCTTCTTCACTTCTCCCTGAGATCCTCCCGCCACCTTTGCTCCACCTTGTTTCTTATTCTTCTTGCCTTTCGGCTTAGAAGTCAAAACCTTCTGAGCAACCATGGCCTGAGCCTGAGCACTCTGACAAAAAAGCCCCTCTACCGCCTGGAGTTCTGTCAGAAGCTCCGCCAACAAATACAACCTCTTATTCATGTTGTAGTTTAGGCGAAACTGCTCAAAACTCCTACGTAGAGACTGGAGAATGATATCGACCTGAGTTTCCCCATCGATCTCAGCTCCAAGGACTTCCAACTCATTCAAATGAGCCATCATCTTAAGAACATGATCCCTCACGGGTGTTCCCTCGATCATGGTGGTCGTCATCAAGTTCCTCATGGCTTCCTGCCTAGCAGTCCAATTCTAGTGTCTGGAAAGTTCCTTGAGATTGAGCATCATGTCATAAGCAGTGGGCATGACTTGATGCTGATGTTCCAATACATTTGACATAGAAGCCAAAATGTAACACCACACCATCTCATCAGCCTTAATCCATTTTTTATAACTCTCTTTCTCCTTTTCCCCAGAATCATCCACAGTCTTAGGAGGGAACTCTTTGAAGAGTACATACTTGTACTTTTCAGTAGTCAAGACAATATCAAGATTCCTTTTCCAATCAACATAATTGGGTCCAGTAAGTTTATTCTCCTTTAGTATCACAGCAAGTGAGTTGAAAGTCATTTTTGAAAAACCTAAGAATCACATAGATCAAAATATTATATTTTAAAAAATTATTGATTCCACAAACAATAAAATTTTAAAATCAACCAACACCTCAAAACAACGAGAATATTGTATGCCACGATAGTGTGGACGTATACGAATTCTACATTTGTAAGAGGAGGTTTTACCCATTAATTTTATTATCCTGTCAACCTAACTTTTTGACAAATAAAATTAATAGTTGGATCCTCTTTGGCCCTACAAATAAAAGTAGTGACTTCGATGGGGAGAGGATACTCCTATTTACATTTATGTGTTCACCATTACTTGATACCAAGGAAATTATCTCGAATTATGTGTCTTCCGATGGGGAAGTACACTCGCTCCTAATTAATTTCCTATAACCATATTTGACCCTATGATCTGCAAAACAAACTCATCTGATGGTGAGGAAGGCACTCAGAGTCGACGCACAAGTTTGTTTGCATTACATGTCAAATCGTAATGGAGGTCGTGGGAAGTTATAAAAAATATCCCTCTCCCACTTAGTAATTTAAAATTGAGGAATTTTCCTAGCACACGACATGCATATCAAACAAGAAGCAATAAATATGAAAAAAAATATTTTCCAACTATTATGGCTTTTGTTCTCCAATATGCCTCCCGTTGGATCGCCATCTCGTCCGCTCCTCCCTACGCCATGTATAAACTATCTGGAGATCCGAGCTGAGAAAAATTATTTTAATTTACATCCATCGATCCTATACTCCACGAAGGAGTGTACATGAAATCTAGATTGAAAGTAAATTAAAATAAAAGAGTGGCTAAACAATGTTGTACTTAATTACAAAAATTAAATACTAGCCTCGTCAATCCCGAGGATTCAAATAATATTACAATTACACACATCCAATCACATACACACACATATGGCCATAATAGTTGGATCTTATGCCTGCAACCAAAAAGTCACATCCTACTATCATCTGGCACATACAATATATGATAAGTGCATAAAAGTAACTGAATCCTAAACACACAAAATCGGAAACCGTGGCTCTGATACCACTTGAAGGTTGAAGCTTCACTTCCCACTTCAACTTGGTTGCTTGTGCATGGCAATCCCATCTATGTCTCTGGATTAAAAAATTAATCCTTAACATAGATGGATTACCCAAGCAACCGATCCATCATCGTGCTATTCGATTAGAGTGGTCTATTGAACAAACTTGTTGTTCAAGCAACCTAACTCTTTTCCTCGATTAACCGCAGAATAGATGATCTACGGATCATCGGTTTTTATGTTTATCTTCGGGGTCCAAGTAAATTAGCCACGTGCAATTACATACATAATACAAAGAAAAAAAAAGAAACCAAAACAAGAATTATACCTCTTGTTTGCCTCTTGGTCTTCTATTATATGTCCTATTCTCCTCTTAGATGTTGTGTGGGCAACGATCCTCCAAGAGTTGAAACCTTCTAGAACTTGTTCTTCCCTTCCTTGTCCGCTCCGAAAAAAGGGAAGAATACTCGATACTTCTTCTTCTATCTATCGCCGACCACCAAGCCACCAAGATTGATGTTGTCGCCGGCCAAGGAGAGGAAGTAGATGAATGGGCGCCGACCAAGAGAACTAAGGCTCTTGTTGCCGTCGGCCAAGGAAAGAGAGAGATAGGGAGGAGCTGCCGGCCAAAACTAGAGAGAGAGAGGGAGGTGCCGCCCAAGGTAGAAGCTCCAACCTAGGGTTGCCGCCCAAGCTTCTCTCAAGCCAACTCCAACAAACCCTAACCCTAATTGATGTCTTGCCGCCCAAAAAGATTGGTAGCAAACCCTAACACCAATCCTTGTTTGCCGCCCAAGAGAAGGACGCAAAAACCTAATCTCCCAAAAGATGATTCACGACCAAGCCATGAACCCTCATTTATAAATTTTGCCCAAGCCTCCTTTTAATCGTGTCCGTCGGATCTAGGTTTCATAAGGGTTTAAATAGGCTACAATAGGGACCATGAGGAGGAGTTGGATCTTGGCCACCCAATGCATCCGACCCACATAAAATCCGATCCATTAATGATAATCCATTCCACTAGAGGATTATCATTGATCTACCTCACCAACCCCCATAAATAAATATGGGCTCCATATATTAATTGTACAAATATCTCTCCATGTTTAAGATCTCGAATGTCCGTCAATTAATTAATCAACATCTAACTCCATGAGTAGTACCACTCAACCTTATCATCATGCCGGACCAAGTCCACCTGCAGGGTTTACATGACGATCCTTATGAGCTCCTCAAGGGGACATCATCATCCTAATATATAGGACATTGTTTCCTCCTATAATCAATGGCACACTATGTAAATAATATCATTTTCCAACTTACCGAGCCTATCAATTTAATCTATAAATCTCACCCATTGGTAAATCAAAAAAATAAATACTAAGTACATGTGCCCATTATTATATCGAGATTAAGAGCATGTACACCATAATATCCGTGGTCCAATTCAATTATGTAGTCAGCAATAAATTGAATCACTTCTAAGTCAGTCTTGCTCAATATACACAAAGTGTACTAGTGTAATTCTGTGGTCAAGACTAACCAATATCAAATTACACTACAAACATACCAATGGTTTGTCCAAAACCATATTGGTTATGAGCCTCTACTTATACTCTACAAGGAACTGATAACATAATCTCCCGTGTGACACTACACACCATGTTATCTATATTGTAATGTATCAGACAATATGCATAACCATAAATATGCAAACAATGATCATGTAATTCTTATTTCAAAAATAAAGGTGTTCATATAAAATATAGACTTTTCAATATACATCCCAACAGGAATGACTTCTCAAAGCCACGAGTTTGACCTTTTCTTCGCTACTAGATGAAGCAAGAAAGTCGGGTGATTGGAGAGCAATGATCGACTCATTTTGTGACACAAATGAGTCCTCGAATAACCTTCGTAAGGTTATTGATTCGTGTCGGAATTAGCCGCTATTTTTGAAGCTTCAATAAGAGGCAATAACAACCCTAAAACCTAGAGTGGTCGGCCTCTAAAGAGGTGGAAACAACCCTTGTTTCCTTGATGAGTAACAGAACACCAAACCCTAATTCTCCTAGGTTCAGCTAGGTTGAGGAAGAGGGCCTTAAGGACTTCTATTCCTTAGGTTTTGCCTTTATAACCCTTTATATAGACACTAATCCTAATGGGTTATAGGTTAATGGATTAAATCCCTAATCCCATAACCATTAAGGCTTAATCTCATCCATTAAACCCAAATTGGGCCCTTAACCAAAAGAGGACCCTTTTAATTAAAACCAAATGGGTTTGGTTTATAATTAAACTTTTTAAGGCCCAACCCGTCTTATTAAGACATGCTCCTTTTATTGAATTAATCTTATTAAGACATGCTCCTCTTCTTGCTAGCCTACACTCACAAACCCACACAACCAAAGCTTCCACCAAGCTCTCTCACAACCACAACAACACAACCAAAGCTTCCACCAACAACAAAGCCAATGCTCTCTTTTGGCCGGCCACTTGAGGTGTCTTTTATAGGGTTGGAAAAACCCTTTCACCTCCACACATTCAATGCAATCCATTGCATTGAGACATATCCTTGTTTGGCCGGCCACTTAAGGAGACAAAACCATTTTGTTTCCTTCCACCTTAACTAGCTTAGGTGGATGCTTAGGTGGCATGGTTATGTGGCATGCTTATGTGGCATTCTTATGTGGCATTCATGCATGTTGAATTAATCTTATTAATTCAATTAAGCTTATGTTATTATATTGAATTAATCTTATTAATTCAATCATATTGAATTAATCTTATTAATTCAATTAAGCTTATGTTATCATATTGAATTAATCTTATTAAATCAATAAGGTAACATATTGAATTAATCTCATTAAATCAATTAGCTAAAATTTGGGAATAAGCTTAAGTACAAAATGGTTTTTGGACTTTAAGCTTAATGAGAATTTTAGCTAATTGATTTAATGAGATTAATTCAATATGTTACCTTATTGATTTAATAAGATTAATTCAATATGATAACATAAGCTTAATTGAATTAATAAGATTAATTCAATATGATTGAATTAATAAGATTAATTCAATATAATAACATAAGCTTAATTGAATTAATAAGATTAATTCAACATGCATGAATGCCACATAAGAATGCCACATAAGCATGCCACCTAAGCATCCACCTAAGCTAGTTAAGGTGGAAGGAAACAAAATGGTTTTGTCTCCTTAAGTGGCCGGCCAAACAAGGATATGTCTCAATGCAATGGATTGCATTGAATGTGTGGAGGTGAAAGGGTTTTTCCAACCCTATAAAAGACACCTCAAGTGGCCGGCCAAATAGAGCATTGGCTTGTGGTGTTGGTGGAAGCTTGGTTGTGTTGTGGTTGTGAGAGAGCTTGGTGGAAGCTTTGGTTGTGTGGGTTTGTGAGTGTAGGCTAGCAAGAAGAGGAGTCTTCTTCTTCCTTTCTCCTTTCCTCTCTTCCTCTCCTTTCGGGACTTCTCTAGCAAGAAGTAAAGTAGAGCTCTGCGAGTTTTCCTTGTGTGAGACCAGAGCGTGCGCGTGTGGATACGTTTAGAGGCACTGACACTTGAACGTGCTAAAGATCCAACAAACCGAAAGGAAAAGCGGATTAACAAGGGCACGCAACAAAGGTAATCCTCTCCTATAAGATAGGTTTGGTTTAGAGAAATTTATTTTATACGAGTTTGCTGCATGGATCACTTGGAAGGGATCCTATTTTCCGCTATGCATATGCCATTTGGCATACAAGAATTCCCTACAAAGGTATCAGAGCCACTTAAAGATCGATAAAAATAGGTTTTCTATTTTATATGTGATATAGAAGTAGGATAAATTTTATTATGAGTTGATAATTGCATTAGCAAATTTTCAAACATAATAAAATATCCAATGTCTTTTAAAAGTTAAAATGACATGGTGCATGGTTATGTCCTAGTCCCAAAAAGTTTGTGATTGTGTGTGTAATTTTAATACTACCTCATGTGGTCGCTGCCTTTCTCCTAATATTCTTGTTGTAAAATTAGTTTTAGACTCGAATGTAACTCGAGTATTTCTCCTTTTGTAATGTACAAAACAAGGATGGAGGGTCAATTGGAAGATGAGGTTACAAGGAGGAAGTCAACACACAAGACAACCAAAAGGAAGCACTTAGGAGAAGATGCTATCCCTAGGTTGACCAATCAATCTTTTCATTGGCTTGAGAAGATTGTAGAATAAGGGCCATAACCATGACACGTTAGTTTAATATGTATGTGATGCATGTTAGTTTAGCTTGTATGTGATGCATGATTAGTTTAGCTTATATGTGATGTATGCTAATATGTATATGATACATGTTTATTTCTTAATAAGTCTAAACGATATGCCTACCAAAGTTGGTACTCACTACTTCCTCGATCATTTGTTATTGGGTTTGCCAAAGCAAAGCAATGCATTTTATCTTGGAGGGGTGCGAGTGGACAATCGTGATGTCCCGCTATCAGTCTTGGTTAAGACTTAATTAAGTGTTTTCTTAATTGGTTAAGAAAGTAGAGGCATATATTAGCTTTGAACATAAGTGTTAACATTAGTTTTGTGTGATTTCCGAACATCAGCTTTGTCTTAGAAGTGGTCGTTGTTCGATATCCAAGAAGGCCTGTGCCTGCCACAGCCTGGAAGTTGTTTTAGGAATAAACACTAAACTAATCTAAAACTTAACCAAAGCTATTAAAGAGTTACATCAGATGTAATTGGCAAAAGATTGCCTACCTAATTATACTACGTCTTGGGCGATTAGCCAAAGCTAACTCAAGACGAATTATGATGTGGATCTTTATCCCATATAAATTTGTAGCTAAATAGTAGCTATGAGAATTTAGTGGGAGCCTCATTTAATTAAAGGCCTAATTAAATGATTTAGGTATGATACTTAACTTTGCATTTTAATGTTGTAGATCACCATGTCATCTAACACGACACACCCCCTCAACTTGCGATCTGTCCTTGAGAAGGACAAGCTCAATGGAGCAAACTTTCTTGACTGGTATAGGAACTTGAGAATTATCCTCAAGCAAGAACGCAAACTATATGTCCTAGAGCAGCTACCTCAAATACCCGCCGCCTACGGCCACTCGTCTGAAAAGGATGCTTATAAGAAGCATCAAGATGACGATTAGATGTGTCATGCCTTATGCTTGCCACCATGAACTCGAGCTTCGAAGCAACATGAGAACATGGATGCCTATGATATGGTTGAGCATTTGAAACAACTATATCAAGGACAAGCTAGGCACGAGCGTTTTGAAGTGTCTAAGGCTCTTTTTGCATGCAAGATGCAAGAAGGAACACCTGTAGGAACTCACGTACTCAAAATGATTGGGTACGTTGAGAACCTTGAAAGACTAGGTTTTCCACTGAGCCAAGAATTGGTAACCGATGTTATCCTGCAATCGTTGCCGGAAGCATATAATCAATTCGTCATGAATTATAACATGAATGAAATTGATAAACCTTTTGCTCGAGATTCTCAAAGATGTTAAGAATCACGAACCGAATCTCAAAAAGAAAGTTAGCAACGTAATAATGGTCAAGAAGGGCAAAGGTAAGCGCAAAGGCAAGGGTAAGACCCAAGCCAAAGGCAAGGCCAATTCATCCACTTCAAAGGGTAAAGGTAAAGTACCTAAGGAAGGGGACTGTTTCCATTGCGGTGAGACTGGACACTGGAAGCGAAACTGCAAAGTCTACCTTGAGGAAGTAAAGAATAAAAGAAGTGGGACTTCTGCCTCAAGTATACACGTTATAGAAGTTAATCTATCTATTTCTTCTACATGGGTATTAGATACCGGATGTGCATCTCACATTTGTACTAATGTGCAGGGACTGAGAAATAGTAGAATAATGGCAAAGGGTGAAGTGGACCTACGAGTAGGCAATGGCGCAAAAGTTGCTGCTGTAGCTGTAGGAACATATTCTTTGTCTTTGTCCACTGGGCTTATCTTAGAACTAGAGGAGTGCTTCTATGTACCCGCATTAACAAAGAACATAATTTATGTATCTTGTTTAGACAAGAAAAACTTTTCTTTTATAATAAAGGACAAATGTTGTTCCATTTATTTAAATGAAATGTTCTATTGTAATGCACCACTTATGAATGGTCTCTATGTTCTAGATTTAGATAACCCAATTTATAACGTAAATACCAAACGGTTCAAATCGAATGATTTGAACTGCACATATCTTCGCATCGCCGCTAGGTCACATAAATGAAAAACGCATATCCCAACTCCATAAAGATGGATTATTGGACTCATTTGATTTTGAATCATATGAGGTATGCGAGTCTTGTCTTTAGGAAAGATGACTAAAACTCCATTTAGTGGACATGGCGAGAGAGCGTGGATTTGTTAGGACTCATACATACCGATGTATGTGGCCCTTTCAATGTCGGCAGAGGAGGCTATAAGTACTTTATTACTTTCACCGATGATATGAGTAGATTTGGCTACTTATATTTGATGAGACATAAGTCGTAATCCTTTGAAAAGTTCAAAGAATTCAAGAATGAAGTACAAAACCAACTTGGTAAGCGTGTTATTAAGCTACTTGATCGGATCGAGGTGGTGAATACCTTAGTCAAGAGTTTCGTGATCACTGGTGAGTGTGGGATAATATCCCAACTCACTCCACCGAACACCACAATGGAATGGTGTATCCGAGAGAGAAATCGTACTTTATTAGATATGGTACGATCAATGATGAGCCGACGATCTACCTACTTCCTTTTGGGGTTTAGCTCTAGAGACACCGCTACACTTAATCGCTGCTCCATCAAAAGTCAGAGAAAAGACACCATATACGATATGGACCGAAGAGTCCCAAAATGTCTTTTATAAAGATTTGGGGTTGTGAAGCTTACGTTAGACGCCAAGTCTCGTATAAACTAGGACCCAAATCAGATAAGTGTTATTTTGTAGGATATCCCAAGGAAACTAAGGGATATTACTTTTACAATCCCACACTTGGCAAGGTGTTTGTTGCCAGAAATGCTGTCTTTCTAGAAAGAGAATTTATTTCTAGAAATACTAGTGGGAGTAAAATTCATCTTGAAGAAGTTCAAGATGATGATAACACTAAGGCTTCGATGGACAATGAACAGGCACCACAAAGTGTTGTGGATGAGGAATTTGTTGCCCAAAGAGTTGTGGAGCAAACACCTGTTCAAGTAGACCAACCTCTTCGTAGATCTAATAGGATTCGTCGTCAACCCGAGAGATATTCTTTTCTCTTGACTGACAACGGTGAAGTATTGCTTGTCGATCTTGACGAGCCTACATCCTATCAAGAAGCTATGATGAGCCCAGATTCCGAGAAATGGCTAGAGGCCATGAGATCCGAAATGGAATCCATGTACACTAACCAAGTATGGACTTTGGTTGATCCACCAAGGGGTAAAACCCATTGGGTGTAAGTGGGTCTTTAAAGTAAAGACTGACATGGATGGTAATAAGCATACCTATAAAGGTAGATTGGTGGCTAAAGGATTCAAACAAATTCATGGTATTGACTATGAAGAAACCTTTTCACCAGTTGCGATGCTTAAATCCATTCGGATCATACTTGCTATTGCAGCCTACCATGATTATGAGATCTGGCAGATGGATGTCAAAACCGCTCAATGGAAAGCTACTCGAGGATGTGTACATGACACAACCCGAGGGTTTTGGAGATCCAAAGCATCCCGAAAGGTATGCAAACCGCAAAGGTCCATTTATGGACTAAAGCAAGCCTCTCAAGCCGAATCTTCGATTCGATGATGCAATCAAAGAGTTTGGTTTCATCAAGAATGAAGATGAGCCTTGTGTCTACAAGAGAAATAGTGGGAGCACAGTTGTATTTCTTGTCTTGTATGTAGATGACATACTTCTCATCGGAAATGATATTCCATCACTCCAGTCTGTGAAGATGTGGTTAGGGAATTGTTTCTCGATGAAAGACTTAGGTGAAGCTGCCTATATTCTAGGCATCAAGATCTATAGAGATAGATCTAAAAGATTACTTGGTCTAAGTCAGAGTACATACATTGATAAAGTGCTAGATCGTTTTGCTATGCAAAATTCCAAGAAAGGATTTCTGTCTTTATCACATGGTGTAAGTCTTTCGAAGACTCAATGTCCCTCTTCTAAGGAGGAGAGAGATCGCATGGATAAGATCCCTTATGACCGCTATAGGGTCTATCATGTACGCCATGCTTTGTACTCGCTCCGACATCTCGTATGCTTTGAGTATAACGAGTAGATACTACCAGATCCTGTGAAAGTCATCTGGATAGCAAATAAAAATATTCTTAAATACTTACGAAGGAAAAGAATATTTCCGATATTTAGAGGCAATGAGGAGCTAATCAGAAGGGTTACAGTGATGCAAGCTTCCAAATGCATAAGGATGACTATAGATCGCAATCGGGTACGTGTTTTGCTCGAATGGTGGAGCCGTGAGTCGGAAGAGTTCAAAGCAGACACGATTGTCGATTCTACAACAAGCCGAGTATATTGCAAAGATCCGATGCAAAGAAAGGAGGTTTGCGCTCCGCAAGTTCATCGCTGAACTTGGGGTAGTTCCTAGCATTGCAGATCCAATAGACCTCTCATCGTGACAACAATGGGGCTATTGCACAAAGCTAAGGAACCTCGATCACATCAATGACCAAACACATATCGCGGGCGCTTCCATCTCATTCGAGAGATCATCGATAGAGGAGATGTGAGGATATGCAGAGTACCGATGTAAGCTAACATCGCAGATCCATTGCGAGGCTTTAGTAGAGGAAGCATGATGGTCACACTAGGTCACTAGGTATTAGATATCATAGTGATTGGTACTAGTGCTAGTGGGAGATTGTTAGTTAAAGCCCTAGAACCAATCATGTGATGGTTGAATAGGGAACATTTTGTATCATATTCTATAAAGGCAAAGGATTGGTTATTATATTTACATCTTGCTTGTGCTACCTAATTTAAATATAATAATGCCCTAGAAAAGTAGGTTCTTATCTACAAAGACACATCAATCGCGTAATTGATTATGAGAGGTCAGAGAACACTTTCTAAATGTTCCTAGTCAGTATTAATATGCAAGGGCAATATTAATACATAAAGACTAGCATGTAGGTCAATTGATGACTTGATCTCACAAGTCATGGATATATGATATCAAGTTGACACATGGGTATATATTGAGAATATATACCGAATCGACCCGCCATGAGAAAGTTTCATGGATCGTTATATGAGTGTCATAAACTTTCTCATGTGACTATTGGTATGAATAGTCCTTAGACCTGAAGTCACTATGGTTCCCTACATAAGGAGTTATGTACTTTGGTATCGTCAAACGTCACCCGTAACAGGGTGGACCATAAAGGTGATTACTGGGTATATGAAAAATTATGCGGAGGGATGTGAGTGATGTAGATGGGATCTATCCCTCTCATATGACGAGAGTGATATCGGTGGGCCCCTTGATTGAGTAGAACTACTAAAACGCATGGCCATGCTCGAATGAGTCAATATGAGATATTGAGCTCATTTGTTTGAGGTAGTTTACCTGTGGATCAAGAAACACATAGATTGATCGAGGATGACACGCCTATGCCTCATTGATCAACTGATATCAAGGATAGAAGGACACGGTCATATATTATAGTAGTCACGAAAGGTTAGTCGGATCTTGACTTATCTCAGAATCTTGGGTAGCAATGATGTATTGCTAGATGCCGCCATCGCTTGTGTATCTAAAAGAGTTTAGATCCACCGCCAACGCTTATGAGAGCCTATAGGTCACACACAAAGAGCATGATAATTAGAGGAATTAGAGTATTCTAGTTCGACTAGAATAATTTGGGAATAAGCTTAAGTACAAAATGGTTTTTGGACTTTAAGCTTAATGAGAATTTTAGCTAATTGATTTAATGAGATTAATTCAATATGTTACCTTATTGATTTAATAAGATTAATTCAATATGATAACATAAGCTTAATTGAATTAATAAGATTAATTCAATATGATTGAATTAATAAGATTAATTCAATATAATAACATAAGCTTAATTGAATTAATAAGATTAATTCAACATGCATGAATGCCACATAAGCATGCCACATAAGCATGCCACCTAAGCATCCACCTAAGCTAGTTAAGGTGGAAGGAAACAAAATGGTTTTGTCTCCTTAAGTGGCAGGCCAAACAAGGATATGTCTCAATGCAATGGATTGCATTGAATGTGTGGAGGTGAAAGGGTTTTTCCAACCCTATAAAAGACACCTCAAGTGGCCGGCCAAAAGAGAGCATTGGCTTTGTTGTTGGTGGAAGCTTTGGTTGTGTTGTTGTGGTTGTGAGAGAGCTTGGTGGAAGCTTTGGTTGTGTGGGTTTGTGAGTGTAGGCTAGCAAGAAGAGGAGTCTTCTTCTTCCTTTCTCCTTTTCCCTCTCTTCCTCTCCTTTAGGGACTTCTCTAGCAAGAAGTAAAGGAGAGCTCTTCTAGTTTTCCTTTTGTGAGACAAGAGCGTGCTCGTGTGGATACGTATAGAGGCACGGACACTTGAACGTGCTAAAGATCCAACAAACCGAAAGGAAAAGCGGGATTAACAAGGGCACGCAACAAAGGTAATCCTCTCCTATAAGATAGGTTTGGTTTAGAGAAATTTATTTTATACGAGTTTGCTTTCGCATGGATCACTTGGAAGGGATCCTATTTTCCGTTGCGCATATGCCATTTGGCATACAAGAATTCCCTACACCTTTCACATTTTTGACTTGACAAATATTTTCATATTTGTCATTGTTTGGTCCAACCAAACTTGGTCACTCTCGATCTTGAGAATCTAATTCTCAAACTCTTTTTAAGTCTCTTCGAAGGATTCATAGTACGTGTGACCTCATAGGTTCTCGGTTAATGTTGGTTGTCCATAATTAACCATTAATTATGGAACGATTATGAGTGACACCTAGTAGTACATCATGATCCCTAATTAACCAAAAAATCAACGGTTGATCTCAGAACCATTTCCGTACACTTCAACAGCTACAGTGAATCGTGTCTCGTTCCTTTCACTCATCTTATACCCACTTGGTTTAGGATATGGTCTATGTGTTAGTCCCCACTAGGCTAACTACGTCACACCTAGCCCAAGTTATACTTTCTCATTCAATGGATTCTAATTACTTTGACATGTATCCAAGAGTACCATACTCTTAATATGCAATGCTTTGGCCAAAGACTTTGAGTAACAATTCCAACGAGTGACCATAGGGTATACATCTCCTCACAAGGAGTGGTGAATCCTTTGTTGGCTATTCAATCACCTTCGGGCACTTCGACTTATACCCAATCATCCTGTACCCACACATCCGTAGAGATGTATCGACTAAGATGTCAAAGTATAAGTCTCTATGACTAAGATGACTTGAATACCTCAAGTCGAAGGAAACTCGCACTCGAGCTGAAGTAAGAGATTCATTGACATATCTTATATGCAGAGAACCATGTGAAGTCTTACAGCAGATCACTCCAATGAACTAGTTACGATAACTAGCATCCACGTTTAACTCTCGACATCTCAATGTCTCCAGCCAGTAAGGAGCAGCTGCTTGGATAAACCAAGGAGTATAACCTGTGCTAGTCTCCCAGAATCGATGATATTCGAACTTATCAATTCATCGACTAGGGATTATTTCAATATATTCATAATTACACATGTAGAGATACTCACTAGTTGTGATCCAATTACAAGTTCTCTCATGCTATGAATCATATCGCAGGCATTCAGTAAATGTGTTAAAGATCCAATCAAATACATATGACATGTGCACTCAAATAGTGAATCTTTATTTATCAACTAAATGGTATAAACATAAGATGATTGCCTTAGGACACCTCTTAAACATAATAGAATCCCACTTGGCCTTAAGCCAATCGCCATGGTATCCAATACCATAGTCCTTGACATGACTCTTAAACTTACTTTGTGATAGAGACTTTGTCAAAGGATCCACTAGGTTCCTTTCTATGGGAATCTTCTCAATTTTTATTTCCTTCCTATTGATGATTTCTCTGATCAGATGATATCGCCAAAGCATGTATTTGGATCGTTGGTGAGACCTGGGTTCCTTTGCCTGTGCGATAGCTCCAATGTTGTCACATAAACTGATAATGCTTCAACAATGGTCGAAACCACCCCAAGTTCAGAGATGAACTTCTTGATCCAAACTACCTCCTTTGCTATTTCAGAAGCTGCAATGTATTCTGCCTCCGTGGTAGAATCGGCAACTGTGTCTTGTTTGGAACTTTTCCAACTCACTGCACCACCATTCAGTGTGAATATGTACCCAGACTATGACTTGGAGTCATCCTTGTTGGTCTGGAAGCTAACATTCGTATACCCGCGTGTAACCATATCACCTTCTCTATATACTAAGAACATATCCTTAGTTCGTCTCAATTACTTAAGGATTGCCTTGACAACCACCTAATGATTCATTCCTGGATCAGACTGGTATCTGCTCGTGACACTTAGAGCATATGATACGTTGAGCCTTCTACATAACATAGCATATATAATAGATCCTATTGCATATAAGGAACCTTATTCATTCAAATCCTCTCGTCTTTTGTGCAGGGACACATAGACTTTAAAAAGGTTAATCCCATGTTGCATGGGTATATAAACTTTCTTGGATTCAAATATGCTAAACCACTTTAGCACTCTGTTTATATATGTAGACTGCAAAAGACCAAGCAACCTTTTCAATCTATCTCTATAGATCTTAATCCCAAGGATGTAGGTCGCTTCTCCCATGTCTTTCATGGAGAACATTTTGGATAACCAACCTTTGATTGACTGTAATGTTGGGTTTCTGACACCACGACGAGTGTGTTTCGTAAACATGTGCGCAGCGGAAGAAATAAAAAGTAATAAATCTAATTTATTACAACAGACACACCACACACATGCATAGTACAACATGTGTAGACATAATCGTAGTTTCAAATTTTACAATAAAAGAAATTTATTCTTGGTATACTTGACGTATCACGTGTAGTGGGAAAGGCATCAACCGGAGCGACTTTCGCTAGAATCACATGTATCCGTATCCACGCCGAGTATCATCGGGATGACTTCACAAAGCCATGAGCCTCGTCTTCTTACGAGTCACTAGCTTCGTGTCGAAGAAAATGTGATCGAGAGAATATCACAATCCGAATCAAAATTCGGATTCATAAATGAGTCTCCAAAACTCGCTTCTCCGGAGAGGTATTCGTCAACCGTTTGACGAATCCTTCATCCTCCACCTATGAGAATTACTGGAGATTGAATCCCCAGCATGGTAGCCACTGTCGGAGCTCCAAAAGCTGTCCAAACGATGCTCCGACACGAAGGAAATAAGCTGTCCAGAAAACTGGACTGCTTGGTGGAGGATGTTGCGCCGTCCAAAGAGGATGGCCAGGCAACCCTTGGTCGCCGGAACCAAGGTGAGTCGCCGGAGGGTTGCCGGAGGAGTGGCCGATAGTAGCTTGACACCGACAGCAAGGGTGGACGACGGAAAAAATTTGGGCGGCGTGGAACCCTTGGGCGGCGGCATGGAGAAGAGAGGGAGAGGGTTGGGCGGCTAGGTTTTTCCAACAACCAAGATGACTTGAATACCGCAAGTCAACGGAACATCGAACTTAAGTTGCAGTACGAACTTCATTGACATATCCATATATGCAGAGAACCATATGAAGTCTTACAGCTGGTCACTCCAATGAACTAGTTACCATAACTAGCATCCACGATTAACTTCAGACATCACAATATCTCCAGCCAGTGAGAATCAGCTGCTTGGATACACCAAGGAGTATTCCTCATGCTAGTCTCAACAGAATTGATGGTGTCCCAATCCATCAATTCTTCGACAAGGGATAATTCCAATACATCACAATTACACATGTAGAGATACTCACTAGTTGTGATCCAATCACAAATTCTCTCATGTTGTGAATCGTATCGGGGACATTTAGTAAATGAGTTTAAGATCTAATCAAATACATGAAAATATGTATACTCAAATATTGAATCTTCATTTATCATATAAATGGTACAACCATAAGGCGATTGTCTTAGGACACCTCTCATATATTACTAACAAACTCTCACTTGGCCTAATGTCATTCGCTATGGTATCCAATACCATAAGCTTTAACATGACCCAAAACTTACTTTGAAGTAATGACTTAGTTACAGGATCCGCTAAGTTCCTTTCAGTGGGAATCTTCTCGATTTATATTTCCTTCCTACTTATGATCTCTCTGATCAAATGATAGCGGCGAAGCACATGTTTGGATCATTGATGAGACCACATCAAGTTCAAAGATGAACTTCTTGATCAAAACCGCTTCCTTTGCTACTTTCGAAGCTACAATGTATTCTTCCTTAGTGGTAGAATCCGCTATAGTGTCAAGCTTAGAACCTTTCCAACTTATTGCGCCTCCATTCCAGGTGAATACATACCCAAACTAAGACTTGGAATCATCCTTGTCTATCTGGAAACTGGCATCCGTATACCTGTGTATCACCATGTCCCCTTCTCCATATATTAGGAACACATCCTTAGTTCTTCTTAAGTACTTAAGGATCGTCTTAACAGCCACCCAATGATCCATTCCAGGATCAGACTGGTATATGCTCATGACACTCAGAGCATACGATACATCGGGCCTCGTACATAACATAGCATACATGATAGATCATATTGCGGATGTATAGGGAATCTTACTCATACAAATCCTCTCGTCGTCTGTGCGCAAACACATGGACTTCGAAAGGTGTATCCCATGCCTGATGGGTAGGAAACCTTTCTTGGATTCCGACATGCTAAACCTCTTTATCACTCGTCTATATATATAGACTGCGAAAGACCAAGCAACCATTTCAATCTATCTCTATAGATCTTAATCCTGAGGATGTAGGTTGCTTCTCCCAGGTCTTTCATGGAGAATATCTTGGACAACCAAATTTTAATTGACTGTAAGACAGAAACATCATTTCCTATAAGTAATATGTCATCAACATACAATACTAGGAACACGACTGCACTCCCACTAACCTTCTTGTACACACAAGGTTCGTCCGGATTTTGTGAGAAATCAAACTTTTTGATTGTCTCATCAAAATGGATATTCCAGCTCATAGATGCTTGCTTCAGTCCTTATATGGACCATCGCAATTTGCATACCTTGGTTTTATCAACCGATGTGAAACCCTCAGGCTGTATCATATACACATCCTCGAGTAGGTTTCCATTAAGAAAAGCTATTTTCACATCCATCTGTCATATCTCATAGTCATAATGAGCCGCTATGGTCAGGAGCATCCGAATGGATTTAAGGATAGCAACAAGTGAATAGGTCTCATCATAATCAACACCTTGCTTTTGACGATACCCTTTCACCACCAATCTAGCCTTATAGGTAATCACATTATCATCCATGTCAGTTTTCTTCTTGAAAACCCACTTGCACACTATAGGCTTTATGCCTTAAGGTGGGTCAACCAAGTTCCAAACTTGGTTTTCATACATGGAATCCATTTCTGACTTCATGGCGTCAAGCCACTTATCCCTTTCTGAACTTTTTAGAACTTCTTCATAACTGGTAGGCTCCTCATCATCAATGAGTAACACGTCGTTTGATTCACTTACAAGAAATCCATATCTCTCAGGAATATTGCATGTTCTACCAGATCTACGAAGATGTGGTGTCTCAATAGGTCCAACCGATGGTTCATCACTATGAGTTATTAGCTGTGGTGCTTCACCAGGTATCTCATTAATGTCTATTTGAGTCTCTCAAGTCTCCTCAAGCTCGACGACACTCCCACTATTTTCTTGTAAGAGAAACACTTTCTCTAGAAACACAATATGCTTTGAAACAAACACCTTTTGTTCCACAGGATAATAGAATTGGTAACCCCTTGTTTCCTTAGGGTATCCAATAAATAGACATTTATCAGAATTAACATCCAATTTATCTTATGCAGTCCTCTTCACATAAGCAGGACAACCCCATATCTTCAAGTAAGATACATAAGGTTTCTTACTATTCCATATCTCATATGAAGTAGTAAAGACTATCTTGATTGGCATTCTGTTTAACAAGTAAACAACTGTCTGAAGTACATAGCCCCAAAGGGACTTGGGAAGATTCGCATGATTCATCATTGACCTGACCATGTCTAACAAGCTCCAGTTACGCCTCTCAGATACACCATTATGCTGTGGTGTATATGGGGGACACCATTGAGACAATATACCATTGTCTCTTAGATAATCTAGAAACTCTTGACTTAAGTATTCACCACCTCGATCCGATCGAAGTACTTTAATACTCTTGTCATGTTGTTTCTCTACTTCACTTCTGAATTCTTTGAACCTTTCAAAGGCTTCAGACTTGTGTTTCATCAAGAACACATACTCAAACTGTGAGTGATCATAGGTGAAAGTAATGAAGTAGCTATAGCCTCCCAGAGCTTGAGTTGACATAGGTCTGCATACATCTGTATGTATTAGACCAAGCAGCTCTCCCACAAGTTCTCCTTTTCCTATAAAAGGTAACTTTGTCATCTTGCCTTTTAAGCACGATTCTCATGTGTCGTATGAATCCAATTCAAACGATTCCAGAATTCCACATCGGTGTAATTCGGACATGCGTTTCTTGCTTGCATGGCCAAGACGACAATGCCATATATAGGAGTCTAATTGATTATCTTTCTGAGCACGCTTGTTGCTCGCTTCGATATTGAAAACGTCACAGGATACGTCTAACGTATAAATATCATTGCTTAAAGTTACAGTCCTATAAAAACTCCATTCAAAGTTATGTAACAACAATTATTACTAAAAGTTAAATGGTACCCATTTCTATTCAAACAAGAAATAGAAATGATGTTATTTATCAACGAAGGAACATAAAAGCAATTGTCCAGTTCTAAGGCGAGTCCTGTAGGGGGTCTCAACAAATACGTTCCGATGGCAAGTGCAACAACCTTTGCTCCATTCCCAACACATAAATTTGACTCTCCCTTGACGAGTCTTCTTCTATTCCTTAGCCCATGTATGTCATTACATATATGTGAGCTACACCCAGTATCCAATACCCAAGTGTTTGAGGAAATAGAATGACAATCAATAATGAAGATATCTGAAGAAGATGGGGCATCTGATGCCTTATTCTTCTTCACGGACTCAAGATAAATCTTGCAATTTCTTCGCCAATGACCCTCCTTGCCATAATGATGGCAAGTGTCCTTTTTGAGTTGGTTCTATCTTTTTAGCCTTTTTCTTCTTCCCCTTTTGCTGTTCTTTTGACTTCCTCTTAGAACCTTTCTTCGAGGAATCAACTAACAGCACCGTCCCCTGCTCATGTTTCTCAGAAGGCTCCACAGTCTTCAGTATGTTGAGTAGTGCCACAGATGAACCTTCTTGCATCTCAGAGGTGAAGAGGAGCTTAGAGACTTCAAACATTTCGAATCTCACTTGCTCATCAAATAACTCATAAAGATGTAAGACTATGGTATGAGCATCCATATGCTCATGCTGCTTCCGCAGCTTGGGTTCCATCGCAGCTAGCATGATGCAACTCACTTGTTCAGAATCACTCACATGTTTCTGATAAGCCAACAATTGGTCCAAAGTTGCATTATCACTAGGACGGGCGGGAAGAGGCTCTTCGAGGACATACACAAGCTTTTCCACCTTGAGAACAATTCTCAAGTTTCTAAGCCAGTCCAAGAAGTTCGGCCCAATTAATTTATTCGAATCCAAAATGGAACACAAATTCAATGACATCATGATCAATCGATTAACTTAGAAATACAAAATGAGCATATATGAGAAAGATGATTTAAAATGTATCAACATACATTTATAAATCCCATTCATTTTTCGAATTTCAAAAACCCCAAAATTATTTCGAGAGATCGTCGGTCCATCTCCGAATGGGTTGATATCCAACATAGATATGAACAACCTTGGAGAGAGTATAATAAGCCATTCATAGCTACGATGGTAGGTATCAAATATACCGATTGCATATCACATATATGCAACTATCACAATGTGCTATCGACTAATTGAATGTTCACACATACATCGGGTTGTTAACTCATTAACAAGTATGCATCATATGCATAGCACCCAACTTCACCTCCCTTCACATCGACCTTGGAGAGAGTCCAACAAGCCGATGCTCCAGGTTAAAGCCAACCCATTAATCGAGAAATAGTTTTAATATGGTTAGAGCACATTCAACCAATTAGCCTGCCTTGGAGAGAGTCCAACAACCAAAGCTAACAATTGACCTCTAACTCTTACTATATTAGTATTAAAATATTCCATGGTTTGAACATGTTCAGGTTCGAGCCAGGCTTGGAGAGAGTCCAACAACCCAAACAGGAAATAGAACTCTGGTTTTAACCATATTAATGGAAGATGTAAGCTTTAATATCGAGTAAGGGTTTTTATGTCTCATCCTCTTTGCATGCAAATAACTATTATTTACATGACATGACATACATCTACATGTCACGACACACATGACATAATGATATGCATCTAATGTAATTACATGACATATAATTATGACATGTACATAAATTTCCTTATATGTCATAACTATTTATGGAAATAAATTATGTTTGAGATTTGATTCTCCAAATCAAATCATGATTAAATTAGGAAATAAATTTTCAAATATAATCACATATTTTATTTATAGAAAGTGTTAATTAAGGAAAAGTCAAATTTAATTTAGGAAATAAATTTCCTAAATTATCAAAACTATTTATGGAAATAAAATATATTTTAGATTTGATTCTCCAAATCAAATCATGATTAAATTAGGAAACAAATTTCCAAATCTAATCATATATTTTATTTATGGAAAGTGTCAATTTTCATAAATACTTCTAAACTTTACAAAAGTAGAAGATTTTCATAAATACTTCTAGACTTTCCAAAATTAGAAAATTTCCATAAATACTTCTAAACTTACAAAAGTAGAAAATTTTAATAAATACAATTACGACTATCACAAAAAAAGTTTACAATTATATCAAAACATAACCTGGGCTCTTATACCACTGTTGGATTTTCGGCACAGCGGCGAGTGTGTGTTCGAATATGTTTCGTAAACATGTGCACAGCGAAAGAAATAAAAAACAATAAATCTAATTTATTACAATACACACACCACACTCATGCATAGTACAACATGTGTAGACATAATTATAGTTTCAAATTTTATAATAAAAGGAATTTATTCTAGGTATACCTGACGTATCACGTGTAGCGGGAAAGGCATCAACCGGAGCGACTTTCGCTAGAATCGCCTGTATCCGTATCAACGTCGAGTATCGTCGGGATGACTTCACAAATCCACGAGCCTCGTCTTTTTATGAGTCACTAGCCTCGTGTAGAAGACGATGTGATTAAGAGAAGATCACAATCCGAATCAAAATTCGAATTCAAAAACGAGTCTCCAAAACTCGCTTCTCCGAATAGGTATTCGTCAACCGTTTGACGAATCCTTCGCCCTCCACCTATGAGGATTACCAGAGATCGAATCCCCAGAAAGGTAGCCACTGTCAGAGCTCCAAATTCCGTCCAAATGATGCTCCGACACGAAGGAAACAAGCTGTCAAGAAAACTGGACAGCTTGGTGGAGGATGTTGCGCCAGCCAAAGAGGATGGCCAACCAACCCTTGGTCGCAGGAACCAAGGTGAGTCGCCAGAGGGTCATCGGAGGAGTGGTCGGCAGCAGCTAGATGCCGGTAGCAAGGGTGGACGGTGGAAAAAAGCTGGGCGGCATGGAACCCTTGGGCGGCGGCAAGGCGAAGAAAGGGAGAGGGTTGGGCGGCTAGGTTTTTCCAACAATCAAAAGTTATCCACGAAAAATCCTTAAGCCATGTTTTTATGGAGAACACATTCTCCTAACAGTTATTAGTTCATAACCAAAATATGTTAACCCGCTCCATTAACTTAAGTAAAAATAAACCAAACCGCATTGGTCTATTTTAAGTTAAAACGAACCGAACCAACTTTGGTTCATTCATTTAAAGCAAACCAAACCCCTTTGGTTTATTCTTCACCATTGGATTAGAACCAAACCAATTTGGTTCATCCATCATGTCTTCATAAGACATGACCCATCCATGCTTCTATTGCGACTGAAATAATTTCATGCTCTCTCCTTGTTTGGTCCAACCAAATCTAGTTTCTCTCGGTCTGAGAATCTCATTCTCAAGCTCGTTTTAAATCCTTCAGATTACGCTCGTTGTGTGTGTGACCAAATAGGTTCTCGGTTTATGTTGGTCGTCTATAATTAAGCATTAATTATAGAACGATCATGAGTGGCACCTAGTAGTACATCATGATCCCCAATTAACCGAAAGATCAACGGTTGATCCAGAACTATTTCTGAAACCCTTTAGCAGCTACAATGAATCGTGCCCCATTCCCTTCACGCATCTTATACCCACTTGGTTCATGACATGGTCTATAGTGTCAGTCCCCACTAGGTTGACTACGTCACACCTAGCCCAAGTATCATTTCCTCATCCTACGGATTCTAGTTACTGCACATGTGTACAAGAGTACCATACTCTAAACATGTAATGCTTTGGCCAAAGACTTTAGTAACAATCCGACGAGAGGCCATGGGTATACATCTCCTCGCAAGGAGTGGTGAATCCTTTATAGGCTATCCAAACATCTTCAGCCACTTCGACTTATACCCAATCATCCCGGGTCCACATATCCTCAGAGATGCTTGCTTAAGATGTCAAAGTATAAGTCTTCATGACCAAGATAACTTGAATACTGTAAGTCAAAGGAACATCACAATTAAGTTGCAGTAAGAACTTCATTGACATATCCATATATGCAGAGAACCATATGAAGTCTTACAGCTGGTCACTCCAATGAACTAGTTACCATAACTAGCATCTACGATTAACTCCAAACATCACAATGTCTCTAGTCAGTGAGAATCAGCTGCTTGGATACACCAAGGAGTATACCTCGTGCTAGTCTCAACAGAATTGATGGTGTCCCAATCCATCAATTCTTCGACTAGGGATAATTCTAATACATCACAATTACACATGTAGATATACTCACTAGTTGTGATCCAATCACAAATTCTCTCATGTTGTGAATCGTATCGGGGACATTTAGTAAATGAGTTTAAGATCTAATCAAATACATGAAAACATGTATACTCAAATATTGAATCTTCATTTATCATATAAATGGTACAACCATAAGGCGATAGCCTTAGGACACCTCTCATATATTACTAACATATAAGACAGGTATATCATTTCCTTTGAGTAATATGTCATCGACATATAATACTAGGAATACGATCGCACTCCCACTAACTCTCTTGTACACAAAAGGTTCGTCAGGATTTTTTGAAAAATCAAACTATTTGATTGCCTCATCAAAATGGATATTCCAACTCCTAGATGCTTGCTTCAGTCCATAAATGGACCGTTGAAGCTTGCATACTTTGGTTTTGTCAATCGATGTGAAACCCTTGGGTTGTTTCATATACACATCCTCATTAAGTTTCCATTAAGGAAAGCTGTTTTCACATCCATCTTTCATATCTCATAATCATAATGAGTTGCTATGGCCAGGAATATCCAAATGGATTTAAGAATGACAACTGGTGAGAAAGTCTCATCATAGTCAACACCTTGCTTTCGATGATAACCTTTTACCACTAATCTAGCTTTATAGGTAATCTCATTACCATTCATGTCACTTTTCTTCTTGAAACCCCACTTGCACCCAATAGGCATGATGCTTTCAGGTGGATCCACCAAATTCCAAACTTGGTTTTCATACATGGAATCCATTTTCGACTTCATGGCTACTAGTCATTTATCCCTTTCTGAACTTTTAGAACTTCTACATAACTAGTAGGTTTACTATCCTCAATGAGTAACACATCATTAAATTCACTTGCGAGAAATCCATATCTCTTAAAAATCTTATGTGACCTACTAGATCTGTGAAGAGGTGGTGTAATGATAGGTTTAGTCATTATCTTATCATCATGAATAATCGACTGTGGTTCTGGTATAGACATCTCTTTAGTGTCTATTGAAGTTTCTTGAACTTCCTCAAGTTCAACCTGACTCCCACTATTTTCTTACAAGAGAAACTCTTTCTCTAGAAATACAACATTTCTTAAAACAAACACCTTTTGTTCTAAGAGATGATAGAATTGGTAACCCCTCGTTTCCTTGGGGTATCCAATAAATAGATACTTATCAGACTTAGCATCCAGCTTGACTGATGTAGTGCTCTTCACGTAAGCAGGACATCCCCATGTCTTCAAATAAGACAATTGGGATTTCTTACTAGTCTATATCCGATATGGAGTAGTAGAGGTTGCCTTCGTCGGGACTCTATTCAGCAAGTGAATAGTTGTTTCTGTGAGAGATCGGATGGCCGGCTAGAGGGGGGTGAATAGCCCTTTTCGTTTGGATGGCGGTATTTTGCTCGTCTACAAAATGTTAGCGCAAGCGGAATATACAAATATAAATAAAGACAAGCAAAATAGAAACAAGCAATACAAACACCGAGATATAACGTGGTTCACGGCTACGCCGCTAATCCATGGTCCGATTCGTCCACGGTGAATCACTCCGCCAAAACCAATCACTATCGGTCTCTCCTTTGCACAAAGCTAGGTGGAGGTAACCTTTACAACCAAGATCACTCTTCTTACAAATAGAATGGAGTAAAAGCGAGTAAGAAGAGTTTAGAGCTTGTGGGGCACTAGGAAGATTGTTTGGAACTTAAGCATTAGCCTCTCAAAGGCTCACACCCTCTCTTTTTATAGAGAGGGCTAACTTCTTCCCGTTGGCCGCCATCACGCCGCCCATGGCGTTGCACTACAACGGCCTCCGAACACGCCGGATGCCGGGTTGTCCAATGGAACTCTTGGCAATGATCCTGGACCTCACCGATCGCGACCGTAGTCGATCGCCTGGCCGGCTACGAGCGGTTCTGTGGGCTAAAACCCTATTGACGATCCGATCGCCGAGTCGGCCGATCGTTAGTCTTGGCAATGATCGCTAACGATGGCGCCGATCACGCCACAAACCATCGATCGTATACCTCGAGCTACACTCGATTAGGCGATCGCCATGACATGGCAATGACCGGGTGTCGTGAAACCCATCCGACACTTGGCCAAATGGCCAAGTTTCACCTAAGAGCTACCCTTCCCGGGTTACAATCGCCACTCATTTCTCGAGTCCTCGCCTTGAAGTTCTCTTCGCTTCGGCCACGCCTCGGCAAAGATCAGCGACGGCTCTGCAATGCTCCTTCGCGTCTCTTGCCTCGAAGTCTACTTCCTCCGGCTTCACTCCAAGCTTCTCGTCCGGCGGTCCCTCGGATGCTCCAAGCGCACGGCTTTCGCAAAGCTATCCTTCACCGACTCAAGGCACGAGTCATGAGATGTGAAACTCGCCACGGCTCCATGTGCGAATTACTAAGTCCTGCACGACTTCAACGCACATATCAAATCAACATATCAAACTAACTTAAACCCTTTGCCACACCATCAAAACCATATCACTGCAAGAGATTGCCCTAACAATCTCACAAATTTTGATTTGTGGCAATTCGTTTAAGTTAGGTAAAAACATTTGATATAATTTCTAAGGTAAGAAAAGCATGTAAAGATAAACATGATATAACAACATGCAATTCCCCCTTAATCCATGAAATTCTCTATGCAATTTCTCCCCCTATCATATATTTCTCCCCCTCCATATATTTCTACCCCTAATGTGATTAACTTAAACATAATTATTTCTCACACTTTGAAACAATAAAAAAAGTTTAACACTAAGTTATTAGCTCATGGCATCATGTATAATAGAGTAAAAATATGACAAGTTGATTTAAAAAGCTGTAGGAGGCATCAAGTATATTTCTACCACTTGTAGGAGGTTTTATAAACTGAATTCGCCTTCAATATTCTGATTTATAGCCACGATCATGCTATCGTATGGCAATGATCGGCAAAAGGAAGCCAATTTCGATTTTCGGATGAAATTCAGAAATGCATTAAAAATTCCAGAAAATTCTAAAATCATGAAATTCGAGGAACATATTTCTCTTAAGTATATCTATCAAGGAAAAATAGTTTTTCATGAAAAATCATTATATTTTACAAGATTTGCCAAAAATCCAAACACTTGAAAAACCACTAGTTTTGAGCATTCTAGTATCAAGTTAGCTACCTAGTTTTGCATCTAATTGTTTCAAAACATGAATGCATGTATTTTAAGGTAAGAAATTGTTTTGAAAACATTAGAAATATCCAACCATGATCTTTGGGCAATATGTCTATTAATTAAACATAAGCCTTTCCCATGATTGGTCTATTATTGATATTTTGATACTTTAAATGACCATCTAAATGCCATAGGCATTAGTGGACATTTGTATCATCCTAACATCTCACCCATGCTAAGTTTGCAATCAAGTTAGCCTATAGTGAGTGTGAGATGCATCCTAGGGGGGTATTTGTATATATATATACTTAACCAATATATTCAAGCAATTCTATCATGGTTAAGTATCAACCTAACAACCTACATGATCATAATGACATATATCAATTAATTTCACATTATGATCATGAAATACATGTTTTCATCAAATTATAACCATGCATTAGACATTATATGATGATAATAAATAAGTTATCACCTAAAGCATGATTTAAACCTATTTTTCATGATAATGTGCCCAATATCAAAATCATAGATCATGATTACACATATGCATAGAAATTACATTAATCATCATGATTTTAAGCATTATTACCTATTTATGGGCACGTTATCATCACCCAACACTATCTAAAAATGTTGTCCCGTCATCCTAAGTCAACCAAAATATGATATAGATTAGGTTCATATGGTTGACTACCCTAGGGGTTTTCTAACCCTTAAGAATGGATTTTGGAACCCAAAATAGATTTTTACCTATGGGGTTCACTAGAAATTCCTTGGGGATCCATTTCTTAGCTATTACTTTGTTTTTGTCTTGTCCCCTAGCTATTAGGCATCTATAGGCCTTCTCATTTTTCTTCTCTTTATATCCTAGGCCTTTCTTGTTAAAACTTGCCCTTTGGCTCCCTATGATCATATTCAAAGTGTTGGAGCCAATTGTGAATTTTCCTAGGGCTTTGGTTAAATAATCTACCTTTTCCCTTAATGCCCTATTTTCTTCTATGCATGCATCACTAACATCTAAAGGCACATAATTATCATGTGAGCATGCATCATCATGGCAAGAAGAAGTATCATTATTATTTAAGCATGCATTTTCTAGCTTATTTTCTAATGCCTTAATTTGTTCAAGCATGCATTTATTTTTCTTCTTTGCTCTAAACAAATCCCTAGTTAAACTAGAAATCATAGAAACTATTTTACTAGGTGAGAGATTGGTTACCATAGTTTCCATGTCCTCTTCTTCTTCGATGATGAGGAGGATGATGACGTGAGGAGGCTCCCCTTCACTTGAGCTCTCTCCTCTTGAGCTTGATCCTTCATTTTCGGAGGAGGAGGAGCAATCCAAGTCCAAAGGCCATCAAGGCCAAATTGGCGACAAAGGCATTCTCCTCATCCGATGATGAGGAGGAGGATGAGGAAGGATCATCCCATGTCTTGGCCTTGAATGCTTTGGCCTTCCCTTTTCTTTTGTCTTCTTCTCTTCTTCCTTCTTTTTCTTGCTCCTTTTCTTCTTCTTCTTTCTTCTTTCTTTTCTTCTCTTCCTTGCTTTTGTTTAGGAGAGGACAATTGTCCCTTATGTGTCCCTCTCCTTGGCAATTGTAGCATATCACCTTCCCCTCGGTCTTCTATTCCTATCATTTGATTTATCAAATCTAAAATTCTTAAATACACGCCTCACCTTCCTTACCATGTAGGCTTCTCGGTGCTATCCATGGAGGAGGAGGAGGCTTCATCATCGGAGGAGGAGGGACTTCCATCTTCTTCTTCCCTTGTTTGCCAACAATGCTACTCCTCTTGAGGGTTGAATTCTTGGCTCTTCTTGAATTCCTTCAAGCCTCGCTTCAGTGGAGTTCCATCGCTGAGAAGAACTCCTCCAAGGTACTCACTTCTAGGTTCTTGGACATGTAGAAGGAGTCCACCATGGAACTCCACTTTGAGGACCGGGAAAGGCATCTATAGCCTTCATGAGCATGTCCTTGCGATAGCTTCTCACCTACACTTGTCAGCCCAATTAAAATTTCTTTAAACCTAGAGTGTAGTGAGGTTACCTTTTCTCCTTTTCTAGTTTTATATTGGATAGTTGGGAGCGGAGGAGGTCTCTTCTGCAAGCTTGGCCTCCGAGGTGCCTTCATGAAGCTCTACAAGCTTCTCCACATCTCTTGGCGCTAGTGCATTCTCCGATCCGGTTGATCTCTTGTTGAGGGAGCACATTGAGAAGATGATGTTTTGCCTTTGAGTTTGCAAGGTGCTCCTCTCGTTGCTTCTTATTCCACCTTGACTTCTCTATTTGCTCACCCCTTTCATCCCTAGGCAACTCAAACCATTTTCCATTATAAGCATAATATCGAAATCGGTTTCAAGAATACCTCCATTCTCCTTTTCCACCAAGAGAATTCGCCGTCGAACTCGGTGGGTGGATGTTGAGCCGCCATTTTGATGTAGGGCTTGTTGCGCGGTTAGTCCTGTGACAAGCAACCTACTCGATACCACTTGAGAGATCGGATGGCCGGCTAGAGGGGGTGAATAGCCCTTTCGCTTGATGGTGGTATTTTGCTCGTCTACAAAATGTTAGCGCAAGCGGAATATACAAATATAAATAAAGACAAGCAAAATAGAAACAAGCAATACAAACACGAGATATAACGTGGTTCACGGCTACGCCGCTAATCCACGGTCCGATTCGTCCACGGTGAATCACTCCGCCAAAACCAATCACTATCGGTCTCTCCTTTGCACAAAGCTAGGTGGAGGTAACCTTTACAACCAAGATCACTCTTCTTACAAATAGAATGGAGTAAAAGCGAGTAAGAAGAGTTTAGAGCTTGGGGCACTAGGAAGATTGTTTGGAACTTAAGCATTAGCCTCTCAAAGGCTCACACCCTCTCTTTTTATAGAGAGGGCTAACTTCTTCCCGTTGGCTGCCATCATCATCCGCCCATGGCCGATCGCTGCTACAACGCCTCGAACACGTCGGATGCGACCGTTGTTGTCCAACGGAACTCTGGCAATGATGCTGGACCTCACCGATCGATCGACCGACGTAAGTCGATCGCCTCGGCTACGAGCGGTCTGGGCAAAACCCTATTGACGATCATCGCGCCTTGGCCGAATGATCGTTATCTTCCGATCGCTAACGATGGCGATCCGATCACGCCACAAACCGGGCCATCGATACCAATGAGCTACACTCGATTAGAAGCGATCGACCGCCATGACATGGCAATGATCGGGTGTCGAAACCCATCCGACACTTGGCCAAATGGGCCAAGTTTCACCTAAGAGCTACCCTTCCCGGGTTACAATCGCCACTCATTTCTGAGTCCTCGCCGGTTCTCTTCGCTTCTGGCCACGCCCTAAGCGATCGAGCGCACGGCTCTGCAATGCTCCTTCGCGTCTCTTGCCTTGAAGTCTACTTCCTCCGGCTTCACTCCAAGCTTCTCGTCCGGCGGTCCCTCGGATGCTCCAAGCGCACGGCTTCCGCAAAGCTATCCTTCACCGACTCAAGGCACGAGTCATGAGATGTGAAACTCGCCACGGCTCCATGTGCGAATTACTAAGTCCTGCACGACTTCAACGCACATATCAAATCAACATATCAAACTAACTTAAACCCTTTGCCACACCATCAAAACCATATCACGGCAAGAGATTGCCCTAACAGTTTCGAGTGTGTAGCCCCAAAAGGATTTGGGAAGGCTTGCATGATTCATCATCAATCTCACCATGTCCAACAAGGTTCAATTTTGCTTTTCAGACACACCATTATATTGTGGTGTATAAGGCAGAGCCCATTGAGACAATATATCATTGTTTCTTATATAATCCTGAAACTCTTGGCTTAAGTTCGCGACCTCGATTGGATCGAAGTATCTTAATACTTTTATCAAGTTGTTTCTTTACTTCATTTCTGAATTCTTTAAACTTTTCAAAGGCTTCAGATTTATATCTCATAAGATATACATACCTAAATCGTGAGTGATCATCGATAAAGGTAATGAAGTAGCTGTAACCTCCTTGAGCATGAATTGACATTGGTCAACATACATCAGTATGTATGAGACCAAGTATCTCTTCCATTGGCTTACCCTTTCTAGAAAAGGGCAACTTTGTCATCTTGCCTTGTAAGCATGATTCACATGTATCAAATGAATCCAATTCAAATGATTCTAGAATTCCACTCTTGTGTAACTCTGACATGCACTTCTTGCTTATATGGCCAAGCCGACAATGCCATGTGTAGGAGATTAACTGATCATCCTTTTGAGCATGCTTGTTGCTCGCTTCGATATTGAATGTGTCTTTGGATTTATCTAACACGTAGATGTCATTGCATAAAGTTTCGGTGCCATAAAGAACGCCATTCAAGGTTATATAACAATAATTGTTACTAAACATCAAATGGAAACCCTTTCTATTTAAACAAGAAATAGAAACAATGTTCTTTATTAATGTGGAACAAAATAACAATTGTTTAGTTCTAAGACAAGTCCACTAGGAAGCTTTAGCGAATATGTTTCGACGGCGATAGCTACAACCTTTCCTCCATTGCTGACTCGTAGATTCTGTTGGATCAAGAAGCATCGCTACAGGGGGGGTGAATAGCGAGCGTAAATCTTTTTGTTCGTTCGTTCGATACACGAGTAAGCACAACGGAAAAATAAAAAGACACATTTATTTTTACTTGGTTCACAACCCAGCGGTTGCTACTCCAAGGCCCTAATGGTCCTAGACTGCGTACGGAGGGCAAAGCATTATAACGTCTCCTCCTCGTTGGAGGTAGGAGACAACGATCACAAAACTGAAAGTACGAGGATGAGGCAACAAGCCTACCTCACCTCGTTATGAATAAAAACAAAGAATACACTAACAAAATATGTTACTTGTTGCTGCTGCCGACGAAGAGGATCAGAACTTGTCATCGCGTCGGCGTTATGACTGTGTTGGAGATTTGATGTTGTAGGAGCACTTGAGAATAATAATGATGATCTTTGGAGTTGGAATCCTCCCCTCCTTTTATAGAGTTTGGCCTCTGAATATGTCTCTTCATCTTTTGGAACAGATCACGAAGTTGTACCAAATTTTATCGAGAAGTGGCCGCGTTAAACCTTATCCGTTTTGACCTAGCGCAAAGGTTGATTTGTCACCATCAGTTGACTGATGCCTTCCATCAGTTGACTGATGAGCATCAGTTGACTGGCTAATGTCCAGCAGTCGATTGCCAGCCTGGTCACTTCCTTGCAGTAAGAGGTTAGCATGGAAGATGGTAAATGCGACGGTTTCTCACTATTCGATCTTGACCTAGACCTTCCATAGGAAGTCTTAGTCGGATCACCACCTACGGCCGTCCCCATGCAGAGGACACGACCTTACCATCTCTCACTCACACGAGCTTACCTCGATACTTACTTTGTAACTCTCGCTTCTGTCCTTCCACTCGATTCCTTCGGCTCCCTCCGAAGTCACTCGAGTGTCGCCCGACCACCACGGCTTCCTCCGGGTGTCGCTAGCCTTCAGTTCCAGCTTTAGTACTTTTCTGCACACTCGATTTAGCTCATGAGACAACAATGTAAACTTAACTTTGTGTCTTTGCCATAATCAAAACACAGGTTCGATTATCTAGTGCCCTTGCACCAACAATGTCCCCCTTTTTGATCTATGGCAAACCAACACAAAGTTAAGGGAAATTAAAGCATAAAACAAGTATAGTAAATGATGAATGCCAACCATTTCCAAAAACTCCCCCTTAACCAAAACTCCCCCTTGAGATACTTTAGTTTTCAAAATCAAATTTTGTGTTACTCCCCCTTAACTTTCGCTCTTCTCCCCCTTTTTCCATAAATCAAAATAAAGGGGTTTTTTTTATATATAAAATAGGGGCTTAAAACAACATCGTATATGCATGCATCTAGATAAATCAAATATGAGTCCAAGTATGTGTCTAGCAGTAATTAGATAGATTGGTTCGAGGTGTCCCTCTGCACCAATAATCTAAAGGTTTCTAATACAACCCTTAGGGTTAGTTTGCTCTCTCCCTTAGTCAAATATATGAAGTATAAGAGATGTAGGGGGTGCTAAACTTTGGCCTAAAGGATTGTAAATAGTCGTTAAGTACAATAGTTGAGAAAATAAGTAGTATTTTGAAAAGGTTATTTTAAGTATATTTCAATTATCCTCAACATCTCACCCATTCTATGTGTCTCAGAATTTGTTCACCTTATATGTTTTATGAGATGATTTTAAATTGATTAAAGATAGTCAACCTTGGGTTAGATTTGGATTTAACCTTTATATCGTTAAGTAACTTTTCGAGAAACTGGCTTCCAGGTCGTGGCGAGGCACAGGGGCCTTCTTTGATCGGAACAATGGCCACTGCCTTAGACAAATCCAAATTCAAGAAAATATCACTTAAGTCACTTAGAGTTACTTCCTAGTCTAACCAGTTTAAAATATGATGAGGTAGCTTCAGCTAGTTCCACTCGGTCAAGTGCACCAAGTTAGATACGCCTTATCTAGCTCGAATACATGAGACTTTGTTTCCCTAACGTACTATCATCTTGCCGCGCCCTAATACTATGTTGTCAAGAGTTGACTAACTTATTTTCCCTATCTAGCCGCTCTAAAAATTAAAGTAAAATATGCAATAGTTTTGCTAAGTAAGCGGGTATACTATTTTAGTGTTAGCTCCCCCTGGACCATTGAACTAGTATGGTCTATTCAAATAATGAACTTGATCCTGGGGAATCCAAAACTTATTAGTCCTTATGTGTGAGTTCAGTAAAACCTTTGGGACCCATGCTTGGACTCTTTGATGACTATGATTTACGATAGACATATATGATCTATTCGTAGTCTTTGACTTAAATCCGAGTCCGGCTTTGTTGTACACGACTCTTTGGGTTCCAAGTAGTCGGTTAAGGTTCTTAGATCCCAACGTGAACCTTTCCAACCTAGCCTCGTCCTCTTGAACTCGGTCTTTCAAGAGAGAATTCTCCTCCTCAAGTTTTTCAATTTGGGTTGAGTTTCCTTCTTGAACTTGACTAGTTGAAGAGGTTAGAGTAGCCTCTTGCTTGAGGGTTTCAACCTCCTCAAGTAACGACTCAACCCTAGACTCATACTTAGTTAAATTCCTAGTAAGCATTTTAATTGTATTGTAAAGCGTATGAATTAGTGAGCGGCTAACCTTAATTTTCTCTTTTGGTCCGGCTTTGAGTTGCTTCTAGAAGTAGTCCTCGAGTTCGGAGTCAGTGTTGTAATTGGATTCGGATTCGGACTCTAACTCAAACTCCTCCGGTCTTGGCATGTAAGCTATGTCTTCTCTGTTGTCCCAAGTTGCATGGAAAGCCGTCTTTTGATTTGATTTGAATTGTGCCCTCTTTTGGTTCTTTAGTATCCTTCTTTCCCTCCGAATGATCTTCTGCACTATGTTCACTATTGCTTCCACCTCTTCGGATTCAGACTCTGATTCGTCTTCAGGTTCAAGTCCATCTTCTTGCCTAGTAGGTGGCTTGCTTCTTTGTCCTGCAAGTAGAGAAATACCTCTCTTGGGCCGGACCACGTTAGTCTACTCGTGAAGTTCAAAATCAGAAAATAATTCGTCTAACCTAAGCTTCGAAAGGTCCTTAGAGACCTTGTAGGCATTGACCATGGATGCCCACAAGGTAGTCCTAGAAAATGAATTAAGAACGTACCTTAGGAGGTCGCGGTTTTCAACCTTGTGTCTGATGGTGTGCAGGTCATCGACAATGTCCTGGACACGGGCGTGTAGTTGTGTCGTCGTCTCGTGTTCCTGCATCTTAAGGTTATACAACTTATTGAAAATAAGGTCACGTTTACATACCTTAGCATTGAACGTTCCTTCGTGTAGCTCGATTAATTTGTTCCACAGGTCCTTGGCACTAATAAATGGTATGATGCGGTTGAGTTCCTCCTTGGACAAGCTGCATTGCAATATTTGGGTTGCTCTTGCATCGGCTTCGATTTGCCTCTTGGTTGCATTTGTCCACTTGTTAAAGTCCAAGGGCTCCCTTTGATCATTGTTGGATAGAGCAAAGCTAGTTTTGATGATTATCCATGTCTCGACTTGTGTTTTTAGAAAATACTTCATCCGACCTTTCCAATAACGGAAATCATTTCCGTTAAAGAACGGAGGTCGAGTGGTGCTATACCCCTCAATGTGAGCCATTAAGTATCTTGCAAAACACGAATAAAAATCAAATGGAATTCGAAGACTTAGTCTTGGATTAGTAGTGTGGGAAATAATAGGAAAAAAAACAGAAATAAATGGGAAGAATAAGAAAATAACAAAAACTAACAACTTACGACTTTCGATGTCCCTGAAAGGGTAATAAACGTTGGATTTTTGGTCTGTAAACAGCTTTTTATGAGAATAAACCCTTGTAAGAAATGTAGATCTCTCAGAGAGCTTCGATTTGGTAGGTAGATCGTTTTGTGAGTCCACTTGTGCGAAAAGTTATGACCGTTTTACCGTCGACTACTTCAAAAGAGTATACTTGCAAACACACAACCAAAAAAAGTGTACCAAGACTTCGTCTTGGATTAGTAGTGCAGGAGGAAAAAAAACCTAAAAAAAATGTGACTCGAAAAATACGAAAAGAAAACCAAAAAGTGCTAGATTGGTGGTTTCACCAAATCTTAGCGCCCCCGGCTCTAATACCAATTGTTGGATCGAGAAGCGTCGCTAGAGGGGGGGTGAATAGCGAGCGTAAATCTTTTTGTTCATTCGTTCGATACACGAGTAAGCACAATGGAAAAATAAAAAGACACATTTATTTTTAATTGGTTCACAACCCAGCGGTTGCTACTCCAAGGCCCTAATGGTCCTAGACCGTGTACGGAGGGCAAAATACTATAACGTCTCCTCCTCGTTGGAGGTAGGAGACAACGATCACAAAACCGAAAGTACGAGGATGAGACAACAAGCCTACCTCACTTCGTTACGAATAAAAACAAAGAATACACTAACAAAATATGTTATTTTTTGCTACTACCGACGAAGAGGATCAGAACTTGTCATCGTGTCGGTGTTATGACGGTGTTGGAGCTTTGGCGTTGTAGGAGCACTTGAGAATAATAATGATGATCTTTGGAGTTGGAATCCTCCCCTCCTTTTATAGAGTTTGTCCTCTGAATATTTCTCCTCATCTTTTGAAACATATCACGAAGTTGTACCAAATTTTATTGCGAAGTGGTCGCGTCAAACCTTATCCATTTTAACCTAGCGCAAAGGCTGATTCATCGCCATCAGTCGATTGCCCAATGTCCAGCAGTCGACTGCCAGCCTAGCCACTTTCCTGCAGTAAGAGGTTAGCATGCAAAATGGTAAATGCGATGGTTTCTAACCGTTCGATCTCGACCTAAACCTTTCATAGGAAGTCTTTGTCGGATCGCCGCCTATGGTCCTCCCCGTACAGAGGACACGACCTTACCATCTCTCACTCACACGAGCTTACCTCGATACTTTGTTGCTCTCGCTTCCGGCCTTCCACTCGATTCCTTCAGCTCCCTCCGAAGTCACTCGAGTGTCGCCCGACCACCGTGGCTTCCTCCGGGTGTCTCTAGCCTTCAGCTCCAGCTTTAGTACTTTTCTGCACACTCGATTTAGCTCATGAGATAACGATGTAAACTTAACTTTGTGTCTTTGCCATAATCAAAACACAGGTTCGATTATCTGGTGCCCCTGCACCAACAGATTCGCTTCTCCCTTGGCAAGTCTTTTGCTATCCCTTAGTATTTGTATGTCATTACATATATGTGAGCCACACTCGATATCCAATATCCAAGCGTTAAAGGAAATAGTATGATAGTCAATAACAAAGATACCTAAAGAGGATGAGGCATCAGATGTCGACTTCTTATTCATGGACTCAAGATAGATCTTGCAGTTCCTTCGCCAATGGCCCATTTTGCCACAGTGATTGCATGTGCCCTTTGGAGTTGACTCTCCAGTCTTAGCCTTTTTCTTCTCCTTTGGCTGTTGCTTTGACTTCCTCTTAGAATTTTTCTTCGAGAAGTCAACCAACATCATCGTCTTCTATTCTTTAGTCTCAGAAGGTTCTATAGTCTTGAGTATATTGATCAGCTCGGGAATGGTGGATTCAAGATTATTCATCCGATAGTTCATAACAAATTGTAAGTAACTTTTGGACAAACTATGCAGAATTAAGTCAATACTTAATTCGTGATCCATCGCAAACCCTAGTGATACTAGCCACTCGATGAACCCGTTCATCTTCAGTACAAACTATATTGGAGATGAACCCTCCTCCATCTTTGAGCTAAAGAGAAACTTCGAGACCTCGAACCTTTTGGATCTCGACTGCTCATCGAAGAGTTCATTAAGATGGTAAATGAACATGTAAGCATCCATATACTTATGCTACTTTTGCAGCTCAAGAGTCATCGTCACTAGCATAATACAACTGGTAAGCTCAAAATCAGTCGTATGCTTTTGATGGGCCAACATTTGGTCCGGAGTGCATTATAGTCAAGACTAGTGGGAAGAGGTTCTTCAAGGACATAAGCAAGATTCTCAGTCTTGAGAACGATTCTCAAGTTTCGAAGCTAGTCCAAGAAGTTAGACTCAGTTAGTTTGTTCGATTCCAAAATCAAACACAGATTAACAGACGACATTATTAAATGATTAACCTAGAAATACAAAATTGAGAATGTGAGAGAGATGATTTGATATGTAAATAATTTACATATTAGGCTCCCACTCACTTTTCGAATTCAAAAGCCCTTACATTGAATTCGAGAGATCGTAAGTTTTTCTCCGAGTGGGTTGATATCCACTATAGATAAGAACAACCTTGACATTAGGCCAACAATCCATTCTTAGCTTTAGTGGTAGATATCAAGTATACTGATTACATATCGGGTATATGTAACTATCATATTATGCTATCAACTATTTGAATGTTCGCATAAACATTGGGTTGTTAACAAATTAACAAGTATACATCAAATGTATATCACCCGATTTCACCTCTATCCACATTGACCTTGGCGTTAGGTCAACAAGCCAATACTTCAAGTTAAAGACAACCAGTTAATCATGAGATCGTATCTCTATGGTTCGAACATATCTAATTTCAGGTTAAGCTTGACTTGGGCCAACAACTCAAACAAGGAATTAGACTCTGGTTCTTACCATATTAATGATAGGTGTGTCACACCCTGAGAGTATGTCAAGCCGAAAAACGGATAGCATCTCCCCTGTACGTGACACAATATCCTATTCATACAAAGCCTTTCGGCCACATCCATACAACATATATAAATGTATATATATAAAAACACAACGGAAACCATCATCACAAAATAACAAACTACACACAACGCATACCAGTATGACTGACCACAAATAAGAAAAATATCGTCAAAACCCAAATCAACGAGTGTGTACATCAACAAAAGTTCAAGACTACAATCCACCACATGAAACCAAGGTTATATCAAAAGATACACGGAAAAACCCTAAACTCAAGATCCTCGGATGTGAGATGAGATGATATCAGCTAGCGATGCTCCAAGCCCATCACGAAGTCGACTACCTGTTACCTGGGAGACAAGAAACCTAGGGTTTGTGGTGGTGAGTATAAAACTTAGAAATGCATGCATAATATATATATCACATGCGAGTCAACAATATACTGTCTAAAGGTATAACAGATATACACCAGTATGATATAACAAATGTATAACCAACTGATCAACAATATTAATATAAGGTACTGACATACCTGAAGATCGGCAATGATGCAACTCATACAACTTTAGTATAAGTAACATAACAAAACACCTACCACATGGTAGAGTAATACTAACTCTGTAAACAACAAAACCACCATACTAACATTCTATGTAAAATACACAATGAACCGGGTCCATCCCATATCACATCAGAATACTAGTCAAAGGTATACAACAGTCTGACCAACTCAACACTGGTAATCGACACACGACCATATAGAATATGCAAGTAGAATGCAAGATGATGTACAATCAAATGCAGCAAGCATGGTGACACGTGGCCCCTCGTAAGAGGGTCTCGTGGGTGCCTGATGGGCCCATCGCAACAAGGTCTCGTGGGCTCCTGATTTACCCTCGTCAGTCGGTGGAAAAATTCCGTGGGGCCGGGCCAGTCGACCCTGAGGGTTAGTGGGCGTAAGCCCAATACCTTAGGTGAATCAAAAAATAAATGCAGCAAGCATAGCTCAAACAAATGCAACATCACAATGATCATATATATAGACTATATCTATATATATTCTCATCACAATCACCCATATATATATATATATATGCAAACGCCATCAGAACATGACAATGCAGAATGCATGGTCATGCCTGCTCACCCCAACCGCTACCATGACCCCAATGTGGCCTAGGTGGCTCGACATGATAATTGTCCTAACTCAATACCAACAACTACTCTCGAGTGGCCGAGTGGGCAGTATGAACAAGTAGCATATAAGCATAAAGAGCTAGCTACACAACAGGGGTCCCTGCTGTTGGCCACTCCGACAGTTACTACCCATGAGTGGTCGAGTGCTACACACACAGGACAACTGCACGCAACTCCAACTACCACCATCTATAGTGGTCAAGTGCGGCACAACAAATGCTCTGCCCTCATACCAGCTACTACTACCACGAGTAACCATGGAAGTAGGATGACTGACGACTCTCTTGACCACAAGGGAGACCAAGTCTCCAGCATGCATGTAAATGGCATGAATGCACCGTCACACATAACATACATCCACCATATACTCTCTATCCTATAGAGAGTCATACTCAACTTATCAACACACTCTCTATCCTGCAGAGAGTCAGACTCAACTGATCAACATATTCTCTATTCTACAGAGAGTCATACTCAACTGATCATAACCAATCTTGGACCACTAGTCCGTAGCGACACTGTATCGACAATTCACACATCCATATACGACTACATGATCCATAGTAGATATATATACAACATCAGGATATGATATGAAAGCTAAACTTTACTTCTAGAACAATACTCATCCTCGGATGATTTATCTAACTTGCACAATTCGGATCCACAAGCATGTTGGACTTTCTGAGCCGCAAAAACAACTTTTTGCGTTGCGGAAACCCCGAAAGTCCGGCCACGGATCCGTGCAAAGATGTATTAAAACTAAAACATGTATGTGTTTACTAAAAACCCTAGATCTACCTTAGATCTAGAAGGTGAGATCATTACCCTCGATGTGACGCCCTTCACAAATCCCGCTCGTCCAAAAGCTTCGCCGGAACTAATGAGAATCAAGTGCACACTCCTCTATTGGTATCCACACAAGCAATAGGTGGAGAAAACACACCCTTGAGTGTGCTAGCACCCTATAGATTGTTCGGCCAAAGAGAGGGATGGGAGAGCAAGCTTGAGAGGAAGATGATCCAAGGATGAAGATGAAGTTGTGTAACTCACACAAATAATTCTCATCTAATGAGAATAGTGGCCGACCACTTTTCTTAGGGGGGTTACATGCATGCATGTAACTCCTCCAAGAGCCAATGGCTCTTGATCTCCCTCATGAGGTGGCACCACATGCTAAGTCAATGATGATGTGAAGCATCATCATTGGCCGGCCATGCCAAGTCATCATCATGACATGACATTTGGTCAAGTCAAACTTGACCTTTCATCTTCCCTCTCAAGTCAAGTCAAACTTGACCTCTTATCTCCCATGGTTGATCAAATCCAACAATTTGATTCAAGTCAATTTAATTTAATGAATCTCTATTCATTAATTTAAATTGATTTGATGAATCAAATCTGAATTATACTCATTCAACACTTGAATCAAATTGAGTCCAACTTAATTAGTCTAATTAGGATTACTCTTAATCTAATTTGGTTCATCCCATGAACCTAATCCTCATGGTTCATCATATGAACCTAATCTCCATCTAATTGCCCTTAGTGTGTGACCCTATAGGTTCTTGTAACGTTGGCAATGTCCCTAAACCGATTTAGGAACATAAGCAATGAGCGGTATCTAGCAACACATCATTGCTACCCAAGTTACAAGAATGTTTAGATCCAACATCACCTTTGTGACTACTAATTGTGACTCTCACAATATGTGACAATGTCCCACTATCCTTAACATCTAGATTGACCAATCGAGGCATAGACCGTGTTATCCTCGGTATAATCTATATCTTGAACTCCAAGTAGACTCACTCTAATCAAATGAGCTCAATATCTCATATTGACTTATTTGGGCATGGCCATGCACTTCGTGGTCTCACTCTATCAAGAATAAGCATGTCACCCCCGTCATATAGGAGGGATAGATCCCATCTACATCACTCACATCCCTCCGCATAATTTGTTACATGCCCAGTAATCGCCTTTATAGTCCACCCATTTACGGGTGACATTTGACGAAGCCAAAGTATGAAACTCCTTATGTAGGGAACCATGGTGACTTCAGGTCTAAGGACTAATAGTCATACTAATAGCGACATGAGAAAGTATATGACACTCATATAACGATCCATGATACTTTCTCATGGCGGGTCATTCAGTATACATTCTCCAATGCATACCCATGTGTCAACTTGATATCTCATATCCATGACTTGTGAGATCAAGTCATCATGTTGACCTACATGCTAGTCTCTACGCATTAACATTGTCCCTGAATGTTAATACTTGACTAGGAATGATTAAGAGTAGTGTTCTCTATATAATCTCATTATCGATTCAACCAATCGATTGATATAGATAAGAACCTACTACTCAAGGACATTATTATATTTAGTTATTTGGCACCAATACAAGTAAATATAATAACCATGTCTTTATAAATAGGAATATGATACAATAAAGTCTATAAAACAATCATCACATGATTGGCTCTTGGGCTTTCACTAACAATCTCCCACTAGCACTAGTGTCAATCACCGTAGTATCTAATACCCAATGACCTAGTGTGACCATCATGCTTTTTCTATGCCAATGCCTTGGTCAAGGGATCTACGATGTTAGCCTCTGTGGGTACTCTAAAAATCTTCACATCTCCTCTATCGATAATCTCTCGAATGAGATGGAAGCGCCGTAGTATGTGTTTGGTCCGCTGGTGTGAGCGAGGTTCCTTAGCCTTCGTAATTGCTCAATTGTTGTCACAATAGAGCTCTATGGGATCTGCTATCCTAGGAACCACCCCAAGCTCAGTAATGAACTTGCATATCGAAACTGCCTCCTTTGCTGCCTCAGATGCAGCAATATACTCGGCTTCTGTTGTAGAATCAGCAACTGTGTCCTGCTTTGAACTCTTCCAGCTCATAGCGCCACCATTCAAGCAAAACACGAACCCTGATTGCGATCTATAATCATCCTGGTCAGTTTGGAAGCTGGCATCGCTGTAACCCTTTATAGCTAGCTCCTCATCATCTCCAAATATCAAGAAATATTCTTTATTCCTTCTCAAGTACTTAAGAATATTCTTGAATGCTATCCAGTGATGCTCACTTGGATCTGATTGGTATCTACTCATCATGCTCAAAGTATACGAGACATCAGGACGAGTACACAGCATGACGTACATGATAGATCCTATAGTTGATGCGTAAGGGATCTTTTCCATGTGGTCTCTCTCCTTTATAGAAGAGGGACTTTGAGTCTTCGAAAGACTCACACCATGTGACATCGGTAGAAGTCCCTTCTTGGAATTCTGCATGGCAAACCGTAGTAATACCGTGCCAATGTATGTACTCTAACTTAGGCCAAGCAATCTCTTAGATCTATCTCTATCGATCTTGATGCCTAGAATACAGGCTGCTTCACCTAAGTCCTTCATTGAGAAGCATGTCCCCAGCCAAGTCTTCATAGACTGTAGCGAAGGGATGTCATTCCCAATGAGTAGTATGTCATTCACATACAATACAAGGAAGACAACTATATTCCCATTAACCCTTTTGTAGACACAGGGTTCATCTTAGTTCTTGATGAAACCAAACTGTTTGATCGCATTATCGAATCGAAGATTCCAACTCCGAGAAGCTTGTTTTAGCCCATAAATGGACCTTTGCAGCTTGCATACTTTCCCAGTATGTTGTGGATCTACAAAACCCTCAGGTTGTGTCATGTACACATCCTCGAGTAAGTTTCCATTCTGAAATGCAGTTTTGACATCCATCTGCCAGATCTTATAATCGTGGTATGCTGCAATAGCAAGCAAGATCCGAATGGACTTAAAAATCGCCATTGGAGAAAAGGTTTCATCATAGTCAATACCATGAATTTGCTTGAAACCTTTAGCCACCAATCGACCCTTATAGGTATACGCAAGTCCATCCATGTCAGTCTTTCTCCTAAAGACCCACTTACACCCAATGGGTTTGACCCCTTCAGGTGGATCAACTAAAGTCCATACTTGGTTGGTGTACATGGATTCCATCTCGGATCTCATGGCCTCTAGCCATTTCTTAGAAACTGGGCTCATCACAGCTTCCTGATAGGAGGTAGGCTCATTCTCAATGAGCATAACGTCATCATGGTCAGACAAGAGAAATGAGTATCTCTCAGGCTGACGACGTACCCTATCAGACCTGCGAAGAGGTATGTCTACATGAACAGGTGATTGTTCCACAACTCTTTGTGCAATAACCTCATCACCCACAACACTTTGTGGTTCCTGTTCAACCTCCATCAAGGCCTCATTGTTATGGTCCTTATCTTGAATTTCTTCAAGATCGAACGTACTCCCACTAGTTTTTCTAGAAACAAAATTCCTTTATAGAAAAACCCCAGTCTTTGCCACAAACACTTTCTGCTGACTGAAATATAGAAGTAATATCCCTTTGTATCCTTGGGATATCCAAAAAAATAGCACCTATCGGATTTTGGTCCCAGTTTGTCTGAGACTTGACGTCGAACGTAAGCCTCACAACCCCAAATCCTCATAAAAGACATCTTGGTATTTCTCCCTGTCCATATCGTATATAGTGTCTTTATCACAGCCTTGGATGGTACATGGTTAATGGTAAAGGCTGCTGTGTCTAGAGCATATCCCCAAAAGGATATAGGAAGATCTGTGTGACTCATCATAGATCGTATCATATCTAATAGGGTACAATTCCTCCTTTCGGATTCACCATTCCACTGTGGTGTTCCAGGAGGAGTGAGTTGGGATAGAATCCCACACTCAGCTAGATAGTCATGAAACTCATGGCTAAGGTATTCACCACCTTGATCTGATCGAAGTATCTTAATACTCTTGCCAAGCTGGTTTTGTACTTCATTCTTGAATTCTTTGAACTTTTCAAAGGATTCTGATTTATGTGTCATAAGATACACATAACTATATCTACTAAAGTCATCAGTAAATGTAATGAAGTACCTATAACCACCTCTAGCAGCAACATTGAAAGGGCCACATACATCACTATGTATAAATCCTAACAAGTCTGTTGCTCTTTCGCTGTGCCCACTAAAGGGAGTCTTGGTCATCTTGCTTAAAAGGAAATACTCGCATGTCTCAAATGATTCAAAATCAAATGAGTCTAGCAGCCCATCCTTATGGAGCTGAGATAAGCGACTCTCATTTATGTGACCTAAGCAACAATGCCAGAGATAGGTTTGGTTCAACTCATTTGACTTGAACCTCTTGGTACTTATGTTATAGATAGGTCTATCTAAGTCTAGAAAGTAGAGTCCGTTCATTTAAATAAACGAAAGTAGAAGTGCACTACAATAGAACATATCATTTAAATAAACTGAACAACATTTGTTCTTTATTATAAATGTAAATCCTTTCTTGTGCAAACAAGAAACCGAAATTATGTTCTTAGTTAAGGCAGGCACATAACAACATTCATCTAATTCTAGTAAAAGCCCAGAGGGCAGAGATAGATCATAAGTTCCTATAGCAACAGCAGCAACCCTTTCTCCATTGCCTACTCGTAGGTCCACCTCACCCTTTGTCAATGCCCTGTTATTTCTCAGCACCTGCACATTGGTATAAATGTAAGATGCACATCCGGTATCTAATACCCATGATGATGAAATAGATAGATTGACTTCTATAACATTTATACCTGAAGTAGAAGTCTCACTTCTCTTCTTCTTAAGATCTTCCAGGTATGCCTTGAAGTTACGCTTCCAGTGTCCAGCTTCTTTGCAGTGGAAGCAAGCCCCTTCCTTGGCCACCCCTCCTTTGGGTTTCAGTTCCTTACCTTTGCCCTTGGCTTGGGACTTTCCCTTACCTTTAGGCTTGCCCTTGCCTTTCTTCTTTTGTACCATCAAAATGGCGTCAGATTTTCCCTTCTTAAGGTTGAGCTCAGCAGTTCTCAACATGTTGAGCATCTCAGGCAGTGACTTATCAATTTCATTCATGTTGTAATTCATGACAAATTGATTGTAGCTTTGCGGCAAAGATTGCAAGATCAAGTCAATGGCCATCTCTTGGCCAAGGGGGAATCCCAATCTTTGTAGTTTTTTTACGTACCCAATCATCTTGAGTACATATGGACCTACGGGAGTCCCATCATGCATTTTGGAACCAAATAGTGCCTTAGAGACTTCATATCTCTCATGCCTTGCTTGTCCTTAATATAGTTGACGAAGATGTTCAACCATATCATAAGCATTCATGAACTCGTGTTGCTTCTGAAGCTCAGAGTTCATGGTCACGAGCATTAGACATGACACATCTAATGCATCATCTTGATGCTTCTTGTAAGCATCTTTGTCAGCTCGCGAGGCAGTGGCAGGAGGTGCCTCCGGAATGGGCTGCTCCAGGACGTACAATTTCCTTTCTTGAGTGAGAACAATTCATAGGTTCCTGTACCAATCCAGGAAATTTGCTCCATTGAGCTTGTCCTTCTCAAGGACAGAACACAGAGAGAGAGTGTTCTTGTTTGTCGATATAGTAATCTACAACATACAATGCAGAGAATTAATATCATATTCCTTTTATCATTTAATTAGGCCTTTAATCAAATTATGCTCCCACTGAATTATAGGAATTTTGTAGAATCGAGTTATGGATGTGGTCAAACCACATTACTAGATTCATACAAACTAGCTATAATTCTTGCGGGACAAGATCCACATCATACTAAGCCTTGAGTTAGCTTTGGCTAAATTGCCCAAGAGTTAGTACGATCGGTGGGTAACACATTATCGATTACATCTCTATGCAACTCTTGTTTATAGGATCAAGACCCACATTTACAAAAGACCTTGAGTTAGCTTTGGCTAAATCGCCCAAGATTTAGTGTAAATGCGATCCTATCCTATCTTTCCAACTGTTGGAATATGCCTATAGTTCTACTCGATCCAATTGAGTTAACTAGTTTTACTCAATCTAATTGAGCTTACTCTAACCCAAGTCGTGTTAGGTGGGACCAAGATTGTCCCTCCGCACCCTACCAAGATAATATGCGTTGCTCTGCTTTGGCAGATTCAACAACTACAAATGATCGAGGTAGTGATGGGTATCAAGGACCTGGTAGGCATTTACGAGTTGATTCGATTAAGATCTAATCTAATCGTAATGTGTATCATATATGCATTAAGGCCTTTATTATCCTATATTAGCATGCATCACATACATACATACATTATTCTAGCATGCATCATATACATACAAGCATTATTCTACTAGCATGCATCTCATACATACAAGCAAAATCAAATATATATATATATATATATATATATATATATATATATAATCAACTGTGATGTGGTCATGACTCTACTACGATCTTCTCAAGCCAATGAGAAGATCGGACGGTCAACCTAGGGCTAGCGGCTTCTCCAAGCGCTTCCTTTGACCGCCATGTGTTGTCAGCACCCTTCTCGTAACTTCGTCTACAAGTGGACTTTTCACCGCTCTATTTTGTACATTAAAAATATGAAACTCGAGTTATATTCGAGTCTAAAACTATTTACAACTAGAATTTCAAAAGAAGAGGTATGACACGCAGGTCGCATACACTATACAACATGCACAACCACAAAAACGGCACGCAGGCCGTATTATGAATTACAACACATCATAATCCAATCAAATTGGGGTCATTGGGACATGACAATCACAGAATTATACATAATTCTAAATTATGTATTTTTACAGAAAATTTCTATAATTTATCCTTTTTTTTCCATTTTTATGAGTCACCTCTCCGTAACGGTCCCGCTAAGCGGTTTCCGGACGTGATCGCGGGACAAGGCCCCTTTCGGGGATATGGGCAGCGCCCCTACTCGCAAAATAAACTTTGCGAGTGTCCCTACTACGATCCTACAGCGACTTAAGTCACTGTCCCAAAAACCTAAAGCGAGATCTCGCCATTTCGGAGAGTTTTTCTCGATGATTGAAGCCTGCAAGTGTCCCAACACTCGTTGCTTCGACTCTACGAGAAAAATACCCAAAAATTTTATAAAAATAGGAAATTTATAGAAACATAAAAATCCATAATTTTTATATCTAATATAAAAATTACAAAAATGAAACACATACATGCTTCGCACGTGGCTCTGATACCACTGTTGGACTTTCCGAGTAGCAAAAACCGCTTTTTGCGTTGCGGAAACCCCGAAAGTCCGGCCAAAGATCCGTGCGAAGATGTATTAAAACTAAAACATGTATGTGTTTAATAAAAACCCTAGATCTACCTTATATCAAGAAGGTGAGATCATTACCCTCGATGTGACGCCCTTCGCAAATCCCGCTCGTCCAAAAGCTTCGCCGGAACTCAAGAGCGTCAAGTGAACACTCCTCTATTGGTATCCACACAAGCAATAGGTGGAGAAAACACACCCTTGAGTGTGCTAGCACCCTATGGATTGTTCGGCCAAAGAGAGGGATGGGAGAGCAAGCTTGAGAGGAAGATGATCCAAGGATGAAGATGAAGTTGTGTAACTCACACAAATAATTCTCATCTAATGAGAATAGTGGCCGGCCACTTTTCTTAGGGGGGTTACATGCATGCATGTAACTCCTCCAAAGAGCCAATGGCTCTTGGTCTCCCTCATGAGGTGGCCCCACATGCTAAGTCAATGATGATGTGGAGCATAATCATTGCCCAGCCATGCCAAGTCATCATCATGACATGACATTTGGTCAAGTCAAACTTGACCTTTCATCTTCCCTCTCAAGTCAAGTCAAACTTGACCTCTTATCTCCCATGGTTGATCAAATCCAACCATTTGATTCAAGTCAATTTAATTTTATGAATCTCTATTCATTAATTTAAATTTATTTAATGAATCAAATCTAAATTATACTCATTCAACACTTGAATCAAATTGAGTCCAACTCAATTAGTCTAATTGGGATTACTCTTAATCAAATTTGGTTCATCCCATGAACCTAATCCTCATGGTTCATCATATGAACCTAATCTCCATCTAATTGCCCTTAGTGTGTGACCCTATAGGTTCTTGTAACGCTGACAATGTCCCTAAACCGATTTAGGAACATAAGCAATGAGCGGTATCTAGCAACACATCATTGCTACCCAAGTTACAAGAATGTTTAGCTCCAACATCACCTTTGTGACTACTAATTGTGACTCTCACAATATGTGACAATGTCCCTCTATCCTTGACATCTAGATTGACCAATCGAGGCATAGACCGTGTCTTCCTCGGTACAATCTATATCTTGAACTCCAAGTAGACTCACTCTAATCAAATGAGCTCAATATCTCATATTGACTCATTTGGGCATGGTCATACACTTCGTGGTCTCACTCTATCAATAATATCGATGTCACCCCCGTCATATAGGAGGGATAGATCCCATCTACATCACTCACATCCCTCCGCATAATTTGTTACATGCCCAGTAATCGTCTTTATAGTCCACCCATTTACGGGTGACGTTTGACGAAGACAAAGTATGCAACTCCTTATGTAGGGAACCATGGTGACTTCAGGTCTAAGGACTAATAGTCATACTAAATAGCCACATGAGAAAGTATATGACACTCATATAATGATCCATGATACTTTCTCATTGCGGGTCATTCAGTATACATTCTCCAATGCATATCCATGTGTCAATTTGATATATCATATCCATGACTTGTGTGATCAAGTCATCATTTTGACCTACATGCTAGTCTCTACATATTAACATTGTCCCTGAATGTTAATACTTGACTAGGAATGATTAAGAGTAGTGTTCTCTATATCATCTCATTATCGATTCAACCAATCGATTGATATAGATAAGAACCTACTACTCAAGGACATTATTATATTTAGTTATTTGGCACCAATACAAGTAAATATAATAACCATGCCTTTATAAATAGGAATATGATACAATAAAGTCCATACATCAATCATCACATGATTGACTCTAGGGCTTTCACTAACAAACCGAATTTAGCTACGTACACATAGGTAAACTACTATAGGTCCACTTACCATAACCTCTATAATTCATAACATTGATGAATGAATAGATAACAACAATGATAAATCATTTAAAGTGCAAAGGCAAGTATCAAGCAACAGAAAACTAGAGTGGAGTCAAGATCTAAGTGACAAAAATATGAAATCACATGCATCAGGGTTGAGCTACTACCTGACCAGGGTAGGAAATATTACCCACCTACTATAAAGCTTTAAATAATAAAATCTTCACGGCGGCGAACCTTTCTCATATCCACGTCCTGCAACATTGCAAATATAATCAGATTATTTTGCCAACTCTAGTATCAAGATCAAAACCTAATGGATTAAGCTATCCACTTAACTGATCACTCATAGCTGTATCAAAATATAATCCCATCCCAAATCAACTCAAGTTCCTACTAACCCATTCACAGCCTTAAAATGGTGCATCACAACCGAGATCGAGCTACTCCAGCTTGTTCCCAGCTCTCGTATAGAACACATACACCCACACAACACAACCTCACCGGACAACACCCTTTGCATCCTTCGCACCACCCACTCATAGCCCATAGTTACCCATTTTGGGGTCTAACCACCCTAATTGAAACACTTCGTTCAACCCAACCTTTTCTCACTCAGCCACAACCGAGCAAACCCCCCAAATCACAGTCGCACAATCGACAATTCTTTGCTCATAGCTACACAACCAGCCAAAACCCCAACTCATAACTGCACATCACCCACAACTCCTCACACAACAACCTCCAAGCTTACCTCAACGAAACAACCCCTTCACCGCCTCACACAATCGCACAGCAACCAACCAAGATTAACAATAGCAAAGAAAAGAAGGAGATAGATCAAGCTTACCAGCCCTAACAACTCCACCTGCAACAATCTCTTCCTATCCCCTGTTCCTCGAAAAAATCCACACTCAAGATCCCTTGCTCCGACGATGATCGGGAAGGACAAATCTTGATCGAATTACCGCTGACTTGAACTCTCGGCTACATGCTCTCGCCGTCGGCTCGTCCTTGGGCTCTGTCAAGGTTGATCACCGCCGCTTACCATGAGAAGAAAGAACGAGAGGGAGAGGTTGACTGTGGTGAGAAACAAGGACATGAGGGGGGTTGAGTCGCGAGGAAGACAGATTGCGTGGGAGAGGAGGGGTCATGTGAAGAAATCCGATAACGAGGAGAAGGAAATAAAGAAAGAAAATAAAGAATGCGGCTGGAAATGCTCGCGCAGAGAAGGATAGCAGAAACGGCTCAACCATAATGGAAAATGGGTCAGGTTTTAGACCCTATAAAGCTTAACCCTAGATTCGATTAAACCCATACCATTAAGCCTAGGTTAGTTTTAATTAAATCCCTAACCATTTTTTCCCAATAATTTTTATCACTCTTTAGCCATTTATTTGTAGTATTTTACATTCTCCTGCACTTAATAAATTTGGTTCCCAAATTTCATACTTGAATGTGAAAATTAATTCAAGCAAGTTTCTGACATAACAACATACCTCAAGTGAATAGATGATGGTATCGAGCTTAGATAGTATCTTCTAACTCCCACGTAGCCTCATTGGTATGATGCTACCATTCAACCTTTACAAGTCAGATGGTTTGTTCCACAACTGATGCTCCTTGCGCCCAAGAATTCGCACTGGAATCTTCTCGTAAGTCACATTAGGCTGAAGTGGAATCGGTACCTCTTTCAAAACATGATTAGAACGCGTCACATATTTCCTCAGCATAGAAACATGAAATATGTTGTGAACACCCGCAAGTGTCGAAGGTAAAGCCAATCGGTAAGCTACACCCCTAATCCACTCCAATATCTCAAATGGACCAATGTAGCGTGGCACTAATTTTCCTTTCAACCCAAATCTTTTGACTCCTTTGGTGGGTGAAACTCGTAGGAATACATGATCCCCGACTATGAATTCCAAAGGTCTTCGCCTCTGGTCTGCATAACTCTTCTGCCGATCCTATAATTCGGATAACCGTCATTTAATTATTTGCACTAACTTTGCATCATGCTGAATACTCTGTGGCCCCAACAACTATCGCTCCCCAACCTCCTCCCACAACATGGAAGATCTACAGGGTCTGTCGTATAAGGCCTCAAAAGGAGCCATCTGACTGGAGGAGTGATAACTATTATTGTAGGTAAATTCCACTAAAGAAATGTGATCCTTCCAACTGCCTCCGAAATCTATAACACAAGATCTCAGCAAATCCTTCAATGTATAAATTGTATGCTTAGACTGTCCATCTATCTGCGGATGAAATGTTGTACTGAGTCGAAGCTCTGTGACCATGGCCTGCTGTAGACTTTGGCAAAATCATGATGTAAATCGCGGGTCTCTTTTAGATATAATACTCAAAGGCACTCCATGCAACCTGATAATCTCTTGGCAGTACAACTCTGCAAGATGATCCAACGAGTTCGTCCCACGAATAGGCAGAAAGTGAGCTGATTTGGTTAGTCGATCCACAATCACCCAAATCGCATCATGTCCTTTACGGGTTATAGCCAATCCCATAACGAAATCCATGTTAGGGCAATAAACCCAAGTATGGTTTAAGGTTTTGATGTGTGTGGCAAATGTTTATGTTAGGATGTTTATGTGATTTGATATGTGTGTTGAAGTTGTGCAGGACTTAGTAATTCACACATGTGTTGGCTTGACGAAAGCATTGGTGGCTTCACCATCTCATGGCTCAGGTCTTTGAGTCGGTGAAGGATGACATTACGGAAGTCGTGCGCTTAGTGCATCTGAGGGACCGCCTGACGAGGAGCATTGGAGTGAAGCCAAGGAAGCAGACTTCAGGGCGAGACGCGAAGGATGACATTGCAAAGTCATGCGCTTGGTGCATCCGAGAGATGTGGCCAGACGAAGAGAGCTTCGGTGAGGAACTTCAAGGGAGATGAGAGAATGAGCGATTTCTAAATGGTAGCTCATAGGTGGACTTGGCCGAATGGCTAAGTCAAGTGTCGGATGCTCAACCAAGTGGGTTGAGGTTTTACCCGAAAAGTCGGATGCTTAAACTAGGGTTTGAGGTTTTATCCGACATGTGGTTAAGTCGGATGCTCAAACATTAGCTTGAGCTTTTACCCGACGAATGGGAGTGTCAGATGCTCAACCCAGTGGGTTGAGGTTTTACCCGACCGTCGGATACTCAAACAAGCCATTTGTTTGACGTTTACCCGACATCATTCGACTGTCAAGTATTGGCAGTCGAACTGGTCGAAGTCGAATTAAGTTCGATTGGTGTTCGGCTGAATTGCCCGATCATCAGTCGACTGCCAAAGGTGGCAGTCGACTGATGAAAATGGCGCGGGCACAGAACACTTTGTAGCCGACTGATTAGTCGACTATGGGGCGATCAGTCGAACTGATGAGATCGCTAGTCGACTGCCCAGGCGACCATTGGGTGACGATGACCATGATTTAGACAGCATCAGGAGCCATTACAAGAGCGACAGTCGACTATTGGGATGCGACAGTCGACTACCACATGCCCAACGGGAAGATTTTGCCCCTCTCTATAAAAAGAGAGGATGTGGGCTTTAGGAAGGGTAATGTTCATGCTCCTAAGTTCTCCCTAAGTGCACCACACGATTTCTACTCCTTCTTCTTGTTCTTATTGCAATCTTATTGTAAGAAGGAGTGCATTCTTGTAAAGAGGTTACCTCCACCTTGCTTGGGCAAAAGGAGAGATCTAGTGGAGTTGGTTAAGGAGTGATTCACCTGGAACGAATCATCCATGGATTAGTGGCAAGGGCCGTAAACCACGTTATATCTTCGGTGTTAGTGTTTGTGTTTATTTCTCTTTGTATTTGTCTTAATCATTTTGTTTAGCATTTATTTTCCACTGCGCTAATCATATTCGTAGACGATTAAGCAACCGAACGTCATCAACGATAAAGTAGGCTATTCACCCCCCCCTAGTCTGCCACCGATCCTCCAACAAGTGGTATCAGAGAAAGGAGCTTGTCACGGACTCATCGCCAATACAAGCACGACAAGATGGCCGAATCCAACATTCATCCACCCAAGTTCGAGGGCGACTTCACATGGTGGAAGAAAAGAATGGAGGTAATCTTCGAAACAGACTTTAATATAATGGTTATTATGGAATCCGGTTTCGATGTACCTAGGGTCAAAGAGGGTGAACCAATCGAAAAGTCAAGATGGACAAAGAAGCAACAAGAGGAGCACCTTGCAAACTCAAAGGCTAAGCATCATCTATTTAATGTGCTCTCTCAACAATAGATAAACTGAATTGGAGAGTGTGAAAGCACCAAGGAAATGTGGGAAAACTCATGGAGCTTCATGAAGTCACTTCCGAGGCAAAGCTTGCAAGACGAGATCTTTTCCGATCACAATTAAGCAGTATCAAGCTAGAAAAAAGAGAAAAGGTATTTACATTCTCGGTTTTAAGAAATCGTTAACAACTTAACAAGTGTAGGGGAGAAGCTCTCCAATAGAGATATGATCATGAAGCCTATAGATGCATTCCCCCGATCATCTAAGTGGAGCTCTATGGTGGATTCATTTTACATTTCCAAGAATCTAGAGGTAAGTACTCTAGAAGAATTCTTTTCAACTATAGAGTTACATGAAACTAGGCTTGAAGGTATAATAGAAGATCCAATCAAGCCATCAATGGGGTTAGCATTAGTCGCCAACAAAGGGAAGAAGAAGAAGGAGACTCCACCTTCGTCATCCAATGAAGAATCATCCTCTTCATCCTCAATGAATAGCAATGAAGAGGCCTACATTGTAAGAAAGGTGAGACGTGCATTGAAAAACTTTAAATTTAACAAGTCTCATGATAGGAGAAGGCCAAGAAGAAAAATTATATGCTATAATTGACAAGGAAAGGGACACATGAGAGATGATTGTCCCCTCTTGAACAAAATCAAGGTAGAAAGGAGAAATAAAGAAGACAAGAAGAAGGGGAGCAAGAAGAAGGAAGAAGAAAGAAAATCAAAAGAAAAAGGGAAGGCCAAGGCACACAACTTGAAGCCCACGTGAGATGATCCTTCATCATCGGAAGAGGAAGACATTGTCACCCACTTGGTGCTAATGGGAGTTGATGATGTAGAGTCCACCTCCTCCGAAAGAGAAAATGCAAGAACTAGCAAGGAGGAGAGCTCAAGTGAAGGGGGAGCATCTTCATCATCATCATCCAAAGGAGATTGGGTAAGTAAGGTAACTAAACTACCCTCCCATGATGTAGTTTCAATGATTACTAGCTTGACTAAGGACTTGTTTAGGGCCAAAAAGAAAAATAAATGCATGCTTGATGAAATTAATGCCCTAGAAGAAAAATTAAAATATGCATGTTTACATGATGATTGTATTTCTTCTAATGTTAATGATGCATGCTTAGTAGAAGAAAATAGGAATTTAAGGGAAAAGGTAGATTTCTTTACAAAGGCCTTAGAAAAATTTACAATTGGATCAAATACCCTAAACATGATTATTGGGAGTCAAAGGGAAAGCTTTAACAAGAAAGGCCTAGGTTATAAGGGAACCAAGAATGAAAAGGCCTACCATTGCCTAATTGCTAGGGGATAAATAAAAACTATAGTGGTAGCTAGGAAATGGATCCCAAAGGAGTACTTGGTGAACCCCGTTGGAAAGAATTTGTATTGGGTTCCCAAGTCAATCCTCAAGGGTTAGGAAAACCTAGGAAAGTCAACCATAAGTGGACTTTACTTATATCATGTTAAATGGATGACTTAGGATGATGTGGGTGATGATTTTTGACTTAGTGTTGGGTGATGATAATGTGTGACCTAGGAATTGAATGATGTACTTATTTTATCATGATGTGTAATTATTGATAATACTCAAATCATGATTTATAACACTTGATTTTATACTTGATAAATGACTGTGATTTATGATTTAGATGGAAGTGTTGGGTGATGACAATGTGTGACTCATGAACAATGCTTGCTTTATGATCATGATTGAGTAATGCTTAACCTTGATAGAAATTGCATGAAATTGATGGTTAAGTACAAATACCTTAGGTACATCTCACACTCACTATAGGCTAACTTGATTGAAAATATAGCATGGGTGAGATGTTAGGTTGATACAAATGGTCCATTAATGCTTATGGCATTTAGATGGTCATTTACATGTATCATGTCATAGCAATAATAGACCAATCATAGGGAAAGCATATGTTTAATTTATAAACATATTGTCCAAAGATCATGGTTAGATATTTCAAATGTTTTAAAATCATTTTATGTTTGATAATCTGTATGTTCATGGTTTAAAATGTTTCTAAGGAAAAACTAGCTTTAATGTTGATACAATGATTGAAGGTTTTTAAGACTTTTGAGTTTTTGCTAAATGTTTGAAAATTAAATGAATTTTCATGAAAACTTTTTTTTCATTGATAAAAGACTTTACAAGAAATGTGTTTTCAAATTTTCATGATTTTTCAAATTTTATATAATTTTTAATGCATTTTTGAATTTCAGTCCTAATCGATCGACAATCGATATATCACGATCGATGATTGTGCACGAGTTACGAACTGTTTTAACAAGTTTTGAGGCTGATTTTGATGTTTTTCTTCCTTTAGACCTTGATGTCATGTTATATAACATATGTTTAGTGTTTTTGATGGTGTCAAAGGGGGAGAAATGTTGAGTTTATATTAACCATGCTAGGGGGAGAGAATTAGTATGTGTTAAGGGGGGAGTGTTTCATACTCATGTTATTTTACATGCTTTTCTGCCTTATGTATTTTGTTAATGGTTTACCTAACTTAAACATGGTTGCCACACATCAAAAAGGGGGAGATTGTTAAGGCAATCAACCCAAGTATGGTTTAAGGTTTTGATGTGTGTGGCAAAGGTTTAAGTTAGGATGTTTATGTGATTTGATATGTGTGTTGAAGTCGTGCAAGACTTAGTCATTCACACATGTGTTAGCTTGACGAAAGCATTGGTGGGTTCACCATCTCATGGCTCGGGTCCTTGAGTCGGTAAAGGATGGAATTGTAGAAGTCGTGCGCTTGGTGCATCTGAGAGACCGCTAGATGAGGAGCATTAGAGTGAAGGCAAGGAAGTAGACTTCAAGGCGAGATGCGAAGGATGGCATTGCGAAGCCGTGTGCTTGGTGCATTCGAAGGATGTGGCCGGACAAAGAGAGCTTCGATGAGGGACTTCAAGGGAGATGAGAGAATGAACGATTTGTAAACGGTATCTCATAGGTGAACTTGGCCGAATAGCTAAGTCAAGTGTCGGATGCTCAACCAAGAAGGTTGAGGTTTTACCTGACAAGTCGGATGCTCAAACTAGGGTTTGAGGTTTTACCCGACGTGTGATTAAGTCGGATGCTCAAACATTAGTTTGAGGTTTTACCCGACGAATGGGAGTGTCGAATGCTCAACCGAGTGGGTTGAGGTTTTAGCCGACCGTCGGATGCTCAAACAAGACATTTTTTGAGGTTTATCCGACATCAGTCAACTGCCAAGTATTGGCAGTCGAACAGGTCCAAGTCAAATTGAGTTCGACTAGTGTTCGGCTGAATTTCTCGATCATCAGTCGACTGCCAGAGGTGGCAGTCGACTTACGAAAGTGGCACAGGCACAAAATTCTTCTTAGCTGACTGATCAGTCGGCTACGAGACGATCAATCAAAATGGTGAGATTGCTAGTCGACTGCCCAGGTAGCCATTGGGTGATGACGACCACGATTCAGATGGCATCAGGAGCAATTGCAAGGGAGGCAGTCGACTGTTGGGATGCGGCAGTCAACTGACACATGCCCAAAGGGAAGATTTTGCCCCTCTCTATAAAAAGAGAGGGTGTGGGCTTTAGGGAGGTTAATGTTCATGCTCCTAAGTGCTCCACACAATTCCTACTCCTTGTTCTTATTTCAATCTTATTGTAAGAAGGAGTGCATTCTTGTAAAGAGGTTACCTCCACCTTGCTTGGGCAAAAGGAGAGATCTAGTGGAGTTGGTTAAGGAGTGATTCACCTGGAATGAATCGTCCGTGGATTAGCGGCAACGGCCGTGAACCATGTTATATCTCCGGTGTTAGAGTTTGTGCTTATTTCTCTTTGTATTTGTCTAAATCATTTTTTTAGCATTTGTTTTCTGCTTCACTAATCATATTCATAGACGATTAAGCAACCGAACATCATCAATGATAAAGAAGGCTATTCACCCCCTCTAGCCGGCCACCGATCCTCCAACAATCCATAGTGATATGCTCCCACTTCCATTCCGAAATCGGAATTTCCTGAAGCAACCCAGCGGATTTCGGATGTTCAACCTTTACCTGCTAGCATACTAAACATCGAGCAACAAAGTCTGCAATATCTCTCTTCATACCATTCAATCAGTATAAGCATTTCAAATCTCGGTACATCCGAGTACCACCAGAATGTATAGCAAATCTCGAATGATGTGCTTCCTGTAACAACTTTTCCTTAATTGGATGCATGTCTGGAACACATAACCGTCCATGAAAATGAAGTACTCCATTCTCTTCACTCGAGAAATCCATCTATTATTCTAAGTCTATCGTGATGCACAAGAATTGCATATGCTGGTCACTGACTTGTGCTTCTTTGATCTTCTTGGCAATAGTGGATTAGGCAACCATAGAAACTAATACTCCTCGAGATGTTTGACCTTGTTCAGACAATCCCAACTCTAAGAACTGTCGAACTAGATCAGTAACTGTTGTCAGATGACTGGCCAGAACCCCACAAGACTTCCTGCTCAGTGCATCTGCTACCACATTAGCTTTTCTCGGATGGTAATGAATGGTTCAGTCATAATCCTTCAGATATTCTATCCATCGCCTCTATCTCAAGTTCAGTTCTTTCAGTGTCAACAGATATTTCAGACTTTTATGGTTTGCATAGATCTCAAAGGTAATCCCATACAGATAGTGTCTCTATATTTTCAAGGCAAAAATAATGGTTGCCAACTCCAGATCGTGCCACCACGATCAGATCGTAGGGTCTTGATACTCTTACCTTGACGGTTCTCCACATCAGCCTTGAATTCTTTGAACCTGTCAAAGCATTCAGACTTGCGGCGCATCAAGCAAATGTATCTATATCTTGAATAATTGTTTATAAAAGAGATAAAATATTCAAAACCACCTCTTGCCTGGATAGACATAGGACCGCACAAATCAGAATGAACCAATTCTAACACATCTTTGGCTCTATACCCCTTGGCCTTCAAAGGCCTCTTGGTCATTTTACCTTCCAAGCAAGATTCGCAGGTTGGGAGATCCCCCACCACTAATGAACCCAAAGGTCCATCAGCTATCAACCTTTGAATTCTGCTTAGGTTAATATGACCAAGCCTTAGATGCCAAAGATATGTTTGGTTCATTTGCGAAGGTTCTTTTCTCTTATTAGACTTAGAAGATGAGTTATTGACTTCTATATGCATCGTGAGAGTTTTTGGTTCAAGAGTATATAAATTGCCAACAAATGTACCAGAACAGATAATCTATCTATTCCTTTTAATAACCACTTTGTCATTAAAAGAAACAGAATATCCATCCATGAACAATTTAGAAACTGAAATTAAATTCTTTCTAAAAGTAGGTACATAAAGACAATTTCTCAAAACCAAAACTTTATTCCTATCAAAAGATAAATAAACGTCTCCCACTGCAATAGCCGCCACCTTTGAAGCATTGCCCATGAAGACGGTAATCTCTCCCTCAGCTAGTCGTCGGGTTTCCTAGAACCCCTGCAAAGTATTGCAGACATGATCAGTGGCTCCTGTATCTACACACCAGGTACCGGTAGATAACACCACTAAACATGTTTCAACGACTAAAGCAGAAGATTTACCTTTGTTCTGCTTTAGGTTGGGGAAATCTTTCTTCCCATGTCCAGACTGTCTACAAGTGAAGCACTTGCCTTTCGGCTTCTTCACTCTTCCCTGAGGTCCACCCGCCATTTTTGCTCCACCTTGTTTCTTCTTCTTTTTGCCTTTCGGCATAGAAGTAGAAACCTTCTGAGCAACAATGGCTTCCTGCCTAGTAGCCTGATTCTGGTATCCGAAAAGTTCCTTTTCCTCAGAATCATCCATAGGCCTAGGAGGACACTCATCGACAGTTAAGACACTATCCATATTTCTTTTCCAATCATTATTGTTTGGGGATAGTAAGTTTGTTTCCTTTAGTACCATAGTAAGTGGATTGAAAGTCATTTGAAAATCCTAAGAATCACAATGATCAAAATATTAGATTTCAAATATTATTGATTCCTCAAAACAATAAAATTCTGAAATCAACCAACACCTCAAATCACCGAGAATGTCGCATGCCACGCTGTGTGGACGTATACGAATTCTACATTTGTAAGAAGAGGTTTTACCCATTATTTTTATTATCTTGTCAACCTTACTTTTTGACAAATAAAATTAATAGTTGGTTCCTCTTTGGCCCTACAAATAAAAGCAGTGACTCCGATGGGGAGGATACTTTTATTTGCATCTAAGTGTGCACCATTACACGATACTAAGGGAATTATTTCGGATTATGTGCCTTACCGCTGTGGAAGTACACATGCTCCTAGATAATTTCCTATAACCATTATTTAACCTAGTGATCCGCAAACAAACCCGTCCGCAGGGAGGAAGACACTCAGAGCCGACACATAAGTTTGTTGCATCACACGTCAAATTGTAATGGAGGCCGCGGGTAAATTAATTAAAATATCCCTCTCCCACTTAGTAAATTGAAAATGAGGAATTTTAAAGCATACACAACATGCATATAAAACAAATAAGCAATAAATATGGAAAAAAATAGATTTTTTCCAACTATTATGGCATTGTTCTCCAATACGCATCCCGTCGTGTCGCCACCTCGTCCGCTCCATCTTTTCCCGTGCGCAAGTCACCAAAGAGATCCGAGTCGAGATATATCATTTTAATTTACATCCATCGATCCTATACTCCACGAAGGAGTGTACAAATAATCTAGATCGAAAGTAAACTAAAATGAGCGGCTAAACAATGTCGTATTTAATTACAAAAATTAAATACTAATCTAGCCTCATCAACCCCGAGGATTCAAATAATATACATACAATCACACACAAAACAATCACATACAATCAAATAGCCATAATAGTCGGATCTTATGCCTGCAACCAAAAAGTTAGCCTACGCACATCCTACTATTATCCGGCATACTCAATATATGATATGTGCATGAAAGTAACCGAATCCAAAACACACAAAACCAAAAACCGTGGCTCTGATACCAATTGTAGGTAGTTGCTTCGGAGGCTCATTGGCTCCCATGTCCCCGGATTAAAATTTTCACCAATGAAAGAACTAATCCGGATGGGATGAGTTTCCTTAGCACAACCTATTCGTCGTCGTGCTAACAACTTGAGTGATCGCTTGAACAAACTAGTTGTTCAAGCAACACAACTCTTCTAGTTGGTTAGCCGCAGAAGAGACGACGGACGGATTGTCGGTTTTTGTGTTTGTCTTCGGGGTCCATGATTATACAAAATATATACATACGCACACTTGTATAATCAACACATAAAAGAACATGCTAAGATCAGAAAATAAAGTTGTAAAACTTTATACCTTACAATCTTCTACCGTATGTCCTATCCTCCTCGTGGACGACGTGTGGGCGAAGATCCTCCACGAGTAGAAGCCTTATAGATCGCGTTCTTCCCTTCCTTGTCCGCTGCAAACAATGAGAAGAACCAACAAAACCTTTCCTTTCTAGAACCGACCACCAAGCAAGGGAGTTTGATGCAACCGCCGTCCAAGGAACGAATGGATGAAGCGTCGGCCACCAATGCAAGGAGAACCGCCGGCCACCTTGGAGAGTATGAAGGAGTGAACGCCGACCAACCTTGAAGAGAGGTTGCTGCCGGCCAAGGAATAAGAGAGGGACCAAGAGGATGGGCGCCGGCCAAGTCTTGATGGAAGAAGATGGGCGCCGGCAACAACTTGATGGATGAAGATGGGCGCCGATTCTTGTCACAACGTTGCCGCCCAAGCCTAAGCTTCCAAACCCTAGCCGCCCAACCCAAACCCTAACTCCAATTGAACCAATTCTGTTTGCCTCCCAACCTAAGCCCTCTATTTATAGAATTGGGCTTAAGCCTCCTTTAATCTCCACTGTCGGATCTAGGGATTTAATCTCCACCGTCGGATCTAGGGTTTTATCCCAACCGTCGGATCTAGGATTTCATCCCAACCATCGGATCTAGGGTTTCATCCCAACCGTCAGATCTAGGGATTTAATCCCAACCGTCGATTCTAGGGTTTCATCCTAACCGTCGGATCTAGGGATTTAATCCCAACCGTCGATTCTAGAGTTTTGTTTTACATTCTTGGATCTAGACTTCACAAGGATTATATTAGGCTATGATAGGGACCATAAGGAGGAGTTGGATCTTGGCCACCCGATGGATCGGAACCACACAAACTTGATCCATCAATGATGTTCCATTCCACTAGAGGATCATCATTGAACTACCTCACCAACCCCCATAAATCAATATGGGCTCCATATATTTTTTGTACATCCATCTCCCCGTGTTTAAGATATCGAATGTCCGTCAATTAATTGATTTACTGACCATCAATTAATTAACATCTAATTCCTCGAGTAGTACCACTCAACCTTATCATCATGTTGACTAAGTCAACCAGCTGGGTTTACATGATGAACCTTATGAGCTCCTCAAGGGGACATCATCAACCTAGTATATAGGACACGGTTTCCTCCTATAAACAACGACACACCATGTAAATAATATCATTTCCCAACTTACCGGGCATATTGATTTAATCCATCTAATCTCACCCTCTGGTAAATCAAAGAAATAAATACTAAGTACATGTGCCCGTTATTATATCGGGATTAAGAGCATGTACAACATAATATCCGAGGTCCGATTCAATTATGTAGTCAGCAATTAATTAAATCACCTCTATGTCGGTCCTGCTCAATACACCTAAGTGTACTAGTGTAACTCTATGTTCAAGACAAAACAATACCAAGCTACACTACAACCATGCCAATGGTTTGTCCAAAATCATCTTGGTTGTGAGCCTCTACTTATATTTTACAAGGGACTGATAACATGATCTTCTGTGCCACACCAAGCACCATGTTATCTATAATGTAAAATATTAGACAATATGCACACACATATAATAAATATATAAAGTGCAAACAATGATCATGTGATTCTTATTCCAAAATAAAATATTCATACAAAAAGAGCTAAGGTTTCAGTATACATTCCAACAGGACCATCATGGAGAGCATAAGGAAGGTCTTGGCCAAAAGTTTCATGTAGCTTTTTTTTAATAACTTCAATCGAAACAACTTATATGTAGGTGAGGGGATACTTACATCCTTCGCTTTGTTTAATAGTTGGAAAAAAACCCCAAGTGATGCCAAACTAGAGCCTTCTTCTTTCTTGGTTAGTTTTCGGAAAATGGAAGAGGGGAAGGAGTAGGTTTTCGGTGAGGAAGAAGAAGAGAAGGAGAGAATGATAACTTTGTTTTCTCATGTCTCCTCATTCCCCTATTTATTCACTTGAAGGTGTCCCTTAGCCTCCCTTACCCTTATCTATCATTTCTCATACCCTTCTAATAGCACAACCCTACTGGGCTTCTGGTTATTGGGTGCATCTTAAGGTTTAGCTATCTACTTGGGGTTTAGGGTTCAAACCCTGGGCCTTGCATCCTTTTTGGCTCTATTTTCTTTTAGTTTTGAAAGAGCCCACATAAAGCCCATTATAATCATGCAAAAATTCTTGTAAAATTGCTAGGAATTTTACGGGCGTTACAATCCTTCATACCTTTTAAAAGTTTCATCCTCAAAACTTAGAATAACTCTGGGTACTTATGCTTCATGTCCTCCTCGCATTCCCAAGTGGCTTCTTCGTACCGTTGATTTTGCCATAGGACCTTCACTAAAGGCACCTCTTTATTCCTTAGTCTTTTGACTTCTCGGTCTAGTATCTGGATAGGCCGACTTTCATAACTCAGGTCCTCTTGAACTTGCACTGTTTGTGGCTCGATCACTTGGTCTGCACTATGAATGCACTTCTTGAGCATCGAAACGTGGAACACATTGTGAATAGCCGACATCTCTTAAGGCAGCTCTAGCTCGTAAGCTACCTTGCAAACTCTCTTCAGTATCGGATACGATCCCACATAGCGCGGACTCAGCTTACCCTTCCTTCCGAATCTCATCACTCCCTTCATAGGGGCCACTTTGAGGAATACCAGATCCCTGACTTCGAATTCTAATGGTCTACGCCGCATATCTGCATAGATCTTTTGCCGGCTCTGAGAAGTTCCAATTCTTTGGCAGATATTCTGTATAGCTTGGGTGGTGTCGTCAATGAAATCTGTCTGAAGTCCCATCCCCTTCTTTTCACCACCCTCGTACCAGCATATAGGAGATCTACATTTCATCCCGTATAGAGCCTCGTAGGGCGCCATTCAAATAGTAGCTTGGTAGCTATTATTGTAGGCAAATTCTGCCAAGCATAAGTATCAGCACCATCTCCCTTTGAAATCCAGGGCACCAGCTCGTAACATATCCTCTAGTACTTGAATCACCCTTTCAGTCTGTCCGTCCGTCTGAGGATGGAAGGCAGTACTAAATAATAGCTTCGTGCCAAGGGCCTTCTAAACACATTCCTAGAAATGGAAAATAAAGCGACCATCTCTGTCAGAAATGATGGTCTTAGGAATCCCATGTAATCTGATAATTTCCCTAACATATAATTGAGCCAATTGCTCCGTCGAATAGGTCATCTTGATTGCTAAGAAGTGGGCAGACTTCGTCAATCTGTCCACAATTACCCATATAGCGTCATATCCGTTCGTCGTCTTGGGCAGTCCTGAGATGAAATCCATAGAAATATCTTCCCATTTCCATTCTGGAATTTGGATCAGCTGCAGTGTTCCTCTAGGTCTCTAGTGTTCTGCTTTAACCCTCTGGCAGGTTAGGCAGGAACTGACATACTGAGCCGCATATCTTTTCATACCGAACCACCAGAATTTCCTTTTCAGATCTTGGTACATCTTGGTGGTTCCAGGATGCAACGCATAAGGCATTCCGTGAGCTTCCTCAAATATCTTCTTCCGTAATTCTGGACCATCGGGAATACACAAGCGATCTGTAAGATCCCAAATTTTAGTTACTATATTTTTATTTAAAGGATATATATATATATATATATATATATATATAGAGAGAGAGAGAGAGAGAGAGAGAGAGAAATAAGAATAAAAAAATGAATAAATAGTTCGTAGTCGAGGCTTGAACCATGAACCATTGATTTGGGGGAATAGTCTTCCCACCACTAAGTCAAAAGATTACCAATGAGTAGAATATAACAGAATATATCTATTGGTAGAAAAAAAGAAAGAAGTTAATTAATCTAGCTGATCATTTAAAGGGATAATTAGGTTAAGAAAAGTCCTAATATATATATATATATATATTTCTTTTCTTTCCTCTCTCTAAAACCTCACGTCGACCTCTCTCTCTCTCTCTCTCTCTCTCTCGCTCGCTCATTTTTCCTCCAGCCACCGAATAGCCTTCTCCCCTCTCCTTCCCAAACCCTCTGACCTTATCTGCGTGGTGTTGCGCCGATTGCGAGAGCAAGAGTTCCTGCGTGGTGCGCCGCCGAGGACAAGGGAACGAGTCCGATAAAGAGCGGTGACGAAGAGGAGGATTGGAAAGAAGGAAGTTGTCAAAGCAAGGAAGAAGGTTGTCTTCTCTTTATATAATTCAAGAGGGGATTTTCAAGAGGGACTTGGTAGAGGATCACGCTAAAGCAAGGAAACACGTAGGAGGTCTTCTCTTGCGAAGTCTAACGGTATAAATTGGTGAAAAAGCGTAGAATGTAAGAATTCCCTCACCTGCAGTATAAGTGTTTACGATGTAATGCTGTATGCTTGATTTTGAACGAAAGAATCTAGAACTATGTGTAGAAGGTTCGGCTAATAGGATTAGAGAAATTATTCTTGTTGAAATTCTTCCATGTTATGCATGTTAGATGATGATTTCTATTTATGTTAGCTTAATTTTCCTTATGTCACTACCTTATGCCATGTTAAATTGTACTCATGCCGATTTATGTTATGCTACATGCTTATGTTTTCACCCATATTAGGCATGACTCACGTATATGAAATGTCTAATAAATGTTTCCCTAAGAGTGGGGACAAGAACACTCTTTAGGACAAAGAACATGTATGTTATTTTACTTTATGCATGGCTTGTACCGGACCCTAATAAGGTCCACGGGATGGACTCCAAGGTTGCCCCTAGGTCGACGGACATAGTACGGACCTAGTAACCTAGTATGTTCGGGATTAGCTACCTCAGATCTATTTAGGATGTGCGTGAATGATGTATGTGGTACAATGCCGGACCCAATATGTTGAGATTATGTTTAAGTATATAAACTATATGTTTTCAAAGAGCATCCTGCATATACCATTTATGTTCATCGAATTATCATGTTTAGAGACAATGTACTGTTGCGATGAAAATGCTAAGTTTATGTTCTTTTCCTAAATTGATCATGTCTCTACTTTAAATAAATGTTGTGCTCATATGTTGTTTAAACGAACATGTCATTACTTTATGTTTAATTCATGATGCATATTTTTGTGAGTAGGAAAGGACCTTACTAAGCCTATGTGCTTACAGTTTACTTTCCTTGTACTGCAGAAAAGGGCATGAAATGGATAAATTAAAGGGAGCAGAAGGAGGGGCAAAGATGTGTGTGGCAGTGGCATGGTGGACGAGATCATTTTTCATATACGGATTTATGCATGATTTTCAGTTTATGTGTAAACTGTTAGGAGACGTTAATGCTTTCTATGGTTGTTACTCATGTTTATTTTTATGAACCTGGAAATGGTTAATACATGTTTAGTTAAATAAATTGCTAAGACCTTTTGCCATGATTAAATTGTTAGGTAGATTGGGTTAATGTAACTAGAGTTAAAAGTTGTAAAGTTTTTAAATGCTTCTGCTGTTACATGCATGATTGTATGATCACGTAGAGCCGCCGCCCGTCTATAGGATGTGTGTTAGGAGGATGGGAAGGGCGAGCGTTACAGGTGGTATCAGAGCCCAGTTATGCCTTTCCACTACACACACATCAAGCTTCCATCCTGTCGCTCCAAGTAAGACATTCTTTGCCTACTCTATTTATTTCATGTATGATATATATACGCTAAGAAATGTTTTTAGTTGGGTATGCATGAATATATGTAAGGATGATAAACTTATGTTGGCAATTTTTTTTTATCAATTATGAAGATAAGCATGGCCAGAAGACGCAGTAATGGAGTCAGTGAGACAGAATCTCCACCGGATCTTATGCAGGTGGTTACTGAACTCCAGCGTCAAGTCGCTGAACAACAGAAAGTTATAAATGCCTTAATGACTCAGCAGGGAAACCCTAGTCGACCACCAGGGGACCAGTAGGTGCATCCAGATAGGCCTGCAGCTACACCAGTACCACCAGGAGGCTCTGGCCCGATAGTTTGACCAGAAGCTTACCTGATCCAGTGGCAAAGGCTAAAATCGGAGAATTTCTCGGGTAATTGTGAACCATGGGATGCCTAGTCCTGGTTCAAAATGGTAGAAAGCATAGTAGCGCTGCTGGATTGGCCTGAACATGAAAAGATTAAGTGTGCATCCTTTTGCCTTTCTGGAGATGCTCGAATGTGGTGGGAAAGAATTAAAGCAAAGAGGCAAGTAAACCAAATGAGATGGACGGACTTCAAAGCTGAATTTTGTTAGGAATATTGTAATGGCTAGAGGGGGAGTGAATAGCGTCAATGTAATTCTTTCGCGTTTGTTTCTATAATTTCGTTAGCGCAGCGGAAATAGAAAAGTAATACAATAACGAAATGGACAAGCACACACAAAGACACGAAGATTTAACGTGGTTCGGAACCGCACGGTTCCTACTCCACGGATCGGGTTCGTACGAACCCTAGCGATGCCAATCACACACCACTATAATAATAACTCCTTCTCGGAACAATCCGGAGGCGGAGAAACCTCGTACAATTAATCTTACAACAATAAGATACTAATACAAGCAATTACAATAATGAAATACAATGCAAGTAAAGAAAACTACTTTACAATTGCCTTTGGATTGCTTGATTGCTTGGTTGCTTGAAATCACCTTGGAGACCCTGATTTGCAATAGCAAATTGCTCCAAAACCCTCAAGAAACCGATGTCAAAATTTTCCATCACGAGCTCCTTATAAAGCTTCAACCTGTGCTGGAAAAGGTCGATCAGTCGACTGATCGGGACCATCAGTCGACTGATGCCACTGTTGTCGTGAGACAACGGCTAGATGCACGCTGGATAAGTCCAACGGATCTACCATCAGTCGACTGATTGTGACTATCAGTCGACTGATGGAGTCCTCACTCGACCAGTCGAGTCTCGACTCCATTCTGTGGCCAATTTCTCGAGCACCAGTCGACTAATCACACGATCAGTAGATTGCTCGAGCCATCGATCATTGCCCACCTCCGCATGATCGCTAGGTTATAACCCGATCAAACCCTAGTTGATCGGGTCTAGTCGATACATGACACCGATCGGCACACCTCAAACATGAGGTTTTAACCCAAGTATGCTTCCCCCATACTTGCTAGACCACCCTTAGCCTAGACCTAAGCCTTCTAGCCACCTCCATCAGCCTCACACCTCTTGGATCCCTCCAAGTCATCCATGACTTGTTCATCCATCGCGCTAGCCTTCAGGTGCTTCCATCGGCTATGTCATGCTAACGGTGTCTACACCGCCAAGGCACATTGGACTTACGCCGCCAAGACTCCGCTTGGACTTTACGCCGCCAAACATTGGACTTATGCTGCCAAGACTCCCGCTTGAACTTTACGCTGCCAATATCAAACCCTTGGACTTCTCAAATGCCAAGACTCAAGCTTGGACTTCCCCTTGCCAACCCATGTTGGACTTTCCATGCCAAGAACATGCTTGGACTTTCCATGCCAAGACCCATGCTTGGACTTCCCTTGCCAACCCATGTTGGACTTCTCAAATGCCAAGACCATGCTTGGACTTTTCATGCCAAGTACTCAAGACTTGGACTTTACCAAATGATAATTACATTGTCATATGTTTTTGTCGAAACATCACTCAAGTCAAACTCGAGTCCTGGTCAATCGTGACCTGGGTCGATTGCACTAACAATCTCCCCCTTTTTGATGTTTGACAAAAACCAAACAAATGATTGAGTTAGAACACTAACTCAAATCCTTTACCAATTATCCAAAATTGGTAAATACTCTCCAAATGTTCTCCCCCTTTTGACTAACATCAAAAAGGTTTCCTCTCCAAGGAGGTCAATGTCTCATGTCCCAATGAGATCTTACAATCTCCCCCTTGGTCCAACAATACTTAGGATGCCTACCATCTTCCTAGTGATAAGTCCAATATCACTCAAGAGAGGAAATCCCATTTACTCTCCCAATTTCCAAATTGGGTCTCTCAAAAGTCCCATCAATTTCCCAATTGATGTCATATTCTCCCAATAACTTCTCCTCTTCAAGGAGAAAAACACATCCATCATCCCAAGATGGATACCTCCCCCTAAAGGCTTGCTCCCCCTTGACCATTGCACCAACAATATCCTTGGGAAGTCCCTAAGCCAATAGGAACTCTAAACCATCAAAATTAAGGTTAGAAATTAAACATTGAACTTTCCAACACCTTAAAATTGATACAAACCCTAAATACTTCTCCTAATCCATATCCAATGGATTTTCACCCTTTATAATGCTTCCCAAAGCATATCCTAGGGTTAGGAGTTATTAGGGACCGTAACCATAGCTGAAATCGGGTTAAACAACCTTGTTTACCCCGAAATCAGGCTACCAGTCGAGTGATTCAGAAATCACGATCATTGGCACCTCCATCGATCATTGCCACCAATGGCGTGTCGATAAAAATTTCAATTTGATTATCGAGTTAATTTCAGAAAATCATAAATAATTATACATATATCTAAAAATCACGAAATTTGATACATATAATACCTATGACCAATGCAATGGGTGAAAAATGTTTGAAAATTATTTTACCCATAAAATATTGAAATTGGCACAAAGTTCAAAACCATTGAAATTTTCAATGTTTTGGTCCTACTTTGTATCAACTTCATCAATGGTGATTGCTATCAAAAGATAGACTTCACTAAGGTTTTTCAAAATGATTTTAAAATGTTTTCAACACTTTATTTTGGATCATATTCCTTGGGCTCTATGTATATTACTTGTACACAAGCTTTCCCAATGATCCACATTTGAAATTAGATGAGTTTTAGTTCTTCTAGATGCAAAAACTATGCACCTTGAACTTAACTCATATCCTAGCATCTCACATGTATCTAGGGTGTATAAATACACATACATGTCCATTGGATGTGAGATGTGGGTTTTGGTTCATTTAATCTAGGATTTCATGCATTTTCTAAGGCAACTCTACTTGATTCCCTTATAAATGGGACTCCAAGTCATGTCATTGTCCTTAACTCAATTTTCAATTAATTTAATGCATGAAATGATCATGGCATAAGAGATGATATAAATAAGCATAAGCTCATAATCATGATGTCATGACATAAGATGAAATCTAAAAACACATGACATTTAAAACCTTAATCCTAAAACATGAACATGACATATAAAATGATTAAAATAAACATGATGTCATGGCATGTTATATGGCAAACAAAGCATGGCATATAAAATATATAGGTATAATAATACCTAAATTTTAATATTAGTTTCCATTTTTTGTGATTAAATATATTTTGCCACATTATCACTAGTTTTCCTAGTGTGCCAAAAACCCAAAATGGCACACTAACCGCTAAACCTAAATTGTGCCAATTTGATCACTTTATCAAACTTCATAATTAATATTGGCACATCCTAAGATCTTTTTAGGATTAGAGCTCAAATGTATTTTCAAGGTAACCATAACCTTGAAAATATCCTAAAGTGCCACCTTTACCATGGTTGAGTTAACTACTCATCCAATCAAGGTTGGCACACCCTAAACCCACCTAGCGTGAATCAATCACGCTCTTAGGAACCCAAAACCGATTTGAGCTCCTAGGGTTAATTAGATATTCCTTAGGGATAACCTCCCTAGATACCTTCCTAATGACCCTCCTAGGCTTATTAGCCTTGGTCATTTTGGTCTTACCTAGGTTGACTCTAGGGGTAACTCCCCTTGCAACCTTCTTAGTGGCCACCCTAGGTTTCTTACCAACCTTGGCCACTAGGCACAACCCTTGGTCAACTCTAGGGATGACTTCCCTATTGACCTTAGTTTTCCTAGAGTTTAGTTCTAATCAAATGGAACATTGTGATAGGTTTCCTTGGGCTTAGGTTTGCCCTTGGATGAATCTAATTTCCTAGGTCTTGATTTTTGACCATTTGACTCTAGGCTTTGACTTCTAGACCCTACATGTTGACCTCTTGACCCTTGAAATAGATTTTGCATTTTTGCAAGGGTCTTTTCCATCTTTTCAAGCCTTGACCTCAAGACTTGATTTTCCTTTTCTAGTTGCCCAATTTTAGAATTTTGATTTAATCCTTGGGCATTTGACTTCCTAGGCATATGCCTAGTCCATTTAGGATTGAAACCTAGGTGTTCTCCTATTTTATTGATAGATTCCCTAGGTAAAATATTTTTAGGGACATTAGTCCCAAATTTCTTCTTATTTCCTAAGTGGACACTCTTAGCACCTAAACAAATATGTTTATTATTTCTAGCATGCTTTTCATGTACAATAGCAAGACTATTAAAATTATTCCTAGCATGCTTCTTATCCCTAGAAATTGAAGGTGCATTAATAAATTTTACCTTAGGGTTTGCCTTGGAGGCTCCCCCTACTTGTGTTGCTCCTTCTTGCCCTTTCTTTTTCCCCCTTGGACAATGACTCCGGTAATGCCCCTTTGAGTTGCACTTGAAGCATATGATGTGCTCCTTGCCTTTTGATGTTGGGGAACCGACATCCTTGACTTTTGGTGCCGGTTGAGCCTTCTTTACCCTTTTTGGGCACTTACTCTTGTAGTGCCCAGATTCCCTACACTCAAAGCAAATTATATGATTTTTGTTTAAAACCGAATTGCTTGAGTTACCTAGAGTGGTTGTAGGCCCCGGAGTGGATTCTTTATCTCTCCCGGAGGTGGATGACTCCTCTTGAGATTGCCCCGGTGTGGAAAATGGTCTCTCCTCCTCAATCCTAGAAGTGGATGCTTCTTCCAATTCTTCCACCTTTTCTTTCTCCGATCCGGAAGTTGACTCCATCTCAACTTCCGATTCCTCACTTTCACTTGAGGATTAACTCTCTTCTTCATCCTCCTCTTCCAAGTCTTATTTGACCGATGATGAGTTTTCATGGAGCTTTGCCACTTGGCTCCATAACTCCTTAGCATCCATAAAGTCCCCTACCATACACACAATATCATTAGGGACCAAATCAAAAATAAAATTTACTACCTTTACGTTTTTCTCGAAGGCTTGAATTTGATCTTCACTCCATCTCTTCCTTTTGAGGAATCCACCTTTTTGTCCTCTTGGAAACTCAAATCCTTCCATTAATAGGGACCACCCCTCAAAATCTTTCATCATCATAAAGTCTTCAATCCTTTTCTTCCAATAATTGAAGCCTTCTCGTCCATAGGATGAATAAGGGACCGGTGTGTTGATGTCCCATCCTAATTGTTCTTGGACTTCCATCTTTACCCTCTAGCCTTTTGTCTTAGCTCCGGGCGGTTAGTCCGTAGAAGAGCCCCGGGCTCTGATACCACTTGTTAGGAATATTGTAACGGCTAGAGGGGGGGTGAATAGCGTCAATGTAATTTTTTCGCGTGTGTTTCTATAATTTCGTTAGCACAGCGGATATAGAAAAGTAATACAATAATGAAATGGACAAGCACACACAAAGACACGAAGATTTAACGTGGTTCGGAACCGCACGGTTCCTACTCCACGGATCGGGTTCGTACGAACCCTAGCGATGTCAATCACACACCACTATAATAATAACTCCTTCTCGGAACAATCCGGAGGCGGAGAAACCTCATACAATTAATCTTACAACAATAAGATACTAATACAAGCAATTACAATAATGAAATACAATGCAAGTAAAAAAAACTACTTTACAATTGCCTTTGGATTGCTTGATTGCTTGGTTGCTTGAAATCACCTTGGAGACCCTGATTTGCAACAGAAAATCGCTCCAAAACCCTCAAGAAACCCATGTCAAAATCCTCCATCATGAGCTCCTTATAAAGCTTAAACCTGTGCTGGAAAAGGTTGATCAGTCGACTGATCGGGACCATCAGTCGACCGATGCCACTGTTGTCGTGAGACAACGGCTAGATCCACACTGGATAAGTCCAACAGATCTACCATCTGTCGACTGATTGTGACCATCAAGTCGACTGATGGAGTCCTCACTCGACCAGTCGAGTCTCGACTCAATTCTGTGGCCGATTTCTCGAGCACCAGTCGACTGATCACATGATCACGATCGCTCAGCCATCGATCGCCCACCTCCGGCGGTCGCTAGCTCCATAACCCACAGTCAAACCCTAGTTGACTCGGTCCAGTCGACTGGCACACCTTAAACTTGAGGTTTTAACCCAAGTATGCTTCCCCCATACTTGCTAGACCACCCTTAGCCTAGACCTAAGCCTTCTAGCCACCTCCATCAGCCTCACACCTCTCGGATCCCTCCAAGTCATCCATGACTTGTTCATCCATCGCGCTAGCCTTCAGGTGCTTCCATCGGCTATGTCATGCTAACGGTGTCTACACAACCAAGGCACATTGGACTTACACCGCCAAGACTCCGCTTGGACTTTACGCCGCCAAACATTGGACTTATGCTGCCAAGACTCCCGCTTGGACTTTACGCTGCCAATATCAAACCCTTGGACTTCTCAAATGCCAAGGCTCAAGCTTGGACTTTCCCTTGCCAACCCATGTTGAACTTTCCATGCCAAGACCATGCTTGGACTTTCCATGCCAAGACCCATGCTTGGACTTCCCTTGCCAACCCATGTTGGACTTCTCAAATGCCAAGACCATGCTTGGACTTTTCATGCCAAGTACTCAAGACTTGGACTTTACCAAATGACAATTACATTGTCATATGTTTTTGTCGAAACATCAAAACATCACTCAAGTCAAACTCGAGTCCTGGTCAATCGTGACCTGGGCCGATTGCACCAACAAATTTTTCAAAGAATTCTTCCATATGCGAGTGACCAACAAGCACTACGATGATTTCACCGGGTTCAGGCAAGGTGACCTATCAGTTAACGAAGCGGTGAAAAGATTCAACTGACTCGCATGCCTATGCCCAGAGTTGGTCAGCACAGAAAAAGAAAGGGTCAGACTTATGCTGAAGATGCTCTTACCTGAGACAGCTCTGAACGTGGCCGGCGGAGTGAATAGACCACAGATCGCAGAGGAGCTGTTTAGTAGTGCCCTAATCACCGAGCACTACATGAACAATATTAACCAGGAAAAGAAGGCGCTGAGTGAAGGAAAGAGTCAAGGCCATCCAGGAGGACAGAAAGCTCAGGGTAACTGGAAAGGAAACCACAGTGGCAAGAGGAAACAATGGAACGACTCTAAAGGTGGTCCAGTGAACAAACAAGCCAAGATTCCCCGATGTACTACATGTGGGAAACCACATACCGGGGTGTGCTACAAGGGCACGAATAGATGCTACCACTATGGACTGGAAGGACACAGAGTCAAGGACTGCCCTACCCAGGTTCATGCACCTCCTTAGCAGTATGCCTAGTACAGGGGTGCTCCTTCACAACTACACCAGATGCAAGCTATAATAGAAGGTACCCGGATAAGCCAAGGGAGATTGGAAGCCCCGCCAGTTGCGACGAATGCCAGGGTTTTCTCTCTCACTAAGGAAGACGTGGCGAACGATTCTACTATTGTCACAGGTCAGATAATTATCTTCTGTTAGCATGCTACTATATTATTTAATACTGGTGCAACACACTCGTTTGTCTCTACGCCTTTCACAAAGAAGATTGACATACCCCCGCAAGTTTTGGATTGCGAGTTCTTAACGACCCTGCCCTTGGGAGAAGTGATGCCTTCTACTCATATGCTGCGACCCGCACCCATCATAATTGCAGACAAAGAACTCTACTGTGATCTTATAGTGCTCGGCATGCAGGATTATGATGTCATATTGGGCATGGATTTCTTAAGTAAGTACGGTGCTTCGATCAAGTGTCGTAAGAGAAAAGTGGTCTTTCAGCCTGAGGCAGAACCTATGTTTGAATTCATTGGAGAGCCAAGGAACAGAACCTATAAATTCTTATCACCTCTAAAGGCACGCAAGATGTTAGACAGGGGATGCACTGGGTTTCTAGCACATGTGGTTGATACAAGTCAAGCCGAGGACCAGAAGCTAGAAGATGTCAGAGTGGTATGCCACTACCCAGAAGTATTTCCTGATGAACTACCAGGGTTAGGCCCTGATAGGGAAATTGAATTTGAGATCGAATTAATTCCTGGTACTCACCCTATCTCTAAAGCACCTTACCGGATGGCACTGACCGAATTGAAGGAACTTCAGGGATAGCTATAAGAGTTACTCGACAAGGGTTTTATTCGCCCTAGTCACTCTCCAAGGGGAGCTCCGGTACTATTCGAAAAGAAGAAGGATGGGACTATGGGCCTGTGCATAGACTACCGAACGCTAAATAATGTGACGATCAAGAATAGGTACCCTTTACCACGGATTGATGATCTGTTCGACCAGTTAAAAGGTGCCACCATCTTTTCAAAGATTGACCTCAGATCTGGCAATCATCAAGTGAAAGTGAAACTAGATGATATAGCGAAGACAGCTTTCCAAACAAGATATGGACATTATGAGTTCATAGTCATGCCTTTCGAAGTGACGAATGCTCCTGCTATGTTCATGGACCTGATGAATTAGGTATTCTTGGCATTTCTTGACAAGTTCGTGATTGTCTTCATTGACGATATCCTCGTCTATTCGAGAAATCAAGAAGAGAATGCCGAACACCTGAAGATGGTATTACAGATTCTTCGAGAAAAGCAACTATATGCCAAGTTCTCCAAATGTGAATTCTGGCTCGATCAAGTATCTTTTCTGGGTCATATTATATCCAAAGACAGAGTTATGGTAGACCCAAGAAAGATTGAAGCTGTGAGTAACTAGAGCAGGCCAAAGAATGCTAGTGAAGTGAGGAGTTTTCTTGGATTAGCTGGCTATTACCGAAATTCATAGAAGACTTCGCCAGAATAGCAGCACCTATGACAGTTCTCACCCGGAAGAATAAGAAGTATGTATGGACAGAGGAATGTGAGAAGAGTTTCTTGGAGCTGAAAAGGAGACTTACAAGTGCTCCAATCCTTACTCTCCGAGAGAACGACAAGAGCTTCGACATGTACAGCGATGCCTCCGGATTGGGACTCGGAGTTGTACTTATGCAGAGGGGTAAAGTTATTGCCTATGCCTCTAGGCAACTCAAGGAACATGAAAAGAACTATCCCACTCACGATTTAGAGCTAGCAGCTGTGGTCTTCGCTCTCAAGGTATGGAGGCACTATCTGTATGGAGCACATTGCAAGATTTATACGGATCACTGGAGTCTGCGGTATTTCTTCACTCAGAAGGACCTCAATATGAGACAACGCAGATGGATGGAGCTCATGAAGGACTATGAATGTGAGATATTTTACCATCCTGGCAAGGCAAACAAAGTGGTCGATGCACTCAGCAGGAAGTCCAGTGTCACCTTTATGTCCTTATCGGTATTGTCTCGACCGCTGGCGAAGGAAATTATGCGCTATGGAATCGAGGTTATTTCCGGGCTGCTTTCGACCATGGCAATAATACCAGCACTATTCGATGACATATTAGCAAAATAAAGTAATGATCTAAGTCTCCAGAGGATCAAGCAGGAGATCCTAAAAGGAAAAGGCGAGGGTTTCTGTATCGCCAATAGCGGAGTATTATACCTTACGGATCGGTTATGTATCCCTAACGATCCGGAACTATGCAAAAAGTTATTAGAGGAGGCTCACGGAACCCCCTATTCTATGCATCCGGGATCCACCGAAATGTATCAAGACCTGAAAGAGAAGTTCTGGTGATCTAGTATGAAGAGGGGCATAGCTCAGCACGTCAGTACCTGCCAGACCTGCCAACAAGTTAAAGCAGAACACCAGAGGCCTGGAGGAGTTCTGCAACCGATCCAAATTCCGGAGTGGAAATGGGAAGAAATCTCTATGGATTTCATTTCAGGTCTTCCCAGGACTATGAATGGATATGACATTATATGGGTTATCATTGACAGATTGACAAAGTCAGCTCATTTCCTAGCGATCAAGATGACATATTCGATTGAGCAACTAGCTCAATTATATGCTAAGGAAATCATCAGACTGCATAGTATTCCCAAGACCATCATTTCAGATAGGGACGGTCGCTTCACTTCATAGTTTTGGGGATGATTTCATAAGGCACTTAGCATGAAGCTGCGTTTCAATACCGCCTTTCATCCTCAGACAAATGGGCAAATAGAAAGGGTGAACCAAGTACTGGAAGACATGTTACGAGCTTGTGCCTTGGATTTCAAAGGGAGTTGGTGCCGCTACTTATGTTTAGCGGAATTCGCTTACAATAATATCTACCAAGCTACCATCGGAATGGATCCTTATGAAGCATTATATGGGAGGAGATGTAGGTCTCCGATCTATTGGTACGAAGGTGGTGAGAAGAAAGAGATGGGATTTCAGACGGATTTCATCGACGATACCACCCGAGCGATATAGAATATCCGCCAAAGAATATAGACTGCTCAGAGCCGACAGAAGAACTATGCGGATCAGCGACGTAGACCTTTGGAAATTCAATGTCGAAGATTTGGTATTTCTCCGGGTAGCTCCTATGAAAGAAATAATGAGATTCGGGAAGAAAGGAAAGCTAACTCTGCGATACGTAGAACAGTACAAGATCCTGAAAAGAGTTGGCAAGGTAGCTTACGAGCTAGGACTACCTCAGGAGATGTCTGCTATTCACAATGTGTTCCATGTCTCGATGCTTAAGAAGTGCATTTCCAGTACCGACCAAGTGGTCGAGCCACAGGCAGTGCAAATTCAAGAGGACTTGAGCTACGAAAGTCGACCTATCCAGATAATAGACCGAGAAGTCAAAAGAATAAGGAATAAAGAAGTACCCTTAGTGAAGGTCCGATGGCAAAGTCAACGATACGAAGAAGCCACCTGGGAACGTGAGGATGACATGAAGCATAAGTACCTGAGTTGTTCTAAGTTTCGAGGACGAAACTTTTATAAGGTATAAGGGATTGTAACATCCCAAATTTTAGTTACTATATTTTTATTTAAAGGAAATATATATATATATATATATACATATATATATATATATATATATATATATATATATATATATATATATATATATTTATACAATCGGTGTGAGGGCGATAATATATATCGAGGGTGTGGGTTGAGATATATATATATATATATAAGAATAAAAAAATGAATAAATAGTTCATAGTCGAGGCTTGAACCATGAACCGTTGATTTGGGGGAATAGGCTTCCCACCACTAAGTCATAAGATTACCAATGAGTAGGATATAACAGAATATATCTATTGGTAGAAAAAAAAAGAAAGAAGTTGATTAATCTAGCTGATCATTTAAAGGGATAATTAGGTTAAGAAAAATTCTAATTTATATATATATTTCTTTTCTTTCCTCTCACTAAAACCTCATGCCGACCTCTCTATCTCTCTCTCTCTCTCTCTCTCGCTCGTTTTTCCTCCAGCTGCCGAATAGCCTTCTCCCCTCTCCTTCCCTAACCCTCCGACCTTATCTGCGTGGCGCTGCGCCGATTGCGAGAGCAAGAGGTTCCTGCGTGGTGCGCCGCCGAGGACGAGGGAACGAGTCCGATAAAGGACGGTGACGAAGATGAGGATTGGAAAGAAGGAAGCTGCCGAAGCAAGGAAGAAGGTTGTCTTCTCTTTAGATAATTGAAGAGGGGATTTTCAAGAGGGACTTGGTAGAGGATCACGCTAAAGCAAGGAAACATGTAGGAGGTCTTCTCTTACGAAGTCTAACGGTATAAATTGGTGAAAAAATGTAGGATGTAAGAATCCCCTCACCTACAGTATAAGTGCTTACGATGTAATGTTGTATGCTTGATTTTGAACGAAAGAATCTAGATGTAATGTGTAGAAGATTTGGCTAATAGGATTAGAGAAATTATTCTTGTTGAAATTCTTCCACGTTATGCATGTTAGATGATGATTTCTATTTATGTTAGCTTAATTTTCCTTATGTCACTATCTTATGCCATGTTAAATTGTACTCATGCCGATTTTGTTGGAATGTATACTGAAAGCCTAGCTCTTTTTGTATGAACATTTTATTTTGAAATAAGAATAACATGATCATTATTTGCATTTTATATATTCATTATATATGTGTGCATATTGTCTAATATTTTACATTGTAGATAACATGGTGCTTGGTGTGGCACAGAAGATCATGTTATCAGTTCCTTGTAAAATATAAGTAGAGGCTCACAACCAAGATGGTTTTGGACAAACCATTGGCATGGTTGTAGTGTAGCTTGGTATTGTTTTGTCTTGAACATAGAGTTACACTGGTACACTTAGGTGTATTGAGCAGGACCGACATAGAGGTGATTCAATTTAGTACTGACTACATGATTGAATCGGACCTCGGATATTATGTTGTACATGCTCTTAATCCCGATATAATAACGGGCACATGTACTTAGTATTTATTTCTTTGATTTACCAGTAGGTGAGATTTAGATGGATTAAATCAATATGCCCGGTAAGTTGGGAAATAATATTATTTACATGGTGTGTCGTTGATTATAGGAGGAAACCGTGTCCTATATATTAGGTTGATGATGTCCCCTTGAGGATCTCATAAGGTTCATCATGTAAACCCAGCTGGTTGACTTAGTCAACATGATGATAAGGTTGAGTGGTACTACTCGAGGAATTAGATGTTAATTAATTGATGGTTAGTAAATCAATTAATTGACGGACATTCGATATCTTAAACACGGGGAGATTAATGTACAAATAATATATGGAGCCCATATTGATTTATGGGGGTTGGTGTGGTAGTTCAATGATGATCCTCTAGTGGAATGGAACATCATTGATGGATCAAGTTTGTGTGGTTCCGATCCATCGGGTGGCCAAGACCCAACTCCTCCTTATGGTCCCTATCGTAGCCTAATATAATCCTTGTGAAGTCTAGATCCAAGAATGTAAAACAAAACCTAGAACCGACGGTTGGGATGGAACCTTAGATCCGACGATTGGGATGAAATCCTAGATCCAACGGTTGGGATTAAACCCTAGATCCGACGGTTGGGATAAAACCCTAGATCCGACGGTGGAGATTAAATCCCTAGATCCGACGGTGGAGATTAAAGGAGGCTTAAGCCTAATTCTATAAATAGGGGGCTTAGGCTTGGGCGGCATGTATTGGTTTAGAATTGGAATTAGGGTTTGGCTCATCCACAAGTGGGCGGCTAGGGTTTGGAGCAAAGTGGGCGGCAACCTCTTCCATCTTGTTGATTGCCGGCGCCCACTTCCATTGATAATTCCTTGGCCGGCGCCCATCCTAGAAGGCTCTCCCTTTTTCCTTGGCCGGCGGTTCTCCTCCCATTGGTGGCCGGTTCTTTTCCTCCTCCCTATTCTCCAAAGTGGCCGGCGGCAATAATTCTTGAAGTTGGTCGGCGAATCATCCAATTGTTCCTTGACCGGCGGTTGCACCAAGTTCCATAATATGGTGGCCAGTTCTAGATAGGAAGGATATTGTTGTTTCTTCTCTTTGTTCGCAGCGGACAAGGTAGAGAAGAAAGCGATCTAGAAGGCTTCTACTCGTGGAGGATCTTCGTCCACACGTCGTCCACGAGAAGGATAGGACATACGGTAGAAGATCGTGAGGTATAAAGTTATTTTAACTTTATGTACAGATCTGAGCATGTTCTTATTTGTTTTGATTATGCATGTGTGTGTATGAATATATATTGTATAATCATGGACCCCGAAGACAAACACAAAAATCGGCGATCCATTCGTCGTCTCTTCCGCGGCTAACCAACTAGAAGAGTTGTGTTTCTTGAACAACTAGTTTGTTCAAGCGACCACTCAAGTTGTTAGCACGACGATGAATAGGTTATGCTAACGAAGCTCATCCCATCCGGATTAATTCTTTCATTAGTGAAAATTTTAATCCGGGGACATGGGAGCCAATGAGCCTCCGATGCAGCCACCTATCAATTGGTATCAGAGCCACGGTTTCCGGTTTTGTGTGTTTTGAATTCGGTTAATTTTTTATGCACTTTTTCATATATTATATGTGCCAGATAATAGTAGGATATGCGTAGTTTAACTCTTTGGTTGCAGGCATAAGATCCGACTATTATGGCCATGTGTGTGTATGTGAATGGATGTGTGTAAAAATTTATTATTTGAATCCTCGGGGTTGACGAGGATAGATTAGTATTTAATTTTTGTAATTAAATACGGTATTGTTTTGCCGATCATTTTAGTTTACTTTCGATCTAGATTATTTGTACACTCTTTCGTGGAGTATAGGATCGATGGATGTAAATAAAATGATTTATCTCGGCTCGGAACTCTTTGGTGACTTGCGCACGGGAAAAGATGGAGCGGACGAGGTGGCGACACGACGGGATGCATATTGGAGGACAATGCCATAATAGTTGGAAAAATTCTGTTTTTTCCATATTTATTGCTTATTTTTTTTATATGCATGTTGTGTATGATTTAAAATTCCTCATTTGCAATTTACTAAGTGGGAGAGGGACATTTTAATTAATTCCCATGGCCTCCATTACAATTTGACGTGTGATGCAACAAACTTGTGTGTCGGCTCTGAGTGCCTTCCTCCCTGAGGACGGGTTTGTTTGCGGATCACTAGGTCAAATAATGGTTATAGAAAATTATCTAGGAGCATGTGTACTTCCACAGAGGTAAGCCACATAATCCAAAATAATTCCCTTAGTATCGTGTAATGGTGCACACTTAGATACAAATAAAAGTATCCTCCCCATAGGAGTCACTACTTTTATTTGTAGGGCCAAAGAGGAACCAACTATTAATTTTATTTGTCAAAAAGTAAGGTTGACAAGATAATAAAATTAATGGGTAAAACCTCCTCTTACAAATGTAGAATTCGTATACGTCCACATAGAGTGGCATGCGACATTCTCGGTGATTTGAGGAATCAATAATTTTTGAAATCTAATATTTTGATCATTGTGATTTTTAGGATTTTCAAATGGCTTTCAACCCACTTGCTGTGATTTTAAAAGAAAACAAACTTACTGGTCCAAACTACATTGATTGGAAAAGAAACCATTGGAAAAGAAACCTGGATATTGTCTTAACTGCGGAGGAGTACAAATTTGTACTCTTCGAGGTCTGTCCTTTTAAGCCCTCCGATGACTCTGATGAAAAGGAGATAGAACATTATAAGAAATGGGTTAAGGCAGATGAGATGGTGCAGTGTTACATTTTGGCATCTATGTCAAATGTCTTTTGCATCGACATCGCCATAGCCACTGACTTATGACATGATGTTCAATCTCAAGGAACTTTTGGACATCAGTAGGGCGGCTAGGCGAGAGGCTATGAGAAACTTGATGGCGACCTCCATGATCGAGGAACACCGTTAGGGATCATGTTCTCAAGATGATGGCTCATCTTAATGAGATGGAAGTCCTAGGAGGTGAGATCGATGGGAAACCCGGTCGATATCATTCTCGATCTACGCCTAGGAGTTTTGGCGATTCGCCTCAACTACAACATGAACAAAAGGTTGTATTCGTTGGCGGAGCTTCTGAGAACTCCGGTGTGGCGAGAGGGCTTTTTAGTGCTCAAGCCATGGTTCCTCTAAAGAAAGGTAAGAAGAAGAAGAAACAAGGTGGAGGCGAAGAAAGTGGCGATGGGACCTCGGCGAGTGAAGAAGCCGAAGGCAAGTGCTTCACTTGCAAGCATGGACATTGGAAGGCGGTGTCCTCGCCCGAAAGAACAAAGGTATATCTTCTTGTTTAGTTGTTGAAACATGTTTAGCGGTGTTATCTACGATTGCACGGTGTGTAGATCTGAGAGCCACGATCATGTCTGCAATACTTTGCGGGGTTCGAAACCCGACGACTAGGCGAGGAGAGATTCTAGTCTTCATGGGCAATGCTTGAAGGTGGCGGCTATTGCGGTGGGAGGCGTTTATTTATCTTTTGATAGAAATAAAGTTTTGATTTTGAGAAATTGTCTTTATGTACCTACTTTTAGAAAGAATTTAATTTGATTTCTAAATTGTTTATGGATGAGTACATTTCTTTTAATGACAAAGTGGTTATAAAAGAAATAGGAGATTATCTGATACAGTACATTGGTTGGCAATTATATACTCTTGAACCAAAAACTCCCACGATGCATATAGAAATCAATAACTCATCTTCTAAAGTCTAATAAGAAAAGAACCTTACATGAATGAACCAAACATATCTTTGGCATCTAAGGCTTGGTCATATTAACCTAAGCGGAATTCAAGGTTGATAGGTGATGGACCTTTGGGTTCATTAGTGGTGGAGGATCTCCCAACCTGCGAATCTTGCTTGGAAGGTAAAATGACCAAGAGGCCTTTCAAGGCCAAGGGTATAGAGCCAAAGATGTGTTAGAATTGGTTCATTCGATTTGTCTTGATCCTATGTCTATCCGAGGCAAAGTGGCTTTGAATACTTCGTCTCATTTATAGATGATTATTCAAGGTATGGATACATTTACTTGATGCGCCGCAAGTCTGAATGCTTTGACAAGTTCAAAGAATTCAAGGTTGATGTGGAGAACCATCAAGGTAAAAGTATCAAGACATTACGATCTGATCGTGGTGGCGAGTACCTCTTGGGAGAGTTTAGGAGTTACTTATCAGAGGCTGGGATTCAATCCCAATTGTCTGCACCTGGCACACCCCAGCAGAATGGTGTAGCGGAGCGAAGGAATAGGACTCTTATGGAAATGGTCAGATCGATGATGAGTTATTCTGAGTTACCTATTTCGTTCTGGGGGTATGCACTGGATACGACAATGTACACTCTGAACTTGGTTCCATCTAAATCAGTACCTTCTACCCCTGTATAATTGTGGACTGGGCGAAAGCCTAGTCTGAGAAATATTCGGATATGGGGGAGTCCAGCACATGTGCTGAAGGCTGATGCTGGTAAGTTGGAACCTCGTATAGAAGTGTGCATGTTTGTTGGCTACCCTAAGGGAACGAAAGCTGGTTTGTTTTATAATCCTAGAGATCAGAGGGTGATCGTTAGCACGAACCCCAGATTTCTAGAGGAGGATTATGTAATGAACCACAAGTCCAAGAGTAGGATTGTTCTTGAGGAGTTGACAGGGGAAGTCCCGACTTCAGTACCACCGGTACAAGAGGAGACACCACAAGTCACTGCACCGCGTGTCACAGAGCATACACAGGAGGCACCTCGTCATAGTGGGAGGGTTGTTAGACAACCCAAGAGATTCATGTTTTTGGGAGAGTCTTCGGACTTAGTCCCTGGTGAACATGAACCTGATCCCTGGACATATGACGAGGCAATCCAAGATAGAGATGTGGCATCTTGGCAAAGTGCGATGAATTCAGAGATAGAATCTATGGATTCTAATCAGGTCTGGGAGCTAGTAGAGCCACCCGATGGTGTAAAAACCATTGGATGTAAGTGGATCTACAAGAGAAAGAGAGGAGTAGACGGGAAGGTTGAGACCTTCAAAGCTAGGCTTGTTGCGAAAGGGTATACTCAGAAAGAGGGTATCGATTATGAGGAGACCTTTTCGCCGGTAGCTATGCTTAAGTCTATCCGGATTCTCTTATCTATAGCTGCTCATATGGATTATGAGATTTGGCAGATGGATGTCAAGACATCTTTCCTTAACGGAAGTCTTGAGGAGAACATCTATATGCAGCAACCAGAGGAATTCATTGCTAAAGGAAAAGAGCATCTTGTATGTAAGCTTAATCGGTCCATTTATGGATTGAAGCAAGCTTCTAGATCTTGGAACATCCGCTTTGATGAGGTAATCCAGTCATATGGATTTATTCAATGTCCGGATGAGCCTTGTGTATACAAGAGATGTGACGGAAACGTAGTGGTGTTTCTTGTACTATACGTAGATGACATTTTGTTAGTTGGCAACAATATCAAAGTGTTATCAGACGTAAGGGTATGGTTGTCCAAACAGTTTGATATGAAGGACTTGGGAGAAGTGGGACACATCCTTGGGATCAAAGTTATAAGGGATCGTAAGAAAAGGATGTTGTGCTTGTCTCAAGCTTCATACATTGACACTATCCTTGCTCGTTTTAGCATGCAGAACTCTAAGAAAGGTTGTTTACCTTTTAGGCATGGAGTTCCTTTATCTAAAGAGATGTGTCCCAAAACATCAAAGGAGATAGAGGACATGAAGGCGGTTCCTTATGCTTCGGCAGTAGGAAGCCTTATGTATGCTATGCTATGTACGAGACCGGATATCTGCTTTGCCGTGGGCATGATTAGTAGATATTAGAGTAATCCTGGACAGGGACATTGGACTGCGGTAAAGCATATATTGAAGTACCTGAGAAGGACTAGGGATTATATGTTGGTTTACCGGGCAGATCAATTAGTCCCTGTGGGTTACACGGATTCGGATTTCCAATCAGATAGGGACAAGAGTAAGTCTACCTCGGGGTTTGTGTTTACTTTTGGAGGTGGAGCCATAGTATGGAGGAGTGTCAAGCAGAAATGCGTGGCGGACTCTACCATGGAAGTTGAGTATGTGGCAGCCTCTGGGGTAGCCAAGGAAGCTGTATGGCTCAGGAATTTCTTGATGGACTTGGATGTGATTCCTAGTTTGCCCAGAACTATCACAATTTATTGTGATAACAGTGGTACAGTTGCAAACTCGAAGGAACCACGAGCCCATAAGGCGAGTAAACACATAGAGCGCAAGTACCACCTCATACGAGAGATCGTAAAGCGAGGAGAAGTTGCTGTCGCCAAGATTGCATCAGAGGATAACATGGCGGATCCATTCACTAAGGCCCTTCCAGCGAAAGCGTTTGATAGGCATGTAGAGGACATGGGGATCAGATGTATGGCAGAGTGATGACAGCATAGTCTTTTAGTATAAGTGGGAGATTGTTGGAATGTATACTGAAAGCCTAGCTCTTTTTGTATGAACATTTTATTTTGAAATAAGAATCACATGATCATTATTTGCATTTTATATATTCATTATATATGTGTGCATATTGTCTAATATTTTACATTGTAGATAACATGGTGCGTGGTGTGGCACAGAAGATCATGTTATCAGTTCCTTGTAAAATATAAGTAGAGGCTCACAACGAAGATGGTTTTGGACAAACCATTGGCATGGTTGTAGTGTAGCTTGGTATTGTTTTGTCTTGAACATAGAGTTACACTGGTACACTTAGGTGTATTGAGCAGGACCGACATAGAGGTGATTCAATTTAGTACTGACTACATGATTGAATCGGACCTAGGATATTATGTTGTACATGCTCTTAATCCCGATATAATAACGGGCACATGTACTTAGTATTTATTTCTTTGATTTATCAGTGGGTGAGATTTAGATGGATTAAATCAATATGCCCGGTAAGTTGGGAAATAATATTATTTACATGGTGTGCCATTGATTATAGGAGGAAACCGTGTCCTATATATTAGGTTGATGATGTCCCCTTGAGGAGCTCATAAGGTTCATCATGTAAACCCAGCTGGTTGACTTAGTCAACATGATGATAAGGTTGAGTGGTACTACTCGAGGAATTAGATGTTAATTAATTGATGGTCAGTAAATCAATTAATTGACGGACATTCGATATCTTAAAAACGGGGAGATTAATGTACAAATAATATATGGAGCCCATATTGATTTATGGGGGTTGGTGAGGTAGTTCAATGATGATCCTCTAGTGGAATGAAACATCATTGATGGATCAAGTTTGTGTGGTTCCGATCCATCGGGTGGCCAAGACCCAACTCCTCCTTATGGTCCCTATCGTAGCCTAATATAATCCTTGTGAAGTCTAGATCCAAGAATGTAAAACAAAACCTAGAACCGACGGTTGGGATGGAACCTTAGATCCGACGATTGGGATGAAATCCTAGATCCAACGGTTGGGATTAAACCCTAGATCCGACGGTTGGGATAAATCCCTAGATCCGACGGTGGAGATTAAAGGAGGCTTAAGCCTAATTCTATAAATAGGGGGCTTAGGCTTGGGCGGCATGTATTGGTTTAGAATTGGAATTAGGGTTTGGCTCATCCACAAGTGGGCGGCTAGGGTTTTTGGGCGGCTTGGGTTTGGAGCAAAGTGGGCGGCATCCTCTTCCATCTTGTTGATTGTCGGCGCCCACTTCCATTGATAATTCCTTGGCCGGCGCCCATCCTAGAAGCCTCTCCCTTCTTCCTTGGCCGGCGGTTCTCCTCCCATTGGTGGCCGGTTCTTTTCCTCCTCCCTATTCTCCAAAGTGGCCGGCGGCAACAATTCTTGAAGTTGGCCGGCGAATCATCCAATTGTTCCTTGACCGGCGGTTGCACCAAGTTCCATAATTTGGTGGCCGGTTCTAGATAGGAAGGATATTGTTGTTTCTTCTCTTTGTTCGCAGCGGACAAGGTAGAGAAGAAAGCGATCTAGAAGGCTTCTACTCGTGGAGGATCTTCGTCCACACGTCGTCCACGAGAAGGATAGGACATACGGTAGAAGATCGTGAGGTATAAAGTTATTTTAACTTTATGTACAGATCTGAGCATGTTCTTATTTGTTTTGATTATGCATGTGTGTGTATGAATATATATTGTATAATCATGGACCCCGAAGACAAACACAAAAACCGGCGATCCATTCGTCGTCTCTTCCGCGGCTAACCAACTAGAAGAGTTGTGTTGCTTGAACAACTAGTTTGTTCAAGTGACCACTCAAGTTGTTAGCACGACGATGAATAGGTTGTGCTAAGGAAGCTCATCCCATCCGGATTAATTATTTCATTATTGAAAATTTTAATCCGGGGACATGAGAGCCAATGAGCCTCTGATGCGGCCACCTATCAGATTTATGCTATGCTACATGCTTATGTTTTCACCCATGTTAGGCATGACTCACGTATATGAAATGTCTAAGAAATATTTCCCTAAGATGGGGACAAGAACACTCTTTAGGACAAAGAACGTGTATGTTATTTTACTTTATGCATGGCTTGTACCGGACCCTAACAAGGTCCACGGGATGGGCTCCAAGGTTGCCCCTAGGACGACAGACATAGTACGGACCTAGTAACCTAGTAGGTTCGGGATTAGCTACCTCGCATCTATTTAGGATGCGCGTGAATGATGTATGTGGTACAATGTCGGGCACAATATGTTGAGATTATGTTTAAGTATATAAACTATATGTTTTCAAAGAGCATTCTGCATATACCATTTATTTTCATCGAATTATCATGTTTAGAGACAATGTACTGTTGCGATGAAAATGCTAAGTTTATGTTCTTTTCCTAAATTGATCATGTCTCTACTTTAAATAAATGTTGTACTCATATGTTGTTTAAACGAACATGTCATTACTTTACGTTTAATTCATGATGCATGTTTTTGTGAGTAGGAAAGGACCTTACTAAGCCTATGTGCTTACAGTTTACTTTCCTTGTACTGCAGAAAAGGGCAAGGAATGGATAAATTAAAGGGCGCAGTAGGAGGGGTAAAGATGTGTGTGGCAGTGGCATGGTGGACGAGATCATTTTTCATATACGGACTTATGCATGATTTTCAGTTTATGTGTAAACTGTTAGGAGACGTTAATGCTTTCTATGGTTGTTACTCATGTTTATTTTTATGAACCATGAAATGGTTAATACATGTTTAGTTAAATAAATTGCTAAGACCTTTTGCCATGATTAAATTGTTAGGTTGATTGGGTTAATGTAACTAGAGTTAAAAGTTGTAAAGTTTTTAAATGCTTCCGATGTTATATGCATGAATGTATGATCGCGTAGCACCGTCGCCCGTCTATAGGATGTATGTTAGGAGGACGGGAAGGGAGGGCGTTACACGATCCCTGAGGTAGAGTACTCCACTGTCAGAGATATGAAATCCATCATCCTTTCCTTCTAGGACCTCTTGCTTGATCCTTTGAATGCTCGGGTCGTGGGCTTGCTTTTCTAATATATCGTCGAACAGCGTCGGTGTTATCGTCATGGAAGAAAGTTGTCCGGAAATGATTTCAACCCCGTAACGCATAATTTCCTTTTCTAAGGGCCAAGATAATACAGATAGAGACATCAAGGTGGCACAGGACTTCCTTCTGAGTGCATCGGCCACCTTGTTCGCTTTTCCTTGATGGTAGAAGATCTCGCAGTCATAATCCTTGATGAGCTCGAGCCATCTGCGTTGTCTCATGTTTAGGTCCTTCTGTGTGAAGAAATATTTCAGACTATGGTGGTTTGTATAAATCCTACACTGAGCTCCATATAGATAATGCCTCCATGTTTTGAGAGCAAAGACCACGACCGCTAGCTCTAGATCGTGAGTGGGATAATTCCTTTCATGTTCCTTGAGTTGCCTAGAGGCGTAGGCAATGACCTTGCCATTCTGCATGAGTACAACTCCGAATCCCAACTTGGAAGCGTTGTTGTACATGTCGAAGCCTTCGTTACTGTCCGAAAGAGCAAGGATTGGAGCGTTGGTCAGTGCTTTTCTAATATATCATCGAAATAAAGCTAGACTAGTTGCTAAAGGGTTTAGTCAAGTTGAAGGTTTAAATTACGACGAGACCTATGCCCCAGTAGCTAGATTAGAGTCCATTCGGATGCTATTAGCGTATGCTTCACATCGAGGATTTAAGTTGTTTTAAATGGATGTGAAATCAGCGTTCTTGAATGGATACATTAAAGAAGAGGTTTATGTTAGTCAACCCCCCAATTTCGAAAGTTTAGATAAACCTGACCATGTCCTTAGGTTAAAGAAATCCCTCTATGGACTTAAACAAGCTCCTCGAGCTTGGTACGAGAGACTTTCGGTGTATCTTAAGTCCAAAGGATTTAACCAGGGTGTTGTTGACCCAACCCTTTTCGTAAAAACCTTAGGTAAAGACATATTCATAGCCCAAATCTACGTGGATGATATTATTTTCGGAACCACCAACTCGATCCTACTGAATGAATTCATTTCACTTATGGAAGTGAATTTAGTAGGCGAGTTGAGTTTCTTCTTAGGTCTACAAATTAAACAAACTAAAGATGGAATATACCTACATCAATGCAAATATACTAGGGAATTAATTAAACGCTTTGGAATGCAAGATGCTAATATTATTAATACCCCAATGGCAACTAATGTGAATATAGACGAAGATGTAATCGGAAACTCAATTGATTTAAAATACTATAGAAGCGTAATAGAGAGTCTTCTTTACTTAACTGTAAGCTGACCTGATATCTTATTTGCAGTAAGTATGTGTGCAAGGTTCCAAACTTGTGCCAAGGAGTCTCACCTAACTCTAGTAAAGTGTATCCTTAGTGAAGGTAGGAAACTTCGTTTCTCATTTCAACTCGGTCGCTTGTTCTTGGCGATCCCATCGATGTCCCCAGATAAAAAAAATTTAATCCTAGACAAAGGGATCACCCAAGCAACCATTTCATCGTCGTGCTATTCGATTAGAGTAGTCACTTGAACAAACTTGTTGTTCAAGTCACCAACCTCTATTCTACGTATAGCAGCGGAATAGACGATGTACGGATCACCAACTTTTGCATTTATATTCGGGGTCCAAGTTATATTAGCCACAAAACAGAATAGATAACATACATATAATTGAAGAACAAATATAGACAACTTACAAAATAATATAAACAAATGTTATACCTCTTGATCTTTTATTTTATGTCCTTCCTCCTTTTGGACGTCATGTGGGCGACGATCTACCAAAAGTCGAAGCTCCTAGATCACCAATCTTCCTTCCTTGCTCGCTCCGAACAAGAGGAAGACTAAGAAACAAAACACTTCTCCTTCTTTCAACCAACCACCAAGCTCCAAGCTTGGTGCTTGCCGCCGGCCAAGAAGGAGAACAAGGAGAGTGAACGCCGACCAAGACTCTAAGGGAAGAGACCCTAGACTTCTTTCCACTGGCCAAGGAGAAGAGGGGAGGAGGTTTGGACGCCGGTAAAGGGAGAGGAAGCAAACCTTGGGCGCCGGCCAACTAAGAAGAGGAAGAAGAAAAGGAAAAAAACTTCCTTATTTGTGGCCGCCCAAGCCTCCAAAACCCTAAGCCTCTCAAACCCTAATCCTATTCCTTCTCTAATTCTCTTTGCCGCCCACCCTATCTTCTCCTTTTATAGAGTTAGGGATAAGCCTTGTTTTAATCTTCACCATTGGTTCTAGGGATTTAATCTCAACCGTCGGATCTAGAGATTTAATCTCTACATTTGGATCTAGAGTTTTGTTTTCATCCATTGGATCTAGGCTTCATGAGGTATTAATAGGCTACAATAGGGACCGTGAGGAGGAGTTGGATCTTGGCCACCCAATGGATCAAGCCCACATAAAGTCTGATCCATTAATGATAATCCAATACACTAAAGGATTTTCATTGATCTACCTCACCAACCCCCATAAGTTAATACGGGCTCCATATATTATTTGTACATTTTTCTCCCCTTGTTTAAGATCTCGAATGTCTATTGATTAATTAATTTACTGACAATTAATTAATCAACATCTAACTCCATGAGTAGTACCACTCAACCTTATCATCATGTCGGACCAAGTCCACCTACAGGGTTTACATGATGATCATTATCATCTCCTTATGGGGACATCATCATCCTAATATATAGGACACGGTTTCCTCCTATAATCAACGGCACACCATATAAATAATATCATTTCCCAACTTACCGAGCCTATCGATTTAATCTATAAATCTCGCCCATTGGTAAATCAAAGAAATGAATACTAAGTATATGTGCCCGTTATTATATCGGGATTAAGAGAATATACAATATTATATCTGAGGTCCGATTCGATTATGTAGTCAGCAATAAATCGAATCACTTTTAAGTCGGTCATGATCAATACACACAAAGTGTACTAGTGTGATTCCATGGTCAAGACAAACCAATACCAAATAACACTACAACCATACCAATGGTTTGTCCAATGTCATCTCGGTTGTGAGCCTATACTTATACTTTACAAGGAGCCAATAACATGATCTCCTGTGTGACACCACACACCATGTTATCTACAATGTAATGTATTAGACAATATGCATAACCATAAATATGAAAATAATGATCATGTGATTCATATTTCAAAAATAAAGATGTTTGTACAAAAGATAGACTTTTCAGTATACATTCCAACAATCTCCCACTTATACTAAAAGACTATGCTGTCCTCATACTGCCATACATAATTCCTCTTCCCTCCACATGCCTATCAAAGCTCTCGCTAGAAGGGCCTTAGTGAAAGGGTCTACCAGGTCATCCTCTGATGTAATCTAGGTGACAGCAACTTCTACCTCTTTTATGATTTCTCGTATCAGGTGGTACTTGCGCTCTATTTGTTTACTTGCCTTATGGGCTCGTGGTTCCTTCGAGTTTGCAACTGCACCACTATTATCACAATAAATTGTGATAGTTTTGGGCAAACTAGGAGTCACATCCAAGTCCATCAAGAAGTTCCTGAGCCATCCAGCTTCTTTGGCCGCCTCAGAGGCTACCACATACTCAGCTTCCATGGTGGAGTCCGCCACGCATTTCTGCTTGACACTCCTCCCTACAATGCCTCCACCTCCCAAAGTAAACACAAAACCTGAGGTAAACTTACTGTTATCCCTGTCTGATTGGAAGTCGGAATCTGTATAACCCACAGGGAGTAATTGGTCTGCCTGGTAAACAAGCATATAATCCCTAGTCCTTCTCAGGTACTTCAATATATGCTTTACCGCAGTCCAATGTCCCTTTCCTGGATTACTTTGATATCTACAAACCATGCCCACGGCAAAGAAGATATCTGGTCTTGTACAAAGCATCGCATACCTGAGGCTTCCTACAGCCAAAGCATAAGGAACCACCTTCATCTCCTCTATCTCCTAAGACGTTCTAGGACACATCTCTTTAGATAAAGGAACTCCATGCCTGAAAGGTAGAAAACCCTTCTTGGAGTTCTGCATGCTAAAATGATCCATAATGGTGTCTATGTATGAAGCTTGCGATAAGCACAACATCCTTTTCTTGCGATCCCTTATAACCTTGATCCCAAGGATGTGTCCCACTTCTCCCAAGTCCTTCATATCAAACTGTTTGGACAACCATACCCTTACGTCCGGTAACACCTTGACATTGTTGCCAATTAACAAAATGTTATATGTGTATAGTACAAGAAATACCACTACATATCCGTCACATCTCTTGTATACACAAGACTCATCCGGACTTTGAATAAATCCATAAGACTGGATTACCTCATCAAAGCAGATGTTCCAAGACCTCGAAGCTTGCTTTATTCCATAAATGGACCGATTAAGCTTCCACACAAGATGCTCTTTGCCCTTTTCAATGAATCCTTCTGGTTGCTTCATATAGATGTTTTCCTCAAGACTTCCATTAAGGAAAGATGTCTTTACATCCATCTGTCACACCTCATAATCCATATGAGCTGCAATGCATAAGAGAATTCGGATAGACTTAAGCATGGCTACCGGCGAAAAGGTCTCCTCATAATCAATACCCTCTTTCTGAGTATACCCTTTCACAACAAGCCTTGCTTTGAAGGTCTCAACCTTCTCATCTATTCCTCTCTTTCTTTTGTAGATCCACTTGCAACCAATGGTTTTTATACCATCGGGTGGTTCTACTAGCTTCCAGACCTGATTTGAATCCATAGATTCAATCTCAGCATTCATTGCACTTTGCCAAGATACTGCATCTTTATCTTAGATTGTCTCGTCATATGTCCAGGGATTAGGTTCATGTTCGCCAGGGATCAAATCAGAAGATTCTCCCAAGAACATGAATCTATTAGGCTGTCTCACAACCCTCCCACTATGACGAGGTATCACTTGTGTATGCTCTGTGACACACTGTGCAGTGACTTATGGTATATCCTCTTGTACCGGTGGTACTGAAGAAGTGACACCCCCTTTTAATTCCTCCAGAACAATCTTACTCATGGGCTTGTGGTTCATTACATAGTCTTCCTCTAGAAATCTGGCCTTTGTGCTAACGATCACCCTCTGATCTCTAGGACTATAAAACAAACCTCCTTTCGTTCCTCTAGGATAGCCAATGAACATGCATACTTCTGTACGAGGTTCCAACTTACCAGCATCAGCCTTCAGCACATGTGCTGGACACCCCCAAATTCGAATATGCATTAGACTTGGCTTTCGCCCAGTCCACAATTTTGTGGGACTAGAAGGCACTGATTTAGACGGAACCAAGTTCAGAATGTACACCCCCGTATCTAGAGCATATCCTCAGAATGAATCGGGTAACTCAAAATAACTCATCATCGATCTAACCATCTCCATAAGAGTCCTATTCCTTCTCTCTGCTACACCATTCTGTTGAGGTGTGCTAGGTGCAGACAATTGGGATTGAATCCCAGCCTTTGATAAGTAATTCTTAAACTCTCCCAAGAGGTACTCACCACCATGATCAGATCGTAGTGTCTTGATACTTTTACCTTGATGTTTCTCCACATCAGCCTTGAATTCTTTGAACAATTCAAAGCATTCAGACTTGCGGTGTATCAAGTAAATGTATCCATATCTCAAATAATCGTCTAAAAAAGAGACGAAATACTCAAAACCACCTCTACCCTAGATAGACAAAGGACCACACAAATCAGAATAAACTAATTCTAACACATCTTTGGCTCTATACCCCTTGGCCTTAAAAGGCCTCTTGGTCATTTTACCTTCCAAGCAAGATTCGCAGGTTGGGAAATCTTCCACCACTAATGAACCCAGAGGCCCATCAGCTATCAACCTTTGAATTCTGCTTAGGTTAATATGACAAAGCCTAAGATGTCAAAGATATGTTTGATTCATCTTCGAAGGTTCTTTTCTCTTATTGGAATTAGAAGATGAGTTATTAACTTCTATTACCATCGTGGGAGCTTTTGGTTCAAGTGTATACAAATTTCCTATTAATGCACCTGAACAGATAATCTCTCTATTCCTTTTTATAACAACTCTATCATTAAAAGAAATAGAGTATCCATTCACAAACAATTTAGAAACTGAAATTAAATTCTTTCTAAATAAAGGTACATAAAGGCAATTCTTAAGAACCAAAACTTTATTTTTCTCAAAAGACAAATAAACATCTCCCACTGCAACAGCCGCCACCTTCGTGGCATTGCCCAAGTAAATGGTAATCACCCCTTTAGCTAGTCGTCGTGTTTCCTAGAACCCCTGCAAAGTATTACAGACATGATCAGTGGCTCTCGTATCTTCACACCAAGTGTCGGTAGATAACACCGCTAAACATGTTTCAATGATTAGACCAAAGGATATACCTTTGTTTTGTTTCGGATTGGGACAATCCTTCTTCCAATGTCCAGTCTGCTTGCAAGTGAAGCACTTGCCTTTCGGCTTCTTCACTCCTCCCTGAGATCCTCCCACCAGCTTTTCCCCACCTTGTTTCTTCTTCTTCTTGCCTTTCGGCTTAGAAGTAGAAACCTTCTGAGCAATCATGGCCTGAGCCTGAGCAAGCCTTTTTATCGACTGGAGAATGATATCGACCTGGGTTTACCCATCGATCTCAGTTCAAAGGACTTCCACCTCATTTGCAGACTTAGGAGGACACCCTTCGAAGAGTACATATTTGTACTCCTCAGCAGTTAAGACAATATCAAGATTCTTTTTTCCAATCAACATAATTATGTACAATAAGTTTATTTTTCTTTAGTATCATAGCAAGTGGACTGAAAGTCATTTTTTGAAAAACCTAAGAATCACATAGATCAAAACTTTAGATTTCAAAAAATTATTGATTCCTCAAACAATAAAATTTTAAAATCAACCAACACCTCAAAACACCGAGAATATCATATGCCACGATCGTGTGGACGTATACAAATTCTACATTTGTAAGAGGAGGTTTTATCCATTAATTTTACTATCTTGTCAACCTAACTTTTTGACAAATAAAATTAATAGTTGGTTTCTCTTCGGCCCTACAAATAAAAGCAGTGACTTTGATGGGGAGGATACTCCTATTTGCATCTAAGTGTTCACCATTACTCGATACCAAGGAAATTATCTCGGGTTATGTTCCTTCCGATGGGGAAGTACACAAGCTCCTAAATAATTTCCTATAACCATATCCGACCCTGTGATCCATAAACAAACTCATCCAATGGAGAGGAAGGCACTCAGAGCCGACGCACAAGTTTGCTTGCATCAAATGTCAAATCGTAATGGAGGCCGTGGGAATTTATAAAAATATCCCTCTCCCACTTAGTAATTTAAAATTGAGGAATTTTCTAGCCTATGACATGCATATCAAACAATAAGCAATAAATATGAAAAATAAAAATTTTCCAACTATTATGGCTTTTGTCTTCAATATGTCTCCCATCGTATCGCCATCTCGTCCGCTCCTCCCTACGCCATGTACAAGCCATCCGAAGATCCGAGCTGAGAAAAACTATTTTAATTTACATCCATCGATCCTATACTCCACAAGGGAGTGTACATGAAATCTAGATCAAAAGTAAACTAAAATAAAAAGAGTGGCTAAACAATGTCATATCTAATTACAAAAATTAAATACTAGTCTCGTCAACCCCGAGGATTCAACAAAATATACAATTACACACATACAATCACATACACACATATGGCCATAATAGTTGGATCCTATGCCTGCAACCAAAGAGTTAACCTACGCATATCCTACTATTATCTGACACATATAATATATGAAAATTACATAAAAGTAACCGAATTCTAAACACACAAAATTGGAAACCGTGGCTCTGATACCACTTGAAGGTTTTGCGGAACCAAAGCTCTGATACCACTTGAAGGTAGAAAACTTCGCTTCCCACTTCAACTTGGTCGCTTGTTCATGGCGATCCCATCGACATCCCTGGATTAAAAAAATTTAATCCTAGAAAAAGAGATCACCCAAGCAACTGTTTCATCGTCGTGCTATTCAATTAGAGTAGTCACTTGAACAAACTTGTTGTTCAAGCCACCAACCTCTATTCTACGTATGGCCGCGGAATACATGATGTACGGATCGCCGGCTTTTGCGTTTATATTTGGGGTCCAAGTTATATTATCCACAAAACAGAATACATAACATACATATAATTGAAGAACAAATATAGAAAACTTACAAAAGAATATAAACAAATGTTATACCTCTTGATCTTCTATTGTATGTCCTTCCTCCTTTTGGACATTGTGTGGGCGACGATCTACCAAAAGTCGAAGCTCCTAGATCACCAATCTTCCTTCCTTGCTCGCTCCGAACAAGATGAAGACTAATAAACAAAACACTTCTTCTTCTTTCAACCAACCACCAAGCTCCAAGCTTGGTGCTTGCCGCCGGCCAAGAAAGAGAACAAGGAGAGTGAACGCCGACCAAGACTCTAAGGGAAGAGAACCTAGACTTCTTTCCACCGTCCAAGGAGAAGAGGGGAGGAGGTTTGGATGCCGGCAAAGGGAGAGGAAGCAAACCTTGGGCGCCGGCCAACTAGGAAGAGGAAGAAGAAAAGGAAAAAACTTCCTTATTTGTGGCCGCCCAAGCCTCCAAAACCTTAAGCCTCTCAAACCCTAATCATATTCCTTATCTAATTCTCTTTGCCGCCCACCCTATCTTCTCCTTTTATAAAATTAGGGATAAGCCTTGTTTTAATCTCCACCATTGGTTCTAGGGATTTAATCTCAACCGTCGGATCTAGAGATTTAATCTCAACCGTCGGATCTAAAGATTTAATCTCTACCTTTGGATCTAGAGTTTTGTTTTCATCCATTGGATCTAGGCTTCATGAGGTATTAATAGGCTACAATAGGGACCATGAGGAGGAGTTGGATCTTAGCCACCCAATGGATCAAGCCCACGTAAAGTCCAATCCATTAATGATAATCCAATCCACTAAAGGATTATCATTGATCTACCTCACCAACCCCCATATGTTAATATGGGCTCCATATATTATTTGTACATTTTTCTCCCCGTGTTTAAGATCTCGAATGTTCGTCGATTAATTAATTTGCTGACAATTAATTAATCAACATCTAAATCCATGAGTAGTACCACTCAACCTTATCATCATGCCGGACCAAGTCCACCTGCAAGGTTTACATGATGATCCTTATAACCTCCTCAAGGGGACATCATCATCCTAATATATATGATACGGTTTCCTCCTATAATCAACGGCACACCATATAAATAATATCATTTCCCAACTTACCGAGCCTATCGATTTAATCTATAAATCTCGCCCATTGGTAAATCAAAGAAATGAATACTAAGTATATGTGCCCGTTATTATATCGGGATTAAGAGCATGTACAATATAATATCTGAGGTCCGATTCGATTATGTAGTCAGCAATAAATCGAATCACCTCTAAGTCGGTCCGGCTCAATACACACAAAGTGTACTAGTGTAATTCTATAGTTAAGACAAACCAATACCAAATCACACTACAACCATACCAATGGTTTGTCCAAAGCCATCTCGGTTATGAGCCTTTACTTATACTTTACAAGGAGCCGATAACATGATCTCCCGTGTGACACCACACACCATGTTATCTACAATGTAATGTATTAGACAATATGCATAACCATAAATATGCAAACAATGATCATGTGATTCTTATTTCAAAAATAAAGATGTTCATACAAAAGATAGATTTTTCAGTATACATCCCAACAGTAGACTCTTCGATTATAGGACTAGGGAGTAGTTTGTGTTGAGTTAGAACATGTTGGTTCAAATATCTTTTTGTTATTGAATTTATATTTGCAATTGGCGTTTGGTTTAGAGTTATAACTATTTTTTTGGTTTTCTATCTACTGTGCTAGCCGATACGAGGGGTGACAACCCTCATATCTAAGATTTAAGAGAATTAAGGAGGAACCTAGTGGTTGGCCTCATCTCCCGTACCGTGGGTAGAAGGATGCGATAGAGTAGGAAATGCGCCCCATTTTTGACTTGTCGCAGGGATCGATTCGGCATCCTCGTACCGACTATCCCATCCTAAGTCCACAGGTCGACCTGGTAATGACAGAGGTAGCTTCCGATAGATGCGAAAACTCATTGGGGGAGTGTAGCTAGAAACCTAGACAAAATCCAATTGACAACGTGTTCTGCGACACACATACGAAACTGAAATCCTTGAATTCCATTCAAAGACTCACAACTAGTTTCTTTCTTCTTCCGTGTGACACTGTATTGAGTTGGGACCGTCATCAACCCTCGCAATCACAACCCTTAGATTTGAATTTCGAACAATAACCTCCACTTACCAAATCGGTACTCAAATCTCAGTCCCTGTGGGATCAATAATCTTTTTATTACTTGACGACATTCGTGCACTTGCGTGCATTTAGCATGAGCACATGCTTTGAGTCCTCGATGGTCTCCGTCGCAAGATTTGAGGTCGCGTTCGCATGTATCAAGTTTTTGGCACCGTTGTCGGGGACTGATTTATTTGATATCGAATCAAGAAGCGGATAATTGGATCGTACTTAGGATAGATTTATTTACTTGCTTTACTTTTATTTCTTTTGTTTATTTTAATTTTACTTCAGTTTTAGCTTTTCCACATCTTATTTTAATTTAAATTTATTATATCTTTATTTACTTCAGCATTTGAACTAACGATATTAAAACCCAGTTGATAGCCACGATTGATCAAGTTTTGGTTGGACCCTCAGAATTATTCATTGTATATGATTTATTTATCCCCTCTCAGTAAGGGACACTGAAATGTTAACACAGTCCGCTGGACCCTTGAGAGATTACATAGCGCCTAGACGGAAAGAAAGGAACTCCTGCATAACTATTCCAAGAATTCAGGTCATGAGCTGGGAAATAAACCCTGCATTGATTGCTCTTATTCAAGATAAGCAGTTTGGAGGGACTCATATTGAGAAGCCCTATCTACGCCTCGAAGAATTTTTGGCATATTGCGGCATAGTGCTGAAGGTGGGGAAACTTCGCTTCCCACTTTAACTCGGTTGCTTGTTCATGGCGATCTCGTCTTCGTCCCCGGATTAAAAAAATTAATCCATGACAATTAGGGATTACCCAAACTACCATTTCATCATCGTGCTATTCGATTAGAGTAGTCACTTGAACAAATTTGTTGTTCAAGCAACCAAACTCTATTTTACGAGTAGCCGCGGAATAGACGATGTACGGATCGTTGGTTTTTGTGTTTGTATTCGGGGTCCAAGTAAATTAGCCACATAATAAAAACATACAACATACAAAGAAACAAAAGGAAAGAAAAAACAAGATTTATACCTCTTGTTTACCTCAAGGTCTTCTATCGTATGTCTTATCCTCCTCTTGGACGTTGTGTGGGCGACGATCCTCCAAGAGATGAAGCCTCCTCGATCACGATCTTCCTTTCCTTGCTCGCTCTGAACAAGAGGAAGTATAGAAATGAAACTCTTCCCTATCTAGGACCGGCCACCAAGTCAAGAGACTTGATGTTGCCGCCGGCAATGAAATAGAAGAGGGAGAGGGTTCCGGCCAAGAGCTCTAAGGATAAACCCTATCCCTTGTTTCCACCGGCCAAGGAGAAGAGGAAGAGGGGAAGAGCGCCGGCAAAGGTTGAGGAGGGAGAGGGGCACTGGCCAAAACCCTAGGAAGAAGGAAGCCATGCCGCCCAACACTTCTAGCCGCCCAATGCTTCTCCAAAACCCTAGCCGCCCAAAACCCTAATCCCCTTTCAATGCTTCTTGCCGCCCACCCTTATGCCTCCTTTTATAGAGCTAGGCCTAAGCCTTTTTTTAATCTCCACCATCGGTTCTAGGGATTTAATCTCAACGGTCGAATCTAGAGATTTAATCTCAACCGTCGGACTTAGAGATTTAATCTCCACCGTCAGATCTAAAGATGTAATCTCTACCATCAGATCTAGTGATTTAATCTCCACCGTCGGATCTAGTGATTTAATCTCCATCGTCGGATCTAGAGATTTATTCTCCACTATCGGATCTAGAGTTCCATTCTCCACCATCGGATCTAGGCTTCATGAGGGTTTTAATAGGCTACGATAGGGACCATGAGGAGGAGTTAGATCTTGGCCACTGGTGTATGACTCAGATTGTTGTCTAAATGAGCTCAACCAATTTAGTAATACCGAATCCCCCTAACTAAAGTAGTATAGGATGACTCGAGTCGTCTCCCAACGATTGAAGACAGTGTACGGTAATTCCAGTGGTTATTGCAGTTTTGATTCTTTTTTTTTTAGATTGAATAGAGAGGGGGTGTTGTGTATTGATTCCTAAATCATCTAATCTCAAGGGAAAACAAGAAAGAACACTAAGCATAACGAATTATGTGCATTCTTGAAGTAAAGAACAATCGATGAGTAAATTAGTGCAACAACTGAATAAATGGAGAAAAACTAAAACCAAACAACATCTAGACTACGATAGGGAAATTCAACCAAACACTCAACAAGCCAAACAAATCTAATCAATGCTCAGAAATGTAAAAGAAGTTAGATCTAGTAATCTCCCTGTGTCTCTTGCCACAGGTAGAAGTGAAGTGATGCGAACTCCACGTTTTGTGCTCCTAAGAAGAGAATCCACGATCTTTGATGCTATCCAGAATAGAATCGGAGATGAACGGAACGAAGAGGAATCTCTTGCCTCCGCTCCGGTTGATGTGTGAAGTGGCTACAGATCGGAGATGAACGGAACGAAGAGGAATCCCTTGCCTCCGCTCCGGTTGATGCGTGAAGTGGCTGCAGATCGGAGATGAACGGAACGACGAGGAATCCCTTCCTTTTAATCTGATCCAGTCCCCCTTCTTTTTACCGCCTTCGATTCTTTTCATTTAAGCCCAAAATCTTCGCTAAAATTTTAACATTCTACTGCCAAGATGACATGCCCGTGTCATTTTGGTAATGCCCGTGTCGTGTAACGGAAAGAGAACGACACGCCTGTGCTCGGCTGTGTCCAAAACCCGTGTCATTTTGGTACTACCCATGTCGTGTAACGGACAGAGAGCGACATGCCTGTGCTTGGCTGTGTCCAAAACCCGTGTTGTGTAACGGAAAGAGAGCGACACGCCTGTGCTCGGCTGTGTCCAAAACCCGTGTTGTTTTGGCACTGCCCGTGTCGTGTAACGGAAAGAGAGCGACACGCCTATGCTCAGCTGTATCCTACAAGAAGACATCGAAAATGTTAAAAATCAATCCAAATTATGTAGGAATGATCATTATAGTCCAAAACAAGTCCTGCTCATAAAATGTGCTAATTCTCCACAATTAAACAATAAGAGGATAGAATCATCAATTATTAAAGCCAATATAAACTACCAAAACGAGTGTTATCAATTCCCCCACACTTATTCTTGCACGTCCTGGGCAAGCAAAGGGAACAACTTCCCCCTAAGTAACTCATATCGTTGCTTCAAAAGAAAGTAAAAAGTAGTTACTTAGGCTTATCAAGTTTATTTAGACCAAGGCACAATAGATCCGATTCAAACACAAGTCAATAAGCATGGTGATTTCAAACACATGATTAACTAAAACTTGATGCAATCCTCACAAGATATATGGTGCATAAGGTGGTGCTCTCACTCTCAATAGCATGTAAGTAAATGGGGTTCCACTCAATGCAACTAATGATGTTTCACTACCATATGCTTGCATATTTTCTACTCTCCATCACTAGATCATAAGTTTCCGTGACTCCAAAGGCTTATCATCATGAAATAAAACTCGTGGGAAATCACAATAAAACATAAGAAAGCAAGAGGGTGTGGAAAGATGATATGACAATGTAATAAAAAAGACAATAAACACTATCTGGGGCTTGAGGAATTTAGAAATTTCCGTTCAGTTTCAGACTTCCAAATTGCTTCCAATTGAATTTTCCTAATTATACGAATTGTAATTCCTGCATTTCAAACTCCTTCTGCTCAAATTCCCTAGCTGTGCCAATTTCTACAGATTATGTAGCTTCTTCTCCGAAATTACAGTTCCCTTTCTGCCGATTTGAATGTTGCAGAATTCCTAGAGTTTCTAAAATACCGCTCCAATTCCAACATTCCAGAATTTCTAATTCATTATTAAACTTTTATTTCCAGTATCTGGAAATTATGTTTCAACACTTCCAATTGGCTCAAATTCTAGATTCTTGAGATGAGTTTCTGAATCATGTTTAACTCCCAGAATTTCAGAACTCAATAACTACAGTCTCAAATTTTATATTATTTTTTTTTCTTTTTTTTTAAACACAGCTTCCTTTTTCAGACTTTCAAGTTGTTCAAAGTTCAGGGTCAAATGGCCCATCAATCCTCTGAATTTATTTTGAATTCCAACTTTACTTAACCTAGGTAACCGCCGGTCCAAGGTCCCAGGTCTGAAATGCCAAATGTTTGACAACAAAATTTCAAATTTCATTATGCGAAAATTCAGAATTCTGCAGCTTCCTCCAATTACAGAAAATTGGATTTCATCAGCCTTATAGACTATCCAGTTCCAGTGTCCTGACCTTTTCCATGATACCGAATAGTCCAGTAAACCAGGACACCAGGAAATCCCATATTAATCAGCTACAACTTTTTTTTTTTTTGGTTAATCTGATTTCTGCATAGATGTTGTTATCCTATGTGTCAATAAAACCAGTGCACTTAATACTCTATTATATCTGTGTGTACACATTTCTTCCCAGCTGGTATACAGTTTCCCTTTTCCTTAGTCCAAATCTCTCAACAAAGAAAATAGGACCTCAAAGGCAGTAAAGCTTAGTCCAACTCTGGTGATCAAGTGCTCATGCTACCCATTATATCTCACCTTACATTCAACAAGACAACAAGACAACAATAACCTCACATCCCCTAAAGATCTCTCACACTTAAAATTTGACTGTCTAGGGCAAGAAATCCAACAAGATAAATTGTTTGAGTCAATAAGAAGAAGGCATTTATACAAAGAGGATAGCGCAAGAGAAATTCCAAGAGTATAGATAAGATAGCCTTTATCATCATCATCACAACTTTTATGAAATTGTAACCTTGAGAAGAAACATAGCAAGTTCTAGAGCTCCAAAACAAGAGTGCATATCACACACAAGGAGAAAATGGCTAGATCCTTACTAGGTGTGTAAAATCATCAAGTACGATCAACCAATTAGCATCCATCACCACACTAATGAGCATATGCATGTAAAGTATCTAATCATGCCCTAGAATCCAAAAAACATGATAATCAAACTTAACTAACTTTCACATCCCCTAAAACTGATACGAGCACTCAAGGATTCTATTCAAAGATTTTATTCACTAACACATTTATGCAAACAAAAATAACAAAAGCATTAAAACAAAAAAGAACAACTGAACTCCCCTTTAAATTGGGTAGATGGGATTGTCTAGTGCTGCACATTCCAACACCGCATGCATAATTCCATCATGAAATTTCTTCAAGCGATGCCCATTCACTTTGAAGGTCCACCCATCTTCCTTGTCCTGCAACTCAATCACTCCATAGGGAAAAATATTAACAATATAGAAAGGACCATCCCACTTAGATCTCAATTTACCTGGAAACCATTTGAGTCTAGTGTTATACAATAAAACCTTGTCACCTAGTTGAAATTATTTCCTCATTATGTGCTTATCATGATATGCTTTGGTCTTTTCCTTATAAATCTGAGAGTTCTCATAGGCTTCAAGTCTTAATTCTTCCAATTCCTGTAATTGCATTTTCCTCTCAACTCCAGCTTGATCCATGTCTATGTTACATAACTTGACTTCCCAGAAAGCTTTTTGTGCTATCTCAACTGGTAAGTGACATGCTTTTCCAAACACAATCTTGAACGGTGACATTCCAATTGGTGTTTTGAAAGCGGTTCTATAAGCCCACAAAGCATCATCTAACCTTTTGCTCCAATCTTTTATGTCATGTTTTGCCATGTTTTTCAAAATCTGCTTAATCTCTCTATTTGATACCTCTGCTTGCCCGTTGGTCTGAGGGTGGTAAGCAGTAGCAACTTTGTGCATAATGCCATATTTGTTAAGCAGCATCTTCATGTGTCTATTACAGAAATGGGACCCTTGATCACTAATGATCGCCCTGGGCCACCCAAACCTACAAAAGATGTTTGACCTGACAAAACTAACAACCACAGATGCATCATCAGTCCTGGTAGGAATAGCTTCCACCAACTTAGACACATAGTCCACCGCCAATAAAATGTATGTGAAACCATAAGAAATAGGAAATGGACCCATAAAATCGATTCGCCATACATCAAACACTTCACAAAACAAAATAGACTGTTGTGGCATCTCATTTCTACGTCCAATATTCCCGACTATTTGACATTGTTCACATGTTCTAGTAAACTCATATGCGTCACGGAATAGACTAGGCCAATATAAACCTGAATCTAAAATTTTTCTAACTGTTCTTTGTGGTCCGAAATGTCCTCCACAAGATAAAGAATGGAAAAATGTAAGAACAGATTGAAACTCGTCGTTAGGAACACATCTCCTAATTACCTGATCGCTGCACCACTTCCACAAGTAAGGTTCATCCCAAACATAGTATTTAGCATCACATCTTAATTTGTTAACCTGTACTTGAGAGAAATTTGCAGGTATAACACGTGCAACCAAATAATTAACGATGTCAGCATACCATGGTACTTTCCCTTGCAGTGTCAGAAGTTGTTCATCTGGAAAACAATCTGGAATGGGTGTAAGCTCCCTATCTTGCATGATTCTTCTCAAATGATCAGCCACCATATTTTCCTTACCACTCCTATCGCGTATTTCCACGGCGAATTCTTGGAGTAGAAGTATCCATCTGATTAATCTGGGCTTTGCATCTGACTTCTTTAAAAGGAATTTGAGAGTTGCATGATCTGAAAAGACCACCACATGAGAGCACAATAAATATGAGAGAAACTTATTCAACGCAAACACAATGGCTAGAAGCTCTTTTTTCGTGGTTGTATAATTTGCTTGAGCAGGATCTAACGTCTTGGATGCATAATAGATAACATGTGAAGCTCCTTCAACCCTTTGAGACAACACTGCACCCACTGCAAAATTAGAAGCATCACACATTAATTCAAAAAGCAATTCCCAATTAGGAGAACTCATAATAGGAGCTGAAGTGAGAGCATCCCTGAGTTGGTTGAAAGTGTCCTTGCATTTTTCATCAAATCCAAATTCCACATCCTTTTGCAGTAAGCATGAAAGGGGAAGGGCTATAGCACTAAAATTTTGAATGAATCTCCTGTAAAAACCTGCATGACCAAGGAAAGCTCGAACCTCCCGCACGCATGCAGGGTAAGACAAAGAAGAAATAACCTTGACCTTAGTAGGATCTACCTCTATGCCCCTACTCGAAACAATATGTCCTAAAACAACACCATGTTCAACCATGAAATGGTACTTCTCAAAGTTTAAAACCAGGTCAGTTTCCACACATCTCTGCAAAACTTGAGAAAGATTATCTAAACATACATCGAATGATGAGCCATACACGATAAAATCATCCATAAATACTTCCATACAATGCTCTAATAAATCTGCAAAAATGCTTACCATGCATCGCTGGAATGTACCTGGGGCGTTGCAGAGCCCAAAGGGCATGCGTCGGAATGCAAATGTCCCGTAGGGGCATGTGAAGGTAGTCTTCTCCTGGTCCTCGGGTGCTATGCAAATCTGATAACATCCAGAAAATCCATCCAAGAAGCAGTAATGAGTCTTTCCCGCTAATCTCTCCAACATTTTATCAATAAAAGGTAGTGGAAAATGATCCTTCCTTGTAGCCTGGTTAAGCTTCCGATAATCTATGCATACCCTCCATGAATTTTTCACTCTTGTGGAAATCATCTCACTGTCCTCATTGACAATCACTGTCATCCCCGATTTCTTTGGTACCACATGTACTGGGCTCACCCACTGACTATCTGAAATGGGGTAAATGATACCTGCTTGCAACAATTTTTGAATCTCTATCTTTACCACTTCGGTAAGAAATGGGTTCAATCTTCACTGTGGTTGCCTTACTGGGTACTTGTTCTCCTCCAGGAAGATCCTATGCATACAAAAGGAAGTGTTGATGCCATGAATATCTGCAATGGTCCATCCTATGGCCTTCTGATAAAGCCTTAGCAGATTCAACAACCTTATCTTCTGTTCTGCTCCTAAATTCTTAGCAATAATTACTGGTAATTTCTCCTCTTCCCCCAAGTAAGCATACTTCAAGTGATCCGGTAGAGGTTTCAATTCCAGTTTTGGAGGTTGATCATGGGAAGGAAACAATTTTTCAGGACCTGCTTCCATTAACGAAATCCCTGCACAAACATCCACAATGTCATCAATGATGCTAATAGAGTCATCATCTATTACCTCAGAGTTGGTATCTCTATCAATCCACGAAGTCTCTGCACTACCTTCCAAATCATCAAGAATATTAATGTTAAGTAGTGAGTGATCTTCTTCAGGATACCTCATTGCTTCAAGTATGCTAAACTGTACCACTATGTCTCCGAACTCCATGGTCAATGTTCCTGCATGTACATCAATCTTTGTCCTTGCAGTCTTGAGGAACGACCTCCCTAAAATCAGAGGAGTCTGGCTTGAAGTCATGTCTCCCACCATATCAAGAATGTAGAAATTAGCTTGAAAAATCAGATCCTTCACCTTAACTAAGACATCTTCAATAACACCATCTGGATGAGCTAAACTTCGGTTGGCTAATTGAATAATTACCCCAGTCAGTTGTAATGGTCCAATACCTAGGGATAGGAAAACAGACTTAGGCATGACATTGATGGATGCACCCAGATCCAACATTGCATTTGAAAAACTGCATTCTCCAATCACACATGGTATGGTAAACATTTCTGGATCTTTACATTTTGTGGGCATTGACTGAATCAAAGCTGATACATTCTTTCCCATGCTTACCAGTTCATTACCTTTCAGTTTCCTCTTATGAACACAAAGATCCTTCAAAAACTTAGCATATTTTGGTATATGTTTGATAACCTTCAATAATGGTATGTTTACTTCCACCTTACTGAAAATGTCCACCAATTCTTCAAGATCATTTATCCTTCCTGCAGTAACATTTTTCTTAGAAATTCCTGCTCTTTGAGGGAAGGGAATCTGCACTACCTCTTGCGATTTAACACCTGATTGTAATTCTTGTTCCTTTTCTTCGTCAGAAACTGCTATAGGCACAGGTGCATGAACTGTGGCAGGTCTCGGAAGGCTGGGATATATCATAGTTTTCCCACTCCTTAGTGACATAGCACTCACATTCCCTCTGGGGTTTGGAACAGACTGAGATGGTAATTGACTGGACCCTTGGGACTAAAGCTGACTGAGTGTAGAAGCCATCTGACTCATTTGCCTCTCTAAATTCTGAATGGCTATGTCACTCCTTTGTTGTTGCTGCTAAAATTGTGCTTGTTGTTGTAACAGAAGTTGCTGCATCATGTCCCTCAAATCTTGTGTGGATGAGTCTAAGTGACTTGGTCCAGGTATAGGCTGTGATTGTGGAATCTGGGAAGGCTTGTACTGAATGGGGTTATTATGAAATCCTAGAGGCTTTTGCAAGTTTGTTGCAGCAGGCTGGAATAATTGTTGTTGTGCGATTAATTGTGCTGGCCAACGTAAATTGTTTCCATATCTTAGATTGGGATGATCCCTCCATCCAGGGTTGTATGTAGCTGACATCAGATCATATTGTGGTCTTTGTGATTGCTGATATTGAGATCTGTTCTGAAATATATTTGTTGTTGCCACCTGATCTGAGAAAAGACCTCCTTCCTCCGACTACAAGGTTAAGCAGGTATCAGTCGAGTGTGCTGCACTGGCACAGATACTGCAAACTCGTTCTTGTTGAACAGAGTGTGAAGATGCATGTTGAGTCTGACTTATAGCTATCTGCCTCAACATTATTTCAATCCCATCCAACCGACTCTCAATTCGAGGTTATTCAATTTCAGAATCCTGAACATGGTGTACACTCTTGATAGGTGCAGTACGACTCCCAAATTGCTGATAGTTGGCTGCCATAATCTCAATAAGTTCCTTGGCTTGAGAAGGTGTTTTGTTTACAAGTGCTCCTCCACTAGCAGCATCTATCATACTCCTATCCATAGGCAACAATCCTTCATAGAAGTATTGAATCAACAATTGCTCACTAATTTGATGTTGGGGGCAGCTTGAACAGAGTCTCTTGAAACGCTCCCAATACTCGTATAATGTTTCTCCAATCATTTGTTGAACTCCGCATATATTTTTCCTAATTGTTGCAATCCTTGATGCAAGAAAGAATTTTTCTAGAAATATTCTGCTCATATCATTCCAACTAGTAATGGATCCTGAGGGAAGATAGTAATACCAATCCTTAGCCTTATCTGTCAATGAAAATGGAAACGCCCTGAGCTTCATGTCATCCTCTGATATGGTTTGAGGCTTCATGGTTAAGCACACCATATGGAATTCTTGTAGGTGTCTATTTGGATCCTCACCAGCTAAGCCATGAAACTTGGGTAGCAGATGAATTACCCCTTATCTCAGCTCAAAATCCCCTTCAAGTCCCTGATACCGGATACACAAAGGTTGATAAGCTACATTTGGCTCTGCCAATTCTCTGAGTGTTCTATTACTGCTTTTTGTGTTGTTGTCTTCCATGTTAATCACTGAATTCCTCTGAGCTCTCTGTAAAGCGTGGAATGTTCTCATAATCTCGGATCGTATCCGTAATCGCTCTATAGATGCCCTAGTCATGCACTATAGTCTCACTGCAAGCAAGAAAACAAGACACAACTAGTGTAGAACAGGTATAGCAACGACAAGTATAATGAAGTATTGAAATGTCAAATGGTTTTCTTTAATTTTTATTACCTCCTCAGCAATAAAAGTAATTGGAAATAGAATTTGAAATTGAGAAGTAATTTTTTTTTTCAAGCAAACACATTAGAACTACCTATGCACCTCTATCAAATCCCCGGCAACGACGCCAAAAATTGGTGTATGACTCAGATTGTCATCTAAATGAGCTCAACTAATTTAGTAATACCGAATCCCCCTAACTAAAGTAGTATAGGATGACTCGAGTCATCTCCCAACGATTGAAGATGGTGTACGGTAATTCCAATGGTTATTGCAGTTTTGATTCTTTTTTTTTTTAGATTGAATAGAGAGGGGGGGGTTGTGTATTGATTCCTAAATCATCTAATCTCAAGGGAAAACAAGAAAGAACACTAAGCATAATGAATTATGTGCATTCTTGAAGTAAAGAACAATTGATGAGTAAATCAATGCAACAACTGAATAAACGGAGAAAAACTAAAACCAAACAACATCTAGACTACGATAGGGAAATTCAACCAAAACCTCAACAAGCCAAACAAATCTAATCAATGCTCAGAAATGTAAAAGAAGTTAGATCTAGTAATCTACCTGTGTCTCTTGCCACAGGTAGAAGTGAAGCGATGCGAACTCCACGTTTTGTGCTCCTAAGAAGAGAATCCACGATCTTTGATGCTATCCAGAATAGAATCAAAGATGAACGGAACAAAGAGGAATCCCTTGCCTTCGCTCCGATTGATGCGTGAAGTGGATGCAGATCGGAGATGAACAGAACGAAGAGGAATCCCTTGCCTCTGCTCCGGTTGATGCGTGAAGTGGCTGCAGATCGGAGATGAACGGAATGACGAGGAATCCCTTCCTTTTAATCTGATCCAGTCCCCCTTCTTTTTACCGCCTTCGCTTCTTTTCATTTAAGCCCAAAATCTTCGCTGAAATTTTAACTTTCTACTGCCAAGACGACATGCCCGTGTCGTTTTGGTACTGCCCGTGTCGTGTAACGGAAAGAGAGCGACACGCCTGTGCTCGGCTGTGTCCAAAACCCATGTCATTTTGGTAATGCCCGTGTCGTGTAACGGATAGAGAGCGACACGCCTGTGCTCAGCTGTGTCCAAAACCCGTGTCGTGTAACAGAAAGAGAGCGACACGCCTGTGCTTGGATGTGTCCAAAACCCGTGTCGTTTTGGTAATGCCCGTGTCATGTAACGGACAGAGAGCGACACGCCTGTGCTCCGCTGTGTCCAAAATCCGTGTCATTTTGGTACTGCCCGTGTCGTGTAACGGAAAGAGAGCGACACGCCTATGCTCAGCTGTATCTTACAAGAAGACATCGAAAATGTTAAAAATCAATCCAAATTATGTAGGAATGACCATTATAGTCCAAAACAAGTCCTGCTCATAAAATATGCTAATTCTCCACAATTAAACAATAAGAGGATAGAATCATCAATTATTAAAGCCAATATAAACTACCAAAACGAGTGTTATCAGCCACCCAATGGATCAAGCCCACATAAAGTCTGAACCATTAATGATAATCCATTCCACTAGAGGATTATCATTGATCTACCTCACCAACCCCCATAAGTTAATATGGGCTCCATATATTATTTGTACATTTATCTCCCCGTGTTTAAGATCTCGAATGTCCGTCAATTAATAAATTTACTGACAATTAATTAATCAACATCTAACTTTATGAGTAGTACAACTCAACCTTATCATCATGCCGGACCAAGTCCACCTACAGGGTTTACATGATGAACCTTATGAGTTCCTCAAGGGGACATCATCATCCTAATATATAGGACACTGTTTCATCCTATAATCAACAGCATACCATATAAAAATATCATTTCCCAACTTACCGAGCCTATAGATTTACTCTATAAATCTCGCCCATTGGTAAATCAAAGAAATGAATACTTAGTATATGTGCCCATTATTATATTGGGATTAAGAGCATGTACAATATAATATCTGAGGTCCGATTCGATTATGTAGTCAGCAATAAATCGAATCACCTCTAAGTCGGTCCTACTCAATACACACAAAGTGTACTTGTGTAATTCTATGGTCAAGACAAACCAATACCAAATCACACTACAACCATACCAATGGTTTGTCCAAAGCCATCTTGGTTTTGAGCCTTTACTTATACTTTACAAGGAACTGATAACATGATCTCCCGTGTGACACTACACACCATGTTATCTACAATGTAATGTATTAGACAATATGCATAACCATAAATATACAAACAATGATCATGTGATTTTTTTTTTCAAAACAAAGATGTTCATACAAAAGATAGACTTTTCAGTATACATCCCAACAATCTCCCACTTATACTAAAAGACTATGCCGTCCTCATACTGCCATACATCTGATTCTCATTCCCTCCACATGCCTATCAAAAGCTCTCACTGGAAGGGCCTTAGTGAAAGTATATGCCAGGTTATCCTTTGATGCAATCTTAGCCACAACAACTTCTCCTCACTTTACGATTTCTCGTATCAGGTGGTACTTGCGCTCTATGTGTTTACACTCCTTATGGGCTCGTGGTTCCTTCGAGTTTGCAACTGTACCACTATTATCACAATAAATTATGATAGTTTTGGGTAAATCAAGAATCACATCTAAGTCCATCAAGAAGTTCCTAAGCCACACAGCTTCTTTGGTGCCTCAGAGGCCGCCACATACTCAGCTTCCATGGTAGAGTCCGCCACGCATTTCTGCTTGACACTCCTCCATACAATGGCTCCACCTCCCAAAGTAAACACAAAACCTGAGGTAGACTTACTGTTATCCCTATTTGATTGAAAGTCAGAATCTATGTAACCCACAGGGAGTAATTGGTCTGCCTGGTAAACTAGCATATAATCCCTAGTCCTTCTCAGGTACTTCAATATATGCTTTACCGCAGTCCAATATCCCTATCATGGATTACTCCGATATCTGCTAACCATGCCAATGGCAAAGCAGATATTCAGTCTCGTACATAGCATGACATACATGAGGCTTCCTACTACCGAAGCATAAGGAACCGCCTTCATCTCCTCTATCTCCTTAGATGTTTTAGGACACATCTTCTTAGATAAAGGAACTCCATGCCTGAAAGGTAGAAAACCTTTCTTGGAGTTTTGCATGCTAAAATGATCCATAATGGTGTCTATGTATGAAGCTTGAGATAAGCACAACATCCTTTTCTTGCGATCCCTTATAACCTTGATCCCGAGGATGTGTCCCACTTCTCCCAAGTCCTTCATATCAAACTGTTTGTACAACCATACCCTTACATTCGATAACACCATGACATTGTTGCCAATTAACAAAATATCATCTACGTATAATACAAGAAATACCACTATATTTCCGTCACATCTCTTGTATACACAAGACTCATCCGGAATTTGAATAAATCCATAAGACTGGATTACCTCATCAAAGCGGATGTTCCAAGACCTCGAAGCTTGCTTCAATCTATAAATGGACCGATTAAGCTTGCACACAAGATGCTCTTTGTCCTTTTCAATGAATCTCTCTGGTTGCTTCATATAGATGTTCTCCTCAAGACTTCCATTTAGGAATGCTGTCTTGACATCCATCTACCTCATAATCCATATGAGCAGCAATACATAAGAGAATCCAGATAGACTTAAGAATGGATACTGACGAAAAGGTCTCCTCATAATCGATACCCTCTTTCTGAGTATACCCCTTCGCAACAAGCCTCGCTTTGACGGTCTCAACCTTCCCGTCTATTCCTCTCTTTCTTTTGTAGATCCACTTGCATCCAATGGCTTTTACACCATTGGGTGGTTCTACTAGCTCCCAGACCTGATTTGAATCCATAGATTCTATCTCAGAATTCATCGCACTTTGCCAAGATACCGCATCTTTATCTTGGATCACCTCGTCATATGTCCAGGGATCAGGTTCATGTTCACCATGGATCAAATCAGAAGATTCTCCCAAGAACATAAATCTATCAGGCTGTCTAACAACCCTCCCACTACGATGAGGTATTACCCGTGTATCCTCTGTGACACGCGGTGCAGAGACTTGTGGTATATCATCTTGTATCGGTGGTACTGAAGCAGTGGCTTCCCCTCTTAATTCATCCATAACAATCTTACTCATGGGTTTGTGGTTCATCACATAGTCTTCCTCTAGAAATCTTGTGTTCGTGCTAACGATCACCCTCTGATCTCTAGGACTATAAAACAAACTACCTTTTATTCCTCTAGGATAGCCAATGAGCATGCGCACTTCTGTACGAGGTTCCAACATACCAGCATCTACCTTCAGCACATGTGTTGGACTCCCCCACATCCAAATATGTCTTAGACTAGGCTTTTGCCTAGTCCACAATTCTGTGGGAGTAGAAGGCACTAATTTAGATGGTACTAAGTTCAGCATATACACTGTTGTATCTTGAGCATATCCCCAGAACGAATCTGGCAACTCAGAATAACTCATCATCGATCTAACCATCTCCATAAGAGTCCTATTCCTTCGCTCTGCTACACCATTCTACTGGGGTGTGCCAGGTGCAGACAATTGGGATTGAATCCCAACCTCTGATAAGTAATTCCTAAACTATCCCAAGAGGTACTCACCACCACAATCAGATCATAGTGTCTTAATACTTTTACCTTGATGTTTCTCCAAATCAGCCTTGAATTCTTTGAACTTGTCAAAGCATTCAGACTTGCAGTGCAACAAGTAAATGTATCCATATCTCGAATAATCATCTATAAAGTAGACGAAATATTCAAAACCTTCTCTAGCTTGGATAGACATAGGACAACACAAATCAGAATGAACGAATTCCAACACATCTTTGGCTCTATACCCCTTAGCCTTAAAAGGCCTCTTTGTCATTTTACCCTCCAAGCAAAATTTGCAGGTTGGGAAATCTTCCACCACTAATGAACCCAGAGGTCCATCAGCTATCAACCTTTGAATTCTGCTTAGGTTAACATGACCTAGCCTTAGATGTCAAAGATATATTTGGTTTATCTTCGAAGGTTCTTTTCTCTTATTGCAATTAGAAGATGAGTTATTCACTCTTATTTGCATCGTGGGAGCTTTTGGTTCAAGTGTATATAAATTTCCTATCAATGCACCATAACAGATAATCTTCAAATTCCTTTTTATAACAACTCTGTCATTAAAAGAAATATAATATCCATCCATAAACAATTTAGAAATCGAAATCAAATTCTTTCTAAATAAAGGTACATAAGGCAACTCTTAAGAACCAAAACTTTATTCCTCTCAAAAGACAAATAAACATCTCCCATTGCAACAGCCGCTACCTTCGTAGCGTCACCCAAGTAGATGATAATCTCCCCTTCAGCCAGTCATCTGGTTTCCTGGAACCCCTACAAAGTATTGCAGACATGATCAGTGGCTCCCGTATCTACACACCAGGTGCCGATAGATAACACCGCTAAACATGTTTCAACGACCAGACCAAAAGATATACCTTTGTTTTGCTTCCGGTTGGGGCAGTCCTTCTTCCAATGTCCAATCTCCTTGCAAGTGAAGCACTTGCCTTTCGGCTTCTTCACTCCTCCCTGAGTTCCTCCCGCCACCTTTGTCCCAGCTTGTTTCTTCTTCTTCTTGCCTTTCGGCTTAGAAGTAGAAACCTTTTGGCCAACCATGTCCTATGCCTGAGCACTCTGACGAAATAGACCCTCTGCCACCTGGAGTTTTGTCAGAAGCTCCGCCAACGAATACAACCTTTTATTCATGTTGTAGTTTAGGTGAAACTGCTCAAAACTCCTAGGTAGAGACTGGTGAATGATATCGACCTGGGTTTCCCAATCGATCTCAGCTCCTAGGACTTCCAGCTCATTCAAATGAGCCATCATCTTGAGAACATGATCCCTTACGGTTGTTCCCTCGATCATGGTGGTCATCATCAAGTTCCTCATGGATTCTTGCCTAGCAACCCGATTCTGGTGTCCGAAAAGCTCTTTGAGATTGAGCATCATGTCATAAGCAGTGGGCATGGCTTGATGCTGATGTTGCAGTACATTTGACATAGAAGCCAAAATGTAACATTGCGCCATCTCATCAGCCTTGATCCACTTCTTATAACTCTCCTTCACCTTTTCCCCAGAATCATCCGCAGGCTTAGGAGGGCACTCTTCGAGGAGTACATATTTGTATTCTTCAGCAGTCAAGACAATGTCAAGATTCCTCTTCCAATCAATATAATTGGGTCCAGTAATTTTATTTTCTTTTAGTATCACAACAAGTGGGTTGAAAGTCATTTTGAAAAACCTAAGAATCACATAGATCAAAATATTATATTTCAAAAAATTATTGATTCCTCAAACAATAAAATTTTAAAATCAACAAACACCTCAAAACACCGAGAATATCATATGCAACGAAATTGTGGACGTATATGAATTCTACATTTGTAAGAGGAGGTTTTACCCATTAATTTTACTATCTTGTCAACCTAACTTTTTGACAAATAAAATTAATAGTTGGTTCCTCTTCGGCCCTACAAATAAAAGCAGTGACTCCGATGGGGAGGATACTCTTATTTGCATCTAAGTGTTCACCATTACTCAGTACCAAGGCAATTATCTTGGGTTATGTGCCTTCCGATGGGGAAGTACACACGCTCCTTAATAATTTCCTATAATGATATTCAACCTTGTGATCTGCAAACAAACTCATCCGATGTGGAGGAAGGCACTCAGAGCCGACGCGCAAGTTTGTTTGCATCACATGTCAAATCGTAATGGAGCCGTGGGAATTTATAAAAATATCCCTCTCCCACTTAGTAATTTAAAATTGAAGAATTTTCTAGCTTACGACATGCATATCAAACAATAAGCAATATATATGAAAAAGAAATATTTTCAAACTATTATGTCTTTTGTCTCTAATATACCTCCCGTCATATCGCCATCTCGTTCACTCCTCCCTACGCCATGTAAAAGCCATCTGGAGATCCGAGTCGAGAAAAACTATTTTAATTTACATCCATCGATCCTATACTTCACGAAAGAGTGTACATGAAATCTAGATCAAAAGTAAACTAAATTTAAAAGAGTGGCTAAACAATGTCGTACTTAATTACATAATTAAATACTAGCCTCGTCAACCCCGTGGATTCAAATAATATACAATCACAAACATACAATCACATACACACATATGGCCATAATAGTTGGATCCTATACCTACAACAAAAAAGTTAACCTACACACATCCTACTATTATCCGGCACATATAATATATGAAAAGTGCATAAAAATAACTGAATCCTAAACACACAAAACCGAAAACCATGGCTTTGATACCAGTTGAAGGTGGGGAAACTTCGCTTCCCACTTTAACTCAGTTGCTTGTTCATGGCGATCCCATCTTCATTCCCAGATTAAAAAAATTAATCCATGACAATTAGGGATTACCCAAGCTACCGTTTCATCGTCTTGTAATTCGATTAGAGTAGTCACTTGAACAAACTTGTTGTTTAAGCAACCAACCTCTATTCTACGAGTAGATGCGGAATAGATGATGTACGGATCGCCGATTTTTGTGTTGTATTCGGGGTCCAAGTAAATTAGCCACATAATAAAAACATACAACATACAAAGAAACAAAAGGAAAGAAAAAAACAAGATTTATACCTCTTGTTTACCTCAAGGTCTTCTATCGTATGTCCTATCTTCCTCTTAGACGTTGTGTGGGCAATGATCCTCCAAGAGATGAAGCCTCCTCGATCATGATCTTCCTTTCCTTGCTCGCTCCGAACAAGAGGAAGTATAGAAATGAAACTCTTCCCTATCTAGGACCGGCCACAAAGTCAAGAGACTTGATGTTGTCGTCGGCCAAAAAATCGAAGGGGGAGAGGGCGCCGGCCATGAGCTCCAAGGATAAACCCTAACCCTTGTTTCAACCGACCAAGGAGAAGAGGAAGAGGGGAAGAGTGCCGACCAAGGTTGAGAGGAGGAAGAGGGGCACCAGCCAAAACCCTAGGAAAAAGGAAGACTTGGCACCCAAGACTTCAAGCCGCCCAATGCTTCTCCAAAACCCTAGCCACCCAAAACCCTAATCCCCTTTCAATGCTTCTTGCCACCCACCCTTATGCCTCCTTTTATAGAGCTAGGCCTAAGCCTTCTTTTAATCTCCACCGTCGGTTCTAGGGATTTAATCTCAACCGTTGGATCTAGAGATTTAATCTCAACCATCGAACTTAGAGATTTAACCTCCACCGTCGGATCTAAAGATTTAATCTCTACCATCGGATCTAGTGATTTAATCTCCACCGTCGGATCTAGAGATTTATTCTCCACCATCGTATCTAGAGTTCCATTCTCCACCATCGGATCAAGGCTTCATGAGGGTTTTAATAGGCTATGATAGGAACCATGAGGAGGAGTTGGATCTTGGCCACCCAATGGATCAAATCCACATATAGTCCAATCCATTAATGATAATCCATTCCACTAGAGGATTATCATTGATCGACCTCACCAACCCCCATAAGTTAATATGGGCTCCATATATTATTTGTACATTTATCTCTCCGCGTTTAAAATCTCAAATGTCCATCAATTAATAAATTTACTGACAATTAATTAATCAACATCTAACTCCATGAGTAGTACAACTCAACCTTATCATCATGCCGGACCAAGTCCACCTGCAGGGTTTACATGATGAACCTTATGAGCTCCTCAAGGGGACATCATCATCCTAATATATAGGACACGGTTTCCTCCTATAATCAATAGCACACCATATAAACAATATCATTTCCCAACTTACCGAGCCTATCAATTTACTCTATATATCTCGTCCTTTGGTAAATCAAAGAAATGAATACTAAGTATATGTTTTCGTTATTATATCGGGATTAAGAGCATGTACAACATAATATCTGAGGTTCGATTCAATTATGTAGTCAGCAATAAATCGAATCACCTCTAAGTCGGTCCTGCTCAATACACACAAAGTGTACTAGTGTAATTCTATGGTCAAGACAAACCAATACCAAATCACACTACAACCATACCAATGGTTTTTCTAAAGTCATCTTGGTTGTGAGCCTTTACTTATAATTACAAGGAACTGATAACATGATCTCCCGTGTGACACTACACACCATGTTATCTACAATGTAATATATTAGACAATATGCATAACCATAAATATGCAAACAATGATCATGTGATTCTTATTTCAAAACAAAGATGTTCATACAAAAGATAGACTTTTTAGTATACTTCCCAACAAGTGCAATATGAAGGAGTCCCAACAGATGCCATTAAGCTTATCATGTTCCCATTCTTCCTGAAGGGGGAGGCTAAGCAATGGATATACACTCTACCAGAAGGGAGTATAACGACATGGGAATAGATGGAAGACACTTTTTTAAGTAAATTCCCCCCCCCCCATAAAACTGCCTACCTAAGGGATAAAATCCTTTCATTTGAGCAAGGGCGCGAAGAGACTCTGGTCGCAGCATGGAAGAGACTACAAGAACTAATTATTCGTTGTCCACACCATGGATTACAAGATTGGTTACTCCTCCATGTTTTTTATTCTGTGATCACTAGCTCATCGAAATAACTTTTGGACACAGCTGCAGGGGGTATACTGATGAAAAAGAGCACAGATGACGTATACTGCACTATCGAGACAGTGGTGTGGAATCTCGAAATGTGGGCAAATAGCGAGCAAGATTTTTAGAAGGCACTCCCCATTACGGGGTTAGGTAAAGTTGAAGCAGCCTGCCAAGTACAGGAAGAGAACAAAGAGAGAGAAGACTAGATGGAAGCATCATCCCTATCTTCAAAATTAGAAGAAGAGGAAGATTTAGGCCAGGTGGCAGACGTGAAACACACAGGACCTGAGATGATGCCACTTCCCCCAAATCTCAAGTATGAATTTTTGGGTCCGACTTCAACCCATCCGATGATAATAAACACCAATTTGAGTGAGGGAGAGACAAGGAAGTTGTTGGGGGTGCTCAGGATGTACAAAAAAGTGTTGGGGTATACTATCGATGACATAAAAGGGATAAGCCCATCGCTATGCATGCATAGGATAATACTCGAGGATGGGTGCAAGTCAACCGTGGAGCGCCAAAGGTGACTTAACCCACACTTGCAGGAGGTGGTGAAGAAGGAAGTACTTAAACTTTTGGATGTTGGAATAATTTACCCAATTTCATATAGTGAGTGGGTAAGTCCGGTGCACGTAGTTTCAAAGAAAGGCGGCACTACAGTAGTCAAAAATGAAGATAATGAGCTGATCCCTATGCGAATAGTAACAGGGAGGAGGATGTGTATAAATTATTATAAATTAAACAAAGCAACAAGGAAGGATCATTTTCCACTCCCATTTATCGATCAGATGTTGGAACGCCTCGCTAAACATTCCTATTTTTGCTACCTCGATGGGTACTCAGGGTTTTTCCAAATCCCAATTCACCCTAATGACCAAGAGAAGACCACCTTCACCTGCCTGTATGGAACCTTTGCCTATAGAAAGATGCCCTTTGGCATATGTAATGCCCCAACCACCTTCCAGCGTTGTATGACAGCTATTTTTTTAGATATGATTGAACAAATTAAGGAAGTATTTATGGATGATTTTTCAGTCTATGGAATTGTTGGAATGTATACTGAAAGCCAAGATATTTTCGTATGAACATTTTATTTTGAAATAAGAATCATATGATCATTGTTTGCACTTTATATATTTACTGTATATGTGTGCATATTGTCTAATATTTTACATTGTAGATAACATGGTGCTTGGTGTGGCACAGAAGATCATGTTATCAGTCCCTTGTAAAATATAAGTAGAGGCTCACGACCAAGATGGTTTTGGACAAACCATTGGCATGGTTGTAGTGTAGCTTGGTATTGTTTTGTATTGAACATAAAGTTACACTAGTACAATTAGGTGTATTGAGTAGGACCGACATAGAGGTGATTCAATTTAGTACTGACTACATAATTGAATCGGACCTCGGATATTATGTTGTGCATGCTCTTAATCCCGATATAATAACGAGCACATGTACTTAGTATTTATTTCTTTGATTTACCAGAGGGTGAGATTTAGATGGATTAAATCAATATGCCCGGTAAGTTGGGAAATGATATTATTTACATGGTGTGTCGTTGATTATAGGAGGAAACCGTGTCCTATATATTAGGTTGATGATGTCCCCTTGAGGAGCTCATAAGGTTCATCATGTAAACCCAGCTGGTTGACTTAGTCAACATGATGATAAGGTTGAGTGGTACTACTCGAGGAATTAGATGTTAATTAATTGATGGTCAGTAAATCAATTAATTGACGGACATTCGATATCTTAAACACGGGGAGATTAATGTACAAATAATATATGGAGCCCATATTAATTTATGGGGGTTGGTGAGGTAGTTCAATGATGATCCTCTAGTGGAATGGAACATCATTGATGGATCAAGTTTGTGTGGTTCCGATCCATCGGGTGGCCAAGATCCAACTCCTCCTGATGGTCCCTATCGTAGCCTAATATAATCCTTGTGAAGTCTAGATCTAAGAATGTAAAACAAAACCTAGAACCAACGGTTAGGATTAAATCCCTAGATCCGATGGTTAGGATGAAATCCTAGAACCAACGGTTGGGATTAAATCCCTAGATCCGATGGTTAGGATGAATCCCTAGAATCAACGGTTGGGATGAAACCCTAGATCTGACGGTTGGGATGAAATCCTAGATCCGACGGTTGGGATGAAACCCTAGATCCGACGGTTGGGATAAAATCCTAGATCCGACGGTGGAGATTAAATCCCTAGATCCGACGGTCGAGATTAAAGGAGGCTTAAGCCCAATTCTATAAATAGGGGGCTTAGGCTTGGGTGGCAAAAGAAGAATTGGATAGAGAATTAGGGTTTGGCTTTTCCACAAGTGGGCGGCTAGGGTTTGGGAGCTAGGGTTTTGTCTTGGGCGGCAACCTCCTTCCTCCAAGAAGTTGCCGGCGCCCAACCTTCTTCCATCTAGACTTGGCCGGCGCCCATTCTCAAGGCCTCTCTCTTATTCCTTGGTCGGCGGTTCTCCTTCCATTGGTGGCTGGTGCTCTTCCTCCTCCCTTTCTCCTTGGTGGCCGGCGGTAACCCCTCTTCATGTTGGCCGGCGCTTCATCCACTTGCTCCTTGGCCGGCGGTTGCACCAAATTCCCTAATTTGGTGGCCGGTTCTAGAAAGGATAGGTATTTGTTGGTTCTTCTCTTTGTTCACAGCGGACAAGGAAGGGAAGAACACGATCTAGAAGGCTTCTACTCGTGGAGGATCTTCGTCCACACGTCGTCCACGAGAAGGATAGGACATACGGTAGAAGATCATAAGGTATAAAGTTTTTTTTAACTTTATTTACAGATCTGAGCATGTTCTTTTATGTTTTGATTATATATGTATGCGTATGAATATATATTGTATAATCATGGACCCCGAAGACAAACACAAAAATTGGCGATCCGTCCGTCGTCTCTTCCACGGCTAACCAACTAGAAGAGTTGTGTTGCTTGAACAACTAGTTTGTTCAAGCGACCACTCATGTTGTTAGCACGACGATGAAATGGTTGTGCTAAGGAAGCTCATCCCATCCGGATTAATTCTTTCATTAGTGAAAATTATAATCCGGGGACATGGGAGCCAATGAGCCTCCGAAGCAACTCCCTACAAGTGGTATCAGAGCCACGGTTTCCGGTTTTGTGTGTTTAGGATTCGGTTAATTTTTATCCACTTATTCATATATTATATGTGCCGGATAATTGTAGGATATGCGTAGTTTAACTCTTTGGTTGCAGGCATAAGATCCGACTATTATGGCCATATGTGTGTATGTGATTGGATGTGTGTAAATATTTATTATTTGAATCCTCGGGGTTGACGAGGCTAGATTAGTATTTAACTTTTTGTAATTAAATACGGCATTTTTTAGCCACTCATTTTAGTTTACTTTCGATCTAGATTATTTGTACACTCCTTCATGGAGTATAGGATCGATGGATGTAAATTAAAATGATTTATCTCGGCTCGGATATCTTTGGTGACTTGTGTACGGGAAAAGGTGGAGCGGACGAGGTGGCGACACGACGGGATGCATATTGGAGGACAATGCTATAATAGTTGGAAAAATTCTGTTTTTTCCATATTTATTGCTTATTTGTTTTATATGCATGTTGTGTATGTTTTAAAATTCCTCATTTTCAATTAACTAAGTGGGAGAGGGACATTTTAATTAATTCCCGCGGCCTCCAATACAATTTGACGTGTGATGCAACAAACTTGTGTGCTGGCTTTGAGTGCCTTCTTCCCTGCGGACGGGTTTGTTTGCAGATCATTAGGTCAAATAATGGTTATAGGAAATTATCTAGGAGCATGTGTACTTCCACAGCGGTAAGTCACATAATCCGAAATAATTCCCTTAGTATCGTGTAATGGTGCACACTTAGATGCAAATAGAAGTATCCTCTCCATCGGAGTCAATGCTTTTATTTGTAGGGCCAAAGAGGAACCAAATATTAATTTTATTAGTCAAAAAGTAAGGTTGACAAGATAATAAAATTAATGGGTAAAACCTCCTCTTACAAATGTAGAATTCGTATACGTCCACACAGCGTGGCATACGATATTCTCGGTGATTTGAGGTGTTGGTTGATTTCGGGATTTTATTGTTTTGAGGAATCAATAATATTTGAAATCTAATATTTTGATCATTGTGATTTTTAGGATTTTCAAATGGCTTTCAACCCACTTGCTGTGATTTTAAAAGAAAACAAACTTACTGGACCAAACTACATTGATTGGAAAAGAAACTTGGATATTGTCTTAACTGCGAAGGAGTACAAATTTGTACTCTTCGAGGTTTGTCCTCCTAAGCCCTCCGATGACTCTGATGAAAAGGAGAAAGAACGTTATAAGAAATGGGTTAAGGCAGATGAGATGGCGCGGTGTTACATTTTGGCATCTATGTCAAATGTGCTGCAACATCAGCATCAGGGCATAGCCACAGCTTATGACATGATGTTCAATCTCAAGGAACTTTTCGGACATCAGAGTAGGGCGGCTAGGCAGAAGGCAATGAGAAACTTGATGGCGACCACCATGATCGAGGGAACACCCGTTAGGGATCATGTTCTCAAGATGATGGCTCATCTTAATGAGATGGAAGTCCTCGGAGCTGAGATCGATGGGGAAACCCAGGTCGATATCATTATCCAGTCTCTGCCTAGAAGTTTTGAGCAGTTCCACCTCAACTACAACATGAACAAGAGGTTGTATTCGTTGGCGGAGCTTCTGACAGAACTCCTGGCGGCAGAGGGGCTTTTTCGTCAGAGTGCTCAAGCCATGGTCGCTCAGAAGGTTTCTTCCTCTAAACCGAAAGGTAAGAAGAAGAAGAAGCAAGGTGGACCAAAGAAGGTGGCAGTGGGACCTCAGGCAGGAGTGAAGAAGCCAAAAGGCAAGTGCTTCACTTGCAAGCAGACTGGACATTGGAAGGCGGACTGTCCTCGCCGAAAGAACAAAGGTATATCTTCTTGTTTAGTTGTTGAAACATGTTTATCGGTGTTATCTACCAGTGCCTGGTGTGTAGATACAGGAGCCACTGATCATGTCTGCAATACTTTGCAGGGGTTCCAGGAAACCCGATGACTAGCTGAGGGAGAGATTACCATCTTCATGGGCAATGCTTCAAAGGTGGCGGCTATTGAAGTGGGAGACGTTTATTTATCTTTTGATAGGAATAAAGTTTTGGTTTTGAGAAATTGTCTTTATGTACCTACTTTTAGAAAGAATTTAATTTCAGTTTCTAAATTGTTTAAGGATGGATATTCTGTTTCTTTTAATGACAAAGTGATTATAAAAAGGAATAGGGAGATTATCTGTTCTGGTACATTGGTTGGCAATTTATATACTCTTGAACCGAAAACTCCCACGATGCATATAGAAGTAAATAACTCATCTTCTAAGTCTAATAAGAGAAAAGAACCTTCGCAAAAGAACCAAACATATCTTTGGCATCTAAGGCTTGGTCATATTAACATAAGCAGAATTCAAAGGTTGATAGCTGATGGACCTTTGGGTTCATTAGTGGTGGAGGATCTCCCAACCTACGAATCTTGCTTGGAAGGTAAAATGACCAAGAGGCCTTTCAAGGCCAAGGGGTATAGAGCCAAAGATGTGTTAGAATTGGTTCATTCTGATTTGTACGGTCCTATGTCTATCCAGGCAAGAGGTGGTTTTGAATATTTCATCTCTTTTATAGACGATTATTCAAGATATGGATACATTTACTCGATGCGCCGCAAGTCTAAATGCTTTGACAGGTTCAAAGAATTCAAGGTTGATGTGGAGAACCGTCAAGGTAAAAGTATCAAGAGACTACGATCTGATCGTGGTGGCGAGTACCTCTTGGGAGAGTTTAGGAGTTACTTATCAGAGTCTGGGATTCAATGCCAATTGTATGCACCTCGCACACCCCAGCAGAATGGTGTAGCTGAGCGAAGGAATAGGACTCTTATGGAGATGGTCAGATCGATGATGAGTTATTCTGAGTTACTTGTTTCGTTCTGGGGGGTATGCACTGGATACGACAATGTACACTCTGAACATGGTTCCATCTAAATCAGTACCTTCTACCCCTGTAGAATTGTGGACTGGGCGAAAGCCTAGTCTGAGACATATTCGGATATAGGGGAGTCCAACACATGTGCTGAAGGCTGATGCTGGTATGTTGGAACCTCGTACAAAAGTGTGCATGTTTGTTGGCAACCCTAAGGGAACGAAAGGTGGTTTGTTTTATAATCCTAGAGATCAGAGGGTGATCGTTAGCACGAACGCCAGATTTCTAGAGGAGGATTATGTAATGAACCACAAGTCCAAGAGTAGGATTGTTCTTGAGGAGTTAACAGGGGAAGTCCTGACTTCAGTACCACTGGTACAAGAGGAGACACCACAAGTCACTGCACCGCGTGTCACAGAGTATACACAGGAGGCACCTCGTCGTAGTGGGAGGGTTGTTAGACAACCCAAGAGATTCATGTTTTTGGGAGAGTCTTCGGACTTAGTCCCTGGTGAACATGAACCTGATCCCTAGACATATGACGAGGCAATCCAAGATAGAGATGCGGTATCTTGGCAAAGAGCGATGAATTCAGAGATAGAATCTATGGATTCTAATCAGGTCTAGGAGCTAGTAGAACCACCCGATGGTGTAAAAACCATTGGATACAAGTGGATCTACAAGAGAAATAGAGGAGTAGACGGGAAGGTTGAGACCTTCAAAGCTAGGCTTGTTGCGAAAGGGTATACTCAGAAAGAGGGTATCGATTATGAGGAGACCTTTTTGCCGGTAGCTATGCTTAAGTCTATCCGGATTCTCTTACCTATAGCTGCTCATATGGATTATGAGATTTGGCAGATGGATGTCAAGACTGCTTTCCTTAACGGAAGTCTTGAGGAGAACATCTATATGCGGCAACCAGAGGGATTCATTGCTAAAGGCAAAGAGCATCTTGTATGTAAACTTAATCGGTCGATTTATTGATTGAAGCAAGCTTCTAGATCTTGGAACATCCGCTTTGATGAGGTAATCCAGTCATATGGATTTATTCAAAGTCCGGATGAGCCTTGTGTATACAAGAGATGTGACAGAAATGTAGTGGTGTTTCTTGTACTATACGTAGATGACATTTTGTTAGTTGGCAACAATATCAAAGTGTTATCAGACGTAAGGGTATGGTTGTCCAAACAGTTTGACATGAAGGACTTGGGAGAAGTGGGACACATCCTTGGGATCAAAGTTATAAGGGATCGCAAGAAAAGGATGTTGTGCTTATCTCAAGCTTCATACATTGACACTATCCTTGCTCGTTTTTGCATGCAGAACTCCAAGAAAGGTTTTCTACCTTTTAGGCATGGAGTTCCTTTATCTAAAGAGATGTGTCCCAAAACATCAAAGGAGATAGAGGACATGAAGGCGGTTCCTTATGCTTCGGCAGTAGGAAGCCTTATGTATGCTATGCTATGTACGAGACCGGATATCTGCTTTGTCGTGGGCATGGTTAGCAGATATCAGAGTAATCCTGGACAGGGACATTGGACTGCGGTAAAGCATATATTGAAGTACCTGAGAAGGACTAGGGATTATATGCTGGTTTACCGGGCAGATCAATTAGTCCCTGTGGATTACACGGATTCGAATTTCCAATCAGATAGGGACAAGAGTAAGTCTACCTCGGGGTTTGTGTTTACTTTTGGAGGTGGAGCCATAGTATGGAGGAGTGTCAAGCAGAAATGCGTGGCGGACTCTACCATGGAAGCTGAGTATGTGGCAGCCTCTGAGGCAGCCAAGGAAGTTGTATGGCTCAGGAACTTCATGATGGACTTGGATGTGATTCCTGGTTTACCCAGAACTATCACAATTTATTGTGATAATAGTGGTGCAGTTGAAAACTTGAAGGAACCACGAGCCCATAAGGCGAGTAAACACATAGAGTGCAAGTACCACCTTATACGAGAGATCGTAAATCGAGGAGAAGTTGTTGTCGCCAAGATTGCATCAGAGGATAACCTAGCGGATCCATTCACTAAGGCCCTTCTAGCGAAAGCGTTTGATAGGCATGTGGAGGATATGGGGATCAAATGTATAGCAGAGTGATGACGGCATAGTCTTTTAGTATAAGTGGGAGATTGTTGGAATGTATACTGAAAGCCTAGCTCTTTTCGTATGAACATTTTATTTTGAAATAAGAATCATATGATCATTGTTTGCACTTTATATATTTATTGTATATCATATTGTCTAATATTTTACATTGTAGATAACATGGTGCTTGGTGTGGCACAGAAGATCATTTTATCAGTCCCTTGTAAAATAAAAGTAGAGGCTCACGACCAAGATGGTTTTGGACAAACCATTGGCATGGTTTTAGTGTAGCTTGGTATTATTTTGTCTTGAACATAAAGTTACACTAGTACACTTAGGTGTATTGAGCAGGACGGACATAGAGGTGATTAAATTTAGTACTGACTACATAATTGAATCGGACCTCGGATATTATGTTGTGCATGCTCTTAATCCCGATATAATAATGGGCACATGTACTTAGTATTTATTTCTTTGATTTACCAGAGGGTGAGATTTAGATGGATTAAATCAATATGCCCTGTAAGTTGGGAAATGATATTATTTACATGGTGTGTCGTTGATTATAGGAGGAAACCGTGTCCTATATATTAGGTTGATGATGTCCCCTTGAGGAGCTCATAAGGTTCATCATGTAAACCCAGCTGGTTGACTTAGTCAACATGATGATAAGGTTGAGTGGTACTACTGAGGAATTAGATGTTAATTAATTGATGGTCATGAAATCAATTAATTGACTGGACATTCGATATCTTAAACACGGGAGATTAATGTACAAATAATGTATGGAGCCCATATTAATTTATGGGGTTGGTGAGGTAATTCAATGATGATCCTCTAGTGGAATGGAACATCATTGATGGATCAAGTTTGTGTGGTTCCGATCCATCGGGTGGCCAAGATCCAACTCCTCCTTATGGTCCCTATCGTAGCCTAATATAATCCTTGTGAAGTCTAGATCTAAGAATGTAAAACAAAACCTAGAACCAACGGTTAGGATTAAATCTCTAGATCCGATGGTTAGGATGAAACCCTAGAACCAACGGTTGGGATTAAATCCCTAGATCCGATGGTTAGGATGAATCCCTAGAATCGACGGTTGGGATGAAACCCTAGATCCGACGGTTGGGATGAAATCCTAAATCCGACGGTTGGGATGAAACCCTAGATCCGACGGTTGGGATAAAACCCTAGATCCGACGGTGGAGATTAAATCCCTAGATCCGACGGTGGAGATTAAAGGAGGCTTAAGCCCAATTCTATAAATAGGGGGCTTAGGCTTGGGAGGCAAAAGAAGAATTGGATAGAGAATTAGGGTTTGGCTTTTCCACAAGTGGGCGGCTAGGGTTTGGGAGCTAGGGTTTTGTCTTGGGCGGCAACCTCCTTCCTCCAAGAAGATGCTGTCACCCAACCTTCTTCCATCTAGACTTGGCCGGCGCCCATTCTCAAGGCCTCTCTCTTATTCCTTGGCCGACGGTTCTCCTTTCATTGGTGGCCGGTGCTCTTCCTCCTCCCTTTCTCCTTGGTGGCCGGCGGCAACCCCTCTTCAAGTTGGCCGGCGCTTCATCCACTTGCTCCTTGGCCGGCGGTTGCACCAAATTCCCTAATTTGGTTGCCGGTTCTAGAAAGGATAGATATTTGTTGGTTCTTCTCTTTGTTCGCAGTGGACAAGGAAGGGAAGAACATGATCTAGAAGGCTTCTACTCGTGGAGGATCTTCGTCCACACGTCGTCCACGAGAAGGATAGGACATACGGTAGAAGATCGTAAGGTATAAAGTTTTTTTTAACTTTATTTACAGATCTGAGCATGTTCTTTTATGTTTTGATTATACATGTATGCGTATGAATATATATTGTATAATCATGGACCCCGAAGACAAACACAAAAACCGGCGATCCGTCCGTCATCTCTTCCGCGGCTAACCAACTAGAAGAGTTGTGTTGCTTGAACAACTAGTTTGTTCAAGCGACCACTCAAGTTGTTAGCACGATGACGAAATGGTTCTGCTAAGGAAGCTCATCCCATCCGGATTAATTCTTTCATCGGTGAAAATTTTAATCCGGGGACATGGGAGCCAATGAGCCTCCGAAGCAACTCCCTACAGGAATAAGTTTTGATGCATGTCTGAAAAATCTAGAAAGGGTTCTACAAAGATGTGAGAAGAGTAGCTTGATTCTGAATTGGGAAAAATGTCACTTCATGGTAACTAAAGGGATAGTTCTAGGACATAAGATATCAGGGAATGGTATCGAAGTAGACATGGCGAAGGTAGAAGTAATTGAAAAGTTGTCGCCACCCAGGGATGTGAAGGGGGTCTGGAGCTTTCTTGGGCATGTAGGTTTTTATAGAAGGTTCATAAAGAATTTCTCTCTGATAACTAGACCCTTGACAATTTACTAGCTAAGGACATAGAGTTTATTTTTGATCGGCAATGTTTAGTAGCATTCGAAGAAATAAAAAAGGCCTTGGTATCGTCCCCGATAATACAACCCCCTGACTGGAGCCTACCATTCGAGGTCATGTGCGATGCTAGTGATTATGCAGTAGGAGCAGTGTTGGGGCAACGGAGGGAGAAGAAGCTACACGCCATACACTACGCCAGTAAAATCCTGAACGCAACACAGATCAATTATACCATGATCGAGAAGGAATTGCTAGCAGTCGTGTTTGCATTCGACAAGTTCAAATAGTACTTAGTAGGTTCGAAGGTGGTTGTTTACACTGACCATACTGCAGTTCGTTTCTTGCTAAATAATAAGGACACTAAGGCCCATCTTATTCGCTGGATCTTATTAGTACAAGAATTTGATATAGAAATCAGAGATAAGAAGGGCTCGGACAACGTCATTGCAGACCACTTGTCGTGCATGCCCATTGGAGACGGGGTAGAAGAGGAAGGAAGTGCTCAAATAGACGATGCTCTGTAAGATGATACCCTCATAGCTATTACTAAGGTTACCACCCCCTAGTATGCAGATTTGGTGAATTTTCTAGTAGGGAGAGTGATACCATCAGAATTCACGACCCAACAATGGAAAAGATTCTTTGCAGAGGTTCGGCAATGTATATGGGATGATCCCTTCCTATTTAGGAAATGTGCAGATAGCTTATATTGAAGGTGCGTAGCACAAGAGGAAGTGGAGAGCATCCTTTTTCACTACCATTCCTCAACATATGGGGAGGGGGCATGCCGAAATTACAAAAATAGCTATGAAGGTACTTCAGGCAGGATTCTACCGGCCTAGTCTATGTAGGGACACGCACAACTATGTAGTCTCATGTGATCGATGCCAGCGAACAAGAAATATAGGTAGGAGACATGAGATGCTAGCAAGCACCATATTAGAAGTGGAGCTCTTTGACGTATGGGGAATAGATTTCATGGGACCCTTTCCTGCTTCCGATGCAAATAGATATATCCTGGTCACCGTAGAATACGTCTCCAAATGGGTGGAGGTCGTAGCATCACCCCACTGTGATGCTAGGATCGTAATAAAAATGTTCAAAAGAAACATATTCCCTAGGTTCAGAGTCCCTCGAGTCGTAATCAGTGATGGAGGATCCAACTTCATCGAAAAACAATTTGAAAAATTGCTACATAAGTATGGGGTTATCCATAAAGTCTCGACAACATACCACCCGCAAACAAGCGGACAAGTGGAAATTTCAAATCGGGAGATCAAAAGTATTCTAGAAAATATGGTAGTGTCATCAAGGAAAGATTGGTCACAAAAACTGGACGATGCTCTTTGGGCTTTCCGTACAGCCTACAAGACCCTGATAGGCATGACCCTGTTTCGCCTAGTTTATGGGAAGTCTTGGCACCTTTCTGTTGAATTGGAGCACAAGGCTTTCTGGGCCATCAAGAAGATCAACTTGGACTACTGCACGATAGGAGAGAAAAGGAAATTGCAGTTAAGCGAGCTAGACGAAATTCGAAGAGATGCGTATGAGTTGTAGGGAGTCGCTTCGGAGGCTCATTGGCTCCCATGTCCCCGGATTAAAATTTTCACTAATGAAAGAATTAATCCGGATGGGATGACCTTCCTTAGCACAACCATTTCGTCGTCGTGCTAACTACTTGAGTGATCGCTTGAACAAACTAGTTGTTCAAGCAACACAACTCTTCTAGTTGGTTAGCCGCGGAAGAGACGACGGACGGATCGCCGATTTTTGTGTTTGTCTTCGGGGTCCATGATTATACAATATATTTACTAATTTACACATGCATAATCAAAACATAAAAAAACAAGCTCAGATCTGTAAATAAAGTTAAAATAACTTTATACCTCACGATCTTCTACCGTATGTCCTATCCTTCTCGTGGACGACGTGTGGACGAAGATCCTCCACGAGTAGAAGCCTTCTAGATCGCTTGCTTCTCTACCTTGTCCGCTGTGAACAAAGAGAAGAACTTACAAATACCTATCCTTTCTAGAGCCGGCCACCAAATTAGGGAATTTGGTGCAACCGCCGGCCAAGGATCAAATGGATGATGCGCCGGCCACCAAATGAAGGAGAACCGCCGGCCACCTTGGAGAATAGGGAGGAGGATGAGAACCGGCAACCAATGGGAGGAGAACCGCCGGCCAAGGAAGAAGGTAGAGGCCTCTAGGATGGGCGCCAGCCAAGGAATGATGAAAGCAGATGGGCGCCGACAATCAACAAGAAGGAAGAAGGTTGCCGCCCACTTTGCTCCAAACCCTAGCCGCCCAAAAACCCTAGCCGCCCAAAACCCTAACTCCAATTCGAAAATCAATCATTGCCTCCCAAGCCTAAGCCCCCTATTTATAGAATTGGGCTTAAGCCTCCTTTAATCTCCACCGTCGGATCTAGGGATTTAATCTCCACCGTCGGATTTAGGGTTTTATCCCAACCGTCGGATCTAGGATTTCATCCTAACCATCGGATCTTAGGGATTTAATCCCAACCGTTGGTTCTAGGGTTTCATCCTAACCATCGGATCTTAGGGATTTAATCCCAACCGTTGGTTCTAGGTTTTGTTTTACATTCTTGGATCTAGACTTCACAAGGATTATATTAGGCTACGATAGGGACCATCAGGAGGAGTTGGATCTTGGCCACCCGATGGATCGGAACCACACAAACTTGATCCATTAATGATGTTCCATTCCACTAGAGGATCATCATTGAACTACCTCACCAACCCCCATAAATTAATATGGGCTCCATATATTATTCGTACATTAATCTCCCCGTGTTTAAGATATCGAATGTCCATCAATTAATTGATTTACTGACCATCAATTAATTAACATTTAGTTCCTCGAGTAGTACCACTCAACCTTATCATCATGTTGACTAAGTCAACCAGCTGGGTTTACATGATGAACCTTATGAGCTCCTCAAGGGGACATCATCAATCTAATATATAGGACACGGTTTCCTCCTATAATCAACGGCACACCATGTAAATAATATCATTTCCCAACTTACCGGGCATATTGATTTAATCCATCTAAATCTCACACTCTGGTAAATCAAAGAAATAAATACTAAGTATATGTGCCCGTTATTATATCGGGATTAAGAGCATGCACAACATAATATGCGAGGTTCGATTCAATTATGTAGTCAGTACTAAATTGAATCACCTCTATGTCGGTCCTGCTCAAAACACCTAAGTGTACTAGTGCAACTTTATGTTCAAGACAAAACAATACCAAGCTACACTACAACCATGCCAATGGTTTGTCCAAAACCATCTTGGTCATGAGCCTCTACTTATATTTTACAAGCGACTGATAACATGATCTTCTGTGCCACACCAAGCACCATGTTATCTACAATGTAAAATATTAGACAATATGCACACATATATAATAAATATATAAAGTGCAAACAATGATCATGTGATTCTTATTCCAAAATAAAATATTTATACAAAAAGAGCTAGGCTTTCAGTATACATTCCAACAATCTCCCACTTATACTAAAAGACTATGCCGTCATCACTCTGCCATACATCTGATCCCCATGTCCTCCACATGCCTATCAAATGCTTTCGCAGGAAGGGCCTTAGTGAATGGATCCGCCAGGTTATCCTCTGATGCAATCATGGCGACAACAACTTCTCCTCGCTTTACGATCTCTCGTATAAGGTGGTACTTGCTCTCTATGTGTTTACGCGCCTTATGGGCTCATGGTTCCTTCGAGTTTGCAACTACACCACTATTATCACAATAAATTGTGATAGTTCTGGGCAAACCAGGAATCACATCCAAGTCCATCAAGAAGTTCCTGAGCCATACAGCTTCCTTGGCTGCCTCAGAGGCTGCCATATACTCAGCTTCCATGGTAGAGTCCGCCACGTATTTCTGCTTGACACTCCTCCATACTATGGCTCCACCTCCAAAAGTAAACACAAACCCCGAGGTAGACTTACTCTTGTCCCTATCTGATTGGAAATCTGAATCCGTGTAACCCACAGGGACTAATTGATCTGCCCGGTAAACCAGCATATAATCCCTAGTCCTTCTCAGGTACTTCAATATATGCTTTACCGCAGTCCAATGTCCCTGTCCAGGATTACTCTGATATCTGCTAACCATGCCCATGGCAAAGCAGATATCCGGTCTCGTACATAGCATAGCATACATAAGGCTTCCTACTGCCGAAGCATAAGGAACCGCCTTCATGTCCTCTATCTCCTTTGATGTTTTGGGACACATCTCTTTAGATAAAGGAACTCCATGCCTAAAAGGTAGAAAACCTTTCTTGGAGTTCTGCATGCTAAAACAAGCAAGGATAGTGTCAATGTATGAAGCTTGAGATAAGCACAACATCCTTTTCTTGCGATCCCTTATAACTTTGATCCCAAGGATGTGTCCCACTTCTCCCAAGTCCTTCATGTCAAACTGTTTGGACAACCATACCCTTACATCTGATAACACTTTGATATTGTTGCCAACTAACAAAATGTCATCTACGTATAGTACAAGAAACACCACTACGTTTCCGTCACATTTCTTGTATACACAAGGCTCATCCGGACTTTGATTAAATCCATATGACTGGATTACCTCATCAAAGCGGATGTTCCAAGATCTAGAAGCTTGCTTCAATCCATAAATGGACCGATTAAGCTTACATACAAGATGCTCTTTGCCTTTAGCAATGAATCCCTCTGGTTGCCGCATATAGATGTTCTCCTCAAGTCTTCCGTTAAGGAAAGCTGTCTTGACATCCATCTGCCAAATCTCATAATCCATATGAGCAGCTAAAGATAAGAGAATCTGAATAATCTTAAGCATAGCTATCGGCGAAAAGGTCTCCTCATAATCAATACCCTCTTTCTGAGTATACCCTTTCGCAACAAGCCTAGCTTTGAAGGTCTCAACCTTCCCGTCTACTCCTCTCTTTCTCTTGTAGATCCACTTGCATCTAATGGTTTTTACACCATCGGGTGGTTCTACTAGTTCCCAGACTTGATTAGAATCCATAGATTCTATCTCTGAATTCATCGCTCTTTGCCAAGATACCGCATCTCTATCTTGGATTGCCTCATCATATATCCAGGGATCAGGTTCATGTTCGCCAGGGACTAAGTCCGAAGACTCTCCCAAAAACATGAATCTATCGGGTTGTCTCACAACCCTCCCACTACGACGAGGTGCCTTCTATGTATGCTCTGTGACACGCGGTGCAGTGACTTGTGGTGTCTCCTCTTGTACCGGTGGTACTGAAGGCGAGACTTCCCCTGTCAATTCCTCAAGAACAATCCTACTCTTGGGCTTGTGGTTCATTACATAATCCTCCTCTAGAAATCTGGCGTTCGTGCTAACGATCACCCTCTGATCTCTAGGATTATAAAACAAACCAGCTTTCGTTCCTTTAGGGTAGACAACAAACATGCACACTTCTGTACGAGGTTCCAACTTACCAGCATAAGCTTTCAGCACATGTGCTGGACTCCCCCATATCCGAATATGTCTCAGACTAGGCTTTCGCCCAGTCCACAATTCTACAGGGGTAGAAGGTACTGATTTAGATGGAACCAAGTTCAAAGTGTACATTGCCGTTGTCACGCCCGCCCTTCCGGGTCCCTAAATGTCCGGAGAGGCGGCGCGTGACGCGACCGTACATACATTTCATACAGCGGAAGACTTTATATATATGTACTTCTTATTTCTTACAGCGGAAGACTTGAGACCTAAATACTTTTTTTTTCTTTTAAACATAAATATGCATTAACACTTCTTCTTAACATAGAGTATGTTTCATAGCGTAGCATGCATAGATACTTCTTCTTACTTCTTCTTTACTTCTTCTTATCAACATAAAGCATGCATCATATATACACATAGATACTTAAGGCTTAGTAGGTTCATAACATCATCGTCATAGGGAGACATAGGTAAAGACATCCATAGACATCATCATTATAGGTAATACATGTATAAGTAGACTTAACGGATCTTCTCCACCATGCCACTACCACACACATTGACCCCTCCTGCTGCTCCCTTTAGTTTATCCATCCCTTACCCTTATCTGCAGTACGAGGGAAAATAAACTATAAGCACATAGGCTTAGTAAGATCCTGTCCTACTCACAAAAACCATACATCATCATTAATCATGACTTGTAGCATTTATAACATATAATCAATATATCATGTAACATACATGGCATCTTCAACTTAACTTGTAGCTTAAGTAACATAAACATAACATACATGGCATCATATGTAACTTAGTAACCTAACATCATAGCGTGCCATCGAACATAACATGTAACTTATACATCATGACATATCATCTAACATAACAGGTAACTTAAACATTATGGCATATCATCTAACATAACATGTAACTTAAACATTATGGCATATCATCTAGCATAACAGGTAACTTAAACATTATGGCATATCATCTAACATAACATGTAACGTAAACAATCATGGCATATCATCTAACATAACATGTAACTTAACATTATGGCATATCATCTAGCATAACAGGTAACTTAAACATTATGGCATATCATCTAACATAACATGTAACTTAACATTATGGCATATCATCTAACATAACATGTAACGTAAACAATCATGGCATACATATGCAAGATGCTTTTGAAAACATATATGTTAGGTACGTAAATATAGATCTCAACATATTTGGGCCCGGCATTGTACCACTTCTTCATTATCATAGCGCGCATCCCTAAATAGGCCCGAGGTAGCAAGTCTCGAACCTAATAGGTTCCTAGGCCCGAGTCTTATTCCATCGACCTAGGGGCAATCGTCATAGCGTAGAAGCCCATCCTAGGCCCGAGTCTTACTCCATCGACCTAAGGCATCTTGGAGCCCATCCCGTACTAGGCCCGAATCTTATTCCATCGACCTAGGGGCAATCATACATAGAAGCCCATCCTAGGCCCGAGTCTTATTCCATCGACCTAGGGCATCTTAGGAGCCCATCCCTTCTTTGGACCTTGTTAAGGTCTTGGTACAAGCCATGCAGAAAGTAAAATACTTATATGCTTACTTTACAACATAGCTTATTTCTTTAACATAGCATAGCATACTTCATTTCATAACACATCATGCTTCATTTCATTCACATAGCATAGCATACTTCATTTCATAACATCTTAGCTTATTTCATTAACATGGCATAGCATACTTCATTTCATACACATCATGCTTCATTTCATTCACATAGCATAGCATACTTCATTTCATAACATCATAGCTTATTTCATTAACATAGCATAGCATACTTCATTTCATAACAACATAGCTTATTTCATTAACATAGCATAGCATACTTCATTTCATAACAACATAGCTTATTTCATTAACATATCATAGCATACTTCATGGTATGAACTTCATTGTAACCTAAAAAGATCAAAGGTGGCCGAATGGCCCTTATAGGCTTTTAGGGTTTAGACCTTTAACCTAATTCAAGTAACATACATATGCATACAAATTCCATAAAATTCATGGTATGAACTTCATTGTAACCTAAAAACTCAAAGGTGGCCGAATGGCCCTTATAGGCTTTTTAGGGTTTAGACTTTTAACCTAATTCAAGTAACATACATATGCATACAAATTCCATAAAATTCATGGTATGAACTTCATTGTAACCTAAAAACTCAAAGGTGGCCGAATGGCCCTTATAGGCTTTTTAGGGTTTAGACTTTTAACCTAATTCAAGTAACATACATATGCATACAAATTCCATAAAATTCATGGTATGAACTTCATTGTAACCTAAAAACTCAAAGGTGGCGAATGGCCCTATATAGAACTTTTAGGGTTTAGATCTTTATCCTCAACCCCCTAACATGTTAACATCATTTCTTACAAGTAAAACAAGCTATAAAACTTCAATAAAACACCAAGACCCATATTGGCCGAATGGTTCTTAGGGTTTATTAGGGTTAGCTTTTGTCCTAATCCACTTTAACCCCTAACATCATCATCTAGTTATAGAACATAGCATAAACATAACATGGAGCTTCATTTAGACCCTAGTCCATGACTTGGCCGAATGGTTCTTAGGGTTCATTAGGGTTAGCTTTTGTCCTAATCCACTTTAACCCCTAACATCATCATCTAGTTATAGAACATAGCATAAACATAACATGGAGCTTCATTTAGACCCTAGTCCATGACTTGGCCGAATGGTTCTTAGGGTTCATTAGGGTTAACTTTTGACCTAATCCCTTTTAAACCCTAACTACATCATATAGCAATTAAAACATGGCATTCATGAAACCCTAACCCTAACTTCCTAGGGTGGCCGAAACACATAAGGGCTCAACTAGGGTTAGCTTTGTAACCAACCCTCTTTTCCCATCTTAGCATCATCATATCCTTCCTAAACATAGACTTCAACTTCATTGGTAACTAAAACATGCTTGGCCGAATATAACATACAAGTTGTTCAAACATTCAATCGCAACTACTCGTATGCAGGTGAGGGATACTTACTTCCTTCGCTTTGTTTTGGGTGGAGAAGATGACCTAAGAACCAACCTAGCCCTTGCTTCTTGCTTGAAGGAGGTTCAATGGAGGAAATGGAGAGGGAGCTCAAGATTTTCGGTGAGAAGAGGAAGAAGAAGAGAGGAAGTGACCAAATTCAACCTTCCCTCTTCTTTATAAAGGGGGGAGGAAGAGAAGTTCCTCTTTTCTTTTCCATGCCTCTTCATTTACTCCTAGTCCCACTTATCTATAGTTTCCCCCTCTTCCTTAATCATATAATCCTATTGGGCTTCTGGTTAGTGGGTGCATCTATAAGGCTTGGCTATCTCTAGAGGTTTGGAGTTCAATTCCTAGGCCTTGCACCCCTTTTCGGCTTATTTTCTTTTATTTTTGAAAAGGCCCACATAAAGCCCATGATCATCAAGCCAAAAATTCTTGTAAAATTGCTAGGAATTTTACGGGCGTTACAATCCTTCATACCTTTAAAAAGTTTCGTCCTCGAAACTTAGAACAATTGTGGGTACTTCTGCTTCATGTCCTCCTCGCGTTCCCAGGTAGCTTCCTCGTCAGATTGATTACACGCAGGACCTTTACTAAGGGCACCTCTTTGTTCCTTAGCCTCTTGACCTCTCGGTCTAATATTTGGATTGGCTGACTTTCAATACTCAGGTCCTCTTGAACGTGTACTGTTTGTGGCTCGATCACTTGGTCCGTACTGGAAATGCATTTCTTGAGCACAGAGACATGAAACACGTTGTGAATAGCCGACATCTCTTGAGGCAGCTCTAGCTTGTAAGCTACCTTGCCAATCCTCTGCGATATCGGATACGGTCCCACGTAACGTGGACTCAGTTTACCCTTCCTTCCGAACCTCATTACTCCCTTCATGGGAGCTACTTTGAGGAATACTAGGTCCCCAACTTCGAATTCTAACGGTCTACGCTTCTTATCCGCATATCTCTTTTCGGCTCTGGGCTTTCAATTCTTTGGCGGATATTTCGTATAGCTTTGGTGGTGTCGTCGATGAAATCCGTCTGGAGTTCCATCCTCTTCTTTTCACCACCTTCGTGCCAGCATATGGGAGATCTACATTTCCTCCCGTATTGGGCTTCGTAAGGTGCCATTCCGATAGTAGCTTGGTAGCTATTATTGTAGGCGAATTCTGCCAAACATAAGTATCGACACCAGCTACCTTTGAAATCCAGGGCGCAGGCTCTTAACATATCTTCCAGTACTTGATTTACTCTTTCGGTGCATCCGTCCATCGGGATGGAAGGCGATCGAACAATAACCGTGCCTAAGGCCTTACGAGCGCATTCCCAGAAATGGGAGATAAAGCGACCATCTCTATCAGAAATGATGGTCTTAGGAATTCCATGTAGCCTGATAATTTCCTTAGCATATAACTGAGCCAGTTGCTCCGTCGAATAGGTCATCTTGATTGCTAAGAAATGGGCGGACTTAGTCAATATATAGCATCGTAACCGTTTGTCGTCTTGGGCAATCCTGAGATGAAATCCATAGAAATGTCCTCCCATTTCCATTCTGGAATCTGGATCGGCTGCAGTGTTCCTCCAGGTCTTTGGTGCTCTGCCTTAACCCTTTGGCAGGTCAGGCAAGTACTGACATACTGAGCCACATCTCTTTTCATTCCGAACCACCAGAACTTTCGTTTAAGGTCTTGGTACATCTTGGTGGTTCCAGGATGCATCGCATAGGGAGTTTTGTGAGCTTCCTCAAATATCTCCTCCCGCAATTCTGGATTGTCGGGAATACACAAGCGATCCCTGAGGTAGAGTACTCCACTATCAGAGATCCGGAACCCATCGTCCTTTCCCTCTAGGACCTCTTGTTTGATCCTCTGAAGGCTTGGGTCACGTGCTTGCTTTTCCAGTATATCATCGAACAATGTCGGCGCTATCGTCAGGGTCGAGAGCTGTCCGGAGATGATTTCAACCCCGTAACGCATAATCTCTTTTTCTAAGGGTCGAGATAGCATCGAGAGGGACATCAAGGTGGCGCAGGACTTCCTGCTGAGTGCATCAGCCACCTTGTTAGCTTTCCCCGGATGGTAAAGAATCTCGCAGTCATAATCCTTGACGAGCTCGAGCCATCTGCGCTGTCTCATGTTCAGTCCATACGTGAAGAAATATTTGAGACTGGTGATGCAGTATAGATCCTACGAGCTCCATAGAGATAATGCCTCCATGTTTTGAGAGCAAAGACCACTAGCTCTAAATCGTGGGTGGGATAATTCCTTCGTGTTCCTTGAGTTGCCTAGGCGTGGCAATGACCTTGCCATTCTGCATAAGTACGCTCAGAGTCCCATCTTGGAAGCGTCCATCATACATGTCAAGCCGTTCTTGTCGGAAGAGCAAGAATTGGAGCTGGTGAGTCTCCTTTTAACTCTTTGAAACTCCTCTCGCGGTGTCCATCCACTCATATTTCTTGTCCTTTACGGTGAGGAATTTGTCATGGGGCGGCAATCACGAGAAGTTCTCTACAAACTTAGGTAGTAGCTTGCTAGCCAAGAAAACTTCGATTTATTTGGCATTCTTTGGTCGGTTCGATTACTCACGGCTTCAATCTTTATTGGGTCTACCATCACTCCGTGCTTGGATATTCGTGACCCCAAAAATGATACTTGTTGACGGAACTCGCATTTGGAGAACTTTGCGAATATTTGTTTTTCAGAAGAATCTGATACCACATTCGGTGTTCTGCATGCTCCTCGGGGTTCTCGAATATATTAGTATGTCGTCTATGAAGACGATCACAAACTTAATCGAGAATGCCGAGATTACCCGATTCATCAAATCCATGAACAGGGCAGGTGCATTCGTTACTCCGAAGGGCATAACTATGAACTCGTAATGTCCATACCTTGTCCGGAAGGCCGTCTTTGGTATATCATCTGGTTTTACTTTTACTTAATGATAGCCGGACCTCAGGTCAATCTTTGAGAAGACGGCGGCACCTTTTAGTTGGTCGAACAGGTCATCAATCCGCGGTAAAGGATACCGGTTCTTGATCGTTACGGTGTTCAGCGCTCGGTAGTCTATGCACATGCGCATAGACCCATCTTTCTTCTTCACCAACAGCACTGGAGCTCCCCATGGAGAGCGACTTGGGCGAATAAGTCCCTTGTCGAGTAACTCCTGTAGCTGTCCCTGAAGTTCCTTTAATTCAGCCGGCGCCATACGGTAAGGTGCTTTAGAGATCGGGTTAGTACCAGGAATCAACTCGATCTCAAATTCTACTTCTCTATCTGGGGCTAACCCTGGTAGCTCATCTGGAAATACCTCTGGGTAGTCGCATACCACTCTGACATTCTCTAGCTTCTGGTCCTCATCTTGGCTTGTATCAACCACGTGTGCCAAAAACCCAGTGCACCCACTGTCTAACATCTTACGTGCCTGTAGGGCTGATAAAATCTTATTGACTCTTCTTCTCGGTTCTCCGATAAATTCGAACTTAGGCTCCGCCTCCGGCTGGAATACCACTTTCCTTTTTCGGCACTCGATCGAAGCACCGTACTTGCTTAGGAAATCCATGCCCAAGATAATGTCATAATCCTGCATGTCGAGCACTATCAGATCGCAGTAGAGTTCTCTATCTGCAATTCTGATGGGTGCGGCTCGCAGCATATGAGTGGAGGGCATTACCTCTCCCGAGGGCAGGGTAGTTAAGAACTTGTGATCTAGGGCTTGTGGTGGTATGTCTATGTTTCCGGTAAAGTGTGTAGAAACAAACGAATGTGTTGCACCAGATCAAATAATGCAAGTGGCATCTTTGTAAAATAAATATCGACTGTGACAAGTGGAGGCGTTTGCCACGTCTTCTTGGGTGAGAGAGAATACCCTAGCATCTGTCATAGCTGGTGGGGCTTCTAGTCTCCCTTGGTGGATTGGGGTCCCTTCTACTGCGGCCTGCATCTGATGTAACTGTGAAGGGGCACCCCGGGGCTGAGCATACGGCTGAGGAGGTGCTTGAGTCTGGATAGGACAGTCCTTGATTCTATGCCCTGTCCGTCCACGCTATAACATCGATTTGTGCCTTGGTAGCATACTCCAGATGTATCTTCCATGAGTAGCACAGAGGAACACAGGTGCTTGTTTCTTTGGACCTCCTTTAGGATTCTCCCATTGTCTTCTCTTGCCAGTGGGGTTCCCCTTCCAAGCACTCTGGTTCCTTTGACCTCCTGACTGGGCCTGTCCCCTGCCTTCACTCAGCGCTTTCTTCTGCTGACTAATGTTGTTCAGGTAATGCTCGGTAATTAAGGCACTACTGAACAGCTCCTCTGCGGTCTGCGGTCTATGAACTCCGCCGGCCACATTCAGAGCTATTTCTGGTCGGAGCATCTTCAGCATGAGTCTGACCCTTTCTCTTTCTCTTGACGACTAACTGGCGCAGGCGTAAGTCGGTTGAATCTCTTCACGGCCACGACCGATAGGTCACCTTGTGAAACCGTGAACTCGTCGTAATGCTTGGTCACCCTCATGTGGAAGAATTCTTGAAGAATTCGTGACTCGAAATCACCCATCTCATCCGATTTACTTGTCTCTTGGTTTTAACCCGTTCCCACCACATCCGAGCATCTCCGACAGCGAATGATACACACTTAATCTTCTTCGCATTCGGGGATCCAAAGAGCTCCACGATGCTTTCCACCGTCTTGAACCAGGCTTGGGCATCCCATGGTTCACCAGTACCAGAGAAATTTTCTGGCTTTAGTCTCTGCCACTGAATCAGGTAAGCTTCCTGTCGAACCATCGGGCCGGGGCCCGTTGGTGGGGTAGTAGGGTTTCCTCGCTGATTCATTAGGGTAGTTATTACTTGTTGTTGTTCTGTAACTTGTCGTTGGAGTTCTGTGACTATGTGTGTAAGGTCATGCGGGGGTGCTAGCTCATCAGTTCTACTACTGCGTCTTCCAGACATATTTATCTTCATACATTAAGGTAAGACTAGTATAAGTTCCCGTTCGTTGTCCTACGCATACTTAGACTAACATAAAGTCATTTTAAGCTTAAGGCATCATTCATGTCCTCATGCATAGTTTAAACTTAAGGTATTTTACATCATACCAGAACAAGTCATAAGAGTACCATACATATTCCCGTGCATTTTTAAGTTAGAGGCATTTCCTATCATTCATGCATTTTTAAGCTAGAAGCATTTCCTATCATTCATGAACAAGCATAAGGTGAAGGCATTTTATAATTAAGCTAGAGGCATTTCATATTATACATGAACTAAATAATCTAAAGATATTTCATATCATGCATGATCAAAATTAACAAAATTTAGAGTATAGACATAGAATTCTTACTTGGAGCAGCAGGATTTGGAGCTTGATGTGTGTGTAGTGGAAAGGCAGATCCGCTCTGATACCAACCTGTCACGCCCGCCCTTCCGGGACCCTAAATGTCCGGAGAGGCGGCGCGTGACGCGACCGTACATACATTTCATACAGCGGAAGACTTTATATATATGTACTTCTTATTTCTTACAGCGGAAGACTTGAGACCTAAATACTTTTTTTTTTCTTTTAAACATAAATATGCATTAACACTTCTTCTTAACATAGAGTATGTTTCATAGCGTAGCATGCATAGATACTTCTTCTTACTTCTTCTTTACTTCTTCTTATCAACATAAAGCATGCATCATATATACACATAGATACTTAAGGCTTAGTAGGTTCATAACATCATCGTCATAGGGAGACATAGGTAAAGACATCCATAGACATCATCATTATAGGTAATACATGTATAAGTAGACTTAACGGATCTTCTCCACCATGCCACTACCACACACATTGACCCCTCCTGCTGCTCCCTTTAGTTTATCCATCCCTTACCCTTATCTGCAGTACGAGGGAAAATAAACTATAAGCACATAGGCTTAGTAAGATCCTGTCCTACTCACAAAAACCATACATCATCATTAATCATGACTTGTAGCATTTATAACATATAATCAATATATCATGTAACATACATGGCATCTTCAACTTAACTTGTAGCTTAAGTAACATAAACATAACATACATGGCATCATATGTAACTTAGTAACCTAACATCATAGCGTGCCATCGAACATAACATGTAACTTATACATCATGACATATCATCTAACATAACAGGTAACTTAAACATTATGGCATATCATCTAACATAACATGTAACTTAAACATTATGGCATATCATCTAACATAACGTAACTTAAACATTATGGCATATCATCTAACATAACATGTAACGTAAACAATCATGGCATATCATCTAACATAACATGTAACTTAAACATTATGGCATATCATCTAGCATAACCGGTAACTTAAACATTATGGCATATCATCTAACATAACATGTAACTTAACATTATGGCATATCATCTAACATAACATGTAACGTAAACAATCATGGCATACATATGCAAGATGCTTTTGAAAACATATATGTTAGGTACGTAAATATAGATCTCAACATATTTGGGCCCGGCATTGTACCACTTCTTCATTATCATAGCGCGCATCCCTAAATAGGCCCGAGGTAGCAAGTCTCGAACCTAATAGGTTCCTAGGCCCGAGTCTTATTCCATCGACCTAGGGGCAATCGTCATAGCGTAGAAGCCCATCCTAGGCCCGAGTCTTACTCCATCGACCTAAGGCATCTTGGAGCCCATCCCGTACTAGGCCCGAATCTTATTCCATCGACCTAGGGGCAATCATACATAGAAGCCCATCCTAGGCCCGAGTCTTATTCCATCGACCTAGGGCATCTTAGGAGCCCATCCCTTCTTTGGACCTTGTTAAGGTCTTGGTACAAGCCATGCAGAAAGTAAAATACTTATATGCTTACTTTACAACATAGCTTATTTCTTTAACATAGCATAGCATACTTCATTTCATAACACATCATGCTTCATTTCATTCACATAGCATAGCATACTTCATTTCATAACATCTTAGCTTATTTCATTAACATGGCATACTTCATTTCATACACATCATGCTTCATTTCATTCACATAGCATAGCATACTTCATTTCATAACATCATAGCTTATTTCATTAACATAGCATAGCATACTTCATTTCATAACAACATAGCTTATTTCATTAACATAGCATAGCATACTTCATGGTATGAACTTCATTGTAACCTAAAAAGATCAAAGGTGGCCGAATGGCCCTTATAGGCTTTTAGGGTTTAGACCTTTAACCTAATTCAAGTAACATACATATGCATACAAATTCCATAAAATTCATGGTATGAACTTCATTGTAACCTAAAAACTCAAAGGTGGCCGAATGGCCCCTTATAGGCTTTTTAGGGTTTAGACTTTTAACCTAATTCAAGTAACATACATATGCATACAAATTCCATAAAATTCATGGTATGAACTTCATTGTAACCTAAAAACTCAAAGGTGGCCGAATGGCCCCTTATAGGCTTTTTAGGGTTTAGACTTTTAACCTAATTCAAGTAACATACATATGCATACAAATTCCATAAAATTCATGGTATGAACTTCATTGTAACCTAAAAACTCAAAGGTGGCCGAATGGCCCTTATAGGCTTTTTAGGGTTTAGATCTTTATCCTCAACCCCCTAACATGTTAACATCATTTCTTACAAGTAAAACAAGCTATAAAACTTCAATAAAACACCAAGACCCATATTGGCCGAATGGTTCTTAGGGTTTATTAGGGTTAGCTTTTGTCCTAATCCACTTTAACCCCTAACATCATCATCTAGTTATAGAACATAGCATAAACATAACATGGAGCTTCATTTAGACCCTAGTCCATGACTTGGCCGAATGGTTCTTAGGGTTCATTAGGGTTAGCTTTTGTCCTAATCCACTTTAACCCCTAACATCATCATCTAGTTATAGAACATAGCATAAACATAACATGGAGCTTCATTTAGACCCTAGTCCATGACTTGGCCGAATGGTTCTTAGGGTTCATTAGGGTTAACTTTTGACCTAATCCCTTTTAAACCCTAACTACATCATATAGCAATTAAAACATGGCATTCATGAAACCCTAACCCTAACTTCCTAGGGTGGCCGAAACACATAAGGGCTCAACTAGGGTTAGCTTTGTAACCAACCCTCTTTTCCCATCTTAGCATCATCATATCCTTCCTAAACATAGACTTCAACTTCATTGGTAACTAAAACATGCTTGGCCGAATATAACATACAAGTTGTTCAAACATTCAATCGCAACTACTCGTATGCAGGTGAGGGATACTTACTTCCTTCGCTTTGTTTTGGGTGGAGAAGATGACCTAAGAACCAACCCTAGCCCTTGCTTCTTGCTTGAAGGAGGTTCGGCCAATGGAGGAAATGGAGAGGGAGCTCAAGATTTTCGGTGAGAAGAGGAAGAAGAAGAGAGGAAGTGACCAAATTCAACCTTCCCTCTTCTTTATAAAGGGGGGAGGAAGAGAAGTTCCTCTTTTCTTTTCCATGCCTCTTCATTTACTCCTAGTCCCACTTATCTATAGTTTCCCCCTCTTCCTTAATCATATAATCCTATTGGGCTTCTGGTTAGTGGGTGCATCTATAAGGCTTGGCTATCTCTAGAGGTTTGGAGTTCAATTCCTAGGCCTTGCACCCCTTTTCGGCTTATTTTCTTTTATTTTTGAAAAGGCCCACATAAAGCCCATGATCATCAAGCCAAAAATTCTTGTAAAATTGCTAGGAATTTTACGGGCGTTACAGCCGTATCCAGTGCATACCCCCAAAACGAAACAGGTAACTCAGAATAACTCATCATCGATCTGACCATCTCCATAAGAGTCCTATTCCTTCGCTCCGCTACACCATTCTGCTGGGGTGTGCCAGGTGCAGACAATTGGGATTGAATCCCAGACTCTGATAAGTAACTCCTAAACTCTCCCAAGAGGTACTTGCCACCACGATCAGATCGTAGTGTCTTGATACTTTTACCTTGACGGTTCTCCACATCAGCCTTGAATTCTTTGAACTTGTCAAAGCATTCAGACTTGCGGCGCATCAAGTAAATGTATCCATACCTTGAATAATCGTCTATAAATGAGACGAAGTATTCAAAACCACCTCTTGCCTGGATAGACATAGGACCGCACAAATCAGAATGAACCAATTCTAACACATCTTTGGCTCTATACCCCTTGGCCTTGAAAGGCCTCTTGGTCATTTTACCTTCCAAGCAAGATTTGCAGGTTGGGAGATCCTCCACCACTAATGAACCCAAAGGTCCATCAGCTATCAACCTTTGAATTCTGCTTAGGTTAATATGACCAAGCCTTAGATGCCAAAGATATGTTTGGTTCATTTGCGAAGGTTCTTTTCTCTTATTAGACTTAGAAGATGAGTTATTGATTTCTATATGCATCGTGGGAGTTTTTGGTTCAAGAGTATATAAATTGCCAACCAATGTACCAGAACATATAATCTCCCTATTCCTTTTTATAACCACTTTGTCATTAAAAGAAACAGAATACCCATCCATAAACAATTTAGAAACTGAAATTAAATTCTTTCTAAAAGTAGGTACATAAAGACAATTTCTCAAAACCAAAACTTTATTCCTATCAAAAGATAAATAAACGTCTCCCACTGCAATAGCTACCACCTTTGAAGCATTGCCCATGAAGACGGTAATCTCTCCCTCAGCTAGTCGTCGGGTTTCCTGGAACCCCTGCAAAGTATTGCAGATATGATCAGTGGCTCCTGTATCTACACACCAGGCACTGGTAGATAACACCGTTAAACATGTTTCAACAACTAAACAAGAAGATATACCTGTGTTCTTTCGGCGAGGATAGTCCGCCTTCCAATGTCCAGTCAGCTTGCAAGTGAAGCACTTGCCTTTCGGCTTCTTCACTCCTGCCTGAGGTCCCACTGCCACTTTCTTCGCTCCACCTTGCTTCTTCTTCTTCTTACTTTTCGGTTTAGAGGAAGAAACCTTCTGAGTGACCATGGCTTGAGCACTCTAACGAAAAAGCCCCTCTGCCGCCTGGAGTTCTGTCAGAAGCTCCACCAACGAATACAACCTCTTGTTCATGTTGTAGTTGAGGCGGAACTGCTCAAAACTCCTAGGCAGAGACTGGAGAATGATATCGACCTGGGTTTCCCCATCGATCTCAGCTCCGAGGACTTCCATCTCATTAAGATGAGCCATCATCTTGAGAACATGATCCCTAACGGGTGTTCCCTCGATCATGATGGTCGTCATCAAGTTTCTCATTGCCTCCTGCCAAGCCGCCCTACTCTGATGTCCAAAAAGTTCCTTGAGATTGAACATCATGTCATAAGTTGTGGCTATGGCCTGATGCTGATGTTGCAGCACATTTGACATAGATGCCAAAATGTAACACCGCGCCATCTCATCTGCCTTAACCCATTTCTTATAATGTTCTTTCTCCTTTTCATCAGAGTCATCGGAGGGCTTAGGAGGACAGACCTCGAAGAGTATAAATTTGTACTCCTCCGCAGTTAAGACAATATCCAAGTTTCTTTTCCAATCAATGTAGTTTGGTCCAGTAAGTTTGTTTTCTTTTAAAATCACAGCAAGTGGGTTGAAAGCCATTTGAAAATCCTAAAAATCACAATGATCAAAATATTAGATTTCAAAAATTATTGATTCCTCAAAATAATAAAATCTCGAAATCAACCAACACCTCAAATCACCGAGAATATCGCATGCCACGCTGTGTGGACGTATACGAATTCTACATTTGTAAGAAGAGGTTTTACCCATTAATTTTATTATCTTGTCAACCTTACTTTTTGACAAATAAAATTAATAGTTGGTTCCTCTTTGGCCCTACAAATAAAAGCAGTGACTCCTATGGGGAGGATACTTTTATTTGTATCTAAGTGTGCACCATTACACGATACTAAGGGAATTATTTTGGATTATGTGTCTTACCTCTGTGGAAGTACACATGCTCCTAGATAATTTCCTCTAACCATTATTTGACCTAGTGATCCGCAAACAAACCCGTCCTCAGGGAGGAAGGTACTCAGAGCCGACACACAAGTTTGTTGCATCACACGTCAAATTGTAATGGAGGCCGCGGGAATTAATTAAAATGTCCCTCTCCCACTTAGTAAATTGCAAATGAGGAATTTTAAATTATACACAACATGCATATAAAACAAATAAGCAATAAATATGGAAAAAAAAAGAATTTTTTCCAACTATTATGCCATTGTCCTCTAATGTGCATCCCGTCGTGTCGCCACCTCGTCCACTCCATCTTTTCCCATGCACAAGTCACCAAAGAGTTCCGAGCCGAGATAAAACTATTTTAATTTACATCCATCAATCCTATACTCCACGAAGGAGTGTACAAATAATCTAGATCGAAAGTAAACTAAAATGAGCGGCTAAACAATGTCGTATTTAATTAAAAAAAATAAATACTAATCTAGCCTCGTCAACCCCGAGGATTCAAATAATAAATTTTTACACACATCCATTCACATACACATACATGGCCATAATAGTCGGATCTTATGCCTGCAACCAAAGAGTTAAACTACGCATATCCTACTATTATCCGGCACATATAATATATGAAAAATGCATAAAAATTTAACTGAATCCTAAACACACAAAACCGGAAACCATGGCTCTGATACCAATTGTAGGGAGTCGCTTCGGAGGCTCATTGGCTCCCATGTCCCCGGATTAAAATTTTCACTAATGAAAGAATTAATCCGGATGGGATGAGCTTCCTTAGCACAACCATTTCGTCGTCGTGCTAACAACTTGAGTGATCGCTTGAACAAACTAGTTGTTCAAGCAACACAACTCTTCTAGTTGGTTAGCTGCGGAAGAGACGACGGACGGATCGCCGATTTTTGTGTTTGTCTTCGGGGTCCATGATTATACAATATATTTACTAATTTACACATGCATAATCAAAACATAAAAAAACAAGCTCAGATCTGTAAATAAAGTTAAAATAACTTTATACCTCATGATCTTCTACCGTATGTCCTATCCTTCTCGTGGACGACGTGTGGACGAAGATCCTCCACGAGTAGAAGCCTTATAGATCGCTTTCTTCTCTACCTTGTCCGCTGCGAACAAAGAGAAGAACTTACAAATACCTATCCTTTCTAGAGCCGGCCACCAAATTAGGGAATTTGGTGCAACCGCCGGCCAAGGATCAAATGGATGATGCGCCGGCCACCAAATGAAGGAGAACCGCCGGCCACCTTGGAGAATAGGGAGGAGGATGAGAACCGGCCACCAATGGGAGGAGAACCGCCGGCCAAGGAAGAAGGGAGAGGCCTCTAGGATGGGCGTCGGCCAAGGAATGATGAAATGAGATGGGCGCCGGCAATCAACAAGAAGGAAGAAGGTTGCCGCCCACTTTGCTCCAAACCCTAGCCGCCCAAAAACCCTAGCCGCCCAAAACCCTAACTCCAATTCGAAAATCAATCATTGCCGCCCAAGCCTAAGCCCCCTATTTATAGAATTGGGCTTAAGCCTCCTTTAATCTCCACCATCGGATCTAGGGATTTAATCTCCACCGTCGGATCTAGGGTTTTATCCCAACCGTCGGATCTAGGGTTTCATCCCAACCGTCGGATCTAGGATTTCATCCCAACCATCGGATCTAGGGTTTCATCCCAACCGTCGGATCTAGGGTTTTATCCCAACCGTCGGATCTAGGGATTTAATCCTAACCGTCGATTCTAGGGTTTCATCCTAACCATCGGATCTTAGGGATTTAATCCCAACCGTTGGTTCTAGTGTTTCATCCTAACCATCGGATCTTAGGGATTTAATCCCAACTGTTGGTTCTAGGTTTTGTTTTACATTCTTGGATCTAGACTTCACAAGGATTATATTAGGCTACGATAGGGACCATCAGGAGGAGTTGGATCTTGGCCACCCGATGGATCGCAACCACACAAACTTGATCCATCAATGATGTTCCATTCCACTAGAGGATCATCATTGAACTACCTCACCAACCCCCATAAATTAATATGGGCTCCATATATTATTCGTACATTAATCTCCCCGTGTTTAAGATATCGAATGTCCGTCAATTAATTGATTTACTGACCATCAATTAATTAACATCTAGTTCCTCGAGTAGTACCACTCAACCTTATCATCATGTTGACTAAGTCAACCAGCTGGGTTTACATGATGAACCTTATGAGCTCCTCAAGGGGACATCATCAACCTAATATATAGGACACGGTTTCCTCCTATAATCAATGGCACACCATGTAAATAATATCATTTCCCAACTTACCGACCATATTGATTTAATCCATCTAAATCTCACCCTCTGGTAAATCAAAGAAATAAATACTAAGTACATGTGCCCGTTATTATATCGGGATTAAGAGCATGCACAATATAATATCCGAGGTCCGATTCAATTATGTAGTCAGTACTAAATTGAATCACCTCTATGTCGGTCCTGCTCAATACACCTAAGTGTACTAGTGCAACTTTATGTTCAAGACAAAACAATACCAAGCTACACTACAACCATGCCAATGGTTTGTCCAAAACCATCTTGGTCGTGAGCCTCTACTTATATTTACAAGGGACTGATAACATGATCTTCTGTGTCATACCAAGCACCATGTTATCTACAATGTAAAATATTAGACAATATGCACACATATATAATAAATATATAAAGTGCAAACAATGATCATGTGATTCTTATTCCAAAATAAAATGTTCATACAAAAAGAGCTAGGCTTTCAGTATACATTCCAACATGAGCATGCTATGGCATATAAGGAAAGAATTAGGAAATGACATGACCAACATATCTTGAGAAGGGAGTTTAAGGAAGGTGACTTAGTTCTCCTATATAATTCCAGGTTAAAACTTTTTCCAAGGAAGCTAAAATCATGGTGGTCAGGACCGTTTCAGGTGAAGAGAGTATACCCATATGGTATAGTGGATATATGGAGTAAGGAATCAGGGGAGATTAAAGTAAATAGATAATGATTAAAGAAGTATCTAGGGGAGTCTCTAGAATTCGAGACAGATGAATGGAGGTTTACAGAACCTCCGGAGCCAAGTTGAGATAATGGAGAGTGGTCGAGCTAAAAGACCTTAAACAAAGCGCTTCTTGGGAGGCAACCCAAGTTTACTTTACATGTTTTTAAATTTTTCTGCATTCATACGTATAATTTAGACTTTGATTAATTGTCACTTACTTTCTTTGCAAATAGCTTAGGATTAGGGAAAACCTGCTAGGAAGAAGCAAAGATCATGTTGAGCCCACCTAGTCCACGTAGACATGAGCATGCACCTACACCACCCCCTATTTCTACTTTTGAGCAGGATGCAGGTACATCTGCCTATGATTTTTCAGAGTTCCGATCGTGGCTCGACGACATATATGTCGAGTAATAGATGCAAAGGCAGCAATGGGAGGAGTAGAGCGCTTACACGTAGGCAGAGTTTCAAGGCTTTCGGGAGCACTTCCAGCGGGCTGAGGAGTTCTAGGACGAGGCCCGCATCTACTTCCAGGATGAGGCCACATACCGCCAGGAGATGCGACAGCATATGCATACTCAGCAGGCACAGTGAGCCCGGGATGTAACACCCCCCCTCTACTTACACTAGTAGAGGAGGTGTTACCATCATACTTTATCTTACTCTTTTCGTGATCAGGTAAAACATGACTCAACCATCCATAGACTCACATACACTATTTATAAATTAACCAATACCTAACTTAAAATAGAAGAGTATCAACAACTCGTACCAAGATCTAAACATGGTTTCTAAATGAGTATCATAATTTAAACTCTTAACTTGAAACAGCGGAAGCTAAAGAAACAAACCAACTATATTCACATGTTGACACTAGGCTATTTCACAAGTTCTTAACCTATCTAAGCATGCACATTCACTAGAGTTCTAATGTAGAACATTCTTAAGTAACTCAACCTCATGCATGACGAGAGCAATGATATGCATCTTTGACATGAACCTGAACATAAACAACAATACGTAACATCAACCCTAGCGCCTAACATGGACACTAGCACATAACATGAACACTAGCACACTAGTAAGTTCAAAGTTCTTAGTATAGCATAATACTAGCAAGTTCGACATTCTTAGACACAACATGATCAAACACATAACATCAACACTACCACATGAGCAAGTTCGAAGGTCTTAACATAATAGAATACTAGCAAGTCCAGGATCATAATCCACTGTTCTGCTGCCACACACACCAAGCACTTCATCTGCAGCCCCCTCTTACTCCAATCTTGCTTTACCCTTATCTGTAGTATAAGGAATGCAACTATAAGCAATGAAGATTTGTACATCCTATTCTCACAAAACATCACATTGTAAGAAAACATGCTATTAGAATACTCTCATGCAAACATATGCTCTTACTTGCATTTAAGAAAATTCTGCATTAAACATTTAAGAACACTTGCACATGATACAATGATTCAGCTTGACATGCATGAACTTTCTGTATTAAACTTATAGAGCCACTTGTATATAACATAATGGCTCAACTTGAAATGAATGAACTTGACATACACAACTTACAATACATGGTTTGAAATATGCTTCGCTTGTAGAAACATATACATGTGACATACTTAAACTTGTAACCATTGTGCTTTAGTTAACTTTAGAAAACCATATGTACATATATACTTTAAAATCAGTAAACATCCTTGTTTGGGCAGCCCGGCATAGTACTAATTTGCGCACAACCCTAATAGAATTCGGGGTATCTAGCCACCGAACTTATTAGGGCAACTTATTAAGGGCAGTCAAGGGGCCTGTGGGCGATCTAAGGGCCCAGTACATGTCACTTCAAAGTAAAATATTTCCTTTATATATAACTTACTTATTTTTGTCAGGTAACAAGTATTTTACATGATCATAATCAAAAACCCATATAGGAAGACTTTAAAGACATTTGATCATGCTCTTTGTCCCCAAAACTCGTAGGGGAAACATCTTGTGATCTTTACATCTTTCTTCCAATGAAATATTCAAAGTAAAATACTTCCTTTATATATGACTTGCTTTTTTTTTTTGTCATTTAACAAGTATTTTACATGATTATACTCAAAAACCCATATAGGAAGCCTTTCAAGACATGTGATTATGCTCTTTGTCCCCAAAGCTCGTAGGGGAAGCATCCTTGCGATCCTTACATCTTGCTTCCAATGAAATATACTTAAAATACCTAAAAATCCAAACAAACATAATTTGGACAGAACATATAAATCCAAATAAAACATGGTGATAGAAGCTAGATGGGCATATCAAAGAGTTACTTATGCTATAGGTGAGAAATAGCATCATTGTGATCTTAGATCTTGCTGAAAAAGACATAAACCTTAACTATAAATCTAAACACACCCATATAATCTGATAAAAACATATTTTTTTTCATTTATCAAATATTTAACATGATCATACTCCCAAAAACTCATATAGGAAGCCTTTCAAGACATTTGATCATGCTCTTTGTCCCCAAAACTTATAGGGGAAGCATCTTTGCGATCTTATGTCTTGCTTCAACATGAAATATACCTATAAATATATATGACCTACTGATTTTGTCATTTAACCAACATGTAACATGCTCATACTCCCAAAACTCATATAGGAAGCATTTTAAGACAAATCATGCTCTTTGTCCCCAAAACTCATAAGGGAAGCATCTTTGCAATCTTTACATTTTGCCGCACAAGAAATATACCTAAAATACCTAAAAATCCAAACAAACACAATCTGGACAGAACCTATAAATCTGAATAAAAACAAGATATTAGAAGCTAGGTGTGTAAATCAAAGAGTTACTTATGCAATAGGTGAGAGATAGCATCCTAGTGATCTTATGTCTTGCTTAAAACAAAATATACCTCACCTATAAATCTAAACACACCCATATAATCTGATCAAAATATTATTTTTGTCATTTATCAAACATTTAACATGATCATACTCCCAAAACTCATATAGGAAGCCTTTCAAGACATTCGATCATGCTCTTTGTCCCCAAAACTTATAGGGGAAGCATCTTTGCGATCTTTACCTCTTGCTTCCAATGAAATATACTTAAAATGCCTAAAATTCCAAACAAAAATAATCTTGAAATAACATATAAATCCAAATAAAACATGGTGATAGAAGCTAGATGGGCATATCAAAGAGTACTTATGCTATAGGTGAGAAATAGCATCTTTGTGATCTTAGATCTTGCTTAAAAAGACATATACCTTAACTATAAATCTGAACACACACATATATCATCTGATCCAAACATATAATCTATCAAAACATAGGAAAAGAAGCTATATAAAACAATCGAAGAACTACTTATACTGTAGGTGAGAGATACTTACTTCCTCTCGCTATCGTACTAGTATACCGCTAGGGTTTTTGTGAGATGAAGTCCTTCCCTTGTTCCTTAGCCTTAGGAGTGGTCCTCTATCATATAATAAGCCTTTGTATCCCCTTGACACCCCCTTGAGAACCCCAACCAAAAGCTTTAGGGTTTCAAATGGAGTTGGAGGAAGGAGGAGGAAGAAGGTGGAGCTTGATCCTCTAGCCAACACCAAGCTTGGTGAGAAACTCCTCTTGAAAAACCCTCTTGAGGATCCCAACACAAGAAGCCCTATAGCTTGGGATGCAAAAAGGGAGGAAGGAGAGGGATAGGTTTCAGCCAAGAATGAGGAAGGAAGAGAATGAAGAAGGAAAAGATGAGGTTTCGTTCTTCCTTCTCTCTTTAATCTCCTCTTTACTACCTAGGAAGATGAACACTCCTCTTCCTCTCATGGGGGGATCAACCAACTCCTCATCTTCCATTTATACTCTTTGTATATTCTTTATATATCCTAGCCAAGAATCATCCTATGGTCTAGGGGTATCAAGGCTACCTCCCTATTAGGAGTTTCATGGTTCAAATCCTAGCTATAACCATCTTTTATTTTATTTTGTTTCATTTTATTTTAAACCTTCTATGGGCATTAATTTCCATATAATTACTTTGAACAATTTAGATTTTTACGGGCATTACACGGGAGGAGGAGCACAGAGCAGTCGCTGCATCCACTAGCTCTCAGATCGACCACATGTACATGTGGCATCAGCGGCTTAGCACCAGGTTTATCCAAGAGCCTGACATACCGAGACTGCCGGACTTCCCACCTCGGCCACCATATTAGAGGTACAGTCTCATATAAGTCTGGGGGGACCTCAAGTTTTGATTTATTTTGTTTCTAGCAGTAGTTTCTTTCCTTTTCATTTGCATTTTTTTATTAGTTAGCATTCATTTGTTCATACATAGAGTTTTTAGTTTTGTTAGTACTTAATTTTTTCTATCTTTAAGATACCTCAATAGTATTTTTAGAGTTTTCTTTCATGAGTTGTTTCCATGGGTAGCTTAATGATGTGTGTAAATCATGCTATATTTTCACTACTCCATATGCATGCATTTTATCTCATTTCATGTTCTAGGCATGTATTTTATCACAATTTAGTTAAGTTTAGCATATTTTGGACAAAGAGACTGCTTTTGGGTGTTTTTATGTTAACAGGGCAAAGAAGCGGCGTATCAAAACAACACGCCCTGGTTCAGCAGTCGACACGCCCTAGTCAAAGTGTTGACACGGCCGGCGTATCAAGACAACACAGGCGTGTTATCAGCGACACGTCCGTGTCAGGAGTTCCAGCGTTCAACACGCCCAGTTCAGCCTTCAACACGCCCCAAGTCAAGCGTAGCACACCCTGTGGGAAACCCGCGACACGCCTGTGCCCTCACTTGGCACGAGCGTGTTGTCCTGACTCTGGATTTCCTTTTCTGCGAGATCCGCGATCTTCGTCTCAATTAAAGGAAAATCTTTTGCCTTATATAAAAGAGGAGGCCAAGGCTATAAAAGAACGGATATCCTAACCCTAAAGAGGACGGCGGGTGGTAAAAGAGGACGAGAGAAGAAGCATCAAAGAAGGAGTCGACGACAGAGGAACGCACGCAGATGGCACTAAGTATCGTAATTTCTTTCTCTAGCAATTCCTACCAGACTATGGAGTAGTGTCTTGTAATCTTAGGATGGGGGAGTAGCCCTTGACGATTTATGATGGATGATGTAATCTATACTACTTGAATTATTGTTTGTTTTGATCTGGTTATTTTGGATTCTTATTGATAAACCTAAGGAGCTAACGGAAAGTACCTAATGGTGAACCCAAGTTCCCGAAACCCAGAACCAACTAGGGAATAACTCCTGCCAAGTAGCGGTAGTGTATCTATGAGGGCTTGCGGGGGTCTTGTGACAGGTCCCCTTAGCTAATTATGGTCCTGTGTGCAAACCTACCGTGAAGAGGAAATTTGACTCTAGAGGAACTCTTATGGACTTAATGGATCTATCAAATCCAGTTTTTACCAAGTAACGGAGGTAAGACATAGGGAGGTTTGCGGGGGTCTCGTGATAGGTCCCCTTAGCTGATTATGATCCCCTATGCTCGAACACCGTGACAGGTAAATTGAGTTTGATAGGTACAGTTAGCGTAGACCTCGAAAGGGGCCGTTGATTTACCTTAGGATAGTTTCCATCAAAACAACTCTAATAGGGGTAGGAAAGAATTAAATCACCTTATAAATCGTCGACGTGGTGAAACCCATATCCTGAGATTCTCCTTAACCCTTGACTTTCAGCTCATTCTTCTCATTCGTTGTTCTTGACTGCTCAGGTTCTTTGCTTAAACCACAAATCGATTGACTAGATAACTTGGTATCATGATCATTTGGTAATTGTCCCAATCCCTATGGGATCGATATTTTTATTACTTGATGACAACCGTGCACTTGCAGAAATAACACATCAAGTTTTTGGCGCCATTGCCGGGGATTGGCACTCAATATTGAATTGAGCGTGATTTAGTTAATCTAGATTTCTGTTTTTGTTCCTATTCTTTTTGTCTATTCTGAATTATTGTTTTGGGAGCCTCTATTGTTGTTGCATGCATAGACTTAATAGGGAAATTCTCGATATTGATCCTGAGATAGAGAGAACTTTCCTTGCTAGAAGACGATTTAACCTCGGAAAACAATCGACCTCAGACATGGGTGACGAGCGAGAATAAACCTTTAAGGGATTATGCAGCACCTAGTACAAGGGGATTGAGATCGAGTATTAGAAGACCTCCTATTGAAACGAACAATTTTGAATTAAAACCGGCTCTACTATCTATAGTCCAACAACATCAATTCGGAGGAGCACCCACTGAAGATCCAAATCTGCACTTGGAAGTATTTTTGGAATTTTGCGAGACTTTAAAACTGAATGGAGCCTCAGCTGATGCTATTAGATTGCGCTTGTTTCCTTTCTCATTGCGGGACAAAGCTAGAGAACATGGCTACACTCTCTTCCAATGATTGCATAACTACAGGGATCACTGAGCAAAGATTTTTAGACAAGTATTTTTCACCCAGTAAAACTGCAAGTCTTCGTCATCAAATCACTAATTTTGTGCAAAAGGATGGAGAAACATTATTTGAAGCATGGGACAGATTTAAGGGATTACTACAGCAATGCCCTCATCATGGGCTGGAGAAGTGGCTCATTGTTCATACTTTCTACAATGGAATCTCGTATGCTACTAAAGTTTCTCTTGATTCTGCTGCAGGAGGAGCTCTTATGAACAAAACATTGGATGAAGCTTTTGAGATCATCGAGAATGTGGCAATGAATTCTCACCAATGGGCTACAGAACGAGGATATCAAACTAAAATGCCAGGTAAGTTTGAGGTAAGTACCCTTGACCTACTCAGTGCAAAAGTCGATGCGTTAACTCAAAAGCTCGAACATTTTAATGTATCAGTTGTAAACTCATCTAATGTCACTTGCGAGATATGTGGTGTAACAGGACATGTAGCGATGAATTGCCAAATCCTACACGCACCATTTGCAGGAGCTGAGATTGAGCAAGTAGATGCGCTAAATAATTTTAATCAGAAGCCTAATGGTGGCAACCCTTACTCGAACACGTACAATCCCGGTTGGAGGAATCATCCCAACTTTTCGTATAGAGCCGAAATTCTTACAGGCCGAGCGGTTTGGAGCACCTTGGGATTTCGGCAGACCCAAGTCGAGCTTAGAAAAGATGATGGAAAATTTTATTACGTGTCAGGGGAAGATAAATGATGAATTTCGACAGCATATTGTAGAATCAAATCGGCAACATCAAATTAATACCGAGGCAATCAAGCAATTGGGAGGCAAGGTTGATAATTTGACTAATCACACAAGAATGCTGGAAAATCAAATTTCCCAAATTGTCGCCATTTCGAAATTGATAAACCGGTGAGCATTGTAATTCCATAAGTTTGAGAAGTGGAAGGATTTTAGAAGGAAGGCGAGCTCAACAAAGCGGCCCACTGTCGCTAAAGGACACAGCGTGTCGAGGTTGGACTTGTACGCTGGGTTGAATAGAAAAGGGAGCCGACACACCCTGACCCACGTCATGTTGTTCAACACGCCTGAAGCCCACGAGCACGTGCCAGCTGACACACCCGTGCCGGGTCAATCCAGCAGCCAACACGCCCAGCCTGTGCCAAACGACACAGGTATGTCGAATAAGGAACCAAGAACATATAAGCCCCCTATCCCGTTCCCTCAAAGGCTGATTAAGGAAAAATTTGATGAACAATTTGGTAAGTTCCTTGAGGTAATTAGGAAGTTGTATATCAATATACCTTTTACAGAAACTCTTCAACAAATGCCTACATACTCTAAGTTCTTGAAGGACATCTTAACCAATAAAAGAAAAGTCGAGGAGCATGTAACAGTGGCTCTTACTGAGGAGTGCAGCGCTTTAATTAAGAACATGGTACCTCCCAAACTAAATGATCCAGGTAGCTTTTCTATCCCTTGCATAATTAATGACTCAAATTTTGATAAGGCTTTTTGTGATTTGGGTGCCAGTGTAAATCTGATACCTCTTTCCATATGCAAGAAATTGGATTTGGGAGAAATGAAACTAACTACTATGGCCTTGCAGTTAGCCGATCGCTCCATTAGATATCCTTTGGGAATCTTAGAAAATGTACCAGTGCAGGTGGGAAATTTTATTATTCCTGCCGATTTTATAGTACTTGACATGGATGAAGACCCATGCATTCCACTCATTTTGAGGAGACCTTTCTTGGCTACTGTAGGGGCAATGATAGATGTCAAGAACCACAAACTCTCACTTGCATTTGGAAACGACAAAATTGAATTCGACCTTTCAAAAGCTGTTAAACAACCTTCTGTTTTTGATGTTTGTTGTAGGATTGACAGTTTCCAATCAATAGCACTAGAAGGAGCACCAGAACAAACTCATCTTAATAAGGTCAGAGGGGATTTTGAGGATAAAGAGCTGGAGATTTCCGACCCCAACCTAACACCACAGAGCTGGTTGAGGAGGAAGAGGGGCAGAGCACACTCCTCGAGCCATATCCCCAAAACTAGGGGATAACTGAGGGGTCAAGCTAACAACCTTAAACAAGCGCTTCTTGGGAGGCAACCCAAGCTATTTTCATTTTTTTTTGTAATTTTATTTTATTTTGAGTTTTATATTTTTTTCAGTTTACAGACACATGTAAACGCACCGCTGCTCGACACACGACCGCCTGGCCGAATGACACAGCGTGTTGAGGTTACCAAGACAACACAAGTCGGTGTGCCGAGCATGCCCGTCGCACCTTTTCACCGCTGACGCTGGCTGGATCAGGCACGCCGGGCCGACATGGGAGAAGGAGCACTCCTATGTCACGCTTAAAGACCACCTTGATCTATTTTGTAAGTTTCGATGCACATCCTTTACTGCTTATGCTGTCTCTACTTAGATTTTTAGTCTGGTTAGTGCTATTTTGTTTATAATACGTAACCGAACGAATAACATTGCATTTTTATATCATCTAGCGTAATACAACTGAACATTGGTCGGATCATGATATTCCTTTTTGCCTATTTGATAAGAACCCTATTTCACTTCTAACACGGTCTATAGGTCTGAGGTATCAAAAAAAAAAGATTTAAATCCCCCATATCGAATGAGTACTCGATTTTCCATTGGAGACTTGCCTGTGCAATTTGGTTACTGGAGAAACACTTTCCCTAGAAGTATTGAAAAAAAAAAAAGAGGAATTTTTTTTCAAGCACCCCTTTGAGACCAGGTAGTTACTGGGGAAACACCTAAAAGGTGCCCCTTTGAGACTAACTAGTTACTGGGGAAATGCTCTCTAGGAATTGTTTTCAAGCACCCCTTTGAGACCAAGTAGTTACTGGGGAAACACCTAAAAGGTGCCCCTTTGAGACTAACTAGTTACTGGGGAAATGCTCCCTATAAATTCCTTCCCTTTCTTTCTTCTTAGAAAGTGCTCCTTTGAGACCTTTTGTTGTTAGGCAAGGATGATCCATGCATTAAGGCAGGTAAGTGCCTCTATGCCGGAAATAAGAATGCCCTACGATAGAAGGGATGTCAAATCAAGATTGGTGTCCAATGACTTTAGTCCAACTTTTCACATGCACTATATAGGGATCTTTCAATCTTGGCAACTAGGAATGATTTGAAAAGATTTAGATCAGATTGTATACTTCTGGATGGTGTCTAGCATTTCCACAATTAAGCTGTCTTTTGAGTTTTCTTTGCTTGAGGACAAGCAAAAGTTTAGGACTAGGGGATTTTTGATGTGTGTAAATCATGCTATATTTTCACTACTCCATATGCATGCATTTTATCTCATTTCATGTTCTAGGCATGTATTTTATCATGATTTAGTTAAGTATAGCATATTTTGGACAAAGAGACTGCTTTTGGGTGTTTTTGTGTTAACAGGGAAAAGAAGCGGCGTATCAAAACAACACGCCCTGGTTTAGCAGTCGACACGCCCTAGTCAAAGTGTTGACATGGCCGGCGTATCAAGACAACACAGGCGTGTTATCAGTGACACGTCCGTGTCAGGAGTTCCAGCGTTCAACACGCCCAGTTTAGCCTTCAACACGCCCCAAGTCAAGCGTAGCATGCCCTGTGGGAAACCCGCGACACGCCTGTGCCCTCACTTGGCACGGGTGTGTTGTCCTGACTCCGGATTTCCTTTTCTGCGAGATCCGTGATCTTCGTCTCAATTAAAGGAAAATCTTTTGCCTTATATAAAAGAGGAGGCCAAGGATATAAAAGAAGGGATATCCTAACACTAAAGAGGACGGTGGGTGGTAAAAGAGGACGAGAGAAGAAGCATCAAAGAAGGAGTTGACGACAGAGGAACGCACGCAGATGGCACTAAGTATCGTAATTTCTTTCTCTAGCAATTCCTACCAGACTATGGAGTAGTGTCTTGTAATCTTAGGATGGGGGAGTAGCCCTTGACGATTTATGATGGATGATGTAATCTATACTACTTGAATTATTGTTTGTTTTGATCTGGTTCTTTTGGATTCTTATTGATAAACCTAAGGAGCTAAGGGGAAGTACCTAACGGTGAACCCAAGTTCCCGAAACCCAGAACCAACTAGGGAATAACTATTGCCAAGTAGCGATAGTGTATCTATGAGGGCTTGCGGGGGTCTCGTGATAGGTCCCCTTAGCTGATTATGGTCCCGTGTGCAAACCTACCGTGAAGAGGAAATTTGACTCTAGAGGAACTCTTATGGACTTAATGGATCTATCAAATCCAATTTTTACCAAGTAACGGAGGTAAGACATAGGAGGTTTGCGGGGGTCTCGTGACAGGTCCCCTTAGCTGATTATGATCCCCTATGCTCGAACACCGTGACAGGTAAATTGAGTTTGATAGGTAGAGTTAGCGTATACCTCGAAAGGGGCCGTTGATTTACCTTAGGATAGGTTCCATCAAAACAACTCTAATAGGGGTAGGAAAGAATTAAATCACCTTATAAATCATCGACGTGGTGAAACCCATATCCTGAGATTCTCCTCAACCCTTGACTTTCAGCTCGTTCTTCTCATTCGTTGTTCTTGACTACTCAGGTTCTTTGCTTAAACCACAAATCGATTGACTAGATAACTTGGTATTACGATCATTTGGTAATTGTCCCAATCCCTGTGGGATCGATATTTTTATTACTTGACGACAACCGTGCACTTGCGGAAATAACACATCACTTAACTTCATTTACCTCATGGTATTTTATTTTATTTGCTCTAATGAATGTTCTAATCTTACACTGGTTAGCTTTTATATTTACACCTACACATGACGAATATTCTGTAAGGGGCAGTTTAGTACGTACCTAGTTATGATTCATCTCAGTAATCTAGTACTTTGGAATCCATAGGTGACCCTAAGTTTAGCATTTTTAGTTACTGGAGATGCTTGGATTGTGGAAGCCCATTTGGAAAAATCAAAATCCCTAGAGCTAAAAAAAAAAGTTATTGTGGGTGGAAATTGTTAGGTACCCCTTTGAGACCGAGTTAGGTTACTGGGAAAATACCTACCAATTTCTCTCAATACTGAGTATGCCTTTGAGACTTTGTGCTAGATGTAGGGAATGACCCTCGCTTTGGCCAGTGCCTAAGAGCTAGAGATCTTAGGAAAGCTATAGGATGATGACTTAACTTACCATGGAACGAGTATCCCCTAAGAAGAATCGCTTAGCACGAGCACGAGGAGCTAACTTAGTGAATTTTTAGAATATCTCTATTTTTCTTTGATTGTAGATACCACTTGATAAATCTAGTTAAAATGCTAAGTATGAAACAATACCTTTTAAAATTCCATGGCACTGAGGTTTGCTTGAGAATAAGCAAAGACTTAAGTCTGGGGGAATTGATGTGAGCAAAACATATAGGGTTTTAGGAGTAGTTTTCGCTCACATCTCATTACATTTTATGTTTGTTTCATGCATATTTTACTTTGTTTTGCATGCATTTCCTATTTTCTAGTTCGAAGATATGTTCTTTGTACTTTTGTGTGCTGGATAACATTTCATGGGGAAAACGACGCACTTTGTTTTGCATGGAGAATTAAGGAAGAACCTAGGGGTTGGCCTCATCTCCCATAACTGTGGGTAGAAGGATGCGATAGAGTAGGAAATACGCCCTATTTTCGACTCGTCACAGGGTTCGATTCGACATCCTCGTACCGACTATCCCATCCTAAGTCAAGGGGTCGACCTGGTAATGGTAGAGATAACTTCCGATAGATGTGATGGCTCATCAGGGGAGTGTATGATGTCCTTTCCACAAAACCATAGCTAGAAACCTAGACAAAACCCAATTGACAACATGTTCTGCGACACACAAACGAAACTGAAATCCTAGAATCCCTTTCAAAGATCGCAACTAGTTTCTTTCTTCTTCCATGTGATACCGTATTGAGTTGGGACCGCCATCAACCCTCGCAATCACAACCCTTAGATTTGAATTCTGAACAATAACCTCCACTTACAAAATCGGTACTCAAATCTCAATCCCTGGTGGATCGATAATCTTTTTATTACTTGATGACATCCGTGCACTTGCGGGTGTTGAGCGTGAGCATGCGCTTCGAGTCCTCGACGACCTCCATCATGAGATTTGAGGTTGCATTCACGTGCATCAGTTGATAGTGGTCATAACTCAAGTACAGTGTCACATAGAGGAAGGGAAGGATGGTTCAAGGTTCAAAAAAGGATCCTAGGACATCGATTTCACTTGTGCAACATCGAACATGCTAATTAATTAGATGTTGTCTGGTTCTCTAATTAAGGTCTTGTGGAAGGGGCATCATACCCTTCCCGATTGAGCTTTCACTTCTATCAGGAACTACTTATCCTTAACTAGGCTAACCCTTTCATTAAGATAGGATAGACAGTACGAGGATGCCAAATCAATCCCTATGAAGAGTCGGAACATGTCCCATTCCCTACTCCTTCATACCCTTCTACATACGGTTACTGGGGGTGAGGACAACCACTTGGTTCTTTCTTAATTCCCCTAGATCTTTGATACAAGGGTTGTCACCCCTTGTATCGACTATGCTCAATAGATAGAAAACAAAAACACAATCTTCATCTAATCAAACAAACACTAACTGCGAATAGAAATTCATAAACAGAATTAACATTCGATCTTGCATGTTTACATACACAAGTTACTTCCTAATCCTAGAATCAAAGATTCTACTCCATAGACGAAAAAGAACGAACACAATACATAATAGAATAAATCATTACAATGCAGGAGATTAATAGAAAGTAAATTGCAGTACTCTTAGTTTTTCTCTTCGATGTCGGAGCGCAGGTTACGATCCTCTCGCTGTCTCCTTCCTCCTTGTTGCAAGTTTTCAATGTTTTTTAGGGCATCGGTGTGCTGTCCCAGCTGTCGTGCCTCTCTCCTAGTGTTTGGGCATGGCTTTCCTTTTATATACTTGAAGTCGATGCTGCATAAATCCACGAAAGAACCCTAATCATGTCGAAATAACCCAATGCCACACTGCCGTGTGGATTCACACGGCCAGGCCATGTGTGGCACTGGGGTGGCCAATTCCGTGGTTTGGACATGACCATGTGTATTCACACGTCTAGGTCGTTTCCCCTTCCGTTCCACCTTCCAAATGTCTTCCTTTTTCTCCAAAAGTGTCATTTTCCTTGTAAAATGATGTCCTACACACAAAAGCACAACGAGCAGATCTCCGAACCAGAAAATAGGAAATGAATGTAAAACAAAGTAAGATATGCATGAAATAAGTATGAAATGCAACGAGATGCGAGAGAAAACTACTCCTAAAATCCTATATGTTTTGCTCACATCAACACTCACCCATGGCTACGTTTTCGGCTTCGGTGGTAGACAAGACAACACAATGTTGCTTCCTACTACACCAACTAACTAGATTTGATCCTAGGAGTTAGCAACATCCATTCCTACTCTTCCTATCTAGTTTACTACCGGCATAATCTGAGTCAGAGTAGCCGACTAGTTCGAACTCGCTTGATCTAGGGTACTAAATTTTTACATTTAGTGTTCCTTTTAAGTATCTAAAAATTTGTTTGACTAGCATTAGCTGTGATTCTTTAGTGCAAGATTGAAATCTCTCACACATACTCACTGTGAAGAGTATATCAGGTCGACTCACAGTTAAGTATAGAAGGCTACCTATCGCACTCCTATAGTATTTTAAATCTATAGGTTTTCCTTCTAAGTCATCTCCTATGTTTACGTTGGTAGCTATAGGTGTATTATTTTCCTTAGCGTTTTGCATTTCAAATTTACTAATTAATCCCTTAGCATATTTACGTTGATGTAAATAAATTCCTTCTCTAGTTTGTTTTATTTGTAACCCTAAGAAGAAGGTGAGTTCACCTACTAAGCTTATTTCAAATTCACTTTCCATTAGTGAAAAGAACTCATTTAGAAGTGTTGTATTAGTTGATCCAAATATTATGTCATCTACGTAAATTTGTACAATAAAAATTTCTTTTCCTATGGATTTTACAAAAAGGGTTGGGTCAACTAAACCTTGATTGAATCCTTTAGACTTAAGATAAATTGATAGCCTTTCATACCAAGATCTAGGAACTTGCTTTAATCCATATAAGGCTTTTCTAAGTTTGAGTACATGGTTAGGTGTGTCACTCTGGAGCCTCCATTTTGATCCGTTTCACTTCAAAAACATGCTCGTGTCTTGGGACACGACCAGAGCATGTTCCCTAAAGTCCATGCTCCAATAAATGCTCCAGTTTTCCTCCAAAAATGACGTCCTACACATAAAAATAACAAAAGAAGATCTCCAAACTAGAAAATAGTAAATGAATGCAAAACAAGGGAGAATATGCATGAAACAAGTATGAAATGCAATGAGATGTGTGCTAAAACTACTCCAAAAGCCCTATATGTTTTGCACACATCAAGCACTCGACTAGCACCTCGACTATGTGCTAGTCAAGGTGGCGCCTCGACTGGATCACTCAACTGGACCCAGGATAGGCTTGAAAATAGATGATCAAAAGTGAGGCAGGCTCGACCAACACCTCGACTTGGTGCTAGTCGAGGTGGCGCCTCGACTGGATCACTCGATTGGCACCTCTACTGGATCCAAGATAGGCATGAAAATAGTTGATCGGAAGTAAGGCAAACTCAACCAGTGTTGCGACTGGCGAGGCGACTGTTGTGCTGCAATGTTCAGAAACTTGAGCAATGATTAGAGACATTGGAGGCTTCTAAGGGGCTTATAAGAAGGAGGATTATGGATGTTTTTGGCGGTCGATTCTTGGGGAGTTAAAAGGCAAAGTGCTTTTGCATTCCAACCTTCTAGGGCATTCTCCAACACAACCAAAACAAGCAATCAAGCAAAGGCATTCGTGTAAAGTGTTTTTGTTTCTTCATTTCATTTACATCTTGTATTTGGTTATTATTGTTATAAGCTCTATTGTAAGAGGTTTCTCCACCTCCGAATTGTTTCCGAGAAGGAGAAGGTTTAGTGGTGGTGTGCATCACTAAAGCTCGCTAAGGCTTGATCGTGGAGTAGAAATTAGGGTTCCGAACCATGTAAAATATGGGTGTCGTGTTTGTGCTATGTTTTTTGCTTTTATTTGTATTAGTATTTGTATTTTTTCTATGTACTAATGAATGTAGACAAGCACGACGAATCCAAGCGAAGAAATTGACGAATTGCTATTCACCCCCCTCTAGCGACACCAACGTTCCTACAACTAGGATGTCGAAGAAAGGTTTGGGGATAGAAATGCGGAGGCCTCCTTCAAGTTGGCCTGTGAAGAGAGTGCTGGTGTCAGTTGAGGGTCGGTGAGGTCATTGATGAGGAGTCGGGATGATGGCAGAGAAGCCCTCTGGGATGTATTTAGGTTCATGGAAGGAGTGGTTGAGAGTTACTTGGCTGGGAGTGGTTTCATACCAAGGAAGGGAGGTAGAAGAAGAAGCCATTAGAGGAGGAGGAGGTTACAGAGGTTTTGAGGGTGTCGTGGACGAAGGGGGTTAGGTGAGAAGTGAAGAGTTTTTTTTTTAAGGGAGAAAATATTGTTAAGAGGATTTTTTTTTTGTATTTTTTTTCCATTTTTTGTATTTTTTTCAAAAAAATTAGTGAAATTTTCTTAAAGTGTGCTTCTTTTGTAGGGAGTGGGTGATTTTTGTAAGGCTTTACGCCTAATATAAAGTGTGCATCTTTTGCAGGAGGTGGGTGATTTTTTCAAGGCTTTACGCCTAATATAACAACTAAACGACTAGGTAATAACATTCCCACTGTGGGACTATAACAACCTGAAGGTAGGAAACTTCGCTTCCAACTTCAACTTGGTCGCTTGTTCATGGCGATCCCTTCTACGTCCCCGAATAAAAAAAAATTATCCTTGACACGAGGGATTACCCAAGCAACTGTTTCATCATCGTGTTATTCGATTAGAGTGGTCACTTGAGCATACTTGTTGTTCAAGCCACCAACCTCTATTCTATGAATAGCCACGGAATACACGATGTACGGATCGTCGTCTTTTGTGTTTATATTCTGGGTCCAAGTATATTTAGCCACAAAACAGAATATATAACATTCATATATTTGAAGAACAAATATAGACAACTTACAAAAGAATATAAACAAACGTTATACCTCTTGGTCTTCTATTGTATGTCCTTCCTCCTTTCGGACGTCGTGTGGGCGACGATCTACCAAAAGTTGAAGCTCCTAGATCACCTATTTTCCTTCCTTGCTCACTCCGAACAAGAGGAAGACTAAGAAACAAAACCCTTCTCCTTCCTTTAGCCAACTAACAAACACCAACCTAGGTGCTTGCCGCCGGCCAACAAGGAGAAGATGATGAAGGTAGTTGCCGGCCAAGAGCTCTAAGGGAAGACCCTAAGCCTTGTTTCCACCGGCCAAGGAGAGGAGAAGGACTAGGTTTGGACACCAGCCAAGGGAGGGAAGGGCTGGTTTGGGCGCCGGCCACCAAGGAGGAAGAAGAAAAAAATGAAGAACTTTCCTTATTTGATACCACCAACACCCCAAACCCTAATCACCCAATCTTGCCGCCCATTAACCCTAATCCTATCTCTATTGGAATTCTACTTGCCGCCCACCCCATGCTCTCCTTTTATAGAGTTAGGGATATGCCTTGTTTTAATCTCCACCATTGGTTCTAGGGATTTAATCTCAACTGTCAGATCTCGAGAATTAAACTCAACCGTCGGATCTAGAGATTCAATCTCTACCATTAGTTCTAGAGTTTTTATTTCATCCATTGGATCTAAGCTTCATGAGGTATTAATAGGCTACAATAGGGACCATGAAGAGGAGTTGGATCTTGGGCACCCAATGGATCAAGCCCACATAAAGTCGGATCCATTAATGATTATCCATTCCACTAGAGGATTATCATTGATCTACCTCACCAACCCCCATAAGTTAATATGGGCTCTATATATTATTTGTACATTTTTCTCCCCGTGTTTAAGATCTCGAATGTCCATCGATTAATTAATTTACTGACAATTAATTAATCAAAATCTACCTCCATAAGTAGTACGACTCAACCTTATCATCATACCGGACCAAGTCCACCTGCAGGGTTTACATGATGAACCTTATGAGCTCCTCAAGGGGACATCATCATACTAATATATAGGACACAGTTTCCTCCTATAATCAATGACACACCATATAAATAATATCATTTCCCAACTTACCGAGCCTATCGATTTAATCTATAAATCTCTCCCATTGGTAAATCAAAGAAATGAATACTAAGTATATGTGCCCATTATTATATCGGGATTAAGAGCATGTACAATATAATATCTGAGGTCCGATTCGATTATGTAGTCAGCAATAAATCGAATCACCTCTAAGTCGGTCCTGCTCAATACACACAAAGTGCACTAGTGTGATTCTATGGTCAAGACAAACCAATACCAAATCACACTACAACCATACCAATAGTTTGTCCAAAGTCATCTCGGTTGTGAGCCTTTACTTATACTTTACAAGGGGCCGATAACATGATCTCCCATGTGACACCACACACCATGTTATCTACAATGTAATGTATTTGACAATATGCATAACCATAAATATGAAAACAAGGATCATGTGATTCTTATTTCAAAAATAAAAATATTTATATAAAAGATAGACTTTTCAGTATACATCCCAACAATCTCCCACTTATACTAAAAGACTATGTTGTCCTTATACTGCCATACATCTGCTTCCCCTTCCCTCCACATGTCTATCAAAGCTCTCACTATAATGGCCTTAGTGAAAGGGACTACCAGGTCATCCTCTGATACAATCTAGGCGGCAACAACTTCTACCTCCTTTACGATTTCTCGTATCAGGTGGTACTTGCACTCTATGTGTTTACTTGCCTTATGGGCTCATGGTTCCTTCGATTTTGCAACTGCACCACTATTATCACAATAAATTATGATAGTTCTAGGCAAACTAGGAATCACATCCAAGTCCATCAAGAAGTTTCTGAGCCATCCAGCTTCTTTGGCCACCTCAGAGGTCGCCACATACTCAGCTTCCATGTTAGAGTATGCCACGCAATTCTGCTTGACACTCCTCCATACAATGGCTCCACCTCCCAAAGTAAATACAAAACCTGAGGTAGACTTACTATTATCCCTATCTGATTGGATGTTGGAATCTGTATAACCCACAGGGAGTTATTTGTCTGCCATGTAAACTAGCATATAATCCCTAGTCCTTCTCAGGTACTTAAATATATGCTTTACCGCAGTCCAATGTCCCTGTCCTGGATTACTCTGATATCTACTGACCATGCCCACGGCAAAGCATATATCTGGTCTCGTACATAGCATCACATACATGAGGCTTCCTACCGCCGAATCATAAGGAACCGCCTTCATCTCCTCTATCTCCTCAGATATTCTAGGACACATCTCCTTAGATAAAGGAACTCTATGCCTGAAAGGTAGAAAACCCTTCTTGGAGTTTTGCATGCTAAAACGATCCATAATGGTGTCTATGTATAAAGCTTGAGATAAGCACAACATCCTTTTCTTGCGATCCCTTATAACCTTGATCCCAAGGATGTGTCCCACTTCTCCTAAGTCCTTCGTATCAAACTGTTTGGACAACCATACCCTTACGTCCGATAACACCTTGACATTGTTGCCAATTAACAAAATGTCATCTACGTATAGTACAAGAAATGTCACTACGTTTCTGTCACATCTCTTGTATGCACAAGACTCATCCGGACTTTGAATAAATCCATAAGAATGGATTACCTCATCAAAGCGGATGTTCCAAGACCTTGAAGCTTGCTTCAATCCATAAATGGACTGATTAAGCTTACACACAAGATGCTCTTTGCCATTTTCAATGAATCCCTCTGGTTGCTTCATATAGATGTTTTCCTCAAGACTTCCATTAAGGAAAGTTGTCTTGACATCCATTCTGTCACACCTCATAATCCATATGAGCTGCAATGCATAAGAGAATCCGGATAGACTTAAGCATGGCTACCGGCGAAAAGGTCTCCTCATAATCGATACCCTCTTTCTGAGTATACCCCTTCGCAACAAGCCTCGCTTTGACGGTCTCAACCTTCCCATCTATTCCTCTCTTTCTTTTGTAGATCCACTTGCATCCAATGATTTTTAAACCCTCGGGTGGTTCTACTAGCTCCCAGACCTGATTCGATCCATAGATTCAATCTCAGTATTCATTGCACTTTGCTAAGATACCGCATCTTTATCTTGGATTGCCTCATCATATGTCCAGGGATCAGGTTCATGTTCGCCAGGGATCAAATCAAAAGATTCTCCCAAGAACATGAATCTATCAGACTGTCTCAAAACCCTCCCACTACGACAAGGTATCACCTGTGTATCCTCTGTGACACGTAGTGCAGTGACTTGTGGTATGTCCTCTTGTACTAGTGGTACTGAAGAAGAGACTTCCCCTTTCAATTCCTTTAGAACAATCTTACTCATGGGCTTGTGGTTCATCATATAGTCTTCCTCTAGAAATCTGGCGTTCGTGCTAACGATCACCCTCTGATCTTTAGGACTATAAAACAAACCAACTTTTGTTCCTCTAGGATGGCCAACGAACATGTGTACTTCTGTACGAGGGTCCAACTTACCAGCATCTGCCTTCAGCACATGTGATGGACTCCCTCAAATCCGAATATGTCTTAGACTAGGCTTTCGCCCAATCCACAATTCTGTTGGAGTAGAAGGCACTGATTTAGATGGAACCAAGTTCAGAATGTACACCGGCGGTCTAGAGCATATCCCTAGAATGAATCTCGTAACTCAGAATAACTCATCATCGATCTAACCATCTCCATAAGAGTCCTATTCCTTCACTCTGTTACACCATTCTACTGAGGTGTGCCAGGTGTAGACAATTGGGATTGAATCCCAGCCTCTGATAAGTAATTCCTAAACTCTCCCAAGAGGTACTCACCACCACGATCAGATCGTAGTGTTTTGATATTTTTACCTTGACGTTTCTCCACATCAGCCTTGAATTCTTTGAACTTGTCAAACCATTCAGACTTGCGGTGCATCAAGTAAATGTATCCATATCTCGAATAATCGTCTATAAGAGAGACAAAATACTCAAAACCACCTCTAGCCTAGATAGACATAGGACCACACAAATCAGAATGAACCAATTCTAACACATCTTTGGCTCTATACCCCTTGGCCTTAAAAGGCCTCTTAGTCATTTTACCCTCCAAGAAAGATTCGTCGGTTGGGAAATCTACCACCACTAAAGAACCCAGAGGTCCATCGGCTATCAACCTTTGAATTCTGCTTAGGTTAATATGACCAAGCCTAAGATGCCAAAGATATGTTTGGATCATCTTCGAAGGTTCTTTTCTCTTATTGGAATTAGAAGATGAGTAATTAACTTCTATTTGCATCGTGGGAGCTTTTGGTTCAAGTGTGTATAAATTTCCTATCAATGCACCCGAACAGATAATCTCCCTATTCCTTTTTATAACAACTCTGTCATTAAAAGAAATAGAATATCCATCCATTAACAATTTAGAAATCGAAATTAAATTCTTTCTAAATAAAGGTACATAAAGGCAATTCTTAAGAACCAAAACTTTATTTTTCTCAAATGATAAATGAACATCTCCCACTGTAACAGCCGCCACATTCGTGGCATCGCCCAAGTATATGGTAATCTCCCTCTCAGCCAGTCGTCTGGTTTCCTGGAACCCTTGCAAAGTACTGCAGACATGATCAGTGGCTTCCGTATTTACTCGCCAAGTGTCGGTAGATAACACCGCTAAAACATGTTTCAACGACTATACCAAAGGATATACCTTTGTTCTGTTTCGGATTGGGACAGTCCTTCTTCCAATGTCTAGTTTGCTTGCAAGTGAAGCACTTGCCTTTCGGCTTCTTCACTCCTCCCTGAGATCCTCCCACCAGCTTTGCTCCACATTGTTTCTTCTTCTTCTTGCCTTTCGGCTTAGAAGTAGAAACCTTCTGAGCAACCATGGCCTGAGCCTGAGCAAGCCTTTCTGTCGACTGGAGAATGATATCGATCTGGGTTTCCCCATCGATCTCAGCTCCAAGGACTTCCAGCTCAATCGCAGGCTTAAGAGGACACTGTTCGAAGAGTATATACTTGTACTCCTCAGCAGTTGAGACAATATCAAGATTCCTTTTTCCAATCAACATAATTATATATAGTAAGTTTATTTTCCTTTAGTAGCACAGTAAGTGGACTGAAAGTCATTTTTGAAAATCATAAGAATCAAAGAGATCATTACTTTAGATTTCAAAAAATTATTGATTCCTCAAACAATAAAATTTTAAAATCAACCAACACCTCAAAACAACGAGAATATCGTATACCACGATCGTGTGGACGTATACGAATTCTACATTTGTAAGAGGAGGTTTTACCCATTAAATTTACCATCTTGTCAACCTAACTTTTTGACAAATAAAATTAATAGTTGGTTTCTCTTCGACCATACAAATAAAAGCAGTGACTCCGATGGGGAGGATACTTCTATTTGCATCTAAGTGTTCACCATCACTCGATACTAAGGGAATTATCTCGGGTTATGTGCCTTCCGATGGGGAAGTACACACGCTCCTAAATAATTTCCTATAACCATATCCGACCCTGTGATCCACAAACAAACTCATCCGATGGGGAGGAAGGCACTCAGAGCCGACGCGCAAGTTTGCTTGCATCACATATCAAATCGTAATGGAGGTTGTGGGAATTTATAAAAATATCCCTCTCCCAGTTAGTAATTTAAAATTGAGCAATTTTCTAGCCTACGACATGTCACGCCCACCCTTTCCTAGGGTCTGGAGGGGCGGCGCGACGCGATCGTACATACATACATCATACTACTTACAGCGGAAGACTTTAGACATATTTTTTTTTCTTTTAAACATAAACAAGCATCGTCATTTCGTAGGTACTTCTTCTTAACATAGAGCATGCATCGTTATTTCATAAGTACTTAGTGCTTAATTCAAGTCCATAAACAAATCATCTTAAGGAAAACATGCATAATGGACATAACAGATCTCTTCCACCATGCCACTGCCACACACACCTTGCCCCTCTTGCTGCTCCCTTTAGTTTATCCACCCTTTACCCTTATCTGCAGTACAAGGGAACATAAACTATAAGCACATAGGCTTAGCAAGATCCTTTCCTACTCACAAAAAAACATACATCGACATTAAGCATAGCATGTAAATATTCATAACATATAAGCAAACATAACATGTAACATATATGACATAAGCAAACATAACATGTAGCATATGTAACATAAGCAAACATAACATGCAACACATAAAACATAAGCAACATATCATGTACATATATGACATAAGCAAACATACCATGTAACATATATATATCATAAGCAACCATATCATGTAACATATATGACATAAGCAAACATAACATGTGGCATATGTAACATAAGCAAACATAACATGTAACATATATAACATAAGCAACATATCATGTACATATATGACATAAGCAAACATACCATGTAACATATATATCATAAGCAACCATATCATGTAACATATATGACATAAGCAAACATAACATAAAGGTATATGCAGGATGCTCTTCGAAAACATATATCATAGGTATTTGAACATAAATCTCAACATATTGGGCCCGACATTGTACCACATCATCATCATCATAGCACGCATCCCTAAATAGACCCGAGATAGCAAGTCTCGAACCTACTAGGTTACTAGGCCCGATCTTAGTCCGTCGACCTAGGGGCCATCATCATAACATAGAAGCCCATCCGAGGCCCGATCTTAGTCCGTCGGCCTAGGGCATCTGGGAGCCCATCCCGTACTAGGTCCGTACTATGACCGTCGACCTAGGGGCAATCATAACATAGAAGCCCATCCTAGGCCCGATCTTAGTTCGTCGGCCTAGGGCAACTTAGGAGCCCATCCCTTTGGACCTTGTTAGGGTCCTGGTACAAGCAATGCAGAAGGTAAAATACATACATGCTTCTTTCTTAAACATATCATATTTCATTTCATAAACCTATCATATTTCATTTCATAAACATATCATATTTCATTTCATAAATATATCATATTTCACTTCATAAACATATCATATTTCATTTCCTAAACATATCATATTTCATTTCATAAACATATCATATTTCACTTCATAAACATATCATATTTCATTTTCTAAACATATCATATTTCACTTCATGAACATATCATATTTCATTTCATAAACATATCATATTTCATTTCATAAACATATCATATTTCACTTCATAAACATATCATATTTCATTTCCTAAACATATCATATTTCACTTCATGAACATATCATATTTCATTTCATAAACATATCATATTTCACTTCATAAACATATCACTTCATAATCATATCATATTTCATTTCATAAACATTTCATAAATATCACACACATATAGGGCATGGCATAAGGCATAAACATCATGAGCAAGTATACATGGAGTGGCCTAAACTAAATGGAGCTCTATCAAAGTTTTAAACACCAAACAACTTATATATATGTATGGTCTAACTAAAACACATGTTAATTCTTTAACGTATAAAGCATGGCATGGGACATGTTATCTTCTTCTAACATCAAACATGGCATGAACTCATTTCAAACCTAACCTAGAGCATGTTATCTTCATCTAGCATCATTTAACATCAAAAGTTATCATGAACTCATCTAAAGCATGGCATAAAGAACACATTAGGGGTCATGGCCGAATGGTTCAAAAAGGGTTTCATGGATCAACCACTTAACTAAACTCATCTAAAAATCCCTCATCTTCATATTAATACAAGATATAGCATGGATCATCATGGTGAGCCCAAGTTATGGTCTTGGCCGAATGATTCAAAAGGGATTCATGGATCAACCACTAAACTAAACTCATCTAAAAATCCCTCATCTTCATATTAATACAAGATATAGCATGGATCATCACGGTGAGCCCAAGTTATGGTCTTGGCCGAATGATTCAAAAGGGTTTCATGGATCAACCACTTAACTAAACTCATCTAAAAATCCCTAATCTTCATATTAATACAAGATATAGCATGGATCATCATGGTGAGCCCAAGTTATGGTCTTGGCCGAATGATCCCTTGGGTTTTTGAGATCAACCACTCAACCAAACTCATCTAGAAATCCCTCATCTTCATATTAATACAAGATATAGCATGGATCATCATGGTGAGCCCAAGTTATGGTCATGGCCGAATGATTCAAAAGGTTTTCATGGATCAACCACTTAACTAAACTCATCTAAAAATCCCTCATCTTCATATTAATACAAGATATAGCATGGATCATCATGGTGAGCCCAAGTTATGGTCTTGGCCGAATGATTCAAAAGGGTTTCATGGATCAACCACTTAAATAAACTCATCTAAAAATCCCTCATCTTTATATTAATACAAGATATAGCATGGATCATCATGGTGAGCCCAAGTTATGGTCTTGGCCGAATGATCCCTTGGGTTTTTGAGGTCAACCACTCAACCAAACTCATCTAGAAATCCCTCATCTTCATATTAATACAAGATATAGCATGGATCACCATGCTGAGCCCTAGTTATGGTCTTGGCCGAAAGTTTCTTGGGGCTTTTAGGGTTAAACTCTTAACCTAATCCATCTAGAATCCTATCATCATCATATTCATACAAGGTATGGCATGGATCTTCAATGAAAACTCAAGTAAAGGTCTTGGCCGAATGGTTCATGGAGAATTTGACATAACAACTTCAATCGAAAAGCTACTTGTATGCAGGTGAGGGGATACTTACTTCCTTCACTTTGCTTTTTGGTTGGAAGATAACCTATGGGAAGCAAACCTAGCCTTCTTCTTGCTTGGATGAATTTCCGACAAAGGATGAGAAGGGGGAGCTTTAGGGTTCGGTGAGGAAGAAGAAGAGAAGGAGAAGATGTCAAGTTTGCTTCCTCATGTCTCCTCATTCCCCTATTTATTCACTTGAAGTGTCCCTTAGCCTCCCTTACCCTTAACTATCACTTCCCATATTCCCCTAATAGTACAACCCTGTTGGGCTTCTGGTTATTGGATGCATCTTTAGGGCTTGGCTATCTCTAGAGGTTTGGGGTTCAATTCCTAGGCCTTGCATCCTTTTTGGCTCATTTTCTTTTATTTTTGAAAGAGCCCACATAAAGCCCATCATAATCAATCAAAAATTCTTGTAAAATTGCTAGAAATTTTATGGGCGTTACAATCCTTCATACCTTTTAAATGTTTCATCCTCGAAACTTAGAACAATTCTAGGTACTTTTGTTTCATGTCCTCCTTGCGTTCCCAGGTAGCTTCTTTTTACCGTTGATTTTTCCACAGGACCTTTACTAAGGGCACCTCTTTGTTCCTTAGTCATTTGACTTCTCGGTCGAGTATCTGGATAGGCCGACTTTCATAACTCTGGTCCTCTTGAACTTGCACTGTTTGTGGCTCAATCATTTGGTCCGCACCGGAAATGCACTTCCTGAGCATCAAAACATGGAACACGTTGTGGATAGCCGACATCTCTTGAGGCAGCTCCAGCTCGTAAGCTACCTTGCAAACTCTCTTCAATATCGGATACGGTCCCACATAGCGTGGACTCAGCTTACCCTTCCTTTCGAATCTCATCACTCCCTTCATAGGGGCCACCTTGAGGAATACCAGGTCCCCGACTTCGAATTCTAACAGTCTACGCCACATATCTACATAGCTCTTTTGCCGGCTCTGAGCAGTTTCAATTCTTTGACGGATGTTCTAGATAGCCTGGGTGGTGTCGTCAATGAAGTCTGTCTGGAGTCCCATCCCTTTATTTTCACCACCCTCGTACCAGCATATAGGAGATCTACATTTCCTCCTGTATAGAGCCTCGTAGGGTGTCATTCCGATAGTAGCTTGGTAGCTATTGTTGTAGGCGAATTCTGCCAAACATAAGTATCGGCACCAGCTGCCTTTGAAATCCAGGGCGCAAGCTCGTAACATATCCTCCAGTATTTGATTTACTCTTTCGATTTGTCCGTCCGTCTGGGGATGGAAGGCAGTACTGAACAATAGCTTCGTGCCAAGGGCCTTCTGAACACATTCCCAGAAATGGGAAATAAAGCGACCATCTCTGTCAGAAATGATGGTCTTAGGAATTTCATGTAGTTTGATAATTTCCCTAGCATATAACTGAGCCAGTTGCTCCGTCGAATAGGTCATCTTGATTGCTAAGAAGTGGGCGGACTTCGTCAATCTATCCACAATTACCCATATAGCATTATAATTGTTTGTCGTCTTGGGCAATCCTGAGATGAAATCCATAGAAATATCTTCCCACTTCCATTCTAGAATCTGGATTGGCTGCAGTGTTCCTCCAGGTCTCTGGTGTTCTGCTTTAACCCTCTGGCAGGTCGCATCTTGACATCTCTTTTCATTCCGAACCACCAGAATTTTCTTTTCAGGTCTTGGTACATCTTGGTGGTTTCAGGATGCATCGCATAAGGAGTTCCGTGAGCTTCCTCAAATATCTTCTTCCGTAACTCTGGATCATCGGGAATACATAAGCGATCCCTGAGGTAGAGTACTCCACTATCAGAGATACGAAACCCATCGTCCTTTCCTTCTAGGACCTCTTGCTTGATCCTCTGAATGCTTGGGTCATGGGCTTGTTTTCCCAATATATCGTCGAACAGCGTCGGTGCTATCATCATGGTCGAGAGCTGTCCGGAAATGATTTCAACCCCGTAATGCATAATCTCCTTTTCTAAGGATCGAGATAACACTGATAGAGACATCAAGGTGGCGCGGGACTTCCTGCTGAGTGCATCAGCCACCTTGTTTGCTTTTCCCGAATGGTAGAAGATCTCGTAGTCATAATCCTTGACGAGCTCGAGCCATCTGCGTTGTCTCATGTTCAGGTCCTTCTGTGTGAAGAAATATTTCAAACTCTGGTGGTCTGTATAAATCCTACACTGAGCTCCATATAGATAATGCCTCCATGTTTTGAGAGCAAAGACCATGGCCGCTAGCTCTAAATCGTGGGTGGGATAATTCCTTTCATGTTCCTTGAGTTGCCTAGAGGCGTAGGCAATGACCTTGCCATTCTGCATGAGCACAGCTCCGAGTCCCAACTTGGGCGTCCATCCGTACATGTCGAAGCCTTCGCATCGTCGGAAGAGCAAGGATTGGAGCGCTGGTCAGTCTCCTTTTCAATTCTGTGAAACTCCTCTCGCAGGTGTCCGTCCATTCATATTTCTTGTTCTTTCTGGTGAGGACTGTCATAGGGGCTGAAATCCTAGAGAAGTTCTCTACAAACTTCCTGTAGTAGCTTGCTAGCCCAAGAAAGCTTCTGATCTCGCTGGCATTCTTTGGTCGGTTCCAGTTACTCACGGCTTCAATCTTTATTGGGTCTACCATCACTCCGTGCTTGGATATAACATGACCCAAAAATGATACTTGTTCGAACCAGACCTCGCATTTGGAGAACATTGCATACAGCTGCTTTTCCCGAAGAATCTGTAATACCACATTCAGGTGTTCTGCGTGCTCTTTCGGGGTTCTCGAATATATCAGTATGTCATCGATGAAGACGATCACAAACTTGTCGAGAAATGCCAAGAATACCCGATTCATCAAATCCATGAACAGAGCAGGTGCATTCGTCACTCCGAAGGGCATAACTACGAATTCGTAATGTCCGTATCTTGTCCAGAAGGTCGTCTTTGGTATATCATCTGATTTCACTTTTACTTGATGATAGCCAGACCTCAGGTCAATCTTAGAGAAGACGGTGGCACCCTTTAGTTGGTCGAACAGGTCATCAATCCATGGTAAAGGGTACCGGTTCTTGATCGTCACATTATTCAGCGCTCGATAGTCTATGCACATTCGCATAGACCCATCTTTCTTCTTCACCAACAACACTGGAGCTCCCCATGGAGAGCGACTTGGGTGAATAAGTCTCTTGTCGAGTAACTCCTGTAGCTGTCCCTGAAGTTCCTTTAATTCAGCCGGCACCATACGGTAAGGTGCTTTAGAGATCGGGTTAGTACCAGGAATCAATTCGATCTCAAATTCAATTTCTCTATCTGGGGCTAACCCTGGTAGTTCATCTGGGAATACCTCTGGGTAGTTGCATACAACTCTGACATCTTCTAGCTTCTGGTCCTCGGCTTGACTTGTATTAACTATATGTGCCAGAAACCCAGTGCATCCACTGTCTAACATCTTGCGTGCCTGTAGAGCTGATAAAAATTTATTGACTCTTCTCCTTGGCTCTACAATAAATTCAAACATAGGTTCTGCCTCCGGCTGGAAGACCACTTTTCTTTTACGGCACTCGATCGAAGCACCGTACTTGCTTAAGAAATCCATGCCCAATATAATATCATAATCCTGCATGTCGAGCACTATCAGATCACAGTAGAGTTCTCTGTCTGCGATTCTGATGGGTGCGGCTCGCAGCATATGAGTGGAGGGCATTACTTCTCCCGAGGGCAGAGTGGTTAAGAACTTGCGATCCAAAGCTTGTGGTGGTATGTCTATCTTTCTAGTAAAGTGTGTAGAAACAAACGAATGTGTTGCCCCAGTATCAAATAATGCAGTAGCATGCTGACAGAAAATAAATATCTAACCTGTGACAACCGTAGAAGCGTTCACCACATCTTCTTGGGTGAGAGAGAATACCCTGGCATCTGTCATAACTGGTGGGGCTTCCAGTCTCCCTTGACTGATCGGTGTTGGTGCAATCGGCCCAGGTCACGATTGACCAGGACTCGAGTTTGACTCGAGTGATGTTTTGATGTTTGACAAAGTATGTTTGACAAAGTATGTTAGACATAGGATTGACATTGATGTTTGACATTAATGTCGGTTAATATGTTGGGGAGATTGTTTATACAATCGACCCAGGTTATAATTGACCAGACTCGAGTTTGACTCGAGGGAGACTTTGGTGGTTGACTAGGGTTGACCATGTGTTTATGGGAAAGTCCAAGTCATGGGTACTTGGCATGGAAAGTCCAAGTAGGACACTTGGCATTTGGGAAAGTCCAAGTCTTGAGTACTTGGCATGAGAAGTCCAAGCATGGGTCTTGGCAAATGAGAAGTCCAAGCATGGGTCTTGGCAAATGGAAAGTCCAAGCATGGGTCTTGGCATGGAAAGTCCAACATGGGTTGGCAAGGAAAAGTCCAAGCTTGAGTCTTGGCATTTGAGAAGTCCAAGGGGATTGATATTGGCGGCGTAAAGTCCAAGCGGAGTCTTGGCGGCGTAAGTCCAATGTGCCTTGGCGGTGTAGACACCGTTAGCATGACATAGCCGATGGAAGCACCTGAAGGCTAGCGCGATGGATGAACAAGTCATGGATGACTTGGAGGATCTGAGGCGTGAGGTGATGGAGGTGGCTAGAAGGCTTAGGTCTAGGCTAAGGGTGGTCTAGCAAGTATGGGGCACCATACTTGGGTTAAAACCTCATTCTTGAGGTTGGCGGTCGTGGCATTATGGCGGTTCATTGCCGAGAATCGACTTCGAGTTCGATTTGCGGTTGAGAGCTTTAAGCTCACAGCGGATCATTGCTCATGGGGGGAGCGATCGGTAGTGTCGGCAACGATCGCCGAGATGGCGATCATTGCCGGTCAGCTGCGAGAGCGCTCCGTGGCCGGCGGTCGACTACGAGCGTTAGCGATCGGCCGCCAATGTTGGCGATCGTGGTGAGAGTCCCGTTGGAACTTGTCCAACCTAGATTGAGCCGTTGTCTCACGACTCTGATGTTAGCGATCGGCGGTGATTTATGGCGGTCGCGCGGTAATCGGCCCGGCGAGATAAAAGGAAGGCATTCGTGGAGATTGCGGCATCAGTTCTTGGGAGCTTTCTTGAGGCGATTTGAAGGCGATTTGCAGGTGCATTTCAGGGCCCTTCAACCTCATCCAAGCAACCAACAAGCAAAGCGCTCACACCCTAGTTTTGTAAAGTGTGCTTTACATTTCCTTTGTATTTGCTTGTATTTCTTTAGATTATTGTTGTAATCTTGTGTACGAGGTTTCTACACCTCCGACTTGTTGTAGAGAATTAGTTTATTGATTAGTGATTGCATTGGCATCGCTAGAGCTCGTTAGAGCTCAATCAGTGGAGTAGGAACCGTGTGGTTCGAACCACGTTATATGATCGTGTTGTGATTGTGTGTCTTGTTATATTTATTTGTTATTACTATTCCGCTGTGCTAACAAGATTGTAGACGATCGAACGCGAAAGAATTCCATCTACGTACGGTATCACGCTATTCACCCCCCCTCTAGCGGCGTCAAATCTCCAACAAGTGGTATCGAGCACAGTGGCTCTTCAACGGATTAACAGCAAGGAGCAATACGCTAGAGGGTAAAGATGGAAGTCAAGATCAATTAGGATGGGACATCAACACACGGTCCTTATTCATTCTATGGACGAGAAGGATTCAATTCTTGGAAGGCGAGAATTGAAGAGTTTTTGATGATGAGAGACCTTGAGGAATGGTCCGCCTTGATGGAAGGATTTGAGTATCCTAAGGGACCAAAGGGAGGGTTTCTCAAGAAGAAGAAATGGAGTGAGGAGCAACTCCGGCAATTCGAGAAAAATAAGAAGGTAATCAAATTTATATTTGATCTAATTCCAAATGAATTTTTGTGTAGCTTAGGTGAATGCATCGATGCTAAGGAGCTATGGAGCGATTTGGCAAAGCTCCATGAAAGCCCATCAATGGTCCAAGAGGAAGAGACCGAAGAGGCTAATGCATCATCCTCGCAAGGAAGTGAGGATTTGGAGGTTGATAGGGAATCAACTTCCGGATCGGTAGAAGAGGTGGAAGAAGTGGAAGAAGTATCCACTTCTAGAATTGAGGAGGAGAGACCATCCTCAACACCGGAGCAATACCAAGAAGCTTCGACATCCGGACAAGATGAAGAAGCCCAAAATTTAACTCCGGCACCTACCACCGAACTAGGTAACTCAAACACATCAATCTCAAATAAAAATAAAATTATGTGTTTTGAGTGTAGGGAATTTGGGCATTACAAGAGCAAATGCCCAAAGAAGATTAGGAAAGCTCCACCGGCTCCAAAAGTCAAGGATGCCGGTTCCCCAAATATCAAGAGCAAGGAGCATATCATATGCTTCAAGTGCAACTCAAGGGGACATTATAGGAATCAATGTCCTAGGGAAGCAAAAGACCAAAGAGGAGCTACACATGTAGGGGGAGCCTCTAGGGCAAACCCTAAGGTATATTTCAATAATGCACCTTCTTTAGTTAATAGGCAAAGGCATGCTAGGAATTTAAATTCTCTTGCAATTTATGAAAAGCATGCTAATAGAAATAAATATTTTTGTAGGGCTAAAAAAAGTGTCCATTTTAGTAATAAGGAGAAATTTGGGACTAATGTCCCTAGAAAAACCATACCTAGTGAATCTATTAAGAAAATACAAGAACATCTAGGTTTCAATCCCAAGTGGACTAGGCATATGCCTAGAAAGTCTCATGCCCATGATTTAAATCAAAATTCAAAAATTGGGCAATTAGAGTTAGAGAATCAAGTCTTGAGGTCAAGGCTTGAAAAACTTGAGAAGACCCTTAAAATTATACAAAATCAATTTAAAGGGTCAAAAGATCAAAAGTCAAGGTCCAAAAGTCAAAGTCAACACCAAGGACCTAAGAGTCAAAAGTCAACCAAGGGCAAACAAGGTTTGGGTCACAAACCTAAGCCTAAGGTGGCTTACCATAGTGTTCCATTAGACTATGGAACACAAACTAGGTCTAGGAAGACCAAGGTCAATAGGGAAGTCATCCCTAGAGTTAACCAAAGGATATGCCTAGTGGCTAGGGTTTCTAGGAAACCTAAGGTGGCTACTAAGAAGGTTGTTAGGGAGGCAATCCCTAAGGTTAACCTAGGCAAGACCCAAATGACCAAGGCTAATAAGCCTAGGAAGGTCATTAGGAAGGTATCTAGGGAAGTTATCCCTAGGGAATACCTAATCAACCCTAGGAGCTCAAATAGATTTTGGGTTCCTAAGAGCGTGATTGATTCACGCTAAGTGGGTTTAGGGTGTGTCAACCTTGATTGGATGAGTAGTTAACTCAACCATGGTAAGGTGGCACTTTAGGATATTTTCAAGGTTATGGTTACCTTGGAAATAGATTTGAATTAATCCTAAAAGGATTTTAGGATGTGCCAATATTAATTATGAAGTTTGATAAAATGACCATTTTGACACAATTTAAGTTTAGTGGTTAGTGTGCCATTTTGGGTTTTTGGCACACTAGGGAGAAAAGTAGAAATATGGCAAAATGTGATTAATTATATCAAATGACAAGTAATATTAAAATTTAGGTATTACATACCTTTATATCTTATTTGCCATGCTTTGATTTGCCATATGCCATGACATGACATCATGTTCATTCTCATCATTTATATGTCATGTACATGGTTAGGATTAAGGATTAAATGTCATGTGTTTTTAGATTTCATATTATGCCATGACATCATGATTATGAGCATGCGTTTATCTATATCATTTCTAATGCCATAATCATTCATGCATTTAAGATATTTTGATTGAAATTGATTTAAGGATAATGGCATGACTTGAAGTCCCATTTATAAGGGAATCAAGTAGGGTTGCCTTAGAAAATGCATGAAACCCTAGATTAAATGAACCAAAACCCACATCTCACATCCAATTGACATGTATGTGTATTTATACACCCTAGATACATGTGAGATGCTAGGATATGAGTTGAGGTCAAGGTGCATAGTTTTTGCATCTAGTTGAACCAAAACTCATCTAATTTTATTGGTGGATCATTGGGAAAGCTTGTGTACAAGTCATGTACATAGAGCCCAAGGAATATGATCCAAAATAAGGTTTTGAAAACATTTTAAAATCATTTTGACAAACCTTGGTGAAGTCTATCTTTTGATAGCAATCACCATTGATGAGATTGATACAAAGTGAGCTTAAACTTTAAAGTTTTTAGTCACTTTTGGATTTTGTATAAATTTCACTATTTTATGGGTAAAATATTTTTAAAACATTTTTCACCCATTGTTTTGGTCATAAGTATTATACGTATCAAAGTTCGTGTTTTTTCGATATACGTAAAATTATTTATGAATTTCAAATTGATCGATAAACAAATTGAATTTAATTTATCGGTTGCCACTTGGTGGCGATCGGTGAGAGTGGCAATGATCGATAACCGTAAGTCGATCGCCAGTCTGATTTCGGGTTAACAAGGTTAGTTTAGCCTGTGTTCAGCTATGGTAAAGGTTCCTAACCACTCCTAACCCTAGGATATGCTTTGGGAAGCATTATGAAGGGTGAAAATCCATTGGATATGGATTAGGAGTTATGTTAGGTCAAAGTATCAAATTTAGGGTGAGTAAAAGTTCTATGTTGAACTTAGAACCTTAATTTTGATGGTTTAGAGTTCCTATTGGCTTAGGGGCTTTCCAAGGACATTGTTGGTGCAATGGTCAAGGGGGAGCAAGCCTTTAGGGGGAGGTATCCATCTTGGGATGATGGATGTTTTTTTTTGGGGAGAATGTTATCAATTGAAAATTGATGGGTGTTTGATACCCAATTTGGAAATTGGGAGAGTGAGATAGGAGTGCCTCTCTTGAGTGATATGGGACTTATCACTAGGAAGATAGTAGGCATCCTAAGTATTTTTGATCAAGGGGGAGATTGTAAGATCTCATTGGCACATGAGACATTGACCTCCTTGGAGAGAAAACCTTTTTGATGTTAGTCAAAAAGGGGGAGAATGTTTGGGGAGAACATTTGATTTACTTTTCACTTGAATGTTTGGGAGAACATTTGGTGAGTGTTTACCAATTTGGGATAATTGGTAAGGGATTTGAGTTAGTGTTCTAACTCATGGTTTTATTGGTTTTGTCAAACATCAAAGGGGAGATTGTTGGTGCAATCGGCCCAGGTCACGATTGACCAGGACTCGAGTTTGACTCGAGTGATGTTTTGATGTTTGACAAAGTATGTTTGACAAAGTATGTTAGACATAGGATTGACATTGATGTTTGACATTAATGTCGGTTAATATGTTAGGGAGATTGTTTATACAATCGGCCCAGTTATAATTGACCCGGATGGTTGACTCGAGGTTGACCATGTGACTTTGAAGGGTTGACCATGTGTTTATGGGAAAGTCCAAGTCATGGGTACTTGGCATGGAAAGTCCAAGTAGGACACTTGGCATTTGGGAAAGTCCAAGTCTTGAGTACTTGGCATGAGAAGTCCAAGCATGGGTCTTGGCAAATGAGAAGTCCAACATGGGTTGGCAAGGAAAAGTCCAAGCTTGAGTCTTGGCATTTGAGAAGTCCAAGGGGATTGATATTGGCGGCGTAAAGTCCAAGCGGAGTCTTGGCGGCGTAAGTCCAATGTGCCTTGGCGGTGTAGACACCGTTAGCATGACATAGCCGATGGAAGCACCTGAAGGCTAGCGCGATGGATGAACAAGTCATGGATGACTTGGAGGGATCTGAGAGGCGTGAGGCTGATAGAGGTGGCTAGAAGGCTTAGGTCTAGGCTAAGGGTGGTCTAGCAAGTATGGGGGCACCATACTTGTGTTAAAACCTCATTCTTGAGGTTGGCAGTCGACTGGCATTATGGCCGGTTCGACTGCCGGGAGTCGACTCGAGTTCGACTGCCGGTTGAGAGCTTTAAGAACTGGCGGATCGCTCATGGGAGCAGCCGATCGGTAGTGCCGACGATCGGCAATGATCCGCTAAGGGATGGCAATGATCACGGCCGGTCGAGTTATTGACGCTCCGTAGCCGACCGGGCGACTACGGCAGCGTTAGCGATCGCCAATGTTGGCGATCGGGTGAGAGTCCCGTTGGAACTTGTCCAACGTGGATTGAGCCGTTGTCTCACTCACGATGTGTTGGCGATCGTGATTTATGGCCGATCGCCAAAGCGGAAATCCACCCGACGAGATAAAAGGAAGCTGTTCGTGGAGATTGCGGCATCAGTTCTTGGGGAGCTTTCTTGAGGCGATTTGAAGGCGATTTGCAGGTGCATTTCAGGGCCCTTCAACCTCATCCAAGCAACCAACAAGCAAAGCGCTCAAACCCTAGTTTTGTAAAGTGTTCTTTACATTTCCTTTGTATTTGCTTGTATTTCTTTAGATTATTGTTGTAATCTTGTGTACGAGGTTTCTCCACCTCCGACTTGTTGTCGAGAAGGAGTTTATTGATTAGTGATTGCATTGGCATCGCTAGAGCTCGTTAGAGCTCAATCCGTGGAGTAGGAACCGTGTGGTTCCGAACCACGTTATATGATCGTGTTGTGATTGTGTGTCTTGTTATATTTATTTGTTATTACTATTCCGCTGTGCTAACAAGATTGTAGACGATCGAACGCGAAAGAATTCCATCTACGTACGGTATCACGCTATTCACCCCCCCCTCTAGCGGCGTCAAATCTCCAACAATCGGGGTACCTTCGATTGCAGCCTGCATCTAGTGTAACTGTGGAGGAGCACTCCTGTACTGGGCATACTGCTGAGGAGGTGCCTAAACCTGAATAGGGCAGTCCCTGACTCTATGTCCTTCCCGTCCACAGTTGTAACATCTCTTTGTGCAGAATGTATCTCCACAGGTAGCATACTCCAGGATGTATCTTTCCGCAAGTAGCACACAGAGGGATCTTGGGCTGCTTGTTTGTTGGACCACCTTTAGGATCCTCCCATTGTTTTCTCTTTCCAGTGGTGTTCCCTTTCCAAGTACTCTGGTTCCTCTGACCTCTTGACTGGGCATAACCCCTGCCTTCACTCAGTGCCTTCTTTTGCTGGTTAATGTTGTTCAGGTAATGCTCGGTAATCAAGGCACTACTAAACAGCTCCTCTACGGTCTGCGGTCTATGAACTCCGCCGGCCACATTCAGAGCTATTTCGGGTTGGAGCATCTTCAGCATGAGTCTGACCCTTTCTCTTTCCGTGCTGACCAACTCCGGACATAGGCATGCGAGTCGGTTGAATCTCTTCATGGCTTCGCTGACTGATAGGTCACCTTATCGGAACCCAGTGAACTCGTCATAATGCTTGTTGGTTACCCTCATGTGGAAGAATTCTTCGAAAAATTCATACTCGAAATCCATCCATCTCATTTGATTTACTTGTCTCTTTGCTTTAACCCGTTCCCACCACATCCGAGCATCTCACGAAAGGCAGAATGATGCACACTTAATCTTCTCGCATTCGGGCCAGTCCAGTAGCTCCACGATGCTTTCCACCGTCTTGAACCAGGCCTGGGCATCCATGGTTCACCAGTACCAGAGAAATTTTCCGTCTTCAGCCTCTGCCACTGGATCAGGTAAGCTTCCTATCGAACCATCGGGCCAGGGCCCGCTTGTGGGGCGGTAGGGTTTCCTCGTTGATTCATTAGGGCATTTATTACTTGCTGCTGCTCTGTGACTTGATGCTGGAGTTCAGTAACTACGTGTGTAAGGTCATGTGGGGGTGCTATCTCATCAACTCTACTACTGCGTCTTCCAGACATGTTTATCTTCATATATTAAAGTAAAGCTAGTATAAGTTTATCGTTGGTTTATCTACGCATAATTAAACTGAAAGCTAGCATAAGGTTATCATACATATTTTCATGCATATTTTAAGCTAAAGGCATTTCATATCATACATGAACAAAATTAGAGTAGGCATAGAATTCTTACTTGGAGCGGCAGGATTTGGAGCTTGATGTGTGTGTAGTGGAAAGGCAGATCTGCTCTGATACCAACCTGTCACGCCCGCCCTTTCCTAGGGTCCGGAGGGGCGGCGCGACGCGATCGTACATACATACATCATACTACTTACAGCAGAAGACTTTAGGTATATTTTTTTTTTCTTTTAAACATAAACATGCATCATCATTTCGTAGGTACTTCTTCTTAACATAGAGCATGCATCGTTATTTCATAAGTACTTAGTGCTTAATTCAAGTCCATAAACAAATCATCTTAAGGAAAACAAGCATAAGAGACATAACAGATCTCTTCCACCATGCCACTGCCACACACACCTTGCCCCTCCTGCTGCTCCCTTTAGTTTATCCACCCTTTACCCTTATCTGCAGTACAAGGGAACATAAACTATAAGCACATAGGCTTAGCAAGATCCTATCCTACTCACAAAAAAACATACATCGACATTAAGCATAGCATGTAAATATTCATAACATATAAGCAAACATAACATGTAACATATATGACATAAGAAAACATAACATGTAGCATATGTAACATAAGCAAACATAACATGCAACACATATAACATAAGCAACATATCATGTACATATATGACATAAGCAAACATACCATGTAACATATATATATCATAAGCAACCATATCATGTAACATATATGACATAAGCAAACATAACATGTGGCATATGTAACATAAGCAAACATAACATGTAACATATATAACATAAGCAACATATCATGTACATATATGACATAAGCAAACATACCATGTAACATATATATCATAAGAAACCATATCATGTAACATATATGACATAAGCAAACATAACATAAAGGTATATGCAGGATGCTCTTCGAAAACATATATCATAGGTATTTTAACATAAATCTCAACATATTGGGTCCGACATTGTACCACATCATCATCATCATAGCGCGCATCCCTAAATAGACCCGAGGTAGCAAGTCTCGAACCTACTAGGTTACTAGGCCCGATCTTAGTCCGTCGACCTAGGGGCCATCATCATAACATAGAAGCCCATCCGAGGCCCGATCTTAGTCCGTCGGCCTAGGGCATCAGGGAGCCCATCCCGTACTAGGTTCGTACTATAACTGTCAACCTAGGGGCAATCATAACATAGAAGCCCATCCTAGGCCCGATCTTAGTCCGTCGGCCTAGGGCAACTTAGGAGCCCATCCCTTTAGACCTTGTTAGCGTCCTGGTACAAGCAATGCAGAAGGTAAAATACATACATGCTTCTTATCATAACATATCATATTTCATTTCATAAACATATCATATTTCATTTCATAAACCTATCATATTTCATTTCATAAACATATCATATTTCATTTCATAAACATATCATATTTCACTTCATAAACATATCATATTTCATTTCCTAAACACATCATATTTCACTTCATGAACATATACATATTTCATTTCATAAACATATCATATTTCATTTCATAAACATATCATATTTCACTTCATAAATATATCATATTTCATTTCCTAAACATATCATATTTCACTTCATGAACATATCATATTTCATTTCATAAACATATCATATTTCACTTCATACACATATCATATTTCACTTCATAAACATATCATATTTCATTTCATAAACATATCATAAATATCACACACATATAGGTCATGGCATAAGGCATAAACATCATGAGCAAGTATACATGGAGTGGCCTAAACTAAATGGAGCTCTATCAAAGTTTTAAACACCAAACAACTTATATATATGTATGGTCTAACTAAAACACATGTTAATTCTTTAACGTATAAAGCTTGGCATGGGACATGTTATCTTCTTCTAACATCAAACATGGCATGAACTCATTTCAAACCTAACCTAGAGCATGTTATCTTCATCTAGCATCATTTAACATCAAAAGTTATCATGAACTCACCTAAAGCATGGCATAAAGAACACATTAGGGGTCTTGGCCGAATGGTTCAAAAAGGGTTTCATGGATCAACCACTTAACTAAACTCATCTAAAAATCCCTCATCTTCATATTAATACAAGATATAGCATGGATCATCATGGTGAGCCCAAGTTATGGTCTTGGCTGAATGATTCAAAAGGGTTTCATGGATCAACCACTTAACTAAACTCATCTAAAAATCCCTCATCTCCATATTAATACAAGATATAGCATGGATCATCATGGTGAGCCCAAGTTATGGTCTTGGCCGAATGATTCAAAAGGGTTTCATGGATCAACCACTTAACTAAACTCATCTAAAAATCCCTCATCTTCATATTAATACAAGATATAGCATGGATCATCATGGTGAGCCCAAGTTATGGTCTTGGTCGAATGATCCCTTGGGTTTTTGAGGTCAACCACTCAACCAAACTCATCTAGAAATCCCTCATCTTCATATTAATACAAGATATAGCATGGATCATCATGGTGAGCCCAAGTTATGGTCTTGGCCGAATGATTCAAAAGGGTTAAATGGATCAACCACTTAACTAAACTCATCTAAAAATCCCTCATCTTCATATTAATACAAGATATAGCATGGATCATCATGGTGAGCCCAAGTTATGGTCTTGGTCGAATGATTCAAAAGGGTTTCATGGATCAACCACTTAACTAAACTTATCTAAAAATCCCTCATCTTCATATTAATACAAGATATAGCATGGATCATCATGGTGAGCCCAAGTTATGGTCTTGGCCGAATGATCCCTTGGGTTTTTGAGGTCAACCACTCAACCAAACTCATCTAGAAATCCCTCATCTTCATATTAATACAAGATATAGCATGGATCACCATGCTGAGCCCTAGTTATGGTCTTGGCCGAAAGTTTCTTGGGGCTTTTAGGGTTAAACTCTTAACCTAATCCATCTAGCATCCTATCATCATCATATTCATACAAGGTATGGCATGGATCTTCATTGAAAACTCAAGTAAAGGTCTTGGCCGAATGGTTCATGGAGAATTTGACATAACAACTTCAATCCAAAAGCTACTTGTATGCAGGTGAGGGGATACTTACTTCCTTCGCTTTGCTTTTTGGTTGGAAGATAACCTAAGGGAAGCAAACCTAGCCTTCTTCTTGCTTGGATGAATTTCGGACAAAGGATGAGAAGGGGGAGCTTTAGGGTTCGGTGAGGAAGAAGAAGAGAAGGAGAAGATGTCAAGTTTGCTTCCTCATGTCTCCTCATTCCCCTATTTATTCACTTGAAGTGTCCCTTAGCCTCCCTTACCCTTAACTATCACTTCCCATATTCCCCTAATTGTACAACCCTACTGGGCTTCTGGTTATTGGATGCATCTTTAGGGCTTGGCTATCTCTAGAGGTTTGGGGTTCAATTCCTAGGCCTTGCATCCTTTTTGGCTCATTTTCTTTTATTTTTGAAAGAGCCCACATAAAGCCCATCATAATCAACCAAAAATTCTTGTAAAATTGCTAGAAATTTTATGGCCATTACACGACATGCATATCAAACAATATGCAATAAATATGAAAAATATATATTTTCCAACTATTATGGCTTTGGTCTTCAATATGTCTCCCGTCGTATCGCCATCTCGTCCACTCCTCCCTACGTCATGTACAAGCCATCCGGAGATCCGAGCCGAGAAAAATTATTTTAATTTACATCCATCGATCCTTTACTCCATGAGGGAGTGTACATGAAATCTACGTCAAAAGTAAACAAAAATAAAAAGTGTGGCTAAACAATGTCGTATCTAATTACAAAAATTAAATACTAGCCTCGTCAACCCCGAGGATTCAACAAAATATGCAATTACACACATACAATCACATACACACATATGGCCATAATAGTTGGATCCTATGCCTGCAACCAAAGAGTTAACCTAGTCTTATCCTACTATTATCCAACACATATAATATATGAAAAGTGCATAAAAGTAACCTAATCCTAAACACACAAAACCGTAAACCGTGGCTCGGATACCACTTGAAGGTAGGAAACTTCGCTTCCCACTTCAACTCGGTCGCTTGTTCATGGTGATCCCTTCTACGTCCCCAGATAAAAAAAAATTATCCTTGACACGAGGAATTATCCAAGCAACCGTTTCATCGTCATGCTATTTGATTAGAGTGATCACTTGAGCAAACTTGTTGTTCAAGCCACCAACCTCTATTCTACGAATAGCCACGGAATACACGATGTACGGATCACCGACTTTTGTGTTTATATTCGGGGTCCAAGTATATTTAGCCACAAAATAGAATATATAACATTCATATAATTGAAGAAAAAATATAGACAACTTACAAAAGAATATAAACAAACGTTATACCTCTTGGTCTTCTATTGTATGTCCTTCCTCCTTTCGGACGTCGTGTGGGCGACGATCTACCAAAAGTTGAAGCTTCTAGATCACCTATCTTCCTTGCTCGCTCCGAACAAGAGGAAGACTAAGAAACAAAACCCTTCTCCTTCCTTTAGCCAAATAACAAACACCAACCTAGGTGCTTGCCGCCGGCCAACAAGGAGAAGATGATGAAGATAGTTGTCGGCCAAGAGCTCTAAGGGAAGACCCTAAGCCATGTTTCCACTGGCCAAGGAGAGGAGAAGGACTAGGTTTGGACGCCGGCCAAGGGAGGGAAGGGCTTGTTTGGGCGCCGGCCACCAAGGAGGAAGAAGAAGAAAAGGAAGAACTTTCTTTATTTGGTGCCGCCAACACCCCAAACCCTAATCACCCAATCTTGCCGCCCACTAACCCTAATCCTATCTTTATTGAAATTCTACTTGCCGCCCACCCCATGTTCTACTTTTATAGAGTTAGGGATATGCCTTGTTTTAATCTCCACCATTGGTTCTAGGGATTTAATCTCAACCGTCGGATCTAGAGATTCAATCTCTACCATTGATTCTAGAGTTTTGTTTTCATCCATTGGATCTAAGCTTCATGAGGTATTACTAGGCTACAATAGGGACCATGAGGAGGAGTTGGATCTTGGCCACCCAATGGATCAAGCCCACATATTGTCCGATCCATTAATGATTATCCATTCCACTAGAGGATTATCATTGATCTACCTCACCAACCCCCATAAGTTAATATGGGCTCCATATATTATTTGTATATTTTTCTCCCCGTGTTTAAGATCTCGAATGTTCGTCGATTAATTAATTTACTCACAATTAATTAATCAACATCTAACTACATGAGTAGTACCACTCAACCTCATCATCATGCCGAACCAAGTCCACCTGCAGGGTTTACATGATGAACTTATGAGCTCCTCAAGGGGACATCATCATCCTAATATGTAGGACACAATTTCCTCCTATAATCAATGGCACACCATATAAATAATACCATTTCCCAACTTACCGAGCCTATCGATTTAATCTATAAATCTCGCCCATTGGTAAATCAAAGAAATGAATACTAAGTATATGTGCCCGTTATTATATCGGGATTAAGAGCATGTACAATATAATATCTGAGGTCCAATTCTATTATGTAGTCAATAATAAATCGAATCACCTCTAAGTCGGTCCTGCTCAATACACACAAAGTGCATTAGTGTGATTCTATGGTCAAGACAAACTAATACCAAATCACACTACAACCATACCAATGGTTTGTCTAAAGTCATCTCGGTTGTGAGCCTTTACTTATACTTTATAAGGAGCCGATAACATGATCTCCCGTGTGACACCACACATCATGTTATCTACAATGTAATGTATTAGACAATATGCATAACCATAAATATGCAAACAATGATCATGTGATTCTTATTTCAAAAATAAAGATGTTCATACAAAAGATAGACTTTTCAGTATACATCCCAACACAACCCGCTATAATGGCTATATAAAAGTGTTGGGTTTCCCCGGCACCGACATGGGTGTGTATTCGAATACGTTTCATAAACATGCACACTGCAGAAGCAAAAACAAGTAATAAACTAATTTATTACTACATACACACCACACGTATGCAAGGATACATCAAGTGTAGACATAATTGCCATTTCAAATTTTGCAATAAAGGAAAACTACTCTAGGTATACCTGACGGATTACGTGAAGTGGGAATGGCATCAACCAAGCGACCCTCGCGAGTTTTTCCTCTATCCATATCCACGTTGAGTATCATCGGGATAGCTTCACTAAGACACAAGCCCCGACTTCATTAAAGGTACTAGCCTCGTGTTGAAGTCATTGTGATCTTAGAGACGATCACAATTCGAATCAAATTCGGATCCAAAAATGAGTTCCACGAACTCGCTTCTCGGAAGCAGTTTTTATCAACCAATTGACGAAACCTTGGTCCTCCACCAAAGGGGATTGCCGTAGATCCAATCCCCTGCAAGTATGTCATTGTCGGAATGCAAAATGTTGACAAACGACCGCTCCACGAAGAGGATAGTAATCTGTCCAAAATTGGATAGCTTGTTTTGGTGGAGGAGATGGTTGGCCAAACAAGTTGGTTGGCTGCTCCTTGGTCACCGACGCCCAAGGGGGGTTTGCCGATGGCTGAGGATGTCCAAAGGGTTGTCGTCAATTGGTGGTTGGCCGACGGCAAGGATGAGGTGGCGACAAAGATTGGGCAGCATCAAGCTTGGGCAGCACACAAGAAAAGGAGAGGGAGAGGGGAGAAAACGGTTAGGGTTTCGCAAACCTTGAACCGATTCATTCACAAAAACCCTTAAGCTATGTTTTTATAGAGAATATATTCTCCTAACGATTATTGGTTCATAACCAAAATCCATTAACCCACTCCATTAACTTAAGTTAAAATAAACCAAACCGCGTTGGTCTATTTTAAGTTAAAACAAACTGAACCAATTTCTGTTCATTCGTTTAAAACAAACCAAACCCCTTTGGTTTATTTTCCACCATTGGATTAGAACCAAACAAATTTGGTTCATCCATCATGTCTTCATAAGACTCGGCCCATCCAAGCTTCCGATGCGACTGAAACAATTTCATGCTCGCTCTTCATTTGGTCCAACCAAACTATGTCTCTCTCTCGATTTGAGAATCCTATTCTCAAGCTCGTTTTAAATCCTTCGGATAATACTCGTAGTGTGTGTGACCAAATAGGTTCCGGTTTATGTTGGTCGTCTATAATTAACCATTAATTATAGAACGATCATGAGTGGCACCTAGTTGCACATCATGATCCCCAATTAATCGAAAAATCAACAATTGATCTCTGAACGCTTCTGAAACCCTTCAGCAGCTACAGTAAATCATGTCCCATTCCCTTCATTCATCTTATACCCACTTGGTTCAGGACATGGTCTATGTGTCAGTCCCCACGAGGTTGACCACGTCACACCTAGCCCAAGTATTACTTCCTCATCCTACAAATTCTAGTTACTGCACATGTATCCAAGAGTACCATACTCAAAAAATGTAATTCTTTGGCCAAAGACTTTAGTAACAATCCGATGAGAGGCCATAGGGTACACATCTCCTCACAAAGAGTGGTGAATTCTTTGTAGGCTATTCAAACACCTTCGGCCACTTCGACTTATACCCAATCATCCCGAGTCCACATCTCCTCTGAGATGCTTGCTTAAGATGTCAAAGCATAAGTCTCCATGACCAAGATGACTTGAATATCGTAAGTCGAAGGAACATCGCACTTAAGTCGCAGTAAGAACTTCATTGACATATCCATATATGCAGAGAACCATATGAAGTCTTACATCTAGTCACTCCAATGAACTAGTTACCAAAACTAGCATCCACTATTAACTCCGGACATGCCAATATCTCCAACCAATGAGGAACAATTGTTTGGATAAACCAAAGAGTATAATTCGTGCTAGTCTCAACATATTTGATGGTGTCCAAATATATCAATTCATTGACTAGGGATAATTCCAATACATCACAATTACACATGTAGAGATACTCACTAGTTGTGATCCAATCACAAATTCTCTAATACTGTGAATCGTATTGCAGACATTCAGTAAATGAGTTTAAGATCCAATCAAATACATAAAAACATGTATACTCAAATAGTGAATCTTCATTTATCAAATAAATGGTACAACCATAAGGCAATTTCCTTAGGACACCTCTCATATATAACTAACAAAAAGTTTAAGGCTTTACACTGAATATAATAGCCTATGGGCTAGGTAATTACATTCCCTCTGCGGGACTATAACAACTTGCTATAGTGGCTAAGTAAAAGTTCAAGGCTTTATGTCCAATATAATAGCCTAAGGGCTACATAATTATGTTGGATCGAAGCGGAACACTAGAGGGGGGGGAGTGAATAGTGATAGAAAACTTTTCTTCATTTCGTTCGTTAAAACAATTAAACATAGTGGGAAATAAATGCAAAGTAAATGAGACAAGAGAATTTTTACTTGGTTCGTAGCCTTCGGCTACTACTCCAAGGCCCTAGTAGTCCTTGACCACGCACAGAAAGCAAAACACTAAAGAACTCCTCCTCGTTAGAGGTAGGAGTTAATCGATACAAAAAGTCACAAAGCTTGAGGTAGAGGGACACTCCCCCTCTCCTCGTTACAATAAAAACTCCGAGAAAGTAAAGCAATAAACTAAAATAAAACTTATACCGATGTAACAAAATAAAAGCAATTTAAACCTAGACGTCAGAGAAGAAGCACTTCATTGTCGGAGAGTTGTAGCTTTGCGGAGGCTTTTGGAAGCTTAGAATTGATGATGAAACCCTAGGAGAGGCCTTCCTTTTATAGACCTTGAGCCTCTTTTCGAGAGGAACTTTAGCCAATCAAAATTGAGCCCCACTCCCCTTGAAATGAGGTGATAAGCCTTGACTCCTCGAAGTTGATTCTTGACCATCAGTCGACTGATAGCCATCATCGATCGGTGATGCGCAACATCGATCGAATGTTGATAGTAGGCGATTGGTGATTGAGATCGAGTCCTCAGTGGCGATCGTGATGCTAGATGAAATGACAAGTTAGCTAAACAAAAACATTATTTTGACGATCGTCGACCGTCCGATCTCGACCTAGACTATCTATAGGATGTCTTTGGTCAGATCTACGCTTAAGATTATCCCCATAAGGAGGATACGACCTCACTTACGCTCGCACACAAGAGCTTATCTCGATACTTATTATGTTGCTATCGCTTCCGGCTTTCCACTCGATTCCTTCGGCTCCCTCCGAAGTTACTCGAGTGTTGCCCGACCACCGCGGCTTCCTTCGGGTGTCGCTAGCCTTCAGCTCCAGCGTTGGCACTTTTCTGCACACTCAATTTAGCTCGTGAGATATCAATATGAGTTTAACTTTGTATCGTTTGCTATAATCAAAATTCAGGTTCAACTTAGGTGCCTACTGCACCAACAATCTCCCCCTTTTTGATCTATGGCAAACCCACATACAAAGTTAAGTAAATAGAATGCATGAAGAATAATAATGTACATGAGAAACACTAATAATAAATATTAAGTAGGAGTAGTAAGGATTTTCTTCAAGACTCCCCCGAGGGTGAGTCTTGAAAGAGAAACCTTAATCCTCCCCCTTGAGGGTTGCTATTTAGGAAGAGTTTAAGTAATTAGCATTACTTAAAGTTGGCCTTAGTAAAACGTTTAAGTTAAGAAGACTTCTTAACTTGGCCCTTTCTCTCCCTTTCTTAAGTAAAACATTAACGTTTGACCATAGTGTTTAAAAATAAGTTTATGTTAAGAATTCTCTTAACTTGGCCTTTACACCCTTTTTGTTAACAAGTTAAGTAAATTTTCAAAGCTTAAAGTTAAGTAAACTTACTTAACTTTTGGTCATGTAAATAAATATGAAGTTAAGTTATCAACGTGTTAAGTTAAGAATTCTCTTAACTTGGCCATTAAGTTAAGTAACGTTTGGCCATGTGAATAAATATGAAGTAGTTAAGTTATCAAAAATTTTGATCCCTTAACTTTGGCCTTTTTCTCCCCCTTTTTCCATATATCTAAAAGAGTGGGGGGGTGTGAAAAACAAATATAGGTATTAAATTTAAAGTCCAAGCATGTTCCATATTATTTTGAAAATAAACTCATCTATAAAATGTTCGACTCATATTTGACTTGATTGATATGAAAGATCAACCAGTCCTGGTCAGAGTCAGTTAATATGTATGATTATACTCCGTGGTTTTATATGTTCTTGAATGTTTATATGAATGTTATGCTTATATGTTCTTAAATGATCGTGTCACTACTCTATGTCTAGTTCTTGAGGTATGGTTTTTGTGAGTAGGAAAGGATCTTACTAAGCCTATGTGCTTATAGTTTTATGTCCCCTTGTACTGCAGATAAGGGTAAAGAATGGCTAAGCTAAAGGGAGCAGCATGAGGGGCAAAGTGTGTGTGGTAGTGGCATGGTGGAGGAGATATGTTTATGTTCCCCAAACTTATGCATGTTTTCCTTTAAGTTTTGCATGTTAGTTGATAAGAGTCAAACTCTACTTGATGTTGATGTTTGCTACTTGATGTCCTTAAGTTGATTATCATGAACTTGAACTAAGTACTTATGAAATGATGATGCATGCTCCATGTTTCATGCTTTATGTTTTAAAAAGAAAAAAAAATGTTAAGTCTTCCGTTGTAAATGCATGTATGTAGTCTTCCGTTATAAATGCATGTATGTATCATCGCGTCGTGCCGCCCCTCCAACCCCTAGAAAGGGCGGGCGTGACAGGTTGGTATCAGAGCAGATCTGCCTTTCCACTACATGCACATCAAGCTCCAAATCCTGCCGCTCCAAGTAAGAAATTCTATGTCTACTCTATTTTTGTTCATGTATGATAAGAAATGCTTTTAGCTTAAATATGCATGAATATATGTAGGATAATCTTATGCTAGCCTTTAGTTTAAATATGCATAGATAAATGAATGATAATCTTATACTATCCTTATTATAATATATGAAGATAACCATGGCTGGGAGATGCAGTAGTAGAGTCGATGAGATAGCACCCTCACCAGACCTTACGCATGTGGTTACTGAACTCCAACGTCAAGTCACTGAGCAACAGCAAGTGATAAATGCCTTAATGAATTAGCGAGGAAACCCTATTGTTAAGGCAATCTCTTGCCGTAATATGGTTTTGATGGTGTGGCAAAGGGTTTAAGTTAGGTTGTTATTGTGATTTGATATGTGCGTTGAAGTCGTGCAGGGCTTAGTAATTCGCACATGGAGCCGTGGCGAGTTTCACATCTCATGACTCGTGCCTTGAGTCGGTGAAGGATAGCTTTGCGGAAGCCGTGCGCTTGGAGCATCCGAGGGACCGCCGGACGAGGAGCTTGAAGTGAAGCCGGAGGAAGTAGACTTCGAGGCAAGAGACGCGAAGGAGCATTGTAGAGTCGTGCGCCTGATGCTGCCGAGGGACGTGGCCGCGAACGAAGAGAACTTCGAAGGCGAGGGACTCCGAGGGATGAGAGTGAGCGATTGTAACCCGGGAAGGGTAGCTCTTAGGTGAAACTTGGCCATTTTGGCCAAGTGTCGGATGGGTTTTCCTGACACCAGTCGACTGCCATGTCATGGAAGTCGACTGCTCTGAGTCGATGGGTCGATCGACTGGTATAAAACCAGTTTAGTGCTTGGCAGTCGACTACTATGGACTTGCAGTCGATTGATGTCGACGATGGTCATTGCCGAGAATGGCGATCGTGATGATGTGCGCGCGGCGCGAATGGAGTCGACTCCATTGAGCACTCGACTGATCGAGTATCAGTCGACTGATGGTAATATCAGTCGACTGATTCCAATACCATTGGATGGAATCCAACGTGAAAAGCGGCCATTATTGGGCAACGGCTACGGGATCAGTCGACTGATCGAGGGCATCAGTCGACTGATCCTGTGTCAACGGGAAGAAACCCTCTTCCTCTATAAAAAGGAAGGGGGTGGGGGTTTGGGAGGCTAATGCTTATGCTCTAATACTCTCCCAAGTTCCCTAAAGCTTTCCATCCTCTTACTCAAGCTTATTTCCATTATATTTGTAAGAGGAGTGTTTTTGTGTAAAGAGGTTACCTCCACCTAGCTTTGTGCAAAGGAGAGATCTAGTGGATAGATTTGGAGGAGTGATTCACCTTGGACGAATCGGACAGTGGATTAGCGGCGTAGCCGTGAACCACGTTACATCTCGTGTTTGTATTGCTTGTTTATATTTTGCTTGTCTTTATTTATATTTGCATATTCCGCTTGCGCTAACGTTTTGTATATGAGCAAAATACGACATACATCGTAAGAGGGCTATTCACCCCCCTCTAGCCGGCCAACCGATCTCCCAACAAGTGGTATCAGAGCAAGGTTGCTTGTCACCGGACTAACCGCCGCAACAAGCTCTACATCTCAAATGGCGGCTAAACATCCACCCACCGGTTCGACGAATTCTCTTGGTGGAAAAAGAGAATGGAGGTATTCTTCGAAACCGACTTTGAAATATTATTAATTATGGAAAACGGTTTCGAGTTGCCTAGGAATGAAGATGGGGAGCCATTGGAAAAATCGAGATGGAGCAAAAGACAAAGAGAGGAGTATTTGACAAATTCAAAGGCCAAGCACCACCTCTACAATGTGCTCCCTCAACAAGAAGTCAATAGGATAGGGGAGTGTGCTAGCGCCAAGGAAATGTGGGAGAAATTAATAGAGATTCATGAAGGCACATCCGAGGCAAAGCTAGCAAGGAGAGATGTCCTTCGCTCCCAATTGTCCAATATCAAACTCGAAAAGGGAGAGAAGGTAAAATTCCTACACTCTAGATTTAAGGAAATTCTAACCGGTTTAACAAGTGTAGGTGAAAAGCTTTCCAACCGGGATATGGTAATGAAGGTCATAGATGCCTTTCCCCGGTCCTCAAGATGGAGTTCCATGGTGGATTCATTTTACATCTCCAAGAACTTGGAAGTAAGTACATTGGAGGAGTTTTTCTCAACAATGGAGCTCCACGAAATGAGGCTTGAAGAAATACAAGAAGAGCCTAGAATTCAACCTTCAAGAGGAGTAGCATTGATGGCAAATAAGGGGAAGAAGAAGATAGAGATCCCCTCCTCCTCCTCCGATGATGAAGCTTCTACCTCCTCCATGGATAGCACGGAAGAAGCCTACATGGTAAAGAAGGTAAGGCGTGCATTTAAGAATTTTAGATTTGATAAATCTCATGATAGGAATAGAAGACCAAGGGGGAAGATCATTTGTTACAATTGTCAAGGGGAGGGACACATAAGGGACAATTGTCCCCTTCTAAACAAGAGCAAAGAGGAAAGGAAAAAGAAGGAAGAAAAGAAGAAGAAGAAGGGGAGCAAGAAGAAAAAGGAAGAAGAAAAGAAGGCCAAGGAAAAAGGAAAGGCCATGGCTCTCAAAGCAAAGACATGGGATGACCTTGCTTCCTCATCCTCATCCGAAGAAGAAGAGCATGTCTATTCCAACCTTGCATTGATGGCTTTCGACGACTTGGATTGCTCCTCCTCCTCAAATGAAGAGAGCTCAAGTGAAGGGGGAGCTTCTACATCCTCCTCATCCGAAGAAGAAGAGGACATGGAAACTATGGTAACGAATGCCTCTCCTAAGAAAATAGTTTCCATAATTTCTAGTTTAACTAAGGACTTATTTGGAATGAAAAAGAAAAATAAAAGCATGCTAGATCAAATTAAGGCATTAGAAAATAAGCTAGGAAATGCATGCTTAAATGAAAATGATAATATCTCTTCTAGGTTAAATGATGCATGCTCACACGATAATTATGTGCCATTAGATGTTAGTGATGCATGCATAGAAGAAAATAGGGCATTAAGGGAAAAGGTAGATTATTTAACAAAAGCCCTAGAAAAATTCACTATTGGCTCCAACACCCTTAACATGATAATTGGGAGCCAAAGAGCTAGTTTCAATAAGAAAGGCCTAGGATACAAAGAAAAGAAAAATGAAAAGGCCTATAAATGCCTAATAGCTAGGGGACAAGATAAGAAGAAAGTAATAGCTAAGAAATGGATCCCCAAGGAGTACTTAGTGAACCCAATAGGAAAGAACTTATTTTGGGTTCCAAAATCCATCCTTAAGGGTTAGGATAACCCTAGGGTAGTCAACCATATGCAATTGACCTATATCATATTTTGGTTGACTTAGGATGACGGGACAACATTTTTAAATAGTGTTGGGTGATGATAACGTACCCATAAATAGATAATAATGCTTAAATCATGATGATTGAAGTAATTCCTACACATGTTTGCAATCATGATTTATGCTATTGATATTTGGCACATAATCATGAGAAATAGGGTTGAATCATGCTTTAGGGGATACTTTGCTCATTATGATGATATAATACCTAATGCATGATTATTATTTGATGAATACATGTGTTTAATGATCATAATGTGTAATTCATTCATATATGCCTTTATGATCATGAGGATTATTAGGTTGGTACTTAACCTTGATAGAATTGTATGAATATAATGGTTAAGTATATACAAACCCCCCTTAGGATGCATCTCACACTCACCATAGGCTACTTTGATTGAAAACTTAGCATGGGTGAGATGTTAGGATGATACAAATGTCCACTAATGCCTATGGCATTTAGATGGTCATTTAAAGTATCAAAATAGCAATAATAGATCAATCATGGGGAAGGCTTATATTTAATTCATAGACATATTGCCCAAAGATCATGGTTGGATATTTCATATGCTTTCAAAACAATTTCTTAATCTAAAATCTATGTATTCATGTTTTGAAACAATTCAAAGCAAGACTAGGTGTTAAAATGGATACTCTTATGATCAAAAACCTAGTAGTTTTTAAAGCTTTTGGATTTTTGGCAAATACGTGGAAATATAATGATTTTTCATGAGAACCTATTTTTCACTGATAGATATACTTAAAAGAAATATGTTCCCCAAATTTCATGATTTTTTGAATTTTCTGGAATTTTTAACGCATTTCTAAAATTTGGTCCGAAAATCAGGAAATCCTGAAAATCATGTGCCAGTCGACTGGTATCTGAACCAGTCGACTGATGACCTGTAAATCAGACTAGTTGAGGCCGAATTTAGGTTTTAGAGCAATTTTTGGTATTTTTCCTTCTAATATACTTGATGCCATGAGTTTTTAACTTAGTGTTAATCTTTTTGATGGTGTCAAAGGGGGAGAGATAATTATGTTTAAGTAAATTGTGATAGGGGGAGGGAGAAATTGTTAAAAAGTGATAGGGGGAGAAATTTAAATTGAATGGGGAGTTTCATGGATTAAGGGGGAGTTGCATGTTGCTATATCATGTTTTATGTTTACATGCTTTCTTACCTTAGAAATTTTTATCAAATGTTTCTTCCTAACTTAAACAGATTGCCACACATCAAAAAGGGAGAGATTGTTAAGGCAATCTCTTGCCGTAATATGGTTTTGATGGTGTGGCAAAGGGTTTAAGTTAGGTTGTTATTGTGATTTGATATGTGTGTTGAAGTCGTGCAGGGCTTAGTAATTCGCACATGGAGTCGTGGCGAGTTTCACATCTCATGACTCGTGCCTTGAGTCGGTGAAGGATAGCTTTGCGGAAGCCGTGCGCTTGGAGCATCCGAGGGACCGCCGGACGAGGAGCTTGGAGTGAAGCCGGAGGAAGTAGACTTCGAGACAAGAGACGCGAAGGAGCATTGCAGAGTCGTGCGCCTGATGCTGCCGAGGGACGTGGCCGTGAACGAAGAGAACTTCGAAGGCGAGGGACTCCGAGGGATGAGAGTGAGCGATTGTAACCCGGGAAGGGTAGCTCTTAGGTGAAACTTGGCCATTTTGGCCAAGTGTCGGATGGGTTTTCCCGACACGGTCATTGCCATGTCATGGCGCGATCGCTGCTCAATCGAGTCGATGGTCGATCGGTGGTATAAAACCGATTTAGTGCTTGGCGATGATTGCTATGGACTTGCGATCGTGATGTCGATGGCGATCATTGCCGGGGGAATGGTAGTCGTGATGGCAATGTCGCAGACGCAGAATGGAGTCGACTCCATTGAGCACTCGACTGATCGAGTATCAGTCGACTGATGGTAATATCAGTCGACTGATGCCAATATCGTTGGATGGAATTCAACGTGGAAAGCGGCCGTTATTGGGCAACGGCTACGGGATCAGTCGACTGATCGAGGGCATCAATCGACTGATCCTGTGTCAATGGGAAGAAACCCTCTTCCTCTATAAAAAGGAAGGGGGTGGGGGTTTGGGAAGCTAATGCTTATGCTCTAATACTCTCCCAAGTTCCCTAAAGCTTTCCATCCTCTTACTCAAGCTTATTTCCATTATATTTGTAAGAGGAGTGTTTTTGTGTAAAGAGGTTACCTCCACCTAGCTTTGTGCAAAGGAGAGATCTAGTGGATAGATTTGGAGGAGTGATTCACCTTGGACGAATCGGACCGTGGATTAGCGGCGTAGCCGTGAACCAAGTTACATCTCGTGTTTGTATTGCTTGTTTATATTTTGCTTGTCTTTATTTATATTTGCATATTCCGCTTGCGCTAACGTTTTGTAGATGAGCAAAATATGACATACATCGTAAGAGGGCTATTCACCCCCCTCTAGCCGGCCAACCGATCTCCCAATACCTATCGCCCCACCAGCGGGCCCTGGCTCGATAGTTCGACAGGAAGCTTACCTAATCCAGTGGCAGAGGCTGAAGCCGGAAAATTTCTCTGGTACTGGTGAACCATGGGACGCCGAGGCCTGGTTCAAGACGGTGGAAAGCATCGTAGAGCTACTGGATTGGCCCGAATACGAGAAGATTAAGTGCACGTCATTTTGCCTTTCAAAAGATGCCCGAATGTGGTGGGAAAGGGTTAAAGCAAATAGGCAAGTGAATCAGATGAGATGGACGGACTTCGAGTATGAATTTTTTCGAAGAATTCTTCCATATGTGGGTGATAAACAAGCATTACGACGAGTTCACTGGGTTCCAGCAAGGTGACCTATCAGTTAGTGAAGCTGTGAAGAGATTCAACCGACTCGCACGCCTATGCCCAGAGTTGGTCAGTACAGAAAGAGAAAGATTCAGACTCATGCTAAAGATGCTCCGACTCGAGATAGCTCTGAACGTGGCGGTGGAGTTAATAGATCGCAGATCACAGAGGAGTTGTTCAGTAGTGCCTTGATTACCGAACATTACCTGAACAACATTCACCAGCAAAAGAAGGCACTGAATGAATGCAGGAGTCGAGCCCAGTTAGGAGGCCAGAGAACCCAGAGTACTTGGAAAGGGAACCACACTGGCAAGAGAAAGCAATGGGATGACTCTAAAGGTGGTCTAGCGAACAAGCAGCCCAAGATCCCTCTATGTACTACATGCGGGAAGATACATCCCAGAGTGTGATACAGGGGCACTAATAGATGCTACAACTGTGGATGGGAAGGGCATAGAGTCAGAGCGCCCTATTCAGAGTTGAGCACCTCCTCGATATACCCAAGATCTGAGGTGCTCCTCCACAGCTACACCAGATGCAGGCTGCAATCGAAGGTACCTCGATAAGTCAAGGGAGATTGGAAGCCCCGCCAGTTATGACGGATGCCAGGGTATTCTCTCTCACCCAAGAAGATGTGGCAAACATTTCTACGGTTGTCACAGGTCAGATATTTATTTTCTGTCAGCCTGCTACTGCATTATTTGATACTAGGGCAACACATTCGTTTGTTTCTACACCTTTCGCGAAAAAGATGGACATACCACCACAAGCTTTGGATCGCAAGTTCTTAACCACCCTGCCCTTGGGAGAAGTAATGCCCTCTACTCATATGCTGAGAGCCGCACCCATCAGAATCGCAGACAGAGAACTCTACTGTGATCTGATAGTGCTCGACATGCAGGATTATGATGTCATACTGGGCATGGATTTCTTAAGCAAGTACGGTGCTTCGATCGAGTGTCGCAAAAGAAAGTGGTCTTCCAGCCGGAGGCAGAACCTATGTTTGAATTTATTGGAGAGCCAAGGAAAAGAATCGATAAATTTCTATCAGTTCTACAGGCGCACAAGTTGTTAGACAGTGGATGCACTGGGTTTCTAGCACATGTGGTTGATACAAGTCAAGCCAAGGACCAGAAGCTAGAAGATGTCAGAGTTGTATGCAACTACCCAGAGGTATTCCCAGATAAACTACCAGGGTTAGCCCCAGATAGTGAAATTGAATTTGAGATCGAATTGATTCTTGGTACTAACCCAATATCTAAAGAACCTTATCGTATGGCGCCGGCTGAATTGAAGGAACTTCAGGGATAGCTATAGGAGTTACTCGACAAGGGACTCATACGCCCAAGTCGCTCTCCATGGGGAGCTCCAGTACTGTTGGTGAAGAAGAAAGATGGGTCTATGCAAATGTGCATAGACTACCGAGCGCTAAATAATGTGACGATCAAGAATAGGTACCCTTTACCGTGGATTGACGACCAGTTCGACCAGCTAAAGGGTGCCACCATCTTCTCTAAGATTGACCTGAGGTCTGGCTATCATCAAGTGAAAGTGAAACCAGATGATATACCAAAGATGACTTTCCGAACAATATACGGACATTATGTGCTCGTAGTTATGCCCTTCAGAGTGACAAATGCATCTGCTATGTTCATGGATCTGATGAATCGGGTATTCTCGACATTCCTCGACAAATTTGTAATCATTTTCATCGACGATATACTGATATATTCGAGAACCCAAGAAGAGCACGCAGAACACCTGAATATGGTATTACAAATTCTTCGGGAAAAGCAGTTGTATGCAAAGTTCTCCAAATGCGAGTTCTGGCTCGATCAAGTATCATTTTTGGGTCACCTTATATCCAAGCACGGAGTGATGGTAGACACAATAAAGATTGAAGTTGTGAGTAACTGGAACAGGACAAAGAATGCCAGTGAGATCAGAAGCTTTCTTGGGCTAGCAAGCTACTACAGGAAGTTTGTAGAGAACTTCTCTAGAATTGCAGGCCCTATGACAGTTCTCACCAGAAAGAACAAAAAGTATGAATGGGCGGACGCCTACAAGAAGAGTTTGACAGAATTGAAAAAGAGACTGACCAGCGCTCCAATCCTTGCTCTTCCGGACAGTAACGAAGGCTTCGACATGTACAACAACGCTTCCAAGTTGGGACTCGGAGTTGTACTCATGCAGAATGGCAAGGTCATTGCCTACACCTCTAGGCAACTCAAGGAACATGAAAGGAATTATCCCACTCACGATCTAGAGCTAGCGGTCATGGTCTTTGCTCTCAAAACATGGAGGCATTATCTATATGGAGCTCAGTGTAGGATTTATACAGATCACCAGAGTTTGAAATATTTCTTCACACAGAAGGACCTAAACATGAGACAACGCAGATGGCTCGAGCTCATCAAGGATTATGACTGCGAGATCTTCTACCATCCAGGAAAAGCGAACAAGGTGGCCGATGCACTAAGCAGGAAGTCCTGTGCCACGTTGATGTCTCTAACGATATTATGCATTACGGGGTTGAAATCATTTCCGGATGGATTTCTACCATGACGATAGCATCGACATTGTTCGACGATATATTAGAAAAGAAAGCTCGCGACCCGAGCATTCAAAGGATCAAGCAAGAGGTCCGAGAAGGAAAGGATGATGGATTTCGTATCTCTGACAGTGGAGTACTCTATCTCAGGGATCGCTTGTATATTCCCGATGATCCAGAATTACGGAAGAAGATATTTGAGGAAGCTCACGGAACCCCTTATGCGATGCATCCTGGAACCACAAAGATGTACCAAGATCTGAAAAGGAAATTCTGGTGGTTCGGTATGAAAAGAGATGTGGCTCAGTATGTCAATACTTGCTTGACCTGCCAGAGGGTTAAAATAGAACACCAGAGACCTGGAGGAACACTGCAGCCGATCCAAATTCTAGAATGGAAATGGGAAGATATTTCTATGGATTTCATCTCAGGACTTCTCAAGACGATGAACGGATATGATGTTATATGGGTAATCGTGGACAGATTGACGAAGTCTGCCCACTTCTTAGCAATCAAGACGACCTATTCGACGGAGCAACTAGCTCAATTATATGCTAAGGAAATTATCAGATTACATGGGATTCCTAAGACCATCATTTCTGACAGAGATGGTCGCTTTATTTCTCATTTCTGGAAATGTGTTCAGAAGGCCCTTGGCACGAAGCTATTATTCAGTACTGCCTTTCATCCTCAGACTGACGGACAGACCGAAAGGGTGAATCAAGTATTGGAGGATATGTTACGAGCTTGCGCCTTGGATTTCAAAGTGAAGGGTTTTGCTTATCGAGTCCGTGAGGGGAAACTTCGCTTCCCACTTCACCTCGATTGCATAATCATAGCGATCTCTTCGATGCCCCCGGATTAAAAAATTTAATCCTAGACAAAAGGGATTGCCCAAACAACCAAGTCATCATCGTGCTATTCGTTTAGAGAGGTCACTTGAACAAACTCGTTGTTTAAGCGACCATCCTCTATTCTACGAGTAGTCGTGGAATAGACAATGTCTGGATCGCCAGTTTTTGTGTTTATACTCGGGATCCAAGTATTATTTAACCATATATAGATTTATATCATGCTCATAATTGAAAAACAAATACAAATATGTAACATATAAAAATTAGAGAATCAATATACCTCTCGATCTTCTAATGTATGACCTTCCTCCTTTCAGACATCGTGTGGGCGACGATCTATCAAAAGTTGAAGCTCCTAGATCGCAAATCTTCCTTCCTTGCTCTTCCAAAGAAAAAAGGAAGAATAGAAACAAGGTTTTTCTCCTCCCTAAAACCAACCAACAAGGAACAAAAACAATCCTTGTCGCCGGCCAACAAAGAGAGGGAGATGATGATGGAAACCAATCAAGACACCTAGGGAGACCCCTAAGTCTTGTTTCCACTACTCAAGGAGAAGAGAAGAGAGCCTTTGGGCGCTGGCCAAGGGCTGGAAAGGGGCTGGAAAATGTGTTGGGCGCCGGCCAATGGAGAAGGAAGAAGAAAGTAAAAAACTTCCTTAATTGGTGCCGCCCAAGCCTCCAAAACCCTAAACCTCCAAACCCTAATACTATCTCAACTAGGACTCTTCTCTTGCTGCCCAAACTAGCTCTCCTTGGATTCATCTCCACACCAACCCATCAAGCACTTTTATAGAGTTAGGGATAAGCCTCCAAATAATCTCCACCATTGATTCTAGAGATTTAATCTCAACCGTCGGATCTAGAGATTTAATCTCTAACTTTGGATCTAGAGTTTTGTTTCTATCCATTGGATCTAAGCTTCATGAGGTGTTAATAGGCTACATTAGGGACCATGAGGAGAAGTTGGGTCTTGGCCACCTATGGATAAGCCCACATAAAGTCTGATCCACTAATGATAATCCAATCCACTAAAGGATCATCATCGATCTACCTCACCAACCCCCATATAATAATATGGGCTCCATATATTATTTGTACATTTTCTCCCCATGTTTAAGATCTCGAATGTCCGTTGATTAATTAATTTACTGACCATTAATTAATCAACATCTAACTCCTTGAGTAGTACCACTCAACCTTTTCATCATACCGGACCAAGTCCACCTGTAGGGTTTACATGATGAACCTTATGAGCTCCTCAAGGGGACATCATCATCCTAATATATAGGACACGGTTTCCTCCTATAATCAACGACACACCATATAAATAATATCATCTCCCAACTTACCGAGCCAATCGATTTAATCTATAAATCTCGCCCATTGGTAAATCAAAGAGATGAATACTAAGTATATGTGCCTGTTATTATATCGGGATTAAGAGCATGTACTAAATAATATCTGAGGTCCGATTTGATTATGTAGTCAGCAATAAATCGAATCACCTCTAAGTTGGTCCTGCTCAATACACACAAAGTGCACTAGTGTGATTCTATGGTCAAGACAAACCAATACCAAATCACACTACAACCATTCCGATGGTTTGTCCAAAGCCAACTCGGTTGTGAGCCTTTACTTATACTTTTCAAGGAGCCGATAACATGATCTCCCGTGTGACACCACACATCATGTTATCTATAATGTAAAGTAATAGAAAATATGCATAACCATAAAAATATGCAAACAATGATCATGTGATTCTTATTTTAAAATAAAGATGTTCATATAAAAGGTAGACTTTTCAGTATACATCGCTACAATCTCCCACTTATACTAAAAGACTATGCTGTCCTCAAACTGCCTTACATCTGATCCCCATTCCCTCCACATGTCTATCAAAAGCTCTCGCTGAAAGGGCCTTAGTGAATGGATCTGCCAGGTTATCCTCTGATGCAATCTTGGCCACAGTAACTTCTCCTCTCTTTATGATTTCTCGTATCAGGTGGTACTTGCGCTCTATGTGTTTACTAACCTTATGGGCTCGTGGTTCCTTCGAGTTTGCAACTGCACCACTATTATCACAATAAATTGTGATAGTTTTGGGCAAACCAGGAATCACATCCAAGTCCATCAGGAAGTTCCTGAGCCACACAGCTTCTTTGGCCGCCTCAGAGGCTGTCACATACTCAGCTTCCATGGTGGAGTCCGCCATGCATTTTTGCTTGACACTCCTCTATACAATGGCTCCACCTCCCAAAGTAAACACAAAACCTGAGGTAGACTTACTGTTAACCCTATGAGATTGGAAGTCAGAATCTGTGTAACCCACAGGGAGTAATTGGTCTGCCCGGTAAACCAACATATAATCCCTAGTCCTTCTCAGGTACTTCAATATATGTTTTACCGCAGTCCAATGTCCCTGTCCTTGATTACTCTGATATATGCTGACCATCCCCCCCCCCAAAGTAGATATCTAGTCTCGTACATAGCATCGCATACATGAGGCTTCCTACTGCCGAAGCATAAGGAACCACCTTTATCTCCTCTATCTCCTCAGATGATCTAGGACACATCTCCTTAGATAAAGGAACTCCATGTCTGAAGGGCAGAAAACCCTTCTTGGAGTTCTGCATGCTAAAACGATCCAAAATCGTGTCTATGTATGAAGCTTGGGATAAGCACAACATCCTTTTCCTGCGATCCCCTATAACCTTGATCCCAAGGATGTGTCCCACCTCTCCCAAGTCCTTCATATCAAATTGTTTGGACAACCATACCCTTACGTCTGATAACACCTTGATATTGTTGTCAATCAACAAAATATCATCTACGTAAAGTATAAGAAATACCACTATGTTTCCATCACATCTCTTCTATATACAAGTCTCATCCAGACTTTGAATAAATCCATAAGACTGGATTACCTCATCAAAGCAGATGTTACAAGACCTCGAAGCTTGCTTCAATCCATAAATGGACCGATTAAGCTTACATACAAGATTCTCTTTGCCCTTAGCAATGAATCCCTATGGTTGCTTCATATAGATGTTTTTCTCAAGACTTCCATTAAGGAAAGTTGTCTTGACATCCATCTGCCACACCTCATAATCCATATAAGCTGCTATGCATAAGAGAATCTGGATAGACTTAAGCATGGCTACCGACGAAAAGGTCTCCTCATAATTGATACCCTCTTTCTGAGTATACCCCTTCGCAACAAGCCTTGCTTTGAAGGTCTCAACCTTCCCATCTATTCCTCTCTTTCTCTTGTAGATCCACTTGCATCCAATGGTTTTTACACCATCGGGTGACTCTACTAGCTCCCAGACCTGATTTGAATCCATAGATTCAATCTCAGCATTCATTGCACTTTGCCAAGATGCTGCATCTTTATCTTGGATTGCCTCGTCATATGTTTAGGGATCAGGTTAATGTTCGCCAGGGACCAAATTAGAAGATTCTCCCAAGAACATGAATCTATCAGGCTGTCTCACAACCCTCCCACTACGACGAGGTATTACCTGTGTATCCTCTGTGACACGCGGTGCAGTGACATGTGGTATATCCTCTTGTACCGGTGGTACTAAAGAAGTGGCTTCCCCTTTTAATTCCTCCAGAACAATTTTACTCTTGGGCTTGTGGTTTATCACATAGTCTTCCTCTAGAAATCTGGCGTTCGTGCTAACCATCACCCTCTGATCTCTAGGACTATAAAACAAACCACCCTTCGTTCCTCTAGGATAGCCAACGAACAAGAGTACTTATGTACGAGATTCCAACTTACCAGCATCTACCTTCAGCACATGTGCTGGACTCCCCCATATCCGAATATGTCTTAGACTAGGCTTTCGCCCAGTCCACAACTCTGTGGGAGTAGAAGGCACTGATTTAGATGGAACCAAGTTCAGAATGTACACCGCCGTATCTAGAGCATATCCCCAAAACGAATCTGGCAATTCAGAATAACTCATCATCGATCTAACCATCTCCATAAGAGTCCTATTCCTTCGCTCTACTACACCGTTCTGCTGGGGTGTGCTAGGTGCAGTCAATTGGGATTGAATCCCAACCTCTGATAAGTAGTTCCTAAACTCTCCCAAGAGGTACTCACCACCACGATAAGATCGTAGTGTCTTGATACTTTTACCTTGATGTTTCTCCACATCAGCCTTGAATTCTTTGAACTTGTCAAAGCATTCAGACTTGCGGCACATCAGGTAAATGTATCCATATCTTGAGTAATCATCTATAAAAGAGACGAAATACTCAAAACCACCTCTAGCCTGGATAGACATAGGACCACACAAATCAGAATGAACCAATTCTAACACATCTTTGGCTCTATACCCCTTGGCCTTAAAAGGCATCTTGGTCATTTTACCTTCCAAGCAGGATTCATAGGTTGGGAGATCCTCCACCACTAATGAACCCAAAGGTCCATCAGCTATCAACCTTTGAATTCTGCTTAGGTTAATGTGACCAAGCCTAAGATGCCAATGATATGTTTGGTTCATCTTCGAAGGTTCTTTTCTCTTATTAGAATTAGAAGATTAGTTATTAATTTCAATATGCATCGTGGGAGGTTTTGGTTCAAGTGTGTACAAATTTCCTATTAATGTATTCGAACGGATAATGTCCCTATTCCTTCTTATAACAATTCTGTCATTAAAAGAAATAGAATATCCATCCATAAACAATTTAGAAACCAAAATTAAATTCTTTCTAAATAAGGGTACATAAAGGCAATTCTTAAGAACCAAAAGTTTATTTTTCTCAAAAGATAAATGAACATCTCCCACTACAACAGCCGCCACCTTCGTGGCATCGCCCAAGTACACGGTAATCTTCCCTTCAGCCAGTCATCTGCTTTCCTGGAACCCCTGCAAAGTATTGTAAACATGATCAGTGGCTCTCATATCTACACACCAGGTGCTGATAGATAACATCGCTAAACATGTTTCAACGACTAGACCAAAAGATATATCTTTGTTCTTGCGATTGGGGCAGTCCTTCTTCCAGTGTCCAGTCCGCTTACAAGTGAAGCACTTGCCTTTCGGCTTCTTCACTCCTCCCTGAGTACCTCCCGTCGCCTTTGCTCCAGTTTGTTTCTTCTTCTTCTTGCCTTTTGGCTTAGAAGTAGAAACCTTTTGGGTCACCACGGCATGTGTCTGAGCACTCTGACGAAATAATCCCTCTGCCGCCTGGAGTTCTGTCAGAAGTTCTGCCAACGAATACAACCTCTTGTTCATGTTGTAGTTCAGGCGAAATTGCTCAAAACTCCTAGGTAGAGACTGGAGTATATGTCGACCTGGGTTTCCCCATCGATCTCAACTCCTAGGACCTCCAACTCATTCAAATGAGTCATCATCTTGAGAACATGATCCCTCACGGGTGTTCTCTCGATCATGGTGGTCGTCATCAAGTTTCTCATGGCTTCTTGCCTCGCAGCCCGATTCTGGTGTCCGAAAAGGTCCTTGAGATTGAGCATCATATCATAAGCAGTGGACATGGCTTGATGCTGATGTTGCAGTATATTTGACATAGATGCCAAAATGTAACACCGCGCCATCTCATCGGCCTTGATCCACTTCTTATAGCTCTCTCTCTCCTTTTCTCCAGAATCATCTGCAGACTTGGGAGGACACTCTTCGAGGAGTACATATTTGTATTCCTCGGCAGTCAAGACAATGTCTAGATTCCTCTTCCAATTAACATAGTTGGGTCCAGTAAGTTTGTTCTCTTTCAATATCACAGCAAGTGGGTTGAAAGTCATTTTGAAAGAAAACCTAAGAATCACATAAATCAAAACATTAGATTTCAAAAAATTATTGATTCCTCAAACAATAAAATTTTTAAATCAACCAACACCTTAAAACACCGAGAATATCGTATGCCACGATAGTGTGGAAGTATATGAATTCTACATTTGTAAGAGGAGGTTTTACCCATTAATTTTACTATCTTGTCAACCTAACTTTTTGACAAGTAAAATTAAAAGTTGGTTCCTCTTTGGCCCTACAAATAAAAAGCAGTGACTCCGATGGGGAGGATACTTATATTTGTATCTAAGTGTTCACCATTACTCAGTGCCAAGGTAATTATCTCGGGTTATGTGCCTTCCGATGGGGAAGTACACACGCTCCTTGATAATTCCCTATAACCATATTTGACCTTGTGATCCGCAAACAAACCCATCCGATATGGAGGAAGGCACTCAGAGCCGACGCGCAAGTTTGTTTGCATCACTTGTCAAATCGTAATGGAGGCCATGGGAATTTTAAAAATTCCCTCTCCCACTTAGTAATTTGAAAATGAGGAATTTTCCTAGCCTACGACATGCATAGCAAACAAAAAGCAATAAATATAAAAAATAAATTATTTTCCAACTATTATAGCTTTTGTCTTCAATATGTCTCTCGTCGCAGCGCCATCTCGTCCGCTCCTCCTACACCATGTACGAGCCATCCGGAGATCCGAGCCAAGACTAAAACCTATTTTAATTTACATCCATCGATCCTATACTCCACGAGGGAGTGTACATGAAATCTAGATGGAAAGTAAAATAAAATAAAGAGTGGCTAAACAATGTCGTATCTAATTTACATAAAATCAAATACTAGCCTCGTCAACCCCGAGGATTCAACAAAATATACACATACAATCACATACACACATATGGCCATAATAGTCGGATCTTATGCCTGCAACCAAAGAGTTAAACTACGCATATCCTACTATTATCCGGCACATATAATATATGAAAAGTGCATAAAAATTAACCGAATCCTAAACACACAAAACCGGAAACCTTGGCTCTAATACCAATTGAAGGGTTTTGCTTATCGAGTCCGTGAGGGGAAACTTTGCTTCCCACTTCACCTCGGTTGCTTGATCATAGCGATCCCTTCGATGTCCCCGGATTAAAAAATTTAATCCTAGACAAAAGGGATTTCCCAAACAACCAAGTCATCATCGTGCTATTCGTTTAGAGAGGTCACTTGAACAAACTCGTTGTTCAAGCGACCATCCTCTATTCTACGAGTAGCCGCGGAATAGACGATGTCCGGATCGTCGGTTTTTGTATTTATGCTCGGGATCCAAGTATTATTTAGCCATATACAGATTTATATCATGCTCATAATTGAAAAACAAATACAAACATGTAACATATAAAAATTAGAGAATCGATATACCTCTCGATCTTCTAATGTATGACCTTCCTCCTTTCGAACGTCGTGTGGGCGACGATCTACCAACAGTTGAAGCTCCTAGATTGCAAATCTTCCTTCCTTGCTCTTCCAAAGCAAAAGAAAGAATAGAAACAAGGTTTTTCTCCTCCCTAAAACCAACCAACAAGGAACAAAAACATTCCTTGCCGCCGGCCAACAAAGAAAGGGAGATGATGATGGAAACTAACCAAGACACCAAGGGAGACCCCTAAGTCTTGTTTCCACCACTCAAGGAGAAGAGAAGAGAGCCTTTGGGCACTGGCCAAGGGCTGGAAAGGGGCTGGAAAAGGTGTTGGATGCCGGCCAATGGAGAAGGAAGAAGAAAGGAAAAAAACTTCCTTAATTGGTGCTGCCCAAGCCTCCAAAACCCTAAGGCTCCAAACCCTAATCCTATCTCAACTAGGATTCCTCTCTTGCCGCCCAAACCCTAGCTCTCCTTGGATTCATCTCCACGCTAACCCATCAAGCACTTTTATAGAGTTAGGGATAAGCCTCCAAATAATCTCCACCATTGATTCTAGGGATTTAATCTCAACCGTCGGATCTAGAGATTTAATCTCAACCGTCGGATCTAGAGATTTAATCTCTACCTTTGGATCTAGAGTTTTGTTTCTATCCATTGGATCTAAGCTTCATGAGGTGTTAATAGGCTACATTAGGGACCATGAAGAGGATGGGTCTTGGCCACCCATGGATCAAGCCCACATAAAGTCCGATCCACTAATGATAATCCAATCCACTAAAGGATCATCATCGATCTACCTCACCAACCCCCATATGATAATATGGGCTCCATATATTATTTGTACATTTTCTCCCCATGTTTAATATCTCGAATGTCCATCGATTAATTAATTTACTGACCATTAATTAATCAACATCTAACTCCTTGAGTAGTACCACTCAACCTTTTCATCATGCCGACCAAGTCCACCTGTAGGGTTTACATGATGAACCTTATGAGCTCCTCAAGGGGACATCATCATCCTAATATATAGGACATGGTTTCCTCCTATAATCAACGGCACACCATATAAATAATATCATCTCCCAACTTACCGAGCCTATCGATTTAATCTATAAATCTCGCCCATTGGTAAATCAAAGAGATGAAAACTAAGTATATGTGCCCGTTATTATATCGGGATTAAGAGCATGTACTAAATAATATCTGAGGTCCTATTCGATTATGTAGTCAGTAATAAATCGAATCACCTCTAAGTCGGTCCTGCTCAATACACACAAAGTGCACTAGTGTGATTCTATGGTCAAGACAAACCAATACCAAATCACACTACAACCATTCCGATGGTTTGTCCAAAGCCATCTCGATTGTGAGCCTTTACTTATACTTTTCAAGGAGCCGATAACATGATCTCCCGTGTGACATCACACACCATTTTATCTACAATGTAAAGTATTAGACAATATGCATAACCATAAAAATATGCAAACAATGATCATGTGATTCTTATTTCAAAATAAAGATGTTCATACAAAAGGTAGACTTTTCAGTATACATCCCTACACAAAGGGAGCTGGTGTCGATACTTATGTTTGGCAGAATTCGCCTACAATAATAGCTACCAAGCTACTATTGGAATGGCGCCCTACAAGGCTCTATACGGGAGGAAATGTAGATCTCCTATATGCTGGTACGAGGGTGGTGAAAAGAAGGGGATGGGACTTCAAACAGATTTCATTGATGACACCACCCGAGCTATACAGAACATCCGCCAAAGAATTGAAACTGCTCAGAGCCGGCAAAAGAGCTATGCAGATATGCGGCATAGACCGTTGGAATTCGACGTCGGGGATCTGGTATTCCTCAAGGTAACCCCTATGAAGGGAGTGATGAGATTCGGAAGGAAGGGTAAACTGAGTTCGCGCTATGTGGGACCGTATCCGATATTGAAGAGAGTTGGCAAGGTAGCTTACAAGCTAGAGCTTCCTCAAGAGATGTCAGCTATTCACAACGTGTTCCACGTTTCGATGCTCAAGAAGTGCATTCCCAGTACAGACCAAGTGATCGAGCCACAAACGGTGCAAGTTCATGAGGGCCTGAGTTATGAAAGTCGGCCTATCCAGATACTAGACCGAGAAGTCAAAAGACTAAGGAATAAAGAGGTGCCCTTAGTGAAGGTCCTGTGGCAAAATCAACGGTATGAAGAAGCCACCTGGGAACGCGAGGAGGACATGAAACAGAAGTATCCAGAGTTATTCTAAGTTTCGAGGATGAAACTTTTAAAAGGTATGAAGGATTGTAACACCCGTAAAATTCCTAGCAATTTTACAAGAATTTTTGCATGATTATAATGGGCTTTGTATGGGCTCTTTCAAAAAAATAAAAGAAATAGAGCCAAAAAGGATGCATGGCCAAGGATTTGAACCCTAAACCCCCAAGTAGATAGCTAAACCTTAAGATGCACCCAATAACCAGAAGCCCAGTAGGGTTGTGCTATTAGAAGGGTATGGGAAATGATAGATAAGGGTAAGGGAGGCTAAGGGACACCTTCAAGTGAATAAATAGGGGAATGAGGAGACAAGAGAAACCACAATTGCTATTCTCCACTTCTCTTCTTCTTCCTCACCGAAACCCTAAGCTCCCCCTCTTCCATTTTCTGAAAACCAACCAAGCAAGAAGAGGGTTCTAGGCTTGGCATCACTTAGGGTGTTTCCAACTATTAAACAAAGCGAAGGATGTAAGTATCCCCTCACCTGCAGTCAAGTTGCTTCGGTTGATGGTTGTTAAGGAAATTTCTTCATGAAACTTTCGGCCAACACCCTATACATGCTTCCCATGATTGTCCATGCTTTGTTTTGTATGAATATGATGATAACATGTTTCTAGATAGGCTTGGTTTAAGGGTTTGATCTTCAAGCTTCATGAAACTTTTGGCCAACACCCTATACATGCTTCCCATGATTGTCCATGCTTTGTTTTGTATGAATATGATGATAACATGTTTCTAGATAGGCTTGGTTTAAGGGTTTGATCTTCAAGCTTCATGAAACTTTCGGCCAACACCTTATACATGCTTCCCATTATTGTCCATGCTTTGTTTTGTATGAATATGATGATAACATGTTTCTAGATAGGCTTGGTTTAAGGGTTTGATCTTCAAGCTTCATGAAACTTTCGGCCAAGTCCCTATACATCCTTCCCATGATTGTCCATGCTATGTTTTGTAGGAATATGATGATAACAGGTTTCTAGATAGGCTTGGTTTAGGTGTTTGATCTTTAAGTCTCTTGAAACTTTAGGCCAATAACCATTTAGGCTTCTAATGGATTTCTATGCTATGATCTATATGTAGTTATGTTATGTTTTGAATGTAGATGAAGATATTATGTTGATAGATAAGCTATATTCATGTGTTGGATCTTTAAGCCTCTTAAAACTCTCGGCCAAGACCTATACATGTGGTTAATTAGATCTTGTACATGTTGTTTAGGGTTTAAAATTTTGTGAGAACCCCATGAAGTTTAGATCACACCATGTTATACTTGTTCATGATGTTTATGCCATACTCTATATGTGTGTGATGTTAGTATGATGTTAAGAAGACCTTGCACAAGTTGTTTAGCATGTAAACTCCTAAGAACCCTCCCTTAGGGTTTTGGCCAGCCCATGTACATGCCCTCTACTAAGTCCTCCATGCCATGCTACATGTAGAAAAAGATGCAAATATGATATTAGTTAGATTTTATGATAGCATGATTGGTTGATGTCACTACCTTATGTCCATGTTAATTGTATGAATGTATGATTATGTTCTGCTTATTGTCATGTTAATTGTATGAATGTATGATTATGTTATGCTCATTGTCATGTTAATTGTATGAGTGTATGATATGTCATAAAGAAGGAACATGATATGTTGTGTAAAGAAATATGATATGTTATAAAGAAGGAACATGATATGATATGAAAAGAAATATGATATGTTATGAAGAAGGAAACATGATATGTTATAAAGAAGGAACATGAGATGTTATGAAAAGAAATATGTTATGTTATGAAGAAGGAACACGATATGTTATGAAAAGAAATGTGATATGTTATGATAAGGAACATGATATGCTATTTTACTTTTTGCATGGCTTGTACCGGACCCTAATAAGGTCCAAGGGATGGGCTCCTACGTGCCCCTGGGTCGATGATCGTAGTACGAACCCAGTACGGGATGGGCTCCCAGATGCCCTAGGTCGACGGTCATAAGTACGGGCTTAGGATGGGCTTCTATGTTATGTTGCCCCTAGGCCGACGGACATAGTATGGGCCTAGTACTCTAGTAGGTTCGGGATTAGCTACCTCGGGTCTATTAGGGATGCGCGCTATGATGATGATGTATGTGGTACAATGTTAGGCCCAATATGTTGAGATTATGTTTAAGTACGTATATGATATATGTTTTCAAATAGCATCTTGCATATACCCTTATTTCATGTCTAGGTGATTATGATGTTTATATGAATGTTATGCTTATATGTTCTTGTATGTTTATATGAATGCTATGCTTATATATTCTTGTATGTTTATATGAATACTATGCTTATATGTTCTTGTATGTTTATATGAATGCTATGTTGTTATGTTCTTGTATGTTTATATGCATGCTATGCTCATATGTCCTTAAAAGATCATGTCACTACTCTATGTCTAATTCTCGATGTATGGTTTTTGTGAGTAGGAAAGGATCTTACTAAGCCTATGTGCTTATAATTTTATGTTCCCTTGTACTGTAGATAAGGGTAAAGAATGGCTAAACTAAAGGGAGCAGCAAGAGGGGCAAAGTGTGTGTGGTAATGGCATGGTGGAGGAGATCTGTTTATGTTTCCCATACTTATGCATGTTTTCTTTTAAGTTGAATATCATGAACTTGAACTAAGTACTTATGAAATGATGATGCATGCTTATGTTTAAAAGAAAGAAAAAAAAAGAAGTTTAAAGTCTTCCGTTGTAAGAAGTATATAGTCTTCCGCTGTAAATGCATGTATGTATGATCGCGTCGCGCCGCCCTTCCAACCCCTGGAAAGGGAGGGCGTGACAATGGCGCGGTGTTATATTTTGGCATCTATGTCAAATGTACTGCAACATCAGCATCAAACCATGCCCACTGCTTATGACATGATGCTCAATCTCAAAGAGCTTTTCGGACACCAGAATCGGGTTGCAAGGCAGGAAGCCATGAGGAACTTGATGACGACCACCATGATCGAGGGAACACCCGTGAGGGATCATGTTCTCAAGATGATGGCTCATTTAAATGAGTTGGAAGTCCTCGGAGCTGAGATCGATGGGGAAACCTAGGTCGATATCATTCTCCAGTCTCTACCTAGGAGTTTTGAGCAGTTTCGCCTGAGCTACAACATGAACAAGAGGTTGTATTCATTGGCGGAGCTTCTGACAAAACTTCAGACGGCAAAGGGGCTATTTCGTCAGAGTGCTCAGGCGCATGTCATGGTCACCCAAAAGGTTTCTACTTCTAAGCCGAAAGGTAAGAAGAAGAAGAAACAAGCTAGGACAAAGGCGGTGGGAGGAACTCAGGGAGGAGTGAAGAAGCTGAAAGGCAAGTGCTTCACTTGTAAGCAGACTGGACACTGGAAGAAGGACTGCCCCAATCGCAAGCAGAACAAAGGTATATCTTTTGGTCTAGTCGTTGAAACATGTTTAGCGGTGTTATCTACCGACACCTGGTGTGTAGATACGGGAGCCACTTATCATGTCTGTAATACTTTGCAGGGGTTCCAAGAAACCAGACGACTAGCTGAGGGGGAGATTACCGTATACTTGGGCGATGCCACGAAGGTGGCGGCTGTTGCAGTGGGAGATGTTTATTTATCTTTGAGAAAAATAAAGTTTTGGTTCTTAATAATTGCCTTTATGTACCTCTATTTAGAAAGAATTTAATTTCGATTTCTAAATTGTTCATGGATGGATATTCTATTTCTTTTAATGACAGAGTTGTTATAAAAAGGAATAGGGACATTATCTATTCGGGTGCATTGATAGGAAATCTATACACACTTGAACCAAAAGCTCCCACAATGCAAATAGAAGCTAATAACTCATCTTCTAATTCCAATAAGAGAAAAGAACCTTCGAAGATGAACCAAACATATCTTTGGCATCTTAGGCTTGTTCATATTAACCTAAGCAGAATTCAAAGGTTGATAGCTGATGGACCGTGGGTTCATTAGTGGTGGAAGATTTCCCAACCTGCGAATCTTGCTTGGAGGGTAAAATGAACAAGGGGCCTTTTAAGGCCAAGGGGTATATAGCCAAAGATGTGTTAGAATTGGTTCATTCTGATTTGTGTGGTCCTATGTCTATCCAGGCTAGAGGTGGTTTTGAGTATTTTGTCTCTTTTATAGATGATTATTCGAGATATGGACACATTTACTTGATGCGCCGCAAGTCTGAATGCTTTGCCAATTTCAAAGAATTCAAGGCTGATGTGGAGAAATGTCAAGGTAAAAGTATCAAGATATTATGATCTGATCGTGGTGGTGAGTACCTCTTGGGAGAGTTTAGGAATTACTTATTAGAGGCTAGGATTCAATCCCAATTGTCTGCACCTGGCACACCCCAGCAGAATGGTGTAGCAGAGAGAAGGAATAGGACTCTTATGGAGATGGTTAGATCGATGATGAGTTATTCTGAGTTGCCAGATTTGTTCTGGGGATATGCTCTAGATACGTCGGTGTACATTTTGAACTTGGTTCCATCTAAATTAGTGTCTTCTACTCCCACAGAATTGTGGACTAGGCGAAAGCCTAGTCTAAGACATATTCGGATTTAGGGGAGTCCAGCACATGTGCTGAAGGCCAATGTTGGTAAGTTGGAACCCCGTACAGAAGTGCGCATGTTCGTTGGCTATCCTAGAGGAACGAAAGGTGGTTTGTTTTATAGTCCTAGAGATCAGAGGGTGATCGTTAGCACGAATGCCAGATTTCTAGAGGAAGACTATGTGATGAACCACAAGCCCATGAGTAAGATTGTTCTGGAAGAATTAAAAGCGGAAGTCGCTTCTTCAGTACCATCGGTACAAGAGGATATACCACAAGTCACTGCACCGCGTGTCACAAAGGATACACAGGTGATACCTCATCGTAGTGGGAGGGTTGTGAGACAGCCTGATAGATTCATGTTCTTGGGAGAATATTCTGATTTGATCCCTGGCGAACATGAACTTGATCCCTGGACATATGATGAGGCAATCCAAGATAAAGATGTGGTATCTTGGTAAAGTGCAATGAATACTGAGATTGAATATATGGATTCAAATCAGGTCTGGGAGCTAGTAGAACCACCCGATGGTGTAAAAACCATTGGATGCAAGTGGATCTACAAAAGAAAGAGAGGAATATACGGGAAGGTTGAGACCTTCAAAGCGAGGTTTGTTGCGAAAGGGTATACTCAGAAAGAGGGTATCGATTATGAGGAGACCTTTTTATCGGTGGCCATGCTTAAGTCTATCCGAATTCTCTTATGTATTGCAACTCATATGGATTATGAGGTGTGGCAGATGGATGTCAAGACATCTTTTCTTAATGGAAGTCTTGAGGAAAACATCTATATGAAGCAACCAGAGGGATTCATTGTAAAGGGCAAAGAGCATCTTATATGTAAGCTTAATCGGTCCATTTATGGATTGAAGCAAGCTTTGAGTTCTTGGAACATCCGCTTTGATGAGGTAATCCAGTCTTATGGATTTATTCAAAGTCCGGATGAGTCTTGTGTATACAAGAGATGTGACGGAAACGTAGTGGTATTTCTTGTACTATACGTAGATGACATTTTGTTAATTGGCAACAATGTCAAAGTGTTATCGGACGTAAGGGTATGGTTGTACAAATAGTTTGATATGAAGGACTTGGGAGAAGTGGGACACATCCTTGGGATCAAGGTTATAAGGGATCGCAAGAAAAGGATGTTGTGCTTATCTCAAGCTTCATACATAGACACCATTATGGATCGTTTTAGCATGCAAAACTCCAAGTAAGGTTTTCTACCTTTCAGGCATGGAGTTCTTTTATCTAAAGAGATGTGTCCTAGAACATCTAAGGAGATAGAGGAGATAAAGGCGGTTCCTTATGCTTCGGTAGTAGGAAGCCTCATGTATGAGATGCTATGTACGAGACCAGATATCTGCTTTGTCGTGGGCATGGTCAGCAGATATCAGAGTAATCTAGGATAGGGATATTAGACTGCGATAAAGCATATATTGAAGTACCTGAGAAGGACTAGGGATTATATGCTAGTTTACCAGGAAGACCAATTACTCGCTGTGGGTTATACGGATTTTGACTTTCAATCAGATAGGGATAACAGTAAGTCTACCTCAGGTTTTGTGTTTACTTTGGGAGGTGGAGCCATTGTATGGAGGAGTGTCAAGCAGAAATGCGTAGTGGACTCTACCATGGAAGCTGAGTATGTGGCAGCCTCTGAGGCTGCCAAAGAAGCTGTGTGGCTAAGGAACTTCCTGATGGACTTGGATGTGATTCCTAGTTTTCCCAGAACTATGACAATTTATTGTGATAATAGTGGTGCAGTTGCAAACTCGAAGGAACCATGAGCCCATAAGGCAAGTAAACACATAGAGCGCAAGTACCACCTGATACGAGAAATCGTAAAGAGAGGAGAAGTTGTTGTGGCCAAGATTGCATCGGAGGATAACCTGGCAGATCCTTTCACTAAGGCCCTTCCGGCGAGAGCTTTTGATAGGCATGTGGAGGGAATGGGAATCAGATGTATGGTAGTTTGAGGACAACATAGTCTTTTAGTATAAGTGGGAGATTGTTGGGATGTATACTGAAAAGTCTATCTTTTGTACGAACATCTTTATTTTGAAATAAGAATTACATGATCATTGTTTGCATATTTATGGTGATGCATATTTTCTAATACATTATATTGTAGATAATATGGTGTGTGGTGTCACACAGGAGATCATGTTATCGGCTCCTTGTAAAGTGTAAGTAAAGGCTTACAACAGAGATGGCTTTGGACAAACCATTGGTATGGTTGTAGTGAGATTTGGTATTGGTTTGTCTTGACCATAGAATCACACTAGTACACTTTGTGTGTATTGAGTAGGACCAACTTAGAGGTGATTTTATATGGTGTGTCGTTAATTATAGGAGGAAACCGTGTCCAATATATTAGGATGATGATGTCCCCTTGAGGAGCTCATAAGCTTCATCATGTAAACCCTGCAGATGGACTTGGTCCGGCATGATGAAAAGGTTGAGTGATACTACTCATGGAGTTAGATGTTGATTATTTAATAGTCAGTAAATTAATTAATCGACGGACATACGAGATCTTAAACACGGGGAGGAAAATGTACAAATAATATATGAAGCCCATATTAACTTATAGGGGTTGGTGAGGTAGATCAATGATAATCCTTTAGTGGATTGGATTATCATTAATGGATCGGACTTTATGTGGGCTTGATCCATTGGGTGGCCAAGATCCAACTCCTCCTCATGGTTCCTATTGTAGCCTATTAATACCTCATGAAGCTTAGATCCAATGGATGAAAACAAAACTCTAGAACCAATGGTAGAGATTTAATCTCTAGATTCGACGGTTGAGATTAATTCTCGAGATCCGACGGTTGAGATTAAATCCCTAGAACCAATGGTGGGGATTAAAACAAGGCTTATCCCTAACTCTATAAAAGGAGGCAAAGGGGTGGGCAGCAAACACAATTGAAGAGGGATTAGGGTTGGGCGGCAAGGAGCTTGAAGGCTAGGGTTTTGGAGTTTGCTTTGGGCAGCCACAAATAAGGAATTTATTTCCTTCTTCTTCTTCTTCCATTAGGTGGCCGACGCCCATCTCTTTCTCCTCTCCCCCTGCCGGCGTCCAAACCTCCTCCTTCCCTTCTCCTTGGCCGATGGAAACAAGGCTTAGGGTCTTCCCTTGGAGCTCTTGGTCGGCATCCATCTTCTTCACCCAATCCTTTTTGGCCGGCGGCAAGCACCAACCTTGGAGCTTGGTGGTTGGTTGAAAGAAGGAGAGTTTTTGTTTCTATTCTTCCTCTTGTTTGGAGTGAGCAAGGAAGGAAGATTGGTGATCTAGGAGCTTCAACTTTTGGTAGATCGTCGCCCACACGACGTCCAAAAGGAGGAAGGACATACGATAGAAGATCGAGAGGTATAATACTTGTCTATTTTCTTATGTAACATGTTTATGATTGTTTTCAATTATATATGTGCATGATATATTCTGTTTTGTGGCTAATATAACTTGGACCCCGAACATAAACACAAAAGTTGGCGATCCGTACATCGTCTATTCCGCGGCTATTCGTAGAATAGAGGTTGGTTGCTTGAACAATAAGTTTGTTCAAGTGACTACTCTAATCAAATAGCATGACGATGAAACGGTTGCTTGGGTAATCCCTCTTGTCAAGGATAAATTTTTTTATCCGGGGACGTAGAAAGGATCGCCATGAACAAGCGACCGAGTTAAAGTGGTAAGCGAAGTTTCCTACCTTCACTAAGGATACGCTTTACTAGAGTTAGGTGAGACTCCTTGGCACAGGTTTGGAACCTCAGGTTCGAGCCGGGCTTGGAGAGAGTCCAACAACTCAAACAGGAAACTAAACTCTTGTTCTAACCATATTAATGGAAGGTGTAGGCTTTAATATTGAGTAAGGGTTTTTTATGTCTCATCCTCTTTGCATGCAAATAACTATTATCTACATGGCATGTCATACATGACATACATCTACATGTCATGACACGCATGGCATAATGATATGCATCTAATGCAATTACATGGCATACAATTATGACATGTACAAGATTTCCTTATATGTCATAACTATTTATGGAAATAAAATATGTTTGAGATTTGATTCTCCAAATCAAATCATGATTAAATTAAAAAATAAATTCCAAATCTAATCACATATTTTATTTATGGAAAGTGTTAATTAAGGAAGAGTCAAATTTAATTTAGGAAATAAATTTCCTAAATTGTCAAAATTATTTATGGAAATAAAATATATTTTAGATTTGATTCTCCAAATCAAATCATGATTGAATTAGGAAATAAATTTCCAAATCTAATCATATATTTTATTTATGGAAAGTGTCAATTTCCATAAATACTTCTAAACTTTCCAAAAGTAGAAGATTTCCATAAATACTTCAAGACTTTCCAAAATTAGAAAATTTCCATAAATACTTCTAAACTTTCCAAAAGTAGAAAATTTTCATAAATACAATTACGACTATCGCAAAATAATTTTACGATTATGTCGAAACATAACCTATGCTCTGATATCACTGTTGGGTTTCCGACACCGCGGTGAGTGAGTGTTCGAACATATTTCATAAACATGTGCACAGCGGAAGAATTAAAAGGCAATAAATCTAATTTATTATAACACACACACCACACGCATGTATAGTACAATATGTGTAGACATAATCATAATTTCAAATTTTGCAATAAAATAAAATTACTCTAGGTATACCTGACGTATCACGTGCAGCAACAAAGACATCAACCGGAGCAACTCTCGCTAGAATTTCCTCTATCCGTATTCATGCCGAGTATCGTCGGGATAGCTTCACAAAGCTACAAGCCTCGCCTTCGTAAGAGTCACTAGCCTCATGACGAAGACGATGTGATCGAGAGAGGATCACAATCCGAATCAAAATTCGGATTCAAAAATGAGTCCCCAAAACTCGCTTCTCCAGAGAGGTATTCGTCAACCGATTGACGAATCCTTCGTCCTCCACCTATGAGGATTACCGAAGATCAAATCTCCGGCAAGGTAGACGCTGTTGGAGCTCCAAACGTCGTCCAAATGACGCTCCAACATGAAAGGAAGAAGCTGTCTAGAATTCTGGACAGATTGGTGGAGGGGTTGCGCCAGCCCAAAGAGGATGACCGGCTGCACCTTCATCACCTGAGCCAAGGGAAGTCGCCGAAGGGTCTCCGGAGGATTGCCAGTAGGAGCTTGGACGCCGGCAGTAAGGTGGAGGGCGGCACATGGCTGGCGGCATGGAAGGCTTGGGCAGCAACGACAAGGAGAAGGAAGGGTTGGGGCGGCAAGACTAGGATTAGGTCTTCACAAAACCCTTAAGCCATGTTTTTATAGAGAACACATTCTCCTAACGGTTATTGGTTCATAACTAAAAACCCATTAACCCTCTCTAATAACTTAAGTTAAAATAAACTGAACTGAGTTGATCTATTTTAAGTTAAAACGAACCGAACCAACTTTGGTTCATTCGTTTAAAACAAACCAAACCCCTTTGGTTTATTCTTCACCATTGGATTAGAACCAAACCAATTTGGTTCATCCATCATGTCTTCATAAGACACGGCCCATCCACGCTTCCATTCCGACTGAAACGATTTCATGCTCGATCCTTGTTTGGTCCAACCAAACCTAGTTTCTCTCGGTCTGAGAATCTCATTCTCAAGCTCGTTTTAAATTCTTCGGATTATGCTCATTGTGCGTGTGACCAAATAGGTTCTCGATTTATGTTGGCCATCTATAATTAACCATTAATTATAGAACGATCATGAGTGGCATCTAGTAGTACATCATGATCCCCAATTAACCGAAAGATCAACGGTTGATCTAGAACTATTTTTGAAACCCTTCAACAGCTACAATGAATCATGTCCCGTTCCCTTCATACATCTTATACCCACTTGGTTCAGGACATGGTCTATAGTGTCAGTCCCCACTAGGCTGACTACATCACACCTAACCCAAGTATCATTTCCTCGTCCTACGGATTCTAGTTACTTCACATGTATCCAAGAGTACCTTACTCTAAACATGTAATGTTTTGGCCAAAGACTTTAGTAACAATCCGATGAGAGGCCATGGGTATACATCTCCTCATAAGGAGTGGTGAATCCTTTATAGGCTATTCAAACACCTTCGATCACTTTGACTTATACCCAATCATCCCAGGTCCACATCTCCTCAGAGATGCTTGCTTAAGATGTCAAAGCATAAGTCTTCATGACCAAGATGACTTGAATACTGCAAGTCAAAGGAGCATCGCACTTAAGCTGCAATAAGAACTTCATTGACATATCCATATATGCAGAGAATCATATGAAGTCTTACAGCTGGTAACTCCAATGAACTAATTACCATAACTAGCATCCACGATTAACTCCGGACATCACAATGTCTCCAGCCAGTGAGAATCAGCTGCTTGGATACACTAAGGAGTATACCTCGTGCTAGTCTCGACGTAATTGATGGTGTCCAAATCCATCAATTCATCGACTAGGGATAATTCCAATACATCACAATTACACATGTAGAGATACTCACTAGTTGTGATCCAATCACAAATTCTCTCATGATGTGAATCGTACTGTGTACATTCAGTAAATGAGTTTAAGATCTAATCAAATACATGAAAACATATATACTCAAATAGTGAATCTTCATTTATCATATAAATGGTTTAAACATAAGGCGATTGCCTTAGGACACCTCTCATATATTACTAACATGATGAGGATGTATCGTCCCATGTGGCCTTCAAGTTTTGTATTTTTCCCTTTCCTTTGTCTTTCGATTTCTTCTCTTCCTTCTTCTTCCTGTCCTTCTTGTCATTCTTCCTTTCATCCTTGCTCTTGTTCAAGAGAGGACATTCATCTCTCATGTGTCCCTCTCCTTGGCAATTATAGCAAATAACCTTTCTTCTTGGCCTTCTCCTATCATGAGATTTTAAAAATATATCACCTCTAGATTTTGATATTGACACAAACTTGAGATTTTGCAAAAGTTATGATATTTTTGCAAGCTTTGTATCACTTTGGCTTATCAACTGAAAATTATTTTTCAAAGTTTGATAGACATAGTTTAAATTTTGTTTTATTTGACATTTCCAATCATATTCTTGGAGTTATATGCATATTAATTGTACATAAGCCTTCCCAATGATTGGTCCAATGAAAAATTAATGTCTCTAAATGGCACTTTGATTCATTGTAATGCATCATAACAAGCATGATGAACCAAGTGCATCTTCCTAACATCTCACATGATGTCTAAGTGTCTAAATACACAAATCATGGTTTTTTAGGTCTATTGTGAGATGGTTAGAGGTATAAAACCTAGATTTTTTATGGGATCATGCAAGCCTACACTTCTATTCTACAAAGCACATTCCAAGTTCTCTCCTAAGTGATGAAAATTCTATTTTGGGGAGAGGCTTGGTAAAGATGTCGGTTAGGTTGGACTTAGATTCAATGTAATTGAGCTCAATGTCCCCCTTAGCCACATGATCCCTAAAGAAGTGATGTTTCACTTCAATGTGCTTAGTCCTAGTGTGATGCACCGAATTTTTGGTCAAATTTATGGTGCTCACATTATCACAAAATACCTTCATGTTGGAGTAAGATAGCTCATAGTCCTCTAAAGTATGTTTCATCCATAGAAGTTGAGCTACACAACCACCCATAGCCACATATTCGGCCTCGGTGGTGGATAGGGCAACACAAGGTTGCTTCCTACTACTCCAACTAACTAGGGAGGATCCAAGGAATTGTCATCCACTACTAGTACTCTTCCGATCCAATTTGGAACTGGCATAATCGGAATTGGTGTACCCAACCAAATCAAAAGACCTAGTCCTAGGGTACCATAGTCCTACATTTAGTGCGCCTTTAATATATCTTAAGATTCTCTTAACGACAACTAAATGAGATTCTTTTGCACATGATTGGTACCTAGCACACATACCAACCGCAAATAATATATCGGGTCTACTAGCGATTAGGTACAAAAGGCTACCAATCATGCTCCTATAGAGTGTAAGATCAATTTATTTTCCTTCATTATCACTATCTATTTTTGTATTGGTTGCCATTGGAGTTGAAACTACCTTAGTATTTTCCAAATCAAATTTCTTAATCATTTCCTTAGCATATTTGGTTTGGTAAATATAAATTCCTTTACTTGTTTATTTGACTTGCAATCCTAGGAAGAAATTTAATTCTCCAACTAGACTCATTTCAAACTCTTTTTTCATATTCTTAATAAAGTCTTGGAGAAGTTCATCATTTGTTGACCCAAAGATAATGTCATCAACATATACTTGGGCTACAAAGATGTCCTTTGATGTTGACTTTATAAATAGAGTTTGATCTACACTACCCCTCTTAAAGTCCTTAGAGATTAAGAAAGATGATAATCTTTCATACCAAGCCTGGGGAGCTTGTTTCAAACCATACAAAGCTTTCCTAAGCTTGTATACATGGTTTGGATAGTCCATATTCTCAAACCCGGGAGGTTGTTCTACATATACCTCTTCCTTAATAAACCCATTTAGGAATGCCAATTTAACATCCATTTGATGGAGTTTGAAACTCATATAGAAGGCATACCCTAATAGTATCCTAATAGACTCTAACCTAGCAACCGAGGCATATGTTTCATCATAGTCAAGTCCTTCAACTTGATTAAAGCCCCTTGCAACTAATCTTGCCTTATTCCTAGTAATATTCCCTTGGTCATCTAGTTTGTTCCTAAAGACCCATCTTGTAGTAATGATGGTGTTTTCATTAGGTCTAGGAACTAACTCCCATACTCGACTCCTTTCAAATTGAGTCAATTCATCTTGCATTGCTAAGATCCAATCCGGATCAAGTAATGCATCTTTGATTGTTTTGGGCTCAATTTGAGAAATTAGAGCTATATGACTAGTGGGATCCCTATGAAATGACCTAGTCCTAACACCTTGAGATAATTCACCCACAATTTGATCTAAGGGGTGATTTTGATGAACTCTTATGGTTCTAGGAGGTGTATTAATTTGAGTTTGATCATAATTAATCTCAATCCTTTGCTCATCATCGGAATCACCTCTTACTCCCCCTTGATTCAATCCTCCCCCTTGATCATTACCCCCTAAAGTTAAATCTTAGAATTGTTGGGTAATTTCTTGATGTTCATTATTAATATCATCATCAATAGGGGATTTCCTAGGATATGTATTGGAAGTTTCATCAAATTGGACATTTGAAGATTCCTCAATCTTTTGAGTCCTTTTATTGTAAATTATATACCCTACACTAGTGGATGAGTATCCAACTAGGATTCCCTCATCCACTTTGGACTCAAACTTACCTAGGTTGTCTTTGGTATTTAAAATATAAACTTTGCATCCAAAGACCTTAAAATAGTGAATTGTTGGAATTGTACCATTCCATAATTCAAATGGGGTTTTTCCTAAAAACCTATGACCCTATTTTGGATATAGCAAGCGGTGTTAATCGCTTCCGCCCACAATTAGCTAGGTAAAGAATATGCATTTAGCATAGTCCTAGTTGCTTCTTGTAGGGAACGATTTTTCCTTTTCACAACCCCATTTTGTTGGGGTGTTCTAGGACAAGAAAATTCGTGCTTGTACCCTTATTCTAGACAAAAAGTTGAGAAATTAGAATTCTCAAATTCTCCACCATGATCACTACGGATCCGGTTGATTTTGAGTTTTCTTTCATTCTCTACTCTCTTACTAAATCCTATGATTATTCCTAGGGTTTCGTCTTTATTTTTCATGAAAAATACCCAAGTAAATCTAGAGAAATCATCTACTATTACTAAGCAATATCTACTACCAATCATAGAAGGGGTACTATGACAATCAAATAAGTCCATATGTAAAAGTTCTAAAGGTAAAGCGGTGCTAAGTAAAGTTTTACCTTTGTGTGATGTTTTTGATTGTTTCCCTTCTTGGCATGCATCACACATTTTGTCCTTGACAAACTTGACTTTAGGCAATCCTTTGACTAACTTCATTTTGGCTATTTTGGCTATGTTCTTCATGTTTATGTGTCCTAACCTCCTATGCCAAAGCCAACTTTCTTCCTCTTTTGTAATAAGACACTTAGTAGAAGCATTAGTAGCATAGGATAAATCAACATAATATATATTTGATTTCCTAAAACCTACTATCATTCAATCATTTAGAGTTTTGTGTCTTATAAAACATTTTGAAGAGTCAAATTGAACATCAAAATTTGCATCACATAGTTGGCTTACACTAAGTAAATTAAATTTCATATTTTTAACTAGTAACACTTTATGGATGGCAAGGTTAGAGGATACCTCAATTGTGTCCTTTCCTAGAATTTTAAGTTTGCCACTATTACCAAATGATACCTTTCCCTTGCTAGTTTGGTTGATAGTGGAGAATTTTCTCTCATCAACGGTCATGTGTTTTGAACACCCACTATCAACAATCCACATGCTTGGTTCTTCTACCTATATCATATGAAAAATACAAGCCTTAGGCACCCAAATTTTAGGACCACTAGCATCAATTAGAAATTTCTTAGGGACCCAAGCCTTTCTACCCTTGCTTCTACTTATGGATCTTCTACTAACAAGAGATGTTAATGCTACCTCCTTTTCCTTAGGCCTATATCCTAGTCCGGCCTTGTTGTAAATAGGCCTTTGATCCTTAATTATCATGTCTAGGTATTTTGAGTCATTAGTAAATTTTTCTAAACATGCTCTTAGATCACCTATTTCTTTTCTCAATTCATCATTTTCATCTCTAAGGGCACATGCATCATCACAAGATGGTTTATCACAAGATGATTCTACATTCTTAAGTGATTTAATTTCTACTTTTAAGTCCTTAATCCTAGTTTTTGATCTATTCAATGCATTTTGGAGGCATGCAATTGTCTTGTAAAGTAAATATACCCTAGGGGAGTTGTTTACCTCATCATCATCACTTGATGATGATTCGTCGCTTGAGGAAGAAGATGAAGACTCCTCACTTGAGCTTCCGGCTTCTTCCTCCAAGGCCATGAGGGCTAGATTCCGGGTGGCATGACACACTTCTTTATCATCGGAAGAGTCCTCCAAGCTTAGTGTGTCCCATGTTTGAGCCACCATTGCTTCTTTCTTCTTCTTTTCCTTCTTTTCCTTCTTCTCCTTATGCTTCTTTTCTTTCTCCTCCTTCTTCTTTAGTTTCGGGCAATTTGGCTTGATGTGCCCTTTCTTGTTGCAACCATAACAAGTTACATTAGATGAAGAATTTGAACTATTTGAAGGCTTACCTCTTGAGGATTGGAACATCCTCCTCACTGTTGGTGCAATCGTCCCAGGTCACGATTGACCAGACTCGAGTTTGACTCGAGTGATGTTTTGATGTTTGACAAAGTAAGTTGATATTGATGTTTGACATTAATGTCTGTTGATGTTTTGGGGAAATTGTTTATACAATCAACCCAGGTTATGTTTAACTGGACTCAAGTTTGACTCGAGGGAGACTTTGATGGTTGACTAGGGCTGACCATGTGATTATGGAAAGTCCAAGTCATGGGTACTTGGCATGGAAAGTCCAAGTGGGACACTTGGCATTTGGGAAAGTCCAAGCATGGGTCTTGGCATGGAAAGTCCAACATGGGTTGGCAAGGGAAAGTCCAAGCTTGAGTCTTGGCATTTGAGAAGTCCAAGGGGTTTGATATTGGCAGCGTAAAGTCCAAGCGGGAGTCTTGGCAGCATAAGTCTAATGGTTGGCAGCGTAAAGTCCAAGCGGAGTCTTGGCGGCATAAGTCCAATGTGCCTTGGCGGTGTAGACACCGTTAGTATGACATAGCCGATGGAAGCACCTGAAGGCTAGCGCAATGGATGAATAAGTCATGGATGACTTGGAGGGATCCGAGAGGCGTGAGGTTGATGGAGGTGACTAGAAGACTTAGGTCTAGGCTAAGGGTGGTCTAGCAAGTATGAGGGCACCATACTTGGGCTAAAACCTCATGTTTGAGATGTGTCAGTTGACTGGTGTCATGTGGCAGTCGACTAGCGTAGTCAACTAGGGTTTGAATACGGGAATAGGCCTAGCGATCATTGCCGGTGGGCGATCGATAGGTTTAGTAATGTCGATCGATCTTGTGACCGGTCGGTGTGCTCGCGAAATCGAGCACAGAATGGAGTCGAGACTCGACTGGTCGAGTGAAGGCTCCATCAGTCGACTGATGGGTATCATCAGTCGACTAATGATGGATCCGTTGGACTTATCCAGCGTGGATCTAGCCGTTGTCTCACGACAACAGTGGCATCAGTCGACTGATGGTCCCGACCAATCGACTAATCGACTTTTTCCAGCACAGGTTGAAGCTTTATAAGGAGCTCGTGATGGAGAAGAATGGATCCGGTTCTTGGGAGCTATTGGGGCGATTTGTTGTTGCAAATCAGGTCTCCAAGTGCAAACAAGCAATCAAGCATTCAAGCAATCAAAAACATGTGTTGTAAAGTTTTTTCTTTACTTGTCTTTCATATTTGCATTGTATATTGCTTGTATTTCATTCTTACTGTTGTAAGATCATTTGTACGAGGTTTCTCCACCTCCTACTTGTGTCAAGAAGGAGTTATTGTGATTAGTAGTGCGTGTTTGCATTGCTAGGACTTTTAGAGCCCGATCCATAGAGTAGGAATCGTTCGGTTCCGAACCACGTTAAATACTTGCATATTTGTGTTTGTCTATTTCGTATTGCTTAATTATTATTCCGCTGCGGGCTAACGAAGTTTGTAAACGAACGCGAAATGAATTCCATCACGTGATGCTATTCACCCCCCCCCTCTAGCGGCCTCAAATCGCTTACACTCACATCTTTCTCAGTGAGTTTCCTTGATCTCCCACCAAACTTCTTGACGTAATGAGCCACCCCGCTTGTCGATAGCTCATCTTCACTACTAGATGAATCTTCCTCGGATTCGGATGAGGAAGACACTTCTTTCTTCTCCTTCTTCTTTTTGTCCTTCTTCCCTACAAAAAGAGTTATACCCTTCTCTTTGGACGGAGTGTTAACTTGTTCGTGCAATTCAAATTCACAAAATAACTCATCTAACTTAACTAAAGAGAGATCCCTAGAGACCTTATAAGCATCTACCATTGAAGCCCATAAGGTTGTTCTAGGGAAGGCTTGGAGCACATACCTTACAGGTCTCGGTTGTCGACCTTCTCACCTATTACATGTAGTCCGTTGACTACTTCTTTGAAGTGACCATGCATTTGGCTCACGATTTCATTTGTCTTTATGGAGAAACTTTGAAGTTAACCAATTAGGCGATCTCTCTTGGCTCTTCTTGTTTCCTTGGATCCCTCGTTGAGCTCTATCAACTTCTCCCAAAGCTCCTTTGCCGATTCAAATGGCCCCACCTTGCTTAGTTGCTCTTTTGACAACCCACATTGAAGTGTGGTTGTTGCCTTGGCGTTGGCTTGAGCCTTCTTGGCCATGTCCCTTGTCCAATCCTTGGTCGGTATGGGCACTCTGTGTTCGTCGATCGGCTTCTCGAACCCATCTACAATGCTAAACCAGTTATCAATATCATTCATAAAGTAGTATTCCATCCTACCTTTCCAGTAGCCGAAATCGTTGTCGTCGAAGAATGGAGGCCTCGTCGTGCTATACCCCTCTTGGAAAGCCATCGTGCTCCGGTTGATTGTTAGATCTTCCGATGTGATCCGGGCTCTGATACCACTTGTAGGATCCTTGAATGGCTAGAGGGGGTGAATAGCCTCTTTTCGTTTTCTACAAATGATTAGTGGAAATACAACAAATACAATAATAATAGAAACGAAAATGCAATGCTAACGCAGAAGTTTTTACTTGGTTCGGAGATAACGCTCCTACTCCATGGCGATCCTTAAGGTGGATCAACCCAAATCAATCTTCACTAATAAGTTTTCTCTTTTACAAAACCTCCTCTTCTTACAAAAGATGAAAATGAAGATTTGAGAGGAGGAAAGGAATTAACATACTTAGAAAACATGGAAAACTTGTGGGAGCTTAGGATAATGATCCGAATATAAGCATTAGGCTCTTCTTACTCCCCTTGGCCTCTTTTTATAGGAAAGAGCCTCTTTTTCCCGTTAGAGGTCTATTAGTCAACTGATGACTTAGATCAGTCGACTATCGTCGATTCTAATGGCTTCTGAACAGCCAAATTCGCGAGATTTGTCGTCGTCATCACCAACGGGAGGACTATCAGTCGACTGCCAACAGCGATGCGATTCGATTGATCGCCGTAGCCGTCAGCGATCGACCACGGCCTTCGTTATGGCGATCGGCGCCAATAATGCGATCATTGCGGCATATCTTGCGATGCAGTGCAGTCGACTCGGTCGATTAGCCTGAGGATAACTCGATCATGCCGCCAGTCTCAACCTCTAATGCATTTTAAAGGCGATTCGGCCCGAGACACCATGTTCTAGTCGACTGGCACACCCCAAGTATGACTAATTCATACTTGAAAACATACCCTAAGCCTAGACTTAAGCTTCTAGCTTCTCCATCAGCCTTGCGCCTCCAGGATTTCTCTGAGTCCACGACTCCATCCATGTGCTTGCCTTCAAAAGTTTCCTTCAGTTTCGTCATGCTTTGGGTTTCTTCTTTGCCAAAGTACGCTTGGACTTTACGCTGCCAAGACTACATGCTTAGACTTATGCCGCCAAGACTTGCCTTTGGTCTTTCTTTGCCAAGGACTGCTTGGACTTTACGCCGCCAAGACTACATGCTTAGACTTACGCCGCCAAGACCTTTCCTTTGACTTCTCTTTGCCAAGATCACACTTGGACTTGTCTTTTACCAAGTCTTCATACTTGGATTTTCCTGTCACTTAAACATGTTCACAATTAGATCACAAAGTATTGCCTAACTTAGATGATTATCCAAACATCAAAATATATAAATGCTTAGGGCATTGTTGCACCAACATAATTGTCTACGAAAGTGATTAGCTCAATGAAAATAGAAGCTAAACAAAAACAATTAAGACAAAGCAAGAAGTAAAGAATGCAAACGCTAACGCCAAGGTGTAACGTGGTTCATGACCCTTGTTGCTAGTCCACGGACGATTCATAAGGCGAATCACTCCCTCAACAATCCACTAGTCTCTCCTTTAGCCCAAGCAAGGTGGAGGTAAACCTCTTTTACAACAATCACTCCCTCTTACAATAAGATGGAAATAAGAATAAGAAGAGGAGTGTTAAAATGTGTTGGGCACTGGGAGTATGATTATGAGTGAAGCATTAGCCTCCCAAAAGCCCCCAACCCTTCTTTTTAAAGAGAAGAAGAGTTTCTTCCCGTTAGGCAGGCGACAGTCGACTGATGCATGCATCAGTTGACTGATAGTCGTTCCAACGGCTTCTGACCCGACAAAATCATGGTCATCACATCCAACGGTTCCTCCATCAGTCGACTGACCATCCTATCAGTCGACTGATTGAGCCATCAGTCAAGTGATCTAGGCAATCAGTCGACTTTCAAAACTTTTGTGCATGTGACCACCTTGAGCAATCGACTGTCATCCCTTTGGAGTAGACTGTCAAACCCTAGCAGTCGACTGCTGGGCCAGAAACCAAATAGTCGAACACCGATCGAGTACCAGTCGAGAGCCATCAACTTAGAGCAGTCGACTGTTATCTATAGCAGTCAACTGGCATAGGGTAAAACCTCAAACAAGACACTTGTTTGAGCATCCGACTTAACCAAACGTCAGGTAAAACCTCAAACCTAAGTTTGAGCATTTGACACTTGACTTAGCCATTCGGCCAAGTTCACCTATGAGCTACCGTTACAATCGCTCAATCTCTCACCAAGGCAAGTGTGTGTTCGAACACGTTTTGTAAACATGTGCACAGTAGAAGAATTAAAAGTAATAAATTTAATTTATTACAACAAACACACCACACACATGCAAGATACAATATGTGTAGACATAATCATATTTTCAAATTTTGCAATAAAAGGAAATTACACAACTTATACCTGATGTATCACGTGCAGTGGGAATGGCATCAACCGGAGCAACTCACGCTAGAATTGCCTCTATCCATATCCACGGCGAGTATCGTCGGGATAGCTTCTGTTAGTGAAAGCCCTAGAGTCAATCATGTGATGATTGTTGTATGGACTTTATTGTATCATATTCCTATTTATAAAGGCATAGTTATTATATTTACTTGTATTGGTGCCAAATAACTAAGTATAATAATGTCCTTGAGTAGTAGGTTCTTATCTATATCAATCGATTGGTTGAATCGATAATGAGATGATATAGAGAACACTACTCTTAATCATTCCTAGTCAAGTATTAACATTCAGGGACAATGTTAATATGTATAGACTAACATGTAGGTCAACATGATGACTTGATCTCACAAGTCATGGATATGAGATATCAAGTTGACATATGGGTATGCATTGGAGAATGTATACTGAATGACCCGCCATGAGAAAGTATCATGGATCGTTATATGAGTATCATATACTTTCTCATGTGGCTATTAGTATGACTATTAGTCCTTAGACCTGAAGTCACCATGGTTCCCTACATAAGGAGTTGCATACTTTGGCTTCGTCAAACGTCACCCGTAAATGGGTGGACTATAAAGGCGATTACTGTTATGTAACAAATTATGCGGAGGGATGTGAGTGATGTAGATGGGATCTATCCCTCCTATATGATGGGAGTGACATCGATATTCTTGATAGAGTGAGACCACGAAGTGCATGATCATGCCCAAATGAGTCAATATGAGATATTGAGCTCATTTGATTAGAGTGAGTCTACTTGGAATTCAAGATATAGATTGTACCGAGGATGACACGGTCTATGCCTCGATTGGTCAATCTAGATGTCAAGGATAGAGGGACATTATCACATATTGTGAGAGTCACAATTAGTAGTCACAAAGTTGATGTTGGAGCTCAACATTCTTGTAACTTGGGTAGCAATGATGTGTTACTAGATACCGCTCATTGCTTATGTTCCTAAATCGGTTTAGGGAAATTGCCAACGTTACAAGAACCTATAGGGTCACACACATAAGGGCAATTAGATGGAGATTAGGTTCATATGATGAACCTTGAGGATTAGGTTCATGGGATGAACCAAATTGGATTAAGAGTAATCCAAATTAGACTAATTGAGTTAGCCTCAAGTTGATTCAAGTGTTGAATGAGTCTAATTTAGATTTGATTCATCAAATCAATTTAAATTAATGAATAGAGATTCATTAAATTAAATTGACTTGAATCAAATGGTTGGATTTGATCAACCATGGGAGATAAGAGGTCAAGTTTGACTTGACTTGAGAGGGAAAATGAAAGGTCAAGTTTGACTTAACCAAATGTCATGTCATGATGATGACTTGGCATGGTCGGCCAATGATGATGCTCCACATCATCATTGACTTTGTCATGTGGTGCCACCTCATGAGGGAGACCAAGGGTCATGGGAGTTACATGCATGCATGTAACCCCCTCTCCATAATGTGGACGGCCACTTCTTGATGGGGGGGAATTGATTTTGGGTAACTCCATTTTCTTCTTCACAACTTCATCTTCTTCCTTGGATTTATTCCCTCAAGCTCTCCCCCTCTCTCAACCTCCTTGGCCGAACCATCCATAGAGTGCTAGCACACTCAAGGGTGTGTTTTCTTCACATATTGCTTGTGTGGATACCAATAGAGGAGTGTGCACTTGACACTCTCGAGTTCCGGCGTACCTTTTGGATGAGCGGGATTTGCGAAGGGCGTCGCATCGAGGCTAACGTCCTTATCATATAGATCTAAGGTAGATCTAGGGTTTTTATATAAGCACATACATGTTTTAGTTTTAATACATCTTCGCACGGATCCGTGGCCGGGGCTTCCGAGGTTTCTGCAACGCAAAAAGCGGTTTTTGCGGCTCGAAAAAACCCAACAGTGGTATCAGAGCCACGTGCGAAGCATGTATGTGTTTCATTTTTTGTAGTTTTTATATTAGATATAAAAATTATAGATTTTTATGTTTCTGTAAATTTCCTAATTTTATAGAATTTTTGGGTATTTTTCTCGAAGAGTCGAAGCAACGAGTGTTGGGACACTTGTAGGCTTGAACCGTAGAGAAAAACTCTCCGAAACGGCGAGTTCTCACTTTAGGTTTTTGGGAAAGCGACTTAAGTCACTGTAGGATCATAATAGGGACACTCGCGAAGTTAATTTTGTGAGTATGGGCGCTACCCCTATCCCCGAAAGGGGCCTTGTCCCACGATCGCGCCCAGAAACCGCTTGGCGGGACCGTTACAAAGAGGTGACTCATAAATTTGAAAAAAAAAAATAGAAAAAATTATAGAAATTTTCTTTAAAAATACATAATTTAGAATTATGTATAATTCTGTGATTGTCATGGCCCAATGACCCCAATTTGATTGGAATATGTGTGTTGTAATTCATAATACGGCCTGCGTGCCGTTTTTATGGTTGTGCGTGTTGTATAGTGTATGCGACCTGTGCGTCGTACCTCTTCTTTTGAAATTCTAGTTGTAAATAGTTTTAGACGCGAATGTAACTCGAGTTTCATATTTGTAATGTACAAAATGGAGCGGTGGAAAGTCCACTTGTAGACGAAGTTACGAGAAGGGTGTCGACGACACATAGCGGTCAAAGGAAGCGCTTGGAGAAGCCGCTAGCCTTAGGTTGACCATCCGATCTTCTCATTGGCTTGAGAAGATCGTAGTAGGGTCATGACTACATCACAGTTAAATGTATATATATATGTTGATATATATATATATATATATATATATATATATATATATATATATATATATATATATATATATATATATATATTTTTATATATATATATATATATATATATATATATATATATATATATATATATTTGATTTTGCTTGTATGTATGTGATGCATGCTAGTAGAATAATGCTTGTATGTATATGATGCATGCTAGGATAATTTTCTTGTATGTATATGATGATGCATGCTAGAATAATGTATGTATGTATGTGTTGCATGCTAATATAGGATAATAAAGGCCTCAATGCGTATATGATACACATTACGATTAGATTAGATCATAATCGAATCAACTCGAAAATGCCTACCGAGCCTTGATACCCATCACTACCTCGATCATTTGTTGTTGTTGAATCTGCCAAAGCAGAGCAACGCATATTATCTTGGTAGGGTGCGGAGGGACAATCTTGGTCCCGCCTATCACGCTTGGGTTAGAGTAAGCTCAATTAGATTGAGCAAAACTAGTTAACTCAATTGGATCGAGTAGAACTATAGGCATATTCCAACCGTTGGAAAGATAGGATAAGATCGCATTTACACTAAATCTTGGGCGATTTAGCCAAAGCTAACTCAAGGTCTTTTGTAAATGTGGGTCTTGATCCTATAAACAAGAGTTGCATAGAGATGTCGGTAATGTGTTATGTTGGTGCAATCGACCCAGGTTGACTCGAGTTTGGCTCGAGCAATACCTTGATAGTATTTTGATGATAGACAAAACTCATGACATGGGATTGTCATGGGAAAGTCCAACATGGGGTTGGCATGAAAAATCCAAGCATGGAGCTTGGTGTGGAAGTCCAAGGGGGAAGCCTTGGCATGGGAAAGTCCAAAGCATTACGAAGCCGTGCGCTTGGTGCTTGGCATGGGAAATCCAAAGCATTGCGAAGCCGTGCGCTTGGTGCTTGGTGAGAAATGCATTACGAAGTCGTGCGCTTGGTGCATTTGGGAAGTCTTGAGGACTTGGTAAGTTCACTAGGCTCGGGGTCCTTGAGTCGGTGAAGGATGGCATTGCGAAGCCGTGCGCTTGATGCATCCGAGGGATCGCCGGGCGGGGAGCGAATGGAGTGAGCCCAAAGGGAAGCATACTTCTAGGGAATGAGACGCGAAGGATGGCGTTGCGAAGCCGTGCGCTTGGCGCATCTGAGGGACGTAGGCCGAGGGAAGAGAACTTCGGTGGGGAACTCCATGTGGGATAAGGTAGACTTGGCCAAGTGGCTAAGACTGAGTGTCGGAGGCTCAAACATCATTATGTTTGAGGTTTTAGCCGACATCAGTCGACTGGCATAGGTGCCAGTCGACTGCTCTAGGTCCTATGGGTTTGACCAGTGTTCGACTGAACTAAGTCTGGCTGATCAGTCGACTGCCAAGGGAGGGCAGTCAACTGTTGGGAGAATCAGTCGACTGTCGAGGGATGGCAGTCGACTGATGATACTATTCACAGGCACAGAATGGAGTCGAGCTCGCCAGCACTCGACTGATGGATGATCAGTCGACTGATGGGTGCAATCAGTCGACTGATGTGTGATCCATTGGAACTTAACCAACGTGGATCTGGCCATTGTGAGACAACGGCTACGGGACCAGTCGACTGATGGTCACGATCAGTCGACTGATGGGCACGAAAATAGCTTGATGCAGGTTATAAATGGAGCTCGAGTTGGAGAATTTCGCCAAGGCTTTTTGGGTGACTTTGGAGGGGAATTGTTGTTGCATTCCAGACCTTCAAGAGCAAGCAAAAGCAAGCAACAAGAAAGCGATCAAAAGCAATTGGTGTAGAAGTTCTCTTTTGTATTGTCTTTGTATTTCTTGTTGTATTTCATTACTTAGTGTAATAGCTTGTGAGAGGTTTCTCCACCTCCGACGTGTAGTCGATAAGGAGTGTTGTTAGTGTCGTGCGCATAACACGAGCTCGTTGAGCTCACCCCGTGGAGTAGGAACCATTCGGTTCCGAACCACGTATATGCTTGTGTATTGATTGTGCTTGTATTGTTGTTATTTCTATTGTTATTCCGCTGCGTATTAACGACAATTGTAGATGAGCACGTACGACGATCAAACAAATTCTGACATCCATCGTACGAGGGCTATTCACCCCCCTCTAGTCGGCCAACCGATCCCCCAACAAGTGGTATCAGAGCCAGGTTGCTCTTCAAGGACTAACCGCCGCGAGAGCACTACAAATGGCCGGCTTCATCCAACCACCAAAATTCGAAGGAGATTTTTTGCTTGGTGGAGGAAACGGATGGAGGTATACCTAGAAACCGATTTTGATTTTATGATTATTATAGAAAACGGTTTTGAAATGCCTAGGGATAAAAACAACAAGCAAATTGAGAAGTCAAGGTGGACCCAAGACCAAATCAAAGACTTCAAGACAAATCTCAAGGTAATCAAGTTGATTAGTGATTTGTTGCCTAACACTATTTGGTCTAGATTGGGTGATTATAGGGATGCAAGGGAATTATGGAATAAGGTAATGAAATTCCAAGAAAATTCCCAATCGGCACAAGTAGAGGAGAATGCCGAAGAAGAATCACCATCCACTTTTGAATATGTGGATGACTTGGTGGAGACCTCCACCTCTAGCGTTGAGGGGGAGGAAAGGATTTCAACTCCGGAAGAAATGACCAAGAGGCTTCCACCATCTCCCTAGGTAACTCAAGTGTCATTATTTTAAATAAAAATCACATAATATGCTTTGAGTGTAGGGAGAAAGGGCACTACAAGAGTAAATGTCCTAAATTGGCTAAGGAAAAGGCATCAACACCAAAAGTCAATCCAAAGTCAAAGGATGCCGGTGTTCCCAAAATCAAGAGCAAAGAGCACATTGTGTGCTTTAAATGCAACCAAAAGGGACACTATCGAAGCCAATGCCCTAGGGGGAGGAAGAAAGGGCAAGAAGGTGCAATTCATGTAGGGGGAGCTCCTAAAGCTAACCCTAAGGTACATTTAGTTAATGCACCTTTAATTCCTAAAGTCAAAAAGCATGCTAAAGATTATTTTAGTTCTCTTGCTATTATCAATGAAAAGCATGCTAAGAGAAATAATAAGGTGTATTGTCTAGGTGCCAAGCATGTTCATATGACTAAAGACAAACCTAGGACTCATAATTCTAAAAATATCTTGCCTAGGGAGTCAATTAGGAGAGTAGAAGAAAACTTGGGTGTTAATCCCAAGAAATCTAGGCATATGCCTAAAAAGAAAAACATTTCCCAAAAGATAAATGAAAATTCAAAATTGGGAAAATTAGAGTTAGAAAACCAAGCCTTGAGGTCAAGGCTATAAAAATTGGAGAAGACCCTAGCAATAATATCAAATTCGGTTAAGGGGTCTAATGTACAAAAGTCAAGACCTAGGAAACAAGAAACATCTAAGGGCAAGAAGGGTTTGGGTCACAAACCTATGTCCTACCATAATGTTCCATTTAATTATGGAACATCATCTAGGTCTAGACAAACCAAGGCTAATAGGGAAGTCATCCCTAAGACTAGCCATGGTATTTGCTTAGTGGCTAAGGACTTAAGAAAAACCAAGAAGGCCACTAGGAAGGTCAATGGAGGAGTCACCTCTAGAGTTGACCTAGGAAATACCCAAAAGACTATGGCTTCAAAGCCTAAAAGGGTCATTAGAAATGTATCTAGGGAAGTTATCCCTAGAGAATACCTTGTTAACCCAAGGAGCTCCAATAGATATTGGGTTCCTAAAAGCGTGATCGATTCACGCTAAATGGGTTATGGTGTGTCAACCCTAAGTGGATGGGTAGTTAACCTAACCATAGTAGAGTTGACACATTAGGGTGTGCCAATGTGCTTGAGAAGTTAAAAATGATTTAAATTGGCACATTTAGGTCTTAGAGGTATTGGTGTGCCATTTTGGGTTTTTGGCACACTAGGGAAATGAATGGCATTAAGGCAAAATGAATTTAATTCCTAGAAATGGCAATTTAATTTTTAACACTTAGGTATTCTATACCTTAGTATATTTTACTTGTCATGCTTTATTTGCCTTGCCATGTCATGACATCATTTTAATTTTCATCTATAAAAATGTCATGATCATGTTTAGATTTATGTTTAGATGTCATGTATGCTTAAGTTTCATTCACATGCCATGACATCATGATATTGGCATATGTTTTTATCTATATCATATCTATGCCATAATCATATCATGCATGAATTAAAATGGAGTTAAGGACTATGGCATAATTTGAATGGGATCAAATAATATTGCCTTAGAAATATGCATGAGAACATAAAGAAAACAAAACCCACATCTCACTAAAAACTTGACTTGTATATGTTTTACACATCTAGATATTGGTGAGATGTTTAGGAAAAAGAAATTAAGGGTTTGAAAAACATTTTAAAAACATTTTGAAAAACCTTGGTGAAGCCTATCTTTTGATAGCTATCACCATTGAATGGGATGATACAAAGATGGCTCTTTATTGAAGCTTTTCTTAAATTTTGAACTTTGTATCAATATCCTAATTTAATGGGTAAAATAAATTTTCAATATTTTTCACCCATAGTGTTTAGGATAAGTATTATACGTATGCATTTTCAAGATTTTTAAAATTACGTATATTTACTTATGGATTTCGAAAATCCATTTTACGAAGCAAATATGAGAATCTGATTATCAATCAGCACTGTAATAAGTCGATCATTGATAGAATCGATCGGCAGTATCGTGAGTCGTAGCCGCAGTGATTCGGGTAAACTTGATAGTCAGGCCCATATTTAGCCATGTTTTGGTCCCCTAACCACTCCAAATCCTAGGATATGCTTGGGAGAGCATTAGAGAGGGTGGAAATCCATTGGATATGGATTAGGAGTTGGGTTGAGGGTGAGTATCAATTTTAAGGTGGATGAGAGTTCATTGTTGAACTTTGCCTTAATTTTGATTTGGTTAATGTTCCTATTGGCTTAGGGACTCTCCAAGGACATTGTTGGTGCAATGGTCAAGGGGGAGCAAGCCTCTAGGGGGAGGTATCCATCTTGGGAAGATGGATGTGTATTTCCTCATGGGAGGAAAATTGGGTTGCCTCTCTTTAAGTGATATGGGATCACTAGAAAGATTGTAGGCATGTGTTCCTCCAAGGGAGAGATTGTAAGATCTCATTGGGATATGAGACATTCATACACTTGGGGAGGACCTTTTTGATGTAATGTCAAAAAGGGAGAGAAGTTACCAAGTTACCAATTAGGGTTCGTTGGAATTCTCATTGGGATATGAGAATTGGTAGACTTGAGATGGTAATTTTGTCAATCATCAAAAAGGGGGAGATTGTTGGTGCAATCGGCCCAGGTTGACTCGAGTTTGGCTCGAGCAGTACCTTGATAGTATTTTGATGATAGACAAAACTCATAACATGGGATTGTCATGGGAAAGTCCAACATGGGGTTGGCATGAAAAATCCAAGCATGGAGCTTGGTGTGGAAGTCCAAGGGGGAAGCCTTGGCATGGGAAAGTCCAAAGCATTACGAAGTCGTGCGCTTGGTGCTTGGCATGGGAAATCCAAAGCATTACGAAGCCGTGCGCTTGGTGCTTGGTGAGAAATGCATTGCGAAGCCGTGCGCTTGGTGCATTTGGGAAGTCTTGAGGACTTGGTAAGTTCACTAGGCTCGGGGTCCTTGAGTCGGTGAAGGATGGCATTGTGAAGCCGTGAGCTTGGTGCATCCGAGAGACCGCGCGGACGGGGAGCGAATGGAGTGAGCCCAAAGGGAAGCATACTTCTAGGGCATGAGACGCGAAGGATGGCGTTGCGAAGCCGTGCGCTTGGCGCATCCGAGGGACGTAGGCCGAGGGAAGAGAGCTTAGGTGGGGAACTCCATGTGGGATAAGGTGGACTTGGCCAAGTGGCTAAGACTGAGTGTCGGAGGCTCAAACATCGTTATGTTTGAGGTTTTAGCCAACATCAGTCGACTGGCATAGGTGCCAGTCGACTGCTCTAGGTCGTATGGGTTCGACCAGTGTTCGACTGAATCAAATGCAGTTGATCGATCGACTAGAGGAGAGCGATCGTTGGGAGAATCGATCTGAGGGATGGCGATCGATGACATGCGACGACGCAGAATGGGTCGAGCTCGCCCACTCGATGGATGATCGATCGGTCGATGGATGCCATCGATCGGCCCGATGTGTGATCCGTTGGAACTTAACCAGCGTGGATCGGCGTTGTGAGACAACGGCTACGGGACCAATCGATGATGGTCACGATCGGTCGTGATAGGCGCGATGGAGCTCGAGTTGGAGGATTTACAAGGCTTTTGGGTGACTTTGGAGTGGAATTGTTGTTGCATTCCACACCTTCAAGAGCAAGCAACAAGAAAGCGATCAAAAGCAATCGGTGTAGAAGTTCTCTTTTGTATTGTCTTTGTATTTCTTGTTGTATTTCATTACTTAGTGTAATAGCTTGTGAGAGGTTTCTCCACCTCCGACATGTAGTCGATAAGGAGTGTTGTTAGTGTCGTGCGCATAACACGAGCTCGTTGAGCTCACCCTGTGGAGTAGGAACCATTCGGTTCCGAACCACGTATATGCTTGTGTATTGATTGTGCTTGTATTGTTGTTATTTCTATTGTTATTATTGCTGCGCTGCATGCAATGTAGACAAAACAGCATAGAAGCGAGCAATTAGGCATCCATCGTACGAGGGCTATTCACCCCCCTCTAGCCGGCCAACCGATGCCCCAACATGTTACCCACCGATCGTACTAAGTCTTGGGCGATTTAGCCAAAGCTAACTCAAGGCTTAGTATGATGTGTATCTTGTCCCGTAAGAATTATAGCTAGTTTGTATGAATCTAGTAATGTGGTTTGACCACATCCATAACTCGATTCTACAAAATTCCTATAATTCAGTGGGAGCATCATTTGATTAAACGCCTAATTAAATGATAAAAGGAATATGATATTAATTCTCTGCATTGTATGTTGTAGATAACTATGTCGACAAACACGAACACTCTCTCTCTCTGCGTTCTGTCCTTGAGAAGGACAAGCTCAATGGAGCAAATTTCCTGGACTGGTACAGGAACCTGAGAATTGTTCTCACTCAAGAAAGGAAGTTGTACGTCCTGGAGCAACCCATTCCGGAGGCACCTCCTGCCACTGCCTCGCGAGCTGACAAAGATGCTTACAAGAGGCATCAAGATGATGCATTAGATGTGTCATGTCTAATGCTCGCAACCATGAACTCTAAGCTTCAGAAGCAACACGAGTTCATGAATGCTTACGATATGGTTGAACATCTTCATCAACTATATCAAGGACAAGCAAGGCATAAGAGATATGAAGTCTCTAAGGCTTTGTTTGGGTCCAAAATGTAAGAAGGGACTCCCGTAGGTCCATATGTACTCAAGATGATTGGGTACGTAGAAAACCTACAAAGGCTGGGATTCTCACTTGGCCAAGAGCTAGCCACTGACCTGATCTTGTAATCTTTACCACAATCCTACAATCAATTTATCATGAATTACAACATGAATGAAATTGATAAGCCACTACCTGAGATGCTCAGCATGTTGAGAACTGCTGAGCTTAACCTTAAGAAGGGAAAATCTGACACCATTTTGATGGTGCACAAAAAGAAAGGCAAGGGCAAGCCTAAAGGTAAGGGAAAGTCCTAAGCCAAGGGCAAAGACAAAGAACTTAAACCCAAAGGAGGGGTAGCCAAGGAAGGGGCTTGCTTCCACTGCAAGGAAGCTGGACACTGGAAGCGTAACTGCAAAGCTTACCTGGAAGATCTTAAGAAGAAAAGAAGTGAGACTTCTACTTCAGGTATAAATGTTATAGAAGTCAATCTATCTATTTCTTCATCATGGGTATTAGATACTGGATGTGCATCTCACATTTGTACCAATGTGCAGGCGCTGAGAAATAGCAGGGCATTGACAAAGGGTGAGGTGGACCTACGAGTAGGCAATGGAGCAAGGGTTGCTGCTGTTGCTGTAGGAACTTATGATCTATCTTTGCCCTCTGGGCTTGTACTAGAATTAGATAAATGTTGTTATGTGTCTACCTTAACTAAGAATATCATTTCAGTTTCTTGTTTGGACAAGAAAGGATTTTCATTTATAATAAAAAACAAATGTTGTTCAGTTTATTTAAATGATATGTTCTATTGTAGTGCACCTCTAATGAACGGACTCTACTTTCTAGACTTAGAGAGTCCTATCTATAACATAAGTACCAAGAGGTTCAAGTCAAATGAGTTGAACCAAACCTATCTCTGGCATTGTCGCTTAGGTCACATAAATGAGAGTCGCTTATCTCAGCTCCATAAGGATGGGCTGCTAGACTCATTTGATTTTGAATCATATGAGACATGCGAGTCTTGCCTTTTAGGCAAGATGCCCAAGACTCCCTTTAGTGGACACAGCGAAATAGAAACAGATTTGTTAGAACTTATACATAGTGATGTATGTGGTCCTTTCAATGTTGCTGCTAGAGGTGGTTACAGGTACTTCATTACATTTACTGATGACTTCAGTAGATATGGTTATGTGTATCTTATGACACATAAATCAGAATCCTTTGAAAAGTTCAAAGAATTCAAGAATGAAGTACAAAACCAGCTTGGCAAGAGTATTAAGATACTTCGATCATATCGAGGTGGTGAATACCTTAGCCATGAGTTTCGTGACTATATAGCTGAGTGTGGGATTCTATCCCAACTCACTCCTCCTTGAACAACACAGTGGAATGGTGTATCCGAAAGGAGGAATCGTACCCTATTAGATATGGTATGATCTATGATGAGTCACACAGATCTTCCTATATCCTTTTGGGGATATGCTCTAGACACAGCAGCCTTTACCCTTAACCATGTACCATCCAAGGCTGTCATAAAGACACCATATACGATATGGACAGGGAGAAATCCCAAGATATCTTTCATGAGGATTTGGGGTTGTGAGGCTTACGTTCGACGTCAAGTCTCAGACAAACTGGGACCCAAATCCGATAGGTGCTATTTTGTTGGATATCCCAAGGATACAAAGGGATATTACTTCCACATTCCCAGTCAGCATAAAGTGTTTGTGGCAAAGACTGGAGTTTTTCTAGAAAGGGATTTTGTTTCTAGAAAAACTAGTGGGAGTACCTTCGATCTTGAAGAAATTCAAGATAATGACCATAGCACTGAGGCCTTGATGGAGGTTGAACAGGAACCACAAAGTGTTGTGGGTGATGAGGTTGTTGCACAAAGAGTTGTGGAACAACCACCTATTCAGGTAGACCTACCTCTTCGCAGATCTGATAGGGTACGTCGTCAGCCTGAGAGATACTCATTTCTCTTGTCTGACCATGATGAAGTTATGCTCATTGAGAATGAGCCTACCTCCTATCAGAAAGTTGTGATGAGCCCAGATTCTGAGAAATGGCTAGAGGCCATGAGATCCGAGATGAAATCCATGTACACCAACCAAGTATGGACTTTGGTTGATCCACCTGAAGGGGTCAAACCCATTGGGTGTAAGTGGGTCTTTAGGAGAAAGACTGACATGGATGGACTTACGCATACCTATAAGGGCCGATTGGTGGCTAAAAGTTTCAAGCAGATTTATGGTATTGACTATGATGAAACCTTTTCTCCAGTGGCGATGTTTAAGTCTATTCGGATCTTGCTTGCTATTGCAGCATACCACGATTATGAGATCTGGCAGATGGATGTCAAAACCGTATTTCTGAATGAAAACTTACTCGAGGATGTGTACATGACACAACCTGAGGGTTTTGAAGATCCACAGCATACTGGGAAAGTATGCAAGCTACAAAGGTCCATTTATGGGCTAAAGCAAGCCTCTCGGAGCTGGAATCTTCGATTCGATGATGCGATCAAACAGTTTAGTTTCATCAAGAATGAAGATGAACCCTGTGTCTACAAAAGGGTTAATGGGAATACAGTTGTCTTCCTTGTATTGTATGTGGATGACATACTAGTCATTGGGAATGACATCCCTTCGCTACAGTCTGTGAAGACTTGGCTGGGGACGTGCTTCTTAATGAAGGACTTAGGTGAAGCAGTCTGTATCCTAGGCATCAAGATCTATAGAGATAGATCTAAGAGATTGCTTGGCCTAAGTCAGAGTACATACATTGACATGGTATTATTACAGTTTGCCATGCAGAATTCCAAGGGACTTCTGCCGATGTCACATGGTGTGAGTCTTTCAAAGACTCAAAGTCCCTCTTCTAGAGAGGAGAGAGACCGCATGGATAAGATCCCTTATACATCTGCTATAGGATCTATCATGTACGTCATGCTATGTACTCGTCCTGATGTCTCGTATGCTTTGAGCATGACGAGTAGATACCGATTAGATCGGTGGCGCCATCGATAGCGATAAGAATATTCTTAAGTACTTGAGAAGGACTAAAGAATATTTCTTGATATTTGGAGGCGATGAGGAGCTAGCTATAAAGGGCTACAGCGATGCCAACTTCCAAACTGACCAGGATGATTAAAGATCGCAGTCAGGGTTCGTGTTTTGCTTGAATGGTGGCGCTGTGAGCTGGAAGAGTTCGAAGAAGGACACAGTTGCTGATTCTACAATAGAAGCCGAGTAAATCGCTACATCTGAGGCAGTAAAGGAGGAAGTTTGGATCCGCAAGTTCATTACATAGCTTGGGGTGGTTCCTAGCATTGCAGATCCTATAGAGCTCTATTGTGACAACAATGGAGCGATTGCACAGGCTAAGGAACCTCGCTCACACCAGCGGACCAAACACATACTACGGTGCTTCCATCTCATTCGAGAGATTATCGATAGAGGAGATGTGAAGATTTGCAGAGTACCCACAGAGGTTAACATCACAGATCCCTTGACCAAGGCTTTGGCACAGAAAAAGCATGATGGTCACACTAGGTCATTGGGTATTAGATACTACGGTGATTGGCAGTAGTGCTAGTGGGAGATTGTTAGTAAAAGCCCTAGAGTCAATCATGTGATGATTGTTGTATGGACTTTATTGTATCATATTCCTATTTATAAAGTCATGGTTATTATATTTACTTGTATTGGTGCCAAATAACTAAATATAATAATGTCCTTGAGTAGTAGGTTCTTATTTATATCAATCGATTGGTTGAATCGATAATGAGATGATATAGAGAACACTACTCTTAATCATTCCTAGTCAAGTATTAATATTCAGTGATAATGTTAATTCGTAGAGACTAGCATGTAGGTCAACACGATAACTTGATCTCACAAGTCATGGATATGAGATATCAAGTTGACACATGAGTATGCATTGGAGAATGTATACTGAATGACCTGCCATGAGAAAGTATCATGGATCGTTATATGAGTGTCATATACTTTCTCATGTGGCTATTAGTATGACTATTAGTCCTTAGACCTGAAGTCACCATGGTTCCCTACATAAGGAGTTCCATACTTTGGCTTCGTCAAACGTCACCCGTAAATGGGTGGACTATAAAGGCGATTACTAGGTATGTAACAAATTATGCGGAGGGATGTGAGTGATGTAGATGGGATATATCCCTCCTATATGACGGGAGTGACATCGATATTCTTGTTAGAGTGAGACCACGAAGTGCATGGCCATGCCCAAATGAGTCAATATGAGATATTGAGCTCATTTGATTAGAGTGAGTCTACTTGGAGTTCAAGATATAGATTGTACCAAGGATGACACGGTCTATGCCTCGATTGGTCAATCTAGATGTCAAGGATAGAGGGACATTGTCACATATTGTGAGAGTCACAATTAGTAGTCACAAAGGTGATGTTGGAGCTCAACATTCTTGTAACTTGGGTAGCAATGATGTGTTGCTAGATCGCTCATTTCTTATGTTCCTAAATCGGTTTAGGGACATTGCCAACGTTACAAGAACCTATAGGGTCACACACATAAGGGCAATTATATGGAGATTAGGTTCATATGATGAACCTTGAGGATTAGGTTCATGGGATGAACCAAATTGGATTAAGAGTAATCCAAATTAGACTAATTGAGTTAGCCTCAAGTTGATTCAAGTGTTGAATGAGTCTAATTTAGATTTGATTCATCAAATCAATTTAAATTAATGAATAGAGATTCATTAAATTAAATTGACTTGAATCAAATGGCTGGATTTGATCAACCATGGGAGATAAGAGGTCAAGTTTGACTTGACTTGAGAGGGAAGATGAAAGGTCAAGTTTGACTTGACCAAATGTCATGTCATGATGATGACTTGGCATGGCCGGCCAATGATGATGCTCCACATCATCATTGACTTTGTCATGTGGTGCTACCTCATGAGGGAGACCAAGGGTCATGGGAGTTACATGTATGCATGTAACCCCCTCTCCATAATGTGGTCGGCCACTTCTTGATGGGGGGGAATTGATTTTGGGTAACTCCATCTTCTTCTTCACAACTTCATCTTCTTCCTTGGATTTATTCCCTTAAGCTCTCCCCCTCTCCCAACCTCCTTGGCCGAACCATCCATAGAGTGCTAGCACACTCAAGGGTGTGTTTTCTCCACCTATTGCTTGTGTGGATACCAATAGAGGAGTGTGCACTTGACACTCTCGAGTTCCGGCGTACCTTTTGGATGAGCGGGATTTGCGAAGGGCGTCACATCGAGGGTAATGTCCTTATCATATAGATCTAAGGTAGATCTAGGGTTTTTATATAAGCACATACATGTTTTAGTTTTAATACATCTTCGCATGGATCCGTGGCCGGGGCTTCCGAGGTTTCCGCAACGCAAAAAGCGGTTTTTGCGGCTCAGAAAAACCCAACAGCTTCACCAAGCTACGAGCCTCATCTTCGTAGGAGTCACTAACCTCGTGTCGAAGACTTTGTGATCGAGAGGAGATCACAATCCGAATCAAAATTCGGATGCAAAACGAGTCCCCAAAAACTCACTTCTCCGAAGAGGTATTCGTCAACAGATTGACGAATCCTTGGTCCTCCACCTATGAGGATTACCGGAGATCCAATCACCGACAAAGAAGTCACTATCGGAGCTCCAAATGTCGTCCAAACGACGCTCCAACAAGAAGGAAACAAGCTGTCCAAAAACTGGACAGCTTGGTGGAGGACTTGGCACCGGCCAAAGGAGGTGGTCGGCTAATCCTTGGTCTCCGGAGCCAAGGTGGATTGTCGAAGGGTCATCGGATGGGTGGCCGGTAGTAGCTGGACGCTGGCGGCACAAAGGGGCAGCGACTCAAGAGCTGGGCGTGGATCCTCTTGAGCAGCGGCAAGGAGAAGAGAGGGAGAGGAGAGGAAGAGAAGTTTCCAAAAATAAACTTCGGACTCTCCAAACCTCTAGTCGCGCTTTTATAGAGCATGTGTTTCTTAATCATCAAGAAACCTTCTCCTTAGAGTTATTGGTTCATAACCAAAATCCGTTAACCCGCTCCAATAACTTAAGTTAAAATAAACCGAATCGACTTGGTCTATTTTAAGTTAAAACGAACCGAACCAACTTTGGTTCATTCGTTTAAAACAAACCAAACCACTTTGGTTTATTTTCCACCATTGAATTAGAACTAAACCAATTTGGTTTATCCATCATGTCTTCATAAGACTCGACCCATCCATGCTTTCGTTGCGACTGAAATGATTTCATTCTCGCTCCTTGTTTGGTCCAACCAAATCTAGCTTCTCTCGATCTGAGAATCTCATTCTCAAGCTCGTTTTAAATCCTTCAGATTACGCTCATTGTGCATATAACCAAATAGGTTCATGATTTATGTTGGTTGTCTATAATTAACCATTAATTATAGAATGATCATGAGTGGCACCTAGTAGTACATCATGATCCCCAATTAACCAAAAAATCAACTGTTGATTCCAGAACCATTTCTGAAACCCTTCAGCAGCTACAATGAATCGTGTCCCGTTCCCTTCACTCATCTTATACCCACTTGGTTCAGGACATGATCTATAGTGTCAGTCCCCACTAGGCCGACTATGTCACACCTAGCCCAAGTATCAATTCCTCGTCCTACGGATTCTAGTTACTGCACATGTATCCAAGAGTACCTTACTTTAAACATGTAATGCTTTGGCCAAAGACTTTAGTAACAATCCGACGAGAGGCTATGGGTATACATCTCCTCACAAGGAGTGGTGAATCCTTTATAGGCTATTCAAACACCTTCAGCCACTTCGACTTATACCCAATCATCCCGGGTCTACATCTCCTCAGAGATGCTTGCTTAAGATATCAAAGTATAAGTGTTCATGACCAAGATGACTTGAATACCGCAAGTCAAAGGAACATCGTACTTAAGCTGCAGTAAGAACTTCATTGACATATCTATATATGTAGAGAACTGTTAGTGAAAGTCCTAGAGTCAATCATGTGATGATTGTTGTATGGACTTGTTGTATCATATTCCTATATATATATAAAGGCATTTCTTTATGGTTATTATACTTACTTGTATTGGTGCCAAATAACTAAGTATAATAACGTCCTTTAGTAGAAGGTTCTTATCTATATTAATTGATTGGTTGAATCGATAATGAGATGATATAGAGAATACTAATCTTAATCATTCCTAGTCAAGTATTAACATTCAGGGACAATGTTAATGCGAAGAGACTAGCATGTAGGTCAACTCGATGACTTGATCTCACAAGTCATGCGTATGAGATATCAAGTTGACATATGGGTATGCATTGGAGAATGTATATTGAATGACCTGCCATGAGAAAGTATCAGGGATCGTTATATGAGTATCATATACTTTCTCATATGACTATTAGTATGACTGTTAGTCCTTGGACCTGAAGTCACCATGGTTCCCTCCATAAGGAGTTGCATACTTTGGCTCCGTCAAACGTCACCCGTAAATGGATGGACTATAAAGGCGATTACTGGATATGTAACAAATTATGCGGAGGGATGTGAGTGATGTAGATGGGATCTATCCCTCCTATATGACGGGAGTGACATCATGATTCTTGATAGAGTGAGACCACTAAGTGCATGACCATGCCCAAATGAGTCAATATGAGATATTGAGCTCATTTAATTAGAGTGAGTCTACTTGGAGTTCAAGATGTAGATTGTACAGAAGATGACACAGTCTATGCCTTAATTGGTCAATCTAGATGTCAAGGATAGAGGGACATTGTCACATATTGTGAGAGTCACAATTAGTAGTCACAAAGGTGATGTTGGATCTCAATATTCTTGTAACTTGGGTAGCAATGATGTGTTGCTTGATACCGCTCATTGCTTATGTTTCTAAATCGATTTAGGAGCATTGCCAACGTTACAAGAACCTATAGGGTCACACACAAAGGGCAATTAGATGGAGATTAGGTTCATATGATGGACCATGAGGATTAGGTTCATGTGATGAACCAAATTGGATTAAGAGTAATCCAAATTAAACTAATTGAGTTGGACTCAATTTGATTCAAGTGTTGAATGAGTCTAATTTAGATTTGATTCATTGAGTCAATTTAAATTAATGAATAGATATTCATTAAATTAAAGTGACTTGGATCAAATGGATGGATTTGATCAACCATGGGAGATAAGAGGTCAAGTTTGACTTGACCAAATGTCATGTCATGATGGCAAAGGGGCCGGCCAATGATGATGTTCCACATCATCATGGACACATCATGGTGTGCCACCTCATGAGGGAGACTAAGAGTCATGACTCTTGGTATTGCATGCGTGTATTTAACCTTCATTTTAGTGGTCGGCCAATATGAATGCGAAGTGAGTGGGAATTGATTAGATCATCTTCTTCCTCCTTTCCTCTCCTATCAAGCTCTCTCCCTCATCCTTCTTGTCTTGGACTTCTAAGAGTGCTAGCACACTCTAAGTTATCTTCTCCACCTATTGTTCGTGTGGATACTTGTAGAGAAGTGTGCACTTGACACTTTTCTAGATCCGGCAAAGCGTTTGGACGAGCGGAATACACGAAGGGCATCGCTACAAGGGTAACGCTCTTATCATGTAGATCTAAGGTAGATCTAAGTTTTCTTAACATGTACATGTATTATTTTGTTAATCTTTGCAAGGATCCGTAGCCGACTTCCGAGGTTTCCGCAATGCAAAAAGCGGTTTTTGTGGCTCGGATAGTCCAAATGAAGTCTTTGTTAGGGCAATCAACCCAGTGATATGGTTTTGACGTGTGTGGCAAAGCGTTTAAGTTTGGTTTGATATGGATTTGATATGTGCGTTGGAGTCTTGTAGGACTTAGTAATTCACACATGGAGCATTGGCGAGTTTCACCTCTCATGACTCGGTCCTTGAGTCGGTGAAGGATAGCTTTGCGGAAGCCATGCGCTTGCGGCATCCGAGGGACCGCTGGACGAGAAGTATTGGAGTGATGTTGGAGGAAGTAGACTTCAGAGCGAGACGCGAAGGATGGCGTTGTGAAGCCGTGTGCTTGGCACATCCGAGGGACATGGTCGGACGAAGACAACTTCGAAGGCGAGGGACTCCAAGGGAATGAGAGTGAGCGATTGTAACCCGGGACGGAGTAGATCGTAGGTGAAACTTGGCCATTTGGCTAAGTGTCGAATTGGATTTTTCGACATCAGACGACTGCCATGACATGGCAGTCGACTGCTCCAAGTCGACTTGACTCGACTGGTGTTCGAGTCAGGTTTGTGTCCTAGTAGTCGACTGCCAAGGGTTAGCAATGATCGTTGAAACCATCATCGATCAGCGATGGAAGCAATGATCGATCGCAAGGGTTTCGCACGAGAAGGTTGATCACCGAGTGTTCGCCGCACTGATCATTATTGGCTCCATCAGTCGACTGATGGGACGATCAGTCGACTGATGTGGGAGTCGTTGGATGAAATTCAATGTGGAAGAAGTCATTATTGGGCAACGGCTACAGGAGCAGTCGACTGATCGGGGCATCAGTCGGCTACTAGGCACCCAACGGGAAGAATGAGTTCTTCTCTATAAAATGGGGCCTTTGGACACTTGGGGAGTCTAATGCTTCTACTCTAAACATCTTTTCAAGTGCCCAAACATTTTTAATCCTCTTCCTTAAGCTTATTTCCATCTTATTGTAAGAGGAGTGATTTTGTAAGAAAAGGTTACTTCCACCTAGCTTTGTGCAAAGGAGAGATTAGTGGAAGGTTTAAGGCATGATTCACCTTGGACGAATCGGGTCGTGGATTAGCGGCAAGGCCGTGAACCACGTTACATCGCCGTGTTAGCATTGCTCTTTACTTTGTGTTGTTCTTAATTGTCTTAGCTTTATATTTCAGCTTGCGCTAATAGAATTTGTAGACAATTAACGAAGCAATTACCATCATCGTACGAAGAGGGCTATTCACCCTCCTCTAGCTGGCCACTAATGTTCCAACAAGTGGTATCATAGCCAAGTCGCTTGTCACCGGACTCACCGCCGCAACAAGCACAATCAAGAGATGGCCAGCTCCAACATTCACCCACCAAAGTTTGAAGGAGAATTTGTGTGGTAGAAGATGTGTATGGAGGTATTCTTTGAAACCGATTTTGAAATTATGCTAATAATAGAGAATGGTTTTGAGATAACTAGGGATGAGGAAGGGGAGTCATTGGAAAAATTGAAATGGACAAAGAGACAAAGAGAGGAGTACTTGGCGAATTCAAAGGCCAAACATCATCTATTCAACGTACTCCCCCAACAAGAAGTCAACCGAATAGGAGAATGTGCTAGCGCCAAAGAGATGTGAGAGAAGCTAGTGGAGCTTCATGAAGGCACATCCAAGGCCAAGCTAGCAAGGATAGATGTCTTTCGCTCCTAACTCAACAATATTAAACTTGATAAATAGGAGAAGGTAATATCTCTACATTCTAGATTTAAAGAAATTCTTAACTACTTATCTAGTGTAGGGGAGAAGCTCTCCAATAGGGACATGATTATGAAGGCAATTGATGTCTTTCCTCGATCATCCAAGTGGAGTTCAATGGTGGACTCATTCTATATCTCAAAGAATCTAGAGGTAAGTACCCTAGATGAATTTTTCTCCCCCATTGAGCTACATGAAACAAGGCTTGAGGGAATAAGTGAAGAACTAAGCATCAAGCCATCAAGGGGAGTGGCACTAATGGCCAACAAGGGGAAGAAAAAGAAGGAGACTCCCTCCTCATCCGATGAAAATTCCTCCTCCTCCTCCATGGATAGCACGGAAAAAGCATACATGGTAAGGAAGGTAAGACGTGTTTTGAAAAATTTTAAATTTAACAAATCAAATGATAGGAGGAGAAGGCCAACGAGAAAGATAATTTTCTACAATTGTCAAGGAGAGGGATACATAAGGGATGATTGTCCCCTCTTGAACAAGAGCAAAGAAGAAAGGAAAATAAAAGAAGAAAAGAAGAAAGGGAGCAAGAAAAAGGAAGAAGAGAAGAAGGCCAAGGAAAAGGGAAAGGCTAAGGCACACAAGGTCACATGGGATGATCCTTCATCCTCATCATCCGAAGAAGAAGAGGCCTTCACAAATCTTACCTTGATAGGAATAGATGACTTGGACTCCACCTCCTCCAAGGAAGAAGGAAGAAGCACTAGTGAGGAGGAGAGCTCGAGTGAAGGGGGAGCGTCCTCATCTTCATCCTCATCATCGGAAGGGGATTTGGTAAGTGAGGTAACAAATCTTCCTCCCAAGAAAATTATGTTCATGATATCTAGCTTAACTAAGGAGTTATTTAGGGCTAAAAAGAAAAATAAGAGCATGCTTGATGAAATTAAGGCTCTAGAAGAAAAGCTAGAAAAATCATGTTTAAATATTAATGATAATGTTTCTTCTAGTATCAATGATGCATGCTCACATGATAATTACATGTCTTTTAATGTTAGTGATGCATGTATGAAGGAAAATAGGATTTTAAGAGAAAAGGTAGACCATTTAACTAAGGCCTTAGAAAAATTCACTATAGGCTCCAACACATTGAACATGATCATAGGGAGCCAAAAGGCAAGCTTCAATAGGAAAGGCCTAGGATATAAGGGAAACAAAAATGAAAAGGCCTATCATTGCCTAATTGCTAGGGGTCAAGCCAAAAACAAAACAATAGCTAAAAAATGGATCCCTAAAGAATATTTAGTGAACCCCATAGGAAAAAATTTATATTAGGTTCCTAAATCCATCCTTAAGGGTTAGGAAAACCCTAGGATAGTCAACCATGAGGATTTTACTTATATCATATTGAATGGTTGACTTAGGATGGTGTGGGTTATAAATTTTTAAATAGTGTTGGGTGATGATAATGCATAACCCATTTATTAAATGGTTGAATCATGATTCATGCTTAATTTTATAATTTATAATCATGATATGCAATGATTGATGATTTATGATCATGATTGATAATTCTTGTTGCATGTTCATGATTGGGTTTTTAGGATGATACTTAATCATGGGTAGAAATGCATGAAATTTTGGTTAAGTACAAATACCTTTAGGAACATCTCACACCCACTATAAGGCCAACTTTGATTGAAAACATAGCATGGGTGAGATGATAGGATGATACAAATGGTCCACTAATACTTGTGGCATTTAGATGGGTCATTAAGTGTATCAATAGAGCAATAATAGACCAATCATGGGGAAAGCATATGTTTAATTCATAGACATTGCTCAAAGATCATGGCTGGATATTTCAAATGATTTTAAAACCATTTTATGCTTTTAAAACAGTGAGTTCATGTTTTAAAAAGTTTCAAGGCAAAACTAGGGTTAAAAGTGGATACAAACTTTAGACATTTTTGTAACTTTTGAGTTTTTGCCAAACTATCAAAAATAAAATGAATTTTCATGAAAAATAATTTTTCACTGATAAAGGAACTCACAAGAAATATGTATTTCAAATTTCATGATTTTTCAAATGTCCTAGAATTTTTAACGCATTTCTAAATTGGATTTCGAAAATCAAAAAATCTATAAACAGAGTGCCAGTCGATTGGTCCAGTCGACTGATGTACTGTGCACGAGCACAGTAACCTGATTTTATCAGGTTTTGTTTGGTTTTTGGTTTTCTCTTCCTTTAGAGTTGATGTCATGTGTGTATAACATTTAGACAATATTTTTGATGGTGTCAAAGGGAGAGAATTGATAAGTTTAAGTTAATCGTGCTAAAAGGGAAAATGTCTTAAGGGGGAGTTGCATGTTTAAGGGGGAGTTTTCATACTCATATTATTTACATGCTTTCTTGCCTTATGATTTTATGTAATTGTTTTTACCTAACTTAAACGGATTGCCACACATCAAAAAGAGGGAGATTGTTAGGGTAATCAACCCAGTGATATGGTTTTGATGTGAGTGGCAAAGGTTTTAAGTTAGGTTTGATATAGATTTGATATGTGTTGGTGCAGCAGGCACCTAAGTCGAACCTGAGTTTTGATTATAGCAAACGATACAAAGTTAAGCTCATGTCGTTATCTCACGAGTTGAATCAAGTGTGCAGAAGATTGCTATAGCTGGAGCTGAAGGCTAGCGACACCCGGAGGAAGCCGCGGTGGTCGGGCGACACTCGAGTGATTTCGGAGGGAGCCGATGGAATCGAGTGCAAGGCCGGAAGCAAAAGCAACACGTAAGTATCGAGGTAAGCTCGTGTGTGTGAGCGTAAGTGAGGTCGTATCCTCTTTACGGGGATGATCTTAAGCGTAGATCCGACCCAAGACATCTCATAGGTGGTCTAGGTCGAGATCGGACGGTCGAAGACCGTCGAAAGTATGTTTTTGTTGAGCTAACTTTGACTTACAGCAAGCATCAGTCGACTGCCAGCTTGGAGGACTCGACTGCCGTATCGCCGATCGCTGGAAGGTCATCAATCGATCGATGTCGCCATCACGATCGATGATGGCCATCACCGATGGTCAATGATCGATTCGAGGAGTCAAGGCTTATCACTCCACCTCAAAGCGGTTTGGTGTCCATTTGTGATTGGTTGAAGACCCACTCGAAAAGGGGCTCAAAGGCTATAAAAGGAGGGCCAAACCTAGGGTTTTAACAACAATTCTAAGCCTCCAAAAAGTCTCTGTTACGCTGCAACTCTCCGACAACGAAGTCCTTCCATTCCGATGTCTAGGTTTAACTCTTATTATTCTTGTACGTCGGTATTAGTTTTTCTTGTCATTTACATTTCCGGAGCTTTTATCGTATACGAGGAGAGGGGGAGTGTCCCTCTACCTCAAGTTTTTGTGGTTCCTTCTTGTATCGATTAACTCCTACCTCTAACGAGGAGGAGTTCCTTTAGTGCTTTTGCCCTCCGTACGTGGTCAAGGACCACTAGGGCCTTGGAGTAGTAGCCTTCGGCTACGAACCAAGTAAAACTCTTGTGTCGATTGTTTTTTTTATTTTTACATTTCTGCTGCAATTAACTAATTATCTGTCGAGTTTTAACGAAAGAAAAAGAAAAGGTTTTTCGCTATTCACCCCCCCCCCTCTAGCGAACCACATCGATCCAACAATATGTGCGTTGGAGTCTTGAAGGACTTAGTAATTTGCACATGGAGCATTGGCGAGTTTCACCTCTCATGACTCAGTCCTTGAGTCGGTGAAAGATAGCTTTGCGGAAGTCATGCGCTTGGGGTATCCGAGGGACCGCTGGATGAGAAGCATTGGAGTGAAGCCGAAGGAAGTAGACTTCAGGGCGAGACGCGAAGGATGGCGTTGTGAAGCTGTTCGCTTGGCGCATCCGAGGGATGTGGCCAGACGAAGACAACTTCGAAGGCGAGGGACTCCAAGGGAATGAGAGTGAGCAATTGTAACCCGGGACGGGGTAGATCGTAAGTGAAACTTGGCCATTTGGCTAAGTGTTGGATGGGATTTCTCAACATCAGTCGACTCCATGACATGGCAGTCGACTGTTCCAAGTCGACTTGACTTGATTGGTGTTCGAGTCAGGTTTGTGTCTTAGCAGTCGACTGCCAAGGGTTGGCAGTCGACTGCCGAAACCATCAGTCGACTGCTGATGGAAGCAGTCAACCGATCGCAAGGGTTTCAGGCATAGAAGGTTGATCAGTCGAGTATTCACTTTCGGCACTCGACTGTTGGCTTCATCAGTCGACTGATGGGACGATCAGACGACTAATGTGGGAGCCATTGGATGAAATCCAACGTGGAAGAAGCTGTTATCGGGCAACGACTACAGGAGCAGTCGACTGATTGGGGCATCAGTCGGCTGACAGGCGCCCAACGGGAAGAATGAGTTCTTCTCTATAAAATGGGGCCTTTGGACACTTAGGGAGCCTAATGCTTCTACTCTAAACATCTTCTCAAGTGCCCAAACATTTTCAATCCTCTTCCTTGAGCTTATTTCCATCTTATTGCAAGAGGAGTGATTTTGTAAGAAAAGGTTACCTCCACCTAGCTTTGTGAAAAGGAGAGATTAGTGGAAGGTTTAAGGCGTGATTCACCTTGGACGAATTAGGTCGTGGATTAGCGACAAGGTCGTGAACCACGTTACATCGCCGTGTTAGCATTGCTCTTTACTTTGTGTTGTTCTTAATTGTCTTAGCTTTATATTTTCGCTTGCGCTAATAGAATTTGTAGATAATCAACGAAGTAATTACCATCAACGTACGAAGAGGGCTATTCACCCCCTCTAGCCGGCCACCAACGTTCTAACAGTCTTACAGCTGGTCACTCCAATAAACTAGTTACCATAACTAGCATCCATGATTAACTCCAGACATCACAATGTCTCCAGCCAGTGAGAATCAAGTTCTTGGATACACCAAAGAGTATACCTCGTGCTAGTCTCGACAGAATTGATGGTGTCCAAATCCATCAATTCATCGACTAGGGATAATTCCAATACATCACAATTATACATATAGAGATACTCACTAGTTGTGATCCAATCACAAATTCTCTCATGCTGTGAATTGTATTGTGGACATTCAGTAAATGAGTTTAAGATCTAATCAAATACATGAAAACATGTATACTCAAATAATGAATCTTCATTTATCATATAAATAGTTTAAACATAAGGCGATTGCCTTATGACACCTCTCATATATAACTAACAAACTTCCACTTGACCTAATGCCAATCGTCACGGTATTCAATACCATAAGCTCTAACATGACCCTCAAACTTACTTTGAGATAAGGCCTTAGTTAAAGGATCCGCTAAGTTCTTTTCAGTGGGAATCTTCTCGATTTGAATTTCGTTCCTACTGATAATCTCTCTGATCAGATGATAGTGGCAAAGCACATGTTTGGATCGTTGTTGAGACCTTGGCTCTTTTGCATGTGCAATTACTCCATTGTTATCGCAATAAACCGGTATTGCTTCAACAATGGTTGGAACCACACCAAGTTCATAAATGAACTTCTTGATCCAAACTGCTTCCTTTCCTGCTTTCGAAGCTGCAATGTATTCTGCCTCTGTGGTAGAATCCACTACAGTGTTTTGTTTGGAACTTTTCTAACTCACTGCGCCCCCATTCAAGGTGAACACATACACAGACTGAGACGTGGAATCATCCTTGTCTGTCTGGAAGCTGACATTCGTATACCCGCATATCACCATGTCCCCTTCTCCATATATTAGGAACATATCCTTAGTTTTTCTTAAGTACTTAAGGATCATCTTAACAACCGCCCAATGATCCATTCTTGGATCAGACTGGTATCTGCTCGTGACACTCAGAGTATACGATACATCGAGCCTCGTACATAACATAGCATACATGATAGATCCTATTGTTGATGCATAGGGAATCTCACTCATGCAAATCCTCTCATCTTCTGTGCACGGACACATAGACTTCGAAAGGTGTATCCCATGCCTGATGGGAAGGAAACCTTTCTTGGATTCCGAAATGCTAAATCTCTTTAGCACTCGGTCTATATATGTAGACTGCGAAAGACCAAGCAACTGATTCGATCTATCCCTATAGATCTTAATCCTAAGGATGTAGGTTGCTTCTCTTAGGTCTTTCATGGAGAATGTCTTGGACAACCAAATTTTAACTGATTGTAAGACAGAAACATCGTTTCCTATAAGTAATATGTTATCGACATACAATACTAGGAACACGATTGCACTCCCACTAACCTTCTTGTACACACAAGGTTCGTCCAGATTTTATGAGAAATAAAACTTTTTGATTATCTCATCAAAACGGATATTCCAGCTCCTGGATGCTTACTTCAGTCCATATACGGACCGTCGCAATTTGCATACCTTGGTTTTATCAACCGATGTGAAACCCTTAGGTTGTATCATATACACGTCCTCGAGTAGGTTTCCATTAAGGAAAGCTATTTTCATATTCATCTGTCATATCTCATAATCATAATGAGCCGCTATGGCCAAGAGCATCCGAATGGATTTAAGAATAGCAACAGGTGAATAGGTCTCGTCATAATCAACACCTTGCTTTTGACGATATCCTTTCGCCATCAGTCTAGCCTTATAGGTAATCACATTACCATTCATGTCAGTTTTCTTCTTGAAAACCCACTTGCACTCTATAGGCTTTATTTCTTCAGGTGGGTCAATCAAGTTCCAAACTTGATTTTCATACATGGAATCTATTTCCGACTTCATGGCGTTAAGCTATTTATCCCTTTCTGAACTTTTCAGAACTTCTTCATAACTGGTAGGCTCCTCATCATCAATAAGTAATACGTCATTCGATTCACTTACGAGAAATCCATATCTCTCAGGAATATTGCGTGTTCTACTAGATCTACGAAGTGTGGTGTCACAATAGGTCCAGCCGATGGCTCATCACTATGAGTTATCGGTTGTGGTGCTTCACTAGGTATCTCATCAATGTCTATTGGAGTCTCTCGAGCCTCCTCAAGCTCAACGACACTCTCACTGTTTTCTTGCAAGAGGAACTCTTTCTCTAGAAACACAGCATGTCTTGAAACAAACGCCTTTTGTTCCACAGGATGATAGAATTGGTAACCCCTTGTTTCCTTAGGGTATCCAATAAATAGACATTTATCAGACTTAGCATTCAATTTTTCTGATACAGTCCATCTCACATAAGCAGGACAACCCCATATCTTCAAGTAAGATAAATGAGGTTTCTTACTATTCCATATCTTATATGGAGTAGTTGAGACTACATTGGTTGGCATTCTGTTTAGCAAGTAAATAGCTGTCTTAAGTGCATAGCCCCAAAAGGACTTGGGAAGATTCGCATGATCCATCTTCGACCTGACAATGTCCAACAAGGTTCGATTATGCCTCTCAGATAGACCATTATATTGCGGTGTATATGGCGGAGTCTATTGAGATAATATACCATTGTCCCCTAGATAATCTAGAAACTCTTGACTCAAGTATTCACCACTTCGATCCGATTGAAGTATTTTAATACTTTTGCCAAGTTGTGTCTCTACTTCATTTCTGAATTCTTTGAACCTTTCAAAGCCTTCAGACTTGTGTTTCATCAAGAACACATACCCAAACCATGAATGATCATCGGTGAAGGTAATGAAGTAGTTATAGCCTCCTAAAGCATGAGTTGTCATAGTTCCGCATACATCCGTATGTATTAGACCAAGTAACTCTCCCACCGGTTCATCTTTTTTAGTAAAAGGTAACTTAGCCATCTTGCCTTTTAAGCATGATTAGCATGTATCGAATGAATCAGATTCAAACGATTCTAAAATTCTACATCGGTGTAATTTGGACATGCGTTTCTTGCTTGCATGGCCAAGACGACAATGCCACATGTAGGAGTCTAATTGATTATCCTTTCGAGCACGCTTGTTGCTCGCTTCGATATTGAAAATGTCACTGGATACATCCAACATAAAAATACCATTGCTCAAAGTTCCAGTCCCATAAAGTACGCTATTCAAAGTTATATAACAACAATTGTTACTAAACGTCAAATGGTAACCATTTCTATTTAAGCAGAAAATAGAAACAATGTTCTTTATTAGAGAAGGAATATAATATCAATTGTCCAGTTCTAAGACTAGTCCACTAAGGAGCTTCAGCAAATAAGTTCCGATGGCGACCGCAACAACCTTTACTCCATTGCCAACTCGCAAATTTGACTCCCCTTTGACGAGTCTTCTTCTGTTCCTTATCCCCTGTATGTCATTACATATATGTGAGCCACACCCAGTATTCAATACCCAAGTGTCTAAGAAATAGAATGATAATCAATAACGAAGATACCTAAAGAGAATGGGGCATTGGATGCCTTCTTCTTCTTCATAGACTCAAGATAAATCTTACAGTTTCTTCGCCAGTGGCCCTCCTTGCCACAATGATGGCAAGTGCCTTTTTGAGCTGGTTTTGTCTTTTTAGTCTTTTTCTTCTTCCCCTTCTGTTGTTCCTTTGACTTCCTCTTAGAACCTTTCTTCGAGAAATCAACTAACAACACTATCCCCAGTTCATGCTTCACAGAAGGCTCCACAGTCTTCAGCATGTTGAGCAGTACCACAGATGAACCTTCTTGCATCTCAGAGGTGAAGAGGAGCTTGGAGACTTCGAACCTTTCGAATCTCACTTACTCATCAAACAACTCATAAAGATGAAAGACTATGGTATGAGCATCCATATGCTCATGCTGCTTCCGTAGCTCAGGTACCATCGCGGCTAGCATGATGCAACTCACTTATTCAGAATCACTCACATGTTTCTGATAAGCCAACAATTGGTCCAAAGTTGCATTATCACTAGGACGGGTGGGAAGAGGCTCTTCGAGGACATATGCAAGCTTTTTCGCTTTGAGAACAATTCTCAAGTTTCTAAGCCAGTCCAAGAAATTCGGCCTAATCAATTTATTCGGATTCAAAATAGAGCGCAAATTCAAAGACATCATGATCAAGCGATTAACCTAGAAATACAAAATCGAGCATATATGAGAAAGATGAAAAAATGCATCAATATACATTTACAAATCCCATTCATTTTTCGAAGTTAAAAACATCAAAATCACTTCGGGAGATCGTAGGTCCATCTCCGAATGGGCTGATATCTAACATAGATATGAACAACCTTGGAGAGAGCCCAACAAGTCATTCATAGTTACGATGGTAGGTATCAAGTATACTGATTGCATATCACATATATGCAACTATCATAATGTGTTATCAACTAATTGAATGTTCACACATATATCAGGTTGTTAACTCATTAACAAGTATGCATCATATGCATAACACCCAACTTCGCCTCCCTTCACATCGACCTTGGAGAGAGTCCAACAAGACGATGCTCCAGGTTAAAGCCAACCCATTAATCAAGAAATAGCTTTAATATGGTTAGAGCGCATTCAACCAATTATCCCGGCTTGGAGAGAGTCCAACAACCAAAGCTAACGATTGACCTCTGACTCTTACCATATTAGTATTAGACTATTCCATGGTTTGAACATGTTCAGGTTTGAGCCGGGCTTGGAGAGAGTCCAACAACCCAAACAAGAAATATAACTCTGGTTCTAACCATATTAATGGAAGGTGTAGGCTTTAATATTATGTAAGGGTTTTAATGTATAATCCTCTTTTCATGCAAATAACTATTATCTACAAGGAATGACATACATATACATGTCACGACACGCATGGCATAATGATATGCATCTAATGCAATTACATGGCATACAATTATGGCATGTACAAAATTTTCTTATATGTCATAACTATTTATGGAAATAAAATATGTTTGAGATTTGATTCCCTAAATCAAATAATGATTAAATTAGAAAACAAATTTCCAAATCTAATCACATATTTTATTTATGGAAGGTAGCAATTAAGGAAAGTCAAATTTAATTTAGGAAACAAATTTTTTAAATTTTCAAAACTATTTATGGAAATAAAATCTATTTTAGATTTGATTCCCCAAATCAAATCATGATTAAATTAGGAAATAAATTTCCAAATCTAATCACATATTTTATTTATGCAAAGTGTTAATTTCCATAAATACTTCTAAACTTTCCAAAAGTAGAAGATTTCCATAAATACTTCTAAACTTTTCAAAATTAGAAAATTTCTATAAATGCTTCTAAACTTTCCAAAAGTAGAAAATTTTCATAAATACAATTATGACTATTGCAAAATAATTTTATGATTATGTCGAAACACAACCGGGGCTCTGATACCACTGTTGGGTCTCCCCGGCACCGCAGCGAGTGTGTTCGAACACGTTTCGTAAACATGTACACAACGAAAGAATTAAAAGCAATAAATCTAATTTATTACAATACACACACTACACACATGAAGATACATTATGTGTAGACATAATCTCAGTTTTCAAATTTTGCAATAAAATGAAATTATGCTAGTTATACATGACGTTTCACATACAGCGGGAATGACATCAACCAGAGCAACTCTCGTTAGAATTGCCTCTATCCGTATCCATGCCGAGTACCTTCAGGATAGCTTCACCAAGCTATGAGCCTCGTCTTTGTAGGAATCACTATCCTCGTGTCGAAGACGATGTGATCGAGAGGATATCACAATCCGAATCAAAATTCTGATGCAAAACGAGTCCCCAAAAACTCGCTTCTCCGGAGAGGTATTCATCAACCGATTGACGAATCCTTGGTCCTCCACCTATGAGGATTACTGGAGATTCAATCCCCGGCAAGTAAGTCACTGTCGGAGTTCCAAATGTCGTCCAAACGACGCTCTGACAAGAAGGAAACAAGCTGTCCAAAAACTGGGCAGCTTGGTGGAGGACTTGGTGCCGGCCAAAGGAGGTGGTCGGCTAATCCTTGGTCACCGGAGCCAAAATGGATTGCCGGAGGGTCGTCGGATGGGTGGCCGGTAGCAGATGGACGCTGGCGGCACAAAGGGGCAGCGACTCAAGAGCTGGGCGTGGATCCTCTTGAGCGGCGGCAAGGAGAAGAGAGGGAGAGGAGAGGAAGAGAAGTTTCCAAAAATAAACTTCGGGCTCTCTAAACCTCTAGCCGCGCTTTTATAGAGTGCGTGTTTCTTAATCATCAAGAAACCTTCTCCTTAGAGTTATTGGTTCATAACCAAAACCCATTAACCCGCTCCAATAACTTAAGTTAAAATAAACCGAAACAAGTTGGTCTATTTTAAGTTAAAACGAATCGAACTAACTTCGGTTCATTCATTTAAAACAAACCAAACCACTTTGGTTTTTCTTCCACCATTGGATTAGAACCAAACCAATTTAGTTTATCCATCATGTCTTCATAAGACTCAACCCATCATGCTTCTATTGCGACTGAAATGATTTCATGCTCGCTCCTTGTTTGGTCCAACCAAACCTAGTTTCTCTCGATCTGAGAATCTCATTCTCAAGCTCGTTTTAAATCCTTCGGATTACGCTCGTTGTGCGTGTGACCAAATAGGTTCCTGATTTATGTTGGTCATCTATAATTAATCATTAATTATAGAATGATCATGAGTGGCACCTAGTAGTACATCATGATCCCCAATTAATCGAAAAATCAACGGTTGATTCCAGAAACATTTCTGAAACCCTTCAACAGCTACAATGAATCGTGTCCCGTTCCCTTCACTCATCTTATACCCACTTGGTTCACGACATGGTCTATAGTGTCAGTCCCCACTAGGCTAACTACGTCACACCTAGCTCAAGTATCATTTTCTCTTCCTACGGATTCTAATAACTGCACATGTATCCAAGAGTACCTTACTCTAAACATGTAATGCTTTGGCCAAAGACTTTAGTAATAATCCGACAAGAGGCCATGGGTATACATCTCCTCGCAAGGAGTGGTGAATCCTTTATAGGCTATTCAAATACCTTCGGCCACTTCAACTTATACCCAATCATTCCGGGTCCACATCTCCTCAGAGATGCATGCTTAAGATGTCAAAGCATAAGTCTTCATGACCAAGATGACTTGAATACCGCAATTCAAAGGAACATCGTACTTAAGCTGCAGTAAGAACTTCATTGACATATCCATATATGTAGAGAACCATATGAAGTCTTATAGGTGGTCACTCCAATGAACTAGTTACTGTTGGTGCAATCGGCCCAGGTCATGATTGACCAGACTCGAGTTTGACTCGAGTGATGTTTTGATGTTTGACAAAGGGATTTGACAAAGTGGTTTGGCATTGATGTTTGACATTAATGTCGGTTAATATGTTGGGGAGATTGTTGGAGCAATCGACCCGGGTCATGTTTGACCGGACTCAAGTTTGACTCGAGGAAGACCTTAATGGTTGACTAGGGTTGACCATGTGATTTTGGAAAGTCCAAGCATGGGTCTTGGAAAGGTGAAGTCCAAGTCATGGGTACTTGGCATGGAAAGTCCAAGTGGGACACTTGGCAATTGGGAAGGTCCAAGTCTTGTGTACTTGGCATGAGAAGTCCAAGCATGGGTCTTGGCAAATGAGAAGTCCAAGCATGGGTCTTGGAAAATGGAAAGTCCAAGCATGGGTCTTGGCATGGAAAGTCCAACATGGGTTGGCAAGGGAAAGTCCAAGCTTGAGTCTTGGCATTTGGAAGTCCAAGGGGATTGATATTGGTAGCGTAAAGTCCAAGCGGAGTCTTGGCGGCGTAAGTCCAATGTGCCTTGGCGGTGTAGACACCGTTAGCATGACATAGCCGAGGGAAGCACCTGGAGGCTAGCGCGATGGATGAACAAGTCATGGATGACTTGAAGGGATCCGAGAGGCGTGAGGCTGATGGAGGTGGCTAGAAGGCTTAGGTCTAGGCTAAGGGTGGTCTAGCAAGTATGGGGGCACCATACTTGGGTTAAAACCTCATGTTTGAGGTTGGCAGTCGACTGGAAATATGGCCGGTTCGACTGCCGTGAGTCGACTTGAGTTCGACTGCCAATTTAGAGCTGGAATTGCTCTGCGGATCGCTCATTGGAAGCGATCGCCAAGGGTAGCCGATCGCTAGTTGCCGAGCACAGAATGCCGTAGCCGAGCGATCGACCACGACGTTAGCGATGCCGATCGCCAATGTTGGCGATCGCTAAGAGTCCCGTTGGAACTTGTTCAACGTGGATTGAGCCGTTGTCTCACAGCTGATCTTTGGCGCAAATGATCGGGACTTATGGCAGTCGACTGCTAGGCGGAAATCCAGCCCGATGGAGGATAAAAGCAGCTGTTCGTGGAAGGCTCAATCATCAATTCTTTGGGGGCTTTGGTGAGGCGATTTGAAGGCGATTTGCAGGTGCATTTCAGGGTCCTTCAAGCTCATCCAAGCAACCGACAAGCAAGCGCTCAAAACCCTAGTTTGTAAAGTGTTCTTTACATTTTCACTTGTATTTGCTTGTATTTCTTTCGTTTATTATTGTAAACATTTGTACGAGGTTTCTCTGCCTCCGACTTGTTGTCGAGAAGGAGTTTATTGATTAGTGATTGCATTGGCATCGCTAGAGCTCGTTAGAGCTCGATCCGTGGAGTAGGAACCGTTCGTATCCGAACCACGTTATATCTTGTGTTGTGCTTGTGTTCGTGATTGTATCTTTTCGTTATTTCTTTGATTATTTCTATTCCGCTGCGCATAACGAGTTTTGTAGAGACGATCACGAACGAATTCCATCTACGTACGGTCAACGCTATTCACCCCCCCTCTAGCGGGCCTCAAATTTCCAACAAGTGGTATCAGAGCCCGGGGCTCTTCTACGGACTAATCGCCGGGAGCTAGGACAAAGAAGCTAGAGGGTGAAGATGGAAGAACAATTGGGATGGAACATTAACACACCAATCCCTTACTCCTTCTATGGACAAGAAGGGTTTAAGCAATGGAAGTCAAGAATTGAAGACTTCCTAATGATGAGGGACTTCGAAGAATGGTCTATCTTGATGGAGGGTTTTAGCTATCCAATAGGACCAAAGGGAGGATTCCTCAAGAAGAAGAAGTGGAGTGAAGATCAACTCCAAGCCTTCGAGAAAAACATGAAGGTAGTAAAATTTATTCTTGATTTGGTCCCTAATGAAATTGTGTGTATGGTAGGGGACTATATGGACGCTAAGGAGTTGTGGAGCCAAGTGGCAAAGCTCCATGAAAACTCATCATTGGTCCAAGAAGAAGAAGAAGAAGAAGAAGAAGAGTGCTCATCCTCTCAAGCTCAAAAAGAAGCAAGTACATCTTCATCCAAAGAGCTTGAGGATTCGGAGGTTGATAGGGAATCAACATCTGGATCGGAAGAGGTGGAGGAAGTGGAAGAAGCATCCACTTCTAGGATTGAGGAGGAGATTAGAGTTTCCTCAACACCGGAGCATCAAGAAGAAGCTTCCACATCCGGTCAAGATGAAGAAGTTTCAATTCCAACACCTTCCACCACCATAGGTAACTCAAACATGTCAATTTGTAATAAAAATCATATCATATGTTTTGAGTGTAGGGAAGCCGGGCACTACAAGAGCAAGTGCCCAAAGAAGATTAGGAAAGCTCCACCGGCACCAAAAGTCAAGGATGCCAGTTCCCCAACACCTAAAGGCAAGGAGCACATCATATGCTTCAAGTGCAATTCAAAGGGGCATTATCGGAGTCAATGCCCTAGGGGGAAGAAGAAGGGGCAAAAAGGAGCATCACAAGTAGGGGGAGCTTCTATAGCTAACCCTAAGGTATATTTTAATAATGCACTTTCCAAATTTAAAAATCAAAAGCATGCTAGAAACTTTAATTCTCTTGCAATTCACCATCAAAACCATGCTAGAGATAAATATATTTGTTTAGGAGCTAAAAACGTTAACTTCAAAAGTAGGGAGAAATTTGGGACTAATGTCCCTAAAAACAATTTATTTAAGGACAAACCTAGGTCAAATAACTCAAGATCAATTTTACCTAGAGAGAAAATTAGAAAGGTGCAAGAGCACCTAGGTCTAAACCCTAAATGAACTAGGCATATGCCTAGGAAGTCCAATGCCCAAGATTTAAATCAAAATTCTAAAATTGGGCAATTAGAAAAGGAAAATCAAGTCTTGAGGTCAAGGCTTGAAAAACTTGAAAAGACCCTAAATAAGATACAAAATCAATTTAAAGGGTCTAATGGTCAAAGTCAAAGGTCCAAAAGTCAAAGTCAACACCAAGGACCTAAGAGTCAAAAGTCAACCAAGGGCAAGCAAGGTTTGAGTCACAAACCTAAGCCTAAGGTAGCTTACCATAGTGTTCCATTAGATTATGAAACACTGACTAGGTCTAGGAAGGCCAAGGTCAATAGGGAGGTTATCCCTAGAGTTGACCAAAGGGTATGCCTAGTGGCTAGGGTTTCTAGGAAACCTAGGGTGGCCACTAAGAAGGTTGCAAGGGGAGTTACCCCTAGAGTCAACCTAGGTAAGACCCAAATGACCAAGGCTAACAAGCCTAGGAGGGTCATTAGGAAGGTATCTAGGGAGGTTATCCCTAAGGAATACCTAATTAACCCTAGGAGCTCAAATCGGTTTTGGGTTCCTAAGAGCGTGATTGATTCACGCTAAGATAGGTTTAGGGTGTGCCAACCTTGATTGGATGGGTAGTTAACTCAACCATGACAAAGGTGGCATGTTAGGTCATTTTCAAGGTTTTGGTTACCTTGGGATGTGGTTAGATTTGAATTCTAAAGGATTTTAGGATGTGCCTATTATTTATAGCCCTAGAACCAATCATGTGATGGTTGAATAGGGAACATTTTGTATCATATTCTATAAAGGCAAAGGATTGGTTATTATATATTTACGTCTTGCTTGTGCCAGCTAAATTAAATATATAATAATGCCCTAGAAAAGTAGGTTCTTATCTACAGCACATCAATTGGCAGAATTGATTATGAGAGGCTGTAGAGAACACTTTCCTAAATGTTCCTAGTCAAGTATTAATATGCAAGGGCAATATTAATACATAAAGACTAGCATGTAGGTCAATTGATGACTTGATCTCACAAGTCATGGATATATGATATCAAGTTGACACATGGGTATATATTAGAGAATATATACCGAACTGACCCGCCATGAGAAAGTTTCATGGATCGTCATATGAGTTTCATAAACTTTCTCATGTGACTATTGGTATGAATAGTCCTCAAACCTGAAGTCACTACGATTCCCTACATAAGGAGTTATGTACTTTGGTATCGTCAAACGTCACCCGTAACAGGGTGGACCATAAAGGCGATTACTGGGTATATAACAAATTATGCGGAGGGATGTGAGTGATGTAGATGGGATCTATCCCTCCCATATGACGGGAGTGATATCTGTGGGCCCCTTGATTGAGTAGAACTACTAAAACGCATGGCCATGCTCGAATGAGTCAATATGAGATATTGAGCTCATTTGTTTGAGTTAGTTTACTCAGGGATCAAGAAACACATAGATTGATCGAGGATGACACGGTCTATGCCTCATTGGTCAATCTGATATCAAGGATAGAAGGACACAGTCATACATTATTGATTTAATGAGATTAATTCAATGCCATTATTTAATAAGATTAACTCAATATGTTACCTTATTGATTTAATGAGATTAATTCAATATGATAACATAAGCTTATTGAATTAATAAGATTAATTCAACATCCATGAATGCCACATAAGCATGCCACCTAAGCATGCCACATAAGCATGTCACCTAAGCTTGATGAGGTGGAAGGAGACAAAGGGTTTTGACCTTTGGATTTCCCCCACATGTGGCCGGCCAAACAAGGTGTATTGATTATCTTTCAATGCCATTGATTGCATTGAATGTGATAGGAGATGAAAGGTTTTTCCAATCCTATAAAACACCTCATGGGGTGGCCGGCCAAATGGGTTGAAGTGTGGAAGCTTGAGGCTTGGTGAGAGCTTGGTGGGAGAGGCTTTGGTTGTGTGGTTTTTGTGAGTGTAGGCTAGCAAGAAGAGTGGTCTTCTTCTTCCTTTCTCTCTTTCCCTACTTTCCTCTCCTTTAGGGACTTCTCTAGCAAGAAGTAAAGGAGAGCTCTTCTAGTTTCTTTTGTGAGACAAGAGCTTGCTCGTGTGGATACATATAGAGGCACGGACACTTGAACGTGCTAAAAGATCCAACACATCCAAGGAGTAGCGGGATTACAAAGGGCACGCAACAAAGGTAATATTCTCCTATAAGATAGGTTTAGAGAAATTTATTTTGTACGAGGTTTTCTTTCGCAAGGATCACTTGGAAGGGATCCTATTTTTCCGTTGCGCATATGCTATTTTGCATACGAGATCCCAACAGTGGTATCAGAGTCACTTGCAAAAGATCGTATAAAAATAGGTTTTCTCTATTTTATATATGATATAGAAGTAGGAGAAATTTTATTATGAGTTGATAATTGCATTAGCAATTTTTCAAACATAATAAAAATATCCGATGTCTTTTAAAAGTTAAAATGACATGGTGCATGGTTATGGCCTAGTCCCAAAAGGTTTGTGAATGTGTGTGTTGTAATTCTTAATACGGTCTGCGTGTCGTGCCTTTCTCCTAACATTCTTGTTGTAAAATTAGCTTTAGACTCGAATGTAACTCGAGTATTTCTCCTTTTGTAACACGCAACAAAGATGGAGGGTCCATTGGAAGATAACGTTACAAGGAGGAAGTCAACAACACAAGACAACCAAAGGGAAGCACTTGGGAGAAGATGTTATCCCTAGGTTGACCAATCAATCTTCTCATTGGCTTGAGAAGATTGTAGAATAAGGGCCATAACCATGACACACTTAGGTTAATATGTATGTGATGCATGTTAATTTAGCTTATATGTGATGTATGCTAATATGTATGTGATGCATGTTTAAGTTTATTTCTTAATAAGTCTAAACGATATGCCTACCAAAGTTTGGTACTCACTACTTCCTCGATCATTTGTTATTGGGTTTGCCAAAGCAAAGCAATGCATTTTATCTTGGAAGAGTGCGAGTGGACAATCGTGATGTCCCGCTATCAAACTTGGTTAAGACTTAATTAAGTTTTTCTTAATTAATTAAGAAAGTAGAGGCATATATTAGCTTTGAACATAAGTTTTAAAGATTTGTTTTGTGTGATTTAGACATCGACTTTGTCTTAGAAAGTGGTCGTTGCTCCGATATCAAAGAAGGCCTCTGTGCCTCACCACGGCCTGGAAGCTGGTTTAGGAATAAGCACTAAACTAATCTAAACTTAACCAAAGCTATTAAAGAGTTACATCAGATGTAATTGGCAAAAGATTACCTACCTAGTCATACTACGTCTTGGGCGATTAGCCAAAGCTAACTCAAGACGAATTATGATGTGGATCTTTATCCCATATAAATTTATAGCTAAATAGAAGCTAATCATATAAGCAAAATGTGTTTGCCTACATCAATGATTAGCTCATATCAAAGCTATGAGAATTTAGTGGGAGCCTCATTTAATTAAAGGCCTAATTAAATGACTTAGGTATGATACTAAATTTTGCATTTTAATGTTGTAGATCACCATGTCATCTAACATGACACACCCCCTCAACTTGCGATCTATCCTTGAGAAAGACAAGCTCAATAGAGCTAACTTTCTAGACTGGTATAGGAACTTGAGGATTATCCTCAAGCAAGAACGTAAACTGTATATCCTAGAGCAGTCTATCCCTAAAACACTCGCCCCTGCGGCCACTCGTGCTGAAAAGGATGCTTATAAGAAGCATCAAGATGACGCATTAGATGTGTCATGTCTTATGCTTGCCACCATGAACTCTGAGCTTCAGAAGCAACATGAGAACATGGATGCCTATGGTATGGTTGAACATTTGAAACAACTATATCAAGGACAAGCTAGGCACGAGCGTTTTGAAGTGTCTAAGGCTCTTTTTGCATGCAAGATGCAAGAAGGAACACCTGTAGGAACTCACGTACTTAAAATGATAGGGTACGTTGAGAACCTTGAAAGACTAGGTTTTCCACTGAGCCAAGAATTGGCAACCGATGTTATCCTGCAATCGTTGCCGGAAACATATAATCAATTCGTCATGAATTATAACATGAATGAAATTGATAAACCTTTGCCTGAGATTCTCAGCATGTTAAGAACTGCTGAACCGAATCTCAAGAAAAAAGTTAGTAACGTACTAATAGTCAACAAGGGCAAAGGTAAGCGCAAAGGCAAGGGTAAGACCCAAGCCAAAGGCAAGGCCAATTCATCCACTTCAAAGGGTAAAGGTAAAGTACCTAAGGAAGGGGACTATTTCCATTGCGGTGAGACTGGACACTGGAAGCGGAACTGCAAAGTCTACCTTGAGGAAGTAAAGAAGAAAAGAAGTGGGACTTCTGCCTCAGGTATACACGTTATAGAAGTTAATCTATCTATTTCTTCTACATGGGTATTAGATACCGGATGTGCATCTCACATTTGTACTAATGTGCAGAGACTGAGAAATAGTAGACTAATGGCAAAAGGCGAAGTGGACCTACGAGTAGGCAATGGCGCAAAAGTTGCTGCTGTAGCTGTAGGAACATATTCTTTGTCTTTGCCCACTGGGCTTATCTTAGAACTAGAGGAGTGCTTTTATGTACCTACATTAACAAAGAACATAATCTCTGTATCTTGTTTAGACAAGAAAAACTTTTCTTTTATAATAAAGGACAAATGTTGTTCCATTTATTTGAATGAAATGTTCTATTGTAATGCACCACTTATGAATGGTCTCTATGTTCTAGATTTAGAAAACCCAATTTATAACGTAAATACCAAACGGTTCAAATCGAATAATTTGAACCAAACATATCTCTGGCACTGTCGCCTAGGTCATATAAATGAAAAACGCATATCCCAACTCCATAAAGATGGATTATTGGACTCATTTGATTTTGAATCATATGAGATATGCGAATCTTGTCTTTTAGGAAAGATGACTAAAACTCCATTTAGTGGACATGGCGAGAGAGCGACGGACTTGTTAGGACTCATACATACTGATGTATGTGGCCCTTTCAATGTCGAAGCCAGAGGAGGCTATAAGTACTTTATTACTTTCACTGATGATATGAGTAGATTTGGCTACTTATATTTGATGAGACATAAGTCAGAATTCTTTGAAAAGTTCAAATAATTCAAGAATGAAGTACAAAACCAACTTGGTAAGCATATTAAGCTACTTCGATCAGATCGAGGTGGTGAATACCTTAGTCAAGAGTTTCGTGATCACCTGGCTGAGTGTGGGATAATATCCCAACTCACTCCACTTGGAACACCACAATGGAATGGTGTATCTGAGAGGAGAAATCATACTCTATTAGATATGGTACGATCAATGATGAGCCGGACTGATCTACCTACTTCCTTTTGGGGTTTAGCTCTAGAGACAACTACTTTCACACTTAATCGCGTCCCATCAAAAGCCGTAGAAAAGACACCATACACGTTATGGACTGGGAAGAGTCCCAAAATGTCTTTTATAAAGATTTGGGGTTGCGAAGCTTATGTTAGACGTCAAGTCTCAGATAAACTAGGACCCAAATCAGATAAGTGTTATTTTGTAGGATATCCCAAGAAAACTAAGGGATATTACTTTTACAATCCCACACTTGGCAAGGTGTTTGTTGCCAGAAATGTTGTCTTTCTAGAAAGAGAATTTATTTCTAGAAAAACTAGTGGGAGTAAAATTCATCTTGAAGAAATTCAGGATGAAGATAACACTAAGGCTTCGATGGAAAATGAACAGGCACCACAAAGTGTTGTGGATGAGGAAATTGTTGCCCAAAGAGTTGTGGAGCAAACACCTGTTCAAGTAGACCAACCTCTTCGTAGATCTGATAGGATCCGTCGTCAACCCGAGAGATATTCTTTTCTCTTGATTGACAATGGTGAAGTATTGCTTGTCGATCTTGACGAGCCTACATCCTATCAAGAAGCTATGATAAGCCCAGATTCCGAGAAATGGCTAGAAGCCATGAGATCCGAAATGGAATCCGTGTACACTAACCAAGTATGGACTTTGGTTGATCCACCTGAAGAAGTAAAACCCATTGGGTGTAAGTGGGTCTTTAAAGTAAAGACTGACATGAATGGTAATAAGCATACCTATAAAGGTAGATTGGTGGCTAAAGGATTCAAACAAATTCATGGTATTGACTATAATGAAACCTTTTCACCAGTTGCGATGCTTAAATCCATTCGGATCATACTTGCTATTGCAGCCTACCACGATTATGAGATCTGGTAGATGGATGTCAAAACCGCTTTTCTGAATGGAAAGCTACTCGAGGATGTGTACATGACACAGCCTGAGGGTTTTGAAGATCCAAAGCATCCTGGAAAGGTATGCAGACTACAAAGGTCCATTTATGGACTAAAGAAAGCCTCTCAAAGCTGGAATCTTCGATTCGATGATGCAATCAAGGAGTTTGGTTTCATCAAGAATGAAGATGAACCTTGTGTCTACAAGAGAAATAGTGGGAGCACAGTTGTATTTCTTATCTTGTATGTAGATGACATACTTCTCATCGGAAATGACATTCCCTCACTCCAGTCTGTGAAGATGTGGTTAGGGGATTGTTTCTCGATGAAAGACTTAGGTGAAGCTGCCTATATTCTAGGCATCAAGATCTATAGAGATAGATATAAAAGATTACTTGGCCTAAGTCAGAGTACATACATTGATAAAGTGCTAGATCATTTTGCTATGCAAAATTCCAAGAAAGGATTTCTGCCTTTATCACATGGTGTGAGTCTTTCGAAGACTCAATGTCCCTCTTCTAAGGAGGAGAGAGATCGCATGGATAAGATCCCTTATGCATCTGCTATAGGGTCTATCATGTACGTCATGCTTTGTACTCGTCCTGACGTCTCGTATGCTTTGAGCATGACGAATAGATACCAGTCGGATCCAGGTGAAAGTCACTGGATAGCAGTCAAAAATATTCTTAAATACTTACAAAGAACGAAAGAATATTTTCTGATATTTGGAGGCAATGAGGAGCTAACTGTAAAGGGTTACAGTGATGCAAGCTTCCAAACAGACAAGGATGACTATAGATCATAATCGGGGTACGTGTTTTGCCTGAATGGTGGAGCTGTGAGCTGGAAAAGTTCAAGCGAGGACCACGATTCTGATTCTACAATGAGTCGAGTATATTCTTTGCGTCTCGATGAAAGGAGGCTTATGGCTCGCAAGTTCATCAGTGAACTTGGGGTAGTTCCTAGCATTGCAGATCCAATAGACCTCTATTGTGACAACAATGGGGCTATTGCACAGGCTAAGGAACCTCGATCACATCAGCGGACCAAACACATACTGCGGCGCTTCCATCTCATTCGAGAGATCATCGATAGAGGAGATGTGAGGATATGTAGAGTACCAACAGAAGCTAACATCGCAAATCCACTGACTAAGGCTTTGGCACAGAGGAAGCATGATGGTCACACTAGGTCACTAGGTATCAGATATTATAGTGATTGGTACTAGTGCTAGTGGGAGATTGTTAGTTATAGCCCTAGAACCAATCATGTGATGGTTGAATAGGGAACATTTTGTATCATATTCTATAAAGGCAAAGGATTGGTTATTATATATTTACGTCTTGCTTGTGCCAGCTAAATTAAATATATAATAATGCCCTAGAAAAGTAGGTTCTTATCTACAGCACATCAATTCAATTGGCGTAATTGATTATGAGAGGTCAGAGAGAACACTTTCCTAAATGTTCCTAGTCAAGTATTAATATGCAAGGGCAATATTAATACATAAAGACTAAGCATGTAGGTCAATTGATGACTTGATCTCACAAGTCATGGATATATGATATCAAGTTGACACATGGGTATATATTAGAGAATATATACCGAATCGACTACCATGAGAAAGTTTCATGGATCGTCATATGAGTGTCATAAACTTTCTCATGTGACTATTGGTATGAATAGTCCTCAAACCTGAAGTCACTACGGTTCCCTACATAAGAAGTTATGTACTTTGGTATCGTCAAACGTCACCCGTAACAGGTGGACCATAAAGCGTTCGGGTATATAACAAATTATGCGGAGGGATGTGAGTGATGTAGATGGGATCTATCCCTCCCATATGATGGGAGTGATATCTGTGGGCCCCTTGATTGAGTAGAACTACTAAAATGCATGGCCATGCTCGAATGAGTCAATATGAGATATTGAGCTCATTTGTTTGAGTTAGTTTACTCAGGAATCAAGAAACACATAGATTGATCGAGGATGACACGGTCTATGCCTCATTGGTCAATCTGATATCAAGGATAGAAGGACACGGTCATACATTATAGTAGTCACGGAAAGGTTAGTCGGATCTTGACTTATCTCGTAACTTGGGTAGCAATGATGTATTGCTAGATGTCACTCATTGCTTGTGTATCTAAAAGAGTTTAGATCCACTGCCAACGTTATGAGAGCCTATAGGGTCACACACAAAGAGCATGATGATTAGAAGAATTAGTGCATTCTAGTTTGACTAGAATAGTTTGGGAATAAGCTTAAGTACAAAATGGTTTTTGGACTTTAAGCTTAATGAGAATTTTAGCTTATTGATTTAATGAGATTAATTCAATATGCTAAGCTTAATTGATTTAATAAGATTAACTCAATATGTTACCTTATTGATTTAATGAGATTAATTCAATATGATAACATAAGCTTATTGAATTAATAAGATTAATTCAACATCCATGAATGCCACATAAGCATGCCACCTAAGCATGCCACATAAGCATGCCACCTAAGCTTGATGAGGTGGAAGGAGACAAAGGGTTTTGACCTTTGGATTTCCCCCACATGTGGCCGGCCAAACAAGGAGTATAACTCCTTGTTTGATTATCTTTCAATGCCATTGATTGCATTGAATGTGATAGGAGATGAAAGGTTTTTCCAATCCTATAAAACACCCCATGGGGTGGCCGGCCAAATGGGTTGAAGTGTGGAAGCTTGAGGCTTGGTGAGAGCTTGGTGGGAGAGGCTTTGGTTGTGTGGTTTTTGTGAGTGTAGGCTAGCAAGAAGAGTGGTCTTCTTCTTCCTTTCTCTCTTTCCCTACTTTCCCTCCTTTAGGGACTTCTCTAGCAAGAAGTAAAGGAGAGCTCTTCTAGTTTCTTTTGTGAGACAAGAGCTTGCTCGTGTGGATACATATAGAGGCACGAACACTTGAACGTGCTAAAAGATCCAACACATCCAAGGAGTAGCGGGATTACAAAGGGCACACACCAAAGGTAATATTCTCCTATAAGATAGGTTTAGAGAAATTTATTTTGTACGAGGTTTTCTTTCGCAAGGATCACTTGGAAGGGATCCTATTTTTTCGTTGCTCATATGCTATTTTGCAAACGAGATCCCAACAGTGCCAATATTAATTGAGAAGTTTTGATAAAATGATCAAATTGGCACAATTAGGGTTTAGAGTGTTAGTGTGTCATTTTGGGTTTTTGGCACACTAAGGAGATTAATGACAAATGGCAAAATATATCTAACTATATCAAATGACAATTAATATTAAAATTTAGGTATTACTATACCTATATATTTTATATGCCATGCTTTGATTGTCATATGCCATGTCATGACATCATGCCTAGTTCTATGATTTTATATGTCATGATTCATGTTTAGGATTAAGGTTTCTAATGTCATGTATGCTTAGTTTTATATCATATGCCATGACATCATGATTATGAGCATATGCTTATTTATATCATTTCTAATGCCATAATCATTCATGCATTTAAGACAATTTGGTTGAAATTGATTTAAGGACTATGGCATGACTTGAAGTTCCATTTATAAGGGAATCAAGTAGGGTTGCCTAGGAAATGCATGAAACCCTAGATTAGGATGAACAAAACCCACATCTCACATCACATTGACATGTATGTGTATTTTATACACCCTAGATACATGTGAGATGCTAGGATATGAGTTAAGTTCAAGGTGCATAGGTTTTGCATCTAGATGAACTCAAACTCATCTTATATGATTTGTGGATTATTAGGAAAGCATGTGTACAAGTCATGTACATAGAGCCCAAGGAATATGATCCAAAATAAGGTTTTGAAAACATTTTAAAATCATTTTGAAAAACCTTGGTGAAGTCTATCTTTTGATAGCAATCACCATTGATGAAGTTGATACAAAATAGGGCCAAAACATTGAAAATTTCAATGGTTTTGAGTTTTGTATCAAACTCACTATTTTATGGGTAAAATAATTTTCAAATATTTTTCACCCATTGTGTGTGTCATAAGTATTATACGTATGAATTTTCATGATTTTTCGAATTACGTATAATTATTTATGAATTTCCAAAATTCATTTCTGATAGTTGAAAATCGAGATTTTGATTATCGATCGGCCCTGCGGTGGCAATGTGGCGATCGGTGATGTGATGTGATCGACATCGCTGAGTCGATCGCTGTGTCTGATTTCAGGTTAACAAGGTTTGTTTAGCCCGTGTTCAGCTATGGAAAAGGTTCCTAATCATTCCTAACCCTAGGATATGCTTTAGGAAGCATTATAAAGGGTGAAAATTCATTGGATATGGATTAGGAGCTGTGTTAGGTCAAAGTATCAAATTTAGGGTGAGTGAAAGTTCTATGTTGAACTTAGAACCTTAATTTTGATGGTTTAGAGTTCCTATTGGCTTAGGGGCTTCCCAAGGACATTGTTGGTGCAATGATCAAGGGGGAGGTATTCATCTTGGGATGATGGATGTGTTTTTCTCCTTGAAGAGGAGAAGTTATTGGGAGAGTATTATCAATTGGGAAAATTGATGGGTTTTTGATACCCAATTTGGAAATTGTGAGAGAGTATAGGATTGTCTCTCTTGAGTGATATGTGCATTATCACTAGGAAGATGGTAGGCATCCTAGGTATTTATTTTTGTATCAAGGGGGAGATTGTAAGATCTCATTGGGACATGAGACATTGACCTCCTTGGAGAGAAAACCTTTTTGATGTTAGTCAAAAAGGGGGAGAATGTTTGGGGGAGAACATTTGGAGAGTGTTTACCAATTTGGGATAATTGGTAAGGGATTTGAGTTAGTGGTCTAACTCAGATGATTTGTTTGGTTTTTGTCAAACATCAAAAAGGGGGAGATTGTTGGTGCAATCGGCCCAGGTCACGATTGACCAGACTCGAGTTTGACTCGAGTGATATTTTGATGTTTGACAAAGGGATTTGATAAAGTGGTTTGGCATTGATGTTTGACATTAATGTCGGTTAATATGTTGGGGAGATTGTTGGAGCAATCGACCCGGGTCATGTTTGACCGGACTCGAGTTTGACTCGAGGAAGACCTTAATGGTTGACTAGGGTTGACCATGTGATTTTAGAAAGTCCTGTTAGAGATCATTTGGAAGCTAGAGGGGGGGTGAATAGCGTAGATGAAATTCGATCCCGTTCGTGTCTACAATTTCGTTAGTGCGCAGCGGAAATAGAAATAATAAAAGCAATAACAAAATGGACACAACACAAATCACAACAAGAGCATATAACGTGGTTCGGAACCGAACCGGTTCCTACTCCACGGATTGGGTTCGTACGAACCCTAGCGATGCCACAAACATCACTAACCAATAAAAACTCCTTCTTGACACAAGTCAAGGGTGGAGAAACCCCTTACAAGTAATCTTACACCAATAAGATACAAATACAAGCAATTACAATAATGAATACGAAATGCAAGTAAAGAAGACACTTTATAACACTTGTTTTGATTGCTTGAATGCTTGGTTGCTTGCTTGCACTTGGAGACCTGATTTGCACCAAAAAATCGCCCCAATAGCCCTCAAGAACCCATTGCAAAATCCTCCATCACGAGCTCCTTATAAAGCTTCAACCTGTGCTGGAAAAGGTCAATCAGTCGACTGCTCGGGACCATCAGTCGACTGATCACACTGTTGCTGTGAGACAACGGTGTAATCCATGCTGGAAAAATCCAACGGCTAGGACATCAGTCGACTGATCATGGCCATCAGTCGACTGATGAGCCATCACTCGACTGCTCGTCTCAGTAGTCGAGTGAGACTCCATTCTGTGGTCGAAAATCCGAGCATCAGTCGACTGATCACATGATCGATCATTGCTCGTCTATCGATCCGCTACGATGGCGGTCGGCTAGGCACTTCCCAGATCAAACCCTAGTTGACTTGGTCCAGTCGACTGTCACATGGCATCAGTCGACTGACACACCTCAACCATGAGGTTTTAACCCAAGTATGGTTCCCCCATACTTGCTAGACCACCCTTAGCCTAGACCTAAGCCTTCTAGCCACCTCCATCAGCCTCACGCCTCTCGGATCCCTCCAAGTCATCCATGACTTGTTCATCCATCGCGCTACCCTTCAGGTGCTTCCATCGGCTATGTCATGCTAATGGTGTCTAAACTGCCAAGGCACATTGGACTTACGCCACCAAGACTCCGCTTGGACTTTACGCCGCCAACTATTGGACTTATGCTGCCAAGACTACCGCTTGGACTTTACACCGCCAATATCAATCCCCTTGGACTTCTAATGCCAACCCATGTTGGACTTTCCATGCCAAGACCATGCTTGGACTTTCTATGCCAAGACCATGCTTGGACTTTCCCAAATGCCAAGACCATGCTTGGACTTTCCCTTGCCAACCCATGTTGGACTTTTACATTGCCAAGACCATGCTTGGACTTTCCTTGACAATTACATTGTCATATGTTTTTGTTGAAACATCAAAACACATCAAAACATCACTCGAGCCAAACTCGAGTCCTGGTCAATCGTGACCTGGGCCGATTGCACCAACAATCTCCCCCTTTTTGATGTTTGACAAAAACCAAACAAACTATTGAGTTAGAACACTAACTCAAATCCCTTACCAATTTTCCCAAATTGGTAAATACTCTCCAAATGTTCTCCCCCAAACATTCTCCCCCTTTTTGACTAACAGCAAAAGGTCGTCTCCCCAAGAGGGTCAATGTCTCATGTCCCAATGAGATCTTACAATCTCCCCCTTGGTCCAAGAATACTTAGGATGCCTACCATCTTCCTAGTGATAAGTCCCATATCACTCAAGAGAGGCAATCCTAATCACTCTCCCAATTTCCAAATTGGGTATCAAGAATCCCATTTTCCTCCTAAAAAAAATCAACCATCATCCCATGATGGATACTTCCCCCTAAAAGCTTGCTCCCCCTTGACCATTGCACCAACAATGTCCTTGGGAATTCCCTAAGCCAATAGGAATTCTAAGCCATCAAAATTAAGGTTAGAAATTCAATATTGAACTTTCCAGCACTTTAAAATTGATACAAACCCTTAACACCTCTCCTAATCCATATCCAATAGATTTTCACCCTTTATCATGCTTCCCAAAGCATATCATAGGGTTAAGAGTGGTTAGGGACCTTAACCGCAGCTGAAATCGGGTTAAACAACTTTGGTTACCCCGAAATCAGGCTATCAGTCGACTCTGTCAGCTACCAGTCGACTGATGTGTCCATCAGTCGACTGGCACGAAGCAACAGTCGAGTGATACAGCGCTGCAGTCGAGTCCAAACGCTGCCATCACGATCGATCAGTAGAAGCAAGCGATCGTGATAATCGAAAACTGATTTTCAGAAATCAAACTCGACTTCTGGAAATGCATAAGTAATTCTACATAAATCAAAAAAATCACGAAACTTGATACGTACATTACTTAACACACATACAATCAGTGAAAAATTTTGGAAAAATATTTTTACCATTGAATTAGGAGATTGATACAAAATCCAAAAGTGACTAAAAACTTTAAGGTTGAAGCTCACTTTGTATCAATCTTATCAATGGTGATTGCTATCAAAAGATAGACTTCACCAAGGTTTTTCAAAATGATTTTAAAATGTTTTTTTAAAACCCTAATTTGGATCATTTTCCTTGGGCTCTATGCACATGGCTTGTACCCAAGCTTTCCTAATGATCCAAATGGAATTGGATGAGTTTTAGTTCATCTAGATGCAAAAACTATGCACCTTGAACTTAACTTATTATCCTAGCATCTCACATGTATCTAGGATGTATAAATACACATACATGTCAATGTGATGTGAGATGTGGGTTTGAGTTCACTTTATCTATGGTTTCATGCATTTCCTAGGCAACCCTACTTGATTCCCTTATAAATGGGACTTCAAGTCACGCCATAGTCCTTAAATCAATTTCAATCAAGTTAATGCATGAATGTATGATCATGGCATAAATAATAGCATTATTAAAACATGGCCAATGATCATGATGTCATGACATATGATGAAATTTAAGAACACATGACATCTAAAATAACCCTGAACAATGTCATGACATGGTATATATATCAACTTTCATAAGCAATACAATTATACAAATATTCATCCATACACACAAGATTTTTCAGAAACAAAGATTTCATTTAACTTAAAACTTGTCTTTTACATTCAAAATGGAGATTGGCTATGCTCAATCTCACTACAAAAATTGACAACCACAGAACATCTAATATCCTCTAATCGTCCGCAGGAGGTGGCGGTGGAGGAGGCTGCTGACTCAGGGTCCAGGCCCGCATCATCTCTAGCATATCGAGCTGATGTTGCTCTATTCGGCTCTGGGACTCCTCCATCCTATCAAGACGTGCGCTGAAGGATGCCTGGCCTGCCAATATCTCTGACAGCCTAGAGTCCACCGACTGCTGATAGTCCTGAAATCTGGACTCCAGCCGGCCACGGCGATCTGATGGACCCGCCGCTGATGTGTCTGCCGGCATCTGGTCATCCTCATCAGTGGTATCTGCATCCTCGTGGTCCTCTGCCTCCTCTCTGGGTACCGGAGGATGTTGTCTGCGTGCCCTGTGTGGTGGTCGTGGCGCCAACTCCATCTGTCCAGCGCCCATCCGTAGCTTTGCTAACGAGAAGTTACGAACTGATATACAGTCGTACACCTCCGATAGCGCTCGCAGAGAACCCCTATGGATGTTGACGCCTACGGACTCTAGTCATGCTGTGATGATATGACCAAATGGCATATGCACTTTCCCTTGTACAGGGGAAATGAAGTGCACAATGCAGTGGAAAATGTTTAATGCAAAGTTTATATCTAACTGATGACGCATGGCATATAGAAGAAAAAGATGGGGAGGCCGAATCTTGGCCAGACCCCGAGTGACAATGGGAAGAAAACACCCAACAATGACCTTGTAAAGGACATTGTCAGGTGCAGACAACTCAGTGATAGGAAATAGATTCTGGGCCGGTGGACGAGGATAACCAAAAATATGCTCATGCATGGACTCCATAGAGATATGGTCAAAAGGCTCAGGTAAAGGAAAATCCATGGTAGGGTAAAAGATAAAGGTGTCATCTGAAGGCCTACACTCGAGAAACTCCTGCAGTATCGCAGGAGTGAACTCTAACTCGCGTTTTGCAACGCGAGTAGTGTAAGTAGGGCCGTCATCCACCTTTTTAAGGTTTTGATAGAATTCCTTAACAAGGTCATCATTAATTGGATGCGTGCATAAGATGATTTTCATTAGATTGTAGTATGTGATTAATTCCATGACATCACTACAATGTCGATTGAAAAAATCTCTATCGATGTACCTAACCAACATAGGTTGGTACAATCGAGATTCACCCTCGGGTGGATCATTCCTACGGGCTCTCCTATTATGAATGCAATGTAATGATATGACATGCAATGGCAATAATACACGATTAGATAAAACTAAATTGTAATGGAAATGAAATTTAGGGCTCGGAAAAAAAATCGTTACTTAGGCGCCATTTGAAGATGTGGCCGGAGGAAAGACTCAAATGTTGCTGGGGTCGCCGGAAAAGTCACCGAAGAACTTCAGACGCCGGAACCCTAATCGGAACAAGGAAAGATAAGCCCTAAATCGCGTGAACTAGGGCTCGAAATAGGTGAAAAATGGAAGAGGATGATCTTGTCTATCAAACCTAACACTTGGGAGGTTGGCATGGCCGGAAGAGTCGGTCAGAGAGGGAGACGGCGATTGGAGAAGGAAAGGAGAAGAAGGCTTCGTCGCGTGAAGACGTCGAACCCTAGCGGTTCGGCATTATAAAAATGCGATTCAGTCGACTGATGTGGAGCATCAGTCGACTGATAGCGATTTATTACCGGGTTTACCGAGCCGACGGCTCGATCCGCTCGCAATCGATGAACCTTACGTAACGTACATGATAGCATCGGCCGATCGATGTTGCTCATCACGATCGATGAGCACATCACTCACCGCCATCGAGCACTCGGATGGCCCTCGGCCTCGTGAATGAGACCATCGATCGGTGATGGACCTCATCAGTCGACTGATGGTCAATCAGTCGATTAATTAAGCTAGCACTCGACTGATGGTCGTATCGTATCGCATGAGTCGATCGGGCCGATCGATATCGATCGATTGATCTCGATTTATTTCATCATCTTAATTATTCCATTTTATCACGTTAGATCTTGTATATCGAATGTATTGATGTTATACTTTTATTCATGTATTCGTTAATGTATTTTAATGTTTTATTTCTTTTTTGCAAACATTAACATTCAATGATTTCTAAAACCTAACATCTCACCCTTTCTAAGTGTTAAAATACACAATCAAGGTGAAAGACTTGTTTTGTGAGATGCAATCTATCCTAGACATTCCTTCCATGCAAACATATGGTAAAACATATGAAGCATGGTGAGTACAAGACATCAAGTTGTGTGACACTTGAGTATCACTCTAGATGTTACTTTTAACATCTTAAACACACATCTCTTGATACATGAACTTCTAAAATGTGCCAACAATCAAAGTTACACACTATGACATCTAAATCTAGATCGTGTCAATTTTATTGATTTTCATGTTTTCAAGATATATATTGACACATCCTAAAATTCTTTGAAATTAAGGCTCAAAGATATTTCCAAGGTAACCATAACCTTGAAAGTAACCTAAGGTGCCACCTTTATCATGGTTGAGTTAACTACCCATCCAATCAAGGTTGGCATACCCTCAACCCATTTAGCGTGAATCAATCACGCTCTTAGGAACCCAAAACCGATTTGAGCTCCTAGGATTAATTAGGTATTCCTTAGGGATAACCTCCCTAGATACCTTCCTAATGACCCTCCTAGACTTATTAGCCTTGGTCATTTTGGTCTTGCCTAGGTTGACCTTAGGGATTGCCTCCCTAACAACCTTCTTAGTGGCCATCCTAAGTTTCTTCGAAACCTTGACCATTAGGCACAGACCTTGGTCAACTCTAGGAATGACTCCCCCATTGACCTTGGTCTTCCTAGACCTAGTTAGTGTCCCATAGTCAAATGGAACACTATGGTAAGTCACCTTGGACTTAGATTTGTGACCCAAACCATTCTTGCCCTTGGTTGACTTTTGACTCTTAGGTCCTAGATGTTGACTTTGACTTCTTGACCTAAGAGTTTGACAATTTGACCCTTGAAATTGATTTTGTATCTTGTTTAGGGTCTTTTCCAATGTCTCAAGCCTTGACCTCAAGGCTTGGTTCTCTAATTCTAATTGCCCAATTTTAGAATTTTTATTTAAACCTTGGGCATTGGACTTTCTTGGCATATGTCTGGTCCATTTTGGATTAAAACCTAGATGTTCTTGTATTTTCTTAATAGATTCCCTAGGTATTGTTTTTCTAGGGGCATTAGTCCCAAATTTCTCCTTATTCTTAAGGTGAACGTTCTTAGCTCCTAAACAAATATGTTTGTTATTTCTAGCATGCTCTTTATGATACATAACAAAATTGCTAAAATTAGTTATAACATGCTTTTTAATATTTAAATTAGACGGAGCATTATTTAAATATACCTTAGAGTTTGCCTTAGTGGCTCCCCCTACTTGTGATGCTCCCCTTTGCCCCTTCTTCTTCTTCTTTGGGCATTGACTCCGGTAATGACCAGTAGTCGGCAAATGAAATGCTCCTTGCTCTTTTGACTTGGAGAATCGGAGTCCGTTGACTTTTGTTGACTTTTAGGCGCCGGAGGAGCTTTCATGATCCTCTTTGGGCATTTGCTCTTGTAATGCCCATACTCCCTACACTCAAAGCACATAATATGATTTTTATTTGAAAATAAAGTGTTTGAGTTACCTAGGGTGGTGGTAGGTGCTGGAGTTGAATTTTGAGCTTCCTCATCTTGATCGGATGTTGAAAGCTCTTCTTGAGGTTGCTCCGGTGTAGAGGATGGTCTCTCCTCCTCAATCCTAGAAGTAGATGCTTCTTCCACCTCTTCTACTTCTTCTTTCTCCGATTCGGAAGTTGACTCCATCTCAACTTCCGATTCCTCACTTTCACTTGAGGATGAACTCTCCTCATGGAATCTTGCCAATTTTCTCCATAGCTCCTTGGCATACATGTAATCTCCTAGCTTGCACAAAACATCATTAGGGATTAAATCTTCCAAAAGTTTCGTTACCTTAACTTCGGTCTTGAGCTTTTGGCATTGCTCTTGGGTCCACTTTTTCAATTTAAGGACATTCCCCTTCTTATCCCTAGGGCGTTCAAAGCCTTCAACGAGGATGAACCAATCCTCTATGTTCATCATCAAGAATGTTTCCATTCTTGCTCTCCATGCCAGAAAATCTTCTGGATCATATGGAGGTGGAGTGTTGATTTCCCATCCAAGCTTGTCTTGGAAATCCATCTTCACCCTCTAGCCTTTTGCCTTAGCTCCCGGTTGTTAATCCGTAGAAGAGCCCCGGGCTCTGATACCACTTGTTAGAGATCGTTTAGAAGCTAGAGGGGGGGTGAATAGCGTAGATGAAATTCGATCCCGTTCGTGTCTACAATTTCGTTAGTGCATAGCGGAAATAGAAATAATAAAAGCAATAACGAAATGGACACAACACAAATCACAACAAGAGCATATAACGTGGTTCGGAACCGAACCGGTTCCTACTCCACGGATTGGGTTCGTACGAACCCTAGCGATGCCACAAACACCACTAACCAATAAAAACTCCTTCTTGACACAAGTCAAGGGTGGAGAAACCCCTTACAAGTAATCTTACACCAATAAGATACAAATACAAGCAATTACAATAATGAATACGAAATACAAGTAAAGAAAAGACTTTACAACACTTGTTTTGATTGCTTGAATGCTTGGTTGCTTGCTTGCACTTGGAGACCTGATTTGCACCAACAAATCGCCCCAATAGCCCTCAAGAACCGATATCTTTTTCCTCCATCACGAGCTCCATATATAGCTTGACACATGCTGGAAAAAGGTCAATCACCGACCGCCGGACCATCACGATCGATCACACCGCTGTCGTGAGACAACGGTGTAATCCACGCTGGAAAAATCCAACAGCTAGGACATCAGTCGACTGATCATGGTCATCAGTCGACTGATGAGCCATCACTTGACTACTCGGTGAGACTCCATTCGTGCGAAAATCCGAGCATCGAGATCGATCACATGATCGGCCGACCGCTGCGATGGCGATCGCTAGGCCACTTCCCGCAGTCAAACCCTAGTTGACTTGGTCCAGTCGACTACCACATGGCATCAGTCGACTGACACACCTCAACCATGAGGTTTTAACCCAAGTATGGTTCCCCCATACTTGCTAGACCACCCTTAGCCTAGACCTAAGCCTTCTAGCCACCTCCATCAACCTCACGCCTCTCGGATCCCTCCAAGTCATCCATGACTTGTTCATCCATCGCGCTAGCCTTCAGGTGCTTCCATCGGCTATGTCATGCTAATGGTGTCTAAACCGCCAAGGCACATTGGACTTACGCCACCAAGACTCCGCTTGGCTGCCAACTATTGGACTTATGATGCCAAGACTACCGCTTGGACTTTACACCGCCAATATCAATCCCCTTGGACTTCTAATGCCAACCCATGTTGGACTTTCCATGCCAAGACCATGCTTGGACTTTCTATGCCAAGACCATGCTTGGACTTTCCCAAATGCCAAGACCATGCTTGGACTTTCCCAAATGCCAAGACCATGCTTGGACTTTCCCTTGCCAACCCATGTTGGACTTTTACATTGCCAAGACCATGCTTGGACTTTCCTTGACAATTACATTGTCATATGTTTTTGTCGAAACATCAAAACACATCAAAACATCACTCGAGCCAAACTCGAGTCCTGGTCAATCGTGACCTGGGCCGATTGCACCAACAAGTCCAAGCATGGGTCTTGGCAAGGTGAAGTCCAAGTCATGGGTACTTGGCATGGAAAGTCCAAGTGGGACACTTGGCAATTGGGAAGGTCCAAGTCTTGTGTACTTGGCATGAGAAGTCCAAGCATGGGTCTTGGCAAATGGAAAGTCCAAGCATGGGTCTTGGCATGGAAAGTCCAACATGGGTTGGCAAGGGAAAGTCCAAGCTTGAGTCTTGGCATTTGGAAGTCCAAGGGGATTGATATTGGCAGCGTAAAGTCCAAGCGGAGTCTTGGAGGCATAAGTCCAATGTGCCTTAGCGGTGTAGACACCGTTAGCATGACATAGTCGAGGGAAGCACCTGGAGGCTAGCGCGATGGATGAACAAGTCATGGATGACTTGAAGGGATCCGAGAGGCGTGAGGCTGATGGAGGTGGCTAGAAGGCTTAGGTCTAGGCTAAGGGTGGTCTAGCAAGTATGGGGGCACCATACTTGGGTTAAAACCTCATGTTTGAGGTTGGCAGTCGACTGGAAATATGGCCGGTTCAACTGCCGTGAGTCGACTTGAGTTCGACAGCCAATTTAGAGCTAGAATTGCTGGCGCCATCGCTCATTGGAGCAATGATCGATGATGTCTGACGCGCAATGACCAAGGGTCGGCCGATCGCTAGTTCTCGGTCGAGCATGACGTGCCGTAGCCGCTACGCCGATTGACGGGCGCGGGCCGATCGCCAATGTTGGCCGATCGACAAGAGTCCCGTTGGAACTTGTCCAACGTGGATTGAGCCGTTGTCTCACAGCTACAGTGCTGGCAGTCGACTAGGGACTTATGGCAGTCGACTGCTAGGCGGAAATCCAGCCCGATGGAGGATAAAAGCAGTTGTTCTTGGAAGGCTCAATCATCAATTCTTTGGGGGCTTTGGTGAGGCGATTTGAAGGTGATTTGCAGGTGCATTTCAGGGTCCTTCAAGCTCATCCAAGCAACCGACAAGCAAGCGCTCAAAACCCTAGTTTGTAAAGTGTTCTTTACATTTTCACTTGTATTTGCTTGTATTTCTTTCGTTTATTATTGTAAACGTTTGTACGAGGTTTCTCCGCCTCCGACTTGTTGTCGAGAAGGAGTTTATTGATTAGTGATTGCATTGGCATCGCTAGAGCTCGTTAGAGCTCGATCCGTGGAGTAGGAACCGTTCGGTTCCGAACCACGTTATATCTCGTGTTGTGCTTGTGTTTGTGATTGTATCTTTTCATTATTTCTTTGATTATTTCTATTCCGCTGCGCATAACGAGTTTTGTAGAGACGATCACGAACGAATTCCATCTACGTACGGTCAACACTATTCACCCCCCCCCCTCTAGCAGGCCTCAAATTTCCAACAGTTACCATAACTAGCATCCACGATTAACTCCGAACATCATAATGTCTCCAGCCAGTGAGAATCAGCTGCTTGGATACACCAAAGAGTATACCTCGTTCTAGTCTCGGCAGAATTGATGGTGTCTATATCCATCAATACATCGACTAGGGATAATTCCAATACATCACAATTACACATGTAGAGATACTCACTAGTTGTGATCCAATCACAAATTCTCTCATGTTGTGAATCGTATTGTGGACATTCAGTAAATGAGTTTAAGATCTAATAAAATACATGAAAACATGTATACTCAAATAGTGAATCTTCATTTATCATATAAATGGTTTAAACAAAAGGTGATTGCCTTAGGACACCTCTCATATATAACTAACATCGGATGCACCAAGCGCACAGCTTCTGCAATGTCATCCTTCGTGTCTCGCCCTGAAGTCTGCTTCCTTTGGCTTCACTCCAATGCTCGTGGTCCGGCGGTCCCTCGAATGCACCAAGCGCACGGCTTCCGCAATTCCATGAGATGGTGAACCCGCCAATGCTTTCATCATGCTAACTCATGTGTGATTTACTAAGTCCTACACAACTTGAACACACATATCAAATCAACATAATCAACTTAACTTAAATCCTTTGCCACACACATCAAACCACATCATACATGGGTTGATTAACCTAACAAATGACCCCGACTCAAACTCGAGGTCGAGTTCTTTCCAAAATGGGGCGAAGGATGGGGGGGCAGTACTTGATTAAAGAAGACACACAGGAGATTCCATCTACAATTATAAAGAAGACATAGAATATCCCGACACGATAAGGATGACCTTGAGAGTATTGAAGACATGGAAGACCCCTACGACAATGAAGATGAGGTGATTGAAGAAAACCTGGAAGACCCCATCGACGATGACTATGATATTGATGAGGTAATAGAAGACCCCATCTATAATGATTATGATATTGATGAGGTAGCCCCCGCGGGAAGGGGCTAGTGGCTAGCGCATGCAAAAAGTTGCACAAATGGACAACGGGTCAATCCCTCGCAAAAATGAGTTTCGTCCCTCCATGCGCTGGTTACTAGTCTCAAGGGCCAAAGGCCCACCATGATTTTCCTCCCTTACGATGGCCCGGGGGCGGGCTGGTAGGGGCCGCTAGGTTGGCGGTTCCAACCTTTTGCACAAATGATATTGATGAGGTAATATAAGACTCCATCTACGACGATGATAATATTGACAAGATAATTGAAGACATGGAGTATCCCATCTATGACGATGAAGATGAGGTGATTTAAGAAAATATGGAAGACCCCATCTTTGACGAGGATGATGTTGACAAGGTCAAATACGAAGATGGACATGAGAACACTGAGAGCAAAATTCAATTGATTTGAGAAGTCATGATCAACCTCATCAACAATGATGACGAGGTACTTTACAGAGATAATTATGATACGATGATTGTTCAAAAGAATCTTCTCCTCTCTAAGGTTGAAGCAATGGTTGCATGTTGCATATTATTGGAACCACCTTGGTCACCTGATCACGAAGCTATACATGATGGACAGAAAAACACCTATATCGAATGACATAAGATTATACTCCAGCGAGAGGATCTCACTCTTATTTGGTATCTTCTACCTCTCCATTCCTTTCTATGTCCAGGTATTTGGAGATGATCGCACAAGATGTCCTACTACTTCTCCCGAGCAACATTTTGGATTTAAAAGCAAAGCGATCAGTGATGGAGCTAGTGGATGAAAGAGAAAGCATAATTCCTTATTCCAAAGAAGAGGATGGCACTGGTTCAAACTCGAGGTTGAGTTCTTTTCAACCCGGGGTGACTAATGTAGGTGCATCCAACATCTTGATCACCTTTTATCATAAGATGCGATTCCGCCTTCCTCTAAATTATGACAAGGAGAAAGTGAGCCCTAAAATGAAGATTTCACGCCTCCATGGCCCCCTGACATGGATATCCTTCATTTTGGATCAGAACGAGTTGTAAAGGAGTTCTTAGAGGCTACCACGGCATGTTGGTACAATCGGCCCAGGTCACGATTGATCGGACTCGAGTTTGACTTGAGTGATGTTTTGATGTTTGATATAGAGAGTTGACATTGATGTTTGACATTGATGTCTAATAATGTTTTGGGGAGATTATTGGAGCAATCGACCCGAGTCATGATTGATCGGACTTGAGTTTGAGTCGAGGGAGACTTTGATGGTTGACTAGAGTTGACCATGTGATTATTGGAAAGTCCAAGCATGGGTCTTGGCAAGGGAAAGTCCAAGTCTTGAGTACTTGGCATGGAAAGTCCAACATGGGTTGGCAAGGAAAAGTCCAAGCATGGGTCTTGGCAAGGAAAAGTCCAAGCTTGGGTCTTGGCATGGAAAGTCCAACATGGGTTGGCAAGGGAAAGTCCAAGCTTGAGTCTTGGCATTCGAGAAGTCCAAGGAGTTTGATATTGGCGGTGTAAAGTCCAAGAAGGAGTCTTGGCAGCATAAGTCCAATGGTTGGCGGCGTAAAGTCCAAGCGGAGTCTTGGCAGCGTAAGTCCAATGTACCTTGGCGGTGTAAACACCGTTAGCATGACATAGCCGATGGAAGCACCTGAAGGATAGCACAATGGATGAACAAGTTATGGATGACTTGGAGGGATCCGAGAGGCGTGAGGCTGAGAGAAGTGGCTAGAAAACTTAGGTATAGGCTACGGGTGGTCTAGCAAGTATAGGGGCACCATAAACCTCAAGTTTGAGGTTAAAACCTCATTTTTGAGGTGTATCTGTCTACTGGTGTCATGTGGCAGTCGACTGGCATGAGTCAACTAGGGTTTGAATATGGGAATTGGCCCAGCAGTCGACTAATTGGGTGAGCAGTCAACTGATCGTGTGATCAGTCGACTGATGCCCGGTTTTTCGAGCACATAATGGAGTCTGACTTGACTGCTGGGGTAAGCAGTCGAGTGGAGGCTCTATCAGTCGACTGATGGTCATGATCAGTCGACTGATGATGGATCCGTTAGATTTTTCTAGCGTGGATCTAGTTGTTGTCTCACGACAACAGTGGCATCAGTCGACTGATGGTCCTGAGCAGTCGACTAATCGGCGATTTCCAGCCCAGGCAGAAGCTTTAAATGGAGCTCGTGGAGGAAGATTTACCAAGGTTCTTTGAGGAATTTTGGGGCGAGTTGCTGCTGCAATTCAGGGTCTCCAAGTGCTACTCGATCAACCAAGTAAGCAAGCATTCAAAAGCTCAGTGTAAAGTTTTCTTAACTTGCATTTTAGTGTAGTTGCTTGTATTTTAATTGTATTACTGTTGTAATCTATTTAAGAGGTTTCTCCGCCTCTGGATTGTTCTGAGAAGGAGTTATTATTGTTTAGTGGTTGCGTGTGCATCACTAGAGCTCTTTAGAGCTTGATTTGTGGAGTAGGAACCGTTCGGTTTCGAACCATGCTAAATACTTGTATTTGCGTGTTTGTCTATTTCGTTATTGCTTAATTATTATTTCGCTGCGCGCTAACGAAGTTTGTAGACGAACACGATCGAATTTCATCATGCAACGAATCAACGCTATTCACCCCCCCCCCCTCCTCTAGCGTTCCAAGGATCCCCAACAAGTGGTATCAGAGCGACGCCGCTCTTCAAGTTTAACAACTAAGGGAGCACGCTAGGGAAGAAGATGGATCTTCAAGAAAGATGGGACGATGACATAGCGATTCCACCCGCCTTTAACCGCGAAGATTTCGCGTATTGGAAAGGTAGGATGGAATATTTTCTAATGTCAAATATAGAAAATTGGTTTGCCGTGATTATAGGATTCGATGCTCCGAGAGGAAAGAACGGAGAAATCCTCAGATGAAGTGGTGGACCGAGGAGCAACGGTAAAAATTCAAGACAACCGTTAAGGTAACAAAAATGTTAGTTAATTTGATATCTAACGATATTTTGTCTAGATAAGGAAGCTATAGGGATGCCAAGGAGTTTTGGAACAAGTTGGTCAAGTTCTACGACAATCCGGAATCGGTCCAAAAAGACTTGGAAGAGGAGGAGACCGAAGAGGAAGCTTCATCATCCTCACAAGAAAGTGAGGAGTCAACTTCCATATCGGAGGAAGAAAAAGTAGAAGAGGTGGAAGAAGCCTCCACCTCTAGGATTGAGGCAGAAGAAGTTAGATCACCTTCCATGCCGGATCAAGAGGTAGCCTCTGTTAGGGCAATCAACCCATGATATGGTTTTGATGTGTGTGGCAAAGAGTTTAAGTTAGGATGTTTGGATTTGATATGTGCGTTGGAGTCTTGTAGGACTTAGTAATTCACACATGGAGCATTGGCGAGTTTCACCTCTCATGACTCGGTCCTTGAGTCGGTGAAGGATGGCTTTGCGGAAGTCGTGCGCTTGGAGCATCCGAGGGACCAACGAACAAGGAGATTGGAGTGAAGCCGGAGGAAGTAGACTTCAGGGCGAGACGCAAAGGATGGCACTGCAGAGTCGTGCGCTTGGCACATCCGAGGGATGTGGTCGGACGAAGACAACTTCAAAGGCGAGGACATCCAAGGGATGAGAGTGAGCGAATGTAACCCAGGAAGGGGTAGTACGCTTAGGTGGAACTTGGCCAATTGGCTAAGTGTCGAATGAGATTTCCCGACATCAGTCGACTGCCATGTAATGGTAGTCGACTACTCTAAGTCGACTATGACTCGACTAGTGTTCGAGTCCGGTTCAAGTGTCAACAGTTGACTGCCATGGATTGGCGGTCGGGAGACCACCTGATCGGCGATGAAGGCATCGATCGTCGGCAAGGGTTTCGGGCACAGAATGGAGTGTCCGCTTCTGGCACTCGACTGATAGCTCCATCAGTCGACTGATGGTAAGCTCAGTCGACTGATGTGGGAGTCGTTGGATGGAATCCAATGTGGAAGAAGTCGTTATTAGGCAACGGCTACGGGATCAGTCGATTGATCGGGGCATCAGTCGACTGGTCCTGTGTCAACGGGAAGAAACCCTCTTCTTCTATAAAAAGAAGGGGTGAGGGCATTTGGGAGCCTAATTCTTCAACTCATAACATCTCCCAAAGTGCTCTAAAGATCTTCCACTCTTCTACTTGTGCTAATCTTCATTCCATTGTAAGAAGAGTGGATTCTTGTGTAAAGATGTTACCTCCACCTACCTTGGTTTTATCAACCGATGTGAAACCCTCAGGTTGTATCATATACACGTCCTAGAGTAGGTTTCCATTAAGGAAAGCTATTTTCACATCCATCTATCATATCTCATAATCATAATGAGCCGCTATGGCCAGAAGCATCCGAATGGATTTAAGAATAGCAATAGGTGAATAGGTCTCGTCATAATCAACACCTTGCTTTTGACGATATCCTTTCGCCATCAGTCTAGCCTTATAGGTAATCACATTACCATTCATGTCGGTTTTCTTCTTGAAAACCCACTTGCACTCTATAGGCTTTATGCCTTCAGGTGTGTCAATCAAGTTTCAAACTTGATTTTCATACATGGAATCTATTTTCGACTTCATGGCGTTAAGCTATTTATCCCTTTCTGAACTTTTCAGAACTTCTTCATAACTGGTAGGCTCCTCATCATCAATAAGTAACACATCGTTCGATTCACTTACGAGAAATCCATATCTCTCAGGAATATTGCGTGTTCTACCAGATCTACGAAGTGTGGTGTCAAAATAGGTACTGCCGATGGCTCATCACTATGAGTAATCAGTTGTGGTGCTTCACCAGGAATCTCATCAATGTCTATTGGAGTCTCTCGAGCCTCCTCAAGCTCAACGACAATCTCACTGTTTTCTTGCAAGAGAAACTCTTTCTCTAGAAACACAGCATGTCTTGAAACAAACACCTTTTGTTCCACAGGATGATAGAATTGGTAACCCCTTGTTTCCTTAGGGTATCCAATAAATAGACATTTATCAGACTTAGCATTCAATTTTTCTGATACAGTCCGCTTCACATAAGCAGGACAACCCCATATCTTCAAGTAAGATAAATGAGGTTTCTTACTATTCCATATATTATATGGATTAGTTGAGACTACATTGGTTGGCATTCTATTTAGCAAGTAAGTAGCTGTCTGAAGTGCATAGCCCCAAAAGGACTTGGAAAGATTCGCATGATTCATCATCGACCTGACAATGTCCAACAAGGTTCGATTATGCCTCTCAGATACACCTTTATGCTGCGGTGTATATGGCGGAGTCTATTGAGAAAATATACAATCGTCCCCTAGATAATCTAGAAACTCTTGACTCAAGTATTCACCACCTCGATCCGATCGAAGTATTTTAATACTCTTGCCAAGTTATTTCTCTACTTCATTTCTGAATTCTTTGAACCTTTCAAAGGCTTTAGACTTGTATTTCATCAAGAACACATACCCAAACCGTGAATGATCATCGGTGAAGGTAATGAAGTAGCTATAGCCTCCTAGAGCATGAGTTGTCATAGGTCCACATACATCCGTATGTATTAGACCAAGTAACTCTCCCACCGGTTCATCTTTTTCAGTAAAAGGTAACTTGGCCATCTTACCTTTAAAGCACGATTCGCATGTATCGAATGAATCAGATTCAAACGATTCTAGAATTCCACATCGGTGTAATTCAGACATGCGTTTCTTGCTTGCATGGCCAAGACGACAATGCCACATGTAGGAGTCTAATTGATTATCCTTTCGAGCATGCTTGTTGCTCGCTTCGATATTGAAAATGTCACTGGATACATCCAACGTATAAATACCATTGCTCAAAGTTCCAGTCCCATAAAGTACATCATTCAAAGTTATATAACAACAATTGTTACTAAACGTCAAATGGTAACCATTTCTATTTAAGAAGGAAATAGAAATAATGTTCTTTATTAGAGAAGGAACATAATATCAATTGTCCAGTTCTAAGACTAGTCCACTAAGGAGCTTCAGCAAATAAGTTCTGATGGCGACCACAGCAACCTTTACTCAATTGCCAACTCGAAAATTTGACTCCCCTTTGACGAGTCTTCTTCTATTCCTTAGCCCCTGTATGTCATTACATATATGTGAGTCACACCCAGTATCCAATACCCAAGTGTCTAAGGAAATAGAATGACAATCAATAACGAAGATACCTGAAGAGGATGGGGCATTGGATGTCTTCTTCTTCTTCATGACCTCAAGATAAATCTTATAGTTTCTTCGCCAGTGGCCCTCCTTGCCACAATGATGGCATGTGCCCTTTTGAGCTGGTTTTGTCTTTTTAGTCTTTTTCTTCTTCCCCTTCTGTTGTTCCTTTGACTTCCTCTTAGAACCTTTCTTCGAGAAATCAACTAACAACACTATCCCCAGTTCATGCTTCACAGAAGGCTCCACAGTCTTCAGCATGTTGAGCAGTACCACAGATGAACCTTCTTGCATCTCAGAGGTGAAGAGAAGCTTGCAGACTTCGAACCTTTCGAATCTCACTTACTCATCAAACAACTCATAAAGATGAAAGACTATGGTATGAGCATCCATATGCTCATGCTGCTTCCGCAGCTCGAGTACCATCGTAGCTAGCATGATGCAACTCACTTGTTCAGAATCACTCACATGTTTCTGATAAGCCAACAATTGGTCCAGAGTTGCGTTATCACTAGGACGGGCAGGAAAAGGCTCTTCGAGGACATATGCAAGCTTTTTCGCCTTGAGAACAATTCTCAAGTTTCTAAGCCAGTCCAAGAAATTCGGCCTAGTCAATTTATTCGGATTAAAAATAGAGCGCAAATTCAAAGACATCATGATCAAGCGATTAACCAAGAAATACAAAATCGAGTATATATGAGAAAGATGAAAAAATGCATCAATATACATTTATAAATCCCATTCATTTTTCGAAGTTAAAAACCTCAAAATCACTTCGGGAGATCGTAGGTCCATCTCCGAATGGGCTGATATCTAACATAGATATGAACAACCTTGGAGAGAGTCCAACAAGCCATTCATATTTACGATTGTAGGTATCAAGTATACTGATTGCATATCACATATATGCAACTATCATAATGTGTTATCAACTAATTGAATATTCACACATATATCGGGTTGTTAACTCATTAACAAGTATGCATCATATGCATAACACCCAACTTCGCCTCCCTTCACATCGACCTTGGAGAGAGTCCAACAAGACGATGCTCCAGGTTAAAGCCAACCCATTAATCAAGAAATAGCTTTAATATGGTTAGAGCGCATTCAACCAATTAGCCCGGCTTGGAGAGAGTCCAACAACCAAAGCTAACGATTGACCTCTGACTCTTACCATATTAGTATTAAACTATTCCATGGTTTGAACATGTTCAGGTTCGAGCCGGGCTTGGAGAGAGTCCAACAACCCAAACAAGAAATATAACTCTAATTCTAACCATATTAATGGAAGGTGTAGGCTTTAATATTGTACAAGGGTTTTAATGTATAATCCTCTTTGCATGCAAATAACTATTATTTACATGTTACGACACGCATGGCATAATGATATGCATCTAATGCAATTACATGGCATACAATTATGGCATGTACAAAATTTTCTTATATGTCATAACTATTTATGGAAATAAAATATGTTTGAGTTTTGATTCCCTAAATCAAATCATGAATAAATTAGAAAATAAATTTCCAAATCTAATCACATATTTTATTTATGGAAGGTGGCAATTAAGGAAAGTCAAATTTAGTTTAGGAAACAAATTTTCTAAATTTTCAAAACTATTTATTGAAATAAAATCTGTTTTAGATTTGATTCCCCAAATCAAATCATGATTAAATTAGGAAACAAATTTCCAAATCTAATCACATATTTTATTTATTGAAAGTGTTAATTTTCATAAATACTTCTAAACTTTCCAAAAGTAGAAGATTTCCATAAATACTTCTAAACTTTTCAAAATTAGAAAATTTCTATAAATACTTCTAAACATTCCAAAAGTAGAAAATTTCCATAAATACAATTATGACCATCGTAAAATAATTTTATGATTATGTCGAAACACAACCGGGGCTCTGATACCACTGTTGGGTCTCCCCAGCACCGCAGCGAGTGTGTGTTCGAACACGTTTCGTAAACATATGCACAATGGAAGAATTAAAAGCAATAAATCTAATTTATTACAATACACACACTACACGCATGCAAGATACATTATGTGTAGATATAATCTCAGTTTTCAAATTTTGCAATAAAAGGAAATTACGCTAGTTATACATGACGTATCACGTACAGCGGGAATGACATCAACCGAAGCAACTCTCGTTAGAATTGCCTCTATCCATATCCATGCCGAGTACCGTCAGGATAGCTTCACCAAGCTACGAGCCTTGTCTTCGTAGGAATCACTAGCCTCATGTCGAAGACGATGTGATTGAGAGGATATCAAAATTCGGATGCAAAATGAGTCCCCAACCGATTGACGAAACCTTGGTCCTCCACCTATGAGGATTACCGGAGATCCAATCTCCGGCAAGGAAGTCACTGTCGGATCGCCAAACGTCGTCCAAACGATGCTCCGACAAGAAGGAAACAAGCTATCCAAAAACTGGACAGCTTGGTGGAGGACTTGGCGCCGGCCAAAGGAGGTCGTCGGCTAATCCTTGGTCACCGGAGCCAAGGTGGATTGCCGGAGGGTCGCCAGATGGGTGGTCGGTAGCAGCTGGACACTGGCAGCACAAAGGGGCAGCGACTCAAGAGCTGGGCGTGGATCCTCTTGAGCGGCGGCAAGGAGAAGAGAGGGAGAGGAGAGGAAGAGAAGTTTCCAAAAATAAACTTCGGGCTCTCTAAACCTCTAGCAGCGCTTTTATAGAGTACGTGTTTCTTAATCATCAAGAAACTTTCTCCTTAGAGTTATTGGTTCATAACCAAAACCCGTTAACCCGCTCCAATAACTTAAGTTAATATAAACCGAAACAAGTTGGTCTATTTTAAGTTAAAATTAATCAAACCAACTTTGGTTCATTCGTTTAAAACAAACCAAACCACTTTGGTTTTATTTCTACCATTGGATTAGAACCAAACCAATTTAGTTTATCCATCATGTCTTCATAAGACTCAACCCATCATGCTTCCGTTGTGACTAAAACGATTTTATGCTCGCTCCTTGTTTGGTCCAACCAAACCTAGTTTCTCTCAATCTGAGAATCTCATTCTCAAGCTCGTTTTAAATCCTTCGAATTACGCTCGTTGTGCATGTGTCCAAATAGGTTCCCGAATTATGTTGGCCGTCTATAATTAATCATTAATTATAGAACGATCATGAGTGGTACCTAGTAGTAGATCATGATCCCCAATTAACCGAAAAATCAACGGTTGATTCCAGAACCATTTCTGAAACCCTTCAACAACTACAATGAATCGTATCTCATTCCCTTCACTCATCTTATACCCACTTGGTTCAGGACATGGTCTATAGTGTCAGTCCCTACTAGGATAACTACGTCACACCTAGCCCAAGTATCATTTCCTCTTCCTACGGATTCTAGTAACTGCACATGTATCCAAGAGTACCTTACTCTAAACATGTAATGTTTTGGCCAAAGACTTTAGTAATAATCCGACAATAGGCCATGGGTATACATCTCCTCGCAAGGAGTGGTGAATCCTTTATAGGCTATTCAAATACCTTCGGCCACTTCAACTTATACCCAATCATTCCGGGTCCACATCTCCTCAGAGATGCTTGCTTAAGATGTCAAAGCATAAGTCTTCATGACCAAGATGACTTGAATACCGCAATTCAAAGGAACATCGTACTTAAGCTGCAGTAAGAACTTCATTGACATATCCATATATGTAGAGAACCATATGAAGTCTTATAGGTGGTCACTCCAATGAACTAGTTACCATAACTAGCATCCACGATTAACTCCGGATATCACAATGTCTTCAGTCAGTGAGAATCAGCTGCTTGGATACACCAAAGAGTATACCTCATTCTAGTCTCGGCAGAATTGATGGTGTCTATATCCATCAATTCATCAACTAGGGATAATTCCAATACATCACAATTACACATGTAGAGATACTCACTAGTTGTAATCCAATCATAAATTCTATCATGCTATGAATCGTATTGTGGACATTCAGTAAATGAGTTTAAGATCTAATCAAATACATGAAAACATGTATACTCAAATAGTGAATCTTCATTTATCATATAAATGGTTTAAACATAAGGCAATTACCTTTGGACACCTCTCATATATAACTAACATCGGATGCACCAAGCGCACAGCTTCTGCAATGTCATCCTTCACGTCTCGCCCTGAAGTCTGCTTCCTTTGGCTTCACTCCAACGCTCCTAGTTCGCCGGTCCCTCGGATGCACCAAGCGCACGGCTTCCGCAATGCCATGAGATGGTGAACTCACCAATGTTTTCATCAAGCTAACTCATGTGTGATTTACTAAGTCCTACACAACTTGAACACACATATCAAATCAACATAATCAACCTAACTTAAATCCTTTGCCACACACATCAAACCACATCATACATGGGTTGATTAACCTAACAAATGACCCCGACTCGAACTCGAGGTCGAGTTCTTTCCAAAATGGGGCGAAGGATGGAGGAGCAGTACTTGATTAAAGAAGACACACAGGAGATTCCATCTACAATGATAAAGAAGACATAGAATATCCCGACACGATGAGGATGACCTTGAGAGTACTGAAGACATGGAAGGCCCCTACGACAATGAAGATGAGGTGATTGAAGAAAACCTGGAAGACTCCATCAACGATGACTATGATATTGATGAGGTAATAGAAGACCCCATCTATAATGATTATGATATTGATGAGGTAGGCCCCGCAGGAAGGGGCTAGTGGCTAGCGCATGCAGAAAGTTGTACAAATGGACAACGGGTCAATCCCTCGCAAAAGTGAGTTCCGTCCCTCCATGCGCTGGTTACTAGTCTCAAGGGTCAAAGTCCCACCATGATTTACCTCCCTTACGATGGCCCTGGGGCGGGCTGGTAGGGGCCGCTAGGTTGGCGATTCAAACCTTTTACACAAATGATATTGATGAGGTAATAGAAGACTCCATCTACGGCGATGATAATATTGACAAGATAATTGAAGACATGGAGTATCCCATCTACGACGATGAAGATGAGGTGATTTAAGAGAATATGGAAGACCCCATCTTTGACGAGGATGATGTTGACAAGGTCAAATACGAAGATGGACATGAGAACACTGAGAGCAAAATTCAATTGATTGGAGAAGTCATGATCAACCTCATCAACAATGATGATGAGGTACTTTAAAGAGATATTTATGATACGATGATTGTTCAAAAGAATATTCTCCTCTCTAAGGTTGAAGCAATGGTTGCATGTTGCATATTACTGGAACCACCTTGGTCGCCTGATCACGAAGCTATACATGATGGATAGAAAAACACCTATATCGAACGACATAAGATTATACTCCAGCGAGAGGATCTCACTCTTATTTTGATATTTTCTACCTCTCCTTTCCTTTTTATGTCTAGGTATTTGGAGATGATCGCACAAGATGTCCTACTACTTCTCCCGAGCAACATTTTGGATTTAAAAGCAAAGCGATTGGTGATGGAGCTAGTGGATGAAAGAGAAAGCATAATTCCTTATTCCAAAGAAGAGGATGGCACTGGTTCGAACTCGAGGTTGAGTTCTTTTCAACTCAGGGTGACTGATGTAGGCGCATCCAACATCTTGATCACCTTTTATCATAAGATGTGATTCTGCCTTCCTCTAAATTATGACAAGGAGAAAGTGAGCCCTAAAATGAAGATTTCAATGCCTCCATGGCCCCCTGACATGCATATCCTTCATTTTGGATCAGAACGAGGTGTAAAGGAGTTCTTATAGGCTACCACGGCCACTTGGTGCAATCGGCCTAGGTCATGATTGACCGGACTCGAGTTTGACTCGAGTGATGTTTTGATGTTTGACATAGAGAGTTGACATTGATGTCTAATAATGTTTTGGGGAGATTGTTGGAATAATCGACCCAGGTCATGATTGACCGGACTTGAGTTTGACTCAAGGGAGACTTTGATGCTTGACTAGAGTTGACCATATGATTATTGGAAAGTCCAAGCATGGGTCTTGGCAAGGGAAAGTCTAAGTCTTGAGTACTTGGCATGAAAAGTCCAACATGGGTTGGCAAGGAAAAGTCCAAGCATGGGTGTTGGCAAGGAAAAGTCCAAGCATGGGTCTTGGCATGGAAAGTCCAATATGGGTTGGCAAGGGAAAGTCCAAGCTTGAGTCTTGGCATTCGAGAATTCCAAGGGGTTTGATATTGGTGGCGTAAAGTCCAAGCAGGAGTTTTGGCAGCATAAGTCCAATGGTTGGCGGCGTAAAGTTCAAGCGGAGTCTTGGCAGCGTAAGTCCAATGTACCTTGGTGGTGTAAACACCGTTAGCATGACATAGCCGATGGAAGCACCTGAAGGGTAGCACAATGGATGAACAATTCATGGATACTTGGAGGGATCCAAGAGGCGTGAGGCTGACGGAAATGGCTAGAAGACTTAGGTCTAGGCTACGGGTGGTCTAGCAAGTATGGGGGCACCATAAACCTCATGTTTGAGGTGTATCAGTCGACTGGTGCCATATGGCAGTTGACTGGCATGAGTCAACTAGGGTTTGACTATGGGAATTGGCCCAGCAGTCGACTGCCAGAGGTGGGCAGTCGACTAATTGGGTGAGCAGTCGACTGATCGTGTGATCAATCGACTGATGCTCGGTTTTTTGAGCACATAATGGAGTCTGACTTGACTGTTGGGGTTAGCAGTCGAGTGGAGGATCTATCAGTTGACTGATGGTCATATCAGTCGACTGATGATGGATCCGTTGGATTTTTCTAGAGTGGATCTAGTCGTTGTCTCACAACAACAGTGGCATCAGTCGACTGATGGTCCAGAGCAGTCAATTGATTAGCGATTTCCAGCCCAGGCAGAAGCTTTAAATGGTGTTCGTGGAGGAGGATTTCACCAATGCTCTTTGAGGCATTTTGGGGTGAGTTGCTACTGCAATTCAGGGTCTCCAAGTGCTACTCGATCAACCTAGAAAGCAAACATTCTAAAGCTCAGTGTAAAGTTTTCTTTACTTGTATTTTAGTGTAGTTGCTTGTATTTTTATTGTATTACTGTTGTAAGAGGTTTCTCCACCTCTGGATTGTTCCAAGAAGGAGTTATTATTGTTTAGTGGTTGCGTGTGCATCACTAGAGCTCTTTAGAGCTTGATCTGTGGAATAGAAATCGTTCAGTTTCGAACCACGCTAAATACTTGTGTTTGCGTGTTTATCTATTTCGTTATTGCTTAATTATTATTCCGCTGGCCGCTAACGAAGTTTGTAGACGAACGCGATCGAATTTCATCATGCAACGAATCAACGCTATTCACCCCCCCCCCCTCTAGCATTCCAAGGATCCCCAACAAGTGGTATCAGAGAGAGGCCGCTCTTCAAGTTTAACAACTAAGGGAGCACGCTAGGGAAGAAGATGGATCTTCAAGAAAAATGGGGCAATGACATAGCGATTCCACCCGCCTTTAACCGCGAAGATTTCGCGTATTGGAAAGGTAGGATGGAATATTTTCTAATGTCAAATATAGAAAATTGGTTTGCCGTGATTATAGGATTCGATGCTCCAAGAGGAAAGAACGGAGAAATCCTCAAGATGAAGAGGTGGACCGAAAAGCAACGGTAAAATTTCAAGACAACCGTTAAGGTAACAAAAATGTTACTTAATTTGATATCTAACGATAATTTGTCTAGATTAGGAAGCTATAGGGATGCCAAGGAGTTTTGGAACAAGTTGGTCAAGTTCTACGACAATCCAGAATTGGTCCAAAAAGACTTGGAAGAGGAGGAGACCGAAGAGGAAGCTTCATCATCCTCACAAGAAAGTGAGGAGTCAACTTCCATATCGGAGGAAGAAAAAGTAGAAGAGGTGGAAGAAGCCTCCACCTCTAGGATTGAGGAGGAGGAAGTTAGATCACCTTACATGCCGGATCAAGAGGTAGCCTCTGTTAGGGCAATCAACCCGTGATATGGTTTTGATGTATGTGGCAAAGGGTTTAAGTTAGGATGTTTGGATTTGATATGTGAGTTGGAGTCTTGCAGGACTTAATAATTCACACATGGAGCATTGGCGAGTTTCACCTCTCATGACTCGGTCCTTGAGTCGGTGAAGAATGGCTTTGCGGAAGTCATGCGCTTGGAGCATCCGAGGGACCGCCGGACGAGGAGATTGGAGTGAAGCCGGAGGAAGTAGACTTCAGGGCGAGATGCGAAGGATGGCGCTGCAGAGCCATGCGCTTGGCGCATCCGATGGACGTGACCGGACGAAGACAACTTCAAAGGCGAGGGACTCTAAAGGATGAGAGTGAGCGAATGTAACCCAGGAAGGGGTAGTACACTTAGGTGGAACTTGGCCAATTGGCTAAGTGTCGGATGAGATTTTTCGACATCAGCCGACTACCATGTAATGGTAGTCGACTACTCTAAGTCAACTATGACTCGACTAGTGTTGAGTCGGTTCATCAGCTGATTGTATCATGGATTAGCGATCGATTGAGAGACCACCGATCGATAAAGGCATCGATCATTTCGCAAGGGTTTCGGGCACTCAACTGATAGCTCCATCAGTCGACTGATAGTAAGATCAGTCAACTGATGTGGGAGTCGTTAGATGGAATCCAATGTGGAAGAAGTCATTATTAGGCAATGGCTACAGGATCAGTCGACTGATCAGGGCATTAGTCGACTGGTCCTGTGTCAACGGGAAGAAACCCTCTTCTTCTATAAAAAGAAGGGGTGAGGGCATTTGGGAGCCTAATGCTTCAACTCATAACATCTCCCAAAGTGCTCTAAAGATCTTCCACTCTTCTACTTGTGCTAATCTTCATTCCATTGTAAGAAGAGTGGATTCTTGTGTAAAGAGGTTACCTCCACCTACCTTAGTTTTATCAACCGATGTGAAACCCTCAGGTTGTATCATATACACGTCCTCGAGTAGGTTTCCATTAAAGAAAGTTGTTTTCACATCCATCTGTCATATCTCATAATCATAATGAGCCGCTATAGCCAGGAGCATCTGAATGAATTTAAGAATAGCAACAGGTGAATAGGTCTCGTCATAATCAACACCTTGCTTTTGATGATATCCTTTCTCCATCAGTCTAGCCTTATAGGTAATCACATTACCATTCATGTCGGTTTTCTTCTTGAAAACCCACTTGCACTCTATAGGCTTTATGCCTTCAGGTGGGTCAATCAAGTTCCAAACTTGATTTTCATACATGGAATCTATTTTCGACTTCATGGCGTTAAGCTATTTATCCCTTTCTGAACTTTTCAGAACTTCTTCATAACTGGTAGGCTCCTCATCATCAATAAGTAACACGTCGTTCGATTGACTTATGAGAAATCCATATCTCTCAGGAATATTTCATGTTCTACCAAATCTACGAAGTGTGGTGTCACAATAGGTCCAGCCGATGGCTCATCACTATGAGTTATCGGTTGTGGTGCTTCACTAGGTATCTCATCAATGTCTTTTGGAGTCTCTCGAGCCTCCTCAAGCTCAATGACACTCTCACTGTTTTCTTGCAAGAGAAACACTTTCTCTAGAAACACAGCATGTCTTAAAACAAACACCTTTTGTTCCACAAGATGATAGAATTGGTAACCCCTTGTTTCCTTAGGGTATCCAATAAATAGACATTTATCAGACTTAGCATTCAATTTATCTGATACAGTCCACTTCACATAAGTAGGAGAATCCCATATCTTCAAGTAAGATAAATGAGGTTTCTTACTATTCCATATCTTATATGGAGTAGTTGAGACTACATTGGTTGGCATTCTGTTTAGCAAGTAAACAGCTGTTTGAAGTTCATAGCCCCAAAAGGACTTGGAAAGATTCGCATGATTCATCATCGACCTGACAATGTCCAACAAGGTTCGATTATGCCTCTCAGATACACTATTATGCTGCGGTGTATATGACGGAGTATATTGAGATAATATACCATTGTCCCCTAGATAATCTAGAAACTCTTGACTCAAGTATTCACCACCTCGATCCGATCGAAGTATTTTAATACTCTTGCCAAGTTGTTTCTCTATTTCATTTCTGAATTCTTTGAACCTTTTAAAGGCTTCAGACTTGTGTTTCATCAAGAACACATACCCAAATCGTGAATGTTCATCAGTGAAGGTAATGAAGTAGTTATAGCCTCCTAGAGCATGAGTTGTCATAGGTCCGCATGCATCCGTATGTATTAGACCAAGTAACTCTCCCACCGGTTCATCTTTTTCAGTAAAAGGTAACTTGACCATCTAGCCTTTTAAACATGATTTGTATGTATCGAATGAATCAGATTCAAATGATTCCAGAATTCCACATCGGTGTAATTCGGACATGTGTTTCTTGCTTGCATGGCCAGGACAACAATGTCACATGTAGGAGTCTAATTGATTATCCTTTCGAGCACGCTTGTTGCTCGCTTCGATATTGAAAATGTCATTGGATACATCCAACATATAAATACCATTGCTCAAAGTTCCAGTCCCATAAAGTATGCCATTCAAAGTTATATAACAACAATTGTTACTAAACGTCAAATGGTAACCATTTCTATTTAAGCAGGAAATAGAAACAATGTTCTTTATTAGAGAAGGAACATAATATAAATTGTCCAGTTCTAAGACTAGTCCACTAAGGAGCTTCAGCAAATAAGTTCCAATGGCAACCGCAGCAACCTTTACTCCATTGCCACCTCGCAAATTTGACTCCCCTTTGACGAGTCTTCTTCTATTCCTTAGCCCATGTATGTCATTACATATATGTGAGTCACACTCAGTATCCAATACCCAAGTGTCTAAGAAAATAGAATGACAATCAATAACGAATATACCTAAAGAGGATGGGGCATTGGATGTCTTCTTCTTCTTCATGGACTCAAGATAAATCTTACAGTTTCTTCGCCAGTGGCCCTCCATGCCACAATGATGGCAAGTGCCCTATTGAGCTGGTTTTGTCTTTTTAGCCTTTTTCTTCTTCCCCTTTTGTTGTTCCTTTGACTTCCTCTTAGAACCTTTCTTCAAGGAATCAACTAACAACACTATCCCCAGTTCATGATTCACAGAAGGCTCCACAGTCTTCAGCATGTTGAGCAATACCACAGATGAACCTTCTTGCATCTCAGAGGTGAAGAGGAGCTTGGAGACTTCGAACCTTTCGAATCTCACTTACTCATCAAACAACTCATAAAGATGAAAGACTATGGTATGAGCATCCATATGTTCATGCTGCTTCCGCAGCTTGGGTACCATCGTGGCTAGCATGATGCAACTCACTTATTCAGAATCACTCACATGTTTCTGATAAGCCAACAATTGGTCCAGAGTTGCATTATTCCTAGGACGGGCGGGAAAAGGCTCTTCGAGGACATATGTAAGTTTTTTCGCCTTGAGAACAATTCTCGAGTTTCTAAGCCAGTCCATGAAATTTGACTCAGTCAATTTATTTGGATTCAAAATAGAGCGCAAATTCAAAGGCATCATGATCAAGTGATTAACCTAGAAATACAAAATCGAGCATATATGAGAAAGATGAAAAAATGCATCATTATACATTTACAAATCCCATTCATTTTTCGAAGTTAAACACCTCAAAATCACTTTGGGAGATCGTAGGTCCATCTCCGAATGGGCTGATATCTAACATAGATATGAACAACCTTGGAGAGAGTCCAACAAGCCATTCATAGTTACGATGGTAGGTATCAAGTATACTGATTGCATATCACATATATGCAACTATCATAATGTGTTATCAACTAATTGAATGTTCACACATATATCGGGTTGTTAACTCATTAACAAGTATGCATCATATGCATAGCACCCAACTTCTCCTCCCTTCACATCGACCTTGGAGAGAGTCCAACAAGCCGATGCTCCAGGTTAAAGTCAACCCATTAATCAAGAAATAGATTTAATATAGTTAGAGCATATTCAACCAATTAGCCCGGCTTGGAGAGAGTCCAACAACCAAAGCTAACGATTGACCTCTGACTCTTACCATATTAGTATTAAACTATTCCATGGTTTGAATATGTTCAGGTTCGAGCCGGGCTTGGAGAGAGTCCAACAACCCAAACAAGAAATATAACTATGATTCTAACCATATTAATAGAAGGTGTAGGCTTTAATATTTTGCAAGGGTTTTAATGTATAATCCTCTTTGCATGCAAATAACTATTATCTACATGGCATGACATACATCTACATGTCACGACACGCATGGCATAATGATAGGCATCTAATGCAATTACATGACATACAATTATGGCATGTACAAAATTTTCTTATATATCATAACTATTTATGGAAATAAAATATGTTTGAGATTTGATTCCCTAAATCAAATCATGATTAAATTAGAAAATAAATTTCCAAATCTAATCACATATTTTATTTATGGAAGGTGACAATTAAGGAAAGTCAAATTTAATTTAGAAGCAAATTTCCTAAATTTTCAAAACTATTTATGAAAATAAAATCTTTTTTAGATTTGATTCCCCAAATTAAATCATGATTAAATTAGGAAACAAATTTCCAAATCTAATCATATATTTTATTTATGGAAAGTGTTAATTTCCATAAATACTTCTAAATTTTCCAAAAGTAGAAGATTTCCATAAATACTTCTAAACTTTCCAAAATTAAAAAATTTCTATAAATACTTCTAAACTTTTCAAAAGTAGAAAATTTCCATAAATGCAATTATGACTATCGCAAAATAATTTTATGATTATGTCGAAACACACCGGGGCTCTGATACCACTGTTGGGTCTCCCCAGCACCGCAGCGAGTGTGTGTTCGAGCACGTTTCCTAAACATGTGCACAATGGAAGAATTAAAAGCAATAAATCTAATTTATTACAACACACACACTACACTCATGCAAGATACATTATGTGTAGACATAATCTCAGTTTTCAAATTTTGCAATAAAAGAAAATTACGCTAGTTATACATGACGTATCACATACAGCGGGAATGACATCAACCGGAGCAACTCTCGTTAGAATTACCTCTATCCGTATCCACGCCGAGTACCGTCAGGATAGCTTCACCAAGCTACGAGCCTCGTCTTCGTAGGAATCACTAGCCTCGTGTCGAAGACGATGTGATCGAGAGGATATCACAATCCGAATCAAAATTCAGATGCAAAACAAGTCCCCAAAAACTCGCTTCTCCGGAGAGGTATTCGTCAATCGATTGACGAATCCTTGGTCCTCCACCTTTGAGGATTACCGGAGATCCAATCTCCGGCAAGGAAGTCACTGTCGGAGCTCCAAACACCATCCAAACGACGCTCCGACAAGAAGGAAACAAGCTGTCCAAAAATTGGACAGCTTGGTGGAGGACTTGGCGCCAGCCAAAGGAGGTGGTCGGCTAATCCTTGGTCACCGGAGCCAAGGTGGATTGCCGGAGGGTCGTCGGATGGGTGGCCGGTAGCAGTTGGACGCTGGCGGCACAAAGGGGCAGCGACTCAAGAGCTGGGCGTGGATCCTCTTGAGCGGCGGCAAGGAGAAGAGAGGGAGAGGAGAGGAAGAAAAGTTTCCAAAAATAAACTTCGGGCTCTCCAAACCTCTAGCCGCGCTTTTATAGAGCGCATGTTTCTTAATCATCAAGAAACCTTCTCCTTAGAGTTATTGGTTCATAACCAAAATCCGTTAACCCGCTCCAATAACTTAAGTTAAAATAAACCGAAACAAGTTGATCTATTTTAAGTTAAAACGAATCGAACCAACTTTGGTTCATTCGTTTAAAACAAACCAAACCACTTTGGTTTTTTTTCCACCATTGGATTAGAACCAAACCAATTTAGTTTATCCATCAGGTCTTCATAAGACTCAACCCATCATGCTTCTGTTGCGACTGAAACGATTTCATGCTCGCTCCTTGTTTGGTCCAACCAAACCTAGTTTCTCTCGATCTGAGAATCTCATTCTCAAGCTCGTTTTAAATCCTTAGGATTACGCTCATTGTGCGTGTGACCAAATAGGTTCCCAATTTATGTTGGCCGTCTATAATTAATCATTAATTATAGAATGATCATGAGTGGCACCTAGTAGTACATCATGATCCCCAATTAACCGAAAAATCAACGGTTGATTCCAGAACCATTTCTGAAATCCTTCAACAACTACAATGAATCGTGTCCCGTTCCCTTCACTCATCTTATACCCACTTGGTTTAGGACATGGTCTATAGTGTCAGTCCTCACTAGGCTAACTACGTCACACCTAGCCCAAGTATCATTTCCTCTTCCTACGGATTCTAATAACTGCACATGTATCCAAGGGTACCTTACTCTAAACATGTAATTCTTTGGCTAAAGACTTTAGCAATAATCCGACAAGAGGCCATGGGTATACATCTCCTCGCAAGGAGTGGTGAATCCTTTATTGGCTATTCAAATACCTTCGGTCACTTCAACTTATACCCAATCATTTCGGGTCCACATCTCCTCAGAGATGCTTGCTTAAGATGTTAAAGCATAAGTCTTCATGACCAAGATGACTTGAATACCGCAAGTCAAAGGAACATCGTATTTAAGCTGCAGTAAGAACTTCATTGACATATCCATATATGTAGAGAACCATATGAAGTCTTATAGGTGGTCACTCCAATGAACTAGTTACCATAACTGGCATCCACGATTAACTCCGGACATCACATGTCTCCAGCCAGTGAGAATCAGCTGCTTGGATACACCAAAGAGTATACCTCGTGCTAGTATCGACAGAATTGATGGTGTCTAAATCCATCAATTCATCGACTATGGATAATTCCAATACATCACAATTTCACATGTAGAGATACTCACTGGTTGTGATCCAATCACAAATTCTCTTATGCTGTGAATCGTATTGTGGACATTCAGTAAATGAGTTTAAGATCTAATCAAATACATGAAAATATGTATACTCAAATAGTGAATCTTCATTTATCATATAAATGGTTTAAACAAAAGGTGATTGTCTTAGGACACCTCTCATATATAACTAACATCGGATGCACCAAGCGCACAGCTTCTGCAATGTCATCCTTCGTGTCTCGCCCTGAAGTCTGCTTCCTTTAGCTTTACTCCAATGCTCCTGGTCCTACGGTCCCTCGGATGCACCAAGCGCACGGCTTCTGCAATGCCATGAGATGGTGAACCCACCAATGCTTTCATCAAGCTAACTCATGTGTGATTTACTAAGTCCTACACAACTTGAACACACATATCAAATTAACATAATCAACCTAACTTAAATCATTTACCACACACATCAAACCACATCATACATTGGTTGATTAACCTAACAAATGACCCCGACTCGAACTCGAGGTCGAGTTCTTTCCAAAATGGGGCGAAGGATGGAGGAGCAGTACTTGATTAAAGAAGACACACAGGAGATTCCATCTACAATTATAAAGAAGACATAGAATATCCCGACACGATGAGGATGACCTTGAGAGTACTGAAGACATGGAAGACCCCTATGACAATGAAGATGAGGTGATTGAAGAAAACCTGGAAGACCCCATTGACGATGACTATGATATTGATGAGGTAATAGAAGACCCCATCTATAATGATTATGATATTGATGAGGTAGCCCCCGCGGGAAGGGGCTAGTGGCTAGGGCATGCAGAAAGTTGCACAAATAGACAACGGGTCAATCCCTCACAAAAGCGAGTTCCGTCCCTCCATGCGCTGGTTACTAGTCTCAAGGGCCAAAGGCCCACCATGATTTACCTCCCTTATGATGGCCCAGGGGTGGGCTGGTAGGGGCCACTAGGTTGGCGATTCCAACCTTTTACACAAATGATATTGATGAGGTAATAGAAGACTCCATCTATGACGATGATAATATTGACAAGATAATTGAAGACATGGAGTATCCCATCTACGACGATGAAGATGAGGTGATTTAAGAAAATATGGAAGACCCCATCTTTGACAACGTTGATGTTGACAAGGTCAAATACGAAGATGGACATGAGAACACTGAGAGCAAAATTCAGTTGATTGGAGAAGTCATGATCAACCTCATCAACAATGATGACGAGGTACTTTACAGAGATAATTATGATACGACCTCATCAAAAGAATCTTCTCCTCTCTAAAGTTGAAGCAATGGTTGCATGTTGCATATTATTGGAACCATCTTGGTCGCCTGATCATGAAGCTATACATGATGGACAGAAAAACACCTATATCGAACGACATAAGATTATACTCCAGCGAGAGGATCTCACTCTTATTTTGGTATCTTCTACCTCTCCTTTCCTTTCTATGTCTAGGTATTTGGAGATGATCGCACAAGATGTCCCACTACTTCTCCCGAGAAACATTTTGGATTTAAAAGCAAAGCGATCGGTGATGGAGCTAGTGGACGAAAGAGAAAGCATAATTCCTTATTCCAAAGAAGAGGATGGCACTGGTTCGAACTCGAGGTTGAGTTTTTTTCAACCCGGGGTGACTGATGTAGGCGCATCCAACATCTTGATCACCTTTTATCATAAGATATGATTTCGCCTTCCTCTAAATTATGAAAAGGAGAAAGTGAGCCCTAAAATGAAGATTTCAATGCCTCCATGGCCCCCTGACATGGATATCCTTCATTTTGGATCAGAACGAGGTGTAAAGGAGTTCTTAAAGGCTACCACGGTCTGTTGGTGCAATCGGTCCAGGTCACGATTGACCAAACTCGAGTTTGACTCGAGTGATGTTTTGATTTTTGACATAGAGAGTTGACATTGATGTTTGACATTGATGTCTAATAATGTTTTGGGGAGAATGTTGGAACAATCGACCCGGGTCATGATTGACCGGACTTGAGTTTGACTCGAGGGAGACTTTGATGGTTGACTAGAGTTGACCATGTGATTATTCGAAAGTCCAAGCATGGGTCTTGGCAAGGGAAAGTTCAAGTCTTGAGTACTTGGCATGAAAAGTCCAACATGGGTTGGCATGGAAAAGTCCAAGCATGGGTCTTGGCAAGGAAAAGTCCAAGCATGGGTGTTGGCATGGAAAGTCCAACATGGGTTGGCAAGGGAAAGTCCAAGCTTGAGTCTTGACATTCGAGAAGTTCAAGGGGTTTGATATTGGCGGTGTAAAGTCCAAGCAGGAGTCTTGGCAGCATAAGTCCAAAGGTTGGCGGCGTAAAGTCCAAGCGGAGTCTTGGCAGCATAAGTCCAATGTACCTTGGTGGTGTAAACACCGTTAGCATGACATAGCCGATGGAAGCACCTGAAGGCTAGCACAATGGATGAACAATTCATGGATGACTTGGAGGGATCCAAGAGGTGTGAGGCTGACAAAAATGGCTAGAAGACTTAGGTCTAGGCTACGGGTGGTCTAGCAAGTATGGGGGCACTATAAACCTCATGTTTGAGGTGTATCAGTCGACTGGTGCCATGTGGTAGTTGACTGGCATGAGTCAACTAGGGTTTGACTATGGGAATTGGCCCAGCCGCAGAGGTGGGCGATCATCGACAGGGCGATCGGCTGATCGTGTGATCGATCCGTCGGTGCTCAATTTTTCAGGCACAGAATTGAGTCTAACTAGACTGCTGGGGTTTGCAGTCGAGTGGAGGCTCTATCAGTCAACTGATGGTCATGATCAGTCGACTAATGATGGATCCGTTGGATTTTTCCAGAGTGGATCTAGTCGTTGTCTCACGACAACAATGGCATCAGTTGACTGATGGTCCCGAGCAGTTGACTGATCGGTGATTTCCAGCCCAGGTAGAAGCTTTAAATGGAGCTCATGGAAAAGGATTTCACCAAGGTTCTTTGAGGCATTTTAGGGCGAGTTGCTGCTACAATTCAGGGTCTCCAAGTGCTACTCGATCAACCTAGCAAGCAAGCATTCAAAAGCTCGGTGTAAAGTTTTCTTTACTTGCATTTTAGTGTAGTTTCTTGTATTTTTATTGTATTACTGTTGTAATCTATTGTAAGAGATTTCTCCGCCTCTGGATTGTTCCGAGAAGGAGTTATTTTTGTTTAGTGGTTGCGTGTGCATCACTAGAGCTCTTTAGAGCTCGATCTGTGGAGTAGGACCCGTTCGGTTTTGAACCACGTTAAATACTTGTGTTTGCGTGTTTGTCTATTTCATTATTGCTTAATTATTATTCCACTGCGCGCTAACGATGTTTGTAGACGAACGCGATCGAATTTCATCACGCAACGAATCAATGCTATTCACCCCCCCCCCTTTAGCGTTCCAAGGATCCCCAACAAGTGGTATCAGAGCGGGGCCGCTCTTCAAGTTTAACAACTAAGGGAGCACACTAGGGAAGAAGATGGATCTTCAAGAAAGATGGGGCAATGACATAGCGATTCCACCCGCCTTCAACCACGAAGATTTCGCGTATTGGAAAGGTAGGATGGAATATTTTCTAATGTCAAATATAGAAAATTGGTTTGCCGTGATTATAGGATTCGATGCTCCGAGAGGAAAGAACGGGGAAATCCTCAAGATGAAGAGGTGGACCGAGGAGCAACGGTAAAAATTCAAGACAACCGTTAAGGTAACAAAAATGTTAGTTAATTTGATATCTAATGATATTTTGTCTAGATTAGGAAGCTATAGGGATGCTAAGGAGTTGTGGAACAAGTTGGTCAAGTTCTACGACAATCCAGAATCGGTCCAAAAAGACTTGGAAGAGGAGGAGACCGAAGAGGAAGCTTCATCATCCTCACAAGAAAGTGAGGAGTCAACTTCCATATCGGAGGAAGAAAAAGTAGAAGAGGTGGAAGAAGCCTCCACCTCTAGGATTAAGGGGGAGGAAGTTAGATCACCTTCCATGTCGGATCAAGAGGTAGCCTCTGTTAGGGCAATCAACCCGTGATATGGTTTTGATGTGTGTGGCAAAGGGTTTAAGTTAGGATGTTTGGATTTGATATGTGCGTTGGAGTCTTGCAGGACTTAGTAATTCACACATGGAGCATTGGCGAGTTTCACCTCTCATGACTCGGTCCTTGAGTCGGTGAAGGATGGCTTTGCGGAAGCCGTGCACTTGGAGCATCCGAGGGACCGCCGGACGAGGAGATTAGAGTGAAGCCGGAGAAAGTAGACTTCAAGGAGAGACGTAAAGGATGGCGTTATAAAGTCGTGCACTTGGCACATCCGAGGGACGTGGCCGGACGAAGACAACTTCAAAGGCGAGGGACTCCAAGGGATGAGAGTGAGCGAATGTAACCTGGGAAGGGTCAGTATGCTTAGGTGGAACTTGGCCAATTGGCTAAGTATCGGATGAGATTTCCCGACATCAGTCGACTGCCATGTAATGGTAGTCGACTACTCTAAGTCGACTATGACTCGACTAGTGTTCGAGTCCAGTTCATGTGCCAACGGTTGACTGCCATGGATTGGAAGTCGACTGAGAGACCATCAGTCGACTGATCGCAAGGGTTTTATGCACAGAATGGAGTGTCCACTTCCGCCACTCGACTGATAGCTCCATCAGTCGACTGATGGTAAGATCAGTCGACTGATGTGGGAGCCGTTGGATGGAATCCAATGTGGAAGAAGTCATTATTAGGCAACGGCTACGAGATCAGTCGACTGATCGGGGCATCAGTCGACTGGTCCTGTGTCAACGGGAAGAAACCCTCTTCTTCTATAAAAAGAAGGGGTGAGGGCATTTGGGAGCCTAATGCTTCAACTCATAACATCTCTCAAAGTGCTCTAAAGATCTTCCACTCTTCTACTTGTGCTAATCTTCATTCTATTGTAAGAAGAGTGGATTCTTGTGTAAAGAGGTTGCCTCCACCTAGCTTGGTGCAAAGGAGAGAATAGTGAAAGCTTGAGGCATAATTCACCTTGGACGAATCGAACCGTGGATTAGCGGCGAGGTCGTGAACCATGTTACATTGTGGTGTTAACATTTGTGTTTATATTCTTCCTTTTCTTTGTCTCTAGTTGTCTATATTAGTATATTCCGCTTGAGCTAATAGTGTTTGTAGACGAGCAACGAACGAACGACTTTCACCATTTACGATAAAGGCTATTCACCCCCCTCTAGCCGGCCACCATCGACCCTACAAGTGGTATCAGAGTCAAGTCACTTGTTGAGGACTAACCGTCGCTACAAGCACTATATCAAGAGATGGCCGACTCTAACATTCATCCGCCGAAGTTCGAGGGAGAATTCGCTTGGTGGAAGAAGCGAATAGAGGTATTCTTTGAAACCGATTTCGATATTATGCGTATAATGGAAAATGGTTTTGAGATGCCTAGGGATGAAGAGGGGAGAATACTAGACAAATCAAGGTGGACTAAAAAGCAAAGAGAGGAGCACCTTGCAAATTCAAAGGCTAAGCACCATCTCCTCAACGTACTCCCCCAACAAGAAGTAAACCGGATTGGGGAATGCTCTAGTGCCAAAGAGATGTGGGAGAAGCTAGTGGAGTTTTATGAAGGCACATCCAAGGCCAAGCTAGCAAGGAGAGATGTCCTACGCTCCCAACTCAACAACATCAAACTCGATAAAAGGGAGAAGGTAATATCTCTACATGCTAGATTTAAAGAAATAATAACCGGTTTATCTAGTGTAGAGGAGAAGCTTTCAAATAGAGACATGCTCATGAAGGCAATAGATACCTTCCCTCGGTCCTCAAGATGGAGCTCAATGGTGGACTCCTTTTACATCTCCAAGAATCTTGAAGTTAGCACCTTGGAGGAATTCTTCTCAACCATGGAGCTCCACGAAACAAGGCTCGAAAGAGTAGTAGAAGAACCAAAATTTCAACCATCAAAGGGAGTGACACTATTGGCCGACAAGGGGAAGAAGAAGATGGAGACTCCCTCCTCCTCCGATGAAGCATCCTCCTCCTCCTCCATGGATAGCACGGAAGAAGCTTACATGGTAAGGAAGGTAAGACGTTCTTTAAAAAATTTTAAATTTAATAAATCTAATGATAGGAGGAGAAGATCAAGGGGGAAGGTAATTTGCTACAATTGCCAAGGAGAGAGACACATAAGGGATAATTGTCCCCTCTTAAACAAGAGCAAAGAAGAGAGGAGAAAGAAAGAAGAAAAGAAGAAGAAGGGGACCAAGAAGAAGGAAGAGGAGAAGAAGGCCAAAGAAAAGGGGAAGGCCAAGGCACTAAAGGCAAGGACATGGGATGACCCCTCTTCATCATCATCATCATCGGAAGAGGAGAATGCTTTTGTCACTAACCTTGCTTTGATGGCGTTTGATGACCTAGACACCTCCTCCTCCGAAAATGAAGAAGCAAGTTCAAGTGAGGAGAGCTCTAGTGAAGGGGGAAGCTCTTCATCATCCTCCTCATCTGAAAAAGAAGACATGGAAACTATGGTAACGAATCTCTCACCCAAGAAAATAGTTTCCATGATATCTAGCCTCACTAAAGACTTGTTTAGGGCAAAGAAAAAGAACAAATGCATGCTAGATCAAATTAAGGACTTAGAAGAAAAATTAGAAAAATCATGCTTAACTATTAATGATAATAGTTCTTCTAGTCATGATGATGCATGCTCACATAATCTTTATATGTCATTTGATGTTAATGATGCATGCATTGAGGAAAATAGTGCTTTAAGAGATAAAGTAGATCATTTAACCAAGGCCCTAGAAAAATTCACTATTGGCTCCAACACCCTTAACATGATCATAGGGAGCCAAAGGGCAAGCTTCAATAAGAAAGGCCTAGGATATAAGGAAAATAAAAATGAAAAGGCCTATAAATGTCTATTTGCTAGGGGTCAAGATAAAAAAAAAACAATAGCTAGAAAATGGATCCCTAAGGAATTTTTAGTGAACCCCATAGGAAAGAATTTGTTTTGGGTTCCTAAATCCATCCTTAAGGGTTAGGAAAACCCTAGGATAGTCAACCATAAGGATTTCACCTATATCTTATGTTTTGGTTGACTTAGGATGGTGGGACTTAATTTTAGAAATAGTGTTGGGTGATAATAATGCACCCATAAATAGTTTAAATCATGCTCAACACTTAGTGTTATTTGATACTCATGACCTATACATTTTTAGCATAGTGTTGGGTGATGATAATGTGCCCATAAATTGATAATAATATTTAAATCATGATAGTTAATGTAATCGTTACACATATTTGCAATCATGATTTATGATCTTGATATTTGACATAGTCATGGGCATTAGGGTTTAAATCATGCCTTGGGTGATACTTTACTTATTATCATAATTCATACCTAATGCATGATCACAAATTGATGAATACAATTGTTTCATGATCATAATGTGAAATTAATTCATATATGTCTTTATGATCATGTAGATTGTTAGGATGATACTTAACCTTGTATAGAATTGTATGAAATTGAAGGTTAAGTATATACAAATACCTTTAGGATACATCTCACACTCACTATAGGCTACCTTGATTGAAAACTTAGCATGAGTGAGATGATGGGATGATACAAATGATCCACTAATGCCTATGGCATTTAGATGGTCATTTAAAGTGTCAAAATAGCAATAATAGACCAATCATGGGGAAGACTTATGTTTAATTCATAGATATATTGTCCAAAGATCATGGTTGGATATTTCATATATTTTCAAAACATTTTCTTACTTTAAAATCTGTGTGTTCATGTTTTGGAAACAATCCAAAGCAAAACTATGTGTTAAAATTGATACAAACTTGATCAAAAACCTAGTTGATTTTGAAACTTTTGGATTTTTGGAAAAATCTTGGAAATACAAGTATTTTTCATGAAAACTATTTTTCACTAATAAAGGACCTTAAAAGAAATGTGTTCCCCAAATTTCTTGATTTTTCAAATTTTGTAGAATTTTTAATGCATTTCTGAATTTCACCCTGAAAATCTGAAAAACCCGAAATCAGAGTGTCAGTCGACTGGTAGTCTGAACCAGTCGACTGATAGACTGATAACATGCCCAATAACCTTCTTTTATCAGATTTTAAGGCATGTTTTGGTGATTTTTGTTCCCTAGAGTTGATGTCATGCTTGTATAAACTTTGTTTAATATTTTTGATGGTGTCAAAGGGGGAGAAATATGTATGTTTAAGTAAGGGGAGTTTCATGTATTAAGGGGGAGAGTTGATAATCATGTTTATTTACATGCTTTCTTACCTTAATATTTTTATCAAATGTTTACCTAACTTAAACAGATTGTCACACATCAAAAAGGGGGAGATTGTTAGGGCAAACCCGTGATATGGTTTTGATGTGTGTGGCAAAGGGTTTAAGTTAGGATGTTTGGATTTGATATGTGCGTTGGAGTCTTGCAGGACTTAGTAATTCACACATGGAGCATTGGCGAGTTTCACCTCTCATGACTCGGTCCTTGAGTCGGTGAAGGATGGCTTTGCGGAAGTCGTGCGCTTGGAGCATCCGAGGGACCACCGGACAAGGAGATTAGAGTGAAGCCGAAGGAAGTAGACTTCAGGGCGAGACGTGAAGGATGGCGCTGCAAAGCCGTGCGCTTGGCGCATCCGAGGGACATGTTCGGATGAAGACAACTTCAAAGGCGAGGGACTCTAAGGGATGAAAGTGAGCGAATGTAACCCGGGAAGGGGTAGTACGCTTAGGTGGAACTTGGCCAATTGGCTAAGTGTCGGATGGGATTTCCCGACATCAGTCGACTGCCATGTAATGGTAGTTGACTACTCTAAGTCGACTATGACTCGACTAGTGTTGGAGTCTGATTCATATGCCAACAGTCAACTGTCATGGATTGGCAGTCGATTGAGAGACCACCAGTCGACTGATGAAGGCATCAGTTGACTGATCGCAAGGGTTTCGGGCACAGAATGGAGTGTCCGCTTCCGGCACTCGACTAATAGCTCCATCAGTTGACTGATGGTAAGATCAGTCGACTGATGTGGGAGCCGTTGGATGGAATCCAATGTGGAAGAAGTCATTATTAGGCAACGGCTACGGGATAAGTCGACTGATCGGGGCATCAGTAGACTGGTCCTGTGTCAACGGGAAGAAACCCTCTTCTTCTATAAAAAGAAGGGGTGAGGGCATTTAGGAGCCTAATGCTTCAACTCATAACATCTCCCAAAGTGCTCTAAAGATCTTCCACTCTTCTACTTGTGCTAATCTTCATTCCATTGTAAGAAGAGTGGATTCTTGTGTAAAGAGGTTACCTCCACCTAGCTTGGTGCAAAGGAGAGAATAGTGAAAGCATGAGGCGTGATTCACCTTGGACGAATCGGACCGTGGATTAGCGGCGAGGCCGTGAACCACGTTACATTGTGGTGTTAGCGTTTGTGTTTCTATTCTTCCTTTACTTTGTCTTTAATTATCTATATTAGTATATTCCACTTGTACTAATAGTGTTTATAGACGAGCAACGAACGAACGACTTCTACCGTTTATGATAAAGGCTATTCACTCCCCTTTAGTCGGCCACCATCGACCCTACAGCCTCAACATCCGGTCAAGATGAAGAAGCAATTCCGGCTTCCACCACCCTAGGTAACTCATGCAATTTGGTTTTAAACAAAAATCATATAATTTACTTTGAGTGTAGGGAATCCGGGCACTACAAGAGTAAGTGCCCAAAAAGAGTCAAGAAGGCTCCACCCATGCCAAAAGTCAAGGAGACCAGTGCCTCAATGCAAAAGTGCAAGGAGCAAGTGATTTGCTTCAAATGTCGACAACCGGGACACTACCGGAGTCAATGCCTAAAGGGGGAGAAGAAGGGGCAAAGGGGAGCATCACAAGTAGGGGGAGCCACTAAGGCAAACCCTAAGGTATATTTTAATCCTATTTTAGTTAATAAACAAAAGCATGCTATGAATTTCAATTCACTTTCTATTTATCATGAAAAGCATGCTAGGAGCAATAAATATTTTTGTCTAGGATCTAAGAATATTCACCTTGAAAATAAGGAGAAATTTGGGACTAATGTCCCTAGAAAAACCTTACCTAGGGAATCTATCGAGAAAATAGAAGACTACCTAGGTTTTAACTTCAAGAATTCTAGACACATGCCTAGGAAGGGCAAAAATGATCATAGAAACAATGGGCCCACAAAATTAGAGAAATTAGAATTAGAGAATCAAGTCTTGAGGTCAAGACTTGAAAAACTTGAAAAGACCCTTAGGATTATGCAAAATCAAGTTAAGGGGTCAAATGGTCAAAGTCAAGAGTTTAGGACCAAGAGTCAACACCTAGGGTCTAAGAGACAAAAGTCAACCAAGGGCAAGAAGGGTTTGGGTCACAAACCTAAGCCTAAGGTGGCTTATCATAGTGTTCCATTTGATTATGGAATACAAACTAGGTCTAGGAAGACCAAGGTCAATAGGAAAGTCATCCCTAGAGTTAACCAAGGTATGTGCCTAGTGGCTAGAGTTTCAAGGAAACCTAGGGAAGCCACTAAGAATGTTACAAGGGGAGTCACCCCTAGAATCAACCATGACAAGACCCAAATGACCAAGGCTAATAAGCCTAGAAGGGTCATTAGGAAAGTATCTAGGGAGGTTATCCCTAAGGAATACCTAATTAACCCTAGGAGCTCAAATAGGTTTTGGGTTCCTAAGAGCATGATTGATTCACGCTAGATAGATTTGGGTGTGTCAACCTTAAATGGAAGGGTAGTTAACCTAACCATGGTAAAGGTGGCACTTTAGGTAATTTTCAAGGTTATGGATACCTTGGAAATAGTTTTTGATCTTTGATTCTAAAAGATTTTAGGATGTGCCAATACATTTTTTGGGGGAATTATAAAAAATCAATTGAATTGGCACAATTTAGGATTAGATGTCATAGTGTGCAATTTTGGATTTTTGGCACACTTGGGAGAAAAGTGATAATATGGCAAAATATACTTAATTATATCAAATGGCAACTAATATTGAAATTTAGGTATTGTTATACCTATACATTTTATATGTCATGCCTTATTTGCCATGTAACATGTCATGACATCATATTTATTTTTAATCATTTAAAATGTCATGATCATGCTTAGGGTTAGGTTAAATATCATGTATGCTTAAATTGTATCATATGTCATGACGTCATGATCATTGGTCATGTTTACTTATGCCATTATTTATGTCATGATCATTCATGCATTTAAATTGATTAAAATTGAGTTAAGAACTTTTGCATGACTTGGAGTCCCATTTATAAGGGAATCAAGTAGGGTTGCCTTAGAAAAATGCATGAAATCCTAGATTAGGAGAACAAAACTCACATCTCATATCACATTGACTTGTATGTGTTTTCATACACCCTAGATATATGTGAGATGCTAGGACATGAGCTAAGTTCAAGGTGCATAGTTTTTGCATTTAGATGAACTAAAACTCATCTTTAACTAAAGGTGGATCATTGGAAAAGCTTGTGTACAAGTCATGTACATTGAGCCCAAGAAATATAATCCAAAATAAGATTTTAAAAATATTTTAAAATCATTTTAGAAAACCTTTGTGAAGTCTATCTTTCGATAGCAATCATCATTGATGAAGTTGATACAAAGTATGGCCAAAATATTAAAAATTTCAATGGTTTTGAACTTTGTGTCAATTTCACTATTTTATGGGTAAAATAATTTTCAAATATTTTTCACCCATTGTATTGGTCATAAGTATTATACGTATGAAATCTCATGATTTTTCAAATTACATATAATTATTTATGAATTTTAAAATCTCATTTCTAATAACTGAATTCAGTTATCGATCATTACGCCCTTGGTGGCGATCGATGATGAATATAACAATCGGTGATCTCGATAAAGTCATTGCCAGGTGATTCGAGAAAACAAGGTCCGTATTCATTCTCAGGTCTCTAACCACTCCTAACCCTAGGATATGCTTTGGGAAGCATTATAAAGGGTGAAAATCCATTGGATGTGGATTAGGAGAGTTGTTTAGGGTTTGTATCAATTTTAAGGTGAGGAAAAGTTCAATGTTAAACTTTAGGCCTTAATTTTGATGGTTTAAAGTTCCTATTGGCTAAGGGACTTTCCAAGGACATTGTTGGTGCAATGGTCAAGGGGGAGCAAGCCTTTAGGGGGAGGTATCCATCAAGGGATGATGGATGTTATTTTTCCTCATGAGGAGGAGAAATGGGATTTTGAGATACTCAATTTGGAAATTGAGAGAGTGTATAGGATTGCCTCTTTTGAGTGATATGGTACTTATCACTAGGAAGATGGTAGGCATCCTAGGTATTTTTGGACCAAGGGGGAGATTGTAAGATCTCATTGGATATGAGACAATGACCTCTTTGGGTGAACCTTTTTGATGTATGTCAAAAAGGGGAAGAAAGGTAAGATTACCAATTTGAGAAATTGGTAAGGGAATTTGAGTTAGTGTTCTAACTCAAAGGTATGTATTTTTGTCAAACATCAAAAAGGGAGAGATTGTTGGTGCAATCGGCCCAGGTCACGATTGACCGGACTCGAGTTTGACTTGAGTGATATTTTGATGTTTGACATAGAGAGTTGATATTGATGTTTGACATTGATGTCTAATAATATTTTGGAGAGATTGTTGAAACAATCGACCCAGGTCATGATTGACCGGACTCAAGTTTGACTCGAGGGAGACTTTGATGGTTGACTAGAGTTGACCATGTGATTATTGGAAAGTCCAAGCATGGGTTTTGGCAAGGGAAAGTCCAAGTCTTGAGTACTTGGCATGGAAAGTCCAACATTGGTTGGCAAGGAAAAGTCCAAGCATGGGTCTTGGCAAGGAAAAGTCTAAGCATGGGTCTTAGCATGGAAAGTCCAACATGGGTTGGCAAGGGAAAGTCCAAGCTTGAGTCTTGGCATTCGAGAAGTCCAAGGGGTTTGATATGTTAGTAATATATGAGAGATGTCCTAAGGCAATCGCCTTATGTTTGAACCATTTATATGATAAATGAAGATTCACTATTTGAGTATACATATTTTCATGTATTTGATTAGATCTTAAACTCATTTACTGAATGTCCACGATACGATTCACAGCATGAGAGAATTTGTTATTGGATCACAACTAGTGAGTATCTCTATATGTGTAATTATGATGTATCGGAATTATCCCTAGTCGATGAATTGATGGATTTGGACAACATCAATTCTGTCGAGACTAGCACGAGGTATACTCCTTGGTGTATCCAAGCAGCTGATTCTCACTAGCTGGAGACATTGTGATGTCCGGAGTTAATCGTGGATGCTAGTTATGGTAACTAGTTCATTGGAGTGACCAGCCGTAAGACTTCATATGGTTCTCTGCATATATGGATATGTCAATGAAGTTCTTACTGTAGCTTAAGTGCGATGTTCCTTTGACTTACGGTATTCAAGTCATCTTGGTCATGAAGAGTTATGCTTTGACATCTTAAGCAAGCATCTCTGAGGAGATGTGGACCCGGGATGATTGGGCATAAGTTGAAGTGATCGAAGGTGTTTGAATAGCCTATAAAGGATTCACCACTCCTTGTGAGGAGATGTATACCCATAGTCTCTCGTCGGATTGTTACTAAAGTCTTTGGCCAAAACATTATATGTTTAAAGTAAGGTACTCTTGGATACATGTGCAGTAACTAGAATTCGTAGGACGAGGAAATGATACTTGGGCTAGGTGTGACGTAATCAACCTAGTGAGGGCTGACACTATAGACCATGTTCTGAACTAAGTGGGTATAAGATAAGTGAAAGGAATGGGGCACGATTCATTGTAGCTGCTGAAGGGTTTCAGAAATAGTTCTGGATTAACCGTTGATTTTTTCGGTTAATTGGGGATTATGATATACTACTAGGTGTCACTCATGATCGTTATATAATTAATGGTTAATTATAGATGGCCAACATAAACCGAGAACCTATTTGGTCACACGCACAACGAGCGTAATCCGAAGGATTTAAAACGAGCTTGAGAATGAGATTCTCAGACCGAGAGAAACTAGATTTGGTTGGACCAAACAAGGAGCGAGCATGAAATCGTTTCAGTCGCAATAGAAGCATGGATGGGCCATGTCTTATGAAGACATGATGGATGAACCAAATTGGTTTGGTTCTAATCCAATGGTGGAGAATAAACCAAAGGGGGTTGGTTTGTTTTAAACGAATGAACCAAAGTTGGTTCAGTTCGTTTTAACTTAAAATAGACCAAATCAATTTGGTTTATTTTAACTTAAATTAATGGAGCGGGTTAACGGGTTTTGGTTATGAACCAATAACCATTAGGAGAATTTGTTCTCTATAAAATAGGGCTCAAGGGTTTAATGAGAACCCTAATCAAAAGTCACCACCCCCTTCCCTCTTCTCCTCTTGTGGTCGGCGCCCAAACCCTAGTCGCCGCCCACCTCTTGTGCCGCCGTCCAAGTTGTTGTCGGCGTCCAAGCTTCAGCCGGCGATCCTCCGGCAACCCTCTGGTGATCTTCCTTGGCTCCGGCGACAAGGTGAGCATCTAGCTTCCTTATTTGGTCGGCGCTAATCCTCCACCAAAGCTGTCCAGTTTTCTGGACAGCTTGTTTACTTCGTGTCAGAGCGTCGTTTGGACGACATTTGGAGCTCCGACAGTGGCTACCTTGCCGGGGATTCGATGTCCGATAATCCTCATAGGTGGAGGATGAAGGATTCGTCAAACGGTGGGCGAATACCTCTCTGGAGAAGCGAGTTTTTGAGGACTCGTTTTGAATCCGAATTTTGATTCGGATTGTGATCTTCTCTCGATCACATCGTCTTCGACACGAGGCTAGTGACTCATACGAGATGAGGCTTGTGACTTTGTGAAGTCATCCCGAAGATACTCGACGTGGATACGGATAGAGGCGATTCTAGCGAGGGTCGCTCCGGTTGATGTCTTTCCCGCTACATATGATACGTCAGGTATACGTAGAATAAATTTCCTTTTATTGTAAAATTTGAAACTGTGATTATGTCTACACATGTTGTACTATGCATGAGTGTGGTGTGTGTGATGTAATAAATTAGATTTATTACTTTTTATTTATTCCGCTGCGCATATGGTTACGAAACATGTTCGAATACACACTCGCCGTGGTGCCGGAAACCCAACATGATATTAGCGGCGTAAAGTCCAAGCGGGAGTCTTGGCAGTATAAGTCCAATGGTTGTCAGCGTAAATTCCAAGCGGAGTCTTGGCAGCGTAAGTCCAATGTGCCTTGGCAGTGTAGACACCGTTAGCATGACATAGCGGATGGAAGCACCTGAAGGCTAGCGTAATGGATGAACAAGTCATGGATGACTTGGAGGGATCCGAGAGGCGTGAGGTTGATGAAGGTGGCTAGAAGGCTTAGGTCTAGGCTACGGGTGGTCTAGCAAGTATGGGGGCACCATACTTGGGTTAAACCTCATGTTTGAGGTTAAAACTTCATGTTTGAGGTGTATCAGTCGACTGGTGTCATGTGGCAGTCGACTGGCATGAGTCAACTAGGGTTTGACTGTGGGAATTGGCCCAGCAGTCGATTGCCAGAGGTGGGCATTGGATGACAGGAGGTGACCGATCTTGTGATCGGTCGACCGTGCTCGATTTTTCGCCGCGGTGAGTCTAACTAGACTGCTGGGGTTAGCAGTCGAGTGGAGGCTCTATCAGTCGACTGATGGTCATGATCAGTCGACTGATGATGGATCCGTTGGATTTTTTCAGCGTGGATCTAGCCGTTGTCTCACAACAACAGTGGCATCAGTGGACTGATGGTCCCGAGCAGTCGACTGATTGGCGCTTTCTAGCCCAGGCAGAAGCTTTAAATGGAGCTCGTGGAGGAGGATTTCACCAAGGTTCTTTGAGGCGTTTTGGGGCGAGTTACTGTTGCAATTCAGGGTCTCCAAATGCTACTCGATCAACCTAGCAAGCAAGCATTCAAAAGCTCAGTGTAAAGTTTTCTTTACTTGCATTTTAGTGTAGTTGCTTGTATTTTTATTGTATTACTGTTGTAATCTGTTGTAAGAGGTTTCTCCGCCTCCGAATTATTCCGAGAATGAGTTATTATTGTTTAGTGGTTGCGTGTGCATCACTAGAGCTTTTTAGAGCTCGATCCGTGGAGTAGGAATCGTTCAGTTTCGAACCACGTTAAATACTTGTGTTCGCGTGTTTGTATATTTCGTTATTGCTTAATTATTATTCCGTTGCGCGCTAACGAAGTTTGTAGATGAATGCGATCGAATTTCATCACGCAATGATCAACGCTATTCACCCCCCCCCCCCCCTCTAGCATTCCAAGGATCCCCAACACGGCATACCCGTGGTCACCACCACGAGCGTGGATTATTCCATGGCTTGACACGGTGATGCAGGGGCATCTAACAGTAAACGTGATCTAAATGCACTAAAATAGGATTTTGACTTTTTCTATTAAAGTTTGTTTATTTTTCGATCTAGATAGGGTTTTGACTTTTTTTTATTAAAGTTTGTTTATTTTTTTATTATTCGATCTGGATAGGATTTTGACTTTTTCTATTAAAGTTTGTTTATTTTTTGATCTAGATAGGGTTTTGACTTTTTCTATTAAAATTTATTTATTTTTCGATCTAGATAGGGTTTTGGCTTTTTAAAGTTTATTTATTTTTCGATCTAGATAGGATTTTGACTTTTTCTATTAAAGTTTATTTATTTCTTTATTTTTTTATTTTTTATTTTCTTGCTTGTTAAGAAATTTCTATTAAAGTTAATTTATTTTATTTTATTTTAAAAAAACTCTCTCTTTCTCTAAGCCTATTTAAATTAGACTCATGTAAGGTATTCAATTTTGATTAATAATATTTTTTCATTTAAACTAAGAGGGATCTCTCTTTTGTTGGCAAATTCTCCCTCTCCTTCGATTCTCTCTGCCCCCTCTATTCTAACCTCACGTATGGAAAATTTTTAACTCCACTCCGCTGCTCAGCCTGTGTCAAATCCTTATTCTAACTTAAATATCAGAGGGGATTAGTCGAGGTACATTTTGGATCCCTTTTCGGCGCGTTACATTGGCAAGTTGCTGCAAAAATTCTTCCTCAATCCAAGAGTGACGTGTGCAATCCTTGTTTGCGAAGACCTTGTTTCGAATTCTCAACGAGAACAAGGAGGAATAGATGATGGCGATGTATTTGCAAAAAAAATGAAGAATTAGAGGCCCTATGTGATTAGATGCGCCGAAACTAAAATACCATTTACCTAACATGAGAAAACTGTCGAGCATACGAGAGACAAAAGAGTTATTGATCGAAAATGTCTATTTTATTATTTTTAAACATCAATGGAGGTAAGAGATATGTTTTGTTCATCTTTAAGAATTCAGTTGAGACCCTTGAAATTCAAAGAGGTTGGAGTGCTCCGATAGGCTTTGGCAATGGCTTTGGTAGGAGAAGCAACCTCGAAGGGGAGAGCATCCACCTAGGAGCAACATCTAGCATTAGGATTAAATAATTTTTAATTTTTTTATATTCTATGTTTTTAGTAGTTAACTATTTCATTAAATAGGGAATCTAGATTATTTTTTTTAGTTCGTATATAAAAGGATTAAAACACTAAGAATTTGTATTCCAAGTGATAAATCGTCAAGTACTTTGTTTTTTAAGTTTCTCTTTTTGGTTTTTGTTTTTTCGCCAATTACTGGGATTTTTTTGGTCTACAAAAAACACATTGAAAGGACATTTTGATTGTTTTCTTGGATTCTAAGGCTGCATCAAAAATTCTATTTCATATTACAACCCTCTTATAACATTTTTTTATGTTGAAATTGTTTTTATTTGTTTCAAAATCTTCATTTCAAACTTCTATTTAGTAAACTGTTGTTATTTATATCTTATTTGGTATTCAGATTCAAATAAGACTTCATCAATTTGTCTGCACTCATAAATTGAAAAATATAGTTCAAAAACACCATATAAAGTGCAGCATTTAATTCTAATATTTAAAAGTCACCTCAGGATTCCATTTCATATTATCACTTTCTTGTAAATAGTTATGTTAGACCTAAATAGCTTTTGATTTGAATTCTAACACAACCTGATTTCAGCTAGAAATAAATTTAATCATTATTGGAGCATCAAGTGGTAACATAAGTTGATCCAAGGCTGTTGATCCAAGCCTTTCGGAAACATATAGTTGATCCAAACAGAAAATGTTATTAGTTTCACACTGCTAACATAAGTTGAGAATGTCTCAGGAGTACAGGGAATAATCAAGCATAAATGTACACAATAATGAAAGAAACAACAAAATAAATTTGCAGTGATACTTTGAATTGAGGCACAAGGCTGCAAACAAGATTAACCATAAAAAGATCTTCACTCACACACAAGGAAGCGAGAAGCAACACACATGATATTGCACAGTTGAGCGACTAGAGATGCACATAATCACAAAACCACTTGGTTACAAATGTCGAGTTTACTTGGTTGTTTCAACTACTTGCTCAACGATAGAATAAAGCTTGTGATCAACTGCTCCAGCTCTCATGTTCTGTTTTGTCATCACATTAAAGAAATGCAGCGAGTTACAAGATAGCGTCTAGTAGGATACGCAAATATTGATTTTGATACTATAAACCATGAGTAAGTAGAGAATACAATAAAATCAGAAACAAAGAATGCAGTGAAAACAGCAACAATTGTACCACTTTGAAAAAAAAAATGACGACCTATATGTGGCCATTTCATTTGTTATTGAAGATTGAGGATCGTTCAGACCGAATACCAGGTTATCCTGATGTTTCTCCAGTTTATGAAATCAGGACTGGGTCAGAGGAAACATGAAACCAGATGCAGAAGCAGATGCACTTGAATCCTTAGAGAAGTTCCAATTCAATCAAATTTTGGACCAGCTCAACCAGAAAAATCACCAAACCAACAAGACTACTGATTCACCCTTTGGTTTATTCAAAAAAATACAGGTTTTCTCAACACTAGCAGAAGATTAAACGATTGGCTAGATAGATACTATGGTCACTACAAAGAGGGATTTCTTATTCACCCTACGTTCAAAGCAAAAGTTATAATTTTGGCTTTTGGTTGTGTCTAGAGCAAAAGCTACAACTTATTAGTATTCCGCTGAATAAAGTGTCAGGTGCAGTAAAAATTTATTGTATACAACAATAACAACCAAATTTTATCGGCTATAAGGATCCTTCAACGTCATTAGGTTCTATCCTCTACCATATCATCATTTAGATTTAAATATATATTCTTTTATTTTATTCTATTAATCAAGTCTTCTTTGGTCTTCCACGTTTAATGTGTTTATTTGTCATAATTTCACATTGTCTAACTAAGCATTTATTGGTCATCTAAATATATATCCATATCATTTTAAATGCATCTCTCGAAGTTTTCCCTCACTAGGCACAACCTTGACTTTCTCTATAATGTTTTCACTTTTTATCATATTCATCCTCGTATGTTCGCACATTTACTTTAATATCCTCATCTCTGTAACTCTCATCTTCTGCTCATGTACTTGAGTCATAGCCTAACATTCAATTTCATGTAATATAGTAGATCTAATCATCATTTTGTGAAGTTTCCCTTTAAATTTTAGAGATACTTTACGATTACAAATAACATCTGATGCTCTCTTTCATGTCAACCATCCTTCTTGCATTCTATACAAAACATCTTTCTCAGTCCTTCTATCCTTTTACAAAAAAAAAAAAATCCTAAATACTTAAGACTTTCAAGTACAAGTATCTTGTCATTTGCTATCTTAACAATTGCAAATAATGATCCTAAATTTGTTGTGTGCATTACAATAAATTGTACAAGTTACAATGCATATATATAGATTACATATCTAAAGAAGGCTTGTAGATCAATTCATGAGATTATCCATAAACAAGACCAATTCTTAGTTCTTGTCTATAATTAGTTGTGTTCACGAGATTCTATTCGTTAACACAAAGTACCACGGATATGATGGTACAAGCTAGAGTGACATGCATTTCTTAGTCTAGAAATAGAGCCTTTATTGCCAAATTCCTTCAAAGAAATGACAAAATATTTGCTATTTGTCATTGTTGTGTCATGCCAATGAGCTAGAAAATTCAAGGTTTGTTATAGTTACTATTATTGTCCAGAAGATGACAAATCATACAAATAAAGGCTGATTGAAAACCACACAAAAAAAAACAGGTGCTGTGACACTTTAAAACTGAATCAGCAAATATACTCTTATCGTGGCTACCTAATAACCATGAATCTTAATACAACAACAATTTTTATCATAATATTCTGTATAACAATAGGACGAGGTCCCTGAGTTTAAAACATGCTTTTAGAGATAAAAGACAAAAATGTCTACTACATTTCTTAATTGAATCATTCCACCAAGCTTATAGTGTTGGAATAATTTATATATTATATGCACCATTAATCGAGATATATAATATTAGAATATTTATGAATTATGTGCAGCATTAATTGAGTTATATAATATTAAAATATTTATGAATTATATGCAGCATTAATCGAAATATATCTTCCACCATTTATGTATTTGATTTTCTTAAAGAAATGAAAAATATAATTTGGATCTTCTACACCTTACCAAATCAAATATGATTTGTGTAATTTTAATGAAATATTACACATGGGGACTCAAAATACCACATCTCATTATATATACATTTTCATCAAATGTGTAACATATGGCCACATATGTGAGGGGTTACAAATGGCTCATCAAAGAATTAGTCACGGTTTCAAATTTAATTAAAAAAATCATCCAATTATTAACCATATTTTGAAAAGGCTAATTAATTCTCAAAATCTTTCATTCTCCCACTTGATCAATCAATTTGATTAAAACTTTATTTAAGAAACAATCACATGAATTATGGCAATAGATCCTTTTAAAATGAAATTTATCTTCCATGTTTTACAATTATCTTATTTCTTAATGTCACTTTAAATATAGTAACCAACTTAATGAATAAAACTTATGTTTATTCCAGATCCAACTTAAGAGATTTTTCTCAAATGACTAAATGTATTCTTTGAATGTGTAAACTATCAAAATTGAATAAGAGTTTCAATAATACAACAATTGTACGTACACTCAATTACATTATGGACCTAAGTCCCATTTGAACCACATGATCCTTAAAGCCTTTTGGATGCATCCCTTTAGTTAAAGGATCAGCTATCAACAATTGAATGTTATCGTGTTCAATGACCACTTTTCCTTTCTTTATTCATTCCCTTATGGCTAAATAGTTAATGTCAATATGTTTATTTCGACTATCACTCTTATTATTTTTAGCTATAAACACAACAACTGAATTGTCACAAACATTCTCAATGATCTAGAAATAGAATCCACAATTCTAACCCACACATGAAACTCTTTAACCATACACCATGTGAAGCAACCTCAAAACACGAAACAAACTCGGCTTTCATGGTGGAAGTAGCAACTATTGTTTGCTTTCCACTCCTCCAAGATACAGCTCCACTAATAAACACGTAATGTGATGTTGATTTACGTGAATCAATACATCCAATAAAATCTAAATTTGAATATCTAATGATCTCCAAATTACTAGTTCATTTGTACATAAACATGTAATCGTTAGTCCCTTGAAGGTATTTTATCACTTTCTTCTAGTGGTCAATACCTGGAGTACTCTAATATCTTCCCAATATTCCCACAGCAAATGCAATGTCAATTCTTGTACAAATTTGAGCATATATAAGGCTTCTAACAGCTAAAGCACAAGGAATGTTTTTCATTTGTTTCCTTTCGAATTCATTCTTTGGGCATTGATCCAAATTGAATTTGTCACCCTTTATAATAGGTGTTATACTTGGTGAACAATTATTCATTCGAAATCTCTCCAAAACCTTATTGATATAGGCCTCTTGTGACAAACCCAAATATGGATCTTTATGCCTATAACATAAGATGTCTCACCTATGTCATTCATATCAAAGTGTTTCAAGAGAAATTGTTTCACCTCGTACAACAATCCTTTATCATTGGTTGCAAGTAAAATATCATCCACATATAACACAAGGAAATATGTTTTGCTGCCACTAACCTTCTAGCATATACATTGATCCATGATATTCTCTACAAACCCAAATAAAGAAAAAACATTATGTATTGTTAGATACCATTGATGAGAAGTTTGTTTCAGTCCATATATGGATTTATTTAGCTTGCAAACCAAATGCTCACCATTTTTAGAGGAAAATCCTTCCGATTGTTTCATATAAACCATCTCCTCTAAATCACCATTCAGAAATATTATTTTCACATCCATTTGATATAATTCCAAATCAAAATGAATAAATAATGCCAAAATCACACAAAAAATCTTTCTTTCATACAGCAAAAAAAGACTGTATAATCAATTCTCCCTCTTTGATTGAATCCTTAGCAACAAATCTGACTTTGTACCTCTCAATGATTCTTAATGAACTTTTCTTTATCTTATAGACTCATTTACATTTAATGCCTTTTACACCATTGACAACTCAACAAGATCCTAGACTCCATTAGATTTCATAGAATACCTCATCTTTCATGACATCATACTAAGTCAGACTCCTTAGCACACATATCTTGTAAAAATATTTCAAGATCATTTTCAGCTCCAATATTGTAATCAAACTCTTGTAGATGCACAATATAGTCATTAGGTATCACTGGTTTCTTTATTCTAGTAGATCTTCTCAATATTGAATCAATATTTTCTTGTAAAATAGGATTTTATTATTCGACTGAATTTTTCACAGACTAGTATTTGTTGAACATCTAGATCTACTGGATCGTGATCAACCTATGAAATTTCAATAATTGATGGTTTAACATGTATTTGAACAGTAGGCATGTTATGCACCATACTCAATTTATCACTTGATATTGGAGACGAAATATTCAAATGATCTCTCTCAGAAACAAGGTTCCTATATCACTCCTACTAATCAAGTCATAGAAACTGTGCATTTCTTGATTCCACTATGATATGAGATGGACAATAGAATCTATACCCCTTAGACCTTTCAACATCCAATGAAATACCCACTAATAGTCCTTGAGTTTAACTTCTTTTCCGGTGGAGTATAACTCTTACTTTGGACGGGCATCCCCAAACGTGTATATGTCACAAACTCGGTTTCCGACATTTTCACAACTTAAATGATGTTTTTGAGACAGCTTTAGTTGTAACACGGTTCAATATATACACTGTCATTTTAAGAGCTCCAGTAATGTTTGATTTCTTCTTTTTGCTATATCATTCTGGTGTAGAGAATCAAGCATAGTGTATTGGGTAACAATCCCATGCTCTATAAGAAATATAGTGCATGTCTATCTTCAATGTATCTTCGATAATACTCATCATCTCTATCTAACCTCAATTTAATTTGCTTACCACATTGTTTCTCTACTTCACGCTTAAATACTTTAGGCATCCAATGCTTTGCTCTTATTATGAAGCAAGTAGAGATACATACATCACGAATAATCTATAAAAATGATAAAGTATTTTTGATCATATGAATCTATGTCTGAACTACAGATATTTGTATGTATGTGTGTCATCATTTTGTAAATGAATTCGAAAAAGACCATCTGATAATGTACCATTACCAACAAGTTCAAATTTGTAAAACAAAGTAAAAATATTATCTGAAAACTTAAATGAATATCCAACTGATAATAGTTTAGATACAGAGATCAAATTTCTTAAGAAATTTGGAACATAAAAGGTCATCTCCAAATGCAATACAAAGTCACTACTCAAAGATAATATGCATATTCCTATAACTTCCACATGTGAATGCATCTTGTTTCCTAAATAGATGCAACATTCACTTGCCATTGGTTTCCTTAGGTTTACCAAAACATGCAAGGAATTTGTAACATGGATTGTAAAACTAAAATCAATCTACCATGTATTATGATTAACATCAATCATATTAGATTCATAACAAACAAATAAGATGAGATTACCTTTTCTCTCAAACTAATTTTGAAATTTCTGATAATCATTTTTCATGAGTCCTTTTCTTTTTACAGAAAAAAGACTTTGATTCTTTCCTTAAGTTGTCGCATAAATATTCTCTTGCTTCCATAGTAAGTCTATCCTCCTCTTGAATACACATGGTCATTGACCATTTATCTTTTTATGTGTTATAGGAGATCTCAAAAGGTCTATACAGATATGGGAGAGTATTCAGAATATAATGCACAAAGAAAGATTCACACATCTCAACCTCAAGTTTCTTTAGTTGTAATATCCCTCATTTGCATAATGTGCTCATGCACCCTCGAATCCTGGTAAGCTTCATAGAAAAGAATTTCATCATCAGGGTACTAGCCAATGATTTGTCTGAAGACTCAAATTGTTCATTAATAACCTTCAACAAAGCCCTAACATTGTCATGCTAATCAAGTGAACCACAATACCAACAGAGATCTTAGTCTTTATGAACATCATACAGAGGCGATTATATCGCTACCATTTTCATAAAGATTAACCTCGTTAGAAGTGTTGATATTAGTTATGGCAGGCAGTTCATCTTTCCTTATCAGATAATCAATATCTAGCTATCCCAAATGAAGGAGAATCCTCTCCCTCAACCTCGATAGTAATTATTATTCAACTCAGGAATGTCGCATTTGATATCAGAGTAACTAACAAATTGTATGGCTACAAAAAGTAAACATTCATACTTATAAATTTGAGGCTATTAACCAAATGTCATGATTACTAATGTAAAACTTGCAATATGAATCAAATGATAGAAAAATTGTTTGAGGGCTACATTTTTAATCCAAATAGATTCTTGTAACATAATGCTAAAATTGAATCAAATGACACAAAAAATGCCTGTGGGTTAAATTTTTAATTCAAATAAATTCATATAACTTAATGATAAATCTATCGAATTATATTATAATTCATGTGGGTAAATTAAGAACAATAATTTAACATTTTATCCTAATTGATCACATATATGTAATAAAAATTTGGAAAAAATTTAGTATATTACACATGATCAATTACAAATTAATGTATTAATTTAATGTGATTAGAATACTTCATATATAATTTTACATAATTAAAAACATTGTGACTCCTCTCCAACCATGAAGATCATATTTTTCACAAGATATTAAATTACAACAACAATAACAACTAAGTCTTATCCCACTAGGTGGGATTGGCTATATGGATCCTTCTACGTCATTGGACTCTATCTCCTATATCATCATCTATACTTAAATAAATTTTGTCTTGTTTTATTGTTGCTAATCAAGTCTTTTTTGATCTTCCACTTCCTCGTTTGATATGTATATTTGTCATTGTTTCACATCGCCTAACTTGAGCATTTATTGGTCATCTAAGTATATGTTCATACCACCTTAAACGTGTCTCTTGGAATTTTCATTCAATAGATGCAACTCCGAATTTCTCTCTAATGCTTACATTTCTTATTCTGTCCATTCTCATATGTCCGCACATCCACCTTAACATCCTCATCTCTGCAACTCTCATCTTTTGCTCATATGCTCAAATCGTAGCCTAACATTCAGCGTCATATAACATAGCAGATCTAACCGTCGTTTTGTAGAACTTTCCTTTCAATTTTAGAGGTACTTTATGATCACATAAAACACCCGACGCTTTCCTCCATTTCAACCATCCTGCTTGTATTCTATGTAAGATATCTCTCTCAATCCCTCCATTACCTTGCAAATATGATCTTAAATACTTAAAGCTTTCAATTCAGACAACTCGTCATCTCCTATCTTAACACTTGTGTCATTACGTCTAATATTGCTAAACTTAAATTCCATATATTCCATCTTTACTCTACTAAGTCTAAAACATCTCACTTTTAGTGTTTCCTGCTAAGATTCTAATTTAGCATTTACTCTTTCACGTGTCTCCTCTACCAAAATAATATCGTCTGCAAACAACATACACCACGGTACTGTATCTTAAATGTGTCAAGTGAGTTCGTCCATGATTAGTGTAAAAAGACAGGGACTTAGAGTTGATCCTTGATGTAACCTCATCTTTATTGGAAATGCTTCATTTAATCCGCCTGAAGTCTTCACTCTAGTCGTTACTTCCTCATATATATCCTTAATTAGTTTAATATATGTTACACTAACATCTCTCTTTTCTAGAATTCTCCATATAATTTCTCTTGGGACTTTATCATAAGTTTTTTCTAAGTCAATGAATATCATATATAGATCCTGCTTTTGCTCCCGATACTTTTCAATTAGTAGCTTGAGAAAATGTATAGCTTCTATTGTCGACCTTCCTGGCATGAACCCAAATTAATTTTCAAGAACCATGACCTCCTTCCTTAATCTTTTTTTCTATTACTCTTTTCCAAAGTTTTATGGTATGATTCATTAGTTTAATGCCCCTATAATTTGCACAAGTTTGTATGACTCCCTTATTCTTATATAAGGGAATTAGAGTACTTACCCTCTATTAATCAGATATATTTTTTTTCAATATCATGTTAAATACCTTGTTTCCCTAGGCACTTCCATACCTCTATCGGAATATCATCTGATCCAATGGCTTTTCCATTTTGCATTCCATTTAAAACTTGTTCTGAAATTTGAATTCTACGATAAAAATTTAAATTTTTATACTCATTTGACCTATTTAAATTACCTAAATTAAGTTGGTCATCTAAACCTTCATTAAAAAGTTGATAAAAATATCTCTTGTACCGCTCTTTTATTTCTTAATCATTTACTAGTACTATATTGCATTCATCTTTAATACATCTTATTTGATTAAGATCTTTTGACTTATTCTCTCTCACTTTAGTTATTCTATAAATGTCTCTTTCACCTTTTTTTGTATCTAATTTTCGATATAAGGGAATTAGAGTACTTACCCTCCATTAATAAGGCATATTTTTTTTTCAATATCATGTTAAATACCTTGTTTCCCTAGGCACTTCCATACCTCTATCGAAATATCATCTGGTCCAATGACTTTTCCATTTTGCATTCCATTTAAAGCTTGTTCTGAAATTTGAATTCTACAATAAAAATTTAAATTTCTATACTCATTTGACCTATTTAAATTACCTAAATTAAGTTGGTCATCTAAACCTTTATTAAAAAGTTGATGAAAATATCTCTTCTACCGCTCTTTTATTTCTTCATCATTTACTAGTATCATTTGCATTCATCTTTAATATATCTTATTTGATTAAGATCTTTTGACTTATTCTCTCTCACTTTAGCTATTTTATAAATGTCTCTTTCACCTTCTTTTGTATCTAATTTTCGATATAACCGTTCAAAAGTTTCATTCTTAGCTTCATTCACTGCTCTCTTAGTCTCTTTTTTGGCTATTGTATATTTTTTCAAGTTTTTCTCATTCTTATAAATATATAATTCCTTATAAGTTGTTCGTTTTTCCTTCACTTTCTCTTATACTTTCTCATTCCACCACCAAGATTCCTTACTTGGTAGTGCATGCCCCTTTGACTCACCGAGTACACTCTTGGCTACTATTTTCAACTTTGATATCATCTTATCCCATGTCGTATTAGGATCACCGTATATTTCATCTAATACTTGTACTCCTACATTCTCCTTAAATATGGTTTGTTTCCCATCCTTTAACTTCCACCACTTAATTCTAAGAGTCGTGTATATTTTTCTTCTATTAATACTATGTTTGAGGCGTATATCCAATACTAATAACCTATGTTGGGTAGTTAAGCTTTCTCCAGAGAAGATCTTACAATCTTTACAAATCTTTCTATCTCTCTTCCTAACCATAAGAAAGTTAATTTACGATTTATTATTTCCACTTTTGAACGTGACCAAGTGTTCTTCTCTTTACTTAAAAAACGTATTAGCTAGTATAAGATCATATTTTATTGCAAAATCCAATATAATTTTACCTTCTCCATTTCTTGTTCCAAACCCATAATCTCCATGCACCCTCTCATATTCCTCATTTTTTACTCCGACATGCCCATTTAAATCCCCTCCTATTAAAATCATTTCATTTAACGAAATATTTTGTAATACTTCATCTAGGTCGTCCCAAAACCTTAATTTGGTATCTTCATCAAATCCTACTTGAGGTGCATATACACTAATTATATTTATAGTTTCTTTCTCCACTGTTATTTTGAGAGCTATAATTCTATCCCTCTTTCTAACTACTCCTATAACTTTATCCTTTAACGAACTATCTACAATAATAGTCACTTCATTTCTTGTTTTACTCTTCCTGTATATCATAACTTAAAACCCGAGTTCTATATCATCTTTGCTTTCTCGCCTATCCATTTTGCCTCTTTTACACACAAAATAGTAATTCTTCTCCTAATCATCGTATCTACTACCACCATTGTTTTACCAGTGAGAGTTCCTCTGTTCAATGTACCAAATCTTAGAGTATTAGTTTTCTTATAATATTTAATCTTACTCAACCTATGATGTGAAAACTCTTGCTTATTTAACACTACACTCAAGTTCTCATGAAGATATAGCAGTCTTTGTAGATACATTACAGTCGGACTCTGTAATGCGAACTCTTGCATATTTATCACTACCCCCAAGTTCTGGAGATGTAACGGTCTTTACCGAGACGTTACAGTCGGATCCTGTAATGCATTCCTTCCGGGGAACAATCTAGCATCAGCACAATAGTTTGATGGATCCATTCATTGAACATTTGCCTTAATTTAATGCTGACTAACAACCTAATGCAATCATCCTCCTTTATCCGAGCTTGGGACCAGCCACGACAAAATTAATTCATCATGGGCAGAGTTCAAGACATTAAATTAGTTGTTGGAAATTATATATTAATAAAAAAATCAATAGCAACGCATTCCATTACTTGCATAAATAATTTTAATGGACTAAATAATTGATTTTTTATTATTTAAGAAATAAAAATAACATCATGAAAAATCTCTAAATCAAAATTTTAGTTAATAGATTATCAATGATGTCTTGGCATTTGATATACAAATTATATACATATATGTATGTATAAAGGACAGTCCGGAGTCTAGTGTACGAAACTTCTACCAATATGAGATCCCAAAGAAGAATCTATTATACGCAGACTTATCCTATTTTAAAAGAAATTATTTTCGTGCCTCGAACCCGTGATCTCCAAGTCACACAACTACAATTGTAGATTCGTATGTATGAATTTTTTAAATCTTTAGATTCATTTTTTTTATATTTTCTTATAAAAATTTAACCAATACACATCAAGGCAGAGGCTGAGAATGGCTCTAACACCAAATGTTAAAATAATTTATATATTATATGCACCATTAATCGAGATATATAATATCAGAATATTTATGAATTATGTGCAACATTATTGAGATATATAATATTAAAATATTTATGAATTATATGAGGCATTAATCGAGATATACCTCCCGCTATTGATGTATTTGATTTTCAACTGGTTTCATCTAATATTATAGTTATACCTAACTCAAATTTAGGTAATTTCTTTGAATATCTTGTTTCTTTCTAAACTTACTACATCAATCTCTGTGAGACACCCAACTTCTTGGGAAAGATCAGATATGTATTTGCCACTCCCTATCCAACTTAGGTAACTTGTATCAGTTTCAACAAACTTTGATAACCATGCCTTGAATATTTACTTCATCAAAATCTATGTATTAAGAATAATTCTGATGTGTTTCATGTTTTTGCAGAAAACCACAATAAAAAAAAGGCAAACATCTCAGGTGAGCAACAAGATAATAACTTCGCGAACTAGGAAACATAATAACTCAATCTATGTGGTAGATGACTTGTAACTTATGAAAATATGACATAATGAAGTAGTATTGGAGGTCTGAGACTTACAATATTAACTTCATGAATAAGTAATGAGATTCTGAATGTGCATGTGTAGCTGATTACGTCAAAGCATAGGAATGACCGGTTCTAATTTCTTCGTTGACCTGTCTACTTTGTCCACTCATTGTCCTGTAACACTCAACAATAGTATATTGCCTTTTCGATCATATATCTTGATGTTCACCTTATTTGTCTATTGTAGCTGCTGGTTTATAGTTGTAGCTGTAGTTGAACATTCCCTATAGTAGCTAGTTGATGAAACACTAGTATGTTTGGTTGATGCTCGTGTTCTGATTTTTGTAGTGACTGCTTTGCTCTAGTTATAGCCACATTTACATAAAGTTTGATAAATGCAATGCATCATGCATAGGTGAACTTTAGTTTACTCTATGTTATCATTTTTTTAAAAAAAATGTTTATCTATTCTATATGAATGCATTATTCATCTCAATCCTACTCTCTTTTTTTCTCCAGTGTGTTTCTACCTATGATATTCTTCAACAAAGTAAAAGAATGAAAAAGAGCTATGAAATGATTTGTATAAAAGAAACAATACTAAAAAAAATCCGAATGTGGAGATATACACAACAACCTCCATAGCCAAAGAACTATTTCTAGTTACCTGATATTATCTTTTGAGCCGATAAGAACATCAAACAATCCACAACAATTCAAGCATGAAACTCGACGCTCTGCCACGGGTGCCGAAGTGGGCTAGCAATATAAATCCAATTAAGTCTCACACATCAGTATGTTAACCATAATCACGGAGCATAAAAACAGGTCAACAGGGGTAAACTCACCTCAAGGGGCATACTATCAGGTGGGAGTTCGCCACTATCGTGAGGCAATTCCATTGAAACAGGAGTTTCTTCCAAAATGGGTACTGATTTCGCTCCAATCTCATGCGACAATGAGTGGATCTCCAGGGAAGTCTCCATGGTCTCTGCAGCAGCCTCAGCAGCTTCAATAGTCTCCTCTTCCAAAGGAACCGGGCCGTCGGTCGGAACCACCGACGCCACGGTCACTGCCGATGATTCCTCCAAGTCCGCCACAGATTTATCAACGTCAACTAATTCTACGCTAACAGCTTGGACCTCTGCCGACACGGGAACCAGCACCTCTTCCACCGGAGCGACTTCATTGGCTAGTGACTCCTTGCCCTCTTTCTGTTCTTCCTCATCGCTGCTACTGCTGCTGCTGCTGCTGCTTTTCTCCTTAGCAACGCGGTCAATGTCTGGTCGTTCAAGAGCGAACTAAAAAGATTGTTTTTTTTTTCCCAAAGAGAAGGCTAAAAATTGTTTGAAAAAGGGAACCAGGTAGAAATCTGGTTGCTGCAAAAGTGAGATGGAAACCTGAAGAAACGATGGTGTTATCATCAGGTGGGTGGGCGAGGCCCTGTTCTGTGAGCTCCTCCTCTGCCTTCCTCCGAGCAGCTTTCTTCTTCTTCTTAGCACCCGACGGCATGGCGGCTTTGAGATCTGGAATGAACGAGAGAAATGGAGGAATGATCACTACAAACAGCGCGTTGGTAGGGCAAAGCTTGAAGGGTAGCTTTTACTGTTGCCTATGCAGTCAGATCGCGAAAAGTCGCTTGTCAGAAAATTTTGTGGTTGACAGAAAATTTTTTATTTTTTTATTTTTTTAGAAAAATAAAAAAAAATATTTGATTGATGTTTTTAAACAAGGATTTTCTAAAAAATTGAAAAATACAAAAAAAAATATTTTTTGTTTTCATTTTATTTTCCAAAAAATAAAAAGTATTTTTCTAGAAAACTGAAAAATACAAAAAAATCGTTTTCTGTTTTCTGAAAAAGGAAAACAGAAAATGAAAAATTTTCCACGAACCAAACGCTCCCTTACTTTTACATATTTAATTGCAATTTATCAAATCGTGTTCTATGCGTTGAAAAATATCAAAATCATATAGATAAATTTTAAAATTACTTAATCATATATTTCTTTCCGGATTTACCCTCCGCTCATCCGCGTGCTCGCCCCCGTGCTCGTCCGAATCAAAATCACACTCTGAGTCGCATCATCGCAGAGTCCGAGCCACGTTACCACGAAGAAAGCAAAGAAAATCAAAATCGAAACGAACGACAGTGGCGAGTGCGACGATGAAGAAAATCTGAACGAACGACTGTACATTTTCCGATGCCAATTGTGTTTCCGATGGAGAGGACCACGGTGCATCAGTTTCCGACCATCGACTGCCGACGAATGGTGCATCTTCTTCTTCAAAAGGTAACCCTAAAATCGCTCCAAATATCCTAACCTTTCGTCCTGCGATATTTTCTCCGACGAAACTCTTTCATCCAACATTTTCTCCGACGAAACTCTTTTCTCCGACATTTTCTTTCTCCGATATTTTCTCCAGCATCACCAATTCCTTTATTCTCTGGCGAAACTCTATTCATCGTCATTTTCAATCAGTCAAACTATATTCTGCTAGAAATATCGTAACCCTCGTAATCCTCCCTTTTCCGGTAAAGCTCTTCTACCATAGGCCACCTCTCCGACCAAACTCTCCTGCCTTTCTTTCTCCGTGCAAACTTCATCCGACTGGAAATTCACATCCTTGGGCAAAATGATGAAGATGCAAGATTCCAAATTGCCATCATCTCCAAATGTTAGATTGAATATTATTTATGTTGTGATTGTCATTTTAATTAGTATAGCTTGGATATTTGAAAGTTCAGGTGTTATTTTGTTATCATGCGAGAAATGAAACAAATTGGATCATATTCTGCGAGAGAGGTCCAATTATCTATTTTGGGGCAAAAGTTACGCTGAATGAACAAGTTTGAACATTTTAAAGATTTTTTTTCACAAATTTCGACCAAGGAAAAAGGTAAGAGGCATATACATTTGCATAAAAACACATTAAAATATTAAGCACTTGTCTCTTTGTATCATTCCTTACCATACCAAAAATTCTACATCTCAGAGGATTATTGATCAATATATTTAAAAATTGAGATTCCGAAGCAAAGACATTTAGATTCTCCAATGTGGTTGTGTCCTTCACAACTAAAGATTTTGCGTTATTGCTTGGAATCCAAGATAGAGGCATACATGCTCAGATCGATTCCAATGTTGCTTCTGGTGAATTATTTGAAAGGTTTTTTGCAAGTAAAGAACTCAATCGATGAATATTGGAATATCTGCTAAGGAAGTATTATCTCCGTGTGGAGTCTGATATGGATGTTTTGTTGTTTTGTAATGATAATGTTGTGACTTGATTTGGAGGATAGAGATCAAAATAGCGACCGTTGGAAGGGGGAAGGTCATGTTGATGCAGTGAGGATAACTCATTGGTTTTGATGTATGAACCATAGTTAAAGTTAATAATTACTTGTGTTCTAATATCAGTGTTAAGTGTGCAGACTTAACAGGAAGTTCTAGTAGGTTGTGTTAATCGGATACTAGAAAAATGACTTGACAGATCAGGAGGATCGGCCACCAGACATGAAGTCCAGATGGGTCATGTGGACCAGACATTTGGCATGAAGATCGGTTGGGTCAAGAGAACGGACAATCAGTAAAAAGTCCAGTTGGGTCAGGAAGACTAGACAGCTGGTGGAAGTCCTTGTGGGTCAGATCGTTTGTCAAGAGTGGTAAGTCCGGTAGATAAGCCTCAAGTGAAGAGGTGAGGCCAAGTCCTTTGTAGGGGGACAAAGCTATGTGTCGATCCGACGGAAAGTCCGCGTGGGACTTAGCAGTCGAGATCGAGAAGTATTACTACTGTTATCATATTTGATTTTATCTATTTGTGCTAATCTCGATTTGCAGGGATCAGTCAACTGAATAGATTTCAAGCACCTGAAGACCAGTCGACTGGATACACACTTGACAGGATTAGCTGGTGTTCGATCAAAGATATGGTACCGTAGTTGGAAAGTGTTTCAGTCGACTAGGGAGTTTCAGCCGACTGAAGTGGTAAACTTCCCGATGTGGAGCCGGGTGACATGGAGTCGACTAGGGCATTTTCAGTCGACTGGAAGACCAGAAGTTCCATATCGACGAGCTGATGTGGAGTCGACTGGAGGTCATTCCAGTCAACTGGAAAAGATTTATAAAACAAGTGTTCGACCATATCCGAGAAGAACACTGCTACGAAGTCGAAGTGCTGTCGAAATTCATTCTCGTCCACAAAAGCTTCGACTCCTCACAAATGTGCTTTTTCCGACACCTCGTGTCTACATCAAAACCTTTATTGTGTCAGTATAAAGTAGCTTGTAATTTCCTATATTATTTTTCGCTTGTGTACTTAACTTCAAAGATAGGATAGTGTATTATCTATCTCATACCTTTGTAAAAAACGAATCCCTCCAAAGTCGAAAGTTCTCGAATCGAAGAGTGTATAGTGATTGCCCATCGAGGTAGCTCTTGGAAGAGCTACGGGCCTTGGAGTAGCAACCCAGTTAGGATTGTGAACCAAGTAAAAGAAATTATTCCCCATTTTATTTTATTTTATTACCATACTCTTAATTAATTTTAAAATATAAATATAAGTTTTTTAAAGAAAATTGTATTCTCCGAGATTCACTCCCCTCTCTCAGAGTATCGTGATCCTACAATTAGTATCAAAACGAGGGCGCTTCGAATTTAGTGCAACCACCATCGAGAGCATTAGGATAATTTTCTTTATTTTTCTAGTATTAGATTAATTTTTAATATTTATTCTAGCATTAGATTAATTTTTAATATTTTTTAGCATTAGATTAATTTTTAATATTTGTTCTATATTAGAATAATTAAATTAATTTTTTATATTTTAGATTAATTAAATTAATTTTCTGTATTTTTTATTAATTAAATTAATTTTCTACCTTTTTAGATTAATTAAATTAATTTTCTACAATCAGGAATAATTAAATTAATTTTTTACATTTTAGATTAATTAAATTAATTTTCTATATTTTAGAATAATTAAATTAATTTTCTTCATTTTAAAATAGTTAAATTAATTTTCTGCATTTTAGATTAATTAAATAAATTTTCTACATTTTAGATTAATTAAATTAATTTTATGCATCTTAGAATAATTTAATTAATTTTCTATATTAAATTAATTTTTAATTAATTTCTACACTTAGCTTAATTTTTATTTAGAATAATTTTTACTTTTAACTTAGAATAAATTCTCCATTAATTTGTTCACATAGTATGCTTAGGGATTAAGGCAAAATATATCTAATCATATCAAATGACAATTAATACTAAAATTTAGGTATTACTATACCTATATATTTTATATGTCATGCTTTTTTGTCATATAACATGTCATGACATCATGCTTATTTTTAATCATTCTATATGTCATGAGTATGCTTAGGGATTAAAGATAAATGTCATGTGTTTTTAGATTTCATATTATGCCATGACATCATGATCATTGGTCATGCTTAATTATTGTCATTATTATGCCATGATCATTTCATGCATTTAATTGATTAAAATTGATATAAGGACTATGGCATGACTTGGAGTCCCATTTATAAGGGAATCAAGTAAAGTTGCCTTAGGAAAATGCATGAAACCCTAGATTAGGGAGAACAAAACCCACATCTTACATCACATTGACATGTATGTGTATTTATACACCCTAGATACATGTGAGATGCTAGGATATGAGTTAAGTTCAAGGTGCATAGTTGTTGCATCTAGTTGAACCCAAACTCATTTTAACTCAACATGTGGATCATTGGGAGAGCATGTGTACAAGTCATGTACATAGAGCCCAAGGAATATGATCCAAGATAAGGTTTTGAAAATATTTTAAAATCATTTTAGAAAACCTTGGTGAAGCCTATCTTTTGATAGCAATCACCATTGATGAAGTTAATACAAAATAGAACCAAAACATTGAAAATTTCAATGGTTTTGAACTTTGTGCCAATTTCACTATTTTATGGGTAAAATAATTTTCAAACATTTTTCACCCATTGTATTAGTCATAAGTATTATACATATCAAATTTCGTGATTTTTCGATATACGTATAATTAGTTATGATTTTTCAAAACTCATTTCTGATAACTGAAAATCGGGATTTTGATTATCGATCGCCTACAGGTGGCGATCGGTGATGGAGGTGCCAGTCGACTGATTTCTGAATCACTCGACTGATAGCCTGATTTCGGGGTAAACAAAGTTGTTTAACCCGATTTCAGCTACGGTTATGACCCCTAATCACTCCTAACCCTAGGATATGCTTTGGGAAGCATTATAAAGGGTGAAAATCCATTGGATATGTATTAGGAGAAGTATTTAGGGTTTGTATCAATTTTAAGGTGTTGGAAAGTTCAATGTTGAATTTCTAACCTTAATTTTGATGGTTTAGAGTTCCTATTGGCTTAGGATCGCCGAGGACATCATTTGCAACGGCCGATAGGGGAGCAAGCCTTTAGGGGAGGTATCCATCTTGGGATGATGGATGTGTTTTTCTCCTTGAAAAGGAGAAGTTATTGGGAGAATATGACATCAATTGGGAAATTGATGGGACTTTTGAGAGACCCAATTTGGAAATTGGGAGAGTAAATGGGATTGCCTCTCTTGAGTGATATTGGACTTATCACTAGGAAGATGGTAGGCATCCTAAGTATTTTTGGATCAAGGGGGAGATTGTAAGATCTCATTGGGACATGAGACATTGACCTCCTTGGAGAGAAAACCTTTTTGATGTTAGTCAAAAAGGGGGAGAATGTTTGGGGGAGAACATTTGGAGAGTATTTACCAATTTGGGATAATTGGTAAGGGATTTGAGTTAGTGTTCTAACTCAATAATTTGTTTGGTTTTTGTCAAACATCAAAAAGGGGAAGATTGTTGGTGCAATCGGCCCAGGTCACGATTGACCAGGACTCGAGTTTGACTCGAGTGATGTTTTGATGTTTCGACAAAAACATATGACAATGTAATTGTCATTTGGTAAAGTTACTTGGCATGGAAAGTCCAAGTGGGACACTTGGCACATGAAAAGTCCAAGCATGGGTCTTGGCATGAAAAGTCCAACATGGGTTGGCAAGGGAAAGTCCAATCATGGGTCTTGGCAAGGTAAAGTCCAAGTCTTGAATACTTGGCATGGAAAGTCTAACATGGGTTGGCAAGGAAAGTCCAAGCATGGTCTTGGCATGGAAAGTCCAACATGGGTTGGCAAGAGAAAGTCCAAGGGGTTTGATATTGGCGGCGTAAAGTCCAAGCGGGAGTCTTGGCAGCATAAGTCCAATGGTTGGCGGCGTAAAGTCCAAGCGGAGTCTTGGTGGCGTAAGTCCAAAAGTGCCTTGGCGGTGTAGACACCGTTAGCATGACATAGCCGATGGAAGCACCTGAAGGCTAGCGCGATGAATGAACAAGTCATGGATGACTTGGAGGGATCCGAGAGGCGTGAGGCTGATGGAGGTGGCTAGAAGGCTTAGGTCTAGGCTAAGGGTGGTCTAACAAGTATGGGGGAACCATACTTGGGTTAAAACCTCATGTTTGAGGTGTGCGGTCAGTGTCATGGCGATCGGGGACCGAGTCAACTAGGGTTTATTTGCGGGTTATGGCCTAGCGATCATTGCGAGTGGTTGTCGCGATCGGTGATGGCTCAGCGATCGGCCCGATCATGTAATCGACCGGTGCTCGAAAATCGGCCACTGAGAATGGAGTCGAGACTGTGGTCGAGTGAGGACTCCATCGATCGATGGTCTGTCGGTCGGATCGATGAAGGTTTCGTTGGACTTATCCAGCGTGGATCTAGCCGTTGTCTCACGACAACAGTGGCATCAGTCGACTGATGGTCCCGATCAGTCGACTGATCGACTTTTTCCAGCACAGGTTGAAGCTATATATGGAGCTCGTGATGGAGGAAAAACTAAGGTTTCTTTGAGGCGATTTGCTGTTGCAAATCAGGGTCTCCAAGTTGATATCAAGCAACCAAGTGATCAAGCATTCAAAGAGCATTTGTAAAGTGTTTTCTTTACTTGTATTGCTTTATATTTCATTATATTGCTTGTATTCATCTTGTATTACTGTTGTATACATTGTACGAGGTTTCTCCACCTCTAGATTGTTCCGAGAAGGAGTTATATCCTCGTGTTGTGCTTGTGTTCGTGATTGTATCTTTTTGTTATTGCTTTTATTATTTCTATTCCGCTGCGCATAACAAGTTTTATAGAGACGATCGCGAACGATTTCCATCCACGCACGAGCAATGAGCTATTCACCCCCCTATAGCGGCGTCAAATCTCCAACAAGTGGTATCAGAGCCCGAGGCTCTTCAACGGATTAACAACCGAGAGCAAGACGCTAGAGGGTGAAGATGGAATTTCAAGACAAGCTTGGATGGGATATCAACACTCCACCTCCATACGACCGAGAAGATTTTTCGGCGTGGAGAGCAAGAATGGAAACATTCTTGATGATGAACATAGAGGATTGGTTCATCCTCATTGAAGGCCTTGAACCCCCTAGGGATAAGAAGGGGAATGTCCTAAAATTGAAAAAGTGGACCCAAGAGCAACGTCAAAAGCTCAAGACCGAAGTTAAGGTAACGAAACTTTTGGAAGATTTAATCCCTAATGATGTTTTGTGCAAGCTAGGGGATTACATGTATGCCAAGGAGCTATGGAGAAAATTGGCAAGATTCCATGAGGAGAGTTCATCCTCAAGTGAAAGTGAGGAATCGGAAGTTGAGATGGAGTCAACTTCCGGATCGGAGAAAGAAGAAGTAGAAGAGATGGAAGAAGCATCTACTTCTAGGCTTGAGGAGGAGAGACCATCCTCTACACCGGAGCAACCTCAAGAAGAGCCTTCAACATCCGATCAAGATGAGGAAGCTCAAAATTCAACTCCGGCACCTACCAACACCCTAGGTAACTTAAACACTTTATTTTCAAATAAAAATCATATAATGTGTTTTGAGTGTAGGGAGTATGGGCACTATAAGAGCAAGTGCCCAAAGAAGGTTAGAAAAGCTCCACCGACACCAAAGGCCAAGGATGTCGGTCCCTCAAGTCAAAAGAGCAAGGAGCATATTATATGTTTCAAGTGCAACTCAAAAGGACATTATCAGAGTCAATGTCCAAGGGGGAGCAAAAAGACTCAAGAAGAAGCATCACAAGTAGGGGGAGCTAAGGCTAACCCTAAGGTACATTTTAGTAATGCATCTTCTAATTTAAATGCTAAAAAGCATGCTAGGAACTTTAATTCTCTTGCAATTTATGAAAAGCATGCTAATAGGAATAAATATTTTTGCTTAAGAGCTAAGAGAGTCCATGTAAAAAATAGGGAGAAATTTGGGACTAATGTTCCTAAAAACAATTTACCTAAGAACAAACCTAGGTCAAATAACTCAAGATCAATTTTACCTAGGGAGACAATTAGAAAGGCGCAAGAGCACCTAGGTGTTAACCCTAAATGGACTAGGCATATGCCTAGAAAGTCTCATGCCCAAGAATTTAATCAAAAATCAATTGGGCAATTAGAATTAGAAAATCAAGCCTTGAGGTCAAGGCTTGAGAAACTAGAAAAGACCCTTAAGGTTATGCAAAATCAAATGCAAGAGTCAATTAGTCAAACTTCTAGGTCCAAAAGTCAAAGTCAACACCTAGGACCTAATAGTCAAAAGTCAACCAAGGGCAAGCAAGGTTTGGGTCACAAACCTAAGCCTAAGGTAGCTTACCATAGTGTTCAATTTGATTATGGAACACTAACTAGGTCTAGGAAGACCAAGGTCAATAGGGAAGTCTTCCCTAGAGTTGACCAAGGTTTGTGCCTAGTGGCTAAGGTTTCTAGGAAACCTAGGGTGGCCACTAAAAAGGTTATTAGGGAGGCAATCCTTAAGATTAACCATGACAAGACCACAATGACCAAGGCTAATAAGCCTAGAAGGGTTCTTAGGAAGGTATCTAGGGAGGTTATCCCTAAGGAGTACTTAATTAACCCTAGGAACTCAAATCGGTTTTGGATTCCTAAGAGCGTGATTGATTCACGCTAGATGGGTTAGGGTGTGCTAACCTTAAATGGATGGGTAGTTAACTCAACCATGGAAAAGGTGGCACTTTAGGTTATTTTCAAGGTTATGGATACCTTAGAAATAGATTTGAATTATCATCCTAAAAGATTCTAGGATGTGCCAATATTAGTTATGAAGTTTGATAAAATGATCAAATTGACACAATTAAGGTTTAGAGTGTTAGTGTGCCATTTTGGGTTGTTGGCACACTAGGGAGATTAATGATAATATGGCAAAATATATCTAACCATATCAAATGGCAATTAATACTAAAATTTAGGTATTACTATACCTATATATTTTATATGCCATGCTTTGTTTGCCATATAACATGCCATGACATCATGCTTATTTTTAATCATTCTATATGTCATGAGTATGCTTAGGGATTAAGGATAAATGACATGTGTTTTTAGATTTCATATTATGCCATGACATCATGATCATTGGCCATGCTTAATTATTGCCATTATTATGCCATGATCATTTCATGCATTTAATTGATTAAAATTGATATAAGGACTATGACATGACTTGGAGTCCCATTTATAAGGGAATCAAGTAGAGTTACCTTAGGAAAATGCATGAAACCCTAGATTAGGGAGAACAAAACCCACATCTCACATCACATTGACATGTATGTGTATTTATACAGCCTAGATACATGTGAGATGCTAGGATATGAGTTAAGTTCAAGGTGCATAGTTGTTGCATCTAGTTGAACCCAAACTCATTTTAACTCAACATGTGGATCATTGGGAGAGCATGTGTACAAGTCATGTACATAGAGCCCAAGGAATATGATCCAAGATAAGGTTTTGAAAACATTTTAAAATCATTTTAGAAAACCTTGGTGAAGCCTATCTTTTGATAGCAATCACCATTGATGAAGTTGATACAAAGTAGGACCAAAACATTGAAAATTTCAATGGTTTTGAACTTTGTGCCAATTTCACTATTTTATGGGTAAAATAATTTTCAAACATTTTTCACCCATTGTATTAGTCATAAGTATTATACGTATCAAATTTCGTGATTTTTTGATATACGTATAATTAGTTATGATTTTTCAAAACTCATTTCACGATAATCAAAATCGGATTTTAGCTATCACGATCGCTTCGCGGTCGATCGATTCTGAATCACTGATCGATAGCTTTGATTTCGGGGTAAACAAGGTTGTTTAACCCGATTTCAGCTACAGTTATGACCCCTAATCACTCCTAACCCTAGGATATGCTTTGGGAAGCATTATAAAGGGTGAAAATCCATTGGATATGTATTAGGAGAAGTATTTAGGGTTTGTATCAATTTTAAAGTGTTGGAAAGTTCAATGTTGAATTTCTAACCTTAATTTTGATGGTTTATAGTTCCTATTGACTTAGGGACTGCCCAAGGACATTGTCGGTGCAATGGTCAAGGGGGAGCAAGCCTTTAGGGGAGGTATCCATCTTGGGATGATGGATGTGTTTTTCTCCTTGAAAAGGAGAAGTTATTGGGAGAATATGACATCAATTGGGAAATTGATGGGACTTTTGAGAGACCCAATTTGGAAATTGAGAGAGTAAATGGGATTGCCTCTCTTGAGTGATATTGGACTTATCACTAGGAAGATGGTAGGCATCCTAAGTATTTTTGGATCAAGGGGGAGATTGTAAGATCTCATTGGGACATGAGACATTGACCTCCTTGGAGAGAAAACCTTTTTGATGTTAGTCAAAAAGGGGGAGAATGTTTGGGGGAGAACATTTGGAGAGTATTTACCAATTTGGGATAATTGGTAAGGGATTTGAGTTAGTGTTCTAACTCAATAATTTGTTTGGTTTTTGTCAAACATCAAAAAGGGGGAGATTGTTGGTGCAATCGGCCCAGGTCACGATTGACCAGGACTCGAGTTTTACTCGAGTGATGTTTTGATGTTTCGACAAAAACATATGACAATGTAATTGTCATTTGGAAAAGTCCAAGTCTTGAGTACTTGACATGGAAAGTCCAAGTGGGACACTTGGCACATGAAAAGTCTAAGCATGGGTCTTGGCATGAAAAGTCCAACATGGGTTGGCAAGGGAAAGTCCAATCATGGGTCTTGGCAAGGTAAAGTCCAAGTCTTGAGTACTTGGCATGGAAAGTCCAACATGGGTTGGCAAGGAAAGTCCAAGCATGGTCTTGGCATGGAAAGTCCAACATGGGTTGGCAAGAGAAAGTCCAAGGGGTTTGATATTGGCGGCGTAAAGTCCAAGCGGGAGTCTTGGCAGCATAAGTCCAATGGTTGGCGGCGTAAAGTCCAAGCGGAGTCTTGGCGGCGTAAGTCCAAAAGTGCCTTGGCGGTGTAGACACCGTTAGCATGACATAGCCGATGGAAGCACCTGAAGACTAGCGCGATGGATGAACAAGTCATGGATGACTTGGAGGGATCCGAGAGGCGTGAGGCTGATGGAGGTGGCTAGAAGGCTTAGGTCTAGGCTAAGGGTGGTCTAACAAGTATGAGGGAATCATACTTGGGTTAAAACCTCATGTTTGAGGTGTGCGGTCGACCGTGCCATGTGGACGACCGACCGAGTCAACTAGGGTTTCGATGCGGTTATGGCCTCAGCTCACGCCGTGGTGCGGCCGATCGATGGAGCTCAGCGATCTGATCGATCGTAATCGACCGACTGGTGCTCGAGAAATCGGCCACAGAATGGAGTCGAGACTCGACTGGTCGAGTGAGGACTCCATCAGTCGACTGATGGTCACAATCAGTCGACTGATGAAGGTTTCGTTGGACTTATCCAGCGTGGATCTAGACGTTGTCTCACGACAACAGTGGCATCAGTCGACTGATGGTCCCGATCAGTCGACTGATCGACTTTTTCCAGCACAGGTTGAAGCTATATATGGAGCTCGTGATGGAGGAAAAACTAAGGTTTCTTTGAGGTGATTGGGGCGATTTGCTGTTACAAATCAGGGTCTCCAAGTTGATATCAAGCAACCAAGTGATCAAGCATTCAATGAGCATTTATAAAGTATTTTCTTTACTTGTATTGCTTTGTATTTCATTATATTGCTTGTATTCATCTTGTATTACTGTTATATACATTGTACGAGGTTTCTCCACCTCTGGATTGTTCCGAGAAGGAGTTATATCCTCGTGTTGTGCTTGTGTTCGTGATTGTATCTTTTTGTTATTGCTTTTATTATTTCTATTCCGCTGCGCATAACAAGTTTTGTAGAGACGATCGCGAACGATTTCCATCCACGCACGAGTAATGAGCTATTCACCCCCCTCTAGCGGCGTCAAATCTCCAACAAGTGGTATCAGAGCCCGGGGCTCTTCAACGGATTAACAACCGGGAGCAAGACGCTAGAGGGTGAAGATGAAATTTCAAGACCAGCTTGGATGAGATATCAACACTCCACCTCCATACGACCGAGAAGATTTTTCGGCGTGGAGAGCAAGAATGGAAACATTCTTGATGATGAACATAGAGGATTGGTTCATCCTCATTGAAGGCCTTGAACCCCCTAGGGATAAGAAGGGGAATGTCCTAAAATTGAAAAAGTGGACCCAAGAGCAACGTCAAAAGCTCAAGACCGAAGTTAAGGTAACGAAACTTTTGGAAGATTTAATCCCTAATGATGTTTTGTGCAAGCTAGGGGATTACATGTATGCCAAGGAGCTATGGAGAAAATTGGCAAGATTCCATGAGGAGAGTTCATCCTCAAGTGAAAGTGAGGAATCGGAATTTGAGATAGAGTCAACTTTCGGATCGGAGAAAGAAGAAGTAGAAGAGATGGAAGAAGCATCTACTTCTAGGATTGGGGAGGAGAGACCATCCTCTACACCGGAGCAACCTCAAGAAGAGCCTTCAACATCCGATCAAGATTGAGGAAGCTCAAAATTCAACTCCGGCACCTACCAACACCCTAGGTAACTTAAACACTTTATTTTCAAATAAAAATCATATAATGTGTTTTGAGTGTAGGGAGTATGGGCACTACAAGAGCAAGTGCCCAAAGAAGGTTAGAAAAGCTCCACCGACACCAAAGGCCAAGGATGCCGGTCCCTCAAGTCAAAAGAGCAAGGAGCATATTATATGTTTCAAGTGCAACTCAAAGGGACATTATCGGAGTCAATATCCAAGGGGGAGCAAAAAGACTCAAGAAGAAGCATCACAAGTAGGGGGAGCTAAGGCTAACCCTAAGGTACATTTTAGTAATGCATCTTCTAATTTAAATGCTAAAAAGCATGCTAGGAACTTTAATTCTCTTGCAATTTATGAAAAGTATGCTAATAGGAATAAATATTTTTGCTTAGGAGCTAAGAGAGTCCATGTAGAAAATAGGGAGAAATTTGGGACTAATGTCCCTAAAAACAATTTACCTAAGAACAAACCTAGGTCAAATAACTCAAGATCAATTTTACCTAGGGAGACAATTAGAAAGGTGCAAGAGCACCTAGGTGTTAACCCTAAATGGACTAGGCATATGCCTAGAAAGTCCCATGCCCAAGAATTTAATCAAAAATCAATTGGGCAATTAGAATTAGAAAATCAAGCCTTGAGGTCAAGGCTTGAGAAACTAGAAAAGACCCTTAAGGTTATGCAAAATCAAATGCAAGGGTCAATTAGTCAAACTTCTAGGTCCAAAAGCCAAAGTCAACACCTAGGACCTAAGAGTCAAAAGTCAACCAAGGGCAAGCAAGGTTTGGGTCACAAACCTAAGCCTAAGGTAGCTTACCATAGTGTTCCATTTGATTATGGAACACTAACTAGGTCTAGGAAGACCAAGGTCAATAGGGAAGTCTTCCCTAGAGTTGACCAAGGTTTGTGCCTAGTGGCTAAGGTTTCTAGGAAACCTAGGGTGGCCACTAAAAAGGTTATTAGGGAGGCAATCCCTAAGGTTAACCATGACAAGACCACAATGACCAAGGCTAATAAGCCTATAAGGGTTCTTAGGAAGGTATCTAGGGAGGTTATCCCTAAGGAATACTTAATTAACCCTAGGAACTCAAATCGGTTTTGGATTCCTAAGAGCGTGATTGATTCACGCTAGATGGGTTAGGGTGTGCCAACCTTAAATGGATGGGTAGTTAACTCAACCATGGCAAAGGTGGCACTTTAGGTTATTTTCAAGGTTATGGATACCTTGGAAATAGATTTGAATTATCATCCTAAAAGATTCTAGGATGTGCCAATATTAGTTATGAAGTTTGATAAAATGATCAAATTGGCACAATTAAGGTTTAGAGTGTTAGTGTGCCATTTTGGGTTGTTGGCACACTAGGGAGATTAATGATAATATGGCAAAATATATCTAACCATATCAAATGACAATTAATACTAAAATTTAGGTATTACTTTACCTATATATTTTATATGCCATGCTTTGTTTGCCATATAACATGCCATGACATCATGCTTATTTTTAATCATTCTATATGTCATGAGTATGCTTAGGGATTAAGGATAAATGTCATGTGTTTTTAGATTTCATATTATGCCATGACATCATGATCATTGGCCATGCTTAATTATTGCCATTATTATGCCATGATCATTTCATGCATTTAATTGATTAAAATTGATATAAAGACTATGACATGACTTGGAGTCCCATTTATAAGGGAATCAAGTAGAGTTGCCTTAGGAAAATGTATGAAACCCTAGATTAGGGAGAACAAAACCCACATCTCACATCACATTGACATGTATGTGTATTTATACACCCTAGATACATGTGAGATGCTAGGATATGAGTTAAGTTCAAGGTGCATAGTTGTTGCATCTAGTTGAACCCAAACTCATTTTAACTCAACATGTGGATCATTGGGAGAGCATGTGTACAAGTCATGTACATAGAGCCCAAGGAATATGATCCAAGATAAGGTTTTGAAAATATTTTAAAATCATTTTAGAAAACCTTGGTGAAGCCTATCTTTTGATAGCAATCACCATTGATGAAGTTGATACAAAGTAGGACCAAAACATTGAAAATTTCAATGGTTTTGAACTTTGTGCCAATTTCACTATTTTATGGGTAAAATAATTTTCAAACATTTTTCATCCATTGTATTAGTCATAAGTATTATAATGATCAAATTTCGTGATTTTTCGATATACGATAATTAGTTATTGATTTTTCAAAACTCATTTCGATAATCAAAATCGAGATTTTGATTATCGATCGCCTACGGGTGGCGGTCGATCGATGGAGGTGCCAATGATCGATTTCTGAATCACTCATTGATAGCTGTTCGGGGTAAACAAGGTTGTTTAACCCGATTTCAGCTACAGTTATGACCCCTAATCACTCCTAACCCTAGGATATGCTTTGGGAAGCATTATAAAGGGTGAAAATCCATTGGATATGTATTAGGAGAAGTATTTAGGGTTTGTATCAATTTTAAAGTGTTGGAAAGTTCAATGTTGAATTTCTAACCTTAATTTTGATGGTTTAGAGTTCCTATTGGCTTAGGGACTGCCCAAGGACATTGTCGGTGCAATGGTCAAGGGGGAGCAAGCCTTTAGGGGAGGTATCCATCTTGGGATGATGGATGTGTTTTTCTCCTTGAAAAGGAGAAGTTATTGGGAGAATATGACATCAATTGGGAAATTGATGGGACTTTTGAGAGACCCAATTTGGAAATTGGGAGAGTAAATGGGATTGCCTCTCTTGAGTGATATTGGACTTATCACTAGGAAGATGGTAGGCATCCTAAGTATTTTTGGATAAAGGGGGAGATTGTATGATCTCATTGGGACATGAGACATTGACCTCCTTGGAGAGAAAACCTTTTTGATGTTAGTCAAAAAGGGGGAGAATGTTTGGGGGAGAACATTTGGAGAGTATTTACCAATTTGGGATAATTGGTAAGGGATTTGAGTTAGTGTTCTAACTCAATAATTTGTTTGGTTTTTGTCAAACATCAAAAAGGGGGAGATTGTTGGTGCAATCGCCCCAGGTCACGATTGACCAGGACTCGAGTTTGACTCGAGTGATGTCTTGATGTTTCGACAAAAACATATGACAATGTAATTGTCATTTGGTAAAGTCCAAGTCTTGAGTACTTGGCATGGAAAGTCCAAGTGGGACACTTGACACATGAAAAGTCCAAGCATGGGTCTTGGCATGAAAAGTCCAACATGGGTTGGCAAGGAAAAGTCCAATCATGGGTCTTGGCAAGGTAAAGTCCAAGTCTTGAGTACTTGGCATGGAAAGTCCAACATGGGTTGGCAAGGAAAGTCCAAGCATGGTCTTGGCATGGAAAGTCCAACATGGGTTGGCAAGAGAAAGTCCAAGGGGTTTGATATTGGCGGCGTAAAGTCCAAGCGGGAGTCTTGGCAGCATAAGTCCAATGGTTGGCGGCGTAAAGTCCAAGCGGAGTCTTGGCGGCGTAAGTCCAAAAGTGCCTTGGCGGTGTAGACACCGTTAGCATGACATAGCCGATGGAAGCACCTGAAGGCTAGCGCGATGGATGAACAAATCATGGATGACTTGGAGGGATCCGAGAGGCGTGAGGCTGATGGAGGTGGCTAGAAGGCTTAGGTCTATGCTAAGGGTAGTCTAACAAGTATGGGGGAACCATACTTGGGTTAAAACCTCATGTTTGAGGTGTGCGGATCGGCCCAGTGCCATGTGGCGGCATCGGACCGAGTCAACTAGGGTTTATTGCGGGTTATGGCCTAGCGATCATTGCGAGGGTTGTCGATCGATGAGCTCAGCGATCGACGTCGTAATCGATCTGGTGCTCGAAAATCGGCCCCAGAATGGAGACGAGACTCGGCCGGTCGATGAGGACTCCATCGATCGTGATGGTCTGTCGATCGACTAATGAAGGTTCCGTTGGACTTATCCAGCGTGGATCTAGCCATTGTCTCACGACAACAGTGGCATCAGTCGACTGATGGTCCCGATCAGTCAACTGATCGACTTTTTCCAGCACAGGTTGAAGCTATATATGGAGCTCGTGATAGAGGAAAAACTAAGGTTTCTTTGAGGCGATTTGGGGCGATTTGCTGTTGCAAATCAGGGTCTCCAAGTTGATATCAAGCAACCAAGTGATCAAGCATTCAAAGAGCATTTGTAAAGTGTTTTCTTTACTTGTATTGCTTTATATTTCATTATATTGCTTGTATTCATCTTGTATTACTGTTGTATACATTGTACGAGGTTTCTCCACCTTCGGATTGTTCCGAGAAGGAGTTATTACATAGTGGTGTGCTTGTGGCATCGCTAGGGCTCGTTTGAGCCCGATCCGTGGAGTAGGAACCGTGTGGTTCCGAACCACGTTACATACTCGTGTTCGTGTGTAATTGTCTATTTCGTTATTGTATTATTTCTATTTTCGCTGCGCACTAACGAAATTGTAGACACGAATGAGATCGAATTCCATTGACACTATTCACCCCCCCTCTAGCCGTTCCAATATTCCTAACACCGAGGTGGTGAGTATAAACTCAGGGGTAATATATAGAAAGTGCATGAACAACATATAAGGATAGATCTACAAGTATACATGTGAAGATCTACAGGTATACAGCATGAGTCCAATAGACATACAGTCCTATCCGATTCTAATAACAAGTAACTACAGTAAAGTCATACTCAATGTATATACTAAACTGATCAACTGAACATAAAGTAATTTACCAACGTACTTGACGGTCTGCAACACCATAAGCTATATCATCCTGACAGATATACAGTAACATAACCCATATAATGTACCAGGTCAATCCCATACCTGACCAATACTCCGACATATGAACAGTATATGATCACCTGTATAATAACTCGGTCCGTACCACACAAAGACATGATGCTAATCAAATGCATATAACAGTCTGAACCAACATATGTATCATGCTCAATACACAGCAGTATATAATATGCAAATGACATGTAACATGATGAACAAACATATGCAGCAATCAAATGCAGCATCTCACAGGCATATGTAAAACATATATCAAATACATGCATACATATATATCAGCAATGCATATGCATGGCCATGTCTGCGGACCCGTCCAACCACGACCCAGATGGCCGGTGGCACAAAGATGATGACTAGCCCGACTCCAGCTGCCACTACTCTCGAGTGACCGAGTTGGGTAGTATGAATGGGTAGCATATAAGCGTAAAAAGCTAACTACTCCCCGGGGGTCCCTGCTGCTGGTCGCTCTGTCACTACCCATGAGTAGACGAGCTCCGCACATAGGACAACTGCACGTCACAACAACCACCGTCTATAGTGGGCGAGTGCTAACACCACTCTGCCGGTGGCAGCGATCTCCATTACCACCATCCATAGTGGCCGAGCGCGGCACATCCAATGCTCTGCCCTCAACCCTGCTACCACTACCCCGAGTGACCGGGGAGGCAGGATGACTGACGACCCGTCTCAACCACAAGGGAGACCCAGTCAACAGCATGCATGCAATGTAATGATGCATAGCTCCATACATGTATCCTCGCCTCACTCCCTATCCCATGGGGAGTCCTGGTCAAATAAAAGTCAACTATGCAAGGACTACAATCACAAGACTCTCTCTATCGCACAAAGAGTCATACTCATCTGACAGTCACCCACGCTAAGACCTCTAGTCCGTAGCGATATACTATCGACTGTCCATATAACCATACACAGGCACACAATCCATAATGGATATACCATCACGCTAGGACCTCTAGTCCATGGTCACATACTGACAACCATACACTTATCTATGCACAGACAACTAGATCCACCATAGATGCACCACTATCATGGGTATGCTATAACAATCGACTCCATAATCCAATCCATCACCTAACCCTAGTGATGTAACACAGTAACCCAATATGAGGTCACAAATATAACCCTAACCACCTGTACTTACTGAACATCCATCAGCTAATACATAATAGGGTTTATAGTTCCTATCCGAGCTAGATAATCAATGGAGTAACAAAGTATATATCTCAAAGGTCAAGGCAGTACAAGCATATGATTAAATAAGAGTGGATCTAAGGTAAACAGGTATATACATATATCCAAGATCATGCACAGGAATTTAATCAAAACTACCGGACCAGGTAGATATTACCCACCTACTATGTAGCTCGTATCAGCCATCCATAACTACGAGCATCATCACTAATTAAAGTCCTGCGATCAACATGCAACATTGACAAGTACTATCATAACCCCAATGATGGTATCAAATCCCAAATCGACTTACCTAGCTTAGCTTCCGTTGCAAAACATCTTGATCCACCATTGAAGTAGCCATCTATAACCACCAAATGGATTCGACCACAGCTGTTTATCCACTTATCCTAAACAAGTATCCACATCAATTGATCTATCCATTTTCTTAATCACCTATGTTAGATCATTACAAGAAGGAACAACCTTCCTCCACTAGCTATTACTAACAACCCAATAACCACACAACAATGACATAATATCCATATCAAATACAAATCATAAGTTTCAATTTCAAGCTTACCCATCCGAGCCTCGCTTCCATCGCTTCGTTGATCCACATTTCCTCAACGATTCACTGCCCAATTTCACTATCTACAATAGAAATCCAAAACACACTTCAATAGCTTGCTAAATCACTTCATTTACAGCTCCACAGAACAACACATTTCACCATAATGCATCCAAACAACATCTAAAAGCGATTATTACGCTGACTCACCTTCTCGTCTTATACACACACATCGGCCACCACCCGAATAGAGCTCGATCACCGATCCCCCAGCTGCAAGCTCTGCGGCAAACAGAGGCTGAAACTACCCATTCAACACCTCTGATCTGATGAAAACAAACCCAAACAAAACCACTCACCTACGATGCAGGCAATGGCTAGGGCACAATAGCATCAACAGTTTAGCTATCCGTCGAAGGCAGCTCACGATCTGGCAAAGTGATGCCGCTGTCGATCCAAGCTCCCGACCACTCGCACTCCAGCTCGTCCGCGGAGACCATCGAGAATGATCCGGTCGCCACCGCTTGCAGGGAGGAAGGAAGCCATACAACTCAGCTAAACCACTCACCAGCCATCCCGGTGACGACTGAGGCAGTGGTGTTCAACGAGTTGCTCTGGTGACGACGCGATGATGACCACCGACAGAAGAGAAAATAAAATGCAATGACAGATAATCAGTGTCTTCTACTCGAGGTAACCTCCGACGACCAAGGGCGGCAGCGCTACTATCATTTGCGATGGAGAAGGCGGCGATCGGACACAGACAACCGACTGGTGCGGCGAAGTCAAGCTTGCTCCGACGTCAGCGGTAGCAGATCGACCGATGCTGTTGCTACAAGCATTCGACGGAGCTAGCGACTGCTCCGACGACGCTCGAGTGAAGGAAAAGAAGCGGCGGAGAGCTCTTGGTGAGGAACAACTCGAATCGGGGAAAAATGAGGAAGCAACGAGGAAGAAGCAGAAATCGTGAGCGAGGCGAACAGATCGCGATGGAAGAAGCCGGAAATCGCGATCGGGAAGCCATGTAAAGGTTGTTCAGTGATTTGGTTCAAACTCATTTCCAGCCCAACAACTTTGGCCCAATAGAGAGAGCCCAACAGCTTCGGCCCAATAGAGAAAACCCAACAATTTCAGCCCAAGCCCAAATCCAGCCCACAGATTCTAGCCCAATCCGAAACCAGCCTAATGGACTCAATCCAACTAGCTAATCCACCTCATTAGTCCACTAATTAAGCCCAATTAATTCACTAATTAAACCCAATTAATTAAAAGGTTTAATCCATATATAATTTTTTTTCGTATTTTACACCGGTAGACGACTTGGGTGAGTTGTTAGAACCGAAAAAATGGACCATGGACATTAGAAAACGAGCTCAAGTTGATTACAAGATGCTTAACACTTTTCAATGCTGACTCCGACCATGAACAAACTAACTCGGGTCAAACCGAGAATGGTATTGCTTTAGTGACAGGTTCAACCAAAAAGGAAAGGAAAGCAAAAAGTGAATCCGAAGACGAGTCGGAGTCGGAGTTAACCGGAGAAGAGGAAATCGTAAACATGGTCCGGAAGATGTTCAACCGGAGAAAGAGGTTTACGAAGAAGGATGCTAAGAAAGTTGTTGATAACAAGCCGAGACCTCGATCGGAAGTGACATGCTATGAGTGCAACGAAAAGGAACACTACAAGTTGGAATGCACAAACCTAAAAAAGGAAGAAAAATCAAAAAAGGAAAAGAAGAAGAAAGCACTTAAGGCAACTTGGGACGAGTCATCATCGGAAAAGTCGAACGCAGAAGAAATGAAGATAAGTTTCGTGGCGTTCATGGTCGAATTGAGCTCCGGAACCGAGTCAAGTTCCAAGTACGAGTCCAATTTCGAGTCCGAGAGAAGCCACAGATCCGCATCCATTTCCAAAGGACTAGATAAGGTAACTTCTCCCTTTGAACATAAGTTGTACAATATAATTACATGCCTAGGTAGGAAGTTAGCTAAGTCCGAGAATCGAGTCGACTCACTACTTAAGGAAGTCCAAGTACTTAAGGAGTAAGTCAACTCGAAGACTTCGACTTGCCAAATTAAGGATAGAGACTCAACTCAAGTTGCAAAGCTTGAGGAAGAGAACTTGGTCCTAAAAAGGCAAGTAGAAGATCTAACCGGATCATTGGAAAGGTTCACTTCGGGCTCCAAGTATCTCAACATGATGCTTGGATCTCAGCGAGCCGTGTACAACAAGTTCAGACTCGGATACAAAGCTAAATCCTCCTATAGATCATACATGTCATTACTTAGCCGAAATGCTAAGAATCGAGTCCAAGCATGGGTTCCTAAGTCTAGCTTAGTCAACCAAGTTGGACCAAATCAATTTTGGGTTCCCAAAAGTCAAGTTCACTTAGTGAACAAAACTCAACCTAGCTACCACTTAGGGGGAGCTAAAACCTTGCTTGTTTCTTTGTTTAGTTAAACTTTTGCATGCTTTAGTTGACTCTACTTGCTTAATTTAGAACAGACTAGATAGGAAACAAACTAGTTTAAACTTGAACAATCTAGTACTAAGACGAAGTGAACTGATAAGTTAGGGAAGCTCTTCAAAGTGTATGTCTAAGAAGTGGTCGTTGCTCCGATATCCAAGAAGGTCATGTGCCTCGCCACAACCTGGTGCACTAAGTCGAGTGGAACTGATCGAAGCTAACTCACTAAGTCTTTAACTAGTTAGACTAAGGCTTAGTTCAAAGTGAATCAAGTACTTGATTCCTTCATTGACTTTGTCTAGGAAGTGATCGTTGCTCCGATATCCAAGAAGACCATGTGCCTCGCCACGACCTGGAAGTTAATGGTGGAAAAACCTACTTGACTAGCTCAAGCTAAGCTTAAATCTAACACAAGTTTAAAAACTTTGAAATTGCTCATTAAACTTAATTAAGACAAAAAGAAATCCTCATCTCACAAAACACATAGGAGTAACGTATATTGAAAACCTAGATTGGGTGAAATGATTTAGAATTTAATCAAGCTTAATTATTTTAATACAATTCACCTAACTTAACAATTTACTTAATAACTTTACTTAAACTCAAACTAAACTCAACTTAACTTACACTAAACAAACTTACTCTAACTAAACTTAACCTAACAAACTTACCACACAAATCAATTCAAGATAATTCATCTTATTCAAGGTGTGAATTATCTTAAAAAGGTTTTAATTCATGTAGGACTCCAGAATGGACCAATGAATTCTGGATAGTGGCTGCTCCAGATATATGATTGGAGATAGTCAAAAGTTCTTATAATTAAGCTACAAGAATCTAGGTACAATCGCCTTTGGAAACAACAACAAACTTAAGGTAATTGGATCAGGTAACATTGAACTAGAGTCAAATTTTGTTATACAAAAAGTCTTACTTGTAGAGAAATTCAAATTTAACTTGCTTAGTATAAGTCAGTTATGTGATGCTGGTTATGAAGTAAATTTTTTATCGAATGAATGTTTGATTAACAATATCGAAAACCCAAAAATATTACTTAAGGGAGTTAGGAATAAAAATATATATTCAATAAATTTAGAAAGATCCTCAATTAAGTGTCATATGACATAGCAAGAGGAAAGTTGGTTGTGGCATAGATAACTTGCTCACACCAACTTTAGGAATATAATGAAGTTAAGTGAAATTAACTTAGTTAGAGGTTTGCCTAAACTTAAAATTATTGAAAACAAAGTTTGTAATGCTTGCCAACAAGGAAAACAAATTGAGTCCCAACATAAATTAACTAATCAAGGTTGAACAAGTTCAATACTCGAGTTAATTCACTTAGACTTGTTCGATTCATATGGGGTAAAATCACTAAGTGGAAATCTATATTGTTTAGTGATAATAGACGACTACTCTAGGTTTACATGAGTAAAATTCCTAAAACAAAAAGATGAAACATTTGAAGTATTTAAAAACTTTAGTAAACAAATAAAAAATGAAAAAGACCTTAAGATAAAAAGAATACGAAGCGATAATGGAGGAGAATTTAAAAATGAAATTTTCACAACAATGTGTCTAAAAAATGGATATCACCATGAATATTTATGCCCTAGAACACCCCAACAAAATGGAATAGTAGAAAGAAAAAATAACATTCTACAAGAAGCAGCTAGGTCAATGTTAAATGAATATAACTTACCTAGTTACTTATGGGTCGAAGCTATAAATACTGCATGTTACGTACAAAATAGAGTAATAATTAATAAATTACATAATAAAACATCTTATAAAATTTTTAATAATAAAATACCTTCAATAAAATATCTAAAATTATTTAGATACAAAGTATTTATTTTAAATATGAAAGAACATCTCAGAAAATTCTCTTCAAAAATCGATGAAGGGATATTTCTAGGGTATTTGACCACTAGTAGAGCCTATAGGATTTATAATAAGAAAATCCTAAAAATCGAAGAAACAACTAATGTAAAATTTGATGAGGAAGAAATTACTAATAATCAACTAAACACATTAAAAGATAATCAAAATGATTTAAATGGAATAACACATGATGAAGAAGAACAAATCCAAGGTGAAGAAAACTTAAAGACATCTAGAATTAATCCTAACCATCCACTTGAACAAGTATTAGGAAATCCAACTTTAGGAGTTCAAACTAGATTGACTCTAATAAACTTAAGTCAAATCACATTAATATCAAAAATAGAACCAAAGTCAATAGATGAGGCTTTATCAGACACTGATTGGATAATAGTCATGCAAGAAGAACTTGCACAATTCGATAGAAATGAAGTTTGAGACTTAGTACCTCCACCATCAAATAAATCAATAATAGACACTAAATAGGTATTTAGAAATAAATTAAATGATCAAGGAGAAATCATAAGGAATAAAGCTCGATTAGTAGCTTAGGGATTTAGTCAAGTAAAAGGGTTAGACTATGATGAAACTTATGCACCAGTAGCTAGACTTGAGTAAATTAAGATGTTGCTAGCTTATGTGGCACATAAAGGACTCAAGTTATACCAAATGGATGTCAAATCCGCTTTTTTAAATGGAGTAATTAAAGAAGAAGTGTACGTAAGTCAACCCCCCAGTTTTGAAAGCTTAGAATACCCTAATCATGTATATAAATAAAAAAATGCCTTGTATGGATTAAAACAAACTCCTAGAGTCTGGTATGAGAGATTATCTTCATACTTAATTTCTAAAGGGTTCAGACAAGGTCAAATTGACTCAACTCTTTTCGTTAAAACCTCGAACCAATACATCTTTATTGCTCAAATATACGTAGATGATATAGTCTTTGGACCAACAAATTCAAACTTTTTAAAAGAATTTATAAACCTAATGGAACAAGAATTCGAAATGAGTTTAGTAGGTGAGTTAAACTTCTTCTTAGATTTATAAATAAAACAAACAAGAGACGGTAACTATATATACAAAAATAAGTATGCAAGAGAATTAATTAAAAAATTTGGTATGAAAAATGCAAAAGACATTAAAACACCCATGACAACAAATGTTATATTAAATGAAGACAAAGAAGGAAAGTCTGTTGATCTAAAGTACTATAGGAGTGCCATAGGTAGTTTACTATACTTAACTGCAAGTAGACCCGACATACTTTTTGCAGTAAGTATGTGTGCTAGATATTAAACTTGTCCTAAGGAATCACATTTAACACATGTCAAAAGAATCCTAAGATACATTAAAGGAACAATTAATGTAGGTATGTGGTACCCAAGATCTAGTAACTTTGAGTTAATAGGATACTCTGACTCAGACTATGCAGGGTGCAAACTAGATAGAAAAAGTACTAGTGGAGGGTGTCAACTCTTAGGATCATGCTTAGTAGGCTGGTTCAGTAGGAAGAAATATTGTGTTGCTCTTTCTACAATTGAAGCAAAATACATAACATTAGGTGAATGTGTGGTACAATTATTATGGATGATGCACACACTTAAAGATTTTGAATTAGATTACAAAAAGATCAAAGCATTAGTTGATAACATAAGCTCAATAAATTTAACTAAAAGTCAAATTCATCACTCACGCACTAAACACATTGATGTTAAACATCATTTTATTAGAGATCATGTGGAAAAGGGTAGTATTGAACTCAACTATGTTGAGTCCAAATCTAACCTTGCTGATATCTTCACTAAACCACTTCCGGAAGATGAATTTAGTATGATTAGAATACAACTAGGTTTATGCTTGGTAGACTAGGATGCTTTCATGTTCATTACTCAAAATTTATTATATTATTTTTAAAAGGAAATTTTAAAATTTAATCTAGCCTAGGTCAAATTAGAATTCATGATCCTATAGACCTAGATAAGCCTTCGCATCTCACAAACACCTAAGATTACCTGTTTATGTATTGAGCCACGAAGATGGGCGAGAGATGTTATGACTGCACCCCTGATTCCAGATGTAGATTCAATGCATCGACATGAACCAACACGGGGTTTACAAGAGCAAATCAATCACTTCGGTGACTAACTCTAATTCAAAGCTTGATGATAATTTTATATCACTTGAGCTAGTAAAGAGTTGGACATTTGCTTTAAGGATGATTTTTAGATGTCTATTTAAGTATAAATATAATATTTTAGAATTCATGCTTGGACAGATCTTCTATCACATATGCATCATCTTGAAAATTTTGAATATTTTAAGGTTCATTTAAATTATTTATTCTTGAGGGAGAGTTAGAAAATTTTGAAGATATTTCGAAAAAAAAAATATTTTTTATTGAGGGGGAGTTAGAAAATTTTGAAGATATTTTGAAAAGAAAAATATTTTTTTATTAAGGGGGAGTTAGAAAATTTGGAAGATATTTTGAAAAGATAATTATTTTTTTATTAAGGAGGAGTTAGAAAATTTTGAAGATATTTTGAAAATACAAATATTTTTTAAGGGGGAATTAGAAAATTTTAAATATTAACGGGAGTTAGAAAATTTTGAAAATTTTAAATATCGAAAAATATTAAGGGGGAGTTGAAAATTTTGAAATTTGAAAATATGTTTTTAGGGAGTTATAATCTTGGAATTTAGAAATATGTTTAGGGGTAGTTAAAATTTAAAAATTAAAATGTTTTTTGAAAATTTTTATAAATGAAGAGATCCTATTTTTAAATGAAGAAAACCTTATTGAATACAGGGAGAAGATTGATTTCAAAACTTAAGCATTTTTGAGCTTAACTCTCATGTTTAAAACACTTTAACTCTTAGCTTTAAAGTTATGACATTTTAAACTTAATTTTGATTTTGATGTATGCCAAAGGGGGAGAGAGGAGATATAAAGTTAGAGAGAAGAGACTTATTGAAAGGGAGATGTAAAAATTTATATATGCATCTCATACATGTTTAACTTAATGCATTTCTTATATATGTCAACATTTGAATATTGTTGTCTTATTCTCCTAACTTTAACTGATGTTTTGTCATACATCAAAAAGGGGGAAATTGTTGATGCAGTGAGCATCACTCCTTGGTTTTGATGTATGAACCGTAGTTAAAATTATGAATTACTTGTGTTATAATATTAGTGTGCAAACTTAACAGGAAGCCCTAGTAGGTCATGTTGACTAGATACTAGGCAAATGACTTGACATATCAAGAGGACTGGATACTAGGCATGAAGTCCAGATGGGTCGTGTGGACAAGACATTTGGCATGAAGATCGATTAGGTCAGAAGATCAGATAATCGGCAAAAAGTCCAGCTAGGTCAGGAAGATCGGACAGCTGGTGGAAGTCCTAGTGGGTCAGATCGGATGTCAAGAGTGGTAAGTCCGGCAGGTAGTCGGCAGGTAAGCCTCGAGTGAAGAGGTAAGGTCGAGTCCTATGTAGGGGACAAAACTAGGCGTCGATCCGACGAAAAGTCCGCGTGGGACTTAGTAGTCGAGATCGAGCAGTATTACTACTGCTATCATATTTGATTTTATCTATTTGTGCTAATCTCGATTTGCATGGATCAGTCGACTGAATGGATTTCAGTCGACTGAAGACCAATCGATTGAAGACCAGTTGACTGAGTTTGGTTTAGTCGACTGGATACACACTTGGCAGGATTAGCTGGTGATCGATCAAAGATCAGTCACTGTAGTTGGAAAGTGTTTCAGTTGGCTGGGGAGTTTCAGTCGACTGAAGTAGCAAACTTCCCGATGTGGAGCGGGGTGACGTGGAGTCGACTAGGGCTTTTTCAGTCAACTGGAAGACCAGAAGTTCCATATCGACGGGCTAATGTGGAGTCGACTAGAGGTTATTCCAGTCGACTGGGAAAGGTTTATAAAACAAGTGCTCGACCAGATTTGAGAAGAACACTGCTACGAAGTCGAAGTGCTGTCAAAATTCATTCTCGTCCACAAAAGCTTCAACTCCTCACAAAGGCACTTTTTCGACACCTCGTGCCTACAACAAAGCCTTCATCTGTGCCGATATAAAGTAGCTTGTAATTTTCTGTATTATTTTTCGCTTGTGTACTTAACTTCAAAGAGAGGGTAGTGTGTTACTCATCTCTTATATTTGTAAAAAGTGAACCCCTCCGAAGTCGAGAGTTCTCGAATCGGAGGGTGTATTGTGATTGCCCATCGAGGTAGCTCTCGGAAGAGCTACGGGCCTTGGAGTAGCAACCCAGTTAGGATTGTGAACCAAGTAAAAGAAATTATTCCCCATTTTATTTTATTTTATTACCGCTGCATACTCTTAATTAATTTCAAAATATAAATATAAGTTTTTTTTAAAGAAAATTATAATCTCCGAGATTCACCCCCCTCTCTCGGAGTATCGCGATCCTACAGGTCGTGCATGATCTGTCACTTAAACCGACTACACCTAATCAAAGGAAGTAGATCGAGGGGATAGGGTAACAACGTGAAGTAGGACAGAAAAGTCTGAGGGCTAAAAGGAAGCCAGATGGATAACTCAGGATGCGAGTCGAGGGACGATTCGGGGAATTGAGTCGGGAAGTGACTCTGGGAGTTAGGGGAATTGCGAAGGAATGAGCCTCATGGCAGGAAAGGAGGGTTGAGTCATTCAGGGGAGATGGCTGGAGAAAAATAAAGACCTTCAAGGAGAAAAGCGAGGGTAAAGATGAGGGGTAGAACGTTCCTGGGTACGTTAACTTATAAGAGTTTGTAATACGATGTATCAAACTAGGACCCCACATAATATTCTCACAGGTCTCCATTTCTTATCCTCTTAACAGAATTATTCTTGAGACGGAGAGGGCTTGCTAGGTGAATGATGATGGGGATGGTTTATTACATCACAATGGGCTGCTGAGAGCAAGGATAACAGAGAAAGAAGGAGGAAGAGGAGGAGGATCTTGGCCAATTCAATTTCACTCAAATCATCCAAGGAGAGATCGAGGTCATGGGACCGAGGGAAGAAAAAAAGAAGGAAGGAGCTTCTGGAGAGGGGGGAGAGGCGAGATTGAAGAGGAAGAGGAAGAAGGGAGAAGAGGAGAGCCATTGTATTCATCTCTTTACATTGTACACTGTAAAACTTATGAGAGGTTTTCTCCACCTTCCGGAAGTACTTCCGAGAAGGAGAAGTTTTATAGTTGAGGTGTTTAACACCGTAGCTTGCTTTAGAGCTCACCCCATAGAGTAGGACTTGGAATTCTGAACCATGTTAAATCTCGTGTTACTTCTCATTGTGACATGGGTTCCCTTCACCCTCATCCATCACTCTTTACTGTTGCGACCGGAGAGAACCCTAAGCCTCCTTGACATCAGTGTCTCCTTCACAAGGAGGTGAAAAATCCGGACTTCCTCATCAGTTGGTGCCATTTGTGGGAACTCATTACTGAGCAAGACGTCGAGATGCAGTTAGAGTAAATCTAGCATCCAACGACTTCTCCCGCACAAGATAGCCCTATTACACTATTACCAGCCCAGCTGATGGCCATGGTGGATACAACAGTAGCCGAGGCTCTGGCCAAAGAGAGGAGAAGGGTGGGATATCTTCATCCCCATTCTGGTGAACCTTCTCACAGAGAGCCGCCACATGAAGGGCCTTCCCAGCTCCGCCCAATGACTCCACCAAACACCGAAGTATTACCAGGTGAAGCGCCAGAGGGGAGAGCATATCAACACACTATCCCCGCAACATAGATAAGGCGGGAAGACCAGACAGAAAGCTAGTCTACTAGGGAGCCTGAAGTTTACGAGCCCTGCCCATTCATCGCAGACATTATGTTGGAGCTACCACCCCCACACTTTCGAAACCCTCAAGTGAGGATGTACAATGCCACTTCAGATCCAGAGGAGCATCTACTACAACTCGAGGGAGATGCTTCTCTTCATTGCTATACAGATGCCCTCAAATGCAGAGCTTTTCGCATTATGCTAATAACCTCTGTGCAAAGATGGTTTGGGGATCTACCCCCCCGGTTCTATTACTTGCAAAACTTATAAGCATGACGCCTCTATTTTGCTGCATATAAGGCAAGAACCCTCAGAATCTTTGAGGGGATATATTCATCATTTTACCACCACTGCTAGGGATATCCCTTCAGCAGGGTCAGATATCTTGAAGGTTGCTATCCCTCATGGGCTGAGGGAAGGACCCTTCCTTAGCTCTTTATTGAGAAAGTTGGGCGCCAGCTATGAAGAGTTATTGGATCGCGCTGAGGAATATATCAATGAAGAAGAAGTGTTGAGGGTAAGAAGGGTAGAAAATACTCCAACCCTTGCCCCAACAGAGAGGAACCCTCCCCCTGCTCAACGAGGGCCTCCCAGACATGAATATGTTAGACCTTTTTTTACTTGCAGTGTCTCGGTCGCGAATGTTGCTGCCAGGAGTTCGTCCTAGCCCTCCCTTATGGATTATGGTCGCAGAAGCTTTGCCTCCCCCGTGAACTTGAAAATGTGGGAAATGGAGGCATATGACCATTAAGGTATCCTGCAACGTTCGATAGGATACAGGGGGATTCCCCATAATCCTCCCACTCATTTTTTCTGCCAATACCACATAGAGTATGGGCATACTAGTGATCGTTGTTTCAAGTTACAAGTGGAGTTGGAGCACATCAGAGACGAATACCCTCACTTGTAGCCCCAAATGAGGAATCCAGCGGGACAAGGAAGACCTCAGGCTCTCCTCCCATTGGAGCCTCAAAAACTACACCAGGAAGGCCCTTCACAGGAAGGGTTAGCTAGTGAAGGCAGATTTGCAGCCTCAGGTGACGTCCCCACTCAGGGAGTCATCCATGTTATTGCAGGAGGACCCAATAATGGGAATTCCAACAGAGCCAGGAAATCCTATGCTCATCGAATGGAAAGCTTGGCTATCGGAGCAGATCAAGTCATGCATGTTGGGGATCGAACGGCCGGCTAGAGGGGGGTGAATAGCCCTCGATCGATGGATAACGGTATTTGCTTGTCTACAAAACTAATTAGCGCAAGCGGAAATAACAAAAACAAGACAAGCAAATAAACAAAGAAGAATACAAACGCTGACACAAAATGTAACGTGGTTCATGGCTACGCCGCTAATCCATGGTCCGATTCGTCCAAGGTGAATCACTCCTCCAAAGCCAATCACTATTGGTCTCTCCTTTGCACCAAGCTAGGTGGAGGTAACCTTTACAACCAAGATCACTTTTCTTACAATAAGAATGAAGTAAAAGCAAGTAAGAAGAGTGGGAAGATGTTTATGGCACTTTGGGAGAAGATTGGAGTTCAAGCATTAGCCTCCCAAAGCCTCATCCCCTTCCTTTTTATAGAGGAAGAGGGTTTCTTCCCGTTGACACAGGAGCAGTCGACTGATGCCCCGATCAGTCGACTGGTCTTGTAGCCGTTGCCCAATAATGGCTACTTTCCACGTTGGATTTCATCCAACAGTATCATCATCAGTCGACTGATCTTGCCATCAGTCGACTGATGTACCATCAGTCGAGTGCTCTGCGAGCTCGACTCCATTCTGTGCCCGTGCACAGTGCCATCAGTCGATTGCCGTCCCTTAGCAGTCGACTGGTGTCAACAGCAGTCGATTGCTAGTCCATGGCAGTCGACTGCTTGGGCCAAATGCCCATAAGTCGGACACTAGTCGAACCCATTCGACTCGAGGCGATCGCCATTTCATGGCGATCTGTCGGAAAAACTCATCCGACACTTAGCCAAAAGGCCAAGTTTTACCTAGGAGCTACTACCCCTTTCCCGGATTACATTCGCTCACTCTCATCTCTCGGAGTCCCTCGCCTTCGAAGTTTTCTTCGTCTGGCCACGTCCCTTGGATGCGCCAAGTGCACGGCTCTACAGCGCCATCCTTCGCGTCTCGCCCTGAAGTCTACTTCCTCCGGCTTCACTCCAAGCTCCTCATCCAGCGGTCCTTCACTGACTCAAGGACCGAGTCATGAGTTGTGAAACTCGCCTAGGCTTCCATGTGCGAATTACTAAGTCCTGCAAGACTCCAACGCACATATCAAATCATAATAACAACCTAACTTAAACCCTTTGCCACACACATCAAAACCTTATCATGATAAGAGATTGCCCTAACAATCTCCCCCTTTTTTATGTGTGGCAATCCGTTTAAGTTAGGTACAAACATTTGATAGAATTTATAAGGTAAAAAAGCATGTAAACATAAACATGATATAGCAACATGCAACTCCCCCTTAATCCATGAAACTCCCCATACATATTTCTCCCCCTATCATAATTTACTTAAACACAATTATTTCTCCCCCTTTGACACCATCAAAAAGATTGAAACTAAGTTATAAACTCATGGCATCAAGTCTAATAGAAGGAAAACACCAAAAATTGATTAAAAATTGAATTTAGCCTTTACTGTTCTGATTTTAGTCACCACGATCGGTTCGTACTACCAATGATCGACACGCAGATTCGTGATTTCGATTTTTGGTGAAATTGTAAATGCATTAAAAATTCTAGAAAATTCGAAAAATCATGAAATTTGGAGAACATATTTCTTTTAAGTATATCTATCAATGAAAAATAGTTTTTCATGAAAAATCATTAGATTTTCTTGTTTTTGTCAAAAATCCAAAAGCTTTAAAAAACACTAGGTTTTTGATCATTCTAGTATCAAGTTTACTACCTAGTTTTGCATCCAATTGTTTCAAAACATGAATACACAGATTTTAAAGTAAGAAATTGTTTTGAAAACATATGAAATATCCAACCATGATCTTTGGGCAATATGTCTATGAATTAAACATAAGCCTTCCCCATGATTGGTCTATTATTGCTATTTTGATACCTTAAATGACCATCTAAATGCCATAGGCATTAGTGGACATTTGTATCATCCTAACATCTCACTCATGCTAAGTTTTCAATCAAGGTAGCCTATTGTGAGTGTGAAATGTATCCTAAAGGTATTTGTATGTACTTAACCATTATTTTCATGCAATTCTATCAAGGTTAAGTATCATCCTATCATTCCTCATGACCACAAAGACATATATGAACTAATTTCACATTATGATCATGAAATATATGTATTCATTAATTTAAACCCTATTTCTCATGATTATGTGCCAAATATCAAAATCATAAATCATGATTGCAAACATACATAGCAATTTCATTAAATATCACGATTTAAGCATTATTATCTATTTTTGGGCACATTATCATCACCCAACACTATTTCAAAAATGTTATCCCGTCATCCTAAGTCAACCAAATTATGATATAGGTCAAGTCCACATGGTTGACTATCCTAGGGTTTTTCTAACCCTTAAGGATGGATTTTGGAACCCAATACAAATTCTTGCCTATGGGGTTCACTAGAAATTCCTTAGGGATCCATTTTCTAGCAATTGCCTTCTTCTTGTCTTGACCCCTAGCTATTAGGCATTTATAGGCATTTTCATTTTTCTTTTCCTTATATCCTAGGCCTTTTTTGTTAAAACTTGCTCTTTGGCTCCCTATGATCATTTTCAAGGTGTTTGAGCCAATAGTGAATTTTTCTAGGGCTTTTGTCAAATAGTCTACCTTTTCTCTTAAAGCCCTATTTTCTTCTATGCATGCATCATTAACATCTAATGACACATAAAGATCATGTGAGCATGCATCATCATTATCATTAAGACATGCTTTTTCTAATTTTTCTTCTAATTCCTTAATTTGATCAAGCATGATTTTATTCTTTTTCTTTGCTCTAAATAGGTCCTTAGTGAGGCTAGAAATCATAGAAACTATTTTACTAGGTGAAAGGTTAGTTACCATAGTTTCCATGTCCTCTTCTTCGGATGAGGAGGTAGAGGAGGTTCCCCCTTCACTTGAGCTCTCTCCACTTGAACTTGATTCTTCATTTTCGGTGGAGGAGCAATCCAAGTCGTCAGATGCCATCAATGCTAAGTTGGTGACAAATGCATTTTCTTCCTCGGATGATGATGAGGAGGAGGAAGGGTCATCCCAAGTCCTAGCTTTTAATGCTTTGACCTTTCCCTTTTCCTTTGCCTTCTTCTCCTCTTCCTTTTTCTTCTTGCTCCCCTTTTTTTTCTTCTTTTCTTCCTTCTTTTTCCTTTCTTCCTTGCTCTTGTTTAGGAGGGGACAATTGTCCCTTATGTGTCCCTCTCCTTGGCAATTGTAACAAATGACTTTCCCTCTTGGTCTTCTCCTCCTATCATTAGATTTATTAAATTGAAAACCTTTTAAAGCACGCCTTACCCTTCTTACCATATACGCTTCTTCCGTGCTATCCATGGAGGAGGAGGACGATGCTTCATCATCATCGGAGGAGGGGATCTCTATCTTCTTCTTCCCCTTGTTTGCCAAAAATGCTACTCCTCTTGAAGGTTGGATTCATGGCTCTTCTTGTATTCCTTCAAGCCTAGATTCATGTAATTCCATAGTGGAGAAAAATTCATCTAGAGTACTTACCTCTAGATTCTTTGAAATATAGAATGAGTCCACCATTGAACTCCACTTGGATGATCGAAGAAAAGCCTCTATGACCTTCATTATCATATCTCGGTTGGAGAGCTTTTCACCTACACTTGTTAACCCAAATAAAATCTCTTTAAACCTAGAATGCAATGAAGTTACCTTTTCTCCCTTTTCTAATTTTATGTTGGATAATTGGGAGTGGAGGAGATCTCTTCTTGCAAGTTTAGCCTCCGAGGTACCTTCATGAAGCTCTACTAGCTTCTCCCACATCTCCTTGGCACTTAGGCATTCTCCAATTCTATTTATTTCTTATTGAGGAAGCACATTGTATAGATGGTGCTTGACTTTTGAGTTTGCAAGGTGCTCCTCTCTTTGCCTCTTGGTCCACATTGACTTCTCTATTGGCTTCCCCTCTTCATCCCTAGGCAAAACGAAACCGGATTCCATTGTAATCATAATATCAAAATCCGTTTCGAAAAATACCTCCATTCGCTTCTTCCACCAAGCGAATTCTCCTTCAAACTTCGGTGGATGAATGTTGGAGCCGGCTATCTTTTGAATATGCTTGTTATGGCGGTTAGTCCTTGACAAGCTTTCCTTGGCTCTGATACCACTTGTTGGGGATCGAACGGCCGGCTAGAGGGGGGTGAATAACCCTCGATCGATGGATAATGGTATTTGCTCATCTACAAAACTAATTAGCGCAAGCGGAAATAACAAAAATAAGACAAGCAAACAAACAAAGAAGAATACAAACGCTAACACAAAATGTAACGTGGTTCATGGCTACGCCGCTAATCCACGGTCCGATTCGTCCAAGGTGAATCACTCCTCCAAGGCCAATCACTATTGGTCTCTCCTTTGCACCAAGCTAGGTGGAGGTAACCTTTACAACCAAGATCACTCTTCTTACAATAAGAATGAAGTAAAAGCAAGTAAGAAGAGTGGGAAGACGTTTATGGCACTTTGGGAGAAGATTGGAGTTCAAGCATTAGCCTCCCAAAGCCTCATCCCCTTCCTTTTTATAGAGGAAGAGGGTTTCTTCCCATTGACACAGGAGCAGTCGACTGATGCCCCGATCAGTCGACTTGTCCTGTAGCCGTTGCCCAATAATGACCACTTTCCACATTGGATTTCATCCAACGGTATCATCATCAGTCGACTGATCTTGCCATCAGTCGACTGATGTACCATCAGTCGAGTGCTCCGCGAGCTCGACTCCATTCTGTGCCCGTGCACAGTGCCATCAGTCGACTGCCATCCCTTGGCAGTCGACTGGTGTCGACAGCAGTCGACTGCTAGTCCATGGCAGTCGACTGCTTGGGCCAAATGCCCATGAGTCGGACACTAGTCGAACCCATTCGACTGGAAGCGATCCGCCATTTCATAGCGATCGGTTTCGGAAAACTCATCCGACACTTAGCTAAAAGGCCAAGTTTCACCTAGGAGCTACTACCCCTTTCCTGGGTTACATTCGCTCACTCTCATCTCTCGGAGTCCCTCGCCTTCGAAGTTTTCTTCGTCCGACCACGTCCCTCGGATGCGCCAAGCGCACGACTCTGCAGCGCCATCCTTCGCGTCTCGCCCTGAAGTTTACTTCCTCTGGCTTCACTCCAAGCTCCTCATTCGGCGGTCCCTCGGATGCTCCAAGCGCACGGCTTCCGCAAAGCTATCCTTCACCGACTCAAGGACCGAGTCATGAGTTGTGAAACTCGCCTAGGCTTCCATGTGCGAATTACTAAGTCTTGTAAGACTCCAATGCACATATCAAATCATAATAACAACCTAACTTAAACCCTTTGCCACACACATCAAAACCTTATCATGGCAAGAGATTGCCCTAACAATGCACAATGCACCGTTGATATCTTTTGGGCTTGAAGATCTGCACGGTGTCCTCCTACCTCACACAAACACTCTGGTAATTAGGGTTTCATTATCCAATTATGAAGTAGCTCGATTCCTAGTAGACTCGAAAAGTTCTGTTAACATCCTCTTCCAGGAGGCGTTTGGGCAGATGCAGCTGGGAAACACGCCATTGGAAGATGTGGCAATGTCTCTTTTTGGTTTTGTCGGACATATGGTGCATCCTATTAGTCAAATTTCTTTACCTCTCACCCTGGGTACGAAGCCCAGTCAGAAACCCTATAATGCTATTCTGGGTCACCCCTTTTTGTCAATTTTTCAGGCGGTGACATCCCCTTATCTTCAGGAGGTTAAGTTCCTGGTAGGGCAGCTTGTCGGGGAAACTCGAGGAGAGCAAGGAGCAACTCGGAGTTGTTATATCCAAATGATAAGGGACAATAAGAAGAAAGCCAGGGTGGATGACCCCAAAGGGAAGATTGTCGTCATCTCAGCAATATATGTGCTGGAAGAGTCCCCACCCCAGAGTTGAAAAGATGGAGGATGGCGAATCAGTGGAGATAGCCCCTGGGAAAGTCACTCGGGTGGTTCAACAGCTAGAGGTGAAGGAAGAGTTGGTGGCCTGCTTGCAGAGGAATGAGGACGTCTTCACCAAGGATGTACATGATCTCACGGGGATAGATCCTAATGTTGCCGAGCACCATCTCAACATCAATCGGGGAGCCCGACCCATTCAACATAAGAGGAGGCATTTTAGGCCTGAAAAAGACAAAGTCATTGCTGAAGAAGTAAATAAATTATTGTAGGTCGACCACATTAAAGAAATTCAATTCCTCGAGTGGTTTTCTAATGTAGTTTTGGTCCCCAAGCCTTCTGGGAAGTAGAGGATTGATAGGTACGGATATTTGTCATGGTACCATTATAAATTATTTACCGAACCCCCTAACTACACTAATACAGTATAGGAATGACTTGGATCGTCTCCCAATGAACTCAACGGTTGAACGTTTGTTTTTAAACAGAAGTAAACATTGGGGGGTTTTTATAACTTATCAAAACAATTATTTGAAGCTATCCTAATGCAAGAACGATTCAACCATGCACCGCACTATCACTATACGATACAATGGTTAAACAATTCTGGTGAATAAATATGGAAATTAAACTTGCAAGAAGTAAACCTAACTACCAATTAACAATTCCTGGGAAACTAACCTAATGTGCAAAAGCAAGTAAATCACGCACCACACTGTCACTATACAGTACAATGATCAAAGAGTAACTAAACAAATGTGAATAATTCAACCAAGTACCGCACTGTCACTATACGACCCAATGGTTAAACAATCACTAAAAACTAAACTAACAAACCTAACAATTTGACCAAACACTGCACTGTCACTATACGACACAGTGGTCAAAGATTAACTGAAAACAAAATGCAAGAAAAGTAAGCAATTCAACCAAGCACCGCACTGTCACTATACGACACATGGTCGAGTGTAAATGAAAACTAAAGTTTGTGTAGGGGGAAGATTTCATGATTTAGTTCATCTATCCTACTCTTTGTTGCTGCGTTGACAACTTAGAAGCTACTAGGAATTATGATGATGTATTAACTTATGGATCAGTTTGTGCTTTCTCTGATATAGATCATCCACGCCATCCAATTGAAAACAACTGGATTGATTTAAATAATTGAATGACTTAGGACTCTCCAACTTATATTTCTCAACATCCTCATGAGGAGCAACACATAGAAGGTAAAAGCAATGGTAATTTCTTTCGGGTTCATTGATTTGGCATACATGATTTTTTTTTTCTTTCAAGCAAGTTGGTTCTAATAGCAGCTCCAGAGATCTTCCCATTTTGGTCAAACTGAATTTCAACAAATTTACCAAATCAACTTGAATTATTATTTCGAACTATTTTGGCATTCCCAAAAGCTTCAAGAACTGCATTAGATTCTAGAATTTGTTGTCCAACAACCCGCCCTTCAATTTCAGATCGTCTACTTAAGTATGCCAGATATTTCATAAGCATCATTGTTGTCTCAGTTTTACTAGCACCACTTTCTCCACTGACCAATATGGAGTTGTTGTTTCCTTCGGTTTTTGTTGAGGTAGCTTTGATGCATCCAGAAAAAAAAAATTCTTTGGTATCTAAAGCATTTACTGGATTCCATCCAAGCTCATCATCATTCTGACCATCTCCTCTACCAGACCAGTCATCCTTTCCTGAACTTTTCTCATTTTCCCAAGTAAATGTTTGATCTTTGGTAATAAGCTGCACTGGCAACCTTTGTATCAAATTCCAGCTGAGCCTAAAGTTGTTGCATTGATGGACTACTATTTCTGCATTTGAGTTTTTTTCCTCTGGATTTTCAGATTCAGTTGAAATCTGCATCTCTTGAAACCCAGCCTTTCATTTCATGGTCCGTTGCCTCCTTCTAAACCCTTCCATTTACTAAGCACTTTTTTTCCCTTTAACCTAGCACTTCTTTAACCCAGCTGGGGTGATCATCGACCGAAAATCAATTCCAACATTGTTTGAATGACTGAGGAAGTGTGCAGAAAATCAATTCATGGCTGTTGAAAATTGTGCCTTCCATGTCAATTTCCAACAAACAATATCTCCTCCCCCACACTTAACTTTTTTTTCCATCTCGGACAATGCAACTCATCCAGCTATTCCTCCAATATGAGAACAAAAGATACAAAAAAGATAATCCACAAAGACAACATAGACAATAAATGGCAAATGTAAAGATATGGTAAGTAAGACAACATGGAAGTATCAAGTGGATTAGACAAGCAATTCAAGTAAGGAAAAAAGCCAAGAATGAAATTCTTCGTTATATTTGTTAGTGAAAGCCCTAGAGCCAATCATGTGATGATTGTTGGATGGACTTTATTGTATCATATTCCTATTTATAAAGGCATGGTTATTATATTTACTTGTATTGGTGCCAAATAAACTAAGTATAATAATGTCCTTGAGTAGAAGGTTTTTATCTATATCAATCGATTAGTTGAATCGATAATGAGATGATATAGAGAACACTACTCTTAATCATTCCTAGTCAAGTATTAACATTCAGGGACAATGTTAATGCGTAGAGACTAGCATGTAGGTCAACTCGATGACTTGATCTCATAAGTCATGGATATGAGATATCAAGTTGACACATGGGTATGCAGTGGAAAATGTATACTGATTGACCCGCCATGAGAAAGTATCATGGATCGTTATATGAGTGTCATATACTTTCTCATGTGACTATTAGTTCTTGGACTTGAAGTCACCATGGTTCCCTACAAAAGGAGTTGCATACTTTGGCTTCGTCAAACGTCACCCGTAAATGGGTGGACTATAAAGACGATCACTGGGTATGTAACAAATTATGCGGAGGGATGTGAGTAATATAGATGGGATCTATCCCTCCTATATGATGGGAGTGACATCGTTATTCTTGATAGAGTGAGACCACAAAGTGCATGGCCATGCCCAAATGAGTCAATATGAGATATTGAGATCATTTGATTAGAGTGAGTCTACTTGGAGTTCAAGATATAGATTGTACCAAGGATGACATGGTCTATGCCTCAATTGGTCAATCTAGATGTCAAGGATAGAGGGACATTGTCACATATTGTGAGAGTCACAATTAGTAGTCACAAAGGTGATGTTGGAGCTCAATATTCTTGTAACTTGGGTAGCAATGATGTGTTACAAGAACCTATAGGGTCACACACAAAGAGCAATTAGATGGAGATTAGGTTCATATGATGAACCATGAGGATTAGGTTCATAGGATGAACCAAATTGGATTAAGAGTAATCTAAATTAGACTAATTGAGTCAGACTCAATTTGATTCAAGTGTTGAATGAGTCTAATTTAGATTTGATTCATTGAGTCAATTTAAATTAATGAATAGAGATTCATTAAATCAAATTGACTTGAATCAAGTGGTTATATTTGATCAACCATGGGAGATAAGAGGTCAAGTTTGACTTGACGTGAGAGGAAAGATGAATGGTCAATTTTGACTTGACCAATTGCCATGTCATGGTGACATGGCATGGGTGCCGGCCAATGATGATGCTCCACATCATCATGGACTTATCATGTGGTGCCACCTCATGAGGGAGAAAAGAGCCATTGGCTCTTGGAGTTAAATGCATGGATGTAACCCCCCAACTTGAAGTGGCCGACCACTATTCATCATGGTGGAATTCATTTGGTGAGTAACTCCATCTTCTTCTTCCTTGGATCTTCTTCCTCTCAAGCTCTCTCCCAATCCTCTTTTTTGGCCGAACCTTCCAAGGGGTGCTAGCACACTTGAGGTTATTTTTCTCCACCATTTGTCCGTGTGGATACCAATAGAGGAGTATACACTTGACACTCTTGAGTTCTGGCAAAGCATTTGGACGAGCAGGATAAGCAAAGGGCGTCGCTACGAGGGTAATGCTCTCATCTTGTAGATCTAAGGTAGATCTAGGGTATTTAAATACATACATGTCTTATTTTATATATCTTCGCACGGATCCATGGCCGGGCTTCCGAGGTTTCCGCAACGCAAAAAGCGGTTTTTGCGGCTCGGAAAGTCCAACAGTGGTATCAGAGCCACGTGTGAATCATGTATGCGTTTCATATTTGTAGTTTTTGTATTAGATATAAAAATTAAATATTTTTAAGTTTATGTAAATTTCCTATTTTTATAGAATTTTTGGGTATTTTTCTCGAAGAGTCGAAGCAACAAGTGTTGGGACACTTGTAGGTTTCAACCGCCGAGAAAAACTCTCCGAAAGGGCGAGTTCTCGCTTTAGGTTTTTGGGACAGCGACTTAAGTCGCTGTAAGATCTAGTAGGGACACTCGCAAAGTTTATTTTTGCGAGTAGGGGCGCTGCCCCTATCCCCGAAAAGGGCCTTGTCCCACGATCGCGCCCGGAAACCGCTTAGCGGGACCCTTACGGAGAGGTGACTCATAAAATTGAAAGAAAATAGGAAAAATTATAGAAATTTTCTATAAAATACATAATTTAGTATTATTTATAATTCTGTGATGGTCATGGCCCAAGAACCCCAATATGATTGGATGATAATGTGTTGTAATTCATAATACGGTCTGCGTGCCGTTTTTGTGGCTGTGCATGTTGTATAGGGTATGCGACCTGCGCGTCGTGCATATTATTTTAAAATTCTAGTTGTAAATAGTTTTAGACTTGAATGTAACTCGAGTTTCATATTTGTAATGTAAAAAATGTAGCGGTGGAAAGTCCACTTATAGATGAAGTTACGAGAAGGGTGCCGACGACACGTGGCGGTCAAAGGAGGCGCTTGGAGGAGCCGCTAACCCTAGGTTGACCGTCCGATCTTCTCATTGGCTTGAGAAGATCGTAGTAGGGCCATGACCACATCACAATTAATTATATATATATATATGTTGATATATATATATATATATATATATATATATATATATATATATATATATATATATATATATATATATATATTTGTTTTTGCTTGTATGTATGTGATGCATGCTAGTAGAATAATGCTTGTATGTATATGATGCATGCTAGGATATTTTTCTTGTATGTATATGATGCATGCTAGAATAATGCTTGTATGTATGTGATGCATGCTAGCATAGGATAATAAAGGCCTTGATGCGTATATGATACACATTCACGATTAGATTAGATCTTAATCGAATCAACTCGAAAATGTCTACCAAGTCCTTGATACCCATCACTACCTCGATCATTTGTAGTTTTTGAATCTGCCAAAGCAGAGCAACGCATATTATCTTGGTAGGGTGCGGAGGGACAATCTTGGTCCCGCCTATCATGGCTTGGGTTAGAGTAAACTCAATTAGATTGAGTAAAACTAGTTAACTCAATTGGATCGAGTAGAACTATAGGCATATTCCAATCGTTGGAAAGATAGGATAAGATCGCATTTACACAAAATCTTGGGCGATTTAGCCAAAGCTAACTCAAGGTCTTTTGTAAATGTGGGTCTTGATTCTATAAACAAGAGTTGCATAAAGATGTGATCGGTAATATGTTACCCACCGATCATACTAAGTCTTGGGCGATTTAGCCAAAGCTAACTCAAGGCTTAGTATGATGTGGATCTTGTCCCACAAAAATTATAACATGTTTGTATGAATCTAGTAATGTGGTTTGACCACATCCATAACTCGATTCTACAAAATTCCTTTAATTCAGTGGAAGCATCATTTGATTAAAGGCCTAATTAAATGATAAAAGGAATATGATATTAATTTTCTACATTGTGTATGTTGTAGATTACTATGTCGACAAACACGAACACTCTCTCCCTGCGTTCTGTCCTTGAGAAGGACAAGCTCAATGGAGAAAATTTCCTAGACCAGTACAGGAACCTGAGAATCGTTCTCACCCAAGAAAGGAAACAGTACGTCCTGGAGCAGCCCATTCCGGAGGCACCTCCTGCCACTGCCTCGCGAGCTGACAAAGATGCTTACAAGAAGCATCAAGATGATGCATTAGATGTGTCATGTCTCATGCTCGCGACCATGAACTCTGAGCTTCAGAAGCAACACGAGTTCATGAATGCTTATGATATGGTTGAACATCTTCATCAACTATATCAAGGACAAGCAAGGAACAAGAGATATGAAGTCTCTAAGGCATTGTTTTAGTCCAAAATGCAAGATGGGACTCCTGTAGGTCCATATGTACTCAAGATGATTGGGTACGTAGAAAACCTACAGAGATTGGGATTCCCATTTGGCCAAGAGCTGGCCACTGACCTAATCTTGCAGTCTTTGCCACAAAGCTACAATCAATTTATCATGAATTACAACATGAATGAAATTGATAAGCCATCGCTCGAGATGCTCGATGTTGAGAATCACGAGCTCAACCTTAAGAAGGGAAAATCTGACTCCATTTTGATGGTGCAAAAGAAGAAAGGCAAGGGCAAGCCTAAAGGTAACGGAAAGTCCCAAGCCAAGGGCAAAGGAAAATAACTAAAACCCAAAGGAGGGGTGGCCAAAGAAGGGGCTTGCTTCCACTGCAAGGAAGCTGGACACGGAAGCGTAACTGTAAAGCTTACCTAGAAGATCTTAAGAAGAAGAGAAGTGAGACTTCTACTTCAGGTATAAATATTATATAAGTCAATCTATCTATTTCTTCATCATGGGTATTAGATACCAGATGTGCATCTCACATTTGTACCAATGTGCAGGCGTTGAGAAATAGCAGGGCATTGACAAAGGGCGAGGTGGACCTACGAATAGACAATAGAGCAAGAGTTGCTGCTGTTGCTGTAGGAACTTATGATCTATCTCTGCCCTCTGGGCTTGTACTAGAATTAGATGAATGTTGTTATGTGCCTGCTTTGACTAAGAACATGATTTTGGTTTCTTGTTTGGACAAGAAAGGATTTACATTTATAATAAAGAACAAATGTTGTTTAGTTTATTTAAATGATATGTTCTATATTAGTGCACCTCTAATGAACGGACTATACTTTGTAGACTTAGAGATCCCTATCTATAACATAAGTACCAAAAGGTTCAAGTTAAATGAGTTGAACCAAATCTATCTCTGGCATTGTCGCTTAGGTCACATAAACGAGAGTCGCTTATCTTAGTTGCATAAGGATGAGCTGCTAGACTCATTTGATTTTGAATCATATGAGACATGCGAGTCTTGCCTTTTAGGCAAGATGACCAAGACTCCCTTTAGTGGACACAGCGAAAGAGCAATAGACTTGTTAGGACTTATACATAGTGATGTATGTGGCCCTTTCAATGTTGCTGCTAGAGGTGGTTACAGGTACTTCATTACATTTACTGATGACTTCAGTAGATATGGTTATATGTATCTCATGACACATAAATCAGAATCCTTTGAAAAGTTCAAAGAATTCAAGAATGAAGTACAAAACCAGCTTGGCAAGAGTATTAAGATACTTCGATCAGATCGAGGTGGTGAATACCTTAGTCATGAGTTTCGTGATTATCTAACTGAGTGTGGGATTCTATCCCAACTCACTCCTCCTGGAACACCACAGTGTAATGGTGTGTCCGAAAGGAGGAATCGTACCCTATTAGATATGGTACGATCTATGACGAGTCACACAGATCTTCCTATATCATTTTGGGAATATGCTCTAGACACAGCAACCTTCACCCTTAATCGTGTACCATCCAAGGCTGTGATAAAGACACCATATATGATATGGACAGGGAGAAATCCCAAGATGTCTTTCATGAGGATTTGGGGTTATGAGGCTTACGTTCGATGTCAAGTCTCAGACAAACTGGGACCCAAATCCAATAAGTGCTATTTTGTTGGATATCCCAAGGACACGAAGGGATATTACTTCTACATTCCCAGTTAGCACAAAGTGTTTGTGGCAAAGTCTAGGGTTTTTCTAGAAAGGGATTTTGTTTCTAGAAAAACTAGTGGGAGTACGTTCGATCTTGAAAAAATTCAAGAGAAGTACCATAACACTGAGGCCTTGATGGAGGTTGAATAGGAATCACAAAGTATTGTGGGTGATGAGATTGTTGTACAAAGAGTTGTGGAACAATCACCTGTTCAGGTAGACCTACCTCTTCACAGGTCTGATAGGGTACGTCATTAGCATGAGAGATACTCATTTCTCTTGTCTGACCATTATGACGTTATGCTTATTGAGAATGAGCCTACCTCCTATCAGGAAGCTGTGATGAGCCCAGACTCTGAGAAATGGCTAGAGGCCATGAGATCCGAGATAGAATCCATGTACACCAACCAAGTATGGACTTTAGTTGATCCACTTGAAGGGGTCAAACCCATTGGGTGTAAGTAGGTCTTTAAGAGAAAGACTGACATGGATGGACTTACATACACCTATAAGGGCCGATTGGTGGCTAAAGATTTCAAGCAAATTCATGGTATTGACTATGATGAAACATTTTCTCCAGTGGCGATGTTTAAGTCCATTCGCATCATGCTTGCTATTGTAGCATACCACGATTATAAGATCTGGCAGATGGATGTCAAAATTGCATTTCTGAATGGAATATTACTTGAGGATGTGTACATGACACAACCTGAGGGTTTTATAGATCCACATCATACTGGGAAAGTATGCAAGCTACAAAGGTCCATTTATGGGCTAAAGCAAGATTCTCGGAGCTGGAATCTTCGATTCGATGATGATATCAAACAATTTGGTTTCATCAAGAATGAAGATGAACCCTGTGTCTACAAGAGGGTTAATGGGAACACAGTTGTCTTCCTTGTATTGTATGTGGATGACATACTACTCATTGGGAATGACATCCCTTCACTACAGTCTGTGAAGACTTGGCTTGGGACGTGCTTCTCAATGAAGGACTTAGGTGAAGTAACCTGTATTCTAGGCATTAAGATCTATAGAGATAGATCTAAGAGATTGCTTGGCCTAAGTCAGAGTACATACATTGACACGGTATTACTACGGTTTGCCATGCAGAATTCCAAGAAGGGACTTCTGCCGATGTCACATGGTGTGAGTCTTTCGAAGACTCAAAATCCCTCTTCTAGAGAGGAGAGAGACCGCATGGATAAGATCCCTTACGCATCTGCTATAGGATCTATCATGTACGCCATGCTATGTACTTGTCCTGATGTCTCGTATGCTTTGAGCATAACGAGTAGATACCAGTTAGATCCAGGTGAGCATCACTGGATAGCAGTCAAGAATATTCTTAAGTACTTGAGAAGGACTAAAGAATATTTCTTGATATTTGGAGGCGATGAGGAGCTAACTGTAAAGGGTTACAGCGATGTCAACTTCCAAACTGACCAGGATGATTATATATCACAGTCAGGGTTCATGTTTTGCTTGAATGGTGGCGCTGTGAGCTGGAAGAGTTCAAAGCAGGATACAGTTGCTGATTCTACAACAGAGGCCGAGTATGTTGCTGCATCAGAGGCAGCAAAGGAGGCAGTTTAGATCCGCAAGTTCATTACTGAGCTTGGGGTGGTTTCTAGCATAGCAGATCCTATAGAGCTCTATTGTGACAACAATGGAGCGATTGCACAGGCTAAGGAACCATGCTCACACCAGCGGACCAAACACATACTACGGCGCTTCTATCTCATTCGAGAGATTATCGATAGAGGAGATGTGAAGATTTTCAGAGTACCCACAGAGGCTAACATTGCAGATCCCTTGACCAAGGCTTTGGCACAGAAAAAGCATGATGGTCACACTATGTCATTGGGTATTAGATATTACGGTGATTGACACTAGTGCTAGTGGGAGATTGTTAGTGAAAGCCCTAGAGCCAATCATGTGATGATTATTATATGGACTTTATTGTATCATATTCCTATTTATAAAGTCATGGTTATTATATTTACTTGTATTGGTGCCAAATAAACTAAGTATAATAACGTCCTTGAGTAGAAGGTTCTTATCTATATCGATCGATTGGTTGAATCGATAATGAGAAGATATAGAGAACATTACTTTTAATCATTCCTAGTCAAGTATTAACATTCAGGGACAATGTTAATGCGTAGAGACTAGCATGTAGGTCAACTCGATGACTTGATCTCACAAGTCATGGATATGAGATATCAAGTTGACACATGGGTATACATTAGAGAATGTATACTGATTGACTCGCCATGAGAAAGTATCATGGATCATTATATGAGTGTCATATACTTTCTCATGTGACTATTAGTTTGACTATTAGTTTTTGGACCTGAAGCCACCATGGTTCCCTACATAAGGAGTTGCATACTTTGGCTTCGTCAAACGTCACCCGTAAATGGGTGGACTATAAAGGCGATCACTGGGTATGTAACAAATTATGCGGAGGGATGGGAGTAATGTAGATGGGATCTATCCCTCCTATATGATGGGAGTGACATCGTTATTCTTGATAGAGTGAGACCACGAAGTGCATGACCATGCCCAAATGAGTCAATATGAGATATTGAGCTCATTTGATTAGAGTGAGTCTACTTGGAGTTCAAGATATAGATTGTATCGAGGATGACACAGTCTATGCCTCAATTGGTCAATCTAGATGTCAAGGATAGAGGGACATTGTCACATATTGTGAGAGTCACAATTAGTAGTCACAAAGGTAATGTTGGAGCTCAACATTCTTGTAACTTGGGTAGCAATGATGTGTTGCTAGATACCACTCATTGCTTATATTCCTAAATCAGTTTAGGAGCATTGCCAATGTTACAAGAACCTATAGGGTCACACACAAAGAGCAATTAGATGGAGATTAGGTTCATATGATGAACCATGAGGATTAGGTTCATAGGATGAAGCAAATTGGATTAAGAGTAATCCAAATTAGACTAATTGAGTTAGACTCAATTTGATTCAAGTGTTGAATGAGTATAATTTAAATTTGATTCATTGAGTCAATTTAAATTAATGAATAGAGATTCATTAAATCAAATTGACTTGAATTAAGTGGTTAGATTTGATCAACCATGGGAGATAAGAGGTCAAGTTTGACTTGACTTGAGAGGGAAGATGAATGGTCAATTTTGACTTGACCAATTGCCATGTCATGGTGACATGACATGGGGGCCGCCAATGATGATGCTCCACATCATCATGGACTTATCATGTGGTGCGACCTCATGAGGGAGACCAAGAGCCATTGGCTCTTGGAGTTGCATGCATGCATGTAACCCCCCAACTTGAAGTGGCTGACCACTATTCATCATGGTGGAATTCATTTGGTGAGTAACTCCATCTTCTTCTTCCTTGGATCTTCTTCCTCTCAAGTTCTCTCCCAATCCTCCTTTTTGGCCGAAACTTCCAAGGGATGCTAGCACACTCTAGGTTATTTTTCTCCACCATTTGTTCGTGTGGATACCAATAGAGGAGTGTACACTTGACACTCTTGAGTTTCGACAAAGCATTTGGACGAGCAGGATAAGCGATGGGTGTCGCTATGAGGGTAATGCTCTCATCTTGTAGATCTAAGGTAGATCTAGGGATTTAAACACATACATGTTTTATTTTTTATATCTTCGCACGGATCCGTGGCCGGGCTTCCGAGGTTTCCGCAACGCAAAAGCGGTTTTTGCGGCTCGGAAAATCCAACAATATTCATGTAAGTAAATGTAAATGTAGTTTTGAAAAGACTCAAAACAAGTTCTAGAGTAACAAGTATCACATGTGTTATCACACAAAAGTGGGTGAATGATAAGAATGGCTTACAACCTCACTAGGTGCATAAAACATCAAGCTTAGTCTATCAATAAAAAGTTCACCATCATAACAAGTAACTGCATGCAAGTGAAGTCTCCCATCTTATATAAAAATTCACAATTTGATGATCAAACTTAACTAATTTTTACCACCTCTGAAATGATACTAAGGCATGCATAAGGGAAAATTATTCGACTCAACAACAAACAAACAAACCTAGGTAAACAGGCAAACAAATAATCAACCACACAAATTATTCCGAACATGTAAGGAAGGAAATAAATACAGTAAATAAAAGAACACACTCCCCTTTCAAGTCGGAGAAGAAGCATCCTTAAGGTCCACTTCTTCCACTGTAGCTCCAATCTTTTCTGTATGGCCCCACTGTCTTCTCTAATATCGACTTGATCTCTCTGTTCGCCACTTCATGAGTCTATTGTAAAAGTGAGACCCTTGATCACTAATGATCGCCCTGGGTACTCCAAATCTATAAAATATGTGAGACCTAACAAAATTCATAACAACTAGAGAATCATCAGTCCTAGTGGAGATGACCTCCACCCATTTGGAAACATAATCAACTGCCAAAAGATATATGAAAATCCAAAAGATACAGGAAACAGACTCATACAATCAATACCCCAAACATCGAAAATCTCATAGAATAACAAGGGTTGTTGAGACATTTCATTTCTACGTCCTATGCTCCCTATTCGTTGACATTACTCACAAGATTTATAAAATTCATAGGCATCATGAAATAAGGTGGGCCAATACAAACCAAACTCTAAACTTTCCTAGCAGCCCTTTGGGGTCCCAAATGCCCCCCACAAGCCAGAGAATAACAAAAAGTAAGTACTGAATGAAACTCATGATCAGGTACACATCATCTAATGATCTGATTACTACAAAATTTTCAAAGATAAAGATCATCCCATACATAATACTTAGCATCACTTTTCAATTTCTGGACTTGTGCATGAGTAAAATGTGAAGTTACAACACGGAAACTAAATAAATAGCAAGATCTATATACCATGGTGTCTTACCTTACAGGTGAAAAACTACTTATCTGGAAAAGAATCTGCTATGGGGGTGGGCTCGATCTCTACCGCAATCCTGGTCAAACTGAAATACCACCTCCTTCTGCAACAAGTTGGTCAAGGGTAGGGGCAATCTTGCTGAAGTCTCTGATAAAACATCTGTAGAAACCTGCATGACCCAGAAAAGCAAGAACTTCCCGCACAGAAGCGGGGTAAGATAAATAAAATATAGCATGAATTTTAGCAGGATCTACTTCAATACCATATATAGAGATGATATGACCTAAGATATCCCATGCTCGACCATGAAATGACATTTCTCAAAAACATCTGATGGAAGTGATTCTTGTCGCCTGAAGAGCGCAAGTCCCTATACATTCCATATCTCTGTCTACATAAAAGGGCCCACAGATAGGTCCTAATGACAAATCATCATCAACATCAGAATCATTAAAATCACAACAAAATGTAGAAGATACAGAGATATCCAAATGAAAAATAGACTAAGAAATAAAGTTCATGCAGTCCAGCTCATCAGCTATAACCACGCTAAAAATAGAATGATCCTCCATCGGGTGCCTCATAACGTCCAAAATACTGAACCGAACTACAGTATCTCCTACCTCCATAGAAAGAGTATAACTTCTCATGAACACACAGATCTTTAAGAAACTTGGCATACTTGGGAATCTACTAGATCTTGGAATTCCCTAGACTTTTCTTCAACAACCCTCTTCCTAGGTGCACTGGCCTCTGAGGGAAGGGTGAAACTGGTGCTACAGGGCCTGAGGTAACTCTACCACTCCGTAATGTAATCGCACTAATGTTTCCTTTATATTTGGGATGGTTTGAGATGGTAGTTAACTAGATCCCTGTGACTGCAACTGATTAAAGATAGATGCAAGCTGGATAATCTATCTCTCGATGCTTTGAATGGATGCATCTGTCTTCTACTGATATCATTACTGCTGCACCAAAACTGTTGCATAAGACTCAAATAGATTATTGCCTGAAGACCTAGACATCACTACAAACAAACACAATGAATATCAAATAGAAAAAAATAACAAGAAAGACACTAACAACAAAAGAAAAGAAAAACAAACAAACTAACTAACTACAGTTTAAAGACAAATGAACACCATTAAAGTTTCTCGGCAACGACGCCAAAATTTGATAGGTACGGATATTTGTCATGGTATCCTTACAAATTATTTACCGAACCCCCTAACTATACTAATGCAGTATAGGAATGACTCGGATCTTCTCCCAATGAACTCAATGGTTGAACGTTTGTTTTTAAATAGAAGTAAACACTGGGGGTTTTTATAACTTATCAAAACAATTATTTGAAGCTATCCTAATGCAAGAACGATTCAACCATGCACTGCACTATCACTATACGATACAATGGTTAAACAATTCTGATGAATAGACATGGAAATTATACTTGCAAGAAGTAAACCTAACTACCAATTAATAATTCCCAAGAAATTAACCTAATGTGCAAAAGCAAGTAAATCACGCACTGGACTGTCACTATACGGTACAATGATCAAAGAGTAATTAAACAAATGTGAACAATTCAACCAAGCACCGCACTGTCACTATACGACACAATGGTCAAACAGTCACTAAAAACTAAACTAACAAACTTAACAATTCGACCAAGCACCGCACTGTCACTATACGACACAGTGGTCAAAGATCAACTGAAAACGAAATGCAAGAAAAGTAAGCAATTCAACCAAGCACCACACTGTCACTATACGACACATGGTCGAGTGTAAATGAAAACTAAACTAACAACTAAAGTAGTTCAACCAAACACCGCACTGTCACTATATGACACAGTGGTCAAACATGTAACCAAGCAAAGAAACATAACCAAGCATAACACAATTAAAACTCTAACTACAACTCGAGTTAAAACACAAGTTATAATACAGAATAAAATACAAGGTGAACCGTAGATTAAAACACAAGTTAAAAACACTAGTGAAAACACAGGTTACGAACACTAGTAAAAACATAATTCAAGACCACTGGTGAAAGCACATATTAAAAACACTAGCGAAAACACAATTGAAAATACTAATGCAAACACAATGTAAGAACACCAGTGACAACACAAACGAAAACACAAGTGCTAATACAAATGAAAACACAAGTGCAAATACAAATGAAAATACAAAATGAACCACAGAATAAAAATTAACCAACTCTCGTCCACAACTCCCGGAAAGGAACCACCCTCTTCGGTGACCCTCGATAGTCTGAACAGCTCCCAACTGCTTTGATGGAATGGATGGACACATATCATAACCCGATGATGGAATATGGGGCTGTCGAATCTCTACAGTCGGTCGATGAATGCGGAAAGCGGAGCGGCATGAATCACGATTGCGACAGTGGAAGGGACTGGATCTATGATCATCTACAAGCCTTCACCGATGCTGGAAATGGGGTTATGCCGTTGGAATTGAGGAATTAAAGGCTGCCAAAACTGGATGAAGGTGCTGTCGCGATCGCGCCAATAGAAGATAACCCTAGTCTTCTGGGATCCCGTCCAACTGGGTCATCTTAGCTCCGATCGGCAAGCTACTATGGAACACCGGTGAAGTTGAGGAGGAACACAACTGCTCGGCGAAGCTACGTCTGCCCAAGTGCAGAACTTGCGCCCCGTCGATCAAGCTTGCTTCAGAATGGGTGGAACATGGAAGGATCACCGATGGTTATTGTCGAAACAATCGTCGAGCTACTGTGGATGTGAAGTTGCCGCTTGCCGCGCTTCGGAAGAAGGAAAACACGCAGATCGAATGCAATTTTTTTCTGTTCTGGAGTCTGCGCGATGGAGAAAGCTTGAGTGATTTGGCATGACTGTCCGATCCAATAAGCCACCACATCCTAGCCATTGATGAAAGCTAGAGTTGATTTCTTTGATTAAGGCTTTGATTGCTGCTTCTAACCCTTTTCCAATCCAACGGCTGAGATTAATCTATCTTGAATCCAACACTGATCTGGCTCTCTTTTAATCCAACGGCTAAGCAACAAATGATGGACCAGGATCTGGATCAACGACTCCGATTTCTCTACTTAGGCCCCTTTTCATGTTTCCTATAAAATCATAGTCAACTCGTGAAAAAAATAATACTGAAGTTATAGGAATTAACGATTAATTTCAAATAGATCCAATATGTAAAAACATACTGAATAACATTAATTACCCCATCAAAGAGCCTAAAATATCTAATCCATGAAGTAAAATAGCGCGATAAAAATGAAGCTATTAAGGATGTGTATTGATTTTTGTGATTTGAATAAAGCGTGCCCTAAAGACTGCTACCCCTTGCCTCGTATTGATCAGTTAGTTGACTCTACCGTGGGGTATGAAGTGGTATCACTTATGGATGATTATCAAGGGTATCACCAAATCCCCTTGGCGAAGGATGATCAAAAGTGGGTCAGCTTTGTGACAGCTGGGGGGTTGTATGCTTACGTAGTAATGCCTTTTGGACTAAAGAATGCGGGGGCTACATATCAACAGGTCATGGACAAATTTTTTGCAGAACAAAAAGGCAAGAATGTGGAAGTATATGTGGATGACATTCTGGTCAAATCCAAGATGACTCGGGATTTAGTAGTGGATCTTGAAGAGACTTTTGCTACTCTGAGGAGGTATAATATGAAGTTAAATCCAAAGAAGTGTTTGTTTGGGGTGAAGAGCGAAACATTTTTAGGATATATTATGACGAAGAAGGGACTGCAGGCTAATCCAGAGAAAGTACATGCACTATGTAATATGAAGTCACCTACCAATTTGCAGAAGACTCAAAAATTGGTGGGAAGGATAGTCTTTTTGTCTCGCTTTATAGCTAGATTAGCAGATAAGGGACTACCCTTCTTTCGGATTCTGTGCAAGTCTACTCAGTTTCAATGGGACAACTAGTGTGAGTAAGCTTTCCAGGAACTAAAGAAGTATTTAGCTGAACTCCCTCTGTTGGCCAAACCAGTGTCAGGGGAACCATTGTGGATGTATTTAGCTGTTTCAGAAGGAGCTATCAGTTCAGTTTTATTAAAATAGAAAGGTTCTCAACAGCAACCCATCTACTATACCAGTCATATCTTGAAGGGAGCAAAGTTGTGGTACACTGAGCTGGAAAAACTCGCATACATCTTAGTCTTGACAGCTCGTAAATTGAGGTCTTATGTCCTAGCCCACCTGATAAATGTGTTGACCAACAACGAGTTAGGTAGAGTGGTTACTAAACCTAACTCTTCAGGAAGGTTAGCCAAGTGGGTTGTGGAACTAGGTAAATATGACATTCAATACATCCCCGAATTGCTATCAAGGCTCAGTCATTAGCTGACTTCCTAGCAGAGGTACCAATAGACTTGGAGAACAACTTGACTAAAGAAGAAGAAGGGAAGAAGATATGGAGCGCTTTGGTGGATGAGTCTTCCGGAGCTGCAGGAAGTGGAGTTGGGGTGTTGCTCATATCTCCGGAAAGGGAGGAAACCCGCATAACCGTTCGCCTTAGATTCCGGGCATCTAACAATGAGACAGAGTATGAAGCCATTTTAGCAGGGTTGTAGGCGACTCATGTCATGGGATCCATGTCGGTCATTGTCTATTCAAACTCTCAGTTGGCAGTGTCACAGCTCAAGGCTGATTTCACAATTCGAGAAGAAAGGTTGCAAAAATACTCGGTGACTTTTGAAAAAGCAAAGGCTCATTTTCAGGAGGTAATTTTATAGCAAATCGCAAGAGAGGATAATAAAAAATTAGATGAGTTGGCTCGGTTGGCTAGTGCCTTAGAGGGGGTGAGACTACAAGACTTTGTTTGTGTGGACATTCCTAGTTCCTTGATGGTGTGCAATGTGGAAGATGCAAAGCCCAGAGGTGACTGTGCACCTGATTGGAGAACTGATATTATGACATACTTACAGCATGGGAAGGTTCCTAATGAAGGTAGAGCAACATCTATCCTGGTAACGAGGGCAAAGCGATTTACAATTATTGTTGGAATTCTGTACAAGACGTCTTTTGGATGACCTCTGTTGAAATGCTTGAGGAAGGAAGATGCCGAGTGGGTGCTTTGAGAAGTACACGAAGGATATTGTAGCAATCACTTGGGAGGAAGGGCGTTAGTAAGGAAAGTACTGTTGGCTGAGTATTTTTGGCCAACTCTTCATCAAGATGCAACCCGCCTAGTGCAAACTTGTTTAGCTTGTCAAAAATATAGAAATAGATCCGAGTGACCTGCTGAGTTGATGGGAGCTGTAGTTGCTTCTTGCCCCTTTGATCAGTGGGGAATGGACATCATGAGCCCCATGCCTACTGCCCCATTACAGAAGAAATTCTTATTGGTAGCGATGAATTATTTTTCTAAATGGGTGGAAGTTGAACCTTTAGCTAAAATTATAGAAAATACAGTAATACAGTTCCTTTGGAGAAGTATCAAATACCGATATGGAATTCTCCGAAGGTTAGTAAGCGATAATGGATGAAAATTTTAGGGTAAGAAGATCTGGGAATGGTGTTAAAGGCACAACATTCAACAAGCTTTCACCTCAGTAGCTCACCCTCAGACCAACGGTCAGGTTGAGGTGATCAACAGAATTCTCATTCAAGGGTTGAAGACTAAGTTGGGCACCTAGAGAGGAAATTCGATGGATGAATTGCCTGAGATCTTATGGGCCTACCGAACTACTCCAAGACAGCCATAGGGGAAACCCCATTCAGTTTGGTGTATGGAACTGAGGCAATTATCCCGGTGGAAGCCATTCTAAGTAGTGCCTGAGTCGAAGCATATGAGCCAGAGCAAAATCAAGTCATAAGGAGCACTGAGTTGGACCTGGTGGAAGAAAAGCGAGAGCAAGCCCGAATGCGAGCTGAAGCTTACAAGCAAAGGATACAACGAGCCTTTAACAAAAGGGTGGTACCCAGGAGGTTTCAAGAGGGTGACCTGGTCTTACACAAGGTCAACCTTGCTGGAGATCCTGGAAAACTAGCCCCTAATTGGGAAGGGCCTTACACTGTGGCTCGCTGATGTGAGCAAAATATATAGGATTTTAGAAGTAGTTTTTGCTCATATCTTGCTACATTTTATACTTGTTTCTGCATATAGTACTTTGTTTTGTATGCATTTCCTATTTTCTAGTTGGAGATCTATTCTTTGTACTTTTGTGTGCAAGATAACATTTCATAGGGAAAACAACACACTTTCAGAGCGAAAAAGGGAATTTGGCAACGGATGCAGCAGGGGACATGGCCAGGGCATGTGGCTACCCACGGCCGTGTCCGAAGCTCGAGATTGGCCACCATAGGGCCACACACGGCCTGACCGTGTGGAAACACACGACCATGTGGCGGCCAACCGTTTTGACGCGATTAGGTCTTTTTTCGGATTTCGTGAAGAGCCAGCCTCATGGTTATATAAAGAAAGCTACGCCCAAACCCTAGGGGGAGGCACGATGGCTGGGACGACACTCCGACGCCTTAAAAAGCTTCGGGAACTAGCAACGAGGAGGAAGGAAGCCGCTCGAGGGTCATGTTTTGCACCTCAACGGCAGAGAGAAGAGCCCCATTGCATTGTAATTTACTTTCCGTGCAGAATTTCCATTGTATATCTGAACATGATCATGCTTTGTGTTTCTTCTCTTATATTCATGGAGTAGATTTACCGATTCTAGGATTAGAGAATAGTTTGTGTGTGTAGTGTTAGTGAAAGCCCTAGAGCCAATCATGTGATGATTGTTGTATGAACTTTATTGTATCATATTCCTATTTATAAAGGCATGGTTATTATATTTACTTGTATTGGTGCCAAATAACTAAATATAATAATGTCCTTGAGTAGTAGGTTCTTATCTATATCAATCGATTGGTTGAATCGATAATGAGATGATATAGAGAACACTACTCTTAATCATTCCTAGTCGAGTATTAACATTCAGGGACAATGTTAATGCGTAGAGACTAGCATGTAGGTCAACAAGATGACTTGATCTCACAAGTCATGGATATGAGATATCAAGTTGACACATGGGTATGCATTGGAGAATATATACTGAATGACCCGCCATGAGAAAGTTTCATGGATCATTATATGAGTGTCATATACTTTCTCATGTGGCTATTAGTATGACTATTAGTCCTTAGACCTGAAGTCACCATGGTTCCCTACATAATGAATTGCATACTTTGGCTTCGTCAAATGTCACCCGTAAATGGGTGGACTATAAAGGCGATTACTGGGTATGTAACAAATTATGCAGAGGGATGTGAGTGATGTAGATGGGATCTATCCCTCCTATATGACGGGGGTGACATCGATATTCTTGATAGAGTGAGACCACGAAGTGCATGGCCATGCCCAAATGAGTCAATATGAGATATTGAGCTCATTTGATTAGAGTGAGTCTACTTGGAGTTCAAGATTTAGATTGTACCGAGGATGACACGGTCTATGCCTCGATTGGTCAATCTAGATGTCAAGGATAGAGGGACATTGTCACATATTGTGAGAGTCACAATTAGTAGTCACAAAGGTGATGTTGGAGCTCAACATTCTTGTAACTTGGGTAGCAATGATGTGTTGCTAGATACCGCTCATTGCTTATGTTCCTAAATCGGTTTAGGGACATTGCCAATGTTACAAGAACCTATAGGGTCACACACATAAGAGCAATTAGATGGAGATTAGGTTCATATGATGAACCATGAGGATTAGGTTCATGGGATGAACCAAATTGGATTAAGAGTAATCCAAATTAGACTAATTGAGTTAGACTCAAGTTGATTCAAGTGTTGAATGAGTCTAATTGAGATTTGATTCATCAAATCAATTTAAATTAATGAATAGAGATTCATTATATTAAATTGACTTGAGTCAAGTGGTTAGATTTGATCAACCATGGGAGATTAGAGGTCAAGTTTGACTTGACTTGAGAGAGAAGATGAAAGGTCAAGTTTGACTTGACCAAATGCCATGTCATGATGATGACTAGGCATGGCCGGCCAATGATGATGCTCCACATCATCATTGACTTGGTCAATTGGTGCCACCTCATGAGGGAGACCAAGGGACATGGGAGTTACATGCATGCATGTAACTCCCTCTCCTTGAAGTGGCCGGCCACTTTAGGGGTTTCATTAGATGAAATTCATTTGGGTGAGTTAATTCCAACTTCATCTTCTTCCTTGGAACTTTTTCTCTCAAGCTCTCCCTCTCCCATCCCTCTCTTTGGCCGAACCAACCAAGGAGTGCTAGCACACTCAAGGTTGAGTTTTCTCCACCTATTGCTTGTGTGGATACCATAGAGGAGTGTGCACTTGACACTCTCGAGTTCCGGCGAACTTTTTTGGACGAGCGGGATAAGCGAAGGGCGTCGCTACGAGGGTAACGTTCTAACCTCTTAGATCTAAGGTAGATCTAGGATTTCTGTAAGCACATACATGTAATTATAATTTTATACTTCGCACAGATCCGTGGCCGGGGCTTCCGAGGTTTCCGCAACGCAAAAAGCGGTTTTTGTGGCTCGGGAAATCCCAACATGTAGGACATGTTATTCCAAATATATTTCTGATTCTTTAGTTTATATTTGTAATTGGTGATTGTTTAGATCTATAGCTATTTGTTTTGGTCTTCTATTTACTGTGCGAAGCCGATACGAGGGGTGACAACCCTCGTATCAAAGATTTAGGAGAATTAAGGAGGAACCTAGGGGTTGGCCTCATCTCTCGTAACCATAGATAGAAGGATGCGATGGAGTCAGAAACGAGATACATTCCGTCTCACTGCAGGGATTGATTCAGCATCCTCGTACTTCCTACCCCGTCCTAACGCCAGGGGTCGACCTGGTATGGCAGAGGTAGCTTCCGATAGATGCGAAAGCTTATCGGGGGAGTGTATGATGTCCCTTCCACAAGGCTATAGTTAGACATCTAGATAATACTCAATTGGTAGCGTGTTCTGCGACGCACAAGCAAAACCGAAATCCTAGGATTCCCTCAAAGACTAATAGCAACCCTTCTCTTCCTCTATGTGACACCGTACTAGAGTTAGGACCACTGACAACCCTCTTAATCGCAACCATTATAATTGAACTCTGAACAATAACGTCCACTGAACAGATCGACACTTGAATCTTAATCCATGTGGGATCGATAATCTATTTATTACTTGAGGACATCCATACACTTGCGGGCGTTGAGCACGAGGGCACGCTTCGAGTCCTCGACAGTCTCTGTCGCGAGACTTGAGGTCGCATTCGCGTGCATCAAGTTTTTGGCGCCGTTGTCAGAGACTGATTGATTCGATATCGAATCAAGAAGCGGATAATTGGATCGGACCTAAGTTAGCTTTATTTACTTGCTTTACTTTTATCTTTTATTTTACTTTATTTACTTTAGTTTTAGATTTTCCATATCTATATTTAATTTTTATTTTAGCAGTAGTATTGCGATTTCTTTTATAATTTGCTCTTCTTCATTTGATTTAGTAAGCTAGATTAGTTTATTTCCTGTTTCTGAGCGTTAGGTAATATTCCTAATTTTGTGGCTCGGTTCTTCGTATGCATAGACGCCTAGGATCGGAAGGCTTGATTCCAATCAATCTAGAAATCAAACGAACCTACCATCGCAGGAGAGCTGAATAGAAGAGAATGGAGGGCCAAGACGTATCCATGGTGAACATAGGTAGCCGACCTTTGCGGGATTATGCAACCCCTAGTGCTAGAGGATTTAGGCTGAGTATAGCTGGACTGTGCATTTCGGCAAACAACTTTGAATTGAAACCTACTCTTATACACATGGTCCAGTAAAGTAAATTCGGGGGAGCTGCGACTAAAGACCCGAACCGACACTTGGAGATATTTTTGGAAATCTGCTCGACAATGAAGATCAATGGAGTACCTGTCGATGCGATCTGCCTGAGCCTATTTCCTTTCTCATTGCGGGATAAGGCTAAGGCATGACTTCACTCCCTACCATCGGGAAGCATTACTACATAGGAGTAGTGTGAGCAGAGATTTTTGGACAAATTTTTTCCACCAAGTAGGACTGCTCACATGTGCCATCTAATCACGAGCTTCCGTCAGAAGGAGGGGAAGTCTTTATTTGAAGCCTAGGATCACTATAAGGGGCTACTCTACCAATGCCCCCACCATGGACTGGAAAGGTGGCTGGTGATCCGCATCTTCTATAATGGGATCACGTACACCACAAAGATGTCCCTCGATTCTGCTGTAGGAGGAGCGCTAATGAACAAGACTATCGAGGAAATGGAGGAGTTGATTGAAGAGGTGGCCCAGAACCACCATCAATGGGCTTCCGAGCGTAGTCACCCAGCTCCTGCAGCAGAGCGATATGCTGTCAACTCTGTAGACCACCTAATAGCGAGGATGGACACACTTAGCAGACGGTTCAACTCTTTAAATCCTATTTCTGCATATGCGGTCAATGACTTTGGAGAGGGAGCAGTAGCATATCAGGAGGACTACTATGGAGGGCAGGGTGGCTTAGAAGAGCAGATCGAGCATGTCGACGCAGTTGGGGATCATAATCAAAGGCCCAACAACCTGTATTCCAACACTTACAATCCCGGATGGAGGAACCACCCGAATTTTTTCAATTGTAATAACTCGGGGAACTTCCAACCATCAGGAGGGTATGTGCAACAATAGGGCAATGGGCAACAACAACAATAGAAGTCTAGACTGGAACTAATGATGGAAGACTTCATTGCTACCCAAACTAAGGCCAATGCAGAATTTCGACGCCAACATTAAAAATCTGAAGAGGAACTTAGGGACTTGAAGGCCACTGTTGATGACCTTGCAAGTCACACAAAGATGTTGGAGACACATGTGGCCTAGATAGCCCAAACTGTGTCGCAGACAATGGATAACTGTCCGCTATCTGCCGAGCCGAGTCAGGTCAAGGAAGAGGGAGTGTGCAGTGAGAGAGTAGCACAGAAAAATAGATTCGCCAAGGGATGTGCGACCATGATGTCGACCTTGCCAATCTAGGCTGAGATTGAAGATAAGATTCCACCCCAGCTGGAGGATCCTGGTGAATTTGTTATACCCTGCTCGATTTATGGGGAGAGCTTCGATGAAGCACTGTGAGACTTGGGGTCATCAGTCAGTGTGATGCCCTACGCACTCTATCTGAAGATGGGACTGAATGGGATCCAACCAGTGGGCCTTGGTATTCATATGGGGGATGACTCAGTTATGGAACCTGTCGGCATGCTAGCACATGTGCCTGTTGTCATTGAGAATTTCATTATACATACGGATTTTATTATACTCGACATAGGACTAAACCCCCAGAATCCCATCATCTTGGGAAGACCCTTTTTGGTGACTGCGGGAGCATGTATAGACGTAAAGGCACACAAGATCTCCTTGGAAGTAGACGGGGAGATCATCCTCTCCCACCTGTCAGAGTGTAGAGCTCCCTTCTTAGACGGCTACACTTTCAGCCGGGTAAAGACGAGCCTGTTAGTGAAAGCCCTAGAGCCAATCATATGATGATTGTTGTATGGACTTTATTGTATCATATTCCTATTTATAAAGGCATGGTTATTATATTTACTTGTATTGGTGCCAAATAACTAAATATAATAATGTCCTTGAGTAGTAGGTTCTTATCTATATCAATCGATTGGTTGAATCGATATTGAGATGATATAGAGAACACTACTCTTAATCATTCCTAGTCGAGTATTAACATTCAGGGACAATGTTAATGCGTAGAGACTAGCATGTAGGTCAACACGATGACTTGATCTCACAAGTCATGGATATGAGATATCAAGTTGACACATGGGTATGCATTGGAGAATGTATACTGAATGACCCGCCATGAGAAAGTATCATGGATCGTTATATGAGTGTCATATACTTTCTCATGTGGCTATTAGTATGACTATTAGTCCTTAGACCTGAAGTCACCATGGTTCCCTACATAAGGAATTGCATACTTTGGCTTCGTCAAACGTCACCCGTAAATGGGTGGACTATAAAGGCGATTACTGGGTATCTAACAAATTATGCGGAGGGATGTGAGTGATGTAGATGAGATCTATCCCTCCTATATGACGGGAGTGACATCGATATTCTTGATAGAGTGAGACTACGAAGTGCATGACCATGCCCAAATGAGTCAATATGAGATATTGAGCTCATTTGATTAGAGTGAGTCTACTTGGAGTTCAAGATTTAGATTGTACCGAGGATGACACGGTCTATGCCTCAATTGGTCAATCTAGATGTCAAGGATAGAGGGACATTGTCACATATTGTGAGAGTCACAATTAGTAGTCACAAAGGTGATGTTGGAGCTCAACATTCTTGTAACTTGAGTAGGAATGATGTGTTGCTAGATACCGCTCATTGCTTATGTTCCTAAATCGGTTTAGGGACATTGCCAACGTTACAAGAACCTATAGGGTCACACACATAAGAGCAATTAGATGGAGATTAGGTTCATATGATGAACCATGAGGATTAGGTTCATGGGATGAACCAAATTGGATTAAGAGTAATCCAAATTAGACTAATTGAGTTAGACTCAAGTTGATTCAAATGTTGAATGAGTCTAATTTAGATTTGATTCATCAAATCAATTTAAATTAAATGAATAGAGATTCATTAAATTAAATTGACTTGAATCAAATAGTTGGATTTGATCAACCATGGGAGATAAGAGGTCAAGTTTGACTTGACTTGAGAGGGAAGATGAAAGGTCAAGTTTGACTTGACCAAATGCCATGTCATGATGATGACTTGGCATGGCCGGCCAATGATGATGCTCCACATCATCATTGACTTTGTCAATTGGTACCACATCATGAGGGAGACCAAGGGTCATGGGAGTTACATGCATGCATGTAACCCCCTTCCATGAAGTGGCCGGCCACCATTCCATTAGGGTGGAATTCATTTTGGTGAGTTACTCATTCCATCATCTTCTTCCTTGGTGCTCTTCCTCTCAAGCTCTCCCTCTCCTTCCTCATCTTGCCGAGATCTTCTAGGAGTGCTAGCACACTCAAGTTTGTCTCTTTCTCCACCTATTGCTTGTGTGGATACCAATAGAGGAGTGTGCACTTGACACTCTCGAGTTCCGGCGAACTTTTGGACGAGCGGGATAAGCGAAGGGTGTCGCTATGAGGGTAATGATCTAACCTCTTAGATCTAAGGTAGATCTAGGGTTTTTAGTAAGCACATACATGTTTTATTTTAATATATCTTCGCACGGATCCGTGGCTGGGGATTTCGAGGTTTCCGCAACGCAAAAAGCGGTTTTTGCGGCTCGAAAAAACCCAACAGTGGTATCAGAGCCACGTGCGAAGCATGTATGTGTTTCATTTTTATAATTTTTGTATTAGATATAAAAATTACAGATTTATATGTTTCTGTAAATTTCCTAATTTTATAGATTTTTTGGGTATTTTTCTCAAAGAGTCGAAGCAACGAGTGTTGGGACACTTGTAGGCTTCAACCGTCGAGAAAAACTCTCCGAAACGGCGAGTTCTCGCTTTAGGTTTTTGGGACAGCGACTCAAGTCACTGTAGGATCTCAGTAGGGACACTCACAAAGTTAATTTTGTGAGTATGGGCGCTGCCCCTATCCCCGAAAGGGGCTTTGTCCCGCGATCGCGCCCGGAAACCGCTTAGCGGGACCGTTACGGAGAGGTGACTCATTAATTTGAAAAAAATTAGGAAAAATTATAGAAATTTCTGTAAAAAATACATAATTTAGAATTATGTATAATTCTGTGATTGTCATGGCCCAATGACCCCAATTTGATTGGATTATGTGTGTTGTAATTCATAATACGGCCTGCGTGCCGTTTTGTGGTTGTGCGTGTTGTATAGTGTATGGGACCTGCGTGTCGTACCTCTTCTTTTGATATTCTAGTTGTAAATAGTTTTAGACTCGAATGTAACTCGAGTTTCATATTTGTAATGTACAAAATGGAGCGGTGGAAAGTCCACTCGAAGACGAGATTACGAGAAGGGTGACGACGACACATGGCGGTCAAAGGAAGCGCTTTGAGAAGCCGCTAGCCTTAGGTTGACCGTCCGATCTTCTCATTGGCTTGAGAAGATCGTAGTAGGGCCATGACTATATCACATTTAATATATATATGTTGATATATATATATATATACTTAATTGATTTTGCTTGTATGTATGTGATGCATGCTAGTAGAATAATGCTTGTATGTATATGATGCATGCTAGGATAATTTTCTTGTATGTATATGATGCATGCTAGAATAATGAATGTATGTATGTGATGCATGCTAATATAGGATAATAAAGGCCTAAATGTGTATAAGATATACATTACGATTAGATTAGATCATAATCGAATCAACTCGAAAATGCCTACCGAGCCTTGATACCCATCACTACCTCGATCATTTGTTTTTGTTGAATCTTCCAAAGTAGAGCAACGCATATTATCTTGGTAGGGTGCGGAGGGACAATCTTGGTCCCGCCTATCACGCTTGGGTTAGAGTAAGCTCAATTAGATTGAGCAAAACTAGTTAAACTCAATTGGATCGAGTAGAACTATAGGCATATTCCAATCGTTGGAAAGATAGGTTAAGATCGCATTTACACTAAATCTTAGGCGATTTAGCCAAAGCTAACTCAAGGTCTTTTGTAAATGTGGGTCTTGATCCTATAAACAAGAGTTGCATAGAGATGTAATCGGTAATGTGTTACCCACCGATCGTACTAAGTCTTCGGCGATTTAGCCAAAGCTAACTCAAGGCTTAGTATGATGTGGATCTTGTCCCACAAGAATTATAGCTAGTTTGTATGAATCTAGTAATGTGGTTTTCCCACATCAATAACTCGATTCTACAAAATTCCTATAATTTAGTGGGAGCATCATTTGATTAAAGGCCTAATTAAATGATAAAAGGAATATGATATTAATTCTCTGCATTGTATGTTGTAGATAACTATGTCGACAAACACGAACACTCTCTCTCTGCGTTCTGTCCTTGAGAAGGAAAAGCTCAATGGAGCAAATTTCCTGGACTGGTATAAGAACCTCAGAATTGTTCTCACCCAAGAAAGGAAGCTGTATGTCCTGGAGCAGCCCATTCCGGAGGCACCTCCTGCCACTGCCTCGCGAGCTGACAAAGATGCTTACAAGAAGCATCAAGATGATGCATTAGATGTGTCATGCCTTATGCTCGCGACCATGAACTCTGAGCTTCAGAAGCAACACGAGTTCATGAATGCTTATGATATGGTTGGACATCTTCGTCAACTATATCAAGGACAAGCTAGGCATGAGAGATATGAAGTCTCTAAGGCATTATTTGGGTCCAAAATGCAAGAAGGGACTCCCGTAGGTACATATGTACTCAAGATGATTGGGTACGTAGAGAACCTACAAAGGCTAGGATTCCCACTTGGCCAAGAGCTGGCCACTGACCTGATCTTGCAATCTTTGCCACAAGCCTTCAATCAATTTGTCATGAATTATAACATGAATGAAATTGATAAGCCATTGCCTGAAATGCTCAGCATGTTGAGAACTGCTGAGCTTAACCTTAAGAAGGGAAAATCTGACACCATTTTGATGGTGCAAAAGAAGAAAGGCAAGGGCAAGCCTAAAGGTAAGGGAAAGTCCCAAGCCAAGGGAAAAGGCAAAGAACTTAAACCCAAAGGAGGGGTAGCCAAGGAAGGGGCTTACTTCTACTGCAAGGAAGCAGGACACTGGAAGCGTAACTGCAAGGCATACCTGGAAGATCTTAAGAAGAAAAGAAGTGAGACTTCTACTTCAGGTATAAATGTTATAGAAGTCAATCTATCTATTTCTTCATCATGGGTATTAGATACCAGATGTGCATCTCACATTTGTACCAATGTGCAGGCGCTGAGAAATAGCAGGACATTGACAAAGGGCGAGGTGGACCTACGAGTAGGCAATGGAGAAAGGGTTGCTACTGTTGCTGTAGGAACTTATGATCTATCTCTGCCCTCTGGGCTTGTATTAGAATTAGATGAATGTTGTTATGTGACTACTGTTGGTGCAGTAGGCACCTAAGTCGAACCTAAGTTTTGATTATAGCAAACGATACAAAGTTAAGCATATATTGTTATCTCATGAGCTAAATCAAGTGTGCAGAAAAGTCTCAACGCTGGAGCTGAAGGCTAGCGACACCCGGAGGAAGCCGCGGTGGTCGGGCGACACTCAAGAGACTTCGGAGGGAGCCGAAGGAATTGAGTGGAAGGCCGAAAGAAAAAGCAACACGTAAGTACTAAGGTAAGCTCGTGTGTGCGAGTGTAAGCAAGGTCGTATCCTCTTTACGGGGAAAGACTTAAGCGTAGATCCGACCCAAGACATCTCATAGGTGGTCTAGGTCGAGATCGGATGGTCAACGACCGTCGAAATTATATTTTTGTTGAGCTAACCTTGACTTGCAGCAAGCATCAGTCGACTCGACTAATCGATCGGTATCAGTCGACCTCGGTCGATCTTGCCAGTGATCGGTGATGGCCATCAGTCGATTGCTGGTCAAAGGATCAGCCTCGAGGAGTCAAGCTTTATCACCATTTTTCAAGGAGTTTTGTGCCCAATTCTTATTGGTTGAAGACCCATTCGATGAGGGGCTTAAAGGCTATAAAAGGAGGGCCAAACCTAGGGTTTTTCATCAATTCAAAAGCTTCCAAGTTCTTCCGATACGCTCCGACTCTCCGACATCCCTACGACGAAGCGCTGCCGAGACGACGACTAGAGCTTCAACCTCCAACCTTTAAAGTCGTCGGTAACGAAAGTTCTAAATTGTATTTCAGTTTATTCCTTTTAGTAAAGCTTTCATTATAACGAGGAGAGGGGGAGTGTCCTTCTACCTCGAGCTTTTTGTATCCATCTAACTCCTACCTCCAACGAGGAGGAGTTATTTAGTAGTTTGCCCTCCGTACGTGGTCAAGGACCACTAGGGCCTTGGAGTAGTAGCCTTCGGCTACGAACCAAGTAAATCTCTTGTGTCTATTGTCTCCTTTACTTTTTGTTTTGTTTATCTTTCCGCTGCATAAAAGTTTTTTTTTACGAATTCGTACTAAAAAGTTTCTATCGCTATTCACCCCCCCTCTAGCGATCCGATCGATCCAACAATTGGTATCAGAGCCGGGGGTTGCTAAGATTTGGTGAAACCACCAATCTAGCCTTTTTACAGATTTATTTTTCTTTTAATTCTGTTTTTTTTATATTTATTTCGCCTTGTTAAGTTTTTCTCCCGCACTACTAATCCAAGACGCGAGTCTTGGTACTTGTTTTCGTGTTTTTGTCGTTGTTAGTTTCTTCGTCTCCGTCTATTTGTGTCTTTTGTTCTAATGGCCCATCTCGAGGGTTTTAGCACCGTCCGACCTCCGTTTTACAACGGAGATGACTTCCGTTATTGGAAGGGTCGGATGGAATGCTTTCTCAAAACCCAAATCGAGATGTGGATCATAATCCAAACGGGTTTCACACTTCCGACTAATGAAGTGGGTGACTCCTTGGATTATGATCAATGGACCATTGCGACAAAACGACAAGTCGAAGCCGACGCCAAGGCAACACAAATCCTCCAATGCGGCCTATCCAAGGAGGAGCTAAATCATGTCGGCCCCTTCATAAGCGCAAAAGATCTTTGGACGAAACTAGTGGAGCTACACAAAGGGACCGATGAAGCCAAGGTATGTAAGCGTGATCTTCTTTTCAATAAACTATATAACCTAAAAATGCAGGAACACGAGTCCGCGACCCAACTTCACACCCGAGTCCAGGACATAGTCAACAACCTACACGCAATCGGGCAAAAGGTCGAAAACCGCGACCTTATAAGGTATGTTCTAAACTCGTTTCCGAGGACTACCTTGTGGGCATCCATGGTCGATGCCTACAAGGTCTCCAAGGATCTTTCTAAAATTAGGTTAGATGAACTCTTTTCCGATTTCGAATTACATGAGCAGTCCAATGCGGAACTCGAGAGGGGTATAGCCTTGTTTGTAGGATCAAAGAAGAAGAAAATCGCAAACAAGCCACCACCAACCGAGGAGGAAGACGAGTCCGAAGAAGAAGTTGACCCGGAGTTGACTGCCGAACTAATGAACCTAGCTCGAAGGATAGCCAAGGGACGAAAGCGAACCACAACTCGACCCAACCAAGGTAAGCCTAAAAGTTCTAATATTAGGTGTTATGAGTGTAATAGGTTTGGACATATCAAGTCCGAGTGCCCCAAGCTCAACCACCGAGCACCTAAGCACAAGAAGGCCCTCAACGCGACATGGGAAGAAGCGTCATCCGAAGAAGACGAAGACCACGTCTTCATGGCGAAATCAATTGAGTCGGACACGGAGACCGAGCCTGAACTTGAGTCAGAACCTGAGGATGACTCGGACTACGAAGCTACCTTCAAGTCAAGCCACGGATACGCATCTGGTTCAAAAGATACCCTTAAAGTAAGTCGAACTTTATTTAATACTTTACATAATACGGTTAGGTTTTTGTCTAGGAAGTTAGCTAAGTCCGAGTCCAAGGTCGAGACCCTTGTTGAGGAGGTTAAACTCCTCAAACACGAGGTCTCCCTAACCTCTTCGACTAGTCGAGTTCAAGAGAAGGACTCAACTCGAGTTGAAAAGCTCGAAGTTGAGAACTCTCTCTTGAAAAGTCAAGTCGAAGATCTTAGGAACACATTGGAAAGGTTCACTTCGGGATCCAAAGGACCTGACCTCCTACTTGGATCTCAAAGGGCCGTGTACAACAAGGCTGGACTAGGATTTAACTCAAACACGACTAATAGGTCGTATATGTCGATTGTAAGTCGACATAGGAAACATGTCCAAGCATGGGTCCCTAAGAACCTTTTGATTTCAACTCTAGGATCCAACCCGTATTGGATTCCCAAGGACCAAATCCACTATGTGGATAAACCGAACCGATTCAACGGTCTAGGGGGAGCCAGTACAAAACATGTTTGTGCTTTAACTTAGAAATTGCATGTTTTAACTTAGAATGTTTGTGCTTTAACTTAGAAATTGCATGCTTTAACTTAGAAAGTTTGTACTTTAAAACTTGTGAACTCACTTAGAACATGAACATAATCAACTTCGAAAAGATTGAGCCTCGGGGAGCCTCTTTTCAAAAACATAACCAACTAAAATTCTTCGAAAAGATTGAGCCTCGGGGAGCCTCTTTTCAAAAACATAACCAACTAAAATTCTTCGAAAAGATTGAGCCTCGGGGAGCCTCTTTTCAAAAATAACCAGTTAGACTAGGAAATAATCTTAGGTGAGTCAAGTCATCATTTTCTTGAACATGGCTTTGTCTAAGGAAGTGGTCGATGATTCGATAAAAGAAGGCCCCTGTGTCTCGCCACGACCTGGAAGCCATGATCTTGAAAAGGTAAACTTGACAAGCCTAGGGTCAAATCCAAATCTAACATAAAATTACTTGAACATAAATACACTTAATCAACTTAATTGGAAATCATCTCACAAAAACACATAAGTATAACATGCTTGATCATATAGACACAGGTGAGATGACCTAGGTTTAACAACTTACAACCAATTTTTTTTAAAAAAAATCTAACATCCAATCCAACCACCTTGTGTGTAGGATCAATGGATGTTGGACAACGGTTGCTCCCGACACATGACGGGGGATCAACTCAAATTCACAAAGCTTTGATTCAAACGACAAGGATCGGTAGCTTTTGGGAATAACGGCAAGCTCAAAATCATCGGATCAGGTGATATCGAGCTTAACTCGAATTTTGTTATTAAAAATGTATTACTTGTAGAGAATTTTGAATATAACCTGCTTAGTGTAAGTCAATTATGTGACAATAACTATAAGGTCGTATTTTTAGAAAATGACTGTGTAATTAAAACAAATAAAACAGCTAAAATAATACTCAAAGGAACTAGGACAAATAACATTTATACAATTAACTTAATCAAATCCTCAGCCAAATGTCTTATGACATAGGAAGAGGAATCATGGTTGTGGCACTGACGACTCGGTCACTCGCACCCAAGACTCGTCCACAAGATGAGTTAGAGTGGCTTAGTCAGAGGCTTACCCAACCTCAACAACTTGGTTAATAAAATCTGTAATGCTTGTCAACAAGGAAAACAACCTAGGACACAACACAAGTTAACTAACCAAGAACGAACCTCAAGTGTACTTGAGCTCCTGCATATGGATCTATTCGATTCACATGGAGCCAAGTCACTCAATAGAAGTCAATATTGCTTAGTCATAATTGACGACTACTCCAGGTTTACCTGGGTTAGGTTCATCAAACATAAAAATGATACCCTAGATCAATTAATCAATCTATTCAAATTAATTGAGAATCAAAAAGACCTTAAGGTTAAAAGACTTAGAAGCGATCATGGTGGTGAATTCGAAAATCAAAGGTTCACCGACTTCTGTAACCTAAATGGATACCACCATGAATTCTCTTGCCCTAGGACCCCTCAACAAAATGGCCTAGTGGAGCGGAAAAACCGAACTCTACAAGAAGCCGCTAGGACCATGTTGAACGAATACGACCTACCCGATAGGTTTTGGGCAGAAGCCGTGAGTACGACATGCTATGTCCAAAATAGGATCCTTATGGTAAAAAGGCACCTTCAGACCTCGTACGAGATTTATCATGATAAAATACCTAACATCAAGTACTTTAGGGTATTTGGGTGTAAGGTACATATCCTAAACACTAAGGATTACCTAGGGAAATTTACATCCAAAACCACGACCAGAATCTTTCTAGGATACTCGACTACAAGTCGAGCTTATAGAGTATATAACCACGACACCCTTAGAGTCGAAGAGACTATTAATGTAGTGTTCGATGAAGTGCCCGAACCTACAAAACCCTTAATGACCCCAAGTGTTGAGCCCACTGATACCAAACTCGTCTCCGACCCTGAGATCGAGTCTAATCCACATCAACCAACTTCTCTTGTCGACCAAGTGACAAGTGATCCGAGTCAAACTAGTGTTCAACCAAATCACTCTATTGATCAAGTGATAGATGACTCCAACCAAACTAGAACTCAAACGAGTCATCCTATGGATCAAGTTGTAGACTCAAACCCAAATCCAACTAGGACTCAAACGAATCATCCTATCGACCAAGTGATAGGAGATCCTAATCTAGGAGTTCGAACTAGAGCATCCTATATCAACAAAAATACACTAAGGAGTTAATTAAAAGATTTGGAATGCAAGACGCCAAGGTAATAAACACCCCAATGGCGATTAACGTTAACATAGGAGAAGACTTAGAAAGTAAGACCATTGACTTAAAGTACTATAGGAGCGTGATAGGAAGTCTCCTATACTTAACTGTGAGTCGACCCGACATCCTATTCGCAGTAAGTATGTGCGCCAGGTTTCAAACCTGTGCTAAGGAGTCTCACCTAACCCTAGTTAAGCATATCCTTAGATATCTAAAGGGTACACTTAACGTTGGTATTTGGTACCCTAGATCTACGGAGTTCGAACTAATCGGCTACTCCGATTCGGATTATGCCGGTAGTAAACTCGATAGAAAGAGCACGAGTGGTTGTTGTCAACTACTCGGCTCGAGTCTAGTAAGTTGGTGCAGTAGGAAGCAACACTGTGTCGCTTTATCTACCACCGAAGCCGAATACATTGCGATGGGTGAGTGTGTCACTCAACTTCTTTGGATGAAGCACACTCTCCGCGACTTTAAGTTAGACTTTACGAATACTAAACTTCACGTAGACAACATTAGTTCAATTAATCTTACAAAGAATCCGATATGTCACTCTAGGACCAAACATATAGAAGTTAAACACCATTTCATTCGAGAACATGTGGCCAACGGAGCCATACAACTCGAATACGTCGAATCGAAGTCTAACTTAGCAGACCTATTTACTAAACCCCTACCCGAAGCCGAATTTAGTCTATTAAGATGAAAATTGGGCATGTGCGTAATAGAATAGGTACATGCAAATTATATGTTCTTACTACTATTTCTTTAAATTCATTTTTATGGAACTAGCATAGGACATACCTTAGATATCATGCACCTATAGATTTAAGGAGCCAGTACATCTCACAACACATAGGACTAATGTGTTTGTGTACTTAGCCACGTAGATGGCCGTGAGATGTTAGGACCTTACTCCTGGTTCCAGATGTAAAGCTAGTTCATCGCTATGAGCCACGGAGTATAATCATACATACTAATCGACTCTGACCAGGACTGGTTGATCCTTCATATCAATCAAGCCAAATATGAGTCGAACATTTTATAGATGAACCTATTTTCAGTATATTATTTTCGAAATAATGTGGAACATGCTTGGACTTTAAAATTAAGACTTGCTTTTATTCCACACACACTCTCACTCTTTTCGATATATGGCAAAAGGGGGAGAAAAAGGCCAAAGTAAGTTAAGGGGTCAAAATTTTTTTTGATAACTTAACTCTTACTTCATATTTAAACCAAAAGTTAAAACTTAGTTAACTTTTAACAAAAGGCCAAAGAATTCTTAACTTAAACTTATTTGTGCCATCTACGTTTTACTTAAACTTATTTTTTAAACTTTATGTCGTTAATGTTTTACTTAAGGGGGAAAAAGGGCTTAACTAAAACGTTTTACTAAGGCAAACTTTAAGTAATGTTAATTACTTAAAGCAACCCTCAAGGGGGAGGATTAAGGTCTTTCTTCAAGACTCACCCTCGATCAAGGGGGAGGTTTCCTCAAGGGAGAGTACTTGAAGAAAATCCTTACTACTCCAACTTAATCTTCATATTTTTTGTTTCTCATGCACATTATTACTCTTCATGCTCGCTATTTACTTAACTTTGTATGTGAGTTTGCCATAAATCAAAAAGGGGGAGATTGTTGGTGCAGTAGGCACCTAAGTCGAACCTAAGTTTTGATTATAGCAAACGATACAAAGTTAAGCATATATTGTTATCTCATGAGCTAAATCAAGTGTACAGAAAAGTCTCAACGCTGGAGCTGAAGGCTAGCGACACCCGGAGGAAGCCGCGGTGGTCGGGCGACACTCAAGAGACTTCGGAGGGAGCCGAAGGAATTGAGTGGAAGGCCGGAAGCAAAAGCAACACGTAAGTACTAAGGTAAGCTCGTGTGTGCGAGTGTAAGCAAGGTCGTATCCTCTTTACGGGGAAAGACTTAAGCGTAGATCCGACCCAAGACATCTCATAGGTGGTCTAGGTCGAGATCGGATGGTCGACGACCGTCGAAATTATGTTTTTGTTGAGCTAACCTTGACTTGCAGCAAGCATCAGTCGACTGCCAGCTTAGAGGACTCGACTACCGATCGATCGGCCGATCGGCTGAAGGTCGACCTCGATTTATCACCATTTTTCAAGGAGTTTTGTGCCCAATTCTTATTGGTTGAAGACCCATTCGATGAGGGGCTTAAAGGCTATAAAAGGAGGGCCAAACCTAGGGTTTTTCATCAATTCAAAAGCTTCCAAGTGCTTCCGATACGCTCCGACTCTCCGACATCCCCCTCGAGCTGTAGAGGCGATGACTAGAGCTTCAACCTCCAACCTTTAAAGTCGTCGATAACGAAAGTTCTAAATTATATTTCAGTTTATTCCTTTTAGTAAAGCTTTCATTATAACGAGGAGAGGGGGAGTGTCCTTCTACCTCGAGCTTTTTGTATCCGTCTAACTCCTACCTCCAACGAGGAGGAGTTATTTAGTAGTTTGCCCTCCGTACGTGGTCAAGGACCACTAGGGCCTTGGAGTAGTAGCCTTCGGCTACGAACCAAGTAAATCTCTTGTGTCTATTGTCTCCTTTACTTTTTGTTTTGTTTATCTTTCCGCTGCATAAAAGTTTTTTTTTACGAATTCGTACTAAAAAGTTTCTATCGCTATTCACCCCCCCTCTAGCGATCCGATCGATCCAACACTTGCCTTAACCAAGAACATCATTTCAGTTTCTTGTTTGGACAAGAAAGGATTTTCATTTATAATAAAGAACAAATGTTGTTCAGTTTATTTAAATGATATGTTCTATTGTAGTGCACCTCTAATGAACGGACTCTACTTTCTAGACTTAGAGAGCCCTATCTATAACATAAGTACCAAGAGGTTCAAGACAAATGAGTTGAACCAAACCTATCTCTGGCACTGTCGCTTAGGTCACATAAATGAGAGTCGCTTATCTCATCTCCATAAGGATGGGCTGCTAGACTCATTTGATTTTGAATCATATGAGACATGCGAGTCTTGCCTTTTAGGTAAGATGACCAAGACTCCCTTTAGTGGACACAGCGAAAGAGCAACAGATTTGTTAGGACTTATACATAGTGATGTATTTGGTCCTTTCAATGTTGCTGCTAGAGGTGGTTACAGGTACTTTATTACATTTACTGATGACTTCAGTAGATATGGTTATGTGTATCTCATGACACACAAATCAAAATCCTTTGAAAAGTTCAAAGAATACAAGAATGAAGTACAAAACCAGCTTGGCAAGAGTATTGAGATACTTCGATCAGATCGAGGTGGAGAATACCTTAGCCATGAGTTTCGTGACTATCTAGCTGAGTGTGGGATTCTATCCCAACTCACTCCTCCTGGAACACCATAGTGAAATGGTGTATCCGAAAGGAGAAATCGTACCCTATTAGATATGGTACAATCTATGATGAGTCACACAGATCTTCCTATATCCTTTTGGGGATATGCTCTAGACATAGCAGCCTTTACCCTTAACCGTGTACCATCCAAGGCTATGATAAAGACACCATATACGATATGGACAGGGAGAAATCCCATGATGTCTTTCATGAGGATTTGGGGTTGTGAGGCTTACGTTCGACGTCAAGTCTCAGACAAACTGGGACCCAAATCCGATAGGTGCTATTTTGTTGGATATCCCAAGGATACAAAGGGATATTACTTCTACATTCCCAGTCAGCACAAAGTGTTTGTGGCAAAGACTGGGGTTTTTCTAGAAAGGAATTTTGTTTCTAGAAAAACTAGTGGGAGTACCTTCGATCTTGAAGAAATTAAAGATAAGGACCATAGCACTAAGGCCTTGATGGAGGTTGAACAGGAACCACAAAGTGTTGTGGGTGATGAGGTTGTTGCACAAAGAGTTGTGGAACAACCACCTGTTCATGTAGACCTACCTCTTCGCAGATCTGATAGGGTATGTCGTCAACCTAAGAGATACTCATTTCTCTTGTCTGACCATGATGACGTAATGCTCATTGAGAATGAGCCTACCTCTTATCAGGAAGCTGTGATGAGCCCAGATTCTGAGAAATGGCTAGAGGCCATGAGATCCGAGATGGAATCCATGTACACCAACCAAGTATGGACTTTGGTTGATCCACCTGAAGGGGTCAAACCCATTGGGTGTAAGTGGGTCTTTAGGAGAAAGACTGACATGGATGGACTTACGCATACCTATAAGGGCCGATTGGTGGCTAAAGGTTTCAAGCAAATTCATGGTATTGACTATGATGAAACCTTTTCTCCAGTGGCGATGTTTAAGTCCATTCGGATCTTGCTTGCTATTGCAGCATACCATGATTATGAGATCTTGCAGATGGATGTCAAAACCGCATTTCTGAATGGAAACTTACTCGAGGATGTGTACATGACACAACCTGAGGGTTTTGTAGATCCACAGCATACTGGGAAGGTATGCAAGCTGCAAAGGTCCATTTATGGGCTAAAGCAAGCTTCTCGGAGCTGGAATCTTCGATTCGATGATGCGATCAAACAGTTTGATTTCATCAAGAATGAAGATGAACCCTGTGTCTACAAGAGGGTTAATGGGAACACAGTTGTCTTCCTTGTATTGTATGTGGATGACATACTACTCATTGGGAATGACATCCCTTCGCTACAGTCTGTGAAGACTTGGTTGGGGACGTGCTTCTCAATGAAGGACTTAGGTGAAGCAGCCTGTATTCTAGGCATCAAGATCTATAGAGATAGATCTAAGAGATTGCTTGGCCTAATTTAGAGTACATACATTGACACGGTATTACTTCGGTTTACCATGCAAAATTCCAAGAAAGGACTTCTGCCGATGTCACATGGTGTGAGTCTTTCGAAGACTCAAAGTCCCTCTTCTAGAGAGGAGAGAGACCGCATGGATAAGATCCCTTACGCATCTGCTATAGGATCTATCATGTACGCCATGCTGTGTACTCGTCCTGATGTCTCGTATGCTTTGAGCATGACGAGTAGATACCAGTGAGATCCAGGTGAGCGTCACTGGATAGCAGTCAAGAATATTCTTAAGTACTTGAGAAGGACTAAAGAATATTTCTTGATATTTGGAGGCGATGAGGAGCTAGCTGTAAAGGGTTACAATGATGCCAGCTTCCAAACAGACCAGGATGATTATAGATCGCAGTCAGGGTTCATGTTTTGCTTGAATGGTGGCGCTGTGAGCTGGAAGAGTTCGAAGCAGGACACAGTTGCTGATTCTACAATAGAAGCCGAGTATATTGCTGCATCTGAGGCAGCAAAGGAGGCAGTTTGGATCCGCAAGTTCTTTACTGAGCTTGGGGTGGTTCCTAGCATTGCAGATCCCATAGAGCTCTATTGTGACAACAATGGAGTGATTGCACAGGCTAAGGAACCTCGCTCACACCAGGGGACCAAACACATACTACGGCACTTCCATCTCATTCGAGAGATTATCGATAGAGGAGATGTGAAGATTTGCAAAGTACCCACAGAGGCTAACATCGCAGATCCCTTGACCAAGGCTTTGGCACAGAAAAAATATGATGGTCACACTAGGTCATTGGGTATTAGATACTACGGTGATTGGCACTAGTGCTAGTGGGAGATTGTTAGTGAAAGCCCTAGAGCCAATCATGTGATGATTGTTGTATGGACTTTATTGTATCATATTCCTATTTATAAAGGCATGGTTATTATATTTACTTGTATTGGTGCCAAATAACTAAATATAATAATGTCCTTGAGTAGTAGGTTCTTATCTATATCAATCGATTGGTTGAATTGATATTGAGATGATATAGAGAACACTACTCTTAATCATTCCTAGTCGAGTATTAACATTCAGGGACAATGTTAATGCGTAGAGACTAGCATGTAGGTCAACACGATGACTTGATCTCACAAGTCATGGATATGAGATATCAAGTTGACACATGGGTATGCATTGGAGAATGTATACTGAATGACCCACCATGAGAAAGTATCATGGATCGTTATATGAGTGTCATATACTTTCTCATGTGGCTATTAGTATGACTATTAGTCCTTAGACTTGAAGTCACCATGGTTCCCTACATAAGGAATTGCATACTTTGGCTTCGTCAAATGTCACCCGTAAATGGGTGGACTATAAAGGCGATTACTGGGTATGTAACAAATTATGCGGAGGGATGTGAGTGATGTAGATGAGATCTATCCCTCCTATATGACGGGAGTGACATCGATATTCTTGATAGAGTGAGACCACGAAGTGCATGGCCATGCCCAAATGAGTCAATATGAGATATTGAGCTCATTTGATTAGAGTGACTCTACTTGGAGTTCAAGATTTAGATTGTACCGAGGATGACACAGTCTATGCCTCGATTGGTCAATCTAGATGTCAAGGATAGAGGGACATTGACACATATTGTGAGAGTCACAATTAGTAGTCACAAAGGTGATGTTGGAGCTCAACATTCTTGTAACTTGGGTAGCAATGATGTGTTGCTAGATACCGCTCTTTGCTTATGTTCCTAAATCGGTTTAGGGACATTGCCAACGTTACAAGAACCTATAGGGTCACACACATAAGAGCAATTAGATGGAGATTAGGTTCATATGATGAACCATGATGATTAGGTTCATGGGATGAACCAAATTGGATTAAGAGTAATCCAAATTAGACTAATTGAGTTAGACTCAAGTTGATTCAAATGTTGAATGAGTCTAATTTAGATTTGATTCATCAAATCAATTTAAATTAAATGAATAGAGATTCATTAAATTAAATTGACTTGAATCAAATAGTTGGATTTGATCAACCATGGGAGATAAGAGGTCAAGTTTGACTTGACTTGAGAGGGAAGATGAAAGGTCAAGTTTGACTTGACCAAATGCCATGTCATGATGATGACTTGGCATGGCCGGCCAATGATGATGCTCCACATCATCATTGACTTTGTCAATTGGTACCACATCATGAGGGAGACCAAGGGTCATGGGAGTTACATGCATGCATGTAACCCCCTTCCATGAAGTGGCCGGCCACCATTCCATTAGGGTGGAATTCATTTTGGTGAGTTACTCATTCCATCATCTTCTTCCTTGGTGCTCTTCCTCTCAAGCTCTCCCTCTCCTTCCTCATCTTGCCGAGATCTTCTAGGAGTGCTAGCACACTTAAGTTTGTCTCTTTCTCCACCTATTGCTTGTGTGGATACCAATAGAGGAGTGTGCACTTGACACTCTCGTGTTCCGGCGAACTTTTGGACGAGCGGGATAAGCGAAGGGCGTCGCTACGAGGGTAATGATCTAACCTCTTAGATCTAAGGTAGATCTAGGGTTTTTAGTAAGCACATACATGTTTTATTTTAATATATCTTCGCATGGATCCGTGGCCGGGGATTCCGAGGTTTCCGCAACGCAAAAAACGGTTTTTGCGGCTCGAAAAAACCCAACAGAGCCCACCGGAAGACAACTCAGAGACAGATGAATGGAGGTTTACAAAGCCTCCGGAGCCAAGTTGAAGATAATGGAGTGTGGTCGAGCTAAAAGACCTTAAACAAAGCACTTCTTGGGAGGCAACCCAAGTTTAGTTTTTATGTGTTCTTTTTATTTTATTGCATTCATTTGGTTAATTTGAACTTGGATTTCCATTCGTTTAGCATTTTTGAACATGAATTAGAACTAGAAAGAACTTACTAGGTAAAAATAAAATCACTTTGAACCTACACGACTAAGCGAGTAAGGAGAATTCGGACTGTTGTGCACAATGAGGAGGAAATTGGGGGGGGGGGGCACATGGCCGTGCCCCGACCCCCAGCAGCGCACACAGCCTGGCCGTGTGTTTTCACACGGCCGTGGTGCGTGAGGTTTAAGAGGGTCATGCCGTGCGTTTTCACCCCAAATGCGCCATATGCTTTGATTTCTCTTGCCCTAGCCATGTGGAATCATCTTCCCCGCAACCTAGGACCCTCTCTAACCCTCAAAGAAGCCCAATAGAAGCAAGGATGAGGAGGACAAGGCAAGTAGCGCCCCGATCTACTACCTCGGAGCGAAGAACAAGGAGAACGGATGCCCCTCAAGTTCCGGAGGAAGGTAACGCCTTTCCAACCCTTCTCTTTTGTAATAATGAGCATAGGGAAAGATTTAATATGCTTTATACTAGAAGAATCACGCTACTAGGTATCTTGATGAAGATCTCTTAGAGTCCCTAGGTTTGTTTGGTGATATTCAAGCCTTATTTGCAAAAATGAGGTGAGAAGAGATAATGGGGGTAAGACACCCAGTCTACCCTAGGATAGTTTTAGAATTTTTGAGCTATTTAGAAGCAAAAATCTTAACAGGGAGAGAGAGCGAAGAGGGTAGGATTACCTTTAGGTTATTTAACATTGAGCATGAATGGACATTACACCAATGGAACATATGCTTTAGCTTGCCTAGTGGGGGAGAGAAAAGAACCCCTATTGGGTTTAAGTCTTGGATCTTTTGGACCGAATTGACAGGAGAGCACGCTTATGACCCTTCTAGGGCTAAAGCATCACACCTCCAAAACCCTATTTTCCGGTACCTACACCGAATTATGGTAAGTACTATTTTTGGTCGTGGGGAGAGTGACAGTGTAATGAGAGTGAGTGAGCTGCTTTGCTTATGGGACATGCTACAAGAAAGGAGTAGCATTGATGTAGGGTCCCATTTCATTAGACACTTAGTGAAAATGGGCAAAGCAGCGAGAGGAGAGATTATTGTGGGGGCTTACTTACCCATATTTTCCATAGGATGGGGTACAACTACATAGTGCTAGATAGCATAAAGAGGAGCCCTAGGATCGACCTAGGAGTGTGTATAGCCATGAAGATGATAATAAGAGAGGGACACTCCTTGTGCTTTGTAAGGAAAAACCTATCAGCCCTTAGGCTATCCAACCCCGATCGTACCACCATCACCACACATGCCAATCGACGTTTAGACTTGATAGTGGGGTGCCCACCATACGAGGGACCATCCACTTCGACACCCATCTCTCCCCTGTACATCACTCTCCCTCCAGTCCACACATGTATAAGAGCCCACTTAGTCCACGTCGACATGAGCCTGCACTTGCACCACCACTTTTTTCTACTTTTGAGCAGGATGCAGGTACATCTGCTTATGATTTTTTGGAGTTTCGATCGCGCCTCAACGATATATATACCGAGCAGCAGACGTAGAGACAGCGATGGGAGGAGCAGAGCACTTACACACAGACAGAGTTTCAGGGCTTTCGGGAGCACTTCCAGCGGGCCGAAGAGTTCTACGACGAGGCCCATATCTATTTTTAGGAGGAGGCCTCCCATCTCCAGGAGGAGGCCACCTACTGCCAGGAGATGCGGCGACACATACGTACTCAGCAGGCATAGTGGGCCCGGGAGGAGGAGTACCAAGTAGCTGCTGCATCCACTAGCTCTCAGATCGACCACATGTACATGTGTCATCAGTGGCTCAACACCAGATTCTCCTAGGATCCCGAGATGCTGAGACTACCAGGCTGTCCACCTCGTCTACTATACTAGAGGTATGTTTCGCTTAAGTCTGGGGGGAGGCCCCAAGTTTTGATTTATTTTATTTCTAGCAGTAGTTTCTTTCCAGATATTTGCATTTTAGTTAGCATTCATTTGTTCATGCATAGGTTGTTTAGTTTCTTTCAGCCCTTAGTTTTTGCTATCTATAAGCTGCATCAGTAGTATTTTTAAGGTTTTATCATTAGATTATTTCCATGGGTAGCTTAGCTTCATTTACCTAGTGTTATTTTATTTTATTTGCTCTAATGAATGTTCTAGACTTACACTGGTTAGCTTTTATTTTTACACCTACACATGACGAACATTCTGAAAGAGAAAATTTAGTACGTACCTAGTTATGATTCATCTCGGTAGTCTAGTACTTTGGAATCCATAGGTGACTCTAGATTTAGCATTTTAGTTACTGGAGATGCTCGGATTGTGGAAGCTCATTCGGAAAAATCAAAATCCCAAGCGAAAGAGAAAAGAAAGAAAGAAAAAATAATAATAATTGAAAAAAAAAGATTATGAGGGATAAAAAATAGTTGTCGTGGGTGAAAATGGTTAGGTGCCCCTTTAAGACCGAGTTAGGTTACTGGGAAAACACCTACCAATTTTTCTCAATACCGAGTATGCCTTTAAGACTTTGTGCTAGATCTAGGGAACACCCCTCTCTTTGGGAAGGTAAGTGCCTAAGAGCCGGAGACCTTAGGAAAGCTATAGGACGACGACTTAACTTACCATGGAACGAGTATCCTCTAAGAAGATTCGCTTGGCACGTGCACGAGGAGCTAACTTAGTGATTTTTTAGAACACATCTATTTTGCTTTGATTGAAAATACCACTTGATAAATCTAGTTAACATGCTAAGTATGGAACAATACTTTTTAAAATTTATTGGCACTGAGGTTTTCTTGAGGAGAAGCAAAGATTTAAGTTTGGGAGAATTGATGTGAGCAAAACATATAGGGTTTTAGGAGTAGTTTTTGCTCACATCTTGCTGTATTTTATACTTGTTTCATGCATATAGTACTTTGTTTTGTATGCATTTCCTATTTTCTAGTTCGAGATCTGCTCTTTGTGCTTTTCAGTGTAGAATAGCATTTCATAGGGAAAACGATGCACTTTCGGAGCAAAAAGGGCATTTGACAGCTGGATGCAGTAGGGGACACGGCCAGGGCGTGTGGCTATACACGGCCATGTCCGAAGCTCGAGAATAGCCACCATAGGGCCACACACGGTTGGCTGCCACACGACCATGTGTTTCCACATGGCCAGGCCATGTGTGGCCCTGTGGTGGCTAATCTCGAGCTTCGGACAACATTTCATCCTCAAACAGACGGGCAAACCGAACGAGTAAATCAAATTCTAGAGGATATGCTCCGAGCTTGTGCCTTAGATTTTAAAGGAAGTTGGTGCAAATACCTATGTTTGGAAGAATTTGCTTATAATAATAGTTACCAAGCTACAATTGGAATGACACCCTATGAAGCTTTATATGGAAGGAAGTGTAGGTCTCCTATTTGTTGGTATGAAGGCGGTGAGAAGAAAGAAATGTGGCTTAAGACATACTTTATAGATGACACCACCAAAGCTATAAAGAGCATCCACCAAAGAATAGAGACTGCTCAGAGTCGACAGAAAAGTTATGTCGATGTATGACGTAGACCACTTGAATTCGAAGCTAAGGATTCTGTATTTCTTAAAGTAGCTCCTATGAAAGGGGTGATGAGATTTGGGAAGAAAGGCAAGCTGAGTCCACATTATGTAGGACATTACCAGATCACAAAAAGAGTTGGCAAAGTAGCTTATGAGTTAGAGCTACAAATTGAGAAACAAAGAAGTACCCTTAGTGAAAGTCATATGGTAAAATCAAAAGTTCGAAGAAGCAACTTGGGAACGCGAGGATGACATGAAACAAAAGTATCCAGAGTTGTTTTAAGTTTCGAGGACGAAACTTTTATAAGGTATGAAGGATTGTAACACCCAAAAAAATAAAATAAAATAAAAATAAAATATGGTTCGTTATAGCTAGGATTTGAACCATGAACCTCCTAATTGTGAGAAGTCTTAATACCACTAGGCCATAGGATAATTCTTGGCTAGAATATATAAAGAATATATAAAGAAGATAAATCAGAAGATGAGAGGATGAAGAGTTGTTTCATCTCCCCATGAGAAGATGGAGAGTTTTTCTTTTCTTTTCATCTTCCTAGCTATTAACGTGACAATTAAAAGGGAGAAAGAAAAACCAACCACCTCATTTTCCTTCTTCTTCCTTCTTCCTCATCCTTGGCCGAAACTTTCCTTCTCCTTCCTCCCTCTCCATCCCAAGCTTTAGGACCCCTTGTGTTGGTGTTCTTGAGGGGGTTTTCAAGGGGATTTTCTCACAAGGGCTTGGTATATGCAAAGATCACTCTTAGGGCTAAGAAACGTGTAGAAGATCTTCATAACCCTAGTGGTATATTTATTGAATCTAGCAAAAGGATGTAAGTATTTCTCACCTGCAGTATAAGTAGCTATTTGATTGTTGTATCTAGCTTCTTTTCCTATGTTTTGTTAAGATTATATGTTTTGATCAGATTATATGGGTGTGTTTAGATTTATAGGTAAGGTATATTTTGTTTTAAGCAAGACATAAGATCACTAGGATGCTATTTCTCACCTATAGCACACTACAAAAAAAACAGAAATTTGGGACGAATTTAGCGACGAATTTTTAAAAAAAATTCGTTGCAAAAAAAATTTGCGACGAATTTAGCGACAAACATTTTTTGGTTGGGAATAAAGCGTCGCAAATATTAGCGACAAAAATAGCGACGAATTTTTGCGACGAATTTTAGCGACGAAAATTAGGGACGAATTTTAAAATTCGTCCCTAATTTTGTTGCAAAAGTTACCCCGATTTCCTAAATTTGTCGCAGAATTCGTCGCTAAATTTTGCAACGAATTACAAATTCGTTGCAAATTTGCGACGAATTTGTAATTCGTTGCAAAATTTTGCGACGAATAAATTTTTTCGTCGGAAAATTTCGCAAGGAAATAAGGAATTCGTTGGTAAATTTGAGTAGCTTCCAAATTCGTCGCAAAATTCGTTGCAAAATATTTGCGACGAATTCGTTTTTCGTTGCAAATATTTGCGACGAAATAATTTTTGTTGCAAAGTTCGTCGCAAATTTCGTTGCAAAATTTGTCGCAGATTGGATTCGTTGCTAATTTCGTCGCAAACTTTGCGACGAATTAGTTTTTCGTTGCAAATATTTGCGACGAAATAATTTTTGTTGCAAAGTTCGTCGCAAATTTCGTTGCAAAATTTGTCGCAGATTGGATTCGTTGCTAATTTCGTCGCAATTTTTGCGACGAATTCGTTTTTCGTTGCAAATATTTGCGACGAAATAATTTTCGTTGGAAAATTAGTCGCAAAATTCGTTGCAAAAGTTGTCGCAGATTGGATTCGTTGCTAATTTCGTCGCAAATTTGCGACGAAATTTAAATTTGTCGCAAAGTTAAGTCAGATTTATCGGGATTTAGCAACGAATTGATATATTTGTCGCTAAATTTGTCATAAAATTAAAAAATTGACAGATTTATTCCGTTTCGATATTCTATCGTATATACAAATGATCACACACACACAACAAAAAATAATAAGTTCTAATATCCAAATAAATACTTTCAATACAACCAAAACACACACACATTCAATATAACAAAATAATAAGCAACATTCCAACAAAAGATATCCAAATAAAAAGTTATATCCTACTAAAATTCAAACATCAACATAGTTAATTATGATATCCAAATAACAATGTTTAAAAAGATCTAAACACATGAGGGAAAAAAGAAAATCTAGTAAGCAATCATACGACATTCTTCTACGCATTAGAAAAGAAACAAGCGACAAAAGTAACATACATTAAAAAAACTATATATTAACGAAAATAAATATGCAAAGACTTACAATGATGTGCATTTTCAACCGCTATAAGGATTGACTTCATAGATCATTCTGTTTAAAGCAAAATAAAAGAACTAATAAAAAATGTAAAAATGAAGGAGTAACAAACTAAATAAACTAAATAATTTTAAAGGTACTAATTAAAAACATGCATACATATCATCATCGTCACCACCATCATCGTCTTGACTCGGAGGAATATGACTTGGACAAGTAAATTGTTGAAGGGCGCATAAGAAAGGCTTGTTGTCGTCGCATCTCTATCATTTCTGATCCTTTGTGAGTTTTGATGTTGTATTGCTAAAATTTGCTGATCTCTTTCATGTATTATGCCCTTCAAATTGCTAACCTCCTACCAAGTTGTGTATCCGTGCGCTACTATTTGGTGGAGTAGAAGAAATAGATCTACGAGGAGCATTATGCGATCGCTCAGAGAACCCATACCTAGTATCCTTCCCCTTTGGATCCTCCACTGCAAGCCATAAATCCATATTATTACTAACAGATGGCTCAGATCCTCAAGATATCACCGTCATCTCTGAAATTCTACGAGATGAGGATAGCGATCATATCTCTCCTACACAAAATTAAAAATTTAATCGAGCATTTACATAACTAATGTAATTAAAGTTATAAAGTAAGTTTAAAGATTATTTCAAACCTTAATAGCTCTATCTCCACTCCAAGTCTTATCTTTTTTTGGAAAGTGCGAACGAAAGTATCTATAAATTCCGGCTCCTTTCCCAATTCCTTAGACTAAATATAAGAATGTTAGAAATAAAATAATAATCTGAAATAAATTTAAAAACTAATTGTAGAATTTAAAAATTACCAATCTACGTGAATGCTCCTCGATATTTATAGATCCGCCCGCATATGTTGCAGATAAGTCTCCAGAATTACAGAGCTTGATTTAATTTATTACATTGACTTCTTTTTGCTCTCATCCGATTGCCAATAATTGGAGATTTTACTCCAATTTTCTCGACGTGACACAAAGTGGTTTTTTCGAGATTTGGCATGACTCAATACATGCTGGATATGATCGCCACATTTTTTTAAAAATTCTTTTAATTTCTAAGTCTTGACTAGGGTCCCAAATAAATCTCATTGAGATGGAAAAAACAATTGATTATATAATCACTTATTTAATATATAAAATGAATCAATTATACCTGAAACTCGCACCACCATAATTCTTTTGTAGGTCCTGGCGTGCTCGAGTATGACAAAGAATCTCCTCTCCAATAGTTATTCACGATTTTATTGATCTCGCGAATAACAGGTACAGAATTTTCAAACCTACGATCAAGTGAAAAAAATTTGAATAAATAATTAAGATATTTTAAAAATTTTAATACTTATATTACTTACGAATCTCCCATAGGAAATATATATGGTCGACTTTCGATGTTCTCGGTGGAGGAGTGTCTCAGTAGTGTGAATCGAGAATGGGAAGGCCGTCGGGAATGAGATAATCGGCGGTGATCATGTGAAGGTCGGGAAGATCGGGAGGGCAAGTAGGTATAGTCTTTGGCGGGTGGATCACTCGCCATTGCTAGTACTCTGTCGTCTCGGCCCACCACGTGAAACTATCAACCAAAAACAAAATTAGAATAAAGAAAATAAAACTTTTATGCTTAATGAAGAACATGAAAAACTTACAATATGCATAAAGATATGAGATATAAAGACTGAAGGTAAGCTACGATGATTTCACCACTGATAACCTATAAGAACAAATTATACAAAACATACAGAGACAAAAGATATAAATTTAACAATCAGACATTATATAAACAAATAATTGAGCTAAGAAATTTTGTAAAATTATAGTTTAAAACAAAAATTATATATATAAAAACTTACCCTAGACGTCAAATTTCAAAGTCCTCATTATCATCTTCCTCATCCTCATCAGTATCCTCATCCTCGGTCTCCTCCTCCTCTTCCTCCTCGTCCCCCTCCTCGTCCCCCTCCTCCTTTTCATCATTATCATCAATTTCAGTTGCATCCACGTTTATCACTACTCCGCTGGGATCTCGTAACGTTGGAATTATATATTCCTCGGTATGAAACATATTTGTAACTTTGTCTTGTTGATATGCAATGTCTTGCCAGCGCTCTTCAATTTTTTTCCGTGCTTTTGTTTTACAAACAGCCCACCATTCATTTTTGTCACGCCTCAAACTAGGATATGGAGCATAGAAAACTTGAATTGCTTGTTGTGCCAAAATAAATGGTTCATATCTCTTATAAAATCTTTTATGATTTACTTCAACCAAATTATACTGTGGATGCACCTTCATCCCCCTGACGGGGTCAAACCAGCGACACATAAATAAGATAACTCGCATCTCTGGACCAGGATAATCAATCTCTATAATTTCATCCAGCAAACCATAAAATTCATTGCTTGCACCTCCATCATTGGAAGACTGAACACATACTCCACTATTCATTGTACTCTTTCCATTTCCATATTCTTGAGTGTGGAAATTATATCCGTTTATGAAATATGCTGGCCAAGTGCGTACCATTGATTTTGGACCCCATGATAGATGGATTAGCAATTCTTGCTGAACGTGAGTTTGATTAGCATAAACCTATACTCAAATGAAAATGATATTTATTTAAAAGTTAAGATATGTCTAAACAAAAATGAGGTAATTAAAACTGCTTACATATGATTTGAACCAAGGTGCAAATTCCTGATCGCAGAAGTGATCAAAGTCACGTGTCGGGATTTCAGAGTATAAGTTTTGGAAAATCCTATAATAAAAAATTGTATTATAACACAAACAAATTAACACTTGACGAAGAAATAGGAAATATATACTAACTCGAAATATGGCGATACTTCTGGACAATTAAGTAAAACATATGTCTGGGCTGCCCGCCATTCTTGATCAGTTAAGTATCGTTGCTTACACGGTCCACTTGGTCGACCAAGATAATTAAAAATTGAGAAAGAATTTAAATTGGGATCGACAGGACCTTCATCATTCCTTCCGGATTTCGCCTTTTTAGGTCCAACGTGAGGCTCAAAATAATATGATGCAAAAGTTGTTACTTCCTCCACAATATATGCATTCACAATAGAGGCTTCAACATGTGCCTTATTTTTCACCTTTTTCTTCAAATGATATAAGAATCTGATTGTAATATAATAAATTGTATTAGAAATGAATATATAAAAAAAATTAACATTTTTATGCAATATTAACGAAATATAGAATATGTGAATTATACCTTTCAAAAGGATACATCCATCGATAATGAACTGGTCCTCCAACTTTGGCCTCATATGGCAAGTGAACCAAAAGATGTTCCATTGAATCAAAAAATGCAGGCGGAAAAATCCTTTCTAAATTGCACAAAATAATTGGAATGTCTCTCTCTAACTTCTCCATGTGTGAATATCCCAAAACTGTTGAGCATATATCATGAAGAAAAATACTTAACTCTGTAATGGCACCCCAGACAAAATTCGGTAAGAGTTCTTTAAAGGCAATAGGAATAAGTCTTTCCATGAATATATGGCAATCATGGCTTTTCAAACCCATCAATTTGCATTCCTTCATATCGACACATCTCCCAAGATTAGAAACATAGCCATCAGGAAATCTCAATGACTTCAACCATTCACAAACAACACGTCTCTGTTCCTTATTCAATGTATAAACTGCCTTTGGTTTTGGTCCTCTACTATTTTCATCAACATCAAGGCTGGGTCGTTTGCAAATGAGTCGCATATCTTTTCTTGCATTCAGATTATCTTTTGTTTTTCGGTGATATCCATCAACGTATTTATCGATTATCAAAACATTCTTCTCAATATGCATAACATCGAGATTATGATGAATCAAATTACTAAACCAATACGGTAACTCCCAAAATATACTTCGTTTGGTCCATTTATGGTTGCTTCCATATCCATAAGTTGTATCGTGTGGCTCTTCTATAACAGATGGAAAGTGAAGAACTCTGTACCAAATATCTTGGCCTGTCAATCTCAATGGCGGAGGTGTTCTTTCAATTCGATTCCTAGTGAATTCATCTTTATTCCTTCTGAAATTATGATTTAGTGGTAAAAATTGTCTGTGACAATCAAAATAACTCGGCTTCTTACCATGCTTCAATCTAATCGACTTTGATCTCTCCATACATATTGGGCATCCTAAGATCCTGCGATACTCCAACCCGATAGCATACCATGCGGAAAGTCATTAATGGTCCAAAGAAGAGCGACCTTCATTACAAAACATCGATTAGTATGAGCGTCGTATGTAGGAAAACCTTCATCCCATAGTTGTTTTAGCTGCAATCAATGGTTGCATATAAACATCTATTAACTTCTTGGATTTTTGGGCGCACAACCAATGTTAAAAACATATACGGTGTTTTCATGCACATCCCAAAGCGGAAGATTATACGGAGTTAATATAAGCGCCAACAAGAATAGTGTCTTCTGATTTACCAAATGGAGCAAATCAAATCGACAGAGACCTAACCTAATATTTGAGTCTCCTTCGCAAAATCAGGATATGTTCTATCAAAATTTTTCCACGCCTCTGCATCTGATGGATGACACATTAGTCCCTCTTCTGTTCGATGATTTGCATGCCAAGTCATGTGTTCAGCAGTTGTCTTCGATGCATAAAGCCTTTGTAACCTAGGAGTTAAAGGCAAATAAAACAAGGACTATATGATTTACGTCGTTCTTTGCCTCCTACTAGTGCTCTTGTACCTATCTTGATTACAATTTACAAACATCCACATCGCATCATCTCCCCAATATAACATACAACCATCTCTGCACACATCAATTCTTTCCACTTTGAGACCTAATTCTTTCATCGCTTTTTTCATCTTGTACAAATCATTGGCAAGATATTATCACTACGGCAATGCCTCTTCAAAAGCTTGAACAAAATTATTAAAACACTCTTCAGACACATTGTGCTCTGCCTTGACATTCAACATTCTTGCGGTGAACGATACTTTAGTGTGAGTCTCACATCCAGCCCATAAAGGTGCATCTGCGAGACTCAACACCTCCTGAAATTTGAGATATGCTTCATTATTCATATTCTGACCGATATCTGTTACGTGCACCTCTTCCAAGGGTGATGCGTTAGTAAACATTTGCTCAACTATTGGAGGACAACTTGAAGTTGCACCTTGTGATTGGGGAATCAAATTCGGGCCCGCTACATCATATATCATCCTCTGATATGGATTTAATTGATTATAATCACTTTGATCCCTAGAGACTTGTGTGTTGTGTCTATCATAGACTTCATCAGATATAAATGGTTCACCATGACATGTCCAGTTATAGTAATGTCGCAACGAATCCAAACCTACAGAGATGCTCTGAAACTTTGCTAGACGATAAAAATCTACCATTGTGACACTTTCTGCACGGACACCTTATCTGATTACCATCCATAAACTCAACATTACTAGCTGCGAAATTTAAAAACTCTTGCAACCCACTCATAAATTCATCAGTTAAACCCCGACGTTCAGGTAAATTCCTATTATACATCCAACTCCTTTCATGCTGCATTTTGTCTGTTTTCAATCAATTATATTAATATAAACCATACCACTCTAATACCATTCTAGATCAACACAAAAATAACAATAATATAAATTTCAATTTAAAAATTAATACTGATTTAAGAAAATTTAAATATTATACCAGGAGGCAGCCGGTTCCGGCAGGAGGCAAGGCACGCCGAGGTCGGGCAGGAGGCAGGAGGCGGTGCCGGCAGGAGGCAAGGCACGCCGGAGGTCGGCGGCAGGAGGCGGCCACCGGGCAGGAGGCGGTGCCGGCAGGAGGCGGCCGAAGGCAACGCCGCAGGCGCGGCAGGAGGCGGCCACCGCGGTGGAGGCGGTGCCGGCAGGGAGGCGGCCGGAAGGCAATGCCGGCGCGGTGGAGGCGGCGCAGGCGGGCGCCGGCAGGAGGCCGGCTGCGGCGGGTCGGCAGGAGGCGGGCGCCGAGGTCGGCAGGAGGCGCGCGGCCGGGCCGGCAGGAGGCAATGGCGACGGCGAGGCGGGCCGGCGGCGCTCGCGGTCAGGGGGGCACGCTACGACGAGGGCGCGGCTGGCGAAGCTGAGCGTCACGCCGCTCAAGGCGCGGGTCGGGCGCGTCACGGTCACTCATGGCGCTGGGCGGCCGGACGAGAGGGCGGCGGACTCGGGGCCACGCGGCCGGCGGCCGCAGGGGGCACGCTACGACGAGGCCGGCGAGCTTATGGCCACGCCGGCTCGCTCATGGGCGGGGGCGCGGCCGGTCACTCGCGGGCGCTGGGTCGCGCGACCGGACGAGGGCGGCGGCGACTGGCGACGGCGCCGCCGTCGGCGGCCGGCGCGACGGACGTGGCGGCGGCGGCCTTGGCCGACGAAGGACGGCCGTGGCGGCCTCGGCGGCGGGCTCGGCGGCGGCATCGGGCGCGCCGGGATCGGTGCGGCCGACGCGGTCGTGGCCGGAAGGCGCAAAGGCCGAGGCGGCAGCGGCGGATGATAGGGTCGGGCGCGAGGAAGAAAAAAAGTTAGGCAGCGATAACTTAAACAGATTTAGCAACGATCTCGATTCGTTTAAAATTGTAACGAATCTGGATTCGTTGTAATTTTGCAACGAATCCGCGGATTCGCGTTAAAAATTGCAACGAATGCGGATTCGTTGCAATTTGTAACGAACTGCGGATTCGTTGCAATTTATGAATCCCGGATTCGCTGTATTTTTGCAAACGAATCCGCGGATTCGCTTGCAAAAAAATTGCAACGAATCCGGGATTCGCTGTAAATTGCAACGAATCCACGGATTCGCTGTAAAGAAACAAATTGCAACGAATCCGGGATTCGTTGCAATTTTGCAACGAATCTCGGATTCGTTGCAAAATTGCAACGAATCCACGGATTCGTTGCAATTTGGAAATTAAAATAAAAATTTTAAACTTTTTAAATTTTTCCAACGAATTCTCGATTCGTTGGAAAATTTCCAACGAATCGAGAATTCGTTGGAAAAATTTCCAACGAATTCTAGATTCGTTGGAAATTTTCCAACGAATCGAGAAATCGTTGGAAAAGTTTCCAACGAATTCTTGATTCGTTGGAAATTTCCAACGAATCCAGAAATCGTTGGAAAAATTTCCAACGACTTCTCGATTGATTGCTGGAAAATTTCAACGAATCTGCACTGCTGGAAATTTTTCCAACGAGTTCTTGATTCGTTGGAAATTTTCCAACGAATCCTGAATTTGTTGCAAATTATTTTTCCAACAAATAACAAGATTCGTTGCAAAATTAATATTGCAATTTTAAAAAGTTTATTTTTTTTTTAATTTGCAATCGATTCAGATTCGCTGCAAATATTTCAACGATTCAGATTCGTTGCAAATATTTCCAACGAATCCAAGATTCGTTGCAAATATTTGCAACGAAAAATGGATTCGTTGGAAATATTTGCAACGAATACATTTTTGTCGCTAATTTGCGACAAATCAGAAAATTCGTCGCTAAATTGGTTGCAGATTTCCAACGAAAATAATTCGTTGCCAAAATTCATCGCTAAAAAACAGTTTTTTTGTAGTGGCATAAGTAACTCATTGATTTGCACATCTAGCTTCTATTATCATGTTTTTATTCAGAATTATATGTTCTATCCAGATTATGTTTGTTTGGATTTTTAGGTATTTTAGGTATATTTCTGGTGGGGCAAAATGTAAAGATTACAAAGATGCTTCCCCTAAGAGTTTTGGGGACAAAGAGCATGATTAAATGTCTTGAAATGCTTCCTATATGGGTTTTGGGAGTATGAGCGTGTTACATGTTGGTTAAATGACAAAATCAGTAGGTCATATATATTTATAGGTATATTTCATGTTGAAGCAAGACATAAGATCGCAAAGATACTTCCCCTATAAGTTTTGGGGACAAAGAGCATGATCCAATGTCTTGAAAGGCTTCCTATATGAGTTTTGGGAGTATGATCATATTAAATGTTTGATAAATGACAAAAATAAGTAAGTCATATATAAAAAAATATTTTACTTTAAAGTGGCATGTACCGGACCCTTAGATCACCCACGGGCCCCTAGATTGCCCACGGGCCCCTAGATCGCCCTTAGTAAGTTGCCCTAATAAGTTCGATGGCTAGCTACCCCGAATTCTATTAGGGTTTCATGCAAATTGTTACAATGTCGGGCTGCCCAAACAAGGATGATTAGTATTTTTAAAGTATATATGTATATATGGTTTCTAAAGTTAACCAAAGCACAATGTTTACAAGTTTAAGTATAGTATATCTCAGGTACATGTTTCTACAAGCGAAGCATATTTCAAAGTATGTATTGCAAGTTGTGTATGTCAAGTTCATGCATTTCAAGTTGAGCCATTGTGTTATGTACAAGTGTCTCTATATGTCTAATACAGAAAGTTCATGCATGTCAAGTTGAATCCTTGTATCATGTGCAAGTGTTTTAAATGTTTAATGCAGAATTTTCTCAAATGCAAGTATGAGCATGTGTTGCATGCAAGTATTCTAATAGCATATTTTCCCTAATGCGAAGTTTTGTGAGAATAGGAAGTACTTACTAAGCTTCATTACTTCTAGTTTGCATTCCTTATACTACAGATAAGGGTAAAGCAAGATTGGAGTAAGAGGGGACAACGGATGAAGTGCTTGGTGTGTGTGGCGGCGGAACAGTGGATTATGATTTTGAACTCGCTAGTCTTATGTTATGTTAAGACCCTCAAACTTGTTAGTGTGCTAGTGTTCAGGTTATGTGTTTGATTATGTTGTGTCTAAGAATGTCGAACTTACTAGTATTATGCTATGCTAAGACCCTTGAACTTGCTAGGGTGCTAGTGTTTATGTTATGTGCTAGTGTTCATGTTAGGTGCTAGTGTTGATGTTAGTATTGTTGTTTACGTTTATCTTTATGTCAAAGATGTATATCATTACTATCGCCATGAATGAGGTTGAGTTACTTAAGAATGTTTCATGTTAGAACCCTAGCGAAGGTGCATGCTTAGATATGTTAAGAACTTGCGTAATATCCCTGTGTCAACATGCCAATGTAGTTGACCTATTTCTTTAGCTTCCGCTGTTTCAAGTTAAGAGTTTGAATTATGATACCTGGTTAGAAACCATGTTTAGATCTTGTTACGGGTTGTCGACACTCTTATGTTTTAAATTAGGTATTAGTTAATTCATAAATAGTGTAAGCGAGTTTATGGAATGATTGAGTCATGTTTTACCTGATCACACAAAGAGTAAGATAAAGAATGGTACGGTAACACCTCCCTTACTAGTGTAAGCAGAGGGGGGGGGGGTGTTACAGTGCGCTTCGAGTCCTCGACGGTCTCCGTTGCGATATTTGAGGTCGCATTCACGTGCATCACTCGCCGAGTGGCTGGGTCGGCATATTACTTAAAAGATGGTAAGGGTAAAGAGTTACCCAGGACTTGGAATGCTATACACCTTAAATATTTTCATACTATGTAATCGAGGGGTGTCAAGCGGAGGAGTTTTATATATTCTCTCAAAATCTTGAAATGGAATAACATAACATGAACACCCATCCATGGTGTGGTGACCAACATTTATGAAAAGCAAGTGTTAATGAAAATCAGTTTTCATTCCAAGGAAGAAGAAATAAAAGAGCAACGCCGAGGATAATTAATTTGTTATGAAATTACAATTATCTATCTAGAAGAAACATTGTCATTCTAACCTCACGACACGCTGTTTGAATTGTTAATCATTATCAACAGACAAGAAAGTTATAATTTGAAGTGTTCTGCGGGATAGCATCTGAAGCCAGTCTCCTAGTGCAAAAAAAAAAAAGAGCGGGTTGACGAGCTGGAGGAAACCCATGATCAGCATATTGCTAAACCACCTCGTTGAATCCATCCCGGTAGGTAGTTTGCATTAGAGACCGCAAACATTCTTGTTGGTTTTGATCAGTTGTGTATGCATCTTGACGGAACTTGGTGCAATATTCTCTGTGCTCTCAGAGACCTCGGCGGGCTTGACAGTATCTCTGTGATACTTAAATTATAGCATCATCCAAGGTGGATACATCGTCAAATTGGAAAGTTTGACCTTGTTGCATAACCCTTGACATGCCAACCATTTCCTGATGCATGGAAGCTGAAATCCCCTCCATTGCCTCAGTGTAAGCCCTGGTGCGGACAATTTTGCTCCTCAACTGCTGTAAAGAAGTTTCTTGCCTTCGTATTTGAGAACGATCTCGAGCCCTGTCTGATATTAAAGCTGAGTTTTGGTATACCTCCTTGCTTAATTGGGTTCAAAGTGTGTCTATAGTATTCTCATCTTTTTGTTTCTTGCGCCAGAGAATGGATATAGTCTCTGCGTCCCTCTATTGCTCACCTTGAAGGGCTGCTATGATTTCAGCATCTGCCTGCCTTTGGCATTGAGCTTTTGATAGTTGATTTTGACACTATGTCAATTCTTGTAGCAGGGAGTTCTCTCTATCTCTAGAGGCAGTGTGGTCCGCAGATTGCTACAGGGTCTGCTGTTGAAGTTGAGATTGGTAGTGAGAGAAGGAGCAAGACAACTCTTGATAATTCACCATCACCTAAGAGCAGCAAATGGGGAAGAAAGTTATTGCTGGAAAAGACAGGCAAGACTAACCAAGGAAGCTTACCAATTCCAGAACATGTCACAAGCTTTCCATCTATGGTATGAGTTCCTCTAAATTGAGGATCCGTGTGTAGGAACGTCGATGAGCGCTAGAGGGGGGGGGGGGGTTAATGATGCGTTCTCGTCGTTTGACGGAATTCGTTCATGCTTGCGTGCTTGTCTACAATTCTTGTTAATATGCACAGCGGAAATAATAATGAAGCATAAACAAAATATACAAACACACAATATACAAGAACACGACGATATAACGTGGTTCGGAACCATAGGGTTCCTACTCCACGGATTGAGCTCAAATGAGCTCTAACGATGCAAATACCACCACGAATAAAAAACATTCCTTGTTGACAATAAGTCGGAGGCGGAGAAACCTCGTACATGAATTACAAAAGTAATACAAGAAATTACAAGAAAAATACAAAGATGAAATACAATACAAGTAAAGAAAAACACTTTACAAGAAGACTTTGAATGCTTTCTTTTGGTTTCTTGAGAAGAGCCTTGAAGGTCTGGATTGCAACAGCAAATCCCCTCCAAATCGCCTAAAAAAACCATACCAAAATCCTTCTCCTCGAGCTCCCTTTAAAGCTATAACTTGGGTTGGATTCCGCTTATCAGTCGACTGCTCTCGACCATCAGTTGACTACTCCTGTAGCCGTTATGAGACAACGACTTAATCCACATTGGACAAGTTCCAATAGATAGACCATAAGTCGACTGATCATACCCATCTATCGACTGATCTTGCCTCCACTCGATTTCCAAACCCTAGCAGTTGACTCAGAAACATTTTGTGCCTGTGTCCTCGACTATCAGTCGACTGCCATCTATGGCAGTCGACTGATCAAGCCATCAGTCGACTATCCAATGCTAGAAGTCAACTGTCAAGGCCACACGGTCGTAGTCGAGCACCAGTCGACACCTGGTCAGTCGACTGGTCATAATCCTAGTCGACTTCTCAGAGTCAACTTGGCTGCCAAGGGTTAAAACACTTGATGAGTCGACTGGTCCATAACCCCAGTTGACTGTTACACCTCAACCATGAGGTTTACCCCAAGTATAATGCCCTCATACTTGCTAGACCACCCTTAGCCTAGACCTAAACCTTCTAGCCACCTCTATCTGCCTCACATCTATCGTATCCCTCCAAGTCATCCATGACTTGTTTATCTATACGCTAGCCTTCAGGTGCTTCCATCGTCTATTGTCATGCTAACGTGGTCTACACTGCTAAGGCACATTTGGGCTTATGCTACCAAGACTACCACTTGGACTTTACGCCGCCAACCATTGGACTTATGCTGCCAAGACTCCACCCTTGGACTTTACGCCGCCAATATCAACCCTTGGACTTCCCTTGCCAACCCATGTTGGACTTTCCATTTGCCAAGACTTAAGCTTGGATTTTCCATGCCAAGTACTCAAGACATGGACTTTACCATTGCCAAGACCCATGCTTGGACTTTCCATGCCAAGTGTCCCACTTGGACTTCTCCATCATATGGTCAACCCCATGTCAACCATATAGTCAACTCATTGTCAAACATCAAGACACTACTCGAGTCAAACTCGAGTCTAGTCTATTGTGACCTGGGCCGATTGCACTAACAATCTCTCCCTTTTTGATGTTTGACAAAAACCAAACCTTTGAGTTAGAACACTAACTTGTTGGTAATATATGAGAGGTGTCCTAAGGCAATTGCCTTATGGTTGTACCATTTATTTGATAAATGAAGATTCACTATTTGAGTATACTTGTTTTCATGTGTTTGATTGGACCTTAAACTCATTTACTGAATCTCCGTAATACAATTCACAACATGAGGGAATTTGTGATTAGATCACAATTAGTGAGTATCTCTACATATGTAATTGTGATGTATTGGAATTATCCCTAGTCAATGAATTGATGCATTCGGACGCCATCGATTCTGTTGAGACTAGCACGAGGTGTACTCTTTGGTTTATCCAAGCAGCTGTTCCTCACTGGCTGGAGACATTGGGATGTCCAAAGTTAATCGTGGATGCTAGTTATAGTAACTAGTTCATTGGAGTGACTAGCTGTAAGACTTCATATGGTTCTCTGCATATATGGATATGTCAATGAAGTTCTTACTGCAGCTTAAGTGCAATGTTCCTTCGACTTACGGTATTCAAGTCATCTTGGTCATAAAGACTTATGCTTTGACATCTTAAGCAAGCATCTCTGAGGAGATGTGGACCCGGGATGATTGGGTATAAGTCGAAGTGGTCGAAGGTGTTTGAATAGCCTACAGAGGATTCACCGCTCCTTGCGAGGAGATGTATACCCTATGGCCTCTCGTCGGATTGTTACTAAAATCTTTGGTCAAAGCATTACATGTTTAGAGTATGATACTCTTGGATACATGTGCAGTAACTAGAATCCGCAAGATGAGGAAGTAATACTTGGACTAGGTGTGACGTAGTCAGCCTAGTGGGGACTGACACTATAGACCATGTCCTGAACCAAGTGGGTATAAGATGAGTGAAGGGAATGGGGCACAATTTACTATAGCTGCTAAAGGGTTTCAGAAGTGTTCTGGGATCAACCGTTGATTTTCTGGTTAATTGAGGATCATGATGTACTATTAGATGCCATTCATGATCATTCTATAATTAATGATTAATTACAGACGACCAACATAAATTGGGAACCTATTTGGTCACACGCACAACGAGCGTAATCTGAAGGATTTAAAACGAGTTTGAGAATAGGATTCTCATATTGAGAGAGGCTAAGTTTGGTTGGATCAAACAAAGAGCGAGTATGAAATGGTTTCAGTCGCATCAGAAGCATGGATGGACCGAGTCTTATGAAGACATGATGGATGAACCAAATTGGTTTGGTTCTAATTCAATGGTGGAAAATAAACCAAAGTGGTTTGGTTTGTTTTAAACAAATGAACCAAAGTTGGTTCGGTTCGTTTTAACTTAAAATAGACCAACACAGTTTGGTTTATTTTAACTTAAGTTAATGGAGCGGGTTAACTGGTTTTGGTTATGAACCAATAACTCCTAGGAGAAGGTTTCTTGATGGTCAAGAAACATGCACTCTATAAAAATGCGGCTTTAGGGTTTTGTGAAACCCTAAGAGTTATTTTTGGAAATAGCTAGCCTCCTCTTCTTCCTCCTTGCACTTGCCGCCCACTTGGAGTTGCCGTCCAACTTGGTTGCTGCCACCTCCTTGCCGCTGGCCAACCACCAACCGCCGGCCACCCTTGGGCCACCCTCAGCCTTCGACAACCACCCTTGGCCGCCGACGACCAAGGAGCAACAGGCCAAACCTTTGGTCGGTTATCTTCTCCACCTACACAAGTTGTCCAGTTTTGGACAGCTTGTTTTTCTCTTCATAGAGAGATCGTTTCATCGATGTTTTGCACTGCGACAATGACTTACTTGCCGGGGATTGGATCTCCGACAATCCTCATAGGTGGAGGTCCAAGGTTTCATCAATTAGTTGACGAAAACTGCTTCCGAGAAGCGAGTTCGTGGAGCTCGTTTTTATATCCGAATTTGATTCGGATTGTGATTGTCTCTCGGATCACATCGACTTCGACTCGAGGCTAGTGACTTTTGCAAAGATGAGGCTCATGTCTTTGTGAAGCTATCCCGACGATACTCGGAGTGGATACGGATAGAGGCAATTCTAGCGAGGGTTGCTACGGTTGATGTCATTCTCGCTACACGTGATATGTCAGGTATAACTAGAATAAATTTCCTTTTATCCCAAAATTTTAAATAGCGATTATATCTGCACATGTTGTATCCCACGTGCGTGTGATGTGTATGTTGTAATAAAATTAGTTTATTACTTGTTTTTGCTTTTGCTGTGTGCATGTTTACGAAATGTGTTCAAACACACACTCGCCGCGGTGCCGGGAAAACCCAACATAACTCAATTCAATCCTCCCAATTTTCCAAATTGGGAATTCCCAAATTCTCCTCCTTTTTTACATACATCAAAAAGGCTCTCCCCAAGGGTATTAATGTCTCATATCCTAATGAGTTCTTACAATCTCCCCCTTGGTACAAAAACATCTAGGATGCCTTCACTCTTCCTAGTGATAAGTCCCATATCACTAAAGATAGGAAATCCTCACTTCTCTAAATTCTCCAAATTCTCCTCTTTATAAGGAAGAATGCATCCATCATCCCATGATGAAACCTCTCCCTAAAGGCTTGCTCCCCCTTGACCATTGCACTAACAATGTCCTTGGAGAGTCCCTAAGCCTATAGAAACACTAAACCATCAAAATTAAGATTAAAAATTCAACATTGAACTTTCACACACATTAAACTTAATACACACCCAAAAAAATCTCCTAATCCACATCTAATGGATTTTCTCCCTTTCAAATGCTTTCTAAAGCATATCTTAGGGTTAGAAGAAGTTAGGGTAGCCTAACATAGCTGAAACATGGGCTAAAAATCCTTGTTTATACGAAATCAACGTTGGCAGTTGATTGTTTCAGTTTACAGTCGATTGCCCAATGCATCCGTCGACTGCCTACATGCAACAGTCGACTGATATCTGCAAAATGTAGAAATCAAAAATCAGAACTGAAATTCAGAAATACATAAGTAATTATACATAAATCGAAAAATCACGAAAATTCATATGTATAATACTTATATCAATAATTATGGGTGAAAAATATTGGAAAAATAAAATACCCATAAAATAATGAGATTGACACAAAGTTCAAAACTATTGAAAAGTTCAAAGTTTTGACTCTACTTTGTATCAACTCTATCAATGGTGATTGCTATCAAAAGATAGGATTCACCAAGGTTTTTCAAAATGATTTTAAAATGTTTTCATAACCTTATAATGAATCATGGTCTATGAGCTTAATGCACAAGACTTATACATAAGCTTTCCTCATGATTTATCCATGGTATAAGATGAGTTTGAGTTCATCTAGATGCAAAAACTATGCACCTTAAACTTAACTCATTTCCTAGTATCTCACATGTGTCTAGGGTGTTTGAAAATACACACATGTCGATTTGATGTGAGATGTAGGTTTTGTTCATCCTAATCTAAAGCCTCATGCATTTTTCTAAGGCAACTCCATTTTATTCCCTTATACATAAGACTTCAAATCATGCCATAGTCCTTAAATGAATTTTATTAATGCATGAATGATGATTATGATATAAATGATAGCATAAATAGAAATATGTGCAAATAATCATGATGTCATGACATATGATTAAATCTAAATACACATAACATAAAAGATAAACCCTAAGAATGATCATGACATTTTATATCATTAAAAATAAGAATGATGTCATGACATATTATATGGCAATCAAGGCATGGCAAATGAAATATAAAGGTATAATGATACCTAAGTTTTAGTATTAGTTTCCATTTGTTGGGATTAAGTTCATTTTTCCATATTACCAACTTTCTTCCAAGTGTGGCAAAAACCCAAAATGACACACTATGACCTCTAAAACTAGTTTGTGCCAATTTGATCAATTTTTCAAGCTTCCATTATTATATTGGCACATCCTAAAATCCTTTAGGATTAAAATTAAAACTTCATTTCCAAGGTATCACATAACCTTGAAGATGCCCTAAAGTGCCAACTTTGCTATGGTCAAGTTAACTACCCATCCAATCAAGGTTGACACATCCTAACCCATTTAGCGTGAATTGATCACGCTCCTAGGAACCCAATACCTATTTGAGCTCCTTGGGTTTACTAGGTATTCCTTAGGGATAACTTCCCTAGATACCCTCCTAATGACCCTCCTAGGCTTAGAAGCCTTGGTCATTGTGGTCTTGCCTAGGTTAACTCTAGGGGTGACTCCCCTTGTAACCATCTTAGTGGCCTCCCTAGGTTTCATGGAAATCTTAGCCACTAGGAACTTACCTTGGTTACCCTTAGGGATGACTTCCCTAGTAACCTTGGCTTTCTTAGACCTAGATTGAGTTCCATAATCGAATGGAACATTGTGAAAGGTCTTTTTGGGCTTTGGTTTGTGACCCTAACCTTTCTTGCCCCTTGATGTTTCTTGCCCCCTAGAACCTAAATTTTGACCATTAGACTCCTTAAATGAATTTGTCATTTTTGCTAGGGTCTTTTTCAATTTTTCAAGCCTTGACCTCAAGCCTTGGTTTTCTAATTCTAATTTTTCCAGTTTTGATTTTTCATTAACCTTTTGGGAAAGACTCTTCCTAGGCATATGTATATGGTTCTTGGGATTAATGCCTAAGTGGTTCTCTACCTTCCTAATTGACTCCTTAGGTAGAATGAGTCTAGAGTTGCCATTTCTAGATTTGTTCTTAAGTAAAATATACCCAGTATGATCCTTAGACCTATAATTACAACTCTTAGCACCTAAGCAAAAATATTTGTTATTCCTAGCATGCTTTTCATGAACAATAGCAAGAGTATTTAAATTATTTCTAGCATGCTTTTTGACACTAAAAATAGAAGGTGCATTACTAAAATATACCTTAGGGTTTGCCTTAGAGACTCCCTCTACATGTGATGCTCCTTCTTGAGTCTTCTTCCTCCCCCTAGGGCATTAACTCCTATAATGCCCCCTTTGATTGCACTTGAAGCTCACCACGTGCTCCTTGCTCTTATGTGTTGAGGCACTGACATCTTTGACCTTTGGCACCGGTTGAGGCTTCTTGACTCTTTTCAAGCACTTACTCTTGTAATGCCCGACTTCCCTACACTCAAAGAAAATTATATGATTTTTATTTTAAACTAAATTTCTTGAGTTACCTAGGTCAATGGTGGCCGAAATTGGTTCTTCATCTCTCCCGAAGGTGGAAGCTACTTCTTGATTTTGCTCCGGCTCCGGTGATCTAATATCCTTCTCCTCAATCCTAGAGGTGGAAGCTTCCTCCAATTCTTCCTCTTTCACCGATCCAGATGTTGACTCCTTCTCAACTTCCGAATCCTCACTTTCTTGTGAGGATGAGCTTGCTTCTTCGGCCTCTTCCTCCAATTGAGCCGATGATGGTTCTTGTTCCTTGGGCTTCTTTGCTTCTTGAGCCGTTGAGGGTTCTTCATGGAGCTTAGCTAGATTGCTCCAAAGTTCTTTTGCATCCTTACAATCTCCTAATCTACACAAAGCATCATTAGGAATTGCATTAAGCAATATACCCATTACCTTGTTGTTTATGTTGAAGTATCAGAGTTGTTCTTTGCTCCAATTCTTCTTCTTGAGTTTTCTTCCTTCTTCGCCCATTGGAGTGTCAAACCCTACCATTACACTAATCCAATTATCAAAGTCACACATTAGAAAATACTTCATTCCTACCATCCATAGATTAAAATCCTTGGCTCCATAGAGTTCGTATGGTGGCGGCACATTGATATCATCCTCTAATCTTTCTTCAATCACCATCTTCTTTCTCTAGCGTGCTCCCTCGGATGTGAAGCCGGTGAAGAGCTCCTAGCTATGATACCAATTGTAGGAATGTTGGTGAGTGCTAGAGGAATGGCTCATTCTCGTCGTTTGACGGAATTCGTTTGTTCTTGCATGCTTGTCTACAATTCTTGTTAATATACATAGCAGAAATAATTATGAATCATAAACAAAATATACAAACACATAATACACAAGAACACGACGATATAACGTGGTTTGGAACCTTAGGGTTCCTACTCCACGGATTGAGCTCAAATGAGCTCTAGCGATGTAAATACCACCACTAATAAAAAACACTCCTTGACAACAAGTCGGAGGCGGAGAAACCTCATACAAGGATTACAAATGTAATACAAGAAATGACAAGCAAATACAAAGATGAAATGCAATACAAGTAAAGAAAAACACTTTACAAGAAGACTTTGAATGCTTTCTTTTAGTTGCTTGAGAAGAGCCTTGAAGGTCTGGATTGCAAAAGCAAATCCCCTCCAAATCGCCTCAAAAAACCATACCAAAATCCTTCTCCTCGAGCTCCCTTTAAAGCTGCAACTTGGGTTGGATTCCGCCTATCAGTCGACTGCTCGCGACTATCAGTCGACTACTCCTATAACCATTATGAGAAGACTTAATCCACATTGGATAAGTTCCAACGGATAGACCATAAGTCGACTGATCATACCCATCAGTCGACTGATCATGCCTCCACTCGACTTCCAAACCCTAGTAGTCTACTCAGAAACATTTTATGCCCGTGTCCTCGACCATCACGATCGCCATCCATAGCGATCGGTGATCAACTCATCGATCGTCCAATCTTTGGCGATCGGTGTCAAGGCTACACGACCACGGCCGAGTGCGATCGACTTCGATTAGTCGATCGATTATGATCCCAGTTGACTTCTCAGAGTCAACTCGGTTGTCAAAGGTCAAAACACTTGACCAGTCGACTGGTCCATAACCCCAGTTGATTGCTACACCACAACAATGAGGTTTACCCCAAGTACGATGCCATCATACTTGCTAGACCACCCTTAGCCTAGACCTAAACCTTCTAGACACCTCCATCAGCCTAATGCCTATCATATCTCTCCAAGTCATCCATGACTTGTTCATCCATACACTAGCCTTTAGGTGCTTCCATCGGCTATTGTCATGCTAATGTGATCTACACTACCAAGACACATATGGGCTTATGATGCCAAGACTACCGCTTGGACTTTACGCCACCAATATCAACCCTTGGACTTCCCTTGCCAACCCATATTGGACTTTCCATTTTCCAAGACTTAAGCTTGAACTTTCCATGCCAAGTACTCAAGACTTGGACTTTACCATCGCCAATACCTATGCTTGGACTTTCCATGTCAAGTGTCCCACTTGGACTTCTCCATCATATGGTCAATCCCATGTCACCCATATAGTCAACTCATTGTTAAACAACGGTCTACTCAATGTCAAACATTAAGATACTACCGAGCCAACTCGAGTCTAGTCAATCATGACCTGGGTCGATTGCACCAACAATCTCCTTCTTTTTGATGTTTGACAAAAACCAAACCTTTGAGTTAGAATACTAACTCAATTTAATCCTCCAAATTGGGAATTCTCAAATTCTCCCCCTTTTGACATACATCAAAAAGGCTCTCCCGAAGAGTATTAATGTCTCATATCCCAATGAGATCATACAATCTCCCCCTTGGTCCAAAAACATCTAGGATGCATTCACTCTTCCTAGTGATAAGTCTCATATCACTAAAGAGAGGCAATCCTCATTTCTCCAAAATCTCCCCCTTATGAGGAAGAACATATCCATCATCCCATGATGGATAACCTCCCCCTAAAGGCTTACTCCCCCTTGACCATTGCACCGACAATGTCCTTGGAGAGTCCCTAAGCCTATAGGAACACTAAACCATCAAAATTAAGGTTAAAAATTCAATCTTGAACTTTCACACACCTTAAACTTGATACAAACCCAAACAACTCTCCTAATCCATATCTAATGGATTTTCACTCTTTCAAATGCTTTCCAAAGCATATCCTAGGGCTAGGAGCAGTTAGGGTAGCCTAACATAGCTGAAACATGAGCTAAACATCCTTGTTTATCCAAAATCAACATACTGCTTCATTAACATTCAATCGCTTTATGCATCATCGGCCGCACATGCGATAATGATCGATATCTACAAAATGCAAAAATTAGAAATCAGAACTGAAATTCAAAAATACACAAGTAATTATACATAAATCAAAAAAGCATGAAAATTCATATGTATAATACTTATATCAATAATTATGGGTGAAAAATATTAGAAAAATAAAATACCCATAAAATAATGAGATTGCCACAAATTTTAAAACTATTGAAAAGTTCAAAGTTTTGACCCTACTTTGTATCAACTCTATCAATGGTGATTGCTATCAAAAGATAGGCTTCACCAAGGATTTTCAAAATGATTTTAAAATGTTTTCAAAACCTTATATTGAATCATGGTCTATGAGCCTAATGCACATGACTTGTACATAAGCTTTCCTCATGATTCATCCATGGTATAAGATGAGTTTGAGTTCATCTAGATGCAAAAACTATGCACCTTGAACTTAACTCATTTCTTAGCATCTCACATGTGTCTAGGGTGTTTGAAAACACACACATGTCAATTTGATATGAGATGTGTGTTTTGTTCATCTTAATCTAAGGCTTCATGTATTTTTCTAAGGCAACTCTATTTGATTCTCTTATACATGGGACTACAAATCATGCCATAGTCCTTAAATGAATTTTATTAATGCATGAATGATGATTATGACAGAAAATGATAGCATAAATAGAAATATATGCCAATAATCATGATGTCATGGCATATGATTAAATCTAAATACACATGACATAAAAGATAAACCCTGAGCATGATCATGACATTTATATGATTAAAAATAAGAATGATGTCATGACATATTATATGGCAATCAAGGCATGGAAAATGAAATATAAAGATATAATGATACCTAAGTTTTAGTATTAGTTGCCATTTGTTGGGATTAAGTTCATTTTGCCATATTACCAACTTTCTTCCAAGTGTGCCAGAAACCCAAAATGACACACTATGACCTCTAAAACTAGTTTGTGCCAATTTGATCAATTTTTCAAGCTTCCATTATTATATTGGCACAACCTAAAATCTTTTAGGATTAAAATTAAAACTTTATTTCTAAGGTATCACATAACCTTGAAGATGTCCTAAAGTGTCAACTTTGCTATGGTTGAGTTAACTGATGTGAGCAAAACATATAGGGGTTTAGGAGTAGTTTTTGCTCACATCTCATTATATTTTATGTTAGTTTTATGCATATGTCACTCTATTTTGTATGCATTTCCTATTTTCTAGTTTGAAGGTCTGCTCTTTGTACTTTTGTGTGCAAGATAGCATTTTATGGGAAAACAACGCATTTTTTGAGCAAAAATGGAGTAATTTGTGGAGCACGGACCTTATAGAACATGCACTGGCCATGTCCCAAGACTTGGGCATGTTTCTGAAGTGAAACGGATCAAAATGGAGGCTCCAGAAAAAGACATAGCCAGGCCATGTGAAAACACACGGTCGTGCCTTTTTTCCAGCTCAATTTTCAGCCGAGATTTCACCTATTTTCCAGCCTTGCACATGGTCAGGCTGTGTGAAATTCACACGGCCATGTGGTAGCATCGCGAATTCAAGGAAATAGGGGTTTTCAAGCATTTATGGAAAGCTGGAGCTACCTCTATATATAGGAAACTCATCCAAGAGGTGGGGGATCACGAGGGAGCCACCCTAGGGCTCCCAAACCCTAGGAGGGAGGCACGACGGCTAGGATGGCATGCCGAAGCCCTAAAAAGCTTCGGGAACTCGCAACGGGGAGGAGGAACGCCGCCGGAGGTCCACGCCTTGCACTTCAATGCCGGAGAGAAGACCACGAAAGCATTGTAATCTTTTGTTCTTGCATTTTATTCCCTATGTATTCGAACATAAATATGCTTTGTGATTATTCCTTCATATACATGGAGTAGTTCTTTCGATTCTAGGATTAGGGAGTAACTTGTGTGCACATTACAATGTTGGTTCATGTTAAATTCTTCCCTTGAGTTTAATTTGGAAATTGGTAGTTTTTTTTTTACTTTATCTATGCGTGTTTGGTTTTCTACCTGTTGTTCTTAGGCGATACGAGGGGTGACAACCCTCGTATCTATGATTTAGGGGATTTGATACAAGGAACCTAGGGGTAAACCTGATCTCCTATAACCATGGGTAGAAGGATGCAATGGAACTGGACACGGTTCATCGTAGGGATTGATTCGGCATCCTCGTACCGTCTATCCTGTCTTTCTAGGCGGAGATAGCTCCCAGTAGATGCGGTGGCTCTTTGGGAGAGTGTATGATGTCCCTTCCACAAAACCATAGCTAAACATTTAGACAACGCCAATTGACAGCATTATTTTGTGACACACAAGCAAAACTGAAGTCCTAGAATCACCTTTGAAGACCTCGACACACTCCTTTCCTCCTTCGTGTGACACCGTATAGAGTATAGTCCACCGACAACCCTCACCAATCGAAACCCCTTAGAGTTTACGTCCGAACAATTACAACTACTGAACGTACCGATATTCGAATCCCAGTCCCTGTGGGATCGATAATATTTTATTACTTGATGACATCCATGCACTTACGGGCATTGAGCGCGAGCGCGCACTTTGAGTCCTCGACAACCTTTATCCCGAGATTTGAAGTCGCGATCGCGTGCATCAAGTTTTTGGCGCTGTTGCCGGGGACTGATCGATTTGATATCGAACCAAATAGTGGATAATTGGATCGAACTTAGGATAGATTTACTTTTCTTGTTTTATTTTATTTTATTTTATTTCATTTTATTTTATTTTATTTCAGTTTTGTTTATTCAGTTGCTCTTTCCTTATTTATAATTTCCTACATATAATGATGCATGCTTTTACTCATGATTATGGTCAATTGAATGTTGTAAGTCTTGGTAATATTTATTATGAACATTATGGTGAAATATGGCATACCATTAACGATTGTCCGGATATATTCGAACCTTCACAATTTGAACAACAAGATGTCACCTACAATTACAACTAGTGGCCGCAAGATGATTCCTATTCATATAGTTATGACCCTGGGTACTTAAACCCTCGATATTGTCTGCCTAAATCCCGACTTGAGCAGATGATGGAAGATTTCATTCGAACATAACAAGCGGCGAATGCTGAATTCCAACGACGGTATTCGTAGACACAGACATATTGTTTCCAAAATGAGAACGAGAGCTATGAGTCACCATGCAAATTTTATCCAGAACCAAGTCCCCACTTAGAAGCCCCACTAGATAATTTTACTAGGGAATGTGAGGAGCATAGCCAACAATTTGTGGAGATTATGGAACGAGATCAAGCAAGAGAAGAAACCAAACGACTAGAAGGTGGCTTTGATGATTGGATTAAACCTAATATGATAGAGACTCACTTTGAGTGAATGGATGAGGAGGACGTAGATGACATTAGAAGTAAAGAAGGACAATCCATTCAATCACCACTAGAAGGAGAACTTGAGGATTATATAATTGATACTTTAATCGAGGAGTGCATTACTTCAATCAAAATACCTCCTAACCTCAAGGGTCTAGAAGAGCTTGCCTTAACCCTCACCAAAATTTTAGTTACCAATAATAAAGCCCACCTAGTGATTTGTAATGATAAAATTTCATTCAACATGATAGAATCTGCTAATAAATCTTTTGGTGAGAATATTTGTGGTGAATTATATTATTTATAGCATATGGATGAAATAGAATATCATGACCAAACTCTTGATGGTTCTTTAAAGATAAGCATGTTCACTCTAGAACCAAGGAAGGCAGCCAATAAATATCTTACCCCTCCACGAGCAAAATTTAAAAGATATGGTGATAAGGGATCACAAGGGAGGAGGCATAAGGTGAGCAAATATCTTGCTCCCCCACGAGCAAGATTCAAATGCCTCAAATGAAACGTAGGAATAAGGTCAAGCTAAAAGACCTTAAACAAAGCGCTTCTTGGGAGACAACCCAAGTTTAGATTTTGTGTTTATTTCTTATTATTTTGTTGCATTCGTTTGTTTTGAACTTTGATTTATATTCATTTAGCGTGTTGCATTTGAATTAGGACTAGAAAGAACTTGCTAGGTAAAAACAAAAGTCATTTTAAGTTTATACAGTGAAGTGAGTGAGCGAAATCAGACCATTGTGCACCACGAGAAAAGAAACAAAGGGCGCACAGCTAGGCCGTGTGTTTTCACACGGTCGTGCCTTGACTTCCAGAGTTGCACACGGTCGTGCCCTGACTTCCAGAGGTGCACACAGTCAGGCCGTGTGATTTCATACGACCATGTCGCGCCCCCTAGTCCACGTGAAAAGCCTACACCTGCACCGTTTTCTTTTCCTACTTTTGAGCAAGATGTAGGAACTTCTACCTATGATTTCTTGGAGTTTCGATCGTGCCTCGATGACATATATGCTAAGCAGCAGACGCAGGGGCAGCGATGGGATGATCATAGCTTTTATATGCAGGCGAAGTTTACAGGCTTACGGGAGCACTTCCACTGGGTTGAGGACTTCTATGACGAGGCCCGTATTTACTTTCAAGAGGAGGATGCTCGACGCCAGAAGGAGGCCACCTACCGCCAGGAGATGCGACAACATATGTGTGCCCAGCAGGCATAGTGGGCCCGGGAGGAGGATCACAAAGCGGTCGTTGCATCCACCAACTCTCAAATCGACCACATGTACATGTGGCATCAGCGGCTTAGCACCAAGTTTTCCCAGGAGCCTGACATGCCGAGACTACCAGACTTTCCGCCTCGATCATAATATTAGAGGTATTATTTCGTATAAGTCTGGGGGACCCCAAATTTTATTTTGTTTCTAGTAGTAGTTTCTTTCTTGGTATTTGCATTATTGTTAGCATTCATTTGTTCATGCATAGGTTGTTGAGTTTCTTTCAGCACTTAGTTTTTGTTATCTGTAAAGCTGCCTCAGTAGTATTTTTGTTAAAGTTACTTACATGAGTTGTTCCCATAGGTAGCTTAACTTCATTTATCTTGTGATATTTTATTTTATTTGCTCTAATGAATGTTCTAGACTTACACTGGTTAGTTTTTATTTTTACACCTACACATGTCGAACACTCTGAAAGGGAGAATCTAGTACATACCTAGTTATGATTCATCTCAGTAGTCTAGTACTTTGGAATCCATAGGTGACTCTAGGTTTAGCATTTTAGTTACTGGAGATGCTCAGATTGTGTAAGTCTACTCAGAAAAATCAAAATCCCAATGGGCCAAAAAATAAAAGAGAGAAAAGAAAAGAGAAATAAAAGAGAGAGAAAAAAATGAAAAAAAGAAAAAAAAAGAGAGAAGATTATGAGGGATAAAAAAATAGTTATCGTGGGTAGAAATGGCTAGGTGCCCCTTTGAGACCGAGTTAGGTTACTAGGGAAACACCTATCAATTTCTCTCAATACTGAGCATGCCTTTGAGACTTTGTGCTAGATCTAGGGAACGACCCTCGCTTTGGGCAGGTAAGTGCTTAATAGACGGAGACCTTAGGAAAGCTATAGGATGATGACTTAACTCACCATGGAACGAGTATCCCCTAAGAATGATTCGCTTAGCACGAGCATGAGGAGCTAACCTAGTGAATTTCTAGAACATATTTATTTTGCTTTGATTGAAAATACCACTTGATAAATTTAGTTAACATGCTAAGTATGGAATAATATCTTAAAAAAAAAAAATTCATGGCACTGAGGTTTGGTTGAGGACAAGCAGAGATTTAAGTTTGGGGAAAGTAATGTGAGCAAAACATATAGGGTTTTAGGAGTAGTTTTAGCTCACATCTCATTACATTTTATGTCAGTTTCATGCATATGTCACTCTATTTTGCATGCATTTCCTATTTTCTAATTCGGAGGTCTGCTCTTTGTACTTTTGTGTGCAGGATAGCATTTCATGGGAAAACGGTGCATTTTTGGAGAAAAAATGGAGTAATTTGTGGAACACGGACCTTAGGGAACACACACTGGCCATGTCCCAAGACTTGGGCATGTTTCCGAAGCGAAACAGATCAAAACGGAGGCTCTAGAAAAAGACATGGCCAGGCTGTGTGAAAACACATGGCTGTGCCTTTTTTCTAGCTCAATTTCCAGCTGAGATTTCACCTATTTTCCAGCCTTGCACACGGCTAGGCCATGTGAAATAGGGTTTTTCAAGCATTTATGGAAAGCCGGAGCCACCTCTATATATAGGAAACTCATCCAAGAGGCGGGGGATCACGAGGGAGCCGCCCTAGGGCTCCCAAACCCTAGGAGGGAGGCACGATGGCTAGGATGACACGCCGAAGCCCTAAAAAGCTTCGGGAACTCACAACGGGGAGGAGGAACGCCGCCGGAGGTCCACGCCTTGCACTTCAACGCCGGAGAGAAGACCACGAAAGCATTGTAATCTTTTGTTCTCGCATTTTATTCCCTATGTATTCAAACATAAACATGCTTTGTGATTCTTCTTTCATATACATGGAGTAGTTCTTTCGATTCTAGGATTAGGGAGTAGCTTGTGTGCACATTACAATGTTGGTTCATGTTAAATTATGCCCTTGAGTTTAATTTGGCAATTGGTAGTTGTTTTTTTACTTTATCTATGCGTGTTTGGTTTTCTACCTGTTGTGCTTAGGCGACATGAGGGGTGACAACCTTCGTATCTAAGATTTAGGGGATTTGATACAAGGAACCTAGGGGTAAACCTGATCTCATGTAACCGTGGGTAGAAGGATGTGATGGAACCGGACACGGTTCATCGTAGGGATTGATTCGACATCCTCGTACCGTCTATCCCATCTTTCTAGGTGGAGATAGCTTCCGGTAGATGCGGTGGCTCTTTGGGAGAGTGTATGATGTCCCATCAACAAAATCATAGCTTGTTAGGGAAATCTCTTGCCGTGATATGGTTTTGATGTGTGTGGCAAAGGGTTTAAGTTAGGTTGTTATTATGATTTGATATGTGCGTTGAAGTCTTGTAGGACTTAGTAATTCGCACATGGAGCCTTGGCGGGTTCACCACTCACAACGTCATGCTTGAGTTGGAGAAGGAGCATTGCAGAGCCATGCGCTTGATGCTGCCGAGGGACCGTCGGACGAGATGACTTGAAGCAAAGCCAAGGAAGCAGACTTCGAAGGCAAGAGACATGAAGGAGCATTGCAGAGCCGTGCGCCTGATGTTGCCGAGGGACGTGGCCGTGAACGAAGAGAGCTTCGGCGAGGGACTTCGAGTGAGATGAGAGAATGAGTGAATTGTAAGTAGCTCATTAGGTGAACTTAACCGAATGGCTAAGTGTCAGATGAGTTTTCCCGACATCAGTCGACTGCCATGAAATGGCAATCGACTGCTCTGAGTCGAACGTGGTTCGAATGGTATCCGACTGAGTGGATTTTGGCCCAGATAGCCGATCGCTATATGGAGGCGCTGATCGCCAAGACTATCGCTTGATCGGCCAAGGCGCAATCGATTGGTCAAGAGGGTTTGCAATCGCCGTGAGCCGATCGGGCGCTACTACGGAGGCAGAGATCGATGGATCCATCGACCAATCGCCAAGGGATCCATTGAACTACAACAGTCGGGATCTAACGTGTTCGGAGGCCGTTGAAGTGGCGGCAGTCGACTGCCAAGGGCAGCAGTCAACTGGCGACGGCCAACGGGAAGAAATCATCCCTCTCTATAAAAAGAGAGGGTGTGGGATTTTGGATGGCTAATGCTCACATTCTAAACCATCATCCAAGTGCTCCACAAGTGATAAACTCCTTCTTCTAGTTCTCTTTCACATCTATTGTAAAAGAAGGAGTGTTCTTGAGTTGTAAGTGTTACCTCCACCTAGCTTAATGCAAAGGAGAGATCGATAGTGATTTGGTTGTGGAGTGATTCACCGAGGACGAATCGTGGACCGTGGATTAGCGGCGTAGCCGTGAACCACGTTACATTTTGGTGTTAGTATTGTTTGTATTCTTTATTGTTTATTTGCTTGTCTTTATTAGTATTCCGCTTGCGCTAACAATTGTGTAGACGAGCAAATTCCACCATCCAATGACAAAGGGCTATTCACCCCCTTCTAGTCGGCCGATCAATCCCCTACAAGTGGTATCAGAGCCAAGGAAAGCTTGTTGAGGACTAACCGCCACCACAAGCACATTCAAGAATGGCCGGCTCAAATATTCATCCGCCAAAGTTCGAGGGGGAATTCTCTTGGTGGAAAAAGAGAATGGAGGTATTTTTCAAGACCGATTTTGAAATTCTTTTGATTATGGAAAACGGTTTCGAAATGCCTAGGAATGAAGAAGGGGAGCCATTGGATAAATCAAGATGGAGCAAGAGGCAAAGGGAAGAGTATTTGGCAAATTCAAAAGCCAAATATCACCTCTACAATGTCCTCCCCCAACAAGAAGTCAACCGGATAGGAGAGTGTGCTAGTGCCAAGGAAATGTGGGAGAAACTAATAGAGATTCATGAAGGCACATCCGAGGCGAAGCTAGCAAGGAGAGATGTCTTTCGCTCCCAATTGTCCAATATCAAACTCGAAAAGGGAGAGAAGGTAAAATCCCTACACTCTAGATTTAAGGAAATTCTAACCGGTTTGACAAGTGTAGGTGAAAAGCTCTCCAACCGGGATATGCTCATGAAAGCAATTGATGCTTTTCCCCGGTCATCAAAATGGAGCTCAATGGTGGACTCCTTCTACATGTCAAAGAACTTAGAAGTGAGCACCTTGGAGGAGTTCTTTTCAACAATGGAGCTCGATGAAACAAGACTTGAAGGAATAATAGAAGAGCCAAAATTTCAACCTTCAAGAGGAGTAGCACTTTTGGCCAACAAGGGGAAGAAGAAGATGGAGATCCCCTCCTCCTCCGATGAAGCATCCTCCTCCTCCTCCATGGATAGCACGGAAGAAGCCTATATGGTAAGGAGGGTAAGGCTTGCATTAAAAGGTTTTCAATTTAATAAATCTAATGATAGGAGAAGAAGACCAAGGGGGAAGGTGATTTGCTATAATTGCCAAGGAGAGGGACACATAAGGGACAATTGTCCCCTCTTAAACAAAAGCAAGGATGAGAAGAGAAAGAAGGAAGAAAAGAAGAAGAAGGGGAGCAAGAAGAAAAAGGAAGAAGAAAAGAAGGCCAAAGAAAAAGGGAAGGCCAAGGCATTCAAAGCAAAGACATGGGATGATCCTTCTTCCTCATCATCATCCGAAGAGGAAGAACATGTCTACTCCAACCTTGCCCTAATGGACTTTGACGACCTAGATTGCTCCTCCTCCGAAAATGAAGAAGCAAGATCAAGTGAGGAGAGCTCAAGTGAAGGGGGAGCCTCCTCTACATCCTCATCATCGGAAGAGGATTTGGTAAGTGAGGTAACGAATCTACCCCCTAAGCAAATAATGTCCATGATTTCTAGCTTCACTAAGGATTTATTTAGAGCCAAGAAAAAGAACAAAAGCATGCTTGATAAAATTAAGGATTTAGAAAATAAGCTAGAAAAAGCATGCTTAAATGATAATGATAATATTTCTTCTAGCTTAAATGATGCATGCTCACATGAATATATGCCTTTCAATGTTGATGATGCATGCATAGAAGAAAATAGGGCCTTAATAGAAAAGGTAGATTATTTGACCAAGGCCCTAGAAAAATTTACAATAGGCTCCAATACCCTTAACATGATAATTGGGAGCCAAAGAGCAAGTTTCAATAAGAAAGGCCTAGGATATAAGGAAAAGAAAAATGAAAAGGCCTATAAATGTCTAATAGCTAGGGGTCAAGACAAAAAGAAAGTAATTGCTAGAAAATGGATCCCTAAGGAGTATTTAGTGAACCCCATATGAAAGAACTTATTTTGGGTTTCTAAATCCATCCTAAAGGGTTAGGAAAACCCTAGGATAGTCAACCATATGAACTTTACCTATATCATATTTTTGGTTGACTTAGGATGGCGGGACAACATTTTTGAAATAGTGTTAGGTGATGATAATGCACCTATAAGTAGATAAATCATGCTTTAGGTGATATTTGCGTTATTATCATGATGTAATACCTAATGCACGATCACAATTTGATGAATACATTTGTTTAATGATCATAATGTGAAATTAATTCATATACATCTTTATGATCATGTGGAATGATAGGATGATACTTAACCTTGATAGAATTGCATGAAAATAATGGTTAAGTATATACAAATACCTTTAGGATACATCTCACACTCACCATAGGCTACTTTGATTGAAAACTTAGCATGAGTGAGATGTTAGGATGATACAAATGTCCACTAGTGCCTATGACATTTAGATGGTCATTTAAAGTATCAAAATAGCAATAATAGACCAATCATGGGGAAGACTTATGTTTAATTCATAGACATATTGCCCAAAGATCATGGTTGGATATTTCATATGTTTTCAAAACAATTTCTTACTTTAAAATCTGTGTGTTCATGTTTTGAAACAATTGAAAGCAAAACTAGGTGTTAAAATGGATACAAACATGATAAAAAACCTAGTGGTTTTTAAAGTTTTTGGATTTTTGGGAAATATCTGAAAATATAATGATTTTTCATGAAAAGATATTTTTCATTGATAGATATACTTACAAGAAATGTGTTCCCTAAATTTCACTATTTTTCGAATTTTTTGGAATTTATAGTGCATTTCTGAATTTCGTCCAGAAAATAAAAAAACTGGATTTCTTTGTGCCAGTCGACTGCCATACTGATAGCAGTCGACTGATGGACTGTAAACGAGCACAGTAACCTGATTTTATCAGGTTTTTGACTAATTTTAATTTTTGTTTCTCTCTATACTTGATGCCATGATATATAAACATTGTTTAATCTTTTTGATAGTGTCAAAGGGGGAGAAAACTATATGTTTAAGTAAGGGGGAATATATTTAGGGGGAGTTTTCATGTATTAAGGGGGAGAGTTGCTAATCATGTTATCCACATACTTTCCTTTCTTAATATATTATCAAATATTTTTACCTAACTTAAACGGATTGCCACACATCAAAAAGGGAGAGATTGTTAGGGCAATCTCTTGCCGTGATATGGTTTTGATGTGTGTGGCAAAGGGTTTAAGTTAGGTTGTTATTATGATTTGATATGTGCATTGGAGTCTTGCAGGACTTAGTAATTTGCACATGGAGCCTTGGCGTGTTTACCACTCACAACCTCGTGCTTGAGTCGGAGGAGCATTGCAGAGCCGTGCACTTGATGCTGCCGAGGGACCGCCGGACGAGATGACTTGAAGTGAAGCCAAGGAAGCAGACTTCGAAAGCAAGAGACACGAAGGAGCATTGCAGAGCCGTGCGCCTGATGCTGCCGAGGGACGTGGCCGCGAACGAAGAGAGCTTCAGCGAGGGACTTCGAGTGAGATGAGAGAATGAGTGAATTGTAAGTAGTTGATTAGGTGAACTTGGCCGAATTGATAAGTGTCGGATGAGTTTTCCCGACATCAGTCGACTGCCATGAAATGGCAGTCGACTGCTCTGAGTCGAACGCGGTTCGACTGGTATCCGACTGAGTGGATTTTGGCCCAGCAGTCGACTGCCATATGGAGGCAGTCGACTGCCAAGACCATCAGTCGACTGCTGAAGGCAGCAGTCGACTGGTCAAGAGGGTTTGGGCCACAGAACCGCTCATAGCCGACTGGGCAGTCGACTACGGAGGCAGCAGTCGACTGATGGATCCATCAGTCGACTGCCAAGGGATCCATTGGACTACAACGGTCAGGATTCGACGTATTCGGAGGCCGTTGAAGTGCCGACAGTCGACTGCCAAGGGCAGCAGTCGACTGGTGGCGGACAACGGGAAGAAATCAACCCTCTCTATAAAAAGAGAGGGTGTGGGCTTTTGGATGGCTAATGCTCACATTCCAAACCATCATCCAAGTGCTCCACAAGTGATAAACTCCTTCTTCTAGTTCTCTTTCACATCTATTGTAAAAGGAGTGTTCTTGAGTTGTAAGGGTTACCTCCACCTAGGTTAGTGCAAAGGAGAGACCGATAGTGATTTGGTTGCGGAGTGATTCACCGAGGACGAATCGGGGACCGTGGATTAGCGGCGTAGCTGTGAACAACGTTACATTTTGGTGTTAGAATTGTTTGTATTATTTATTGTTTATTTTCTTGTCTTTATTAGTATTCCGCTTGCGCTAACAATTGTGTAGACGAGCAAATTCCACCATCCAACGACAAAGGGCTATTCACCCCCCTCTAGCCGGCCGATCGATCCCCTACATAGTTAAATGTCTAGACAACGCCAATTGACAACATTGTTTTGTGACACACAAGCGAAACCGAAGTCCTAGAATCACCTTTGAAGACCTCGGCACACTCCTTTCCTCCTCCGTGTGACACCGTATAGAGTATAGTCCACCGACAACCCTCACCAATCGAAACCCCTTAGAGTTTACGTCTGAACAATTACAACCACTGAGCGTATCGATATTCAAATCCCAGTCCCTATGGGATCGATAATCTTTTATTACTTGACGACATCTGTGCACTTGCGGGCGTTGAGTGCGAGCATGCACTTTGAGTCCTCGACAACCTTCATCGCGAGATTTGAAGTCGTGATCACGTGCATCATTAACTACCCATCCGATCAAGGTTGACACATCCTAACCTATTTAGCGTGAATCGATCATGCTCCTAGTAACCAAATACCTATTTGAGCTTCTTGGGTTTACTAGTTATTCCTTAGAGATAACTTCCCTTGATACCCTCCTAATGACCCTCCTAGGCTTAGAAGCCTTGGTCATTGTGGTCTTGCCTAGGTTAACTCTAGGGGTGACTCCCATTGTAACCTTCTTAGTTGCCTCCCTAGGTTTCATGGAAACCTTGGCCACTAAGCACTTACCTTGGTTACCCTTAGGGATGGCTTCCCTAGTAACCTTGGCTTTCCTAGACCTAGATTGAGTTCCATAATCGAATGAAACATTGTGATAGGTTTTTTTGGGCTTAGGTTTGTGACCCAAACCTTTCTTGCCCCTTGATGGTTCTTGCCCCCCTAGAACCTAAATTTTGACCATTAGACCCCTTAAATGAATTTGTCATTTTTTCTAGGGTCTTTTCTAATTTTTCAAGTCTTGACCTCAAGGCTTGGTTTTCCAATTCTAATTTTCCCAGTTTTGATTTTTCATTAACCTTTTGGGAAAGACTCTTCCTAGGCATATGTCTATGGTTCTTGGGATTAATGCCTAAGTAGTTCTCTACCTTCCTAATTGACTCCTTAGGTAGAATGGGTCTAGAGTTGTCATTTCTAGATTTGTTCTTAAGTAAAATAGACCCAGTATGATACTTAGACCTATAATTACAACTCTTAGAACCTAAGCAAAAATATTTATTATTCCTAGCATGCTTTTCATGAACAATAGCAAAAGTATTTAAATTATTTCTAGCATGCTTTTTGACTTTAAAACTAGAAGGTGCATTACTATAATATACCTTATGGTTTGCCTTAGAGACTCCCCCTACATGTGATACTCCTTCTTGAGTCTTCTTCCTCCCCTTAGGGCATTGACTCCTATAATGCCCCCTTTGATTGCACTTGAAGCACACTACATGCTCCTTGCTCTTATGTGTTGGGGCACCGACATATTTGACCTTTGGTGCCAATTGAGGCTTCTTGACTCTTTTCGGACACTTACTCTTGTAATGCCCAGCTTCCCTACACTCAAAGCAAATTATATGATTTTTATTTTTAACTAAATTGCTTGAGTTACCTAGGTCAATAGTGGCCGAAATTGGTTCTTCATCTCTCCCAGAGGTTGAAGCTACTTCTTGATTTTGCTCTAGCTCTGGTGATCTAATATCCTCCCCCACAATTCTAGAGGTGGAGGCTTCCTCCAATTCTTCCTCTTCCACCAATCCGGATGTTGACTTTTTCTCAACTTCCAAATCCTCACTTTCTTGTGAGGATGAGCTTGCTTCTTTGGCCTCTTCCTCTAATTGAGCCGATGATGGTTCTTGTGTTAGTTAAAGCCCTAGAACCAATCATGTGATGGTTGAATAGGGAACATTTTGTATCATATTCTATAAAGGCAAAGGATTGGTTATTATATTTACATCTTGCTTGTGCCAGCTAATTTAAATATAATAATGCCCTAGAAAAGTAGGTTCTTATCTACAGCACATCAATTGGCAGAATTGATTATGAGAGGCTGTAGAGAACACTTTCCTAAATGTTCCTAGTCGAGTATTAATATGCAAGGGCAATATTAATACATAAAGACTAGCATGTAGGTCAATTGATGACTTGATCTCACAAGTCATGGATATATGATATCAAGTTGACACATGGGTATATATTGGAGAATATATACTGAACTGACCCGCCATGAGAAAGTTTCATGGATCGTTATATGAGTGTCATAAACTTTCTCATGTGACTATTGGTATGAATAGTCTAGACCTCAAGTCACCATGTGTCCTTGCATAAGGAGTTATGTACTTTGGTATCACAAACGTTAAGGCAATAAACCCCGTAGAGGAGCTAGGGTTTTGGTGGACCATAAAGGCGACATCGGGTATGTAACAAATTATGCGGAGAGGATGTGAGTGATGTAGATGGGATCTATCCCTTCCATATGACGGAGTGATATCGGTGGGCCCCTTGATTGAGTAGAACTACTAAACGCATGGCCATGCTCGAATGAGTCAATATGAGATATTGAGCTCATTTGTTTGAGTTAGTTTACTCAGGGATCAAGAAACACATAGATTGATCGAGGATGACACGGTCTATGCCTCATTGATCAATCTGATATCAAGGATAGAAGGACACGGTCATATATTATAGTAGTCACGGAAAGGTTAGTAGGATCTTGACTTATCTCGTAACTTGGGTAGCAATGATGTATTGCTAGATGCCGCTCATTGCTTGTGTATCTAAAAGAGTTTAGGTCCTTTGCCAGCGTTATGAGAGCCTATAGGGTCACACAAAGAGCATGACAATTAGAGGAATTAGAGTATTCTAGTTTGACTAGAATAATTTGGGAATAAGCTTAAGTACAAAATGGTTTTTGGACTTTAAGCTTAATGAGAATTTTAGCTAATTGATTTAATGAGATTAATTCAATATGTTACCTTATTGATTTAATAAGATTAATTCAATATGATAACATAATCTTAATTGAATTAATAAGATTAATTCAACATGCATGAATGCCACATAAGCATGCCACATAAGCATGCCACCTAAGCATCCACCTAAGCTAGATAAGGTGGAAGGGGACAAAATGGTTTTTGTCTCCTTAAGTGGCCGGCCAAAACAAAAGGGGTCTCAATGCAATGGATTGCATTAAATTGTAGGAGGTGAAAGGGTTTTGCCAACCCTATAAAAGGCCCCATGGAGTGGCCGGCCAAAGCATCATTTGGATTGTGATTGTGGTGTGGTTGTGAGAGAGAGCTTGAGAAGCTTGGTGGAAGCTTTGGTTGTGTGGCTTTGTGAGTGTAGGCTAGCAAGAAGAGTAGTCTTCTTCCTCCTTTCTCTTCTTCCCTAGATTCCTCTCCTTTAGGGACTTCTCTAGCAAGAAGTAAAGGAGAGCTCTTCTAGTTTCTCTTGTGAGACAAGAGCTTGCTCGTGTGGATACGTATAGAGGCACGGACACTTGAACGTGCTAAAGATCCAACAAACCGAAAGGAAAAGCGGGATTAACAAGGGCACGCAACAAAGGTAATCCTCTCCTATAAGATAGGTTTGGTTTAGAGAAATTTATTTTATACGAGTTTGCTTTATGGATCACTTGGAAGGGATCCTATTTTCCGTTCATATGCCATTTGGCATCTGACAATTCCCTACAAGTGGTATCGAGCCACTTATGCGAAGATCGTATAAAATAGGTTTTCTCTATTTTATATGTGATATAGAAGTAGGATAAATTTTATTATGAGTTGATAATTGCATTAGCAATTATCAAACATAATAAAATATCCAATGTCTTTTAAAAGTTAAAATGACATGGTGCAAGGTTATGGCCTAGTCCCAAAAAGTTTGTGATTGTGTGTTGTAATTCTTAATACGGCCTGCGTGTCGTGCCTTTCTCCTAATATTCTTGTTGTAAAATTAGTTTTAGACTCGAATGTAACTCGAGTATTTCTCCTTTTGTAATGTACAAAACAAGGATGGAGGGTCCATTGGAAGATGAGGTTACAAGGAGGAAGTCAACACACAAGACAACCAAAAGGAAGCACTTAGGAGAAGATGCTATCCCTAGGTTGACCAATCAATCTTTTCATTGGCTTGAGAAGATTGTAGAATAAGGGCCATAACCATGACACGTTAGTTTAATATGTATGTGATGCATGTTAGTTTAGCTTGTATGTGATGCATGATTAGTTTAGCTTATATGTGATGTATGCTAATATGTATATGATACATGTTTATTTCTTAATAAGTCTAAACGATATGCCTACCAAAGTTGGTACTCACTACTTCCTCGATCATTTGTTATTGGGTTTGCCAAAGCAAAGCAATGCATTTTATCTTGTAGGGGTGCGAGTGGACAATCGTGATGTCCCGCTATCAGTCTTGGTTAAGACTTAATTAAGTGTTTTCTTAATTGGTTAAGAAAGTAGAGGCATATATTAGCTTTGAACATAAGTGTTAACATTAGTTTTGTGTGATTTACGAACATCAGCTTTGTCTTAGAAGTGGTCGTTGTTCGATATCCAAGAAGGCCCTGTGCCTCGCCAACCGAAGCCGGGTTTAGGAATAAACACTAAACTAATCTAAAACTTAACCAAAGCTATTAAAGAGTTACATCAGATGTAATTGGCAAAAGATTGCCTACCTAATTATACTACGTCTTGGGCGATTAGCCAAAGCTAACTCAAGACGAATTATGATGTGGATCTTTATCCCATATAAATTTATAGCTAAATAGTAGCTATGAGAATTTAGTGGGAGCCTCATTTAATTAAAGGCCTAATTAAATGATTTAGGTATGATACTTAACTTTGCATTTTAATGTTGTAGATCACCATGTCATCTAACACGACACACCCTCAACTTCGATCTGTCTCGAGAAGGACAAGCTCAATGGAGCAAACTTTCTTGACTGGTATAGGAACTTGAGGATTATCCTCAAGCAAGAACGTAAACTATATGTCCTAGAGCAGGCTACCCCTGAAATACCCGCCCCTACGGCCACTCGTGCTGAAAAGGATGCTTATAAGAAGCATCAAGATGACGCATTAGATGTGTCATGCCTTATGCTTGCCACCATGAACTCGAGCCGGAAGCAACATGAGAACATGGATGCCTATGATATGGTTGAGCATTTGAAACAACTATATCAAGGACAAGCTAGGCACGTTTTGAAGTGTCTAAGGCTCTTTTGCATGCAAGATGCAAGAAGGAACACTGTAGGAACTCACGACTCAAAATGATTGATGCGTTGAGAACCTTGAAAGACTAGGTTTTTCGAGCCAAGAATTGGCAATGATGTTATCCTGCAATCGTTCTTAGGAAGCATACAATCAATTCGTCATGAATTATAACATGAATGAAATTGATAAACCTTTGCCTGAGATTCTCAGCATGTTAAGAACTGCTGAACCAAATCTCAAGAAGAAAGTTAGTAATGTACTAATGGTCAAAAAGGGCAAAGGTAAGCGCAAAGGCAAGGGTAAGACCCAAGCCAAAGGCAAGGCCAATTCATCCACTTCAAAGGGTAAAGGTAAAGTACCTAAGGAAGGGGACTGCTTCCATTGCGGTGAGACTGGACACTGGAAGCGGAACTGCAAAGTCTACCTTGAGGAAGTAAAGAAGAAAGGAAGTGGGACTTCTGCCTCAGGTATACACGTTATAGAAGTTAATCTATCTATTTCTTCTACATGGGTATTAGATACCGGATGTGCATCTCACATTTGTACTAATGTGCAGGGACTGAGAAATAGTAGAATAATGGCAAAGGGCGAAGTGGACCTACGAGTAGGCAATGGCGCAAAAGTTCTTTCTTGTCAGTAGGAACATATTCTTTGTCTTTGCCTTCGGGCTTATCTTAGAACTAGAGGAGTGCTTCTATGTACCGCATTAACAAAGAACATAATTTCTGTATCTTGTTTAGACAAGAAAAACTTTTCTTTTATAATAAAGGACAAATGTTGTTCCATTTATTTAAATGAAATGTTCTATTGTAATGCACCACTTATGAATGGTCTCTATGTTCTAGATTTAGATAACCCAATTTATAACGTAATACAAACGGTTCAAATCGAATGATTTGAACTGCATATATCTCTCGCAATCACGCTAGGTCATATAAATGAAAAACGCATATCCCAACTCCATAAAGATGGATTATTGGACTCATTTGATTTTGAATCATATGAGGTATGCGAGTCTTGTCTTTTAGGAAAGATGACTAAAACTCCATTTAGTGGACATGGCGAGAGAGCGACGGACTTGTTAGGACTCATACATACTGATGTATGTGGCCCTTTCAATGTCGGGCAGGAGGCTATAAGTACTTTATTACTTTCACTGATGATATGAGTAGATTTGGCTACTTATATTTGATGAGACATAAGTCAGAATCCTTTGAAAAGTTCAAAGAATTCAAGAATGAAGTACAAAACCAACTTGGTAAGCGCATTAAGCTACTTCGATCAGATCGAGGTGGTGAATACCTTAGTCAAGAGTTTCGTGATCACCTGGCTGAGTGTGGGATAATATCCCAACTCACTCCCCCTGGAACACCACAATGGAATGGTGTATCTGAGAGGAGAAATCGTTTATTAGATATGGTACGATCAATGATGAGCCAGATCGATCTACCTACTTCCTTTTGGGGTTTAGCTCTAGAGACACCGCTTACACTTAATCGCGTTCCATCAAAAGCAGAGAAAAGACACCATATACGATATGGACCGGAAGAGTCCCAAAATGTCTTTTATAAAGATTTGGGGTTGTGAAGCTTACGTTAGACGCCAAGTCTCGGATAAACTAGGACCCAAATCGGATAAGTGTTATTTTGTAGGATATCCCAAGGAAACTAAGGGATATTACTTTTACAATCCCACACTTGGCAAGGTGTTTGTTGCAGAAATCTTTGTCTTTCTAGAAAGAGAATTTATTTCTAGAAATACTAGTGGGAGTAAAATTCATCTTGAAGAAGTTCAAGATGATGATAACACTAAGGCTTCGATGGAAAATGAACAGGCACCACAAAGTGTTGTGGATGAGGAATTTGTTGCCCAAAGAGTTGTGGAACAAACACTGCTCAAGTAGACCAACCTCTTCGTAGATCTAATAGGATCCGTCACAACCCGAGAGATATTCTTTTCTCTTGATCGACAACGGTGATGTATTGCTTATCAATCTTGACGAGCCTACATCCTATAAAGAAGCTATGATGAGCCCAGATTCGAGAAATGGCTAGAGGCCATGAGATCCAAATGGAATCCATGTACACTAACCAAGTATGGACTTTGGTTGATCCACCAAGGGGTAAATCCCATTGGGTGTAAGTGGGTCTTTAAAGTAAAGACACATGGTAATAAGCATACCTATAAAGGTAGATTGGTGGCTAAAGGATTCAAACAAATTCATGGTATTGACTATGAAGAAACCTTTTCACTCGCTTAAATCCATTCGGATCATACTTGCTATCGACTACCATGATTATGAGATCTGGCAGATGGATGTCAAAACCGCTCGAATGGAAAGCTACTCGAGGATGTGTACATGACACAACCCGAGGGTTTTGAAGATCCAAAGCATCTGAAAGGTATGCAAACCGCAAAGGTCCATTTATGGACTAAAGCAAGCCTCTCCGGAATCTTCGATTCGATGATGCAATCAAAGAGTTTGGTTTCATCAAGAATGAAGATGAGCCTTGTGTCTACAAGAGAAATAGTGGGAGCACAGTTGTATTTCTTGTCTTGTATGTAGATGACATACTTCTCATCGGAAATGATATTCCCTCACTCCAATCTGTGAAGATGTGGTTAGGGAATTGTTTCTCGATGAAGGACTTAGTGAAGCCGCCTTATATTCTAGTCATCAAGATCTATAGAGATAGATCTAGAAGATTACTTGGCCTAAGTCAGAGTACATACATTGATAAAGTGCTAGATCGTTTTGCTATGCAAAATTCTAAGAAAGGGTTTCTGCCTTTATCACATGGTGTGAGTCTTTCGAAGACTCAATGTCCCTCTTCTAAGGAGGAGAGAGACCGCATGAATAAGATCCCTTATGCATCTGCTATAGGGTCTATCATGTACGCCATGCTTTGTACTGCCCGACGCCTCGTATGCTTTGAGCATGACGAGTAGATACTCGATCGGTGAAAGTCATCGGATAGATCAAAAATATTCTTAAGTACTTACGAAGAACGAAAGAATATTTCCGATATTCGAGGCAATGAGGAGCTAATCAGTAAGGGTTACAAGTGATGCAAGCTTCCAAATGCATAAGGATGACTATAGATCGCAATCGGTACGTGTTTTGCCTCGAATGGTGGAGCTGTGAGTGGAAGAGTTCAAGCAGACACGCTTGCCGATTCTACAAGCGAGTATATTGCAAAGATCGATGCAAAGAAAGGAGGCTATTTGGCTCCGTAAGTTCATCAGTGAACTTGGGGTAGTTCCTAGCATTGCAGATCCAATAGACCTCTATTGTGACAACAATGGGGCTATTGTACAGGCTAAGGAACCTCGATCACATCAGCGGACCAAACACATACTGCGGCGCTTCCATCTCATTCGAGAGATCATCGATAGAGGAGATGTGAGGATATGCAGAGTACCGACAGAAGCTAACATCGCAGATCCATTGACCAAGGCTTTGGAACAGAGGAAGCATGATGGTCACACTAGGTCACTAGGTATTAGATATCATAGTGATTGGTACTAGTGCTAGTGGGAGATTGTTAGTTAAAGCCCTAGAACCAATCATGTGATGGTTGAATAGGGAACATTTTGTATCATATTCTATAAAGGCAAAGGATTGGTTATTATATTTACATCTTGCTTGTGCTAGCTAATTTAAATATAATAATGCCCTAGAAAAGTAGGTTCTTATCTACAGCACATCAATTGGCAGAATTGATTATGAGAGGCTGTAGAGAACACTTTCCTAAATGTTCCTAGTCGAGTATTAATATGCAAGGGCAATATTAATACATAAAGACTAGCATGTAGGTCAATTGATGACTTGATCTCATAAGTCATGGATATATGATATCAAGTTGACACATGGGTATATATTGGAGAATATATACTGAACTGACCCGCCATGAGAAAGTTTCATGGATCGTTATATGAGTGTCATAAACTTTCTCATGTGACTATTGGTATGAATAGTCCTTAGACCTGAAGTCACTATGGTTCCCTACATAAGGAGTTATGTACTTTGGTATCGTCAAACGTCACCCGTAACAGGGTGGACCATAAAGGCGATTACTGGGTATGTAACAAATTATGCGGAGGGATGTGAGTGATGTAGATGGGATCTATCCCTTCCATATGACGGGAGTGATATCGGTGGGCCCCTTGATTGAGTAGAACTACTAAAACGCATGGCCATGCTCGAATGAGTCAATATGAGATATTGAGCTCATTTGTTTGAGTTAGTTTACTCAGGGATCAAGAAACACATAGATTGATCGAGGATGACACGGTCTATGCCTCATTGATCAACTGATATCAAGGATAGAAGGACACGGCCATATATTATAGTAGTCACTAAAGGTTAGTCGGATCTTGACTTATCTCAGAACTGGGTAGCAATGATGTATTGCTAGATGCCGCTCATTGCTTGTGTATCTAAAAGAGTTTAGGTCCACTGCCAACGTTATGAGAGCCTATAGGGTCACACACAAAGAGCATGACAATTAGAGGAATTAGAGTATTCTAGTTTGACTAGAATAATATGGGAATAAGCTTAAGTACAAAATGGTTTTTGGACTTTAAGCTTAATGAGAATTTTAGCTAATTGATTTAATGAGATTAATTCAATATGTTACCTTATTGATTTAATAAGATTAATTCAATATGATAACATAAGTTTTAATTGAATTAATAAGATTAATTCAATATGATAACATAAGCTTAATTGAATTAATAAGATTAATTCAACATGCATGAATGCCACATAAGCATGCCACATAAGCATGCCACCTAAGCATCCACCTAAGCTAGATAAGGTGGAAGGGGACAAAATGGTTTTTGTCTCCTTAAGTGGCCGGCCAAAACAAAAGGGGTCTCAATGCAATGGATTGCATTAAATTGTAGGAGGTGAAAGGGTTTTGCCAACCCTATAAAAGGCCCCATGGAGTGGCCGGCCAAAGCATCATTTGGATTGTGATTGTGGTGTGGTTGTGAGAGAGAGCTTGAGAAGCTTGGTGGAAGCTTTGGTTGTGTGGCTTTGTGAGTGTAGGCTAGCAAGAAGAGTAGTCTTCTTCCTCCTTTCTCTTCTTCCCTAGATTCCTCTCCTTTAGGGACTTCTCTAGCAAGAAGTAAAGGAGAGCTCTTCTAGTTTCTCTTGTGAGACAAGAGCTTGCTCGTGTGGATACGTATAGAGGCACGGACACTTGAACGTGCTAAAGATCCAACAAACCGAAAGGAAAAGCGGGATTAACAAGGGCACGCAACAAAGGTAATCCTCTCCTATAAGATAGGTTTGGTTTAGAGAAATTTATTTTATACGAGTTTGCTTTCGCATGGATCACTTGGAAGGGATCCTATTTTCCGTTGCGCATATGCCATTTGGCATACGACAATTCCCTACATCTTGTTCCTTGGGCTTCTCTATTTCTTGAGTCATTGAGGCTTCTTCATGGAGCTTAGCTAGCTTGCTCCAAAGTTTCTTTGCATCCTTACAATCTCCTAATCTACACAAAACATCATTAGGAATTGCATTAAGCAATATACCCATTACCTTGTTGTTTATGTTGAAGTATCGGAGTTGTTCTTTGCTCCAATTCTTCTTCTTGAGTTTTCTTCCTTCTTCATCCTTTGGAGTGTCGAATCCTACCATTACACTAATCTAATTATCAAAGTCACACATTAGAAAATATTTTATTCTTACTGCCCATAGATTAAAATCCTTGGCTTCATAGAGTTCGTATGGTGGTGACACGTTGATATTGTTGGGATCTATACTGAAAAATCTATCTTTTGTATGAACATCTTTATTTTTGAAATAAGAATCACATGATCATTGTTTGCATATTTTAATGGCTATGCATATTGTCTAATAAATTACATTGTAGATAACATGGTGTGTGGTGTCACACGGGAGATCATATTATCAGCTCCTTGTAAAGTATAAGTAAAAGCTCACAACCGATATGACTTTGGACAAACCATCGGAATGGTTGTAGTGTGATTTGGTATTGGTTTGTCTTGACCATAGAATCATACTAGTGCACTTTATGTGTATTGAGCAGAACCGACATAGAGGTGATTCGATTTATTGCTGACTACATAATCGAATCAAACCTCAGATATTATTTAGTACATGCTCTTAATCCTGATATAATAACGGACACATATACTTAGTATTCATCTCTTTGATTTACCAATGGGCGAGATTTATAGATTAAATCGATAGGCTCGGTAAGTTGGGAGATGATATTATTTATATGGTGTGTCGTTGATTATAGGAGGAAATCGTGTCCTATATATTAGGATGCTGATGTCCCCTTGAGAAGCTCATAAGGTTCATCATGTAAACCCTGCAGGTGGACTTGGTCCGACATGATGAAAAGGTTGAGTGGTACTACTCATGGAGTTAGATGTTGATTAATTAATGGTCAGTAAATTAATTAATCGACGGACATTCGAGATCTTAAATACGGGGAGAAAATGTACAAATAATATATGGAGCCCATATTAATTTATGGGGGTTGGTGAGGTAGATCAATGATAATCCTCTAGTGGAATGGATAATCATTAATGGATCGGACTTTATGTGGGCTTGATCCATGGGTGGCCAAGATCCAACTCCTCCTCATGGTCCCTAATGTAGCCTATTAACACCTCATGAAGCATAGATCCAATGGATAGAAACAAAACTCTAGATCCAAAGGTAGAGATTAAATCTCTAAGATCCGACGGTTGAGATTAAATCTCTAGATCTGACAGTTGAGATTAAATCCCTAGAACCAATGGTGGAGATTAAAAGGAGGCTTATCCCTAACTCTATAAAAGGAGCACAAGGGGTTGGCATGGAGTTTCAATCAAGAGGAGTTAGGGTTTTGGGGTTGGCGGAAAGAAGAGGAGCTAGGGTTTGGGCTTGTGCGGCACCTAATAAGGAAAGTTTTCCTTGCTTCTTCTTCTTCCTCTAGCTGTCGACACCCATTCAAGTTCTTCCAGCTCTTGGTCGGCCTCAAAACTCTTCCTTCTCCTTCTCCTTGAGTGGTGGAAACAAGACTTAGGGCTTTCCCTTGGTGTCTTGGTCAGTTTCCATCATCATCTCCTCCTCCTAGTTGGCCGACGGCAAGGATTCCCCTTGTTGCTTGTTGGTTGGCTATAGGAAGGAGAAGAACCTTGTTTCTATTCTTCCTCTTGCTCAGAACGAGAAAGGAAGGAAGATTGGCGATCTAGGAGCTTCAACTTTTGGTAGATCGTCGCCCACACGATGTCTGAAAGGAGGAAGGTCATACATTAGAAGATCGAGAGGTATACCGATTCTCTATTATCTTTTGTAACATGTTTATTTTTGTTTTTCAATTATGAGCATGATATAATTCTGTTTGTGGCTAAATAATACTTGGATCCCGAACATAAACACGAAAGCCGACGATCCGGACATCGTCTATTCTGAGGCTACTCATAGAATAGAGGTTGGTCGCTTGAACAACAAGTTTGTTCAAGTGACCTCTCTAAATGAATAGCACGACGATGACATGGTTGTTTGGGCAATCCCTTTTGTCTAGGATTAAATTTTTTTAATCCAGGGACATCGTTGGGATCGCCATGAACAAGCGACCGAGGTGAAGTGGGAAGCGAAGTTTCCCCTCACGGACTCGATAAGCAAAACCCATCAATTGGTATCAGAGCCAAGGTTTCCGATTTTGTGTGTTTAGGATTCAGTTAATTTTTATGCACTTTTCACATATTATATGTGCGCCACATAATAGTAGGATATGCGTAGTTTAACTCTTTGGTTGCAGGCATAAGATCCGACTATTATTGCCATATGTGTGTATGTGATTGTATGTGTATATTTTGTTGAATCCTCGGGGTTGACAAGGCTAGTATTTAATTTTTGTAAATTAGATACGACATTGTTTAGCCACTCTTTATTTTATTTTACTTTCGATCTAGATTTCATGTACACTCCCTCGTGGAGTATAGGATCGATGGATGTAAATTAAAATAGGTTTTAGTCTCGGCTCGGATCTCCGGATGGCTCGTACATGGCGTAGGAGGAGCGGACGAGATGACGATGCGACGGGAGACATATTGAAGAAAAAAGCCATAATAGTTGGAAAATTTTTATTTTTCATATTTATTGCTTATTGTTTGATATGCATGTCGTAGGCTAGAAAATTCCTCATTTTCAAATTACTAAGTGGGAGAGGGATATTTTTATAAATTTCCACGGCCTCCATTACGATTTGACATGTGATGCAAGCAAACTTGCACGTCAGCTTTGAGTGCCTTCCTTCCCATCGAATGAGTTTGTTTGCGGATCACAAGGTCGAATATGGTTATAGGAAATTATTAAAGAGCGTGTGTACTTCTCCATCGTAAGACACATAACCCGAGATAATTACCTTGATACCAAGTAATAGTGAACACTTAGATACAAATATAAGTATCCTCCCCATCGGAGTCACTGCTTTTATTTATAGGGCCAAAGAGAAACCAACTATTAATTTTACTTGTCAAAAAGTTAGGTTGACAAGATAGTAAAATTAATGGGTAAAACCTCCTCTTACAAATGTAGAATTCATATACGTCCACACTATCGTGGCTTACGATATTCTCGGTGTTTTGAGGTGTTGGTTGATTTTAAAATTTTTGTAGGAATCGCTTCGCGGAGGCTCATTGGCTCCCATGTCCCCGGATTAAAATTTTCACTAATGAAAACTAATCCGGATGGGATGAGTTTCCTAAGCACAACCAATTCATCGTCGTGCTAACGACTTGAGCGATCGCTTGAACAAACTAGTTGTTCAAGCAACATAACTCTTCTAGTCGGTTAGCCGCGGAAGAGACGACGGATGGATCGCCGGTTTTTGTGTTTATCTTCGGGGTCCATGATTATACAAATACATACAAATGTAAACTAGTATAATCAACACATACTAAGATAAGGATCCACACAAAACATGCATATAATTGAAAAGCAATTATAAACATAATACAAAAGAACATTAATCAAAATAAATGAGATTATACCTCTTGTTATACCTCTTGATCTTCTATTGTATGTCCTCCCTCCTTTTGGACGTCGTGTGGGCAACGATCTACCAAAAGTTGAAGCCTCCTAGATCACCAATCTTCCTTTCCTTGTTCACTAGGAACAAAGGAAGATCCTAAAACAAAACTCATCTTCCTTTCTAGAATCGGCCACCAAGTCAATAAATTCGATGTTGCCGCCGGCCAAGGAAGATAAAATGGAGTATGGAAACCAACCAAAAGAGAAACAACAAGGGCATGGGCACCGGCCAACACTTGGAGAAAGGAAAGGAAAACAATCCTTTTCTTTGTTGCCGCCCAAACCCTAGACAAAGCTCTCCTAATTTTTGACCAAGGATGAAGGGAAGGAGAATAGGTTGAGCTCCGGCCAAGGTAGAGGGAACAAGGATAGTGGCCGACCAACACTTAGAAGGAAGAAGAAAAGGATCTTCATCTTCTTGTTGCCGCCCACCCTAATCCCAAAACCCTAACCCTAGCCGCCCAACCCCAATCCTATCCCAACTAGGATTTGATTGCCGCCCAAGGGAAGCTATCCTAATGCCATCCAACCTAAGCCATAGAAGGAAGGGAGAAGCTTGGGCGCCGGCCAAACCAAGGAGGAAGGAGGAAGAAGGGTTGCCGGCCACCATTGGGAAGAAGAAGAAGAGGCTTCTTCTTCTTGTTGCCGCCCAACACCATGAACCAAACCCTAACCCTAACCTCCTCCTATTTCTTGCCGCCCAAGCCACCTTATCTCAATTAGTTTTTTTTTTCTTTTTTTCTCATCCTTTCTTGCCGCCCAAGCCTAAGCCCATATATATAGAGTTAGGTTTAGGCCTTGGTTTAATCTCCTCCATTGGTTCTAGGGATTTAATCTCAACCGTCGGATCTAGGGTTTCATCCCAACCGTCAGATCTAGGGTTTCATCCCAACTGTCGGATCTAGGGTTTCATCCCAACCGTCAGATCTAGGGATTTAATCTCCACCGTCGGATCTAGAGTTTTGTTTTCCATCATTGGATCTAGGCTTCATGAGGTGTTAATAGGCTACAATAGGGACCATGAGGAGGAGTTGGATCTTGGCCACCCGATGGATCGGAACCACACAAACTTGATCCATCAATGATGTTCCATTCCACTAGAGGATCATCATTGAATTACCTCACCAACCCCATATGATAATATGGGCTCCATATATTATTTGTACATCCATCTCCCCGTGTTTAAGATATCGAATGTCCGTCAATTAATTGATTTACTGACCATCAATTAATTAACATCTAACTCCTCGAGTAGTACCACTCAACTTTATCATCATGTTGACTAAGTCAACCTGCAGGGTTTACATGATCAACCTTATGAGCTCCTCAAGGGGACATCATCAACCTATATATAGGACACGGTTTCCTCCTATAATCAATGGCACACCATGTAAATAATATCATTTTCCAACTTACCGGGCATATTGATTTAATCCATCTAAATCTCACCCTTTGGTAAATCAAAGAAATAAATACTAAGTACATGTTCCCGTTATTATATCGGGATTAAGAGCATGTACAACATAATATCCGAGGTCCGATTCAATTATGTAGTCAGCAATAAATTGAATCATCTCTATGTCGGTCCTGCTCAATACACCTAAGTGTACTAGTGTAACTCTATGTTCAAGACAAAACAATACCAAACTACACTACAACCATGCCAATGGTTTGTCCAAAACCATCTTGGTTGTGAGCCTCTACTTATATTCTACAAGGGACTGATAACATGATCTTCTGTGCCACACCAAGCACCATGTTATCTACAATGTAAAATATTAGACAATATGCACACATATAATAAATATAAAGTGCAAACAATGATCATGTGATTCTTATTTCAAAATAAAAATGTTCATACAAAAAGAGCTAGGCTTTCAGTATACATTCCAACAATTTTATTGTTTGAGGAATCAATAATTTTTTGAAATCTAAAGTAATGATCTATGTGATTCTTAGGATTTTCATAAATGACTTTCAGTCCACTTGTTGTGATACTAAAGGCAAATAAGTTTACTATACCCAAATTATGTTGACTGGAAAAGAATCTAGATATTGTCTTAACTGTTGAGGAGTACAAATATGTACTTTTCGAAGAGTATCCTCCTAAGCTCGCGAATGAGCTGGAAGTCCTTGGAGCTGAGATCGATAGGGAAACCCAGGTTGATATTATTCTCCAGTCGACAGAAAGGCTTGCTCAGGCTATGGCCATGGTTTCTCAGAAGGTTTCTACTTCTAAGCCGAAAGGCAAGAAGAAGAAGAAATAAGCTGGAACAAAGGTGGTGGGAGGATCTCAGGGAGGAGTAAAGAAGCCGAAAGGCAAGTACTTCACTTGTAAGCAGGATGGACATTGGAAGAAGGACTGTCCCAATCCAAAATAGAACAAAGGTATATCCTTTGGCCTAGTCGTTGAAACATGGTTAGCGGTGTTATCTACCAGCACCTATTGTGTAGATACGGGAGCCTCTGATCATGTCTGCAATACTTTGTAGGGGTTCCAGGAAACCCGACGACGAGCTGAGGGAGAGATTACCGTTTACTTGGGCAATGCCACTAAGGTGGCGGCTATTGCAATGGGAGATGTTTTATTTATCTTCTGAGAAAAATAAAAACTTTGGTTCTGGAAAATTCCCTTTATGTACCTTTATTTAGAAAGAATTTATTTTCAGTTTCTAAATTGTTTATGGATGGATATTCTATTTCTTTTAATGACAGAGTTGTTATAAAAAGGAATAGGGAGAATATCTATTCAGGTACATTGATAGGAAATTTGTACGCACTTGAACCACAAGCTCCCACGATGCAAATAGAAGTTAATAACTCATCTTCTAAATCCAATAAGAGAAAAGAACCTTCGAAGATGAACCAAACATATCTTTGGCATCTTAGGCTTGGTCATATTAACCTAAGCAGAATTCAAAGGTTGATAGCTGATGGACCTTTGGGTTCATTAGTGATGGAAGATTTCCCAACCTGCGAATCTTGCTTGGAGGGTAAAATGATCAAGAGGCTTTTTCAAGGCCAAGGGGTATAAATCCAAAGATGTGTTGGAATTGGTTTATTCTGATTCGTATGGTCCTATGTCTATCCAGGCAAGAGGTAGTTTTGAATATTTCATCTTTTCCATAGATGATTATTCAAGATATGGATGACACTACGATCTGATCGTGGTAGTAAGTACCTCTTGGGATAGTTTAGGAATTACTTATCAGAGGCTGGGATTCAATCGCAATTGTTTGCACGTGGCACACCCCAGCAGAATGGTGTAGCAGAGCGAAGGAATAGGACTCTTATGGAGATGGTTAGATCGATGATGAGTTATTCTGAGTTGCTAAATTCGTTCTGGGGATATGCTCAAGATACGGCGGTATACATTCTGAACTTGGTTCCATCAGTGCCTACTACTCCCACAGAATTGTGGACTGGGCGAAAGCCTAGTTAATGTTAGTGCCTATAAGATCCACATATCTCCACAATGGTATGATATTGTCCACTTTGGGCCTAAGCCCTCATGGTTTTGTTTTTGGGCTCTACCCAAAAGGCCTCAGACCAATGGAGATATCTTTTTTCTTATAAGCACATGATCTTTTCCATGTCTTACCAATGTGGGACTTTGATTGTATTCCCCATACTCCCAACAATCCCCCCCTCAAACGAAGGACCACATTGGGCCCCCCTCATGGTTTTGTTTTTTTGGGCTTTACCCAAAAGGCCTCATACCAATGGAGATATCTTTTTTCTTATAAGCACATGATCTTTTCCATGTCTTACCAATGTGGGACTTTGATTGTATTCCCCATACTCCCAACAGAAACAAGGTTCTTCTTCTTCCTATAGCCAACCAACAAGCAACAAGGGGAATCCTTGCCGCCGGCCAACTAGGAGGAGATGATGATGGAAACCGACCAAGACACCAAGGGAAAGCCCTAAGTCTTGTTTCCACCACTCAAGGAGAAGGAGAAGGAGGAGTTTTGACGTCGGCCAAGAGCTGGAAGTACTTGAATGGGCACCGGCAGCTAGAGGAAGAAGAAGAAGCAAGGAAAACTTTCCTTATTATGTGCCGCCCAAGCCCAAACCCTAGCTCCTCTTCTTGCCGCCAACCCCAAAACCCTAACTCCTCTTGATTGAAACTCCACGCCAACCCCTTGTGCTCCTTTTATATAGTTAGGGATAAGCCTCCTTTTAATCTCCACCATTGGTTCTAGGGATTTAATCTCAACCGTCGGATCTAGAGATTTAATCTCAACCGTCGGATCTTAGAGATTTAATCTCTACCTTTGGATCTAGAGTTTTGTTTCTATCCATTGGATCTAAGCTTCATGAGGTGTTAATAGGCTACATTAGGGACCATGAGGAGGAGTTGGATCTTGGCCACCCATGGATCAAGCCCACATAAAGTCCGATCCATTAATGATTATCCATTCCACTAGAGGATTATCATTGATCTACCTCACCAACCCCCATAAATTAATATGGGCTCCATATATTATTTGTACATTTTCTCCCCGTGTTTAAGATCTCGAATGTCTGTCGATTAATTAATTTACTAACCATTAATTAATCAACATCTAACTTCATGAGTAGTACCACTCAATCTTTTCATCATGTCGGACCAAGTCCACCTGCAGGGTTTACATGATGAACCTTATGAGCTCCTCAAGGGGACATCATCATCCTAATATATAGGACACAGTTTCCTCCTATAATCAACGGCACACCATATAAATAATATCATCTCCCAACTTACCGAGCCTATCGATTTAATCTATAAATCTCGCCCATTGGTAAATCAAAGAGATGAATACTAAGTATATGTGCCCGTTATTATATCGGGATTAAGAGCATGTACTAAATAATATCTGAGGTCCGATTCGATTACGTAGTCAGCAATAAATCAAATCACCTCTATGTCGATCCTGCTCAATACACACAAAGTGCACTAGTATGATTCTATGGTCAAGACAAACCAATACCAAATCACACTACAACCATTCCGATGGTTTGTCCAAAGTCATCTCGGTTGTGAGCCTTTACTTATACTTTACAAGGAGTTGATAACATGATCTCCCGTGTGACACCACACACCATGTTATCTACAATGTAATGTATTAGACAATATGCATAGCCATAAAAATATGCAAACAATGGTCATGTGATTCTTATTTCAAAAATAAAGATGTTCATACAAAAGATAGACTTTTCAGTATACATCCCAACAATCTCCCACTTATACTAAAAGCCTATGTTATCATCATACTGCCATACATCTGATTCCCCTTCCCTCCACTTGCCTATCAAAGCTCTCGCTAGAAGGGCCTTAGTGAAAGGGTCTACCAGGTCATCCTATGATGAAATTTAGGCGACAACAACTTCTACCTCCTTTATGATTTCTCGTATCAGGTGGTACTTGCGCTCTATGTGCTTACTTGCCTTATGGGCTCGTGGTTCCTTCGAGTTTGCAACTGCACCACTATTATCCCAATAAATTGTGATAGTTATGGGAAAACCAAAAATCACATCCAAGTCCATCAGGAAGTTCCTGAGCAACACAGCTTCTTTGGCCGCCTTAGAGGTTGTCACATACTCAGCTTCCATGGTAGAGTCCGTCACGCATTTCTGCTTGACACTCCTCCATATAATGGCTCCACCTCCCAAAGTAAACACAAAACCTGAGGTAGACTTACTGTTATCCCTATTAGATTGGAAGTCAAAATCAGTGTAACCCACAGGGAGTAATTGGTCTGCCTGGTAAACTAGCATATGATCCCTAGTCCTTCTCAGGTACTTCAATATATGTTTTATCGCAGTCCAATGTCCCTATCCTGGATTACTCTGATATCTGCTGACCATGCCCACGGCATAGCAGATATCTGGTCTCGTACATAGCATCGCATACATGAGGCTTTCTACTGCCGAAGCATAAGGAACCGCCTTCATCTCCTCTATCTCCTCAGATGTTCTAGGATACATCTCCTTAGATAAAGGAATTCCATGCCTGAAAGGTAGAAAATCCTTCTTGGAGTTATGCATGCTAAAACGATCCATAATCGTGTCTAAGTATGAAGCTTGGGATAAGCACAACATCCTTTTCCTGCGATCCCTTATAACCTTGATCCCAAGGATGTGTCCCACCTCTCCCAAGTCCTTCATATCAAACTGTTTGGACAATCATACCCTTTCGTCTGATAACACTTTGATATTATTGTCAATCAACAAAATGTCATCTACGTATAGTACAAGAAATACCACTATGTTTCTGTCACATCTCTTGTATACACAAGACTCATCCGGACTTTGAATAAATCCATAAGGCTGGATTACCTCATCAAAGCTGATGTTCCAAGACCTTGAAGCTTGCTTTAATCCATAAATGGACTGATTAAGCTTACATACAAGATGCTCTTTGCTAAGATATTGTATCTTTTTCTTGGATTGCCTCGTCATATGTCCAGGGATCAGATTCATGTTCGCCAGGGACCATATCAGAAGATTCTCCCAAGAACATGAATCTATCAGGCTGTCTAACAATCCTCCCACTACGACGAGGTATCACCTGTATATCTTTTGTGACACGCGGTGCAGTTACATGTGGTATATCCTCTTGTATCGGTGGTACTAAAGAAGTGACTTCCCCTTTTAATTCCTCCAGAACAATTTTACTCTTGGGCTTATGGCTCATCACATAGTCTTCCTCTAGAAATTTGGCATTCGTTCTAACAATCACCCTTTGATCTCTAGGACTATAAAATAAACCACCCTTCGTTCCTCTAGGATGGCCAACGAACATGCGTACTTCTGTATGAGGTTCCAACTTACCAGCATCTGCCTTCACCACATGTGTTGGACTCCCCATATCTGAATATGTCTTAACTGTTGGGAGTATGGGGAATACAATCAAAGTCCCACATTGGTAAGACATGGAAAAGATCAAGCCCAAAAACAAAACCATAAGGGCTTGGGCCCAAAGTGGACAATATCATACCATTGTGGAGATATGTGGATCTTATATGCACTAACAATTGGTATCAGAGCCATGGTCCATGTCAAGCCATGAACCTCGAACGAAGGAAGTTGAGCTCCCACGTCCGGATCAAGAGAACCAGACATCAGGAAGGAAGTCTAGTTGGGTCGGGGGGACCGAACAACTGGCAGGAAGTCCTGGTGGGTTGAAGATTGGACATCAAGCAGAGAAAATCCTTCGAGGAGGGATAGGCTTGAGGGGGGGCCCAATGTGGTCCTTCGTTTGAGGGGGGGATTGTTGGGAGTATGGGGAATACAATCAAAGTCCCACATTGGTAAGACATGGAAAAGATCATGTGCTTATAAGAAAAAAGATATCTCCATTGGTATGAGGCCTTTTGGGTAAAGCCCAAAAACAAAACCATAAGGGCTTGGGCCCAAAGTGGACAATATCATACCATTGTGGAGATATGTGGATCTTATATGCACTAACAGTTTCTACTCTTCCTCTTGCTCGGAACGAGCAAGGAAGGAAGATTGGCGATCTAGGAGCTTCAACTTTTGGTAGATCGTCGCCCACACGACGTCTGAAAGGAGGAAGGTCATACATTAGAAGATCGAGAGGTATACCGATTCTCTATTATCTTTTGTAACATGTTTATTTTTGTTTTTCAATTATGAGCATGATATAATTCTGTTTGTGGCTAAATAATACTTGGATCCCGAACATTAACATGAAAGCCGGCGATCCGGACATCGTCTATTCCACGGCTACTCGTAGAATAGAGGTTGGTCGCTTGAACAACAAGTTTGTTCAAGTGACCTCTCTAAACGAATAGCACGATGATAACTTGGTTGTTTGGGCAATCCCTTTTGTCTAGGATTAAATTTTTTTAATCCGGGAACATCGATGGGAACGCCATGAACAAGCGACCGAGGTGAAGTGGGAAGCGAAGTTTCCCCTCACGGACTCGATAAGCAAAACCCATCAGATATCATCCCCCAATCGTTCTTTAATCACCATCTTCTTCCTCTAGCATGCTTTCTCGGATGTGAAGCCGGTGAAGAGATCCTAGCTCTGATACCAATTGTTGGAATGTCGGTGAGCGCTAGAGGAGGGTGAATGGTGCGTTCTCGTCATTTGATGGAATTCGTTCGTGCTTGTGTGCTTGTCTACAATTCTTGTTAATATGCACTGCGGAAATAATAATGAAGCATAAACAAAATATACAGATACATAATACACAAGAACATGATGATATAACATGGTTCGGAACCTTGGGGTTTCTACTCCAAGGATTGAACTCAAATGAGCTCTAGTGATGCAAATACCACACCTAATAAAAAACACTCCTCGATAACAAATCGGAGGCAGAGAATCCTCGTACATGGATTACAAAAGTAATACAATAAATTACAAAGATAAAATGCAATACAAGTAAATAAAAATACTTTACAAGAAGACTTTCAATGCTTGCTTTTGGTTTCTTGAGAAGAGCCTTGAAGGTCTGGATTGCAGTAGCAAATCCCCTTCAAATCGCCTCAAAGAACCATACCAAAATCCTTCTCCTCGAGCTCCCTTTAAAGATGCAACTTGGGCTGGATTCTGTCTATTAGTCAACTACTCGCAACCATCAGTCGACTGCTCCTGTAGCCATTGTGAGACAACGACTTAATCCACATTGGACAAGTTCCAATGGATATACCATAAGTCAAATGATCATGCCTCCACTCGACTGCCAAACCCTAGCAGTCAACTTGAAAACATTCTGTGCCCGTGTCCTCGACCATCAGTCGACTGCCATCCATGGCAGTCGACTGATCAAGCCATCAGTCGATTTTCCAATACTGGCAGTCGACTGTCAAGGGCACACGGCCACAGTCGAATGCCAGTCGACTCCTGGACATTCGACTGGTCATAATCCCAATCGACTTCTCAAAGTCAACTCGGCTGCCAAGTGTCAAAACACTTGACCAGTCGACTGGTCCATAACCCCAGTCGACTGCTACATCTCAACCATGAGATTTACCCCAAGTATGATACCCTCATACTTTCTAGACCTAAACCTTTTCGCCACCTCCATCAGCCTCACGCCTATTGGATCCCTCCAAGTCATTCATGACTTGTTCATCCAAATGCTAGCCTTCAGGTGCTTCCATCGACTATTGTCATGCTAATGTGGTCTACACTGCCAAGACACATTTGAGCTTACGCTGCCAAGACTACCGCTTGGACTTTACGTCGCCAACCATTGGACTTATGCTGCCAAGACTCCACCCTTGGACTTTATGCCACCAATATAAACCCTTTGACTTCCCTTGCCAACCCATGTTGGACTTTCCATTTGCCAAGACTCAAGCTTGGACTTTCCATGCCAAGTACTCAAGACTTAGACTTTACCATCGCCAAGACCCATGCTTGGACTTTCCATGCCAAGTGTCCCACTTTGACTTCTCCATCATATGGTCAACCCCATGTGAACCATATAGTCAACTCATTTTCAAACAACGATCAACTCATTATCAAACATCAAAACATAAACATCAAGACACTACTCAAGTAAAACTTGAGTCTGGTCAATCGTGGCCTGGGTCGATTGCACCAACACTGTGAATCTCGGATAGATGGAAAAGATAGAGTAGAAGCGGCCAATAACAGTGGTTCACTCATAATGGGCAAAAATGGGGATGGTGCAGAGGACTGTGCTATTGACCTAGGATGAGGAAGAATAAGAGCTTCATAAGAGAAGGGATGAATATCCATGGAAAGGGGAGATGTGGAAGCTATGGGGAAGAGAGCCACTGATGAGGGGCTTATGGGGGTAGAAGAGGAGAGGGGGAAGCCCAATGATGGCGGCAGAATGTCTGAAACTACTTGTTGAATGATAGAAGAAGGGGAACCCATTGGAGAATGAAGGGGGGAGGAACTTGGTAATTTGGGAGATAGGGGCATGGGAGTGGTATTTGAGGTTGAAGGTGTACAAGAAACTGAGGGGGATGTGACCATTAATGGCTTTTCACTAATGGGGGGACGGATGCTGGAGTTGAATTCCACACCTGACTGTGAAGCAAGACTATCAAATATCAAGATACGTGCAAGAGAAGAAAGGGGTGGTGGTGGAGTTGAGGAAGTCAAGGATAAGGGGGACCGTGATCGGGGTCAAATCCATGTCCATTGGGGGCGTGAATAAGGAAGAGGGGTCAAAGGTAGAAGTTTCTTTGCCCTGCAACCATGGGCGTGCCATTCCAAATAGTTTGGTTTGAATATATAGAAAAGGGGGGGGGGTAACTTGGGGCTACGTAGAGGCGAAGGAGAAGAGGAAGGAAGGCTAGGGTTTGGTGATAAGGCTAGGAAAGAAAGAAGAGAAGATGATACTGAACTAGGAAGTACCATTGACGATGATGGAATGACAACGGATGAAGTTGCTGATGAGCAGGGCGGGGGTGTAGTTGGAGAAGTGGTGAAGGAGGACCTAACGGGAGTGGGAGTGAGGGGTGGAAACATTGGTGTGGCAGGTGGTTGGCCCCTACTCCTCGCGGTTTCATGTCGCTGTTGGGAGAGTGCCTATTGACAAAGGGCCTTCATCTCATTGCAGGGAGGAGAAAAAGAAGGAAGATGTAAGAAGGGGAAGGAAAAAACTTTCGAATCTCGAAAAAAGGAGGAGAAATGTTGAAGACAGAAGGAATGAAAGATAAATAAGGGGGAAGGCGAGGGGTCATATATAAAGAGAGGAAATGCATCAATAGCAGGCAAAGAAATTGGGCCTTGGGGCCAGAATATTAGCTTGGAATAAAGATTGGAGCGTAGTTTAGAGGGAGGTTGAATTTGAACTTATTCCGACCTGATGGGGGGAAGCCCTAGAGAAGGTCATCACACTTTTTATGGCTCGGCGCTAGCCGAAGCCATCATCTCCGTGCGGTGTGGAACGGAGGAGTAGGGTTTAAGATAGATACACCTATGAAGAACAGCGGAGTAAAAAATTATTATTCCGACTTGATGGGGCGAAACCGTAGATCAGGTCATCACACTTTTTATAGCTCGACATTGGCCGAAGCTATTATCCCCGTATGATTGCAGAGCAGAGGAGTAGGGTTTAAGGTAAATACACTTTGTGAAGAATGGCGGAGTAAAAAATTATTCCGACCTGATGAGGACAAAGCTCTAGACTAGGTCATCACACTTTTTACGACTAAGTATTAGCTGAAGCCACTATCCCCATGTGGTTGTGGAATAGAGGAGTAGGGTTTAAGGTAAATACACTTTGTAAAGAACGGCAGAGTAAAAAATTATTCCAATCTGATGGGGCAAAGCCCTAGACCCGGTCGTTACACTTTTTACGGCTCAGTATTAGCTGAAGCCATTATCCCCGTGTAGTTGCGAAATAGAGGAGGAGGGTTTAAGGTAAATACATTTGTGAAGAGTGGTGGAGTAAAAAATTATTCCGACCTGATGGGGCAAAGCCCTAGACCAGGTCGTTACACTTTTTACGACTCAGTATTAGCTGAAGCCATTATACCCATGCGGTTGCGGAATGGAGGAGTAGGGTTTAATGTAAATACACCTGTGAAGAGCGGCGGAGTAAAAAATTATTCCGATCTGATGGGATAAAGCCCTACATTAGGTCATCACACTTTTTACGGCTTGGTACTAGCCGAAGCCATTATCCCCATGAGGTAGCGGAACAGAGGAGTAGGGTTTAAGGTAAAAACACTTGTGAAGAATGGTGGAGTAAAAAATTATTCCGACCTAATGGGGCAAAGCCCTAGACTAGGTTGTCACACTTTCTTATGGCTCGGTATCAACCAAAGCCATTATCCCCATGCAGTGGCGGAATGGAGGAGTTGGGTTTAAGTACACTTATAAAGATTGGCAGAGTAAAAAATACTCATTCTGTCTTAACCAGGTGAAGTCCTGAGTTAAGTCGTCACTATTTTTCCAACCTATCTTTAAGTCAGGCTATTATCCTCGTGCGGTGGTGGAACATGTTGGTGTAGTAGACACCAGATAATCGAACCTAGGTTTTGATTATGACAAAGACCCAAAGCTAAGGTCATATTATTGTCTAATTAGCTGAATTAAGTGTGAAAGAATTATTAAGCTGAGCTGAAGGTCGGTGACACCCGGAGAATCTCGTGTTGAAAAATCGCGGTGGTCGGGCGACATTGGGAGAACTTCTAAGGGAGTCGAAGAACCCAGGTGGAGACCAAAGGCTGAGCTACAAGTCACTTAGGTAAGCTCGAGTGTGAGTGAAGGTAAGGTTGGGTCCTCCATACGGGGACATTTTTAGGTGGCGATCCGACTAAGACTTCCAATGGAAGGTCTAGGTCGAGATTGGATGGTAAGTGGCCGTCGGATTTTAGCTCTTTGCAATCGGATTTTATCGCGCGCTATTCACCCCCTCTAGCGCTTTTACGATCCTACAATTGGTATAAGAGCAGGGGCACTATGATTTGGTGAAACCACCAATCTAGCATCGATTTTTTGTTTCTCTTTTCGTATTGGTTTTAATTTTCATCTCGTATCATTTTTTGTTTCATTAAAATCCTATCTATTACACTACTAATCCAAGAAGAGAGTCTTGGCAACTTGTTTTCTTTTTGTGTTGTTTTTTTGTCTTTGCGAGGTTCCTTTTATAAATGGCCCATCTCGAAGGGTTTAGCACCGCTCGACCTCCGTTTTATAATCGAGATGACTTCCGTTACTGGAAGGGTCAGATGGAGTGCTACTTGCAAACCCAACTAGAGATGTGGATCGTGATACAAACCGGATTCACACTTCCAACAATTGAAGATGGTGAATCCTTGGATTGCGAACAGTGGACAAGTGCCATGAAAAACCAAGTGGAAGCCGACGCCAAGGCCACACAAATCCTATAATGTGGGCTATCCAAAGAGGAGCTCAACCGCATCGACCCATTCATAAGTGCAAAGGACTTGTGGAATAAGCTCATCGAGCTTCACGAAGGAACCGTCGATACCAAGGTATGTAAGAGGGATCTACTTTTAAATAAATTGTTTAACTTAAAAATATAGGAACATGAGTCGGCCACTCAACTCCACACTCGCATTCAAGACATCATGAATGAGCTACATTCGATTAGACAAAAGGTCAAAACCAGAACGTAATCAGGTATGCACTAAACGCGTTCCCTAGGACCACCTTGTGGGCATCCATGGTCGATGCCTATAAGGTTTCTAAGGATCTTTTAAAAATTAGGTTAGACGAATTGTTCTCTGAATTCGAATTACATGAGCAGTTTAATTTGACCCCCGCCGAGAAAAGTATCACCTTGTTTGCAGGTCCGAATAAGAAGCCGAAGAATAAACCACCACCGGAGGAAGAAGATGAGTACGAATCGGAGGTGGACAACAAGATGGAGACCGAACTAGTAAATCTAGTTTGGAAAATGATCAAGAGCAGAAGACAACAAATCAATCAATCCAAGGAGGGTAAGTCAAAACAAAGTTCTAACTATAGATGCTATGAGTGCAATAGGTTAGGCCATATCAAATCGGAGTGGCCAAGACTCAAGAACAAGGCACCACAATCCAAGAAGGTACTCAACGCAACATGGGAGGAATCATCGGACAAGGAAGATGAGCTCAACAACCTCGCCTTCATGGCCAAGCCGATCGAACCCAAGGATGAGTCCGAACCCGAAGACGAGTCCGACTCCGGATCCGACAGTGAGTTTCAATTCAAGACAAGCTACGGATTCGTATCCGGTTCAAAAGATTCAATCAAGGTGAGTCGGTCTTTAATTGATACGTTGTATAGTGCAATTATATTTTTAACTAAAAAATTAGCTAAGTCTGAGTCTAAGGTCGAGACCTTAGTTGAGGAGGTTAAGCTCCTTAAACACGAGGTCTCCCTAACCTCTTCGACTAGTCGAGTTGAGAGGAGAACTCAACTCAAGTTGAAAAACTCGAAGATGAGAACTCTTTCTTGAAAGGACAAGTCCAAGATCTTAAGCAAACGTTGGAAAGGTTCACTTTGGGATCAAAGGGGCTTGACCTACTACTTGGATCACAAAAGGCCGTGTACAACAAGGCCGGACTAGGATTTAGATCAACCACAACTACTAAATCATACATGTCAATTGTGAATCGAAATAGAACACAAGTCAAGCATGGGTCCCTAAGACCGCTTTAATATCACAATTAGGATCTAATAAGTACTGAATTCCCAAGGACCAAATCCACTACTTGGAAAGACCGAATCAATTCAATGGTCCAAGGGGAGCTAGTACTAAATTTGTTTGTTCTATTACATGAAATTAGACTTTGCATGCTTAGGTATTTTGTTTTAATTTTTAGAACTGTTAGATAGGGTTAATAACTCGTCAATCTTGACAACATAGTATCAGTGCACTCGACCAAGTTGAACTAGCCGAAGCTACCTCGCCGTATCCTAAACTAGTTAGACCAGGAAGTAACCTTAGGTAACTTAAGTAATCAATTTCTTGAATTTGGCTTTGTCTAAGGAAGTGGTCGTTGTTCCGATCAAAGAAGGCCTCTGTGCCTCACCACGACCTGGAACCCAATTTCTCGAAAAGGTTACTTGATAAGCTAAGGGTTAAATCTGAATCTAACCCAAGGTTGATTAGTTTCAATTCACTAAATCTAATCAAGTAAAATTGAAGTCATCTCACAAAACACATAAGGATAACATGTTTGATCATGTGATTCCTAGGATCAATAAACTTCAACCAATTCTTAAAATTCTAATATTCGATCCAACTACTATATGTGTAGGATCAATGGATGTTGGACAGTGGGTGCTCTCGACACATGACCAGAGACCGACTGAAATTTTCGAAGCTCAAATTCAAAAATCAAGGATCGATAGCATTCGGAAACAACGGGAAGCTCAAAATCATCGGATCAGGTGATATTGAGATGAACTCAACCTTTATAATTCTTAACATACTCTTAGTTGAAATTTTTTATTTTAATTTACTGAGCGTAAGACAATTGTGTGCTAACAACTATAAGGTCACCTTTTTACAAAATGAATGTTTAATTAAAACTAATGATACCTCTAAAACAATACTTAAAGGAACTAGGAATAACAACATTTACACAATAAACCTACCTAACTCCTCATCCAAGTGTCTAATGACACAGCAAGAGGAATCTTGGTTATGACACCGATGACTCGGACACTCTCATCCAAGACTCGTACACAAAATGAGTCAGAGTGGCCTAATCAGAGGTTTACCCAACCTTAACAACTTAGATAATAAAATTTGTAATGCTTGTCAATAAGATAAACAAATTAGGGCACAACATAAACTAACTAACCAAGAAAGAATCAAAAGTGTATTTGAGCTCCTACACTTAGACCTATTTGATTCTCATGGAGCCACGTCACTGAATGGAAGTCAATTTTGTTTAGTCATCGTTGACGACTACTCTAGGTTTACCTAGGTTAGGTTCCTAAAACACAAAAGTGAAACCTTAAATCAACTCACCAACTTATGCAAATTAATAAAAAATGAAAATAATCTTAAGGTTAAGAGACTTAGAAGCGATCATGGTGGTGAATTCGAAAACCATAGGTTCACCGACTTCTGTAACCTAAACAGATACCACCATGAGTTCTCTTACCCTAGAACCCCACAACAAAATGGTCTAGTTGAGCGAAAGAATAGAACCCTACAAGAATCCGCTAGAACCATGTTAAATGAATACAACCTTCCTAATAGGTTTTGGGCAGATGCCGTTAATACGACGTGCTATGTCCAAAATAAAATCCTACTATCCAAAAGACACCTTAAAACCTCATACGAAATCTATTATGAAAAATTACCCAACATTAAATACTTTAGGGTTTTCGAATGTAGGGTTCACATATTAAATACTAAAGACTACTTAGGAAAATTCACTTCTAAAACAACCACTGGAATATTCCTAGGGTACTCAACCATAAGTAAAGCCTATAGGGTCTATAATAATGAAACCCTAAAAATCGAAGAAATGATTAATGTGGTATTCGACGAAGAAAGTAAACCCACAAAACCTGAAGTAGAACTAGTTAATGAACCATTTAATACTAGACGTGAATCTGATCATGAAAATGAGTCTAGTACAAATCCTATCTCAATTCAGTCTAGGTTGTAATCAAATCATCCCATTGATCAAGTAATAGGTGATCCTAACTTAGGGGTTCGAACTAGAGCATCGTATAGAAACCTAAGTAAAATTTCATTAATCTTGAAAATCGAACCTAAAACAATTGAACAAGCTCTTCTTGATCCCGATTGGATTATTACTATGCAAGAAGAGCTAGCTCAATTCACTAGGAGTGAAGTTTGGGAATTAGTACCCCCACCTAAAGATAAAATGATCATCGGAATAAGGTGGGTATTCCGGAACAAACTCGATGATAAAGGAGAAGTAGTTAGAAATAAGACAAGATTGGTCGCTAAAGGATTTAGTCAAGTAGAAGGGTTAGATTATGACGAAACCTATGTGCCCGTAGCTAGATTAGAATCGATTAGAATATTACTAGCCTACGCTGCACATTGAGGATTTAAGTTATTTCAAATGGATGTGAAGTTATCATTTTTAAATGGTTTCATTAAGGAAGAGGTCTACATTAGCCAACCACCAGGATTTGAAAGTTTAGACAAACCCGAACATGTTTTCAGACTTAAGAAAGCATTATATGGATTAAAAAAAGCTCCTAGAGCTTTGTATGAAAGGCTTTCCATTTATCTCAAGTCTAAAGGATTTAGTCAAGGCTTAGTAGACCAAACTCTTTTTGTAAAATCCATAAGTAAAGAAATATTCATTGCCCAAATATACGTAGATGATATAATACTTGGAACAACAAATTCGATTTTACTAAATGAGTTCATTTCACTAATGCAAAGTGAATTCGAAATGAACTTATTAAGAGAACTAACATTCTTTCTAGGCTTACAAATTAAACAAACTAGGGAAGGAATTTACCTACATCAAAATAAATACGCTAAGGAATTAATTAATAGATTTGGAATGCAAAATGCTAAGGTGATTAATACACCAATGGCTATAAATGTTAATATAGGGGAAGACTTAGAAGGAAAACCAATAGATTTAAAACACGATAGGAGCACGATAGGTAGTCTCCTATACTTAACTGCGAGTTGACTCGATATACTTTTTGTAGTGAGTATGTGTGCAAGATTTCAATCTTGTGCTAAGGAGTCACACCTAACGATGGTCAAGCATATTTTTAGATACCTAAAGGGTACACTAAACGTAGAAATTTGGTACCCTAGATCTAACGAGTTCGAACTAGTCGGCTACTCCGACTCGGATTATGCCGGTAGTAAACTTGATAGAAAGAGAACGAGTGGGTGTTGCCAACTTCTTGGCTTGAGTCTAGTTAGTTGGTGCAGTAGAAAGCAACATTGTGTTGCCTTATCTACCACTGAAGCTGAATACGTCTCGATGGGTGAGTGTGTAGCTCAGCTCCTTTGGATGAAACACACTCTCCAAGACTTTAAACTAAACTTTAACAACACTAAAATTTACATCGACAACATTAGTTCTATTAATTTAACCAAGAACCCAATTTGTCATTCTATAACCAAACATATAGAGGTCAAATATCACTTCATTCGAGAACATGTAGCAAATGAGACCATACAACTCGAATACGTGGAGTCCAAATCGAACCTAGCAGACCTGTTTACAAAACCCTTACCCAAAGCAGAGTTTAGTCTGCTTAGACAAAAATTAGGTATGTGCGTAATAGAGTAGGACTCAAAACTTATATTTTTCTTGTATACTCTATTTTTACTTTTCATGCTAAATGGAATTAGCTTAGGGTTTACCTTAGAAAGCATGCACCTATAGATTTAAGGAGCCAACACATCTCACAACACATAGGACTAATGTGTTTGTGTACTGAGCCACGTAGATGGGCGTGAGATGTTAGGACCTTACTCCAGGTTCCAGATGTAGATATAGCGCATCGACATGAAATATGGAGTATAATTACTTAAATTAACCAACTCTAATCAGGACTTATTGATCATTCTATATCAATTAAGTCAAAAAGAGTTGAACATACTATTAGATGAGATTATGTTCAAACTATTATTTTCAAAATCTAAGAGAAACATTCTTGGACTTAAAAAGCCTATTTTTTTAATAGAAATCCCCACTCTTTTCGATTTATGGCAAAAGGGGGAGAAAAAGGCCAAAGTTAAGGGATCAAAAATTATTTTTTGATATCTTAACTTAAACTTAACTTAAACATTTACGCCAATGTTAAGTAATCTTGATTACTTAACTTTTTAAGTAGCAAAACGTTAAGGGGGAGAGCTAAGATCCTTTTTCAAGTACTCACCTAAGGTCAAGGGGGAGGTTACCTTAAGGGGGAGGACTTGAAAAAGAGTTTTACTCATACTCCTACTTATGTTAACTTACTAAGTTATTCACACTAACTTACTAAGTTATGCATTTATGATTCTTTCATATTTATGCTTATTTCATATTCATAACAATCATTTCACTTACTTAATGCACTCTTATGCGTTAATTTTTTCCTTAACTTTGTGTCGGTTTGCCATAGATAAAAAAGGCGGAGATTGTTGGTGTAGTAGGCACCAGATAATCGAACCTAGGTTTTGATTATGGCAAAGACCCAAAGCTAAGGTCATATTGTTGTCTAATGAGCTGAACCAAGTGTGCAGGAATGATTAAGCTAAGCTGAAGGTCGGCGACACCCGGAGAATCTCGTGTTGAGAAACCGCGGTGGTCGGGTGACATCGGGAGAACTTCGGAGGGAGTTGAAGAACCCAGGTAGAGACCAAAGGCTGAGCTACAAGTCACTAAGGTAAGCTCGAGTGTGAGTGAAGGTAAGGTCGGGTCCTCCGTATGGGGACATTTTTAGGCGGCGATTCAACTAAGACTTCCAGTGGAAGGTCTAGGTCGAGATCGGATGGTAAGTGGTCGTCGAATTTTACCTCTACTTGTTTGTTTCAAGATAACTCTTTGCTACAATCTAAAAACCTAGCCATCAGTTGACTGATGGCTATTAGCAGTCGACTGTTGGTGGCATTAATTGACTGATGAGGATGAACAGTCGACTACCATTCAAATTTCCAACTTCGATGAGAGACAAACCTCATCCCCTTATCTTAGGGTGAGGTGGCCTCTTTTGGTGGATCTTCATCTCATCGTTTAGGGGGCTTCAAGGGCTATAAAAAGACAAGGGATTCACTCCTTTTCACATCATTCCAAGCTTCTGAAATGCTCCCGCAATGCCACTTCTCTATGATAACTCTACGACGATGAAGCGTTGCCGCAACGCCGATGACACATCCTCAAGTTCAAGATCAGTTCGTCGTCGGTATCACTTTTACTCTTCATTTCAAATCTTTCAAGTGTAATTGAGCTTTTATTTGTCGTGTTTTCTTTTGTTAAGAGGAGAGGTGGGATTGTCCCTCTTCCTCGATCTTTGCTTTTGTGTATCCATTGTCTCCTACCTCCAACAAGGAGGAGATTGTTAGTGAATTGTCCTCCGTAAGCAGTCTAGGATCACAAGGGACTTAGATTAGCAACTGTTAGGTTGTGAACCAAGTAAAATAAACTTGTGTTCTTTACTTTTCCGCTGTGTAATTGCTTCTATCTTTGTCTTAAATCTTAACGTACGAAAAGATTTTATCACGCGCTATTCACCCCCCCCCCCCTTTAGCATTTTTACGATCCTACAGAACGGAGGAGTAGGGTTTAAGGTAGATGCACTGATGAAGATTGGCGGAGTAAAAAAGGTTGTTCCGACTTGATCAGGCGAAGCCTTGGATCAAGTCATCACTATTCTTTCAGCTTGTCTCGAAGTCAAGCTATTATCCCCGTGTGGTGGTGGAATAGAGGAGTTGAGTTCAAGATAGATGCACAGAAGAATACAACAACGGAGTAAAAAATTATTTCAACTTGATCAGGCGAAGCCCTGGATCAAGTTGTCACTATTCTTTCAGCTTGTCTCCAAGTCAAGCTATTATCCCCGTGTGGTGGTGGAATGGAGGAGTGGGGTTTAAGGTAGATATAGTGATGAAGAACGACGGAGTAAAAAATTATTCCGACTTGACCAAGCGAAGCCTTGGGTCAAGTCGTCACTATTTTTTCTAGCTTGCCTTCATGCTAAGCTATTATCCTCGTGTGGTGGCAGAACGGAGGAGTCGGGTTTAAGGTAAATACAATGATGAAGAATGACAGAGTAAAAAATTATTCTGACTTGACCAGACGAAGCCCTGGGTCAAGTCGACTGCATTAATTCTGAAAGGACTAGTCATATCCTACAAGAGAAGTAGATACAGGGCAGGTTTAGTCTAATCTTGGGCCAGTGGTTCTCTGACAATATTCCTCAGCGTTGTTATGTGGGGTCAACCCTTCAGAACGGGCCAAAGGCATTTTGCGGAGAATGTTTGAAGCAACCAAGCATAGATATGAATATCTTAATATTCTTTTCTTCTTATATATGCGAAGACCAACAATTACATTAATGAAGATTTTATTTACAATGAATGGACACTACTGGAAGAGCAAATAGAAGACTCCTCTTCGGAGTGAGAAATCAGAACCACTCTAAGAGGCCCCCTAGCTTGCGGTTGCAGTGGGGGGACTGCAGGAGGAAGAGAGGGAGGAGCTTTAGTCGGCAATGGAGAAGGAGCGTCATCTTGGGATATGAAGTTTATGGCAAGTTGTACCGGGACCGGAGGAGGATTCCACACCCGATTGCCAAAGGACGGGAATGGAGGCCGGAAGGACCTCTTGGTGTTGGGAGTTGTTGTGTCGGATGGAATTGGAGGAGAAGGTGGCCGATAAACTAAGGTGGCTATAGAACGGGTGGCTGAGTCATCAGAGGAGCCTGAGATGAAGGAGTTCAAGTCAAGAGAATCTGAGTCATAACTTATGTTAATGGGGAGCGCTGGAGAAGCCATGAAAGTAGGATAAATCAGAAAAGACTTGTAATAAGTATTTATAGAAGGAGAGGAATGTTGATATCCCTCCTTGGGAAAAGGAGAAGGAGGTGAAAGGTTGAAGATAGTAGCCGAAGGGTTGCCATTGGAAATAGTATGGACATTAACTATCAGGAGACTAGATGTATCTTCATTTGGTTAAGGGGATAAGATCTACGTGAGGCCGATCTTATTGTAGGGTTGGCTAACTGTCTAGTAATTGATTTCTCCCACTAGAAAAATGGTTCGGGATAGCTGGAAATATTCTATTTCTTAAGCTGGCCTAAGTGACTTCTCGGGTGAGTATGAGTAGCAGTCGGCTGGCATCATAAAGATTGCTGATCCTGGGTGGTCAGAGGTAGTAAAAAAGGGGTGGTTGATTCATTCTAACATAAAGGAGAAGAGGCGAGTTGTGATGTCATATACTTTCCATTGATAAATTCTGTAGTACATTGTATGAAGAGTAAAAATTATAACTCAAAGATATCCTCTAGGTAATTGGCCATAGCAGCCTCTACATCTAAGTGACTAGTATCTGCACCTGGAGAAGGGTAACCCTAAGCGGCATTTTGTGCAGTGGACCCATTAAAACCTAGAGCAAAAATTTGTGCCACTTTCTGCGCGCACTTTAACCGTAAGTCTGCCTCCCTTTCTTTCTATTGGGCCTCATGGTTGGCCACCTGAGAGGTAAGAGCATCTCTGTCCTCGGCGATTATCACAATGCGTTGGCCCAAGGAGGTCATGGCCTCAGCTTGCTCCTTCTACATCGCCTGCAGCTGTCCATCAATCTCTGTCAACTCTATAGGAATGGTAGAAACTTTAACAGAGAGGCTGTCTACTTGCGTTCGGCATGATAGTAGAGAAGCCTTCAGATCTTTATTTATCGTTTGAGCTTGTAGGAGGGCAGTTAAAGATTGAGACGCCCTATCTTATGCCTTTTTAAGCGGAACTTTATGCTCTACCAATTCCTGAGGTAAAGTGTTGACACGTTGGATCTTATCAGATTGCAAGAATAGCTGACGCCTGAGGTCATCGTTCTTTTTTAGGAGCTTTTCTTTTTCACTCCTATCCATTGCCAATTGAGTCATCAAATCTTCACAGCTATTAGCTAGGGTAGCCTCCCTTTGTTTGCTCTCAGTTAACTGTTTCGATAACTTCTTCTGCTGAGCAAGGGATGCTTTGTGGTGAGTAGCCATGATGGATTGGTAATCCGCCAGACGCAGTGTCATCTTGTTGTATTCAGTGGTTACCTGGAAGAAAGGAAAATGCCTTGCGAGGATAAGTATTAGTGTATTTTAAATGTGAAAGGGATAAGAGAGTATACCTCTGCTAGACGCTTGTGTAAGAGCTCGTGAGGGCCCTGCACACTAGATTGGTTGAAAACCTTTACTTCTTCTATACTTTGGATCCTAAATGTGGATCCTAAAGAAGTAGTTGGAGGGTTTAGAGGGATAATATCCCCCATTACAAGAGGAGGTTCTTCTGCACGGGAGGTACATGTAGAAGGATCAAAATTGGAAATAGGGGAATGACAAGGAGATGGTTTAGTATGGGTAGGAAGAGAAGGGGAGGATATAGGAGAACCATCTCCTCTGCCTAAAAGAGAAGGAGATGAATGAATGGATAGTGAAGGGGAAGGAAGGGTTGGAGGATGGACTTCCTCCCCTGTCAGCTCGGGGATAGTAAGGCGACGATGCCTGTTGAGCTTTAAAGAAGGGGGAGGAGTGGAAGAATGGAAAGGAGGGGATACCGGAGGAGTGGAGGCACTGGGAACGCTCCCCTTACGGGGATGGAGCTTCTTGCGAGGAGAAGAGGGAAGGACAGGGGATTCCCCCCTAACCCTTTTCTTGGAGGGCTTCTTCTTGGCGGCAACAATTTTCTCCCCGCTAATTCTGGCCTCCTGCATCATATCGTCTGCAATACAAGACGTTGGAAATAATGGTTGGCAATAATAGAAAATACTATACATAATGTATCAGAATGAGAGCAACCTCCTACCTATGACGCCCGAATCATTTAAAGGGAAAGGGGATAGCCCATAACGACTTATAAGGGGAGGCTTTAGCAAATAATTAGAATTATAGTGGCACTCCCTCAACACCTAGTAGACCTCTAGAAAAGGACATTGAGTTCTACTCTTTTGAAAAGGAGGCAGATCCGGGAGGGCGATTTTCTAATTTTTAGAATGAGGTAGCGGAGTAGGGAGTTGGGTAAAAAAGTATAAATCCTCCCAACCCTTATGGGAGGATGGCATATTTACAAGGAATTGATAGTCTTGTCGGTTGGCGAAATAGAAAATGCCTTCTTTAGAGGATTTCAGTTGGAAAAGGCAATGAAATAGTAGGGGGGACAGAGTGAGCTCTAAGTTCCTAAAAACTATTACGACCCCTATTAGTATGCGAAAGGAATTAGGGGCCAATTGGTTGATGGGCAGTTGGTAGAATTCTAGTATGGCAAGATAAACAGAAGGCACAGGCAAACATAAACCATTTTGTAGTTGGTCGGAGAAAAAGCAATGATAGCCAGGAGGGGGACGGTGTGGCCGGCAGGAAACAACAACAAAACAACATTTTATGGAAGGGTCTATGTATTGGTCTCTCTCGTTGAAGAAATGGTGTTGGATGCTTAGGCGTGTGACGGTCTCTTCGTACCAGGGAAGCGATTTAGGGCTTTTCGAAGCCATAGGTGTGAAGAAAAGGAGGGCAATTACTTGGGATCGAAGAGAGATGCTCGCAAAAGGGAGGTAACCCCTAGATGTTACGAGTTTAGGGCAAAAGGCAATCGCTAGTAGAAATCGCTAGGAGGGGAGAAGAAGAGTCGAAGCTGAGGGAGTAGAAGTTGTCGCATAAAGTGTAACTTACCAAGGGTTTTTGGCTCTTAAACTTCCCCATGAAAGAGGAGAGGCGGGGCCCATAAGCCCAATAAGATGTTTTAGGGTGCCTAAGCTAAATTAGGAAGAGGAAAATTTGGGCTCAATAAGGAAAGGGAGATTGAGGAGGAGGGGAACAGAGTGGAGTCTCCCACTTAAAGAGTCAAACTCAAAACTTCGTTTGACTATTTTAGGGGGGTGGCTAATGATACTGCTGTGACCTAATTTGGAGGATAGAGATCAAAATAGCGACCGTTGGAAGGGGGAAGGTCGTGCATGATTTGTCACTTAAACCGACTACACCTAATCAAAGGAAGTATATCGAGGGGATAGGGTAACAATGTGAAGTAAGATGGAAAAGTCTAAGGGCTAAAAGGAAGCTAGATGGATAACTCAGGATGCGAGTCGGGGGACTCGGGGAAGTGAGTTGGGAAGTGACTCGGGGAGTTAGGGGAATTACGAAGGAATGAACCTCATGGACAGAAAGGAGGGCTGAGTTATTCAGGGGAGATGGCTGGAAAAAAATAAAGACCTTCAATGAGAAAAGAGAGGGTAAAGATGAGGGGTAGAACATTCCTGGGTACGTTAACTTATAAGAGTTTGTGATATGATGTAACAAACTAGGACCCCACGTAATATTCCCACGAGTCTCCATTTCTTATCCTCTTAACAGAATTATTCCTGAGGCGGAAGAGGGCTTGCCAGGTGGACGATGATGGGGATGGTTTGTTACATCACAATGGGCTACCGAGAGCGAGGATAAAAGGGAAAGAAGGAGGAAGAGGAGGAGGATCTTGGCCAATTCAATTCCACTCAAATCATCCATGGAGAGATCGAGGTCACGGGACTGAGGGAAGAAAACAAAAAGGAAGGAGCTTCTAGAGAGGGGGGAGAGACGAGATTGAAGAGTAAGACGAAGAAGGGAGAAGAGGAGAGTCATTGTATTCATCTCTTTACATTGTACATTGTAAAACTTGTGAGAGGTTTTCTCCACCTCCCGGAAGTACTTCTGAGAAGGAGAGGTTTTATAGTTGAGGTGTTTAACACCGTAGCTCGCTCTAGAGCTCACCCCATGGAGTAGAAATTAGAATTTCAAACCTCGTTTAATCTCGTGTTACTGCTCATTGTGACGTGAGTTCCCTTCGTCCTCATCCCTTGACATCAGTGTCTCCTTCACAAGGAGGTAAAAAATTCGGACCTCTGCATCATGTAAATTTTATGTTTTGTATCTTTTTTCTTCTGTTTTATTTTCTTCTTCTACATATAAACTACCTTTAGGCATTATAGATATTGTAGATGATTTTGATAGTCTAGGAAGGTATAATTGGGTTGAGGCAATATATAATTATATGACACCTCAACTTTAAATATTTGGGGATGTTTTTGCTTCCAACACTCCTAGCGCTATCATCTCACTGCCTTATATGAAGGGATTTGCTACTCTACTAGCTATAAGTTTTGATTATCTACTTAATACATTTAAAAATAATCAATAGTTTATAATTGTTTAATTATGACATAGGCTTGGTTTCTTGAGCATGTCCCTATTCAACTGCTAAGCTGCATCGTAACACCCAGAATAAGTAAATGGAGGTCTACTTATTCTCATATAAATAAAGTGAGGGCCAAATTAGAAGGAATCTCATCTTCCTAGGTAAACATATGTGTATTTCAACTAATACTCAATTCATGTTATATAGTTATAATTTTTTTAATTAATGACCTATCTTTATTCATTTTGTAGATTATTGTTGATATTATCCCTACCCTTGAAGGAGCACATTTACTTGGCCCCCCTCCATATTGAATCTCAGTCTAGGCCACAAAGGGTTGAGACATCATCAACACAATCAGATAGAGACTCTGCAGCTACATGCTCACATTGCATTGAAAAGGATAAACAAATCCAAAACCTTACCTACCAGAATGAAATGCTTGTTAAATTAAATGAAGAATTAGTAGCCATTCTGAAAAGGGAAGGTTTTTATTATCCAACTAGCCACTATGCAGAAGATCCTATTCCTGAAGATCTTTCGACCAAAGTAATGAGGAGAGGACATGATAGAAGGCATTATATCCTTAGGTCCACTCCTAAAGATACATCGAAAATGGCTAGCAATGGTCCTAGGTAGGAAGAGGCCCAAGATAGAAAAAGATATTACGGAGGGTAAGCTGGGGATAAAGTCTATGGAGCTGAAATTTAAAATAAAATATATGCAAGAAGAGCTTCCACCAATTTTAGTCTCCGACGAGATTGATGAAGAGGTTGATAAAATAGGAGCAAGGGAAAAACAAATTAACACTATGAGATTGAACGCTATTAAAGTAAGTTTACATTTATGCAATAATATTTATTGTTTACACATTTTTATTGCTTTCACAATTTTTTTGTTAAATACATTGTGTTATATCTATTTGCAGTATTTGAAAGGAAAATTTAAAGCGACAAAAAAATAAAAAGCGAGAAGAATACGTGGCCTACCTCATATCAATGCTTCAAAATTGGACATTGCCTATTTTTGAGTTTGTATGGGAGGAAGGCTACTACTCATTGACAATACATGACTTCCTATCATGTTTTTTAGGCAACATCTTTACTGATGGAGAAGTAATCGATGCTTAGTTTTATTACTCTTTAGGGAAGCGTCCTCATTTGGTAGGCCATATAATAAGTTGATATATTGCTCAATCGGATTCATGGTAAAAGTTTTTCTTCCTTTAACTTTTTATAATATTTTTTTACATTATTACACAAATTTACAATTATATCTATAATATTGCAGTCATCATATGAACATTTATGGGAAATAACTTTATGTCAAATTATAAAAACAGATCCGATTGATCGGGAAGTGAGGTATATTTTTATACCTATACATACCAATAGTTCACACTATCACTTAATGGTCATGGACATCGACACAAAAACCTTCTACCATTTTGATTCGTTGTCCTACAACTCCAAATATGATGCATCTTTTACATTTTTGGTTAGTATTATTCATTTAAAAATTATATTCCAGAATTATGACACATGATTATCTATTTTTATGAATGTTATTTGTCAATCCAATGTATCTACATTGAAAAGGTCTCCTGATGATAAACTTAAATAAATGCATGATGAATTACAAGATTACAACCTTTAGATGAATGGACCTCTATTAAAGTAGATTGCCCCCAACAAATACTATTGTAAGTAAATTTACTACATTATAAATAAATTTCAATCATTGTGATTATTTTAATGACTATTTTATTTTTGTGAAATTACAGGAATGACTGCGACTTCTTCGTCATGCAATGTATAAGACATCAAATGTTGAATATTAAGATAGAATTCACATAAAAAGACATTCATAGATTTAGAGTAGAGGTTGTAGTATCAATTCTTAGGGACAAACCATTTTTGAAATGTAAATTTGAATGATTCAATAATCTTGTTGTTACATAAGTGTTGTCATTAGTTAAATGCTACATTTGCAATTATAAAGGATGAATATTATTGTTAAAATATTGTGTATGCATACGTTGTTGTAAATGAGCACATGTTATGTTATAAAAATATCATGAGTCGGAATGATGCCGAGCTGGCTAGGGTAGGTCCATCAGCGGGTTTCAACCGAAATCGGCTGATGGGCATATTCAATTCAAAAAAATTGAAGTTTTATATCCGAATGATTGATTGAGTTTTAGGAACTCATTGGTGGCTTTGTCCAGCGGGTATTGTTGTTGTAGCATTCAAAATGTTCTTTCCAGCACACTTCACATATCGGGCAAGAGTGGCAAAAATTACTACTCCAAATATGGTGTATCGCAATGATTTTCGAGGTCACGAATGTATTATGGAGTGCTAGAGGAGCACATAGGTCTTTAAACGATTTTGTTTAGTGCTTTCTAAGTCCATCAGCCGATTTTGGTCGAAACTGGTTGACGGACCTATTAAATTGAAAAAATTTGAAGTTTTATATCAGAATGAGTGATTGAGTCCTATGAACTCATTGTTGGCTTCCTTCAGTGGGTATGGTCGTCATAGCATTCAAAATGTTCTTTTGAGCACACTTTACATGTCGGGCATGAGTGAAAAAAATCGCTGCTCCCGACACGGTGTATCGCAATGATTTCCGAGGTCACGAACATATTATTGAGTGCTAACAGAGCACATAAGTCTTCGGAGCATGTGGTTCCGTGCTTTCTAGGTCCATCAGTTGGTTTCGACCAAAACTGGTTGATGGACCTATTAAATTGAAAAAAATTGAAGTTTTATATCGGAATGATGAAACCAGCTGATGGACCTATTAAATTGAAAAAATTTGAAGTTTTATATAGGAATCAGTGATTGAGTTCCAGAAGCTCATTGGTGGCTTCGTCCAGCGGGTATCGTTGCCGTAGTATTCAAAATGTTCTTTCGAGCACACTTCACATGTCAGGAACAAGTGACAAAAATAGCTACTCCCTACACGGTGTATCACAATGATTTTTGAGGTCATGAATGTATTATTGAGTGCTAGCGGAGCACATAGGTCTTCGGAGCATGTGGTTCCGTGCTTTCTAGGACCATCAAGCAGTTTCGGTCGAAACTGACTGATGGATATATTAAATTGAAAAATCAAAGTTTTATATCAGAATGAGTGATTGAGTCCTAGGAACTCATTGGTGGCTTCGTCCAGCAGGTATCGTCGTCGTAGCATTCAAAGTTCTTTCAAGCGCACTTTACATGTCAGGCACGAGTGGCAAAAAAAATCGCTGCTCCCGACATGGTGTATCACAATGATTTCCGAGGTCACAAACGTATTATTGAGTGCTAGCGGAGAACATAGGTCTTCAGAGCATGTGGTTTTGTGCTTTCTAGGGCCATCAGTAAGTTTCGGGCAAAACCGGTTGATGGACCTATTAAATTGAAAAAATTCTAAGTTTTATGTCGGAATGAGTTATTGAGTCCCAGGAACTCATTCGTGGCTTTGTCCAGCGGGTATCGTTGTCGTAGCATTCAAAATATTCTTTTGAGCACACTTATGTCGCACGAGTGAAAAATAGTTGCTCCTAACACGGTGCATCACAATGATTTTCGAGGTCACGAACATATCATTGAGTGCTAGCGGAGCACATAGGTCTTCGAAGCATGTGGTTCCGTGCTTTCTAGGTCCATCAGTCGGTTTCGGTTGAAATCGGCTGATGGACCTATTAAATTGAAAAAAATTGAAGTTTTATATCAGAATGAGTGATTGAGTTCCAGGAACTCATTGGTGGCTGATATTTTCACAAAACATCTTCTAGAAAATGAATTAAGCTATTTAAGAAGAGAATTAAAAATGTGTGTTGCTGAGTAAAACCTCTCCATGATCTTAAGGACTAATCCATAAGTACAAGAGAAATGGGAAAAATGCTTTGGGATACCTTGGGAAAACATCTCACACAAATTTTAGGAATAACCATGTTTGTGTATTACTAGATAGGGGTGAGATGTTAGGAGCAACCAATTTACTCAAAATGCTTGTTATGATGCATCAACTTGAGTAATGAGGTTGGAAATAAAATAAATCATTAAGTTGACAAATTATAGGGAAGACCAATACATAATTAATGTGTATTTGGTTCTAAGATCATGATTGAAAATTCCAACCAAGTCAAATTGGTTGGACATCCTAAACAATAATAAAACTCAAGTAAAACATCAAAAATATGTTAGAAATTTCCTATCAAGTGTATTGACACTTGTATAATGGTTTAAAGACTTAAGTGCAATGAATTTAGGACTTAAAATACCCAGGAAAACACAATATCATAGTAATAGTCGAAGCACTTCAGTAATCGCCTCAACTAATAACAGCAACAGGCGAGCAGAATCGAGGAGCCCTCAACTGCTAACTATTGCAAGCAAACAAAATCGAGGCACACTCGACTGGAACCTAACGATTGTAGCCGCCAGAAAAAAGAATCAAGTCTGCCTCGACTAACACCTCGACTAGTCATTCTAATGGAAGCCCGTCGCCTCGGCCGCTGACCGGGCATTTCGATGGAGGCACAGAATCGAGTCCGCCTCGACGTGCTCGACTGAACCATCAGTCGAGGTGCTCTACTTATCACCTCGACTGTTGGACGTGGGACTATATAAGGAAATCCCTTTTCTATTCACGATTTTCCTCTTTGATTCTTCCTTCGCCTGCACTCTCACCGCCCGTCTCTCCAGCCATCATTCGTCGACGCCTAACCCTAGATGACTCTTTTTGGACCCGATCTAACCTAGGGTAAGTCTCCTTGCCTTCCTACCTTGCTAGGTTAAAATCTCAACCCTAAACTACCATTTCTCCACCATTAGGGTACGCCGGTCCTTCACTCTTCGCTCGTCGATCCTTCACTCATTGCCGACAAAGGTCATCCCTATCCATGACTGAAGCCTCTTCAAGCATAATCCTCTTGAATAGCTTCGAACGACACCAATGGCACCTAAGTATAAACCCTTTTCCTTTTTCTCTTCTATTGTCACATTTCTTACTTAGGTGTTAATCACTAATCATCTTTTGTCTATGTTATTCATCATACCACATCATACTGCATTCATCTTACATTTTTGGGCATAATCTTGCATATTTAGGCAAAAGAGGAAAGAAAGGGAGGGTAGTCGGAAAGAAACTTCTAAGGAGAAACCATATACTAACTCTCGATTTCCTTCTGAATTTCATCAGCATGTATTCATGAATCATAAATTCCAATTGATGCCTACTCGCTCTTAGATAGAGATTTCTTCACCACACATGCTCAAAATGTAATAGGGATAATCGATTTTTATAGGCTTAGTAAACTAGTCTATTGTGAACATGACATAAATATAGACTTAGTTTCTGAGTTCTATAATAATCTACAACCCACAGGAGATAACTTATATATAAAAGTAGGGTAGCCAAAAGAGATATCTCGTTTACTCCTGACATTCTTAGGGAATTCTTAGAGTGTAGAGAGTCACAACCAACCCTTGAATGCTATCCGAGCATTCAAGAACCTATTAACGGTTATTCCATAAATGCCATTCATGAATAGTTTTTTAGAAGACCATGTTAACCTGATCTAAATTTATTTCCTACCATGGCATTAGCTGCCCTTGACAATGTTCTGTACAAGGTCATTGTAGGTTGCATACTACCCATTGTCACACGGGGGCAAGCTAAAGTAAGACCTCATCATTTACTCACCCTCCATCTTATGAAAATCATCTAGATTTCAATGTTGCACTAAACATTTTCCTATGCCACGTCCACTTATTGGTCCCTGTCCAAAAGAAAATCTACATGCCATTTGGACATATCATTACATTTTGGTTAGAGTCCATAGGCATCAACATGAGTAGGGGCAAAGTCAAGAAAATGTTTGACTTTGACATCATAAAGTGGCACAATTTTTCCTTGGTCGGCATGTCCCAAGTCCATAAGAGCATTGAGTGGGAGGATGGACACCAGGTCGGTGAGTGATGGGATATGGGTGCACAAGAAGAAGAAGAAGAACCACTAACTCTAGATGACGAACCATATTCTTCTATTTGAGCAGCCGGATAGCTTACTCGAGACTATGTCGAGTTCACAGAGACAAAGTGGATTTGAGCTCCAGATGACCATCGACACCAGATTTGAGGGGCTTCAGATGACCATAGATTTGCATCTATCGAAAGTATCTTTCAGACAGACGCAGATTTTGGACCAACAAATAGAAATTCTAAGTCTTCTACACTCCTTGGCGGTTGATTCTTTGAGTGCTTCTTCACTAACCATGTAGCTTTTGTTTTTTTTTCTTCTATAGAAAAGTTATCTGTATTTAACTTTAGAATTCTAAAAACATGTAGCAAGTTTAGGAATTCTGTGAAATGAACATCTTTAATGGAGTTTGTGAATTTTGCATAAAATTGTTGTGAATGTTTATGGTCTTCTCTAACTTATGAATATGAGTTTGTTTTTTTTGTTGTTGTTATCCATATGTGTTTATATGTTGTTAGCAGGTTTTGTCACCACTACTTTAAGGGGAAATTCTATCAATTTTTTTTTGTCGATCTAGTGGAGTTTTCCATGCCTCTCAATATGGTTGATTCAAAAATCAAGATCAACATCTATTTTTAGAAATACATTGTTGGTGTATTGGATAACGAGGTGTAAGGATTCAGAGGAAGGACCCTATAAATTGCTCAATCAAATTCTAAAATTCTTTTTGAGTTGTCGGATCAATGCATCCTTCTCCCTATGACCTTTTTTGTGTGTTTACCAAAGGGGGAGAGATAAGTGGGGTATCGTCGTCCCAGGAACTCATTGGTGGCTTAGTAATGATTTCTGCTAGCACTCAATAATACGTTTGTGACCTTAGAAATCATTGCGATACACCGTGTTGGGAGCAACGATTTTTTCCACTCGTGCCTGACATGTGAAGTGTGCTAGAAAGAACATTTTGAAAGCTACAACGACGATACCTGCTGGACGAAGCCACCAATGAGTTCCTGGGACTCAATCACTCATTCTGATATAAAACTTCAAATTTTTTCAATTTAATAGGTCCATTAGCCGATTTCGATCGAAACCGGCTGACGGATCTAGAAAGCACAGAACCACATGCTCCGAAGACCTATGTGCTCCGCTAGCACTCAATAATATGTTCGTGACCTCGAAATCATTGTGATACATCATATCGGGAGCAGCGATTTTTGCCACTCGTGTCCGAAATGTGAAGTGTGTTCGAAAGAACATTTTGAATGCTACGACGATGAAACCCATTGGATGAAGCCACCAATGAGTTCCTGGGACTCAATCACTCATTCCAATATAAAATTTCAAATTTTTTGAATTTAATAGGTTCATCAGCCGATTGCGGTTGAAACCGGATGATGGACCTAGAAAGCATGAAACCACATGCTTCGAAGACCTATGTGCTCTGCTAGCACTCAATAATACATTCGTAACCTTGAAAATCATTGCGAAGCCACCAATGAGTTTCTGGGATGATGATACCCCACTTATCTCTCCCCCTTTCTAGGTCCATCAGTCGGTTTCGGCCTATTAAATTGAAAAAATTCAAAGTTTTATATCAGAGAGTGATTGAGTCCCAGGAACTCATTGGTGACTTCATCCAGCGGGTATCGTCTTCATAGCATTCAAAATGTTCTTTCGAGCACACTTCACATGTCGAGCATGAGTGGCAAATATCGCTGCTCCCGACATGGTATATCGCAATGATTTTCGAGGTCACGAATGTATTATTGAGTGCTAGCAGAGCACATAGGTATTTGGAGCATGTGGTTTAGTGCTTTCTAGGTCCATCAGCCGGTTTTGGCCTAAATCGACTGATGGACTTATTAAATTGAAAAAATTCAAAGTTTTATATTGTAATGAGTGATTGAGTCCCAGGAACTCATTGGTGGCTTCATCGAGTGGGTATCTTCGTCGTAGCATTCAAAATGTTCTTTCAAGCACACTTCACATGTCAAACACGAGTGGAGAAAATTGTTGCTCCCAATATGGTGTATCACAATGATTTTCGATGTCACGAACATATTATTGAGTGATAGCGGAGCACATAGGTCTTCGGAGCATGTGGTTTCTTAAGTCCATCAGTCGATTTTGGTCAAAACTGACTGACGAACCTATTAAATTGAAAAAATTTGATGTTTTATATCGGAATGAGTGATTGAGTTCCACGAACTCATTGGTGGCTTCGTCCAGTGGGTATCATCGTCGTAGCATTCTTCTGAGCACACTTCACATGTCGAGCATGAGTGGAAAAAATTGCTACTCCTGACACGGTGTATCGCAATGATTTCTGAGGTCACGAATGTATTATTGAGTGCTAGTGAAGCACATAGGTCTTTAGAGCATGTGGTTCTGTGCTTTCTAGGTCCATCAGGCGGTTTCGGTCGAAAACGACTGATGGAACTATTAAATTGAAAAAAATCAAAGTTTTATATCCGAATGATTGATTAAGTTTTAGGAACTCAGTGGGTATCATCGTCATAGCGTTCAAAATGTTCTTTCGAGCACACTTCACATATCGGGCACGAGTGGCGAAAATTGCTGCTCCTAATATGGTGTATCACAATGATTTCTGATGTCACGAAAGTATTATGGAGTACTAGAGGAGCACATAGGTCTTTGAACGATGTGGCTCTGTGCTTTCTAGGTCCATTAGCCAATTTCGGTCGAAACTAGCTGACGGATATTTTTAATTGAAAAAAATTCGAAGTTTCATATCTGAATGAGTGATTGAGTCCCGAGAACTCATTGGTGGCTTTGTCCAGCGAGTATTGTCATCATAGTATTCAAAATGTTCTTTCGAGCACACTTCACATGTCGGACACAAGTGACAAAAATCACTGCTCTCGACACGGTGTATCGCAATGATTTTCGAGGTCATGAATGTATTATTGAGTGCTAGTGAAGCACATAGGTCTTTAGAGCATGTGGTTCCGTGCTTTCTACGTCCATCAGCCGGTTTCGATCGAAACCGACTGATGGATCTATTAAATTGAAAAATTTGAAGTTTTATATCGGAATGAGTGATTGAGTCCCAGGAACTTATTGGTGGCTTTGTACAATGTGTATTGTCATCGTAGCATTCAAAATGTTCTTTCGAGCACACTTCACATGTCGGGCACGAGTGACAAAAATTGTTGCTCCTAACATGGTGTATCATAATGATTTCTGAGGTGATTAACGTATTATTGAGTGCTAGTAGAGCACATAGGTCTTCGAAGCATGTGGTTCCGTGTTTTCTAGGTCCATCAGCCGGTTTTAGATGATAAAATATGAAGAACATATCAACATAATTTAGTTTATAGATATATATTAAAGAACATATGACACAATGATATTTATCCCAACATTTTTCTTGTGGGTCAAATACATATAAAATTTCATTACTACCAAAATTAACAAACTAATATATGTTTCAACTTGGTGGAGCCATTTTATAGGATCTTTTATTGTGACCTAATTATTTGCATCTACTATACTTGTTTTTAACTTTTCCGATGTGCTTTAACTCAATCCTCGCCTTCTTTCTTCTTCCAGGTTGCACAAGGCTACGAGGCGGTAAAATAATATAATCATGTTCAACCATTGGCCAATATTGTTTACTTCTACAAGGATAAATTTGATCCATGTAAGTACTTTTCTAAGTTTCAAATAAGAAATAATGCTCACAATAGTGATATGGGTCCATATTCCTATAAGAACACACCGCAATAGCATGTGAGCAAGGGAATCCTAAAATTTAAAAATCACTGCAATCACATTTATGACTTTCCATGTCAACTATATAGGAGGATCCTAAACTTTGTACCTCCATTTCTATTCTGCTTTGTGGTAATACTGCATAGGATCCAGTTCTTTGTCTCCCAGTGTCAATTTCCTTCATACCAAATGGTGTCAATACTCCAGTAAAATTAGACACTTCCTCCCTACTGTTATAAAACCATTGTTAAACCTTTTGTTGGATCGTAAAAAGAGCGCTAAAGGGGGGGGGGGGGGGAATAGCGCACGTGAATTCTTTTCGTCGATACGATTAAAACACAAGCAAGAGTAAAATGTGTTGGTGCAGTGGGCACCAAAGTCGAACCGGTATTTTGATTATGGCAAAAGGCTCAATAGTTAAGGGTATATTTGTTATCTTACGAGCTCAATTAAGTGTGCAGAAATGCTAAAGTTGAGCGGAAGGTCTGCGACACCCGGTGGGAACCGAGGTGGTCGGGCAACGCCAGAGGGACTTCGGAGGAAGCCGAGGTACTCGGGTGAAGACCGGAAGCGAGGCTACAAGGTAAGCTCGTGTGAAAGCGAAGCAAGGTCGTTAAGCGTAGATCCGACCCAATACCTCCAATGGAAGGTCTAGGTCGAGATCAGATGGTTAGAACCATCGTACTTTATATTTTAAGCTAACTTGTATCATAGCCCCAAAACCCTTTGACTACCAACTGCTAGTCAAGTTCCAAATTTCGAGAAGAGCTCAATTTCAAGGGGGTGAATTTGGACTTGACTCGTGTTTTGGTACAAAGGGTGATGTGGCATCAAGGTGGACATCCAAACCATCACCAAGCTTCCTTGTGGTGGACGCCAAGATAAGGTGAGTTGGCACAAGATGGTTGGCTCCCATGATGTGGCATTAAGTTGAATGGCTCCAACAAGTTGGCGCCTCAAGGAGGTTGGAGGTGGCACAAGGTGGTTGGATGAAACACCTCATCCTCAAGTCAGGCGCCAAGGAGGTTGGAGGTGGCACAAGGTGGTTGGATGAAACACCTCATCCTCAAGTTGGCGCCCAAGGAGGTTGGAGGTGGCACAAGGTGGTTGGATGAAACACCTCATCCTTGAGTTGGCGCACAAGGAGGTTGGAGGTGGCACAAGGTGGTTGGATGAAACACCTCATCCTTGAGTTGGCGCAGCGATGTGGACGAACAAGTCTTCGTGGACACTACCTATGTCTAAATTCATAGATCAATATCCATAAATAGACATGTTCAAGCCAAGCAAATTACAAGACATCAAGAGCTCTCAACACGCCTGTCCGTAACGCCGCTACTACTACTCACATTTGCTACGACGAAGCGTCACGACAACGAAAGCTACATCTTCTACTTATAAGAGTTGTCGGTATATTTATTTAAGTTCTACTTCTTTAAATTGTCTTTGTGCTTTAATCGTAAATCAAGGAAAGGGGAGTGTCCTTTGCCTTGATTTCTTTTGTAATCGGTTCTACCTCCAACGAGGAGGAGTGGTTTTAGTGAATTGCCCTCCGTACGTGATCAAGGATCACTAGGGCCGTGGATTAGCAATCGAAAGATTGTGAACCACGTAAAAATATCTTGTCTACTTTATATTTCCGCTGTGCACTCTCTACTTGCTTTTTACTTATTGCAAAAGTTTTTTAACGACACCGTATCGCTATTCACCCCCCCCCTCTAGCGACACTTTCGATCCAACAAAATGCACAGCGGAAACTAAATGAACAAGGCTTGGTTTTACTTAGTTTACAGCCTACCGGTTGCTAATCCAAGGCCCTAGTGGTCCGTGACCGCGTACGGAGGGCAATTCACTAAAACTTCTCCTCCTTGTTGGAGGCAAGAGATGATGATTACAAAACTTCGAGAAATCTCGAGGTAGAGAGATAAACCCCCTCTCCTTGTTGCGATAAAAGCTCGATAAAAGAAATGAAATACAATAATTAGAAGTAACTAAATATGAAACTGATACTGACGACTAAGAGGGTGAAGGTTGAGCTTGTGTCGTCGGCGTTTTGGTAGTGCTTCTTCGTCGTAGAGTCATCGTAGAAGAGTAGCATTGCGGAGGCATTTTGAGAGCTTAGATGATGACCTAAAGGGGTGAAACCCCCCTTATTTTATATCCTTCCAACCCCCTAGACATTGAGATCAAGTTCTATCCAAAAAGGCCACCTCACCCTAAGATGAGGGGATGAAGTTTGACTCTCATAGAAGCTGGAATTTGAATGGTAGTCAACTGATCAACCCTATCAGTCGACTGATGCCACCAGTAGTCAACTACTAACAGCCTCGTTGACTGTTGGCTAGGGTATCCAGCTGCATCAAAGAGTTAGCTCGAAATCAACGTAATAAGAGTGAATTCAACGACCATGTACCGTTCGATCTCGACCTAGACCTTTCACGGGAAGTCTTGATCGGATCACCGCCTAAGGATGTCCTCGTACGGAGGATCCATCCTTACTTTTGTTGGGTTTCCGGCACCGCGGCGTGTGTGTGTTCGATCATGTTTCGTAAACATGAACACAGCGGAAGCAATTAAAAATAATAAATCTACATTTATTACAACACACACAACACACGCATGCATTTTACAACAAGTGTAGATATAACCGTAAATTAAAATTTGCAATAAAAGGAATTTTATCTACGTTATACCTTTCGTATGACGTATAGCGGGAACGGCATCAACCGGAACGATCCTCGTAAGAATCGTCTCTATCCGTATCCACGCCGAGCTCCTCGGGATGACTTCGCTAAGCCATGAGCTTCGTCTTCGTACGGGTTACTAGCCTCGTGTTGAAGACGACGTGATCGAGAGATGATCACAATCCGAATCCAAATTCGGATCCAAAACCGAGTCCTCAAAACTCGATTCTCCGGAGAGGTATTCGTCAACCGTTTGACGAATCCTTCGTCCTCCACCTCAGAGGATTACCGGAGATCAAATCCCCGGTAAGTTAGCTGTTGGTGCAACAATGCCCCAAGCATTTATATATATTTTGATGTTTGGATAATCATCTAAGTTAGGCAATGTTTTGTGATCTAATTGTATACATGTTTAAGTGACAGGAAAATCCAAGTATGAAGACTTGGTAAAAGACAAGTCCAAGTGTGATCTTGGCAAAGAGAAGTCAAGGAAAGGTCTTGGCAGCATAAGTCCAAGCATGTAGTCTTGGCGGCGTAAAGTCCAAGCAGTCCTTGGAAAAGGAAGACCAAAGGAAAGTCTTGGCGGCATAAGTCCAAGCATGTAGTCTTGGCGGCGTAAAGTCCAAGCGTACTTTGGCAAAGAAGAAACCTAAAGCATGACGAAACCGAAGGAAGCTTTTGAAGGCAAGCGCATGGATGGAGTCGTGGACTCAGAGAAATCCTAGAGGCGCAAGGCTGATGGAGAAGCTAGAAGGTTAAGTCTAGGCTTAGGTTATGTTTTCAAGTATGAATTAGTCATACTTGGAGTGTGCAATCCGACCGAACATGGTGTCGGCCGAATCGCCTTTAAAATATAGCATTAGAAAGCCGGTGGCTTGATCGCCATCATTGCGGGCCGATCACATCATCGATTCGTAGCCGATCGCTACGGCTATTTATAAAGATCACCGAATCGCCATCAGCGGTGATCGATAGTCTTCCTTGGCGATCGACGACGCAAATCTCGCAAATCCGGCCGCGTAAGTCGTTAGAATCGGGCGGCAATGATCGATGAAAGTCATCGATCGATAGACCTCAACGGAAAAAGAGGCTCTTTCCTATAAAAAGAGCCCAAGGGGAGCAAGAAGAGCCTAATGCTTATATTCTGATCTTCCTTCTAAGCTCCTACAAGTTTTCCAAAGCTTTCTAAGTATATTAATCTCCTTTCTCCTCTCAAATCTTCATTGTCATCTTTTGTAAGAAGAGGAGGTCTTTGTAAAGAGAAAGCTTCATAGTGAAATTGCTTGGGTTGATCCACCTTAAGGATCGCCGTGGAGTAGGAGCGTTATCTCCGAACCACGTAAAGGCTTTGTTAGCATTGGTTTTTGTTTTTACATATATTACTTGTGTTTGCTTCCGCTAATTATTTTTGTAGAAACGAAAAGAGCTATTCACCCCCCCTCTAGCCTTCAAACGATCCCTTACAAGTGGTATCAGAGCCCGGATCGCATCGGAAGATCTAGCAATCAACCGGAGCAAAGATGGCATTTCAAGAGGGGTATAGCACGGCGAGGCCTCCGTTCTTCGACGACAACGATTTTGGATATTGGAAAGGTAGGATGGAGTATTATTTAATGAACGATATTGAAAATTGGTTTAGCATTGTAGATGGTTTTGAGAAGCCGGTCGACGAATTCGGAGCACCACTACCAACAAAGGATTGGACAAGAGAGATGGCCAAGAAAGCACAAGCGAATGCAAAAGCAACGACCACACTTCAATGTGGTCTATCCAAGGAGCAACTATCTAAGGTCGGGCCATTCAACTCCGCAAAGGAGCTTTGGGAGAAGCTCATCGAACTCAACGAAGGATCCAAAGAGACAAGAAGGGCCAAGAGGGATCTTTTGATTGGCCAACTCCAAAGCTTCACTATGAAGACAAATGAAACGGTGAGCCAAATGCATGGGCGCTTCAAGGAGGTAGTCAACGGACTACACGTTATAGGTGAAAAGGTCGACAACCGAGACCTTGTGAGGTATGTACTACAAGCCTTCCCTAGGACCACCTTATGGGCCTCAATGGTAGATGCCTATAAGGTCTCTAGGATCTTTCATTAGTTAAATTAGATGAGTTATTTTGTGAATTTCAATTGCATGAACAAGCTAACACTTCATCCAAAGAGAAGGGTATAGCTCTTGTTGTAGGAAAGAAGGAGAAGAAGAAAAAGGAAAAGAAGGAGGTGTCTTCCTCATCCGAATCCGAGGAGGACTCATCAAGTAGTGAGGATGAGTTGTCGGCAAGTGAGGTAGCACACTACGTCAAGAAATTTGGTGGGAAGTCAAGGAGGCTCACCAAGAAGGATGTGAAGAGGATGTTTCAATCCTCAAGAGGTAAATCTTCTAACAATTCAAATTCTATCTCTAACGTGACGTGTTTTGGTTGCAACAAGAAAGGGCATATAAAGCCCAATTGCCCGGAACTAAAGAAAAAGGAGGAGAAGGATAAGAAGAAGAAGGAAAAGAAGAAGAAGGAGGCGATGTTGGCACAAACGTGGGACACTCTAAGCATGGAGGAGTCTACCGACGGTGAGGAAGTTTGCCATTCAACCCGGAACTTAGCCCTCATGGCATTGGAAGAAACCGGAAGCTCAAGCGAGGAGTTTTCTTCCTCTTCAAGTGATGAATCATCATCAAGTGATGATGATGAGGTAAATGACTCACCCAAAGTAGATTTACTTTATAAGACTATTGCATGCTTACAAAATGCTTTAAATAGATCAAAAACTAGGATTAAGGATCTAAAATTAGAAATCAAATCATTTAAGAATATAGATGCATCATGTGATAAATCATCTAGTGATGATAAGTGTACTCTTAGGGATGAAAATGATGAGTTAAGAAAAGAAATAAGTAAATTAAGAACATGTCTAGAAAAGTTCACTAATGGTTTCAAATATCTAGATATGATTATCAAGGACCAAAGGGCAATTTACAATAAGGCCGGTTTAGGATATAAACTTAAGGAGAAAGAGGTAGCATTTGCATCCCTAGTTAGTAGAAAATCCATGATTAAAAGTAAGGGGAGAAAAGCATGGGTACCAAAGAAATTTATAACTAATGCTAGTGGTCCTAAGATTTGGGTACCTAAGGATTGTGTTTTTCATGTGACATAGGTAGAAGATCCAAGCTTGTGGATAGTTGATAGTGGGTGCTCAAAGCATATGACCGGGGATGAGAGAAAATTCTCCACTATCAACCACACTGGCCAAGGAAAAGTGTCTTTTGGTAATAGCGGCAAACTTAAAATCTTAGGAAAGGGCACCATTGAGGTATCTCCCAATCTTGCTATTCATAGAGTTCTATTAGTTAAGAATATGAAATTTAACTTACTTAGTGTAAGCCAATTATGTGATGCAAATTTTGATGTTAAGTTTGATTCTCAAAATGCTTTATAAGACACAAAACTATAAATGATTGCATGTTAGTAGGCTTTAGAAAATCAAATATATATTATGTTGATTTATCTTATGCTACTAATCCTTCCACTAAGTGTCTTATTGCAAAAGAGGAAGAAAGTTGGCTTTGGCATAGGAGACTAGGTCACATAAACATGAAGAATATAGCCAAAATAGCCAAATTGAAGCTAGTCAAAGGATTGCCTAGAGTCAAATATCTCAAGGACAAGATGTGTGATGCTTGTCAAGAAGGGAAACAATCAAAACATCACACAAAGGTAAAACTTACTTAGTACCGCTTTACCATTAGAATTGCTACATATGGATTTATTTGATTGCCATAGTACCCCATCTATAATTGGTAGTAAATATTGCTTGGTAATAGTAGATGATTTTTCTAGGTTTACTTGGGTGTTTTTCTTGAAAAATAAGGATGAAACCTTAGAAATAATCATAGGATTTAGCAAAAGAGTAGAAAATGAAAGAAAACTCAAAATCAACCGGATCCGTAGTGATCATGGTGGAGAGTTTGAGAATTCTAACTTTTCAACTTTTTGCTTAGAACAAGGGTACAAGCACGAATTTTCTTGTCCTAGAACACCCCAACAAAATGGGGTTGTGGAAAGAAAAAATCGTGTCCTACAAGAAACAGCTAGGACAATGCTTAATGCATATTCCTTACCTAGCTACTTGTGGGCGGAAGCGGTTAATACCGCTTGCTATATCCAAAATAGGGTATTAATTCATAGGTTTTTAGGAAAAACTCCATTTGAATTGTGGAATGGTACAATTCCAACAATTCATTATTTTAAGGTCTTTGGATGTAAAGTCTATATCTTAAATACCAAAGACAACCTAAGTAAATTTGAGTCCAAAGCGGATGAGGGAATCCTAGTTGGATACTCATCCACTAGTGTAGGATATAGAGTCTACAATAAAAGGACTCAAAAGATTGAAGAATCATCAAATGTTCAATTTGATGAAACTTCAAATACATACCCTAGAAAATCCCCTATTGATGATGACATAAATAATGAAAATCAAGAAATTACCAAACAATTTCAAGATTTAAACTTAGGGGGTAATAATCAAGGGGGAGGATTGGATCAAGGGGAAGTAAGGGATGATTCCGATAATGAACATAGAATTGAAGTAGATCATGATCAAACTCAACTTGATACACCTCCTAGAACCATAAGAGTTCATCAAAGTCACCCATTAGATCAAATTGTGGGTGAATTATCTCAAGGAGTTAGGACTAGGTCATTCCATAGGGACCCCACTAGTCATATAGCTCTAATTTCTCAAATTGAGCCCAAAAACATTAAAGATGCATTGCTTGATCCGGATTGGATCTTAGCAATGCAAGATGAATTGGCTCAATTTGATAGGAGTCAAGTGTGGGAGTTAGTTCCTAGACCAAGTGAAAACACTATTATTACTACAAGATGGGTCTTTAGGAACAAACTAGATGACCAAGGGAATATCACTAGAAATAAAGCACGATTAGTTGCAAGGGGTTTTAATCAAGTTGAAGGACTTGATTATGATGAAACATATGCCCCGGTTGCTAGATTAGAGTCCATTAGAATACTTTTAGCATATGCCTCCTATATGGGTTTCAAACTCCATCAAATGGATGTCAAATCGGCATTCCTAAATGGGTTTATTAAGGAAGAGGTGTATGTAGAACAACCTCCCGGGTTTGAAAATATGGACTACCCAAACCATGTATACAAACTTAGGAAAGCCTTATATGGTTTGAAACAAGCTCCCCGGGCTTGGTATGAAAGATTGTCAACTTTCCTAATCTCCAAGGATTTGAAGGGTAGTATAGATCAAACTCTCTTTATAAAGTCAACATCTAAGGACATTTTTGTAGCCCAAGTGTATGTTGACGACATTATCTTTGGGTCAACAAATGATGAGCTTCTTGAAGACTTTATTCAAAATATGGAAAAAGAGTTTGAAATGAGTCTAGTTGGAGAATTAAATTTCTTCCTAGGTTTGCAAGTTAAACAAACTAGTGAAGGAATTTACATTTATCAAACCAAATATGCTAAGGAAATGATTAAGAAATTTGGTTTGGAAAATGCTAAGGTAGTGTCAACTCCAATGGCAACCAATGCCAAAATAGATAGTGATAGTGAAGGAAAACAAATAGATCTTACCCTTTATAGGAGCATGATTGGTAGCCTCTTGTATTTAACCGCTAGTAGACCCGACATATTATTTGCGGTTGGTATGTGTGCTAGGTATCAATCATGTGCTAAGGAATCTCATTTAGTTGCCGTTAAAAGAATTTTAAGATATGTCAAGGGCACACTAAATGTAGGTCTATGGTACCCTAAGACTAGGTCAATTGAATTACTTGGGTATACCGATTCCGATTATGCCGGGTGCAAATTGGATAGGAAAAGTACTAGTAGTGGATGCCAATTTCTTGGGTCCTTCCTAGTTAGTTGGAGTAGTAGGAAGCAACTTTGTGTTGCTTTATCAACCACCGAAGTCGAATATGTTGCTATGGGTGGTTGTGTAGCTCAACTATTATGGATGAAACATACCTTAGAAGATTATGAGCTAACTTACTCCAACATAAAAGTACTTTGTGATAATGTGAGCACCATTAACTTGACCAAAAATCCGGTGCATCACTCTAGGACCAAGCACATTGAAGTGAAACATCACTTCATTAGAGACCATGTGGCAAAGGGGGACATTGAGCTTAATTACATTGAATCTAAGTCCAACCTAGCCGACATCTTTACCAAGCCTCTCCCCGAACTAGAATTTTCATCACTTAGGAGAGAACTTGGGATGTGCTTTGTAGAATAGAAGTGTAGTTTTTGCATGATTCTATAGAAATACTAGGATTTATACCTTTAACCATCTCACAAAACACTTAGGAAACCATGATTTTTGTATTGAGCCACCTAGACAACATGTGAGATGTTAGGAGATGCACTTGGTTCATCATGCTTGTTATGATGCATTACTATGAACCAAAGTGTCATCTAGAAACATTAATCCTTCATTGGACCAATCATTGGGAAGGCCTATGTACGATTAATGTGCATATAGCTCCAAGAATATGATTGGAAATGTCAAATAAAATAAAATATAAACTATGTCTATCAAACCTTGAGAAACAAATTCCTATTGATAAGCCAAAGTGATACAAAGTTTTGCAAAGATATCATAACTTTTGCAAAATCTCAAGATTGTGTCAATATCAAAATCTAGAGGTAATATACCTTTAAAATAATTTTTCCTTGATAGGAAATGATCTAACAATATTACCCACGAAATTTCGTGATTTTTTGATCTTTATTGAATTAATTATGAATTTTTAACCGCCAAAATTGCTATCGATCGATATCACCGACCGTACCTAACGCCACTCGACCGATACGCCAATATCGAACCAAGCTCACCCGTTCGTTATCGTTCGATCGCCATTTATGGCATGATCGACGCTGCATGCATGGTTCGTATGCGATCGGGTCTCGATCGATCACCATCACGACCGCCATTTATGGGCAATGATCGACGCAGCATGTAATGGTTCGTATGCGACGGGTGATTCGATCGATATCCATCGCGACCGCCGACTAACGACAATGACCGGGTGTCGCGGTTTTTAGGGCTTTCCACCGTTTCGACTCGCCAGAACCTCTCGACTTCTCTCTTTCTTTCCTCTTCCGACGATCGTCCACCGCACCTCTTTGCCATTCCTTTTTTGTTTTCCGGCGACTCCATCGACACATAATCAGTGCTCTCCAACTCGAGAAGCTTCGTGTCCCTCCTGGTCCGCGCTCTAGGGTCAGACACTTGCTAGGGTTTCGTTATGTCCGCACTAATCCTGTTCACCATGCCACCTAGGTATATTTTCTTTCATGATCATTGTTTTGTTTTGTTCCTATGATTTTCACTAACCCATGCTTATCTTGCTCATGCATCATCAACCTACATTGTGCATTTTTTGTCTTTTCGCCCATTTAGAATTAAGCATGTTGCTACTAAGCGCACCCGGGCACCTCCGACCAATGAGGGCCCGTCGAACCCTCAACCATCTTTTGATCCTAGATTTCCAAATTCCGCCCTTGAAAGTGCGTTTCATAAAAACAAATTCCAACTTATTCCACCTAGGTCAATGGATTCCAAGTTTCTTAAAGACTTTTGTTTCGACATAGTTCAAATCATCCAACATTACAACCTTGAGTCGTTGGTCTTCTGTGAACATCACGTAAACATCACCCTCCTCTCTGAATTTTTCAACAACGGTTGGAGATGGGGTGAGATACTGACTCGCGTTGCTCGGTAGCGATCCGGATTCGATCCCAGATCTGACCGATTTTCTGGATGTCTTCCTTCCGAGAGTGATTTCACTCTATATCCATCTTGAGTGAACCTCTTCCATCTCCCTTTGAGGAGATTTCTTTAGATTCCCTTCATGATACCTTCTATCACTATCCTCGACCTTTGAACACCAATTTATTTCAATCACAAGAACTGTCTGCTTCTGACAATGTCCTTTATAAGGTCATTGCTCATTGTCTTCTTCCCATTGTTACCCGTGGTTTGGCCTTGGTTCGCCCTCCACATCTACTTCTCATGCATTTCTTTCGTCAATACTTAGACATTAACATTGGTCTAAATACCTTCCAATGCATCATTCATTTCATAAGACCAAACAATGGGAAGGTTCACATACCATATGGAAATGTCCTCACTCAATGGCTCACTGTGGCATTGATGTGAATATAGAGTCATTAAAATCATGAATAGGAAATATGATCGATGACTCGACTGAGTTTCTCATGGCGGGCTCAAGGCCGACAGAGGATCCGCCTTCCGGGACCCAAAGACGGCGGGTATAGCCGCGCCCGGCACTGCAGGATGCCACTGCGGAAGGTGTTGCTGAGGATGGTGCTGCAGGAGTAGCTGAGGGTGGTGCTGCAGGTGTTGCTGAGGGGACTGCTGCAGGGGAGACTGCTGCAGGCGATACTATTCTACCAGACACATCCCTCGGTGCCCGCTTCGATGCTTTTGCGGAGCGGGTGGACACACGTCTAGAGGAGCTGCGCCTAGAGCATCAGGAGCTCCTCTCCCTCGTGAGAGAGGTGCATCGGCGCAGCAGAGGACATCTTGGCGATTCTTCGCCTGCCGCACTGGACACCCACCACGATGGTTCGTCATCGGCACCGATGGATGCTGACGACGACGATCGTTAGATCGCTTATTTTCTTTGTTATTCTCTTTTTGGCCGTATGTACGGCATAAACTCCTACTTATGTAATGACTTTTGATTGATGATATGAAATTGTTTTTATTCACTTCTATTAGTGCCTACAATTTATTGTTTATCAAGTTTAGAAGTTGAGAATATAGTACGAAGTTTTGAATGTTGATACGATACAATTACACTTTTTGTGTCATGATTTTTGTTGTCTTAAATATCGTATCAATCCATCAATCTAATGAACATGTTTTTCGTCTAATATTTTTCATATGTTATACTAGTCGAATAGAATGTGTATGCTAAGTTTCGTGATTTTTGGACACCCACGTAATTTTCTACGCATTTTCAAACTTTGATCAAAACTCAAATTCAGATTTGTTCGATATCACGATCGCTATTATTGGCACGATCGCCATGGTCAGCTTGATCGCCGCTGCTCCAAATAATCCTGTCACTGCTCTTGAATGGAAAGTGGTTTTTCATCGGTTAAAAGGTTCAATTTTGGACATTATACAATTTCCACAATATATATATGATACCTTGTATGGAAAGGCGGATTTTCTTGGTGCAATCGGTTTAGGGGAGCTAAATCCCTTATTTATATAATTGTTGGTGCAAGACTAGGACATATTTGCCTATTGCTTATGTTTTGTTTATCATGAAACATGTCTTGGATTTAGGGGGAGCTTCATATCAATTTTATACCTTTGTTCAAGATGTGTTAATTATAATTCTTTCCTGCACTTATTGAATAACCTCTTCCCTTTTGTTGTATGTCAAAGGTGGAGAAGGGACATTGAAGTTAGAATTCATATTGAAATATGTTTATGTATTAAAGGTCTAACTTAAATGATTGCCAAACATCAAAAAGGGGGAGATTGTTGGTGCAACAATGCCCCAAGCATTTATATATATTTTGATGTTTGGATAATCATCTAAGTTAGGCAATGTTTTGTGATCTAATTGTATACATGTTTAAGTGACAGAAAATCCAAGTATGAAGACTTGGTAAAAGACAAGTCCAAGTGTGATCTTGGCAAAGAGAAGTCAAGGAAAGGTCTTGGCGATAAGTCCAAGCATGTAGTCTTGGCGGCGTAAAGTCCAAGCGATCCTTGGAAAAGGAAGACCAAAGGAAAGTCTTATGCATAAGTCCAAGCATGTAGTCTTGGCGGCGTAAAGTCCAAGCGATTTTGGCAAAGAAGAAACCTAAAGCATGACAAAACCAAAGGAAGCTTTTGAAGGCAAGCGCATGGATGGAGTCGTGGACTCAGAGAAATCCTAGAGGCGCAAGGTGATGGAGAAGCTAGAAGGTTAAGTCTAGGCTTAGGTTATGTTTTCAAGTATGAATTAGTCATACTTGGTGTGCGATGATTGGAACATGGTGTCGGTCGAATCGGCCTTTAAAATATAGCATTGGTTATCGAATCGATGATCGAGACTTCGATCGCCATCATTGGCGCGATCGCCTAAACGACGATTCGTAGCGATCGCCGGCTCTGGCGACATCGATCCGAATCGCCATCGTTGGCGGTCGATCGATAGTCTTCCCGCTGGCGATGACGCGATGGCAAATCCCGCAACCGGCCGTGCGTAAGCCGTTAGAATCGGCGGCAGCCGATCGATGAAAGTCATCGATCGATAGACCTCCAACGGAAAAAGAGGCTCTTTCCTATAAAAAGAGCCCAAGGAGCAAGAAGAGCCTAATGCTTATATTGATCTTCCTTCTAAGCTCCTACAAGTTTTCCAAAGCTTTCTAAGTATATTAATCTCCTTTCTCCTCTCAAATCTTCATTGTCATCTTTTGTAAGAAGAGGAGGTCTTTGTAAAGAGAAAGCTTCATAGTGAAATTGCTTGGGTTGATCCACCTTAAGGATCGCCGTGGAGTAGGAGCGTTATCTCCGAACCACGTAAAGGCTTTGTTAGCATTGGTTTTTGTTTTTACATATATTACTTGTGTTTGCTTCCGCTAATTATTTTTGTAGAAACGAAAAGAGCTATTCACCCCCCCTCTAGCCTTCAAACGATCCCTTACATTAGCCGCTATCGGAGCACTAACCGTCGTCCAAACGACGCCCGATAACAAAGAAACAAGCTGTCCGTAAAACTGGACAGCTTTTGGTGGAGGAATAGAGGCCGGCCAAAGGAGATGTGGAGCTCACCTTATCACCGAACCCACAAGAGATCACCGGAGGGTCGCCGGAGCATCGCCGGCTGAAGCTTGGATGCCGGCGGCAAGGAGGTGGCAGGAGCTCCATGAAGTTGGCGGCAACACCATGTTGGGCGGCAACAACAAAAGGGGGCTAGGGTTGGGCGGCCAAAACTTCATTAGCCTTAGGGTTAGGGTTTAAGCCCTATTTTATAGAGAACTAATTCTCTTAATGGTTAATGGATCATATCCATAAAGCCCGTTAACCCGCTCCATTAAGATAAGTTAAAATAAACCAAACCATGATGGTTTATTTTAAGTTAAAACGAACGAACCAACTTTTGGTTCATTCGCTTAAAATAAACCAAACCCTTTGGTTTATTCTCATCCATTGGATTAGAACCAAACCATTTTGGTCCATCCATTATGTCTTCATAAGACACGGCCCATCCACGCTTCCATTGCGGTGAAACAATTTCATGCTCGCTTATGTTTGGTCCAACCAAACATAGTTTCTCTGGTCGAGAATCCCATTCTCAAGCTCGCTTTTAAATCCTTTGGATTACACTCGTTGTCAGCGTGTGACCAAATAGGTTCTCGGTTTATGTTGGCCGCCTATAATTAACCATTAATTATAGAACGATCATGAGTGGCACCTAGTAGTACATCATGATCCCCAATTAACCAAAAGATCAACGGTTGATCCGTAACTATTTCAAAACCCTTCAAGGCTTCGAATGAATCGTGCCCCATTCCTTCACTCATCTTATACCCACTTGGTTCAGGACATGGTCTATAGTGTCATCCCCACTAGGTCGACTACGCCACACCTAGCCCAAGTATCATTTCCTCGCCCCACGGATTCTAGTTACTCCACATGTATCAAGAGTACCTTACTCTAAACATGTAATGCTTTGGCCAAAGACTTTAGTAACAATCCGACGAGAGGCCATGGGTATACATCTCCTCGCAAGGAGTGGTGAATCCTTTATAGGCTATTCAAACACCTTCGATCACTTCGACTTATACCCAATCATCCCGGTCCACATCTCCTTAGAGATGTTTGCTTAAGATGTCAAAGCATAAGTCTCCATGATCAAGATGACTTGAATACCGCAAGTCAAAGGAACATCGCACTTAAGCCACAGTAAGAACTTCATTGACATATCTATATATGCAGAGAACCATATGAAGTCTTACGGCTGGTCACTCCAATGAACTAGTTACCATAACTAGCATTCACGATTAACTCCGGACATCACTATGTCTCCAGCCAGTGAGAATCAGCTGCTTGGATACACCAAGGAGTATACCTCGTGCTAGTCTCGTAAACTGATGGTGTCCAAATCCATCAATTCATCGACTAGGGATAATTCCGATACATCACAATTACACATGTAGAGATACTCACTAGTTGTGATCCAATCACAAATTCTCTCATGCTGTGAATCGTATCGAGGACATTCAGTAAATGAGTTTAAGATCCAATCAAATACATAAAACATGTATACTCAAATAGTGAATCTTCATTTATCATATAAATGGTTCATACATAAGGCGATTGCCTTAGGACATCTCTCATATATTACTATGAGACTCCACTTGGCCTAATGTCAATCGCTACGGTATCCAATACCATAAGCTCGAACATGACCCTCAAACTTATTTTGAGGTAATGCCTTAGTCAAGGGATCCGCTAAGTTCCTTTCAAAGGGGAATTTTCTCGATTTGTATTTGTTCCTACCGATGATCTCTCGATAAGATGATAGCGTACAAGCACATGTTTGGATCATTGATGAGACCACATCAAGTTCATAGATGAACTACTTGATCCAAACCGCTTCTTCGCTTCTAAAGTCGCAACGATTACGCCTTAGTGCGGCGTAATCCGCTATAGTGTCAAGCTTGGAACCTTTCCAACTTATTGCGCCTCCATTCTAGGTGAATACATACCCAGACTGAGACATGGAATCATCCTTGCCTGTCTGGAGCTGGCATCCGTATACCCACGTATCACCATGTACCCTTCTCCATATATTAGGAACGCATCCTTAGTTCTTCTTAAGTACTTAAGGATCGTCTTAACAGTCACCCAATGATCCATTCCTGGATCAGACTGGTATCTGCTCGTGACACTCAGAGCATACGATACATCGGGCCTCGTACATAACATAGCATACATGATAGATCCTATTGCGGATGCATAGGGAATCTTACTCATGCAAATCCTCTCGTCTTCTGTGCGCGGACACATAGACTTCGAAAGGTGTACCCCATGCCTGATGGGTAGGTAACCTTTCTTGGATTCCGACATGCTAAACCTCTTTAGCACTCGGTCTATATATGTAGACTGCGAAAGACCAAGCAACCGTTTCGATCTATCTCTATAGATCTCAATCCCGAGGATGTAGGTTGCTTCTCCCAGGTCTTTCATGGAGAATGTCTTGGATAACCAAACCTTTCGATCAGAAGATTGAAACATCGCTTTCTATAAGTAGTATGTCATCGACATACAATACTAGGAATACGATGTTGCACTCACTAACCTTCTTGTACACACAAGGTTCATCTGGATTTTGTGAGAAATCAAACTTTTGATTGTCTCATCAAAACGGATATTCCAGCTCCTGGATGCTTGCTTCAATCCATAAATGGACCGTCGCAATTTGCATACCTTGGTTTTATCAACCGATGTGAAACCCTCAGGCTGTATCATATACACGTCCTCGAGCAGGTTTCCATTAAGGAAAGCTATTTTCACATCCATCTGCCATATCTCATAATCATAATGAGCCGCTATGGCCAGGAGCATCCGAATGGATTTAAGCATAGCTACAGGCGAATAGGTTTCGTCATAATCAACACCTTATTTTTGACGATATCCTTTCGCCACCAATCTAGCCTTATAGGTAATCACATTACCATCCATGTCGGTTTTCTTCTTGAAAACCCACTTGCACCCTATAGGCTTTATCCCTTCAGGTGGGTCAACCAAGTTCCAAACTTGGTTTTCATACATGGAATCCATTTCCGACTTTATGGCACCAAGCCACTTATCCCTTTCTGAACTTGTCAGCACTTCTTCATAACTGGTAGGCTCCTCATCATCAATGAGTAACACGTCATTCGATTCACTTACGAGAAATCCATATCTCTCAGGAATATTGCGTGTTCTACCAGATCTACGAAGATGTGGTGTTACAATAGGTCCAGCCGATTGCTCATCACTATGAGTTGTCGGCTGTTGTGCTTCACCAGGTATCTCATTAATGTCTATTTGAGTCTCTCGAGCCTCCTCAAGCTCGACGACACTCCCACTGTTTTCTTGCAAGAGAAACTCTTTCTCTAGAAACACAGCATGCCTTGAAACAAACACCTTTTGTTCCACAGGATGATAGAATTGGTAACCCCTTGTTTCCTTAGGGTATCCAACAAATAGACATTTATCAGACTTAGCATCCAATTTGTCTGATACATGTAGGATCGAAGTGAGCGCTAGAGGGGGGGGGTGAATAGCGCAAAACCTTTTTCTTCTTTTACGAGTTCGTATCAAAACAAATAAGTGCAGCGGAAAGATAAATGAAACAAAAAGAGACAAGTTTATTTTTTTACTTGGTTCGTAGCCTTCGGCTACTACTCCAAGGCCCTAACGGTCCTAGACCGTGTACGGAGGGCAATTCACTAAAACACTCCTCCTCGTTGGAGGTAGGAGTTTGACGATTACAAAAAAAAACTTTCGAAGAAAAATGATAGAGAGACACACCCTCTCTTCTATTAAAAGTAAAATGCAACGATAGAAAACTCTCAAGTAAAATAATTGCAATATTGAAAACAAGGATTATACCAACAACTAAAAAGAAAGAACTTAAGCTAGGGTTGTTGGCAGCACTTCGTTGTCGTAGAGTTGTCGGAGAGTCGCAGCGTTGTGGAAGCTTTTGAGCACTTAGAAATTCATGAAAAACCCTAGGTTTGGCCCTCCTTTTATAGCCTTTAAGCCCCTCAACGAATGGGTCTTCAACCAATCACAAATGGGCACAAAACTCCTTGAAAAATGGTGATAAAGCTTGACTCCTCGATGAATCGATTTCTTGGCCTGAACTGATGGCTCAAGCTGAACTGATTTTTGGCCTAGTTGAATCGATGGCTTAGCAGTTGAACTGATTTTTGGCCGGTTGAACTGATTTTTAGACTTTTCGACAATAATAAAGAGTTACCTCAAAATATAAGTGGATTCGACGGCCACTTGCGGTCCGATCTCAACATAGACCTTCCATGGGAAGTCTTGGGTCGGATCGTCGCCTAAGATCATCCCCGTAAAGAGGATTCGACCTCACTTACGCTCGCACACACGAGCTTACCTCGATACTTATGTGTCGCTTTTGCTTCCGGCCTTCCACTCGATTCCTTCAGCTCCCTCCGAAGTAACTCGAGTGTCGCCCGACCACCGCGGCTTCCTCCGGGTGTCGCTAGCCTTCAGCTCCAGCATTGAGACTTTTCTGCACACTTGATTTAGCTCGTGAGATAACAATATATGCTTAACTTTGTATCGTTTGCTATAATCAAAACTTAGGTTCGACTTAGGTGCCTACTGCACCAACAATACAGTCCGCTTCACATAAGTAGGACAACCCCATATCTTCAAGTAAGATACATGAGGTTTCTTACTATTCCATATCTCATATGGAGTAGTTGAGACTACCTTGGCAGGCATTCTGTTTAACAAGTAAACAGCTGTCTGAAGTGCATAGCCCCAAAAGGACTTGGGAAGAGTCGCATGATTCATCATTGACCTGACCATGTCCAACAAGGTCCGGTTACGCCTCTCAGATACACCATTATGCTGTGGTGTATATGGCGGAGTTGATTGAGACAATATACCATTGTCTCTTAGATAATCAAGAAACTCTTGACTTAAGTATTCACCACCTCGATCCGATCGAAGTATTTTAATACTCTTGTCATGTTGTTTCTCTACTTCATTTCTGAATTCTTTGAACCTTTCAAAGGCTTCAGACTTGTGTTTCATCAAGAACACATACCCAAACCGTGAGTGATCATCGGTGAAGGTAATGAAGTAGCTATAGCCTCCTAATGCTTGAGTTGACATAGGTCCATATACATCGCATGTATTAGACCTAGTAACTCTCCCACTCGTTCACCTTTTCCAGTAAAAGGTAACTTAGTCATCTTACCTTTTAAGCATGATTCGCATGTATCGTATGAATCCAATTCAAACGATTCCAGAATTCCACATCGGTGTAATTCGGACATGCGTTTCTTGCTTATATGGCCAAGACGACAATGCCACATATAGGAGTCTATTTGATTATCCTTTCGAGCACGCGTGTTGCTCGCTTCGATATTGAAATCATCACTGGATACGTCCAACGTATAAACACCATTGCTTAAAGTTCCAATCTCATAAAGAACTCCATTCAAAGTTATGTAACAACAATTGTTACTAAAAGTCAAATGGAACCCATTTCTATTTAGACAAGAAATAGAAATGATATTCTTTATCAACGAAGGAACATAAAAGCAATTGTCCAGTTCTAAGACAAGTCCTACAGGGAGTTCCAACAAATACGTTCCGATGGCGAGTGCAGCAACCGTTGCTCCATTCCCAACACGTAAATTTGACTCTCCCCCTTGACGAGTCTTCTTCTATTCCTTAGCCCATGTATGTCATTACATATATGTGAGCCACACCCAGTATCAAATACCCAAGTGTCTGAGGAAATAGAATGACAATCAATAAAGAAGTTTTCTGAAGAAGATGGGGCATCCGATGCCTTATCCTTCTTCACGGACTCAAGATAAATCTTGCACTTTCTTCGCAAATGGCTCTCCTTGCCATAATGATGGCAAGTTTCCTTTTGTGCTAGTTCTACCTTCTTAGCCCTTCTCTTCTTTCCCTTCTCATTGCTTCCTTTGACTTCCTCTTAGAACCTTTCTTCGAGGAATCAACTAACAAAGACCTGGCCCTCGCCATGCTTCTCGTAAGACTCCACAGCCTTCAAAGATATTGAGCAGTACCACAGATGAACCTCCTAGCATCTCAGAGTTGAAGAGGAGCTTTGAGACTTCGAACCTTTCGAATCTCACTTGCTCATCAACCAACTCATAAAGATGAAGGACTACGATATGAGCATCCATATGCTCATGCTTCTTTCGTAGCTTGGGTTCCATCGCGGCTAGCATGATGCAACTCATTTGTTCAGAATCACTCACATGTTTCTGATAGGCCAACAATTGGTCTTCAGTTGCATTGTCACTAGGACGGGCGGGAAGAGGCGCTTCGAGGACATTTGCAAGCTTTTCCACCTTGAGAACAATTCTCAAGTTTCTAAGCTAGTCCAAGAAGTTCTACAATTTATTTGAATCCAAAATGGAACGCAAATTCAAACACATCATGATCAATATATTAACTTAGAAATACAAAACGAGCATATATGAGAAAGATGATTTTAAAATGCATCAATATACATTTATAAATCCCATTCATTTTTCGAATTTCAAAAACCCCAAAATCACTTCGGGAGATTGTAGGTCCATCTCCGAATGGGCTGATATCCATCATAGTTATGAACAACCTTGGAGAGAGTCCAACAATCCATTCATAACTACGACGGTAGGTATCATCTATACCGATTGCATATCCCGTATATGCAACTATCACAATGTGCTATCAACTAATTGAATGTTCACACATACATCGGGTTGTTAACACATTAACAAGTATGCATCATATGCATAGCACCCAACTTCACCTCCCTTTACATCGACCTTGGAGAGTCCAACAAGCCGATGCTCCGGTGTTAAAGCCAACCCATTAATCGTGACATAGTTTTAATATGGTTAGAGCGCATTCAACCAATTAGCCCAGCTTGGAGAGAGTCCAACAACCAAAGCTAACGATTGACCTCGACTCTTACCATATTAGTATTAAACTATTCCATGGTTTGTTCAAAGTTCGAGCCGGGCTTGGAGAGAGTCCAACAACCCAAACAAGAAACAGAACTCTGGTTCTAACCATATTAATGGAAGGTGTAGGCTTTAATATTGATTAAGGGTTTTTATGTCTCATCCTCTTTGCATGCAAATAACTATTATCTACATGACATGGCATACATGACATACATCTACATGTCACGACACACATGACATAATGTTATGCATCTAATGCAATTACATGGCATACAATTGTGTCATGTATATAATTTCCTTATATGTCATAACTATTTATGGAAATAAAATATGTTTAAGATTTGATTCTCCAAATCAAATCATAATTAAATTAGGAAACAAATTTCCAAATCTAATCACATATTTTATTCATGGAATTATTTGATTAAGGAAAATCTATTTAGGAAACCAATTTCCTAAATCATTAAAACTACTTATGGAAATAAAATATTTTAAGATTTGATTTCCCAAATCAAATCATGATTAAATTAGAAACAAATTTCTAGAATCTAATCAAATATTTTATTTATGGAAAATATCAATTTCCATAAATACTTCCAACTTTCCAAAAGTGGAAGATTTCCATAAATACTTCTAGACTTTCCAAAATTGAAAAATTTCCATAAATACTTCTAAATTTCCAAAATTTAGAAAATTTACAGAAATACTTTATGACTATCGCAAAACCATTTTACGATTATGTCGAAACACAACCTGGGCTCGATACCATCAAGGTTTCCGCACACAAGGCAGGTGTGTGTTCGATCATGTTTCGTAAACATGAACACAAATGAAGCAATTAAAAATAATAAATCTACATTTATTACAACACACACAACACACGATGCATATTACAACAAGTGTAGACATAACCGTAAATTAAAATTTGCAATAAAAGGAAATTTATCTACGTTTATACCTTTCAGTATGACGTGTAGCGGAACGGCATCAACCGAACGATCCTCGTAAGAATCGCCTCTATCCGTGATCCACGCCGAGCTCCTCGGATGACTTCGCTTAAGTCACGAGCTTCGCCTTCGACGGGTTACTAGCCTCGTGTTGAAGACGACGCGTGATCGAGAGATGATCACGATCCGAATCCAAATTCGATCCTAATACGAAGTTCTCAAAACTCGCTTCTCCGAGAGGTATTCGCCAACCGCGATTGACGAATCCTTCGCCCCTCCACCTCAGAGAGGATTACCGAGGATCAAATCCCCGTAAGTTAGCCGCTATCGAGCACTAACCGTCGCCCAAACGACGCTCCGACAACAAAGAAACAAGCTGTCCAGAAAAACTGGACAGCTTTTGGTGGAGGAATAGAGGGCCAAAGGAGATGTGGAGCTCACCTTATCACCGAACCCACAAGAGATCACCGAGGGTGCGGAGCATCGCCCGGCTGAAGCTTGGATGCCGGCGGCAAGGAGGTGGCAGCAGCTCCATGAAGTTGGCGGCAACACCATGTTGGGCGGCAACAACAAAAGGGGGCTAGGGTTGGGCGGCCAAAACTTCATTAGCCTTAGGGTTAGGGTTTAAGCCCTATTTTATAGAGAACTAATTCTCTTAATGGTTAATGGATCATATCCATAAAGCCCGTTAACCCGCTCCATTAAGATAAGTTAAAATAAACCAAACCATGATGGTTTATTTTAAGTTAAAACGAACCGAACCAACTTTTGGTTCTTTCGTTTAAAATAAACCAAACCCTTTGGTTTATTCTCATCCATTGGATTAGAACCAAAACATTTTGGTCCATCCATTATGTCTTCATAAGACACGGCCCATCCACGCTTCCATTGCGACTGAAACAATTTCATGCTCGCTTTATGTTTGGTCCAACCAAACATAGTTTCTCTCGGTCTGAAAATCCCATTCTCAAGCTCGTTTTAAATCCTTTGGATTACACTCGTTGTGCGTGTGACCAAATAGGTTCTCGGTTTATGTTGGCCGTCTATAATTAACCATTAATTATAGAACGATCATGAGTGGCACCTAGTAGTACATCATGATCCCCAATTAACCGAAAAGATCAACGGTTGATCCAGAACTATTTCTGAAACCCTTCAGCAGCTCGAATGAATCGTGCCTCATTCCCTTCACTCATCTTATACCCACTTGGTTCAGGACATGGTCTATAGTGTCGGTCCCCACTAGGCTGACTACGTCACACCTAGCCTAAGTATCACTTTCTCGTCCTACGAATTCTAGTTACTGCACATGTATCGAAGAGTACCTTACTCTAAACATGTAATGCTTTGGCCAAAGACTTTAGTAACAATCCGACGAGAGGCCATGGGTATACATCTCCTCAAGGAGTGGTGAATCCTTTATAGGCTATTCAAACACCTTCGATCACTTCGACTTATACCCAATCATCCGGGTCCACATCTCCTTAGAGATGTTTGCTTAAGATGTCAAAGCATAAGTCTCCATGATCAAGATGACTTGAATACCGCAAGTCAAAGGAACATCGCACTTAAGCCACAGTAAGAACTTCATTGACATATCTATATATGCAAAGAACCATATGAAGTCTTACGGCTGGTCACTCCAATAAACTAGTTACCATAACTAGCATTCACGATTAACTCCGGACATCACTATGTCTCCAGCCAGTGAGAATCAGCTGCTTGGATACACCAAGGAGTATACCTCGTGCTAGTCTCGACAGAATTGATGGTGTCCAAATCCATCAATTCATCGACTAGGGATAATTCCGATACATCACAATTACACATGTAGAGATACTCACTAGTTGTGATCCAATCACAAATTCTCTCATGCTGTGAATCGTATCGAGGACATTCAGTAAATGAGTTTAAGATCCAATCAAATACATAAAACATGTATACTCAAATAGTGAATCTTCATTTATCATATAAATGGTTCATACATAAGGCGATTGCCTTAGGACATCTCTCATATATTACTAACAACTTTCACTCACACACACGAGCTTATCTTAGGTTATTTTATGATTTTCATCTTTGCTTCAGGTCTCCACCTGAATTCTTCGGCTCCCTCTGAAGTTTTCCCGGTGTCGCCCGACCACCGCGGTTTCTCCATCCGAGATTCTCCGGGTGTTACCGACCTTCAACTTAGCTTAACCATTCCTGCACACTTGGTTCAACTTGTTAGACAACAATATGACCTTAGTTTTGAGTCTTTGTCATAATCAAAACTTAGGTTCGATTATCTGGTGCCTACTGCATCAACAATCTCTCCCTTTTTGATCTATGGCAAATCGACACAAAGTTAAGGGTAACACTTAAAGAATTAAGTAAATGCAATGAATATGAGGCATAAATCAAATGAATATTGAATATGCATAACTTAATAAGTTAGTGTGAGTAACTTAGTGAGTTAGCTTCAGTAGGAGTAAAAGTAAAACTCTTTTCCCCTTGACCTTAGGTGAGTACTTGAAAAAAAAGTTCTTAGTTCTCCCCCTTAATAGTTGCTACTTAATAAGTTAAGTATAGGCCTAAAAGTTTAAATTATGTTTTAAGTTAAGATATCTAAAGTTAACTTTTGATCTCTTAACTTTGGCCTTTTCCTCCCCATTTTTCCATTAAAAGATTAACCAAAAAAAGGTTAAGTTAAGTAATTCAAGCTTACTTAACTTGGGTCGAGCCAATGTTTTTAAGTTAGATGCAAGTTAAGTTATCAAAAATTAAAATTAATTTTTGATCCCTTAACTTTGGCCTTTTCTCCCCTTTTTTCCATAAATCGAAAAAGGCGGGGAGGTTTGGAAAACACATTTTCTAAAAAAAAAATTATAAGTCCAAGCATGTTCCAAATAAATTTTGAAAATAATAGTTTAAACATAAGCTCATCTATTTGTATGTTCAACTCTGTTTGACTTGGATTGATATAGAATTATCAATAAGTCCTGATTAGAGTTGATTAATTTAGATAATTATACTTCATTGTTCATGTCAATGCACTAGATCTAAATCTAGAACCAGGAGTAAGGTCCTATATCTCACGCTCATCTACGTGGCTAAGTACACAAACACATTAGTCCTATGTGTTGTGAGATGTTTTGACTCCTTAAATCTGTAGGTACATGCTTTCTAGGGTAAGCCCTAGGCTAGTTCCATTTGCATGAAAAATAAAAAAATAGAGTATAAAGAAAAGTATAAGTTTTTAAGTTCTACTCTATTACGCACATACTTAATTTACGTCTAAGCAGACTAAACTCTGCTTCGGGTAAAGGTTTGGTAAACAAGTCTGCTAGGTTCGATTTGGACTCCACGTATTCGAGTTGTATGGTCCCGTTAGCTACATGTTCTCGAATAAAGTGGTGTTTGACCTCTATATGTTTTGTTCTAGAATGACAGATTGGGTTCTTGGTTAAATTAATCGAACTAATGTTATCGATGTAAATTTTAGTGTTGTTAAAGTTTAAGTTAAAGTCTTGGAGAGTGTGCTTCATCCAAAGAAGTTGAGCCACACACTCACCCATCGTGACGTATTCGGCTTCGGTAGTAGATAAGGCAACACAGTGTTACTTTCTACTACACCAACTAACTAGACTCAAGACGAGAAGTTGACAACAACCACTCGTGCTCTTTCTATCGATTTTACTACCGATATAATCTGAGTCGGAGTAGACGATTAGTTTGAACTCGGTAGATCTAGGGTACCAAATTTCTACGTTTAGTGTACCCTTTAGATATCTAAGGATACGATTAACCAGCGTTAGGTGTGACTCCTTATCACAAGTTTGAAATCTTGCACACATACTCACTACGAAGAGTATATCTGTCGACTGCATTAAGTATAGGAGACAACCTATTGCGCTCCTATAGTATTTAAGGTCTATTGGTTTGCCTTCTAAGTCTTCTCCTATATTAACATTTGTGGTCATCGGTGTATTTATTACCTTATCATTTTACATTCCGAATCGATTAATTAATTCCTTAGCATATTTATGTTGGTGTAAGTAAATTCCCTCTTTAGTTTGTTTAATTTGTAATCCTAGGAAAAAAGTTAATTCTCCTACTAAGTTCATTTCAAATTCACTTTCCATTAGTGAAATGAACTCGTTTAGTAGGATTGAGTTGGTTGTTCCAAAAATTATATCGTCTACGTAAATTTGGGCAATAAATATTTCTTTGCCTACGGATTTTACGAAGAGAGTTGAGTCGACTAGGCCTTGACTAAACCCTTTAGACTTGAGATAAATAGAAAACCTTTCATACCAAGCTCTAGGAGCTTGTTTTAGTCCATATAAGGCTTTCTTAAGTTTAAAAACATGGTCAGGTTTATCTAAGCTTTCGAATCTTGGGGGTTGGCTAACATAGACTTCTTCCTTGATAATTCCATTTAAAAATGCTGATGTCACATCCATTTGAAATAGTTTAAATCCTCGATGTGCAGCTTAGGCTAACAATATTCTAATTGATTCTAGTCTAGCTACGGGGGTGTAGGTTTTGTCATAATCTAACCCCTCTACTTGACTAAATCCTTTTGCGACCAATCTTGCTTTATTTCTAACTACTTTACCTTTGTCATAGAGTTTGTTCTAGAATACCCACCTTGTTCCAATAATCGATTTATCTTTAGGTGGTTGTACTAATTCCCAAACTTCATTCCTAGTGAATTGAGCTAGCTCTTCTTGCATAGCAATAATCCAATCAGGATCAAGAAGAGCTTGTTCAATTAATTTGGGTTCAATTTTCAAGATTAAAGAGATTTGACTAAGGTTTCTATATGATGCTCTAGTTCGAACCCCTAGGTTGGGATCACCTATCACTTGATCAATAGGATGATTTGATTGTAACCTAGATACTCGGTTAGGATTTATACTAGACTCATTTTCATGGTCGATTCGGGTCTAGAATTAATCGGTTCATCAATTGGTTCTACAACCGGTTTTGTGGTTTTATCTCCTTCATCGAATACTACATTAATAGTTTCTTCGATTTTTAGGGTTTCATTATTGTAGACTCTATAGGCTCTACTTGTGGTTGAGTATCCTAGGAATATTTCAATATTTGTTTTAGAGGTGAATTTGCCTAGGTAGTCTTTAGTATTTAGGATATGTACCCTACATCCGAATACCCTAAAGTATTTAATGTTAGGTACTTTATAATAGTAGATTTTATGAGGTCTTAAGGTGCCTCTTGACTAGTAGGATTCTATTTTGGATATAACAAGTCATACTAATCAGCTTCCCAAAACCTATTAGGAAGGTTGTATTTAACATGATTCTAGTGGCTTCTTGTAAAGTTCTATTATTTCGCTCCACTAGACCATTTTGTTGTGGGGTTCTAGGACAGGAGAATTCATAGTGGTATCCGTTTAGGTTACTGAAGTCGGTGAACCTATGGTTTTTGAATTTACCACCATGATCGCTTATAAGTCTTTTAATCTTAAGGTTCTTTTCATTTTTTATTAATTTACATAAGTTTGTAAGTTGATCAAAGATATCACTTTTATGTTTAAGGAACCTAACCCAGGTAAACCTAGAGTAGTCGTCAATTATGACTAAGCAAAATTGACTTCCGTTTAGTGACTTGGCTCCATGAGAATCGAATAGATCCAAGTGTAGGAGCTCAAGCACACTTTTGGTTCATTCTTGGTTAGTTAGTTAATGGTGTGCCCTAGTTTGTTTACCTTGTTGACAAACATTACAGATTTTATTATTCAAGTTGTTAAGGTTGGGCAAGCCTCTGACTAAACCACTCTGACTCACCTTGTGAATGAGTCTTGGGTGCGAGTGGCTGAGTCATCAGTGTCACAACCAAAATTCCTCTTGTTGTTTCATAAGACACTTGATTGAGGAGTTGGGTGAATTAATTGTGTAGATATTGCAATTCCTAGTTCCTTTAAGTATTGTTTTAGAGGTTTCATTAGTTTTAATTAAGCATTCATTTTCTAAGAATATAATCTTATAGTTGTTGTCATACAATTGGCTTACACTAAGTAAATTATACTCAAAATTTTCGACTAATAAAACATTTCGAATTGTAAAATTGGAGTTTAGCTCAATATCACCTGATCTGATGATTTTAAGCTTATCATTGTTTCTGAAAGTTATTAATCCTTGACTTTTGAATCTAAGTTTCGAAAATTTCAGTCGGTCTCTAGTCATGTGTCGGGAGCACCCACTGTCCAACATCCATTGATCCTACACATATAGTAGTTGGATCGGATATTGGAATTTTAAATTGGTTGAATATTTTAGTCTAATAGTCATCTCACCTTTTCTACATGATCAAACATGTTAACCTTAAATGTTTTTGAGATGACTTCAATTTTACTTGTTTAGATCTAGTGAATTGAAACTAATCAACCTTGGGTTAGATTCGGATTTAATCCTTAGCTCATCAAGTAACTTTTTTGAGAAATTGGCTTCTAGGTCGTGGTGAGGCATAGAGGCCTTCTTTGATCGGAACAACGACCACTTCCTTAGACAAAGCCAAATTCAAGAAATCGATTACTCGAGTCACTTAAAATTACTTCCTGGTCTAACTAGTTAAGGATACGATGAGGTAGCTTCAACTAGTTCAACTTAGTCGAGTGCACCAAGGTAGATATGCTTTATCTAGTTCGGATGGACAAGATTTTATTTCCCTAACGTATTATCATCTCACCACGTCCTAGTACTATGTTGTCAACATTGATGAGTTTTGACCCTATCTAGCCGTTCTAAAAATTAAAACAAAATACCTAAGCATGCAAGGTCTAATTTCAAGTAATTGAACAAACAAATTTAGTATAAGCTCCCCCTGGACCATTGAATCGATTTGGTCTATCCACGTAGTGGATTTGGTCCTTGGGAACCCAGTACTTATTAGATCCTAATTGTGAAATTAAAGCGGTCTTAGGGACCCATGCTTGGACTTGTTTTCTATTATTATTTACAATTGACATATACGACTTGTTAGTCGTATTTGATCTAAACCCTAGTCCGGCCTTGTTGTACACGGCCCTTTGCGATCCAAGTAGTAGGTCAAGTCCCTTGGATACAAAAGTAAACCTTTCCAACATTTGCCTAAGATCTTCGACTTGTCCTTTCAAGAGTGAGTTCTCAACTTCGAGTTGAGTCCTCCTCTTGAACTTGACTAGTCGAAGAGGTTAGGGAGACCTCATGTTTAAGGAGTTTAACCTCCTCAACTAAGGTCTTGACCTTGGACCGGACTTAGCTAACTTTCTAGTTAAAAACTTAATTGCATTATATAACGTATCAATTAAAGACCGACTTACCTTGAGTGAACCTTTTGAATCGGATACAGATCCGTGGCTTGTCTTGAATAGAGACTCATCGTCGGATTCGGAGTTGGACTCTTCCTCAGGTTCAGACTCTTCCTCGGGTTCGGTCAGCTTAGCCATGAAGACGGGGTTGTTGAGCTCGTCTTCCTCCTCCGATGATTCCTCCCACATACCGTTGAGTGCTTTCTTGGACTTTTGTGCCTTGTTCTTGAGCTTTGGACATTCCGACTTGATGTGACCCAACTTGTTACACTCATAGCATCTATAGTTGGAATTTGATTTAGACTTACCTTCCTTAGATTGATTGATGTGTCATTTTCGGCTTTTGATCATCTTCCGAACTAGATTTACTAGTTCAATCTCCATCTCATCGTCTATCTCCGACTCGTCCTCGTCTTCTTCCTCCTGTGGTGGTTTGCTTTTGTGCTTCTTCTTTGATCCTGCAAATAAGGCAATACTTTTCTCGGCAGGGGCCGAATTAGGCTTTTCATGAAGTTCAAATTCAGAAAATATTTCATCTAGTCTAATCTTAGAAAGGCCCTTAGAGACCTTGTAGGCATCAACCATGGGTGCCCACAAGGTAGTCCTAGGGAAAGCATTAAGCGCGTACCTTATTAAGTTTCAATTTTTGATCTTCTGTCCAATCGAATGTAGACTATTGATGATATCTTGGATCCGTGCATGTAATTGGGTGGCGGTCTCATGTTCCTACATCTTAAGATTGTACAATTTATTAAACAATAGATCCCTTTTACATACCTTAGCGTCGTCAGTTCCTTTGTGTAGCTCGATGAGCTTGTTCCACAAGTCCTTCGCACTGATGAAGGGGCCTTCTTTGGACAAGCCACCGTAGGATTTGCGTAGCCTTGGCATCATCTTCCACTTGGTGTTTCATGGCATTTGTCCATTGATCGCAATCCAATGATTCACCATCTTCATTAGTAGGAAGCGTGAACCTGATTTGAATTACGATCCACATCTCTACTTGGGTTTTTAAATAGCACTCCATCTGACCCTTCTAGTAACAGAAGTTGTCTCCATTGTAAAATGGGGGTCGGGTGGTGCTAAACCCTTCGAGATGTGCCATTTAGAAAGAAAAGGGAACATCGCAAAAACAAAAACAAAAACAACAAAAGGTACCAAGACTCTCGTCTTGGATTAGTAGTGCGGGAGGTAGGAATTAAATGAAATGAAAAATGCTACAAATTGAAAAACTAATACGAAAAGAAACTTAATAAGATGCTAGATTGGTGGTTCGTTGAGAGGCACTTGAATCAAACTTGAGTTTTGATTATAGCAAATACACAAAGTTAAGTTCATTTTGTTATCTCACGAGCTAAGTCGAGTATGCAGAAATGTTAAGCAGAAGGTCAGTGACACTCGGAGGGAACCGTGATAGTCGGGCGACACCGAGAGGACTTCGGAGGGAGCCGAAGAAATCAAGTATAGACCGAAAGCGAAGCTTCAAAGGTAAAGGTTGAGGTAAGATTGTGTTAGTGAGCGTAAGTAAGGTCGTGTCCTCTGTACGGGGATGTCCTAAGGTGATGATCTAACTCAAGACTTCCCATGGATAGTCTAAGTCAAGATCAGATGGTAAATGACCATCAAGTTCACCTATATTAACTGCATTTTTGAGCTAACTCTTCGTTGCAGTTGGAAACCCTGCCATCAGTCGACTGAGGGCTTGCATCAGTCGACTGATTCATCTAGCAGTCGACTGGTAAGGGTAGCAGTCGATTGTTGGTCAAGGATCAGCCTTGAGGAGAGTCAAAGTTATCTCCATTTCTCAAGGGCTAGGAGGCTTACTCTCATTGGTTGAAGATCTAAATGTCTAGGGTTTCCAAGGCTATAAAAGTAGGGGTTCTCCACCCTATTTCCATCATCAATAGCTCTCCAAAAAGCCTTCGCAACGTCTCGACTCTCGGACAACTTTACGACGGCGAAACTCTACTACTTCGACGATCAAGCTTAAGTTTCATTCTTTTCTTCATCGGTATAAGTTTTATTCAAGTCTTCTATTATACTTATTTCATTTTCTCGGAGCTTTATATCGTAATAAGGAGAGAGTGTCCTCTATCTTAATCTTTAGCTTTTTGTATTCCATTGTCCCCTACCTCCAACAAGGAGGAGATTATTTTAGTGTATTGCCCTTTATCGTGGTCTCCGACCATTAGGGCTTTGGACTAGCGTAAGAAGGCTGTTAACCAAGTAAAATAAACCTTGTCTTTATATTTCTGTTGCATTCTCACTCTTTTAATTATTTCATATCGAAAGAATGAACGAAATTTATTTTCATGCTTATTCACCCCCTCTAGCACTCAAATCGATCCAACAAGTGGTATCAGAGTCGAGGGTGCTACGATTTGGTGAAACTACCAATCTAGTAATTTCTTACAGATTTTAATTTTTTTTTTATTTCTGGTTTTATGAGATTTTAGTTTAAATTAAATTTGTTCTCCCGCACTACTAATCCAAGACGTAAGTCTTGGTACATTTTGGTTGTTTGTGTTTTTGTGAGGTATTAGTTTTCTCTCTTTTGTCTAAATGACCCATCTTGAAGGGTTTAACACCATCCAACCTCCATTTTACAACGGAGATGACTTCTGTTATTGGAAGGGTCGGATGGAGTGCTTCTTAAAGACCCAAATCGAGATGTGGATCATAATCCAAACCGGATTCATGTTTCCTACTAATGAAGTGGGTGAATCATTGGATTATGATCAATGGACTAATGCAATGAAAAGACAAGTGGAAGCCGAACCAAGGCAACCCAAATCCTTCAATGCGACTTATCCAAAGAGGAGCTAAACCACGTCGGCCCCTTCATTAGCGCTAAAGATTTATGGACTAAACTCGTAGAGCTACACGAAGGAACCGACGATGCAAAGGTATGTAAATGTGATCTTCTTTTCAATAAGTTGTATAACCTTAAGATGCAGGAACTCGAGATGGCGATGCAACTACACGTCCGTATTCAAGACATCATCAATAGCTTGCACGCCATTGGACAAAAGGTCAAAAATCGAGATCTTATAAGGTACACCTTAAACTCTTTCCCTAGGATCACCTTGTGGGCATCCATGGTCGATGCCTACAAGTTTTCTAAGGATCTTTCTAAACTTAGATTAGACGAGTTATTTTCTGAGTTTGAACTTCATGAACAAACTAATGTGGTCCAGGTCGAGAAAGATATTGCCTTAATTGCATGTTCAAAGAAGAATGCCGCGAACAAATCACACCCCAAGGAAGAGGACGAGTACGAGTACGAGTACGAGTCGGAGGTAGATCCCGAAATAGAAATCGAACTAGTAAATCTAGTTCGGAAGATGATCAAGAGCCGAAAATGACCCGTCAATCAAGGTAAAACTAAGTCTAAATCTAATTTGAATTTGAGATGTTTTGAATGTAA